>OY856411.1:1117430510-1119830510 GCA_963693085.1 Alisma plantago-aquatica | reverse complement strand
ATTTTTATACTGCCTGTGTATAGCTTAACAGGGCAGTTGATGCTTGTAACTTTTGAGAGAAGGATGATACAAAGATGTAATGATGAACCAGAATGTAAATAACTTGCTTTGGTACTTTATGAAAGTGTTTTTCAGTTTATGGATCTCTTTGTAAAAAGTTTTAATTTTTTGTGATTTTTAGTAATCCACTGTTAACGACCGCTTCCGCATTTATCTTAATTGATGTTTGGCAATAGACGTCACACTTGGGAACATGTAGCTTTGGAGGTTTGAAGTTGTTCTTGAGGCGGTTTATATAACTTGAACCTAATTATGTTATTATTCACCTTGAATTATGTTATACTTGTCGATCTACTTTCAATTTCAATTTCTCTTGAATAATTGATGATCCCTTGAGTTCTAAAAGTTGTTAGGACTATTGTCCATGAACTAGAACAGTAAGAAAAAAGGTCTTTTGCTTGATGATGGTGACATCATCATGGTCCCACCCAATATTAGGTTGAAGCACCTCTAACCCAATATGGTGAGGAGAAATACCTGTAGCATGATACAATGAGGATGCATATATCTTATGAATGATATGATGATGAAGTATATACCTTGTTCACTATATCATGTCAAGCATACACCATGTGCACGATATGAGGTCAAGTATACACATTATGCATGACATGGAGTCAAGTATATACTCTAACCCGATATGACAAACCCTAGATGATAAGTAACCCGACATGTTGATATGAACACACCACAAGAATGATATAGTGAGGAGTGTATACCTAATGGGAAATATGAGTAATAAATATACACACCTTGAGCACGATATGGGGTCAAGTATTCACCTTATACACGGTATGGTATCAAGTTTGTACCCTAAGATGATATGGATTGAAACCCTAGATGGTGACATGAAACTTGATATGCTAACCCAATATGGTAACCCGATATGTTAAGGTGAATATACCGTTAACACAATACCATGATGAAGCATATACCTTATGCACGATATAATGATGAAGTGCACACCTTGTACATGATATGGTATCAAGTATACATCTTATACATGATATGAGGTCAAGAACTCACCTCATACACGATATGGAGTTAAGTACCTCTAACTTGAGATGACAAACCCTAAATGTTTGGTAACCCAATATGGGTGCACGATATGGTAATGGGGGATATACCTTATACACGATATGGTGATGAGGATACACCTCATGCCCAATATGGATGCACAATATGGTGATGAGGTTACACCTCAAGCATGATATGGAAGTATGATCTAGTGACAAGTACACACCTTTATTCGCAATATGGTGGAATCACCTCAATTTAATGTACTTGATGGAGTAACACATGAAGTGTGTTATGTCAAGTAATACATTAAGATGTATAGAGTTTAATGCACCTTGATTAATTATGCCAATATATCTTGAGAGAAGGATTGAGCCAATTTAATAGAGTATGATGTAATCAACATCCTAGTGAGGATGAGAAAGAAACTTTTACATGGGTGATAATCATGTTAATGAGCATACATTGATACTCCTAGTATGAATGGAGTATGAATTAGGGTTTGATTTTTTATAATATGATTTTGAAACCCTAATCGGTTAATAAAGATAAATCTTAACCCTAATGAAGGGTAATGATATGAATTTGAAACCCTAATCGGTTAGAATGAGAAACCCTAACCCTAATGAAGAGTGATGATATGATTTGAAATGGGAAACCCTAACCCTAATAGTGGGAAGGATATATTTCTCTTTTATTTCATGGTGATGTTACATACTACTAGTGTGTTTTTCATGAAGTGCTAACCATGCAGGAATCATGAGATGATGAGCATGGCCAGGTACGAGCTATGATGTTTTATATAATACAGATTTAAATGGGCCTTATGAGCCATGTTAAATACTTATACAACAAGTACAATGCTTAAAGGTTTGAATTACCTAAAGAGATGGTTGTTGCCTAGTGAGAGGTGACAAGATGTTTAAATGGGCCTTGTGAGCTATGTGAAATACTTGTACTACAAGTATAAAGAATACCTTGGTCTGAGGACCTAGAAGTAACAGTTACCTGATGAGAGGTGACAATGTTCAGTGATGAACTAAGGGTTTGAATACCCAGATCTAGCAATCATGATGATGATAATGTTAAGGGATGAGAATTCCCAATAATGTGGTAAGGGACTGAGATCTCGAGTGTTATGCAATCAATGTGTTCCAAAGATCATTAAAGTACTTGATAAATGTATTACACCTTTCTTTGTATCATATGTTATAATTCATGTTTGTAACTTGGTTGATGTTAAAATATACTGCAATGCACCTAATTAATCAAGGGGAATCTCATCATGTAGTTGCCCTGACCATAGATCCATTCAGTGTCAGAATTTGCTGATTGGTGAAATGAGTTTAACTCGGAGAGCATATTTTTTAATATGTGGGGGTGAAGGATGAAGTATATCCATACATCCTAATGAAGAATTGATGTAGCACCTTCCTTATTTATAAAGGGATGATGTGAATCTCTTAACCAAATGAGGAATTGATGTGTAAATTCTTCTTCATTATTATTATGTGTTGTCGTGATTGATGAGAATCTCCTGACCAGGTGAGGAATTGATGTATAATCTTCCTTATCCTTATAATTTGGGAAATATCAGTGGTATTATCCCGAAGAGAGTGCATGTTGTGGCTATAACTATATAGCAAAGATACTAGTATACCCAGGTAAGCTAATTACAGTTGACACAAGATGTCCTACCAGTAGTTGACACAAGATGTCCTACTAGTTGTCTTGTACTGACCGAGGCGGGAGAGGTCTTTGCAGTCGACTCTTCGATTGACCTTGTATGGTACCGATTTTGACTAAGCGGTGTTCAGTTGGAGTATGAGCAATATACCTCATCTCCTCAAGGCATAAGTGTGATTGTAAATATGTAATCAGTCGTGTAGCATATTTGCTTAAGGATCGAATATAGAAGATATTGGTTGATGTAAACTTCTTTTATACATCTTAAATAGATGTTATACATGTTCTTCATATTCCTTATATAGTGAATAAATGATATATTATTATATAATAGATAGTTGCATTACTTTAAGAGATGATAATTCTTTGTTCTGCTTATAAACATTGATTAATCTTGCTTATTTATATAAAGTATCCTCTGCTCAGTTTTATATTGTTTACATGTGATAATAATATTGTTGGCAGAGAGTTATATCTCTCGCTGGGACAATTGTCTCACCCCATGGGATCCACATTTTTTTAGGTGGACGCATATGAGGGGGTAGATACCGTACTGTAGAGGGAGAACAACAACAGTAGGGACAATAGTAATAGCTCAGGTTTAGTGTATTGTCTGTCGTGTCTTATAGATAAAAGTCTTATGTGTCATTTATGTACTCTCAGGTCCTTGGATTTAGTACAAGATGGTTTTATGAATGATATGAGATTTTGGCTTGATTGCCTCGAGGGTTTTATGTTGCATGTATATAGGTTTTGGCAAAGCAACTGTTATATGTTATCCTTGAGATGAGATGGTACAATGTATGTACAATGTGAACCATGATGTATATAAAGTTTGGTTCTTTCTTTAAGAGTTTTCTGGAAATGGATCTCTTTACAGAGTGGTTTCAATTTTTAGTGGTTTTGTTAATCCACTGCTTATGATTATTCTGCAATTATTACTGGTGGTGATTTGGCTTGATTTGATGTCAGGTCATCACAATACACACATAATCAAGAATAGAATATTATTATTAGAATTGACTTAATCTCTGGCTTGCATTTACTCCTTATCTATGATCTCTATACATCAACACACTTCTACCAAATTCCATCACCCCCCTTCCCAAAACCATATTGAACATAGAAATCCTATACATACTTAACTAACCCTCAGATTTGAAAGAGATAGAAGGTCGTTCTTTCACCCTTGAATTCTCAACTACACATGTTGTTTTTACCATGATCCATTGAGGACTCGGCCCCCAGACTCTTATCTATGAGTTTATACTCAATGATCTTCTCATGCATATTTGTCTTTATGAGATCTTCCAAAAACTTTCTAGTGCCATAGGAGGTTTCCTTATTGATATGTCTAAGGATATTACATTCCCATATGTTTATATTCATGCAAAACTTGTGGTTTATACCATGGAATACTTTGCCTTTCCCACCTCTTTCAACATTATTGATGAAGACCTCTCATACCCTCTTACGATCTCAAACATTGATGAACCATGCAATGACATTGATTTTAGGTATGATATCCACTTGCACCTACCTATTATTACTCTTAATATTTATTCAACACCTTATCCAAATACCTTACACCCTCCTAAAACTGCAATAGGTCCTTGCCTAAAATCAACTAAAAAACTACTTGACTAGGGATGGCATAATTCGCCCCCACCCCATATACCCCACGTGACCTAACATGACTAACCCAATTATAATGGGTTTAATGAGTCTTAACTAGTAGTCGAGTCTTAGTGGGGATAGTGGTATAAGACCCATTTCCCAATTAAAGACCGACTAAAACCCACTAATTCCTAATCGTTGTCCTTATGAGATGGCCACTTATTTCACATTACACTACAGCACGACGTCCCCACCCTTCCTGACCAGAAACACAAACTTCTACATTATGGCATGGAAGTCGATCTTACCGGCTGGAGGCACAAGTCGGTCTCTTGTGTCAATGTATCATGCAATCACAATGGCGTAGTAGTCGAGGTTTTCCATTGCTGCAATTCCCTTAATGAGCTTGAAGAAGAGGATTGAAACATCTTCGGTGTATGTGCAAAGTGCCTTCTAATACAATGCATGCCTTCCCATCTAACGCTCAGAGGGTCACACACCATGTATCATATGTCCAAGCTACACTTGGAGATGGAAACTTGTAAATGAGGGTGGTTGAGAAACATGGTGGCTACCTGCCCAAGGTCATTCTTCTTGCAGGTTAAGCAGTAGAATTTGAGTTGTGTATCTATGGCTGGGAGTTGAATACTACCTGCTCAAGGTCATTCTTCTCGGCCAAGGTGAGATGGTCCTGAGGGTGTTGGATGCGGGGGGTGAAATCCCACTGGCATGGGTTATAGCCTGATGGAGGTGGTTGGGATAACAAAGACCATCGTAATAACAACAACTCTGGTCTAAAATCCTAAGGTGAACTTTCTCACTATTGTTGGTGAGAAGGTCGCAAATGGTTCTGAGGCAGTTGCTTTGCATACAGATTTTGCTAATATTAGTTGGAAAAGAAAAAAGAGAGTCAAGGAAATGATCATGTGCTGGAGAATATGCATGGAAGGAAGTAATGTCCTATTGTAGTTTTTTTGAAAACAAATGGTGAAGGTCTCCTTTGCAATTTTCACAATTTAAAGAATAATGTATATCAAGTACCTAACTCTTAGATTGTGTGTACCGGTTAAAATGGGTCACGTCATCCACATGGGTGGGTATGGGTTTGTTTTTATGAATTGGCGTGGTTGGGTTGGATTATAATTATAATGGGTATATAGGGTATGGATATCAATTTCTCATACCCACCCAATTTCCATCCCTAATCTTGACAATCTCAAATAACCAAAGACCAAGAATGTGAGACCACTGGCCTTGGTTTTTGGATTGAACATTCTTTATTATCATAATTAAGTTCTTAAAAAGTCAATTAAACCTTTTTAGGTGCTATTATATCATGTAAGAAACTTAAGTTTCATGTTTGGTCCAGTTTGGACATTATTTGAGCAAGTTATGCATTTTTGTGCACTTTTTGTGCTTTTATGCAATTTACCCACATCTATGGTTTTTCTTACAGTTTTTCACATGTACATGATGTTTCATAAGTTTTTATGTCATTTTTTATGTTCTTTCACCTTAGGGCACCTTGTTGTGCCTTTGGATGAGAGGTGAGAACTAGGGTTTCTCCCTATGCGTGGATGATGGAGTTGCTAGGTATGTAACCATGGAATCCAATGGTTTGGACTTGTAGGGGTGGCATCCGATGATTCCCCTATATGTAGGGAGGTGGATGGTTCACCCTAGAAGTGGCATAACTGATGGTATAGGTGGTTTAAGTCCCTCAACTGATGGTGGTGAGCGGTTTTTGGTGTACAACCGATGTGAAACACCCTTGCTCGTTGATTTTTTGAATAAATGACAATTTATTTATTACTTAACCCCGTGAGAAAATATTTATCCCATCTTTCCCATGTCCTCTTTATCTGGAATTAGCTACTCTGACAATTCTGGCACGATTTCCTCCACTCACGATTGTCAGTGTTTGCTCCTCCGCCACCGCAGTAGTTGCTGCCAAGGTCCATCGCCGCTACCACTACTACTTCCTCTAGTTGCTACCTTCACCACCAATTGTTGCCTTTTCCATTTCCATTGTAGCTTCCAATGTTACCACTGCAGTTGTTGCTGATGTCCTAGCTGCCGCCACTACCCCACTGCTCCACTCCACTACCATTGCTCCACTGCTCCACTCTGCTACCACCACTGCTCCACTTCATTAACAAGGACTCTGTTGCCACTGCTCCATCACCACTCTAGTCTAACAAGGTAGAAAGAGGTAGGTCTTTCTCTACCTTTTTTTGCACGTGCAATTATGAACACATTCAAACTGTCAAATTGCTAATGTAATCAATTAGAATTTGTTCTATGGATTGTTTGCATGTGCATGTATGAACATATTGAAACATTTACAATTATAGTTTGTTTGATGGAAATGGCTTACTTAAACTATCAAAAATATAATTAATTTGTTTGATGCAAATGTGCAAGTATGAACACATTCAAGCTGTCAAAATTTGTTTCATGCAAATGGCGCATTTTAAATCAATTATAGTAATTTCTAGAGCTATATGTGATGAATTGTGTATGATTTTTAAACCCTAAAATTAGTATTAACTATGTATTTAATTATATTGTGATTAATTGTAATGAGATTTTGATGAATTGTAAACCCTAAAATGCATATATGAGATATCCAATTTGAGGATACTAAGCCTTATTTTCTAAAATGTGTCGTTGGCCTAGAAACCCATCTGAGATTTACTCATTAGGGGTAAACCTTAGTGATTCAGATTCTCCTCCATAGTCTTGCATAACTCACATCTCAAAGGAAATTGTAAACCCCTTTCTTTTAGTTTATATTGAGAACTTTCATAAGAAACATCCTCCATACACTAACAATGCTTCTTTTAGGGGATTTTGCAGACCATAGCCACTTAGACCAAGCCGTTATATCACCTACAACACGAACAATATGCCAAAAGTCTTTGAACTTCATGGACATTTTCCCATTTAACATAATAGAATCTTCCTTGTCAAAAATAGGATATCAAGTTTGGCGGTGTTTGACATGGGTGTGTCCATCGGCTTGGTGTTCTCCATCCCAAAGCACTTAAGTAGTTCACTTGTGTACTTGCCTTGGTTGATGAAGTTTTGTATGCTTGCTTTGTTCCTTACCACTTTGCCGCTTTCATCAAGCTTGTTGTGGTAGACCCATTTGGTACCAATGATCTTTCTATCACTTGGTCTTGGCACTAGGGTCCAAACTTTGTTCTTTTCAAATTGCTCCAACTCTTCTTGCATAGCTAGGATCCATTCTTCATCTCCAAGAGCTTCCTTGACATTCTTAGGCTTGAGTTGTGAGACGAAGGCGTTGTTGGCTTGTTCTTTGTTGAATGCAGCCCGTGTTTGCACTCTTTTAAATGGATCACCTAAAATCAACTCCTTTGGATGATTATTTGCAAACGGGGTGGGGGTGGATCCTTCTTCTCATCATCTCTCTCTTCTTCTTGAGTGGACACCTCTTTCCCCTTTTGGGTGATGTTGAGCTCTTTTAGAATAGGAATTACTTCACCTGCAACATCATCATTTGGAACAATATCTTTGGGAATAGAGGGGTTAGTCTCAATAAACTTTACATTAATGGATTCTTCTACTTTAGCAATATCAACATTAAAAATTCTATAAGCCTTGCTAGTAGTGCTATAGCCAAGAAGGAAAGTCTTTTAGGATTTCAGATCAAACTTGTTGAGAGAATCTTTCACATTCAAAACAAAACAAGGACATCCAAAAACATGAAAATACTCGATAGAAGGCTTCCTACCATGCCATATCTCATAGTGGGGTTTCTTCAGTGAAGGATGAGTAGAAACCCAATTTTGCACAAACACATGAGGTATTGACAGCTTCATCCGAAAACTTCTTAGGAGTATCATACTCTAGAAGCATGGTCCTAGCCATCTCCTATAAAGACCTATTCTTCCTCTCTACAACCCCATTTTGTTGGGGTGTTCAAGGTGAAGAGAAGTTGTGTGCATAACCAAATTCTTGACAAAAATGCTCAAAAAGCTCATTTTCAAATTCTCCCCCATGGTCACTATGGATGGACACAATGTGGCAAGAAGCTTCATTCTCAACTCATTAACAAAAAATCAAGAAAACATCAAGTGTATCAATTTTGGAAACGAGAAAGAAGGTCCAAGTATATCTAGAGAAATCATCAACAATAACAAGGCAATACTTGAAACCACAAAGCGATTCAGCTCTCATTGGTCCAGATAGATCAATGTGAATTAGCTCAAGAGCTCTCTTTATACTAAGGACTCCTTTGGATTTGAAGGAGGACTTGGTTTGCTTTCCTTGGGTACAAGGTTGGCATTCCTCATCCTTTTCAAAATCCAATTTGGGAAGTCCCTTGACCAAGTCCTTTTTGCTCAACTTCTTCAGCTGATGCATATTTACATGACCAAGTCGGCGGTGCCAAAGAGAAATATCATTCAAGTTGACTACTAGGCATCTACCAATAACAGGCTTAATAAAGTTAAGAACAAAAAGATAAAGATTACCACTTCTAGTTCCCTTATATATAACTTGGTAGGTGAGGGAATCTAGAATCAAGCATTCAAAGGAAGTAAATAACACAAGGTAACCATTATCACATAGTTGACTAATGCTAATTAAATTTTGATGTAGGCCATCCACAAAAAGAGAATTCTTAATACACAAGGATTCACCTACATCACCCTCACCTTTGACTTTACCTTTCTTGTTGTCCCCAAAGGTGACTGATCCTCCTTTCTTTTTAGTGAAATTGTTGAAATGGCTTATATCACCTATCATGTGATTAGTGCAGCCACTATAAACAATCCATCTTCCTTTTTCTTGCAAGAAAGGAGATGTCGGTTCCCAACTAAAACTTTAAGATCCAGAGTTAGCTTGGGGACCCATTTCATCTTTGGGTTGGTTCCCTTAGGCTAGTAAGGACAATAAGTAGAGTAATGATTATCACATTTGCAATAAGAACAAACCATAGAATTCTTAGTGTCAGAATACTCTCCTACAAAGAAAGAGGTCTTGTAACACCCTCCCTAAGTACACACATGCACATAGCAGAAGCAACACTGAGATATCCATAACTCGTGCACTCAAGGGGGCATTACATAAGACTGGCATTCATAACAACAATATAATCAATCACACAAACTGAAGTATTAAAATATCCTCGTGATTGTTCTTACAAAAGCAAACATTAAGGCTATAACATGGGAACTTATCTTGAGACAAAGTCTGTAATCTAACCTCTAAACATTCTAAACATATAACTGAATATATAAAACTGAGGATTATCTTATAGTTGGCACCCCACTAGATCCTATCATGCTCTATCCTTGTATTTGAGTCTCTGAGATCTACTCTGTTCATGCTCCTCACTTGTGGACATCTTGTCCCCAGCCATGAATTGAAAAAAATAATTGTTAGTGTAAGTGGCATGAGTATTCTAGTATATATATTATTGAACAAATAAGATACTACAAAATATTCTTAAACATTATAAACATGAAACTAACATTAAACTATGTATAAACTCTGAGTCATAAATATCTCTTCTTACTTTAACTTAATTCTAATCTTTTTACTTTATCTTGCTCTGGAGACCTGTACTCTGGTACCTGGGTCTCATGACCCGCACTAAGGTGCATGGGTCACATAATCTGCACTTTGGGCCTGGGTTATGTCTCTGAATTGGCATGCAATCTGGTGTCTGGGCCACATGACTTGCACAAAGGGCCTGAGTCATGTCTCTCTTATCTTAATCTCTTTCATTATATTTATAAATGAGATTATGTTCATGCTTTGAACTAAGGTGTCTTTCATTTATGATTTTTATCTAATTTGTGACCACCATTATACAATAAGTCCTCCTTTGTTGACACCTAAGTGTCCTCTATGGTGCAACACACCCTCTGTTGGCACAACGTGCCCTCTGTTGACACCAAAGTGTCCTCTATGGTGGAAAACACCCTCTGCTGGCACAATGTGCCCTCTGAAATGGAGTAAACAATCCTCTGAATTGGCAACAGATGCCTCTGAATTGTCTTGGGACTCTCTGGATTAGGACTTATCATATAATATATTATGTGAAGGTTCTGAATTAATTATCTTAGGTCTAAATTTACCAAATTATGAATCTGAACTTATCTGAAGTTGAATATTGAGTATTGAATATTACTGAACTCTGAACTTTGAATATGAATCTCTACTCTTAAATTCTGAACTAAATCTATATATGGATGTGAATATATCTCTCAATTATTACGTAATTGAGATTGGGTATATAACCCTTATCATGTATCTTTATTCAAAATCAGGTTACTCACACAATGAGTAGTCTAAGTCTGAATCTAAATCTAATATATTTTTTATCTGGATAATCCTTAATCTAATAATTGAATCTCATTCACATACCCAGAGATGTGGGATCCTGACATGCTATCTCTTACTAACCTACTAATACATGTGTCCCATACCACACAAACTAGTAAGAAATGAGAGATGCATCTAAATCTAGTGCTTATGACATTCCTCTTCAGTTCTCAATTGGTTGGCCATAACCATTTAGAATGGAGAAGCAACATCATTATCTAGGGTTAGATTGAAACATGAGACCTAGAATATAAACATCTCTCTCGAACATCTCTATTTCTTCTAAGGTGAAAGCTCTGAGTCATTCTAGGTCATTGTATCTTTCTAAGGGATTCTATCCCTAAACCCTAATCTCCTATCTTCATCCTAGGGTGACTGTGAGAATCATCTTTGCCTAGTGGCCATTTACTTATGACTTGAATGTGTATGATTATAATCAGTTGTATATGAATATAAATGAATTATTACTATGAACAATAATGTGACGAATATACCATATGATGATCCAGTTCATGGATGGATCCTTAGACCTAGCTTAGGTCTTCATGTTATGTAACTAAAGAAATATCGATCACATGTGTCATACATGAGCTTCAATTGGGAAATTATATTTATTCAATATTTAATTTCATGATTTAGATCATGATTAAGCTCATGGACCCTTTGTAAGACTATAGAATGCGCCATGTGCCCTAGAGTTCAATTCTAGTCCATTTGGGCCAATTAGGTATTATAAATAGGTCCTTGAGGTACAAAATTTGAGAATAGAACATCTAGTGCTCATAATAAATGTTCACAATATTTTTATTAGATGAGTAATTAGAATATACAATAGTGGGTGAAATTTCAGATAATTATGATTTAACCAATGGCCAAGGTAATTAAAAAAGTAATTAACCAATATTTATTTAAAAGATAAATTTAGGGCATCTATCATGATTAGTTTGGCTTGATATCTTTCTCACATAAAGATAATGACAATGTCGTGCTTAGCCCAAAATTTGGGATTAAAAGGAGTCTTTATGTGGCCTATATAATTAATTGTATAAACTAGACTTTTATCTAAAATAGAAAAGAAAATAAAAATAAAAAAGGCGGCGAACCCCCGTTCGCGACCCCTATTTTCTGGGTCCAAACGACACATGCGATAGGCAGCCCTATCCCAAGATAGGGTCAGAGTGGGGGTATAAAACCCCTGGATCTTGGATGCTTGGTGGCGGCCGGACCCTATGCTAGGGCTTTGACGCGAATCAAGAGGGGTAGAGAGCAAGATAGAAGAACAAAGAAGGTTGAAGGGGAGCATGATGGCGGCGGCCATGAGTTCTTCTTGCAGCTTTGATCGTGACCCCTTCGTTGGCATCTGTGGCGCCGCCCATCCAGGCGAGCCAATCCGTGGTCAAGGAAGGCTCACCTCGCGCAAGGATGGCCTACTCACCGACCGCCGAAGTCTCCAAGTCATTGCTCTATTCTTACAGAGAAATAGGGGAGAAGAACCCCCTTTCTCAGTGGGTGAAGAAGACGCAGATCTCGCCCGATCCGTCTGGGATGAGGATGGGATCGTTGATCCTTCTCAGCAGTTAGATCAAGTTTGAACGGTTAGCATCACTTTGATAAAGTAGTTCTTCCAAAATTCATATCCTGAGATGTAGAGCTTAGTTTGGGACAAACAAGATACCTACAGAAAGCTCATGACGAGTACTATCAAATAAAAATACTTTCAGATTATGATTTTGATATCTGATATTTATTAAATATAGTGTGTTCAAAACTATATGATATTGATGTTTTATCAATTAAAAATAGCAAACGAATTTATAAATTCATGCAAATTTTATCGGATGTATATTATGATGTTCTTAACATGATTTCAAAGCCTGATCTCTATTATATGAAGTTTTATTGAGGTTTTTGATATTAACCCTAATAAGGGTATTTTGAGTATTTCACCCATGATATGATTTTTAAATGACCTAATATTTTAATACATGATCATACCTACATTATATGAATACTTTTCTAGAGTTTTGATGGAGTTTCTTGTGCTATTATATTAGCAGTTAGTTTTAGATGAGTAGCCATTATGAAGGAATAATAAATGATTTTTCCTGACACAATAAGTGATATATGTATGCCTAATTAGGTCTGATATTAGTAATGTGATGGTATTCTACTTTGATTTCCTGATTGAGTCAGTAAGTTTGCAATATGTGACTATTTTAGAGAATCATTCACATTATATGAAGTATATGTTCATATTAGTGCATAAGATGATTTATGTCCTATTTGAGTATAAAGATAATACCAATTGTATCGTATGAGTTTTATTTTATTTCAACACTAAGATTTTACAGTGATTTTAGATTAAAGTTATGTTTAGTCTAAATAAGAACCCTAAGTTGGTATATGTAGTTAGGAAGATGGGGTTTGAGATTTAGAAATAGAAAGAGGGAATATAGGCTTGGACTGATAAAACTATGATGATGTCCAGGTTATTAAAGTTATGCAACTTAGAATCAAGACTTCCTTATCGATGCCATCTGTACAAGAGGTAAGTGGTTCATGCCCATGAGTACTCATGTTTTAAGTTCAGTATGTTCACATGTCTCCTGATAAGACTTTTATAATTTATATTGTTCAATGTTCTAAGATTTTAATGCAAACAAGAATATCCTCATATCTCTATCATTATGCAAGTTCAGATATCCAAAATCTCAAATAGAGACATGTTGCTCAAAATATTTGTGACCCATGGACCAAGTACATGAGTATGTTAAAGAACCATGTTCCTACAAGATTTCTTAGAAATGTTTGAAATTAATGAATAAGATTGTAAGATAAGATATGCAAGTAATGTAGCCATACTTAGTTGGTGATTTGCGATAGTTTTATATTGAGAATTTAAGTACACATATGTTGTCAGGATTTCCCATATTTATAAGCATAACTATGTATTACGATTTCAAGTAGAAACATGACATTAAGATTTCATACATATGCATAGATATAACAAATAGATTCCTTAGAGTGAATAATATCTAGAATTTAATTACAATATAAGAATATGAATTTCAGAATATTAAGACATGATCTACATTCAGAAATAAAGGTACTTTTAGGATCACCATGTATTGTAAAAATGAGTTCATGATGGCATAATAAGATAATGACACATTAAGTTATGATTAGGTTGCAATACAATATTTTATAAGATTTCTATTTTGATATTTAAGGTTTAACATGTAAGTTCATATGCAAAGTTTCAGGGTAACATCATATTTTATAAGAAGGATTGAACCATCTTGTCAGAATTGATATTTTTTTGGTCAGAATTGATATTTTTAGATATGTTATACTTATGATACTTTCATAAGATTGACTTAAGATACTTTGTATACTTAGTATTTCTATATTCAGTATAGATCCTTTTCCTAAGCTTTTATACCCATTGGTCATATTCAATATCAAGAAAGTCATCTCTATTAAATTAGAGTTTTAGATTTAGGCTTATATAGATAATAAGCACATTAGATTTAGATTCAGACTTGGACTACTCATTGTATGAGTAGTCAGAAATAGAATAATGATACATGATGAGGGTTTTAGACCCAGTCTCAATTATGAAGTAATTGAGATCCATATTCATTGCCAACTCTAGATTCAGTTTAGAACTTAAGAATAAGAAATTTAGTTTCAGATTCAGAATTAAGTACATGCTCAGTACTCAGTAATCAGTTTCAGATAAGTTCAATTATCAATATTCAGTTTTAGTATAAGATAAGTTCAGATTCAGTATTCAGTAAAGCTATCAATATTCAGCTTCAGTTTAGATTAAGAACTAAGTAAGTTTAGACTTAAGATAAATAAGTTGAAACCTTCACATAAGACATTATATGATAAGTCCTCATTCACTAGTCCCGGGACGATTTAGAGGCATTTGTTGCCAATTCAGAGGAGTGTTACTCCAATTAAGAGGTGTTGCGACAACAATTCAGGGCGTAGTCACGCCAATTCAGAGACACCTCGGTGTCATTCAGAGGCATGTAGTGCCAATTCAGGGTACCTTGGTACCAATTCAGGGCGTAGATCCGTCAATTCAGGAGGACTTATTGTATAATGGTGGCCATAAACAGATAAAATCGTAAGTAAAAGATACTTAAGATTAGAGCATGTCTATAATCTCATCCACGAGTGTGATGAGAGGAATTCAAATAAGATATTTATGATCCAGAGACTTTGGCATAGGCCATGAGACCTAGAGTATAGGTCTCCAGAAAAGATAGAGTAGAAAATAAGAGTTTAAGAAATGAGAGATAATATGTTTCTAGATTTAATTAGAGTTTAATGTTCACTTTATATTTATGATTTCAAGAATCTTTTGTAATATTTCAATTCTTTATCAATGTACATTTTAGAATACTCATGCCACTTACTCTAATGACTGTTTTTCCCGATGCATGGCTGGGGACGCGATGTCCGCATGTTTTGGAGTAATTGAAGAACAAAGGGACCAACAAAGGATTAAGAGACTTTCAAGCTTGCCTAGTGGAGTTCCATCTACCTAGATGATCCTGAGTATTGACATCTTTTTATTATGAACTTATGCATAAACATGATGCCGTTTTAAGTTGACAAAAAGCTATGTATGAATAAGTTTTACTAGTTTTGCAAAGTGTTTCATTTACATAAGTAATATGATTCACTCAGATAATGATATTAGATTCAGATGTACATTTATGCTTCAGTTAGCAGTATCAGATTTCAGTTCAGCTTTCATTATCACTATTCAGCTTCAGATTAAATTATCAGTATTCAGCTTCAGATTAAATTATTAGTAATCGGTTTTAGTTCAAATTAAGAATTAAGTAAGTTAGACTTAAGAGAATAAGTCATAACCCTCACATAAAACATTATATGATAAGTTCTCATTCAGTTAGTCCCGAGACAATTCAGAGGCAGTTGTTGCCAATTCAGAGGAGTGTTTACTCCAACTCAGAGGTGTTGCGACACCATTTCAGGGCGTAGAATGCCAAAGCAGAGACACTTCAGTGTCATTCAGGGCATATAATGCCAACTCAGGGTACATGGTACCATCTCAGGGCATAGATACGCCAACTCAGGAGGACTTATCGTATAATGGTGGCCACAACTCAGATAAAATATGTAATTAAAAGATATAGTCAAGTTTCCTTTCAGTTATAAATATGTTGTAGCAGTTGTGTAAGAATTCATTGCCACTTACTCTAATCATCAGTTTCTTCTTTCTTGTGCATGGTTGGGGACGCGACGTCCACATGTAGTGAGTAGTTGTCTGAGGCGTAGCTTGAGGATCTACAATGTCAGGAGATATCTTTCACTGGTGGCACCCCACCAAAACTTATCCTTGTGCTTGAGTCTTTGGGATCCTTTTCACTCCTGCTTCTCACCTACGGACATCTCGTCCCCAGCCATGCATTAAAAAAAATAGTCGTTAGAGTAAGTGGCATGAGTATTCTAAAATATATATTGTTGAAGGACTAAAATGGGATATTATAAACATGAAACTAACATTAAGCTCTGAATAAAATCTGAAACATAAAGTCTCTTATTTCTTAATCTGAATTCTTATCTTATTCTGGAGTCATGTACTCTGGTACATGAATCTCATGACCTACACCAAAGTGCCTAGGTCATACTTATTTTATCTAGTTCCCTCTCATCATACTCATGGATGAGGTTATGGGCATCTCAAATCTAAGGTATCTTTTACTTACGATTTTTATCTGACTGTGGCCACCATTATACAATAAGTCCTCCTGAATTGGCGTATCTACGCCCTAAATTGGCACTACATGCCTCTGAATGACACCGAGGTGTCTCTGAATTGGCGTGACTACGCCCTGAATTGGTGTCGCAACACCTCTGAATTGGAGTAACACTCCTCTGAATTGGCAACAGATGCCTCTGAATCATCCCGGGACTACTGAATGAGGACTTATCATATAATGTCTTATGTGAAGGTTTCAATTTAATTATCTTAAGTCTAAACTTACTTAATTCCTAATCTGAACTGAAGCTAAATATTGATATCTTTGCTAAATACTGAATCTAAACTTATCTTATATTAAAACTGATAACTGAACTTATCTGATATTGATTGCTGAGTATTGAGCATGTACTGAATATGAATTTGAATCTGAATCTCTGCTCTTAAATTTTGAACTGAATCTATTACTGACTGTGAATATGTATCACAAATTACTACATAATTGATATTGGGTCTACAACCCTTATCATGTATCTTTATTCAATATCTGGCTACTAACACAATGAGTAACCTAACTCTGAATCTAAATCTAATATTCTTATTATCTGGGTAAACTTTATTCTAAAACTCTAATTTGATAGACTGACTTCATTGATAAATAACACAACTAAGCCTAAAGGCTTAGGGAAAAGGATATGAACTAAATATATAAATATCAACTATACAAAAGTGACTTAAGTAATGTGTATAGCTAAAGTATGATATATGATTCTTGGCAAGGTAACTCATTCTCTGTTAAAACCTCATCAAAATCTAATCTTAATAAACTTAAGTCTTAAATCATAAACCATAGAATAGAAACCTTAGAAAATCTTAACTTGCATCTTAATCATACTCAATTTATATAAAATATCATTAAGTCTGATCTCAATACATTCGTATGAACTTAAATCTTAAACCTTAAAGTAGAAATCATATAGATTCTCATCGTTCAACTCAATCATGATTTAATGTCTCATAATTTGATAGTATCATCACAAACTCATGTTGCAATATATTTAATCCCACTAGTACATTTACCCTAGAAATTAGGTCATGGTCAACCATGTGCACCACCCATATCTCTTACTAAGGAATCTAGTTCACTTCTTAATTCTTAGATCACTACATATATAAGAAACCTTGATGACATGTTTCTACTTGAATTCTTGGCATGCAATTATATCCATACACGAGGAAAAATCTTAACAACATTTTCTACTTGAAATCTTGAGACATGATTAATGACCCTAATAACATATTTGTACTTAAAATTCTAATACATTGTTATATCACATAATCATGAAAGGGTGGCAGTCTTATTTTTATCTCATATCTTGTAGTCCTAAATATCCAAATAAAATATCTTTAAGGGATATGATAGAAATATATTTTCTTATCCTTTTTATGAACTTAAGTCATGATCTAGATTCCTTCCATGACACATCACTACTTAAGGTGTTGAGCATATGAATTTCTACAATCATAAGAACGCAAAATCTTTCTTACATATCAACTTAGAATTTAGGACATGAAGGTCTTAACTAAGAAGCATGTAAATGTACTTGGTTTGATAAACATAAATACTCATGGGCATGAACCACTTACCTCTTATGAATAAAATCTAGTTGTTGAGAAATCCCTATTCACGTTCGCAAGTTGAAGAAACCTAATTACCATGTTTCAGTCAATGAGCATTCATTAATAATTATAGCCACCTTGGGTTCTAGGGTTTCAGGGTTCTTATCTAAAACAAGAAGCTTAGGAGTCAAACTAGACTCTAAAACTTAGACCATGAGCTAGGTCTCGAAAAATAGATCAAAATACATATATAACTTGACCCTATTGAGTATACCACCTAATTGCTATGATTTATGCAATATAGAGGCAATCATGATTACCTGATGTGGAGCTAAATGGATCACAGGCAGGATCCACCTGGGGAGGAATCCGCTTGACCAGTGCCCCCCCTTCTCCCTTAGCGGCTCGCGGACGGGGGGTTTCCTCCTATGTTTTCTCTATTTTACAGAGTACCAAGTTGGGGCTTCTCAGCAGCGCTCCAGGAAAAGTTAGCTCCAGATCTTGCTCGACGATGAGGCCATTGATATCCTTGGTCTTCCTACCAAGCCCATCGACCAAGATCTGTCACCATGTGGTCCTACACACACTTGTGGAAGACAATAGCGGCTCCCCTATTTCACGCTAGAAATAGGGCGACGTCGCCTGAACCTTCTGTGACATTGCTGGATTGATGACCAGGCCACTGCACTATGCATTGAGACCTACAATCACAGCGGACTGGTCTCCATGGAAAGGGCGGCTCATCTTCATTCATCAAGGGTCTAGGGTCGCAAAACCTAGAGTCATATTCTCTTCCCATATCACTTTCGATGAACAAGATGAGTAGTAAAACTATTGACCACAATTGTGGTGAGGAGAGCCCGCTTAGGAAAAGACGACGAGGGTTTTCCCAGATTGTGGATGATCCTCGAGGGAGTTCATATATATAGGCAGGGATCTAGGGATGAGCCATAGTCCAGAGCAATAGGGTTTTGTTGGTCTCATAGGAGTCCCATGAATATTGGGAATCTAACTTTGGTTTAGACCAAAGTCCGTGTGACACACTAAATACCTCTAAACTATAGGTTTGTTAATAACTTGATAAATTTTTATTAATAATTACTGATGAAACTTTCCAAAATGTTTTGAGAGGGCATATGAGATCATTTTAGCCTCAAATTTCAACAATAGGAACATCGTAGGATCTAGAATATCCCTAAGCAGATACTTTCTATTTTTGATGACTAAAACTTAAATTATTATCATAATGTAATTTACATCACTTATGTAAATTTGATGCATTATGGTTGCTCCCAACCAAAATGATTTTCCCGTTTAAGGGTCAATTAGTGTTTATCTTAGTTCATTTGAGTCTATTAGATGAAATTATCCCAATCATCATTCATATATTTGTTGGTGATCTAATTCATTAAGGAGAGAGAAAGTTCATTATATATAATTACCATTGGATTAACTATCTTCATGAAGAATGAAACTATGCCACTCATCTTTATATTATTAAAGAGAAAAGATATTCTATTTACTTGGGTTATTTACATTGAGGCTCAAATTTGATTTTAACTAGTGAGAAATTTTATGAAAACCCCAAAGTTTATTTGAATCCAAAATTGGGATGTTACAATTCTACCCACCTTAAATGAATTTTGTCCTCAAAATTCTTCCACTCTACCCACCTTAGGGCTTTGCATATTATACATACAATTATCTCTAATATTTTCTAACTGGCTCATAAACATGTGCATGGTGAAAACTTCTCATGGTTATCATTATTAAGCATACATGTGCATGTACTACTAATGAATTTTGAGATCTAAACTATACATTTACCATCTATGATGGCAAGGACTCTATATATTTCCTCTTCGCTATGGCTAGACTAGGGTTCTGGTTCCCTTAAAACTAACTCACTTATCTATGCCAAAATATTTACCCATCATTTACATGCTCGGTCTTACTATGTGTATGATTATGTTTAGATGACTATATGTCTCAAACTTTTAATGCCAACACTTGTTTTCTTTGTCGCCTTTGGATACATGCCGGTCGGTCATATATTCATAGGTGACATGGCTTATCACACTTATGTTAGCACTTCCTCGTGCACATGTCCCATACCACATGAACTTGAAAGGACAAGACAAGCATGATTATGCACATAACATTCTCTCTGCAAAATCCCATAAGCATGTGTCCCATACCACAAACTTGTGAGAAAAAGAGAGAGAATGCTATATACAACTATAGTGTTAACATAAAAAGTGTAAAACATCTAGACACATAACCCTAATCCTTATTCAAACTTTTGTCTCCTATCTAGACATCTACTTCAGTTCCTAATATCCATCACTTACTCCTTCTATACTTAGGGCAACTACTTATCTTTTTGAATATGTACTCTACCCTACTTAGCTTCTTATAAGGTGACCTTAAGTAAGAACATGAGAATTCATCTGGCAGCCAACTATAATGTTGCTCTGATACCATATTGTAGCACCCTCCCTAAGCACACACATGCACATAGCGGAAGCAACAATGAGTTATCCATAACTCATACACTCAAGGGGGCATTACATAAAACTGGCATTCATAACAACAATATAATCAATCACACAAAGTGAAAAATATGAAACATTCTCATAATCATTCTTACAAAAGGAACATAGTGGATATCACATGGAAAACTAACTCAACATCTCGAGACGTAGTCTCTACTCTAAAGTTCTAAACATTAAAACATATTGCTAAGTCTATAAACCTGAGGATCATCTTATAGTTGGCACCCCACCAAAACTTATCCTTGTTCTTGAGTCTTTGGGATCCTTCTCACCTGCAGACATCTCGTCCCCAGCCATGCATTGAAAAAAAAATTGTCGTTAGAGTAAGTGGCATGAGTATTCTAAAATATATATTATTGAAGGACTAAACTGGGATATTATAAACATGAAACTAACATTAAGCTCTGAATAGAATCTGAAACATAAAGTCTCTTATTTCTTAATCTGAATTCTTATCTTATTCTGGAGTCATGTACTCTGGTACATGAATCTCATGACCTACACCAAAGTGCCTAGGTCATACTTATCTTATCTAGTTCCCTCTCATCATACTCATGGATGAGGTTATTGGCATCTCAAATCTAAGGTATCTTTTACTTATGATTTTTATCTGACTATGGCCACCATTATACAATAAGTCCTCCTGAATTGGCGTATCTACACCCTGAATTGGTACCAAGGTACCACTGATTCAGGCCAACTTTTCCGGGAGTCCATCACTAAGAACTCCATAGTTAAGCATGCTCAACTTGGAGTAGTAATGGGATGGGTGACCTATCGGGAAGTTGATCCTGGCATGCGCGTCAGTGAGGACAAAGTGCACAATTAAGGCTAGTGGTGGTTTGTGGGGCCAGTCGTCATTCCTAAAACTCTGCTAGTGCCTTGGGAAGTGGGCCCAGGCATTACAATGTCATAAGATAGATTCCAAGCTTCATTAGTAGTATATGAACATATAAGTCAAATTTAGATGTTTAACCATGATAAGGTCACATCTTGAGTGTGTTAATGAATCTTTAATATATTAGTATAGTTAATTCATAAAGCATATGGAACCCTAAGGTGGGTAGCCTCCTATGGGTTAGCTGAATTTTGAGGACAAAAATCCCCAAACGGTGGGTAGTATTGTCACACCCCAAACAATAACAAATAGTTAACTGAATAAAAAATGATATTTATGAAATTGTAATAGATCAATTTTGAAATTTATGAGTCAAGTAAAATATCTTTCATTTGAATTTGATTTGTTAGTTGAACCTCAAGGATGAACATGTAATTTGATAATACTTTGATGTTGCCTTGGATTAGATAGAATTGGGAGTCATTAAATATGATGAGATTAAGCTTTCAGACAATTTTGGTGATTTTAATTTGTAAGTTTAATCCAAATTTAGAATTTATACAACCCATTTTATTTGGAAGTCTTAAAAGGAAAATTACATAAACACAAGAACTTCATATTACCCAAAGAAACAAGTAAACATAAACCAATCCATACAAGACTTTGAGAAGATACATTTTCATTTTATTTTTATGGTCTTATAAATTATGTACCTACTACTTTCCGCATATGAGATGTATTTCCTAAATTGCTCAAGACTTCTTGGTGATGATAAAATAAATATATGAGTGGCTGAATTAGTTACTAAATATAATATAGTAAATTATAGAGATAATTATAATGAGGACCAAGATAATGGGATTAGGAAGAGTCCACCCTCATGTAAACTCTAATCAGGAGTATCAAGATATGTTTCAAACCCCGTGAGGATTATTCTATAAAATATGGCAATACCATTCTAGAAAAGGGAAAAACCTAACCAATTGGTTGATGAGTTGGGAAGGGGACTCGAGAGGTAACAACATAATATTAGTTTGAGTTGTCGATAATGTTGTAGTTACTTGAAGGAGTTGACGCCGCTATTCCTTTTTGGGGTGATGTTGCATTACTGAGAGGGCGAAGAAGGTGATAGGTACTTCTTTGAGAATCACCCCCCATGATGGCGACACTCAAGAAGTTGATCTGAAGAAGGTAGGACCATAGAAGAGGAACACGACACCGGCTGTAAGGTTAATGTGGGGCTTAATCTGGCAGCCACCAAAGCATGATTATAATGGACGGAGACGAGGAGGAGAAGGTTCGTCGTTTGGGGTATCCGTAGGAATCACAGAGTGTGACTTGGGGCATCTCATCCCCTCCTCACGTAGGCAGAGGTGTGTGCAACGAAGAGGGATAAGGGCACATGTAGGAAGCGTGCCTTACGCCGTGCAACTACATCTGAAGTAACGCGGCAGATTGTTGTTTAGTTTGTAGAGAGGATTGGACAGGATACTCTGTTTTACAGAGTAAATAGAGGACCCGCTCTGAGGAGGATGAAGACCTCTTTTGCCTTGGGTTAGCCAAGTTTCCATCCTAAGAGAATCTCTGGCTGGATCCATAGGTTTGGAAGAAAGGTAAATTCATTTTATAAATTCAGAAATTATTTCTTTTTGTATAAAGCCTAAAAAATAGTACAAATGTCTATAACATGTCATTTTGTTAGTAAAATTATTCTCTACATGATTAAATCTTACAATATGCCCTTTGATAAACTTTGTTAGGATTTATGTGTTGTGTATTAGGGCATTTACGAGGACTATCATGAGTATGTTGACTACTTGCTAATAATATACTTGGTTAAGCTATTACTTATCAATATATATCATCCCCTATATAGGTATTGATGTCTAAGATATATGATTTAAGATAAATGACCCTTTCACACCTAGGATGGGATTTATAACCCAAAGTTGACCTTGGAGACATGAATCTTAAGTTTAAGTATGTTCATGATATTTTTAGGAATTAGGAGTTGGACTAGAGAGTTCAAGAACTAATTAAAGGTGTTGCAATGAAGGTAAGTGGTTCATGCCCATGAGTATTTATGTTTATCAAACCAAGTACATTTACATGCTTCTTAATTAAGACCTTCATGTTCAACATTCTAAGTTAAAATATGCAAGAATCATTTTATGTGCTTATGATTGTAGAATTTCATATGCTCAATACCTTAAGTAGTGATGTGTTATGGAATGATTATAGAACATGAATTAAGTTCATAAGAAGGATAAGAGAATATATTTATATCACATCCCTTAGAGATATTCCATATGGATACTTAGGACTACAAGATATGAAACAATGGTTATGTGATATAACCATGTATTAGGATTTTAAGTACAAATATGTTATTAGGGTCCCTTATATATAGATGTAATCATGTATTGAGATTTCAAGTAGAACATGTTGTTAGGATTCCCCTCATATACAAGTAGGAACATGCCATCAAGGCTTCTTATATATGTAGTGATCTAAGAATTAAGAAGTGAAATAGATTTCTTAGAAGGATTAGTGCTTAAAAGTTAAGTATTATGTGTAAATTTGGGTGTTGCACATGGTAGACCATGGCCCAATTTCCAAATTTAAGGTACTATTGGTATTAGAATATATTGTAACATGAGTTATGATGATATTATCAAATTATGAGACATTAAGTCATGATTAAGTTGTCGAGATGAGAATCTACATGATTTCTACTTTAAGATTTAAGATTTAAGTTCATATGAATGTATTAAGATCAGACTTAATGAGATTTTATAGAAATTGAGTTACCTTATAAAAAATCACATTCTTTTAGATATTTTATTCTTGAGAACTCTCATATACTTCATATTCCCATATTTAGTTCAGATCCTTTCCCTAAGCCTTTAGGCTTAGTTGTCATATATTTAGTATCGAAAGTAGTTAAGTCATTTACCTGAAGAACCCAAGGTTAGATAGTCATATGCAACTAATGGTAGGAATTCATGACAAGGTTGAGGCAGATGCCCTAAGTATAAATCCAAGTTTAGTTTCACAAACCCTAAGTATGAGTTGAGAAGTAGACCAAGGTAATAGATAATTCTCACATAAATATTTTAGTGAAATACATTACATATCTCTTTTCATGCAAAAGTTTGAACATAAATTAAGAGGTAAGAAGAACCCTAAGTGGGTAGTAGCCTAGAGAAATTTCGAGGATGAAATTTATTTTAAGGTGGGTAGAATTGTAACATCCTCAATTTCATAGATAATGTAAGCCTTTAATGTGGAGTTTTCTAGTGAAGGCATGCCAAGAGACGTAGTGAATGTAACCATAGCTAGGTATGTAATTAATTCACAAAATGTGTAATACAAGCCATCTGATCAATCAATACACACATAATAAATTAAATGTGTATGATTGTAGTTGGTTGTATATGAATATAAATGAATTATTCCTATGAACAATAAGGTGACGAATATATAATATGATGAGTCCAGTTCATGACTTGAGCCTTAGACCTAGCTTAGGTCTTCATGTTATGTAACTAAAGAAATATTGATTACATGTGTCATACATGAGCTTCAATTGAGGAATTATATGGGTTGGAGAATTATTTTTTTATGATTTGGAATACAATCAAGCTCATGGACCCTTTGAAATACTAAGGGATGGGCCATGTGCCCTAGAGTTCAATTCCATCCCTATTGGACCAATTAAGTTCTACAAATAGGTCATTGGAGTGCAAATTGAGAATTAAGTATTTTGTAGTCATAATGAATGCTCAAAATATTTTTGATGAATAATAATTAGAATATAAGATGGTGGGAGAAATTTTAGATAATTTTGATGTATATAGTGGTCTAGGTAATTAAATTAGTAATTATAATATTTTTATTTAAAAGACATTTTGGAGTGTTTGTACAACTAGTTTTTACTTAAAGTCTTGCTCATATAAATATGATGGTAATATTGTAATTGTCCCAAAATTTGAGGTCAAACTGAGCTATAGGGTGGGCTATATAAATATTTCTTATAATTGGAGTTTTATCAAAAAGAAGAAGCAAAAGAAAATAAAAAGGGGGCGACCCCAGTCTGCATGGACAGGAGGCCGCGACCCCTATTTGCAGGGTACAAATAGAGCACCGATGAAGGGGGGCCCCTCGCCCATGATCGTGAGCATGGGAGGCTATAAAAGCCTCAGATTCCGGTCTACCAGGGGCTAATAAGTTCGATCCTAGGGTTTCACATGAAACTGAGAGTGGGAGAGAGAGAGGGCGCATGAAGAGGAGCATGACGATGGAAACTCTAGGGTTCATGTGGAGCATCATTTGGCAGCCATCGAGCCAACATAGCATGGACGGAGATGAAGAGGAGGAGCGTCGGCGGCCAAGACAACCTCTGTCTGACTTTTTCAACAGCCACGAGCATGGGCTTCACCATGAGAAGCAATGGGCGTGGCACCCTGTCTTATGGCAGAAACAGGGGAGAGACCCCCCTTTCCATCAGGTGAAGAAGATGGGTCCGCCTGGGCTGAGGGGATTGTTGATGCCCCAAAGCCATTGGATCATCTTCCGAAGGCCAAGAATGGATGATGAGGTAACATATTCCAAAAAATCATAACTTGAGATTTCATAATCCTTTTTGGGCGTGTAAGGTATCAATAGAAAGCTCTTCGAAGGTACTATATTCTAAAAATATATCAAGAATATGATTCGGATGCCTATTATTTATTATATGTTGAGTAGCCAAAACTATATGATTTTGATGTTTTGTCAATTAAAAATAGCAAGCAAATTTATAAATTCATGAAAATTTCACTGAATGTGTATTATGATATTCTTAACATGATTTCAAAGCATGATCTCTATTATATGAAGTTTTACTGAGGTTTTTGATATAAACCCTAATAAGGGTATTTCACCCATGATATGATTTTTAAATGGCCTGATATTTTAATACATGATCATTCCTACATTATATGAATGCTTTTCTGGAGATTTGATGAAGTTTCTTGTGCTATTTTATTAGTATTTAGTTTTAGATGAGTAGCCATTACAAAAGAATAATAAATGATTATCTTGACACAATAAGTGGTATATGTATGGCTAACTTGGTCTAATATTATTAACATGGTGGTATTATATGTTGATTTCCTAATTGAGTCAGTAAGTTTTCTAATATGTGACTACACTTGGTAATTATTCTCATTATATGAAGTATATGTTCATATCAGTGCATAAGACGATTTATGTTGAGTATAAAGATTATAGTAACTACATATAAAGAGTTTATTTTAATTTCAAAGCCAAGATTTTATGGTGAGTATAAAGTTATGTTTAAGAACCCGAAGTTAGTATATATAGTTAGGAAAGTGGGGTGTGAGATTTAGAAATAGAAAAGGGAACATACTCTTAGACTAATAAAACTATGATGATATCCAGGTTATTAAAGATATGGAACTTGGAATCAAGATTTATTTATTTTTATAGATGCCATCATCATAAGAGGTAAGTGGTCCATGCACATGAGTACTCATAGTTTATGTTCAATATGTTTACATGTCTCCTGATAAGAGTTTCATGATCTATGTGTTTTAATGTTCTAAGACTTCAATGTTAAGATTTACAAACAATATTATTCTCATATTTCTATCTTTATGCAAGTGTAGATACCCAAAGTCTAAAATAGTGATATGTTTCTCAAATAGTTGTGACTCATGGACCAAGTCCATGATAAAGTTGAAGAATCATATTCCTATAAGATTTCTTGGAAATGTTTGGAAGTAATGAATACGATTTCAAGATAAGATATGTCAGTAATGTACCCATACTTAGTTGATGATTTCAAATAGCTTTGTATGAAGAATGTAAGTACACATATGTTATTAGAATTTCTCATATTTATAGTCATAGTTATGTAGTAAGATTTCAAGTAGAAACATGTCATTAAGATTTCATACATATGTAGAGGTCTAAGAACTAGATTCCTTAGGATAAATAGTATCTAGAATACAAGTACAATGTAAGAATATGAATTTGAAAATATTAGGACATGGTGTACTAATAAAAGTACGTTGGGATCAGAAGGTATTGTAAAATGAGTTTATGATGGCATTGTAAGATAATGACAAATTAAGTTATGATTAGGTTGCAAGACAATATTTTATGAGATTTCTATTCTGATATTTAAGGTTTAATATGTAAGTTTTCATGCAAATATTAAGGTTTAGGGTAACATCATATTTAACAAGAAGGATTGAACCACCTTGCAGAATTCATATTCTTAGATATGTTGTACTTAAAATACGTTTATGAACCTGACTTAAGATACTTTGTATACCTAGTAATTCTTTGAGCATTTCAGGTCCTTTTTTCTAAGCTATTTATCATATGACTGGTATAAGTGAAGTAATTTGACCAAATAGGAGTTTTAAAACAAAGTTTACCCCGATAATGAGATACATGTTCAAATCCAGCAATTAATTCAGTTTAGAACTTAAGAATAAAAAAATTTAGATTCATATTTAAGACTACTCTTTGTGTGAGTAGCCAGATTATGAATAAAGATACATGATAAGGGTTTAGACCCAATCTCAATTATGAAGTAATTGAGATCCATATTCACATTCAGTTTTAGATTAAGTTTATCACTTAAGAATAAAAGATTCAGATTCAGAATTCAGTACATGCTCAGTACTCAGTAATCAGTTTCAAATAAGTTCAATTATCAGTATTCAGTTTAATATAAGATAAGTTCAGATTCATTATTTAGTAAAGCTATCAGTATTCAGATTCAGTTCAGATTGAGAATTAAGTTAGTTTAGACTTAAGATAAATAAGTCAAAACCTTCACATAAGACATTATATGATAAGTCCTCATTCAGAGAGTCCCGAGACGATTCGGAGGCATCTGTTGCCAATTCAGAGGAGTGTTTACTCCAATTTAGAGGTGTTGCGACACCAGTTCAGGGCGTAGTTATGCCAATTCAGAGACACCTCGATGTCATTCAGAGGCATGTAGTGCCATTCAGGGTACTTCAGTACCAATTCAGGGCGTAGATACGCCAATTCAGGAGGACTTATTGTATAATGGTGGCCACAATCATATAAAAATTGTAAGTAAAAGATACCTTAGTTTTGAGCATGCCCATAATCTCATCCATGAGTATGATGAGAGGGAATTAGATAAGATAAGTATGACCCAAGCACTTTGGTGTAGGTCTTGAGATCCATGTACCAGGGTACATGTCTCCAGAATAAGATAAGGTAGAAAGGTAAAGATTCAGACTGAGGGATAAGATATTTTATGTTTAAGTTTACTCATAGTTTGATGTTAGTTCATGTTTATAATACACAATTTCATCTCTTTAGCAATGTATCTTTTAGAATACTCATGCCACTTACTCTAACGACTATTTTTTCCCAATGCATGGTTGGGGACGCGATGTCCGCAGGTTTGGAGCGATTGAAGAACAAAGGGGCCAACAAAGGCCTAAGAGACTTTCAATCTTGCCTAGTGGGGTGCCATCTACCTAGATGATCCTAAGTATTGACATCTTTTTATTATGAACTTATGAATAAACATGATGTAGTTTTATGTTGACAAAAAGCTATGTATGAATCAGTTTTACAGTTTTTCCAAGTGTTTCATTTACTTTTATTGCAATGGTTATCATGTTTGTGACACTCCCAGATGAAGAAAAAAAATGCTTCCACTCATGTGATATGAAAATCGAGGTGTTACAATATGGAATAGACATCATTATCTAACATGGGATAGGGCCTAGCTATCCTATCTATTGAGGGAGCTCAATCAGGGTTTGGGTTCCACTTTGGATCCAACTTACTTATCTATGTCAAAGTATCTACCCTTCGTATACATGCTTGGTCTTACTATGTGTATGATTAGATTTAGGTGACTATATGTCCCAAAGTTTTAATGCCAACATTGTTTTCTTTTTCGCCTTTGGATACATGTCGATCAGTCATATATTCAGAGGTGACATGTCATATCACACATATCTTGGCACTTCCTCGTGCACATGTCCCATACCACATGCACTTGAAAGGACAAGACAAGCATGATTATGCACATAACATTCTCTCTGCAAAACCCCATAAGCATGTGTCCCATACCACAAACATGTGGGAAAAATAGAGAGAATGCTATATACAACTATAATGTTAACATAAAAAGTGTAAAACATCTAGGCACATAACCCTAATCTGTATCTAAACTTTTGTCTCCAATCTTGTAACATCCCTGACTTGGGTTATGGCATAAACCTGGAAGTTTTTCTTAAGTAAGTTATTTATAAACTTGTTTTAATCTTTTTAAAGGTAATTAAGACTCAAGGAGAGATTAATTTTCAAGTTTGAGCTTATTTGCAATATGTTTGTGCGTTATATGATAGTTTGGGTGTAATTTGCAATTTACCCAAAATGAGGGGTTATATTGCAATATGTGACATTTTGAACATGCTTTAAGTGCTTTAGCATCATAACAAAAAGAATGATGCTAAGGGGTGGCTTGTGGAAATCCTAAGTTCCAAGTTGGAGTTTGTTTGAATAATGCTTGAGCCTTGTGTACCAGTTTTGGTACAATTTGCAATTTACCCAAAATGTAGGGTTGATATGTAAATTACAACCTATATAGTGTCCCTACTCTCTATTAGCATCATCTATAGGAGATAGAAAGAAATAGGCACCATATTTGAATCATAGTTGAGTGATGGTATTCTTGGCGATGAAAGACTAAGAAGAGTTGTATAGTTGAAACCCTAATTGAGTTGTATTGAGTTGTAGAGCTTATATGGGAGTGCCTATCGGCCAAGGAGCCATAGAGGAGGTCCCATATCATTTTTTCAAACTCTTGGTAAAGTTCATGATGAGTTAATAACCTCAAGAATGTGATGGATATCAGTTTACAACTTTCCTTGGATAAGTTGTATCAATTTATGAATAAAGTGATGTTGGGTTGAAATATCTTGCTCAACAAGATAACTAATGGACAAAATCTTATCCCTCGACTATCCTCAATAGTTTTTCATGTCAATATAAATATGTGTACATGAATGTACACGTGTCACCTAGTAGTATAAGGTGATGACACCTCTTATACACTTCTTTGATGAACCTCAATTATATATACCACTCCTTTAACCTACTAGTGAAACTTTTTGAATCTTAAAACCCTCTTTCTCTTAGATATCATGCATGTTGAGGATGAAGGAGGAGCTCGAGTCTTAAGCTTAAGGTGAATCCATGGTCATCTTCAACCTTGGTTGAAGCATGAATCTCAGGTTGTGATTCTTCCTTTCTTTTCTTCTTCACCAAGTTCTTCTCTATGGTGATTCTATGCATATAGAGGAGTTGTGAACAAGTCTTGGATATTTGATAAGTTCATCTTCAACCTTGGGAACATGAAGCTTTGGAGCTTGGATCTTTGAAGTTGTTCTTGAGGCGGGTTATATAACTTGAACCTAATCATGTTATTATTCACCTTCAATCTTGCTATACTTGATGATCTACTTTCAATTTCGAGTTTTCTTGAATAATTGTTGAATCCATGAGTTCTAATTTTTGCATAGGACTGTTGTCCATGAACTAGGGCAATATGGAATGAAATTCTAGAGCTTGATGATGATTACAACAGCATGGCACAAATCGATATCGAGTTGAAGCACCTCCAACCCGATATGATGATGAAACCCAATATGGTGTGAAGCACACACACACCTCTTGGACGATATGGTGTGATACACACACACATACACCTCTTGCCCTATATGGTGGAAGCACACACCTCTTTCCCGATATGGCGGAAGCACACACCTCTTACCCGATATGGTGGAAGCACACACCTCTTGCTCCGATATGGTAAGCAAGCATACACCTCTTACCCGATATGGTAAGAAAGCATACACCTCTTGCCCGATATGGTAAGCAAGCATACACCTCTTGCCCGATATGGTAAGCAAGTAGACACCTCTTACCCGATATGGAGGTAAGCACCTCCAATCCGATATACTTGATTGAGTAACACATGAAGTGTGTTATGTCAAATGATACATTAAGATGTAAAGAGTTTAATGCATTTTGATAAGTGTAGGCCAATGTACCTTGAGAAAAGGGTTGAGATAACTTAATAAAGTATGATGTAATCAATATCCTAGTGAGGATGAGAGAGAAACTCATACTTTGTGTGATAAGCATTTAATGAGCATACATTGATACTCCTAATATTTGTGGATCTATGAATCATGGTTTTGATTCTTGATAATATGAACTTGAAACCCTAATCGGCTTGAAAGGGAAACCCTAACCCTAATAATGGGAAGGTTGTATTTCTCTTATATTGCATGGTGATGTTATGTACTTGATATTGTTTTGAAATACTAACCATGCAGGTATCGTGAGATGATGAGCATAGCTAGGTATGAGCTATGATGTTTCATATGATACAGATTAAATGGGCCTTGTGAGCCATGTGAAATACTTGTGCAATAAGTATAATGTATACCTGGTCTGAGGACCTAGAGGTAATAGTTACTTGATAAGAGGTGACAATGTTCAGTAATGAACTAAGGGTTTGAATACCCAGATCTAGCAATCATGATGATGATAATGTTAAGGGATGAGAATTCCAATAATGTGATAAGGGACTGAGATTCTAAGTGTTATGCATTCAATGTGTTCCAAAGATTATGAAAGTACTTGATAAATGTAGTACACCTTTCTTTGTAACATATGTTATAATCCATGCTTGTAACTTGGTTTGTGCTAAAAGATACTGTAATGCACCTAATTAATCAAGTGGAATCTTATCATGTAGTTTCCCAGGCCATAGATCTATTCAGTGTCAGGATTTGTTGAATGGTGAAATGAGTTTAACTCAGAGTGCATATTTTTGAATATGTAGGGGTGACAGAAAAACACATCCTTACATCTAGATAGGGGTTTTTGTGCGATCTCCCAAGGAATACCAGGATTACCGTGTGATCGCCTTGATGAAAATGTATCGAGGATTGATGTATGATGTCCCCTAAGAGAGTGCATGTTGCAACTATATCTCTATAGTGAAGATGTTGCTATACCCCGACAAGCTAGTTGTAGTTGACATGATGTCACTACCAGTGGTCTCGTACTGATCGAGATGGGTGAGGTCTTGGAAGCCATCTCTTCCATTGACCTTGTAAGGTACTGATTTTGACTAAGCGATGGTCGGTTGGAGCATGAGCGGTATACCTCATCTCCTCTGGGCATAAGTGTGATTGTAAATATGTAATCAGCTGTGCAGTGTATCTGCTTAAGGATTGAATACAGAAACATTGGTTGATGTTACATTACTTTTATACATCTTAAATAGATAGATGTTTTATGTGTACTTTGTATTCCTTATAAAGTGAATAGATGATTTATTGCTCTATCTTAGATAGCTGCAATGCTTTAAAAGATGACATTGATCTGTTCTACTTTTAAATGGTGATTAATCTTGATTATTAATATAAAAGATCCTCTGCTTAGTTTTATACTATTTACTTGTGATAATAATATTATTGGCAGAGAGTTATATATCTCACTAGGACTTTTGTCTCACCCTGTTGGTCCCAACATTTTTAGGTGGATGCGGATGAGGAGGTAAAGATCGTACTACAGAGGGAGGAGAACAACAATATAGCAGTAATAGCTCAGGTTGAGTGTGATGTCTGTCGTGTCTTGTAGATAGAATCCCTATGTGTCATATATGTACTCTCAGGTCCTTGGGAGTTAGAACGTAATGGTTTTATAAACGATATGGGGTTTTGGCTTGTATACCTTAAGGTTTTATGTTGCTTATATATATGTTGGGCAATGCAACTGGTATATGATATCCTTGAGATAAGATGGTACAATATATGTACAATGTGAACCATGATGTATATATTGCCTTGGTTCTTTCTTTAAGAGTTTCTTGGCAATGGATCTCTTTAAAAAATGATTTTAATTTTTAGTGTTTTTCATTAATCCCCTGCTAATGGTTATTCTATGTAATTAATAGTGGCAATTTAGCTGTTGAGTCATCACAAAGTTTTGGTATCAAAGCCTAAGGTTCACTGAGTCTAAAAAGACATATAATTAAGATTGTTGAGTCTGTTCTAGTGTCCTCCAATTTATCTTATAGTGACTTTTGCTCATATAGGAGAAGTAAAGCTGAAAGATGATTGGAGCACATGAAGAACATGCTACTGAAAGTAGTGTTGCTGCACCAGGAGGAGGTGCAAGAGATTAGGATAGAGAGGAATTTGTGCCTGAGAATCCCCATCTTGATCAAGCCATGCTAGAAAACCCAGCCTTTCATGCTCTTTTCGGGCAGTTCATGACCCCAATGACGCATATGCACCAGTTCCTAATGAGGGACATGGATATGGTAAGACCTTTGAGCGGTTACGCTGGGTAGGAGCCATCGAATATGCCGGTACACCTGACCCAGCAGACGTAGATTTATGGCTCACTGAGCTAGAAAAAGCCTTTAGAATCCTTAGTATCCCAAAAACTGATAAAGTTAGGCATGCTATGTACCTTTTGAAAGGAAGCGCTGGTCATTGGTGGGCTATTGAAGAAGAGAAAAGACCTGGTGTTGAGGTCGGATGGCAGGAATTCTGACGTGAGTTTGTCAGTAGATACTTTCCCAAGACTTATCTGGATGAGAAAATCTCACAGTTTGAGCGGATTAAATAAGGACCGATGAAGATTAGTGAGTATGAAGCTAAGTTCATGGAGCTTCTGTGTGGTGTTGTCCACACATGGCTACTACGGATGAGGAGAGGATTCATCATTTTGAGAAGGGTTTGACCACTTAGTTAACCACACTTATAGCTGCTCTAGAGAATAGAGAGAGGTTTGCCACCTTTGTAGAATCAGTTAGGAGGATAGAAAGGTCCCTGGTTGAGAAATGTGAGGCGAACAGTAGGAAAGGACCTGCCTAGTTCCAGGGATAGAGGTATGGAAGTTTCAAGAAACCAAGGGTTCCTACACCAGTAGCACCACATAGGTTCAATGCACATACAAAATGGACGTCAAGCAAGGGTAGAGGCCGTAGTTTACTGCCAAGTGGAGCCCATAGTACGACATTAATGTCAGTAACAAGACCATCTAAACCACATCGGGACATAAACGGCTTCAAGTGTGGACCGACATGACATATGATGAGAGAATGTTCAGTTAGAGACATGGAGGTAACCCAACCACCGAGGCAGAGTCAACAAGGCTCTTAGAGGCAACAGTTCAACAATGGCACACAAGGACATGGACAGGTGTCCCAAGCAGGTTCATCTGCACCAAACAAGAGAGCACAGAGTTTCCAATAGGCAATGACAAGATTCTATGATATGAATCAGCCAGAGGCAGTAGTCAATCCTCGAGTCATGACATGTTAGATGGAATTATTTCATTCTGATATGTCTTCATCCGGCTTCGTATCTATTTTGATTGATACGGGTGCTACACATTCCTTTATCACTCAAGAAGTGATTCATGATTGCAATATGTCTGTCTGTCATAGAGCAGATAATCTGTTATTAAAAACTTCGTTAGTCGGATCTGTAGTGTTGCGGGAGGTATGTTCTCCCTGTGTTCTTTCTTTTTTAGAACACAACATTTAGGTGGATCTTATACCACTTGATATGCATGGGTTTGATGTAATTCTTGGGATGGATACCCTATAAAAGTATAAGGTTGTCTTGGATTGTGGTTCCAAGCAAGCTATGTTCGCAGACAATGATGATACATGAGTCTTTCAGGGGGATAGAAAGATTCTTCCAACCTGTCTAGTATCAGTAATGGTAGCTGAGAGATTGATGCGACAAGAATGTGAAGCATTCTTGGCACATGTGGTAGACACCAAAGTAGAGAGTCCTAGTCTTTCTGAAGTTCCTATTGCCAGGGAATTCAGGTATGTGTTTCCTGAAGAATTTCTAGATATTCGTCCACCTCGAGAGATTGATTTTGAGATTAATCTAATTTTAGGTACACAACCCATAACCCAAACACCTTATAGGATGGCCCCTACTGAGATGGCAGAACTCAAGAAACAGTTACATGAGTTGCTTGAGAAAGGTTTCATTTGACTGAGTACTTCGCCATGGGGTCCTCCAGTTCTTTTTGTTAAAAAGAAGGATGGGTCTATGAGATGATGCATAGACTATAAATAGCATAACAAGGTGACTATAAAGAACAAATATCCTCTGGCAAGGATAGATGATCCATTTGACCAGTTGCATGGTGCAATAGTGTTCTCTAAGATAGATCTAAGGTCATGATATCATCAATTACGTATCAAGGAGAGTGACATACCTAAGTCAACCTTTAGGATAAGGTATGGTCATTATGAGTTTGTAGTTATGTCATTTGGACTAACTAATGCATTAGCTACATTCATGGAGCTGATGAATAGAATCTTCTGACCATTCCTTGATTAGTTCATAGTGGTCTTCATAGATGACATTCTGATATACAACAGAGATGGTCAACAACATGAACAACACCTTCGTCAAGGACTTTGTTGAGACAACACCAACTATATGCTAAGTATAGCAAGTGTGAGTTCTGGTTGTCAGAAGTGTCTTTCCTAGAACACGTTATATATGCTTCAGGTATTCATGTTGATCCTAGGAAAGTGGAGTGTGTTGTAGAGTGGGAACAGCCCACGACACCAACTGAGATTTGTAGTTTCCTAGGTCTGGCAGGTTACTACATAAGGTTTATTAAAGACTTCAGTTCTGTAGCATTACCCCTAACTAGGTTGATTGGGAAGGAGGTTCCTTTTGTCTGGAATGACAAGTTTTAGCGTTCTTTCCAGTTGTTGAAAGAAAGGTTGACTAGTGCACCTGTGTTAGTTTTACCTGAGCAGGGAAAGGGATACATTGTTTTCTGTGATGCCTCTAAGAATGATCTAGGATGTGTGTTGATGCAGAGTGATCACATAGCTTCTTTTGCTTCCCAAAAGCTTAAGAAACACGAGGAGAAATATCTGACGCATGATCTATAATTAGCTGAAGTGGTCCACGCTTTGAAGATTTGGAGGCATTATTTGTATGGAGAAACATGTCAAATTTTCACATACCATAAAAACTTAAAGTACATCTTCTCACAACATGAGTTGAACATGAGACAATACCACTGGATGGAATTAAAATCAAGGACTATGATTGTACAATTGATTATCATCCAAGAAAAGCTAATGTAGTAGCAGATGCACTAAGTAGAAAATATTCATCTCTAACCATAGATAAAGCATAGTTGAATTCTTTAATGTGCTTTAAATGGTACATGTTTGTCTCTTTGAGACAAATAAATGTACAGTTAAAAGTATCTTTGTTAGCTGGATTACTAGCCAAGATGCATGTAAAATCTACTCTAAGACAATAGATTAAAGAGGCACAACAGGCTGATACTGTGATTCAGCATATCAGGTCAAAGTATGGTAGTGAGAAACGGGACAATTTCTATGAGTCAGAGGATGAGGTAGTCTGTTACCATGGTAGGATTGTAGTACCTGATGCCAATGACTTAAGAAAGATATTTATGGAAGAAGCTCATTCATCCATGTATGAAATGCATCCATGGAGTACTAAAATGTATCATAACTTAAAAGATATGTATTGGTGCCCTGGTTTGAAGAAGGATGTAGCTGAGTTTGTTATGCGGTGTCCAGTGTGTCAGCAAGTTAAAGCAGAACACCAGAATCTTGTAGGAACATTGTAAGCCTTACCTATACCGCAGTGGAAATGGGATCATGTGACAATGGACTTTGTGGTTGGTCTACCCAGAATAGCCAAAAGTCATGATTCCATTTGGGTGATAGCTGATAGGTTGACTAAGTCAGCACATTTTATTCCTATTAAAACAACATACTGTTGAAAAACGTGCACATATCTACATAGATGATATAGTGTGGTTGCACGGAGTTCCAACCACAATTGTGTCTGATAGAGGTCCCAAATTTACAAGTCATTTTTGGGAACGACTACATAAAGCCTTGGGTACGCAGTTAAAGTTTAGCACAACTTTTCACCCCCAGATAGATGGACAATCTGAAAGGACTATATAGACTTTGGAGGACTTTCTTAGGGCATGTGTTCTTCAGTTTATAGGAAGTTAGGACTTACACTTGAGCTTAATATAGTTTGCCTACAACAATAGTTATCAGACTAGTATTGGTAAGGCACCATATGAAACATTATATGGTAGACGTTGTAGATCTCCGTTATGCTGGTATGAGACAAGACAATACCAACTTCTGGGTCCTGAATTAGTGCAACAAACAACTAAAAAGATTAAAGTAATACAACAATAGTTGAAGGATGCACATGATAGTCAGAAGTCATATGTCGATAAATGCCATAGACCTTTAGAATTCCAAGTTGGATACAGAGTGTATCTCAAGGTCTCTCCTTGGAAAGGTGTTCTCAGAATTGGGAAGAAGGGTAAGTTAGCTCCTAGATTTATGAGACCTTAGCCAGTGACAACACATATTGGAAAGTTAGCCTATAGGTTGGAGTTGCCACCTGAGCTACATAGACTACATCCAGTGTTTCATATATTGATGTTGAGAAAGTGTCATCCTGATACAAAGTTGGTGTTGTAACCTATAGAGGTAGAATTGAATGAAGATATATCCTATGTGGAAGGTCCACTGTTGATTCTTGACAAAAGAATCAAGAAGTTGAAAAAGAAAGACACAGTTCTTGTGAAAGTTCTCTGGCATCACCATGGCATTGAATAAGCCACATGGGAGTTGGAGGAAGAAATGAGGAGGAAGTACCCTTCTCTTTTCTCTTGAGATTTTGGGGACGAAATCCCTATTAGGGGTCGATAATTGTAACATCCCTGACATAGGTTATGGCATAAACCTAGAAGTTTTGCTTAATTAAGTTATTTATAAACTTGCTTTAATCTTTTGAAAAGTAATTAAGACTCAAGGAGAGTTTAATTTTCAAGTTTGAGATTATTTGCAAACTCTTTGTGCATTATATGATAGTTTGGATGTAATTTGCAATTTACCCAAAATGAGGGGTTATATTGCAATATGTGACATTTTGAACATGCTTCAAGTGCTTTAGCATCATGACAAAGAGAATGATGCTAAGGGGTGGCTTGTGGAAAGCCTAAGTTCCAAGTTGGATCTTGTTTGAATAATGCTTGTACCTTGTGTACCAGTTTTGGTTTAATTTGCAATTTACCCAAAATGTAGGGTTGATATGCAAAATTACCACCTCCAGAGTGTCCCTACTCTCTCTTACCATCATATAGATGAGATATAAAGAAATAGGCACCATGTTTGAATCATAGTCGAGTGATGGTATTCTTGGTGATGAAAGACCAAGAAGAGTTGTATAGTTGAAACCCTAATTGAGTTGTATTGAGTTGTAGAGCTTATATGGGAGTGCCTATCATCCAAGGAGCCATAGAGGAGATCCCATATCGTTTTGTCAACTATTGGAAAAGGTCATGATGAGTTAAGAACCTCAAGAAGGTGATGGATATCGGTTTACAACTTTCCCTTGGAAAAGTTGTATCGGTTTGTGAATAAAGTGATGTTAGGTTGAAATATCTTGCTCAACAAGATAACTAGTGGCTGAAATCTTATCCCTAGATTATCCTCAAGAGTTTTGCATGTCAATATAAATATGGGCGCATGCATGGACACATGTCAACCATGCATGGACACATGTCGCCTAGTAGTATAAGGTGATGACACCTCTTATACTCTCTCTCTCTCATGAACCTCAATTATATATACCACTCATTTCACCTACTAGTGAAACTTTTCAAATCTTGCAACTCTCTTTCTCTTAGATATCATGCATAGTAGTTGAGGAGCAAGGAAGATCTCGAGCCTTAAGCTTAAGGTGAAGCCATGATCATCTTCAACCTTGGTCGAAGCATGAATCTTGGGTTGTGATTCTTCCTTTCTTTTCTTCTTCACCAAGTTCTTATCTATGGTGATTATTTGCATACAGAGGAGTTTTTAACAAGTCTTGGATCTTTTATAAGTTCATATTCAACCTTGGGAATGTGAATCTTTGGAGCTTGGAACTTTGAAGTTGTTCTTGAGGCAGGTTATATAACTTGAACCTGATCATGTTATTATTCACCTTCAATCTTGCTATACTTGATGATCTACTTTCAATTTCGAGTTTTCTTGAATAATTGATGAATCCATGAGTTCTAATAGTTGCATAGGACTGTTGTCCATGAACTAGGACAGTAAGGAAAGAAAGTCTAGATCTTGATGATGATGACATCATCATGTCACAAACTGATATCGGGTTGAAGCACCTCCAACCTGATATGATGATGAAACCCAATATGGTGTGAAGCCCACACACACACACCTCTTGGATGATATGGTGTGACACACACACACACATCTTAGATGATATGGTGTGACACACACACACATACAACTCTTGCCTGATACGGTGGAAGCACACACCTCTTTCCCGATATGGTAAGTAAGCATACACCTCTTGCCCGATATGGTAAGTAAGCATACACCTCTTTCCTGATATGGTAAGCAAGCATACACCTATTTCCCGATATGGTAAGCAAGCATACACCTCTTGCCCGATATGGAGGTAAGAACCTCCAATCTAATATACTTGATTGAGTAACACATGAAGTGTGTTATGTCAAATGTTACATTAAGATGTAAAGAGTTAAATGCATTTCAATAAGTGTAGGCCAATATACCTTGAGAAAAGGGTTGAGCTAACTTAATAAAGTATGATGTAATCAATATCCTAGTGATGATGAGAGAGAAACTCATACTTTTTGTGATAAGCATTTAATGAGCATACATTGATACTCCTAATATTTGTGGAGCTATGAATCAGGGTTTTGATTCTTGATAATATGAACTTGAAACCCTAATCAACTTGAAACCCTAATCGGCTTGAAAGAGAAACCCTAACCCTAATAATGGGAAGGTTGTATTTCTCTTGCATTGCATGGTGATGTTATGTACTTGATATTGTTTTGAAATACTAACCATCCAGGTATCATGAGATGATGAGTATAGCCAGGTATGAGCTATGATGTTTCATATGATATAGAATGGGCCTTGTGAGCCACGTGAAATACTTGTGCAATAAGTATAATGTATACCTGGTCTGAGGACCTAGAGGTAATAGTTACCTAATAAGAGGTGAAAATTGTGATGAAACAACATCAAATCAAGCCATTACCAGTAAATAATTGCAGAATAACCATAAGCAGTGGATTAACAAAATCACTAAAAATTAAAACCATTTTGCAAAGAGATCCTCTTCCAGGAAACTCTTAATGAAAGAACCAAAACTTTAGATACATCAGGGTTCACATTGTACATACATTGTACCATCTCATCTCGAGGATAACATATAACAATTTATTTGTCAAAACATATACTGAAGCAACATAAAACCTCGAGGCATATAAGACAAAATCTCAAATTGTTTATAAAACCTTTACGTATTGACTGTGTAACATCCCTGACCTGGGTTATGGCCTAACCCTAGAAGTTTTTCTTAAGTAAGTTTTTTACAAACTTGTAATAATATTTTGAAAAGTAATTAAGCCTCTTTGTGAAGTTTATTTTTAAGTTTGAGCTTATTTGCAAACTATGTGTGCATTATATGATAGTTTGAGTGTAAAGTGCAATTTACCCAAGATGAGGGGTTACATTGCAAATGTAACATGTTGAATGTACCCTAAGTGTTTTAACATCATAAGAGAGATAATTATGCTAAGTGGTGGCTTGTGAAATCCTAAATTCCAAGTTAGAACTTGTTTGAAAAATGCTAAGTGCTTTGAATACCAATTTTGGTACAAATTGTAATTTACCCAAAATGAAGGGTTGATGTGCAAATTACCTATTCTAGAGTATTCCTACTCCCTCCTAGTATAATATAGAGGAGAGAGAAAGAAGGAGATACTATGTTTGAATCATCTTGGAGTGGTAGCATTCTTGGTGATGGAAAGACCAAGGAAATGTATAGTTGAAATCTTTATATGAGTTATATTAAGTTGTAGACTTAGAATGGGAGTCCCTATCGGCCAAAGAGCCATAGAGGGAATCTCCTATTAGTTTTTTGAGTCTTGTATTTGCCCATGATGGGCTAGTCACCTCAATAAAGCAATGTATATCAGTTTGCAACTTTTCTTTGGAAACGGTTGTATTGAAATATTATAATAATGTGAGTGGAAGTAGCTTGCTCTAGAAGATAACCAAAGGGGGCGACCCTTATACGTAGCATTATCCCCAAGTTTTTATTTTGCATGGCAAGATAAAGATGGGATGCATGCAAATACATGTTTCAATTCATTCATGGCCATGTGGCACTTAGTAGCTTAAGGTAATGACACCTCTTACACTCTTTTTCATAAACTACAACTATAAATACCATTCTCGTCACCTATTAGTAGAATTTTTAGATCTTGTTACCATACTTCCCTTAGATATCATGCATACCATCCTAGTATCATGCATAAGTAAAGGAGTGTCTAGTTTAGAGCTTGGTATCGGCCATAGAGAAAGGATATCATCCAAGCAAGGTGATATCAACCTAGAAAGGCGATATCGGCCACAAGGGGTGAAGATATCATGCAAGTGCTAAAGAGATCAAGCCTTGGACCTTGGATAAGATCATCTTCAACCTTGGGAACGTGAAGATTTTGAGCTCGAATCTTGGAAGTTGTTCTAGAGGTGGGTTATATAACTTGAACCCAACTATGTTATTATTCACTTTCAATATTGTTGAACTTGTTGAACTACTTTCAATTTCGAAATCCTTTGATTAATTGATATTCCTTTGAGTTCCAATAAGGTTTTAGAAATATTGTTCATGTCTTAGGGTAGTAATAATAATAGTCTAGAGGTATATGATGGTGACATCATCATGGTACAACCCGATATGGGATTGAAGTACCTTAAACCTGATATGAAACCCAAGATGACGGGTAATCTGATATAGAGATGGGTGATACCTCATGAATGATATGAGGCATACCTTATGAACGATATGGGAGGTACCTTCTTACACCTTATACACGATATAAGGTTAAGATCATACTTCATGCATGATATAGTGTTAATTGAATACTCTATCTGATATAGAGTTGAAACCCTAGATGATAGAATGAAATCTGATACACCCTATCATTTTGTATGAAGGATTGTTGTGAAAGAGCTCAACCTGATATCTAGCTATCGTTCAAAAATATGATAGGACTGATTCCTTGAAGGAATGAAAAGTTATGAGCATAATGGTCTACCCAATATGCTAACCCGATATGTTAGCCAACATGATAACCCGATATACCAATCCAAGGAGATAACCCGATATGGTATTGTGTATACACTACTTGAACGATACCATGATGATGCCTATACCCTATGCCCTATATGGTGCACACCTTGTGCATGATATGGCAGAAGGTATACTTTTATACATGATATAAGGTTAAACTTCCAGCTCATAAATGATATGAGGTCATGTATCTCTAACTTGAGATGATAAATTCTAAGTGATACCCAATCCAATATGAGTACACGATATGGAATAGGGGATACACCCTAAACATGATATGATGATGTGGTTACACCACATGTCCGATATAGATACACTATATGATATCAAGGTTGAACCTCAAGCACAATATGGTAGCATACCCACATCTTGATACTCGATATGGTGAGGATACTTTTTTAGAAAAATTGACGATTCATTCATCCCATCGCCTGGGTTTGAACTCATGACCTCTCGGTCTTACATCATTACTTTTACCACTGGGGTGCCACTTCATTGGCGAGGATACTTTAATCATATGTACTTGATTGAGTGACATATGTTGTGTGTTGTAATTAAATGCAACATTAAGATGCAATGAATTTAATGCAATTTGATAGTTGTAAGCTAATGTGTCCTAAGAGGAGAATTGATCCAACTTATTAAAAGTATGGTGCAATCAACATCCTAGTGAGGATGAGAGAGAAACTAAGATTTGAATGATACTCATGTAATAAGTATATGTTGATACTCCTACTATGAATGGAGTATGAATTAGGGCTTAATCTTTTGTGATAAGATCTTGAAACCCTAATTGGTTAATAAAGGTAAATCTTAACCCTGAGAATGGGTGATGATATGATTTGAATACCCAGGCATGATGATGATAAGGATGGAGATCCTAAGTGTTATATGTGTTCCAAAGAATCATGAAAGTACTTGATAAACATATTATATCTTTCTTTGTAGCATCTGATATAATTCTTTCTTGCAACTTGATTGATGCTACAAGATACTGTAATAAACTTAATTAATCAAGTGAAATGTTATCATGTAGTTGCTCAGACCATAGATTCATTTAGTGTCAGGATTTGCTGAATGGTGAAATGAGTTTAACTCGGTATACATATTTTTGAATATGTAATTATTATACAGGGGTGCTCAGTGGACTCCCCAACTAAATTAGGGGTTGCTTCAGTGGACTCCCCAACTAAACCAGGATCGCTCAGTGGTCTTCCTGATGAAACTAAACCGAGATCGCTCAATGGACTTCCTGATGAAAAATAATCTGAGAAAGCTCAGTGGTCTTCTCCCAAAGAGAGTACATGTTGCGGCTGTAACTTTATAGTGAAGATACCAGTATACCCTAGTAAGCTAATTGCAGTTGACACAAGATGTCCTTCCAGTTATCTTGTACTGACTGAGACATGAGAGGTCTTGACAGCCGGCTCTGCCACTGACCTTGTATGGTACCAATGCTTAGCATAGTCGTGGTCGGTTGGAGCATGAGTGGTATATCTCATCTCCTATGGGCATAAGTATGAATGTGAACATGTAATCAGTCGTGTAGCGCATTTTCTTAAGGATCGAATACGAAAAACAGTGGTTGATGCCTCATTACTTTTATATATCTTAGTAGATAGATGTTATACATGTTCTTCATATTCCTTATTAAACAAATAGATGACTTATAACTCTGTAATCAATGTTAATATTTTATACTGAAAATATACCTACTTATTTGTATGAAGTATCCTCTACTCAATTTTATACTATTTCCTGTGATAATAATATTGTTGGTAGAGAGTTATATCTCTCGCTGGGATAATAGTCTCACCCTGTGGGATCCACAATTTTTAGGTGGACGCAGATGAGGAAGTAGAAACCAGATCACAGAGAAAGGACCACATCAGTAGGGATATTGTCTGTCGTGTCATATAGATAGAAGCCCTATGTGTCATCTCTATACCCTCAGGTCCTTGGGAGATAGTACTTAGTGGTTTTTAAAGAACGAATTGAGATTTTGATTTGTTTACCTCGAGGTTTTATGTTGTTGTTGTATATATCTGAGTAAGACAACTAATACTTGTTATTCTCGAGCTAAGACAGTACAATGTATGTACTATATGAACCATGGAATATAAAGTTTTGGCTCTTTCTGTAAGAGTTTCCTGAAAGAGGATCTATGTGCAAAAATGGTTTTAATTCTTAGTGAATCTTGTCAATTTCATTGCTTATGGTTAGTCCGCGATTAAAACTGGTGATTGTTTGATTTGTTATCGAGTCATCACAGACTCCAAGGACCTGAGAGTACAAATATGACACATAGGACTTCTATCTACAAGACACGACCGACAGTACACTCAACCTGAGCTATTACTGTTGTCCATGTTGCTGGTGTTCTCACTCTGCAGTATGGTCTCTACCCCTCATGCACGTCAACCTAAAAAAATGTTGATCCCACAGGGTGATACAATTGTCCCAACGAGAGATATAACTCTCCGCCAACAATATTATTATCACATGTAAGCAGTATGAAACTGAATAGAGTTTCTTTTATATTAACAAGTAAGATTAATCACTGTTATAAGCAGAACAAAGTAATCTCTTCTCTTAAAGTAATGCCTCTATCTATGATAGATAAATAAATCATCTATTCACTTTACAAGGAATATAAAGAAACACGTATAACATCTATCCAATTAAGATGTATAAACGAAGTGTACATCAACCAATGTCTTTCGTATTCAATCCTTAAGTAAATATGCTACATGGTTGATTACATATTTACAATCACACTTATGCCCTAAGGAGATGAGGTATACCGCTCATACTCCAACCGACCACGTCTACGTAAGGCATTGATGCCATACAAGGTCAATGACAGAGCCGGCTGCCAATACCTCATTCGTCTCGGTCAGTACAAGACTACTTGTAGGACATCTCATGTCAACTACAATTAGCTTACCAGGACATACTGGTATCTTTGCTATAGAGCTACAGCCGCATCATGCACTCTCTTCAGGGAGATTTTAGTTATCCATCCCCAGATTCATTTTCATTGAGAGATTATACATCCATCCCAAATTATAATGAAGGAGATCTCACACCAATCCCTCATTAGGATGTAAGGATACTTGTGTCCACCACCCCCACATATTCAAAAATATGCTCTCCAAGTTAAACTCGTTTCACCATTCATCAAATCCTGACGCTGAATGGATCTATGGCCATAGTACTACATTATAAGATTCCACTTGTTTAATTAGGTGCATTACAATATCTTTTAGCATCAACTAAGTTACAAGCAAGAATTATAACAGATTCTACAAAGAAATATGTAATACATTTATCAAGTAGTTTCATAATCTTTGGAACACATTGAATGCATAACACTCGGGATCTCAGTCCCTTATCACATTACTGGAAATTCTCATCCCTTAACATTATCATCATCATGATTACTAGATCTGGGTATTCAGACTCTTAGTTCATCACTGAACATTGTTACCTCTTATCAGGTAACTATTACCTGTAGGTCCTCAAACCAAGGTATTCATTATACTTGTTGTACAAGTATTTCACATGGATTACAAGGACCATTTAAATATCTTGTCACCTCTCACTAGGAAACAACTATCTTTTAAGATATCAGACCAAATAAACATTATACTTGTTGTACAAATATTTAACATGGCTCACAAGGCCCATTTAAATCTGTATCATATAAAACATCATAGATCATACCTAGCTATGCTCATCATCTCATGATTCCTGCATGGTTAGCACTTTATGATAAAAATACTAGCAATATATGGCATCACCATGCAATGCAAGAGAAATACATCCTTTCCATTATTAGGGTTAGAATTTCCCATTCTAATCGATTAGGGTTTCATATTCACATCATCACTATGTGATATAAGAGAAATACATCCTTCCCACTATTAGGGTTAGGTTTCTCATTCTAACTGATTAGGGTTTCAAGTGCATACCATCACCCTTCATTAGGGTTAGGGTTTTCCCCTTATTAACAAATTAAGGATTCAAGATCATATTATCAAGAATCAAACCCTAAATCATTGCTCCACACATCTAGGAGCATACATTGATATCATAAGTATTCAATCATACTTATTTATTGTCATCATTTATCATTAAATGATTATCAATACAAAGTATGAGTTTCTCACTCATCCTCACTAGGATATTAATAGCACCATACTTTATTAACTTAGCTTAACCCTTTCTCAAGGTATGTTAGCCTACTTTATCAAAGTGCATTAAACTCATTACATATTAATTTAACAATTGACATGACACACTTCATGTGTTACTTATCCAAATATATTGGATTTGAGGTGCATCAAGGTGTATCAACCTTGAGGTGCTGGATGTGATATTTATCATGCCTTGGTGTATCACTTCCCTCATCCTTTGAACTTACTTAAGTTAATCAAATTATCTTGAATTAGGGTATTTCCCATCCTAATACTTTATGTAATAACTCATCACATGTATCCTGTAGTGTAATGGCCATAAGTCACACACTTGAATTACCCAACTATCATCAAGTGATATGGACTCATCTCGGGTTAAGGCATTGTTGATATAGGGTTGACCATTATCAACCATTTTAGGTGTTTCACCTATCAAGGTATTATCCACACCATTACTTGGTGTTACACACATCACTCCTAAGAGTGTTTTTCCCTCACCTTTACAAGGAGTATCGGTTTGAATCATGTATGTCAAGTTGAACCCATGTATTGTGTTAGGTGTATAACGAGCTAGGCATCTTCATATCCCTTATACCCTTACCCATCAAGGTATCAACCTTACCAATCATATGGTGTATCAACTTCACCGTACATGGGTGTAACATCCTCACTTCACTTGAAGATATTCGCCACACCATACTTTAGTGTATTGGCCATCATATGTTCTAGGGTATTAACCACCTTACCACTTTTGTCATCTAGTGTATTGGGTTACCCAACATATCATTTTAGAGGTGTGTGCTCAACACTATATCGGGAAAAGAGGTGTGTGTGTATTTCACACCATATTGGGCAAAGAGGCGTGTGTGTGCTTCACACCATATCAGGCAAAGAGGTGTGTGTGTACTTCACACCATATCGGGCAAAGAGGTGTGTCTGTACTTCAAACCATATCCGGCAAAGAGGTGTGTGTATGCTTCACACCATATCGGGCAAAGAGGTGTGTGCGTACTTCACACCATATATCATTTTTGAGGTATAAACTCATAATTATATCAAGTTACCCATCATCTAGGGTTTATCATATCGGGTTAGAGTACATACTTGACTCCATGTCATGCATAAGGTGTATACTTGACCTCATATCATGCACATGGTGTATTCTTGACACCATATCGTGCACAAGGTGTATTCTTCATCATCATATCATGTATAAAGTATATGCATCCTCATTGTATCATGCTAGGGGTATATTCACCACACCATATTGGGTTAGAGGTTCTTCAACCCAATATCGGGTTGGGCCATGATGATGTCATCATCATCAACCTCGAGACTCTTATTCTTACTATTCTAGTTCATGGATAACAGTCCTATGTCACTAATAGAACTCATGCATTCATCAATTATGCAAGAGAATTCGAAATTGAAAGTAGCTCAACAAGTATAACAAAATTGAAGGTGAATAATAACATAACTGGGTTCAAGTTATATAGCCCGCCTCAAGAACAACTTAAAAGCTCCAAGCTCCAAAGATTCACGTTCCTAAGGTTGAATATGATCTTAAAAACTCCTCTATAGGCAAATAATCACCATGGATAAGTATTTGGTGAAGAAGAAAAGAAAGGAAGATCTCAACCCTAGATCCATGCTTTAATCCAAGGTTGAAGATGATCATGGCCTCACCTTAGGGTTAAGACTTGAGATCCTTCTTACTCCTTAGCACCATGCATGATATCTCACTAATTATTCATGATATCCCCTCACTTGTGGCCGATATACCTTCACTTGTGGCCGATATCACTTCACTTGGCCAATATCACCTTGCTATGGCCAATATCACCTTGCCATGGCCGATATCACTTTGCTATGGCCGATACCAAGGCTCTATGAACGATACCCCTTCACCTATGCATGATACCAAGACTATATGCAGGATATCTAAGAGAAAGGAGGTGGTAGGATTCGAAAAAGTTTACTAATAGGTGAAAGGAATGGTATATATACTTGAGGTTCATGAAAAAGAGTGTATATGAGGTATCATCATTTTAAGCTACTAGGTGCCACATGTACATGCATGGTTGACACGTGTACATGCATTCATTCACATCTATATTGACATGAAAAACACTTTAGGATAATCTAGAGATGATATTTCGGCCATCAATTATCTCTTTGGATAAGATATCTCAACTCAATCTCCACTTTATTCACAACCCGATACAACTTTTTTCAAGGAAGTTGTAAACCGATACACTTCACCTCCTTGAGATGCTTTACCCATCATGTACTTTTACAATAGTCCAAAAACCTATATGGGATCCCCTCTATGGATACTTTTCTGATAGGAAATCCCATATCAAGTCTACAACTCGATACAACTCAAGTTTAGGGTTTCACATTCAACCCTTTTCTTGGTCTTTTCATCACCAAGAATACTACCACTCATAAATGATTCAAACATGGTGTATCCTTATTTATATCTCCTATAAATGATACATATAGGAAGTATGGACACTTTATAGGTGGTAATTTTCATATCAACCCTACATTTTGGGTAAATTACAATTTGTACCAAAATTGGTGCACAAGGCACTAACGTTAATCAAACAAGTTTTAACTTGAAATTTAGGCTTTCCACAAGCCACCATCTAGCATCATTCTCTCTCTTATTATGCTTAAACACATGAGGTACATTCAACATGTGACATATTGTAATATAACCCCTCATCTTGGGTAAATTGCATTTTGGTCCAAAATAAGAGAACATTGCTCAGACATTATTCAAACAGGACCAAATTTGAAACATAAGTGTGTCATATGATAAAAAAATACCTTAGAGGATTATATTAAAGTTCTAAGAAACTTACTTAGCCAAAACAAATAGGTTTATCCCTAAAACCATGTTAGGGATGTTACAAGTTATAAACCCCTAACAAGGATTTCGTCCCCGAAATCCCAGATGAAGGGAGACAATTGTTATTCATGCATCATATCATAAACCCTCCACATAACATCTTGATGTCATGGAGATGTCATAGAAATTTGTTCAGCACAAAGTCTTTCCATTTAGGGTCATCATATAATCCGTCATACAGGACACATACTCAACTATCCTTTTCATTAATGACTGCAATGTCACTTCTGTGTCAGGTAACACTCTCTAAGTCAGAGAAGTACTTTTCATACTTTGAATAATTCGGGTGTGAAACCTCATTGATTTGTCACCTTATCAACTTCCATCTTTTATGTAATAAGATTCTTGACCTTGGGAGTCTTCTATATCCCTCACTTAGTTTAGCATTTTACTTCCAAGGAAAGACTAGAGTAACGTTCTATCACCCACTTGGAACTTCAAGTTTTATCATACATCTGTTGTGCCACTCTAATCTGCTGACACACACTAAACTTTCTTATGACTTGTACCAACTATCCCGTTAGTTGTTTATTTTCTTGTCATAATGAGAGGCTACTTATCAAAGAAGAACTATTTCATAGGTGACTCTATATGTTATATGTATAAGCTACCTCAACAGATTTAGATAGGGATATTCTAAGGAATTATATTTAGCTTGATAAGCTTTTTCCAAAATGATTCTATAATTGTTCCTTCAATTAATACATCCTTATCGATGTTATGTTTGTGCAGATCATAAACCCCTAACATACAATGTCCATACTATTTTATGTAACTAGAATGATCTCATAGTTGGCCATTCTAGGTAACCAATATTAATCATCTTATCAGGAGTCATGTTCTCATTTTATCATACCATTGAAAGTTCTTGGATACTAAGATTCTTTACTTTGGTATTTGTTACATGTGCCAAAAACACATCTCATCCTCATGATTTCCATTTTGTTTTTGTTATTACCAAAGCCAAACATATAAAAGGATCTTCCTTTCATCTTGAGACATTACTTATTACACATATATCTATCTTGGAACCAAAGTCCAAGATGAACTGATACTTTTCTAAGTATCCATCAAAAGAACACTTCTAACTCATGCACATCAAGTGTCATAAGACTCACTTGATTGCCATGTACCTGAAAGGAAAGAACACAAAGAAACATATTCCTCTTATCACCCCATCATCACCCATGATCTTTTATCAAAGAGAAGAGATTATCATCTCCTCTGATTATTGCATGAACTTTGAACTGTTCATGAGTCATTTACTCTTGTTTCATCCTAGGTTCCTTGCCATCAACATAGGAATTATAAGGATGATTACATGTCATCACTCCTTTCTTTGTTATTGTCTAACATGTTCATGAACATTTTATGATTTTATCACATTTCTCATGTTCACATTATGGAAGAGATCATTATCCTTCACATATTCTTTATTTGAACATGGATCATCTTCCTTGTTCCCTTTCACTTATCATGATAATTGTACTTTGTACTTTCTCATACTCACAGGTTGATCTAAGATAATCTCAAATTCCATTTTATTGCACTTAGGATGTGATAGAAACATCTGTGCCATATTTTCAATTTCATTATGCTCTTTAGATTGTCTCCAAATGATTGCTTGATTAGAGTAATCAGAGAGATATCAATCTAAGAGTTCCATACTTACCCTACCTTCAATAGTTGAATACATGGCCATGGTATGCAAGTACTGAGATTAGGTAGTATGCACCTTGTTTTACATTGTATACTTTACTTTTCATATCATCCAAGTCACATGACTTAATATCCCTGGATTTCTCCAGGCATCTCATTTACATCTCTGCCTTTTTTATATGGACAAAAGCAATTATAAAGCATTTAAAAGAATACTGGACAAAATATAAATTCTAGTCCTCATCATTTCTTCCCCATGTTCCCATAGGACAACTAAAGGAAAGTAAAAAACAACAATCCTTCTTATGATTATCAGATGAAATTAAGAGAAGACATATCAGAATGAAAAATATCTATCTGACTGTCACCCCTCGCGGTCATCTACCACTTAAGGTTGACTCAAAACATAGAGTCTAGCTATTTTGTGTTGTTGCTTTTGCCTTTTTACACTATTGGGCTGTAACTTTCGTAAGCCCTGTTGAGTCTGCCTCGGTTGTTGGGTCATTTCCTCCTTTCTTTTTGAACAAAAGGGTTTAGTATGTTCAACATGTCCATATCTATAACATGTCTTGTCCTTGTACCATGGTCCTATCAATCTTATTACCGATGTAGAAACTAAGTCAGGAGTTCTTACAGGTGGAAAGTTAGGACTTTTGCCTTTACTTAGTGACTACTGCCCTGGTGCACTAGGAATTTATTACACTGGTGGCACCAAAAACTTTGGCTTTTTAGAAAACTAGGAAAATGTCTCTAGAATTGTAGATATCGTTCCTTAATTATCAACTTATTGCCCCTCCTTGGGCATTGCCATAACATATGTACTATCTGTCTATACTTATGGCAGAGTCTATTTTCTTTCCATATGTTAATCCCTCCCACATTTTCCACTGTTCCAACATGACTATGTCATTCAGGAACCCTTTCAAAATACAAAATTTCTGCATTGAGGATTGGTAACCTAGGTTGTAATGCTAGTTTCTAGTCTACTATATGCATCATTGTTGTCCTAACCTGCCCAATAAGAGCATAAAAAAAGCAGGATTCTCTATCCTGATTGGGTCAAGATGGGAATTCTCAGACACTCGTTCTTCTCTTGTCTGATCCCTTGCACCCTCTCTTGGTGCAAAAACATTGCTCTTAACAACGTGTTCCTCATGTTCTCCAGTCATTTTTAAACTTCACCCTTTCTTCTGCATAAGTAGAAGTCACTATAGGGTATACTGGAGGAAACTAGAACAAACTCAACACCTTAGTCCTATGTCTCCGTAGACTCAGCAAACCTTAAGCTCTGATACCAAAACTTTGTGATGACACGACATCAAATCAAGCCATGACCAGTAAATAATTGCGGAATAACCATAAGTAGAAGATTAACAAAATCACTAAAAATTAAAACCATTTTGCAAAGAGATACTCTTCCCGGAATCTTTTAATGAAAGAACCAAAACTTTAGATACATCAGGATTCACATTGTACATACATTGTACCATCTCATCTCGAGGATAACATATAACAGTTGCTTTGTCAAAACATATACTGAAGCAACATAAAACTTTGAGGCATACAAGACAAAATCTCAAATTGTTTATAAAACCTTTACGTACTAACTCCAAGGACCTGAGAGTACAGAGTCGATGCATAGGGCTTCTATCTACAAGACATGATAGACAATACACTCAACCTGATCTATTACTATTGTCCCTACTGCTGGTGTTCTCCCTCTGCAGTATGGTCTCTACCCCCTCGTGCATGTTCACCTAAAAAAATGTGGATCCCACAGGGTGAGACAATTATCCCAGTGAGAGATATAACTCTCTGCCAACAATATTATTATCACAAGTAAGTAGTATGAAACTGAGCAGAGGTTCTTTTATATTAACAAGTAAGATTAATCACTATTATAAGTAGAACAGAGTAATATCTTCTCTTAACATAATGCAGCTATCTATGATAGAGCAATAAAGCATCTATTCACTTTACAAGGAATGTAAAGAAACATGCATAACATCTATCCAATTAAGATGTATAAACAAAGTGTACATCAACCAATGTCTTTCGTATTTGATCCTTAAGCAAATATGCTACATAGTTGATTACATATTTACAATCACACTTATGCCCTAAGGAGATGAGGTATACCGCTCATACTCCAACCAACCACATATACGTAAGGCATCAATAACATACAAGGTCAATGACAGAGCATGCTGCCAAGACCTCATCCGTCTCTGTCAGTATGAGACTACTAGCAGGACATCTCGTGTCAACTACAATTAGCTTACGAGGGCATACTGGTATCTTCTCTATAGAGCTACAACCGCAACATGCACTCTCTTCAGGGAGATTTCAGTTATCCATCCCTAGATTCATTTTCATCATGAGATTATACATCCATCTTGGATTATAATGAAGGATATTTCACATCAATCCCTCATTAGGATGTAAGGATATTTGCGCCCATCACCCCCACATATTCAAAAATATGCTCTCCGAGTTAAACTCGTTTCACCATTCATCTAATCCTGATGCTAAATGGATCTATGGCCAGGGTACTACATTATAAGATTCCACTTGTTTAATTAGGTGTATTACAGTATCTTTTAGCATCAACCAAATTACAAGCAAGAATTATAACATATTCTACAAAGAAATATGTAATACATTTATCAAGTACTTTCATAATCTTTAGAACACATTGAATGCATAACACTCGGGATCTTAGTCCCTTATCACATTACTGGAAATTCTCATACCTTAACATTATCATCATCATGATTACTAGATCTCGGTATTCAAACTCTTAGTTCATCACTGAACATTGTTACTTCTTATCAGGTAATTATTACCTCTAGGTCCTCGACCAAGGTATTCATTATACTTGTTGTACAAGTATTTCACATGGCTCACAAGGCCCATTTAAATATCTTGTCACCTCTCACTAGGCAACAACTATCTTTTAAGATATCAGATCATATACACATTATACTTGTTGTACAAGTATTTAACATGGCTCACAAGGCCCATTTAAATTTGTATCATATAAAACATCATAGCTCATACCTGGCTATGCTCATCATCTCATGATTCCTGTATGGTTAGCACTTTATGATAAAAACACTAGCAGTATATGACATCACCATGCAATGCAAGAGAAATACATCCTTTCCATTATTAGGGTTAGAATTTCCCATTCTAACCAATTAGGGTTTCAGATTCACATCATCACTATGTGATATAAGAGAAATACATCCTTCCAATTATTAGGGTTAGGTTTCTCATTCTAACCGATTAGGGTTTCAAGTGCATACCATCACCCTTCATTAGGGTTAGGGTTTTCCTGTTATTAACAAATTAAGGATTCAAGATCATATTATCAAGAATCAAACCCTAATTCATTGCTCTACACATCTAGGAGCATACATTGATATCATAAGTATTCAATCATACTTAATTATTCTCATCATTTATCATTAAATGATTATCAACACAAAGTATGAGTCTCTCACTCATCCTCACTAGGATATTGATTACATCATACTTTATTAACTTGGATTAACCCTTTCTCTAGGTATGTTAGCCTATTTTATCAAAGTGCATTAAACTCATTACATCTTAATGTAACAATTGACATGAAACACTTCATGTTTTACTCATCCAAGTATATTGGATTTGAGGTGCATCAAGGTGTATCAACCTTGAGGTGTTGGATGTGATATTTATCATGCCTTGGTGTATCACTTCCCTCATCACTTTTAACTTACTTAAGTTCATCAACTTATCTTGTATTAGAGTATTTCCCATCCTAATACTTTATGCACTAACTCGTCACATGTATCCTGTAGTGTATTGGCCATAAGTCACACACAAATTACCCAACTATCATCAAGTGATATGGACTCATCTCGGGTTAAGGCATTGTTGATACAAGGTTGACCATTATCAACCATTTTAGGTGTTTCACCTATCAAGGTATTAGACACACCATTACTTGGTGTTACACTCGTCACTCCTAAGAGTGTTTTGCCCTCACCTTTACAAGGTGTATCGGGTTGAATCATGTATGTCAAGTTGAACACATGTATTGGGTTAGGTGTATATCGAGCTAGGCATCTTCAAATCCCTCATACCCTTACCCATCAAGGTATTAACCTTAACAATCATATGGTGTATCACCTTCGCCCTACATGGGTGTAACATCCTCAACTCACTTGAAGATATTGGCCACACCATACTTTAGTGTATTGGCCATCACATGTTCTAGAGTATTAACCACCTTACCACTTTTATCATCTAGTGTATTGGGTTACCCACCATATCATTTTAGAGGCGTGTGCTCAAAACCATATTAAGAAAAGAGGTGTGTGTGTACTTCACGCCATATCGGGCAAAGAGGTGTGTGTGTGCTTCACACCATATCGGGCAAAGAGGTGTGTGTGTACTTCACACCATATCGGGCAAAGAGGTGTGTGTGTGCTTCACACCATATCGGGCAAAGAGGTATGTGTGTACTTCACATCATATCGGGAAAATAGGTGTGTGTGTGCTTCACACCATATCATGCAAAGAGATGTGTGTGTACTTCACACCATATATTGTTTTTGATGTATAAACTCATCATTATATCAAGTTACCCATCATCTAGGGTTTATTATATCGGGTCAGAGTACATACTTGACTCCATGTCTTGCATAAGGTGTTTACGTGACCTCATATCGTGCACATGGTGTATGATTGACACCATATCGTGCACAAGGTGTATTCTTCATCATCATATCATGTATAAAGTATATGCATCCTCATTGTATCATGCTACGGGTATATTCACCACTCCATATCGGGTTAGAGGTGCTTCAACCCAATATCAAATTGGGCCATGATGATGTCATCATCATCAACCTCTAGACTCTTATTCTTACTATTCTAGTTCATGGAAAACAGTCCTATGTCACTAATAGAACTCATGGATTCATCAATTATACAAGAGAATTCGAAATTGAAAGTATCTCAACAAGTATAACAAAATTGAAGGTGAATAATAACATAATTGGGTTCAAGTTATATAACCCGCCTCAAGAACAACTTAAAATCTCCAAGCTCCAAAGATTCACGTTCCTAAGGTTGAAGATGAGCTTCACAACTCCTCTATAGGCAAAGAATCACCATGGATAAGTATTCGGTGAAGAAGAAAAAAGGAAGATCTCAACCCTAGATCCATGCTTTAATCCAAGGTTGAAGATGATCATGGCCTCACCTTAGGGTTAACACTTGAGATCCTTCTTGATCCTTAGCACCATGCATGATATATCACTACTTATGCATGATATCCCCTCACTTGTGGCTGATATCCCTTCACTTGTGGCCGGTATCACTTCACTTGGCTGATATCACCTTGCTATGGCTGGTATCACCTTGCCATGGCCGATATCACTTTGCTATGAATGATACCAAGGCTCTATGAATGATACCCCTGAACCTATGCACGATAAAAAGACTATATGCATGATATCTAAGAGAAAGGAGGTGGTAGGATTCGAAAAAGTTCACTAATTGGTGAAAGGAATGGTATATATACTTGAGGTTCATGAAAAAGAGTGTATATGAGGTGTCATCCTTTTAAGCTACTAGGTGCCACGTGTCCATGCATGGTTGACATGTCTAAATGCATTCATTCACATATATATTGACATGTAAAACACTTTAGGATAATATATAGATGATATTTCGGCCATCACTTATCTTTTTGGATAAGATATCTCGACTCAATCACCACTTTATTCACAACCTGATATAACTTTTTTCAAGGAAGTTGTAAACCGATACACTTCACCTCCTTGAGGTTCTTTGACCATCATGGACTTTTAAAAGATTCTAAAAACCTATATGGGATCCCCTATATGGATTCTTGTCTGATAGGCACTCCCATATCAAGTCTACAACTCGATACAACTCAAGTTTAGGGTTTCACATTCAACCCCTTTCTTGGTCTTTTCATCACCAAGAATACTACCACTCATAAATGATTCAAACATGGTGTATAATTATTTCTATATACTCTAAATGATACATAGAGGAAGTAAGGACACTCTAGAGGTGATAATTTGCATATCAACCCTACAATTTGGGTAAATTACAATTTGTACCAAAATTGGTGCACAAGGCACTAACGTTAATCAACAAGTTTCAACTTGAAATTTAGGTTTTCTACAAGCCACCATGTAGCATAATTCTCTATATTATGATGCTTAAACACATGAGGTACATTCAAAATGTGACATATTGCAATATAACCCCTCATCTTGGGTAAATTGCATTTTGGTCCAAAACAAGAGAACATTGCTCAAACATTATTCATACATGACCAAACTTGAAACATAAGTGTGTCATATGATAACAAACTGCCTTAGAGGATTATATTAAAGTTCTAAGAAACTTACTTAGCCAAAACAAATAGGGTTATCCCTAAACCCAGGTCAGGGATGTTACAATTTATAAACCCCCTAACAAGGATTTCGTCCCCAAAATCCCAGATGAAGGAAGACAATTGTTATTCATGCATCATATCATCAAGCCTCCAAATAACATATTGATGTCATGGAGATGCCATAGAACTTTGGTCAGCATAAAGTCTTTCAATTTAGGGTCATCATAGAATCTGTCATACAGGACACATACTCAACTATCCTTTTCATTAATGATTGTAGTGTCACTTCTGTGTCAGGTAACACTCTCTAAGTGTTGTGTGATTTCTACATCATCTTTTCACATACTATCACACACAAATTTGGTTCATTATGATTTTATTTAGCCTCTTTTCATATTACTTTTGCCATCTTTTTGTTACTTTACTTATCGCTTAACTTGCATTGCAGATATGTCCCAAAAGAACTGATTTTAGAGCTTAATTCTGCTAAAACAGCAGAATGCACGACGTGCAGGACAAATGCACGTCGTGCATCACTTTAGAAGAAGTTTCATTTCACCCAGACAGCAGAATGCACGGCGTGTTCGGGCCTCGAACACAACATGTGAGTTTCCAGAAATGTACAAAAAAGCATGTGCACGACATGCACTCAACTGTACGGCGTGCACCTGGAGCATCAAGCAACCAAGAAAACTTATGGAAAGTCACATGGCGTGCATTGCTTATGTGCACGCCATGCGTAGTTCAACCTAGAGCAACCCATCAGTGTTGGTGCACGGCGTGCATCCAGATGCATGGCGTGCACCTGACAGTTTTAGAAATTCAAAAAATACAAGTTTGTGTTTAAATGAAGGAAGGAACTTAAGGGGCAGTTATGTTGAGTCATTTTGGAAGGTTTCTCTCATCCCAAGCCAGAGAAAAATAGAGGAGGGTGATTTTGGGAGAGATCTAAGGTGGTTTCTTTAAAAAAGAAGCCATTTCTTCTTCTCCATTGTCTTCTCCAAGGTGCAACCAAGCTTCCCCAACTCCGTGTAGCTTCTTGGGAAAGGAGCTAGTCCATTTTGGAGAAGCTAAAGAAGGAGAAATTCGTCCCCAAGCCAGAATTCCTCCTTCTTGTGGTTACAACTTCAGATCTCTTTGGTTTTCCTCCTCTAGATCATGTTTAGAACTGAATTTTCTATAACAAATTTGCAAGGCATGGTTATGGACGAGTAATTCTCTTTTTCTTGGGCATGGGAGAGTAGCTCCCATGTCATAACATGTATGGAACAAGTGATTTCATACTAAATACTATGCTTCTTGTTTTTCTACCATGAATGTACCGGCTTATTTATCTCTTGCATGTATTGTTGGCTACTTTATATTCATGTTTTCTGCATTCTTGCTCGATCTGAGAAGATTGATAGGAATGTACGGAGGTACCACTCTTTCTCTACCACGGGAGAGGAGAGAAATGAGTTGAGGAACAAGTTGTGATCAAAAATGAAATTTATGCACGAGAGTGCATCTTTGAGTTGCGATCGTTGCACTTGCATCGAGAGGTGAAGTGTAACACAACTTTTCCTTTAACAAGGGCTTATGTATGTTTTAATTATAATGTTCCTATGATATGCTATGATATGTGAGTGAAATTCTAACATCCAAGATCCATTAATATCTGAACCTAAACTTTTCTAGTAATCTTTTCATTGTTAGTTTTAATCTGAATTTTCTACAATTAGATAAGCTTCACCATCTCTTTTAAACCTATCTAGACTGTTAAACTTTAGTGTTGTTGCACTTAATTAATTGCCTAAGCTCCTTGTGTTCGACCTCGACTATACTTCCTCTCTATACTTGTGGAGATTGGTTAAGTTGGGTAAACTATCCTTGTTTGGATAAAAACTCGTTAGTCTAAATATACCAACAAGTTTTTGGCACAATTGCCGGGGAGCTACGGTAGTTTATTTGGAGTATTAAGTACTAATAAATATTCGAGGCTAGATCACCATTTCCATATTTCAAATTTCATATACCTTTTAGTTGTGTTCTCAATTCCTCTTATTATTTTTTTTCCAGGTTGTATGTGTTGCTCACAACGAGGTCTTCAAACATATACATTGTTAAACCTTGAAATCGAGCGTACTCTTTCAAGCTTGAGAAGAGCAAGAAGAGTAGAACAACTGCTACTAGGAGGTACTCTGCCATCACCATCATCACCACCACCATCTTCTTCACTCTTTGAGGAAGCTAACCAAGCGATCCAGCCATGGAGGATGACTGTCCTTGAAAGGATTTCACAATGCCGGTCGCCACAAACATCTGTGGGGCCATTGACTTGCCTGCTGTAGAAGCGAACAACTTCTCAATTTCTCCTTCTATGATGCAAATGATACAGCAAAATTGTTTTAGAGGCACATCCAATGAAGACCCAAGTCTTCATGTTGCCGAATTCTTGGAATATCTGAATACCTTCAGAATCAATGGGGTATCTCCTGAAGGAGTGAGACTTATGCTTTTTCCCTTCACTCTAAGAGATAGAGCTAAGACGTGGCTTTTGTCTCTTCCAAAGAAGTCAATCAAAAGTTGGGACCAACTCTTAAATGCTTTTCTTGCAAAGTACTTCCCACCCAGCAAAACAGCCCAATTGAGGAATCAACTCACCAATTTCTCTCAAAATGAAGGAGAAACTCTTTATGAAACATGGGAACGGTTTAAGGATCTTCAACGCCTTTGCCCACACCATGGTTTAACTAACTGGTTGTTGCTTCAAACTTTCTATAATGGACTATTCTACAACACTCGGTTGACACTAGATGCCGCAGCTGGTGGTGCATTAATGACTAAGTCTTATAGAGAGGCTTATGACATTATTGAAGACATATCACTAAATCAGTTCCAATGGGGAGGAGATAGGGGAGTAAAATCAGCCTCTACAGCTAGTTCTTCAACTGGGAAACAAGGAGGGAAACACACTATTGATGTCGTTGATCTTATTACTGCTAAACTGGATGTTCTTAGACAGAAGTTTGAGAAGATGACTACTATGAAAATCCAATTAGCTGAAGTTATATGTGAAGCTTGTGGTAATGCAAGACATACTTCTTCATGTTTTTCTCCTAATGTAATTGAAGGGAATTTTGAACAGGTCAATGCTATTGGAATGCAAGGGAATAAGCAATACAATCCCTATTCCAACACATACAATCAGGGATGGAGAGATCATCCTAATTTCTCCTATAGGAACACAAGCAACACTCAAAACTTCCAACAAGGACAAAAACAATCACAGCAACAACATGTAAACCGTCAAGGGAATCCACTGAGTTTTAACAATAGGGGTTACCAACAGCCACAACAACACCAAGGTCCTTCCCTAGAAGCTATGATGGAAAAATTTATATCTACACAAATGAAGTAGAATGAAGAACTTCGAGGAAATGACAAGATGTTGAAAGATGCCATTGCTCAACTTTTTGCAAAGGTGGATGGTATTTCCACTCACACCAAGATGTTGGAGAACCAAATAGCACAACAAGCTCTAACTCAATAAAGGACTCCGCAGTCCGGTTCTCTTCCAAGCCAACCAGAAGTGAACCCAAGGCAACAAGCTAATGCAATTATTCTAAGAAGTGGAGCTGAGATTGAAAGACCCTCTCCATTCAAAGAGAAGAACATGGAGGTAGTCAATGAAGAGGAGTCCAACACTCCTAATTGCCGCAAGGAGAAAGGTAGAACTAAAACACCACCTTCTTTCAAGGTCACTGCACCTTTTCCTCAAAGACTTACCAATAAGAAGGAGGACCTCAAGTTTAGGAGGTTTATGGACATTATTAATAAATTATATGTCAATATTCCTTTTGCTGAAGTTATTGGTGAGATGCCTTCTTATGCTAAATTCCTAAAAGATATCTTGACTAAAAGAAGAAAAGTTGATCAGGTTGAAATAGTTTTTCTTTCAGAAAGAGTGAGTTATATTATTTAAAACTGCCTTCCACAAAAGCTTGATGATTTGGGAGCTTTTACACTACCATGTAAGATCAACAATACCACTTTTGACAAAGGTATAGTAGACCTTGGTGCTAGTATTAGTCTCATTCTGTCCACCTTATGGCAAGAATTGGATCTTGGAGACTTAAAGCCAAAAAAGATGGCTATTGAGTTAGCTGATAATTCTATTAAATACCCAAAAGGTATAGTGGAAGATGTACTAGTGCAGATCAGGAAGTTCTATATATCGTGTGATTTTGTTGTTCTTGATATGGTGGAGATCCCTTCCAACCTAGTTCTTTTTGGAAGGCCATTCTTGAGGACTTCCAGATGTCTTGTTGACGTTCAAGAAGGAAAGCTCACTCTACATGTTGGTGAAGAAGCAATGGAATTCTCTATTCACGATGCAATGAAAGAACCCGCACGTGCTGAAGAAATCTATTTGTTAGATACTATTGATCCAATTGAAGATGATAACGAAGATATTGCTGATTTGATGATCAATCTTTATGATGATGATGTGACTGAACTCAACCATTCAAAAATTTCTAGAGCACTTTCTATTTCTAAAGCACAAACTATTAATGAAGATGCTCCACTTGTTGATGATAAAGTTGATGAAGGTACAATAGGGAAAAAGGTAGGACTAAAAGCCCTTCCACCCGGGCTAAGGTATGCATTTCTTGACCCAAACTCTACATCCCCTGTTATAATAAATAATGAATTAACCAATGACCAAGAATATAAATTACTTGCTGAACTGTGTTTGTATAAAGACGTCATTGGTTATTCCATAGATGATCAAAAAGGCATTCATCCTTCAATTTGTATGCATAGAATTATTATGGAAGATGATGCTAAACCAACATTTGAACCACCTAGGTGCCTAAATCAAAATATGCTTGAAGTGGTAAAGAAAGATATTTTCAAATTAATTGATGCTGGAATCATTTATCCCATCAGTGACAGCCCCTGGGTTACTGTCATTCACGTGGTTCCTAAGAGGGAGGTGCAACTGTCATCAAGGGAGACAATGATGAGTTAATACAAACACGTATGGTTACCGGTTGGCGAATGTGTATTGACTACCGGCGTCTGAATAAGGCAACCCACAAGGATCATTTTCCGTTGCCTTTTATTGATTTGATGCTTGAATGCCTTGCTAAGAATTCTTATTTTTGTTACCTGGACGGGTATTCCAGATTTTTTCAGATTCCTATTTATCCACTCGACCAAGAGAAAACAACATTTACTTGTACTTATGGAACATATGCCTATCGTCGTATGCCATTTGGTCTTTGCAACGCTCCCGCTACTTTTCAGCGGTGTATGATGGACATATTCTCTGATTTTATTGAAAATATAATGGAGATTTTCATGGATGATTTTAGTGTATACGATGATTCTTTTGATCAATGTTTATTGAGCCTGTCTTTAGTCTTAGCTTGCTGTAAAAAGGTTAACCTAGTGCCAAACTAGGAGAAGTGCCATTTCATGGTGCAATCCAGTGTAGTACTAGGACATGTTGTATCTAACAAAGGTATTGAAGTGGACAAGGCAAAAGTTGAAATTGAGAAGATGTCTACTCCATCTTCAGTTAAAGACATCCAAAGCTTTCTTGGACATGCATGCTTTTATAGAAGATTCATTAAAGATTTCTCTAAAATTGCAAAACTGTTGTGTTCCCTACTTGCAAAAGATGCCGAGTTTGTGTTTGACAATGATTTCCATACAACCTTTTCTAAGCTCAAAGAGGCCATCATTTCAGCCCCAATTATTCAACCTCTAGATTGGGATTCCCCTTTTGAGCTAATGTGTGATGCAAGCGATTATGCAGTGGGGGTTGTTCTAGGATAGCGAAAAGACAAGAAACTCCATGCCATCTATTATGCAAGCAAAACCCTTGATGAAGCACATATCAACTATACAACCACAGAGAAGGAAATGCTAGCCATCATTTATGCTTTTGACAAGTTCCAAAAATATTTGGTATGATCAAAGGTGATTGTATATAATGATCATACCGCCATAAAGTATTTGTTGAACAAGAAAGATGCCAAACCACATCTTATTCACTAGATTTTGCTTCTAAAAGAATTTGATCTTGAGATCTGAGATAAGAAAGGTACAAAAAATAATGTTGTTGATCATCTTTCTAGACTAACCACAGAGGCTGGAGACCCATTGCCCATTGAAGATCATTTACCTATTGAAAAGTTCTATGCATTGTCATCTACTCAAGCACCATGGTTTTTGGACTTCGCCAACTTTCTTGCTACTGGACAACTCCCACCTGATTTGACATATCAACAAAAGAAGAAATTCTTTCATGATGTGAAATTCTACTATTGGGATGATCCATTGTTATTCAAGCATGGAAGTGATGGACTGATCCTCCGGTGTGTTGTTGAAGAGGAAATCCCAAATATTATTGCTGAATGCCATGCCTCACCTTATGGAGGACACTTTGAAGGAGAGAAGACTGCTTCTAAGATACTACAAGCTGGTTTTTATTGGCCCACATTATTCAAATATGTCAATCTATTTGTCAAATCTTGTGATGGATGTCAAAGAACAGGAGGTATATCCCGCCGTGATGACATGCCTCTCAACTCTATCTTAGAGATTGAGGTGTTTAATGTATGGGGAGTGAATTACATGGGACCATTCCCATCTTCTTGCAGGTATCAATACATTACTGTTGCTTGTGAATATGTGTCCAAATGGGTTGAGGCCATTCCAACCCAAGTGTCGGATGCTAAATTAGTAATTAAGCTTTTTCAAAAGATTATTTTACCTCGGTTTGGAGTTCCTTGTGTCGTAAGTTTAGATGGAGGCACACACTTTGCTGAAAAACAATTCAACAACCTTCTCTCTAAATATGGTGTGACTCATAAGCTCTCTACACCCTATCATCCTCAAACATTTGGGCAAGTAGAGGTTTCAAATAGGTAGCTGAATAATATTCTTGAAAAGACTATTTCTAGTTCAAGAAAAGATCAGGCCTTAAAGATTGATGATGCATTATGGGCATACTACACAACCTATAAGACCATCAAAGGGACTACTCCATTCAAGCTAATCTATGGAAAATCTTATCACCTTCTGCTAGAATTGGAGCATCGTGCTTTGTGGGCAATTAAGTTCTTGAACTTTGATATGAAGAAAGCAGGAGAGAAACGCTTTTTGTAGCTGTAGGAACTTGAAGAACTCTACCTTGATGCTTATGAGAATGCAAGGCTATACAAGGAAATAACAAAGGCTTGGCATGATAGGAGGATCCGCAGGAAGGATTTCCAAGAAGGAGATAAAGTCTTGTTATTCAACTCTAGACTAAAGATATTTCCAGGGAAGCTGAAATCAAAATGGTCCGGCCCATTCCTGGTGCTATTTTTTTTCCATATGGAGTTGTGGAACTCCAAGGCAAAGATGGAAACTTCAAAGTGAATGGACAACATTGCAAACTTTATTCTTTTAGAGATGAAGTAGAGAAGGGAGCCTCTTGCTCCCTCCAAGATTCTTGAAGAAATTGAAGAGTCTTACTCCGGACTCTAAATGGAGGACCTTGTGAGAGTTGACCCCACATTAGGATAAATTTCTTTTAAGTTATTTGAGTCAAAAAAACTCTTTAATTTGGTTAATAAGCCTGTCATGGATGAATGTAATAATTTAGACTTGATTGCCGCCATATCTATCTCTGCTTCGTGCTGACTGACTGTTATTTTCTGTAGAAATTCCAAAATGCACGGCGTGTCTTTCATTGACATGGCGTGCACCTCAATAGAAAATGCACTGAATGATATTCTGGAAATGTGCACACCGTGCATTTCTTTATACACACCGTGCACCTGGGAGCTGTAAATATGAAAAATGTTTCTAGAATCTTGCACGTCGTGCATTTCTCGACACACACCGTGCACCTAGTTTTTTGAATGATAAGAAAATATTCTGGAAACGTGCACGACGTGCATTGATCAAAGCATGACGTGCATCTGTGTGCAAGAACTGGTCTGTAATGTGTTTTCAACCAATGCACACCATACATCAGAATGGACGTCGTGCACCAGAGTGTTAAAGGCAGTCCAAACTAAAGAGGAACACATCGTGCATATAACATGCACACCATGTATTTTTTTTGTAAAGACTGTTCAAGAAGGGCTAGAGTGCATGACCTAATTCCCCACTCCAACCCTAGAAGCCATGCACTCCAGACGTGCACCGCCATCATCCTCCATGAGAGACGTACATCTCTACACACTGTTCCCCCATTCCGCAGCCGTGCACATTCAAGCAAGAGCAACCGCCTTCTTCTCCGTCAATGCCGCCGCTCAAGCAAGGGTTTTAGGTAGCACGCCAGCCGCCTTCTTCTCCGCCAACACTATCAAACAGGCTAGGGCTTCTCCGTCTGACTCCTCTCTTATCCGCCGCCCTAGTGCCGAACCCTAATGGCGCTACAACTGAGGAAACCACCAACATCGCCATCAAGAAGCAAGAGGGGAATCCCGCCGATCTGCCCCATGACTCATCCTCCACGACTGACACTAGTTTCTCCATCCACCTCTCTACACCTCCTGATAGCAATAGCAACTCACAGAAGCTGACACTGTCAACCTTCTTCTCCGCCGCAACCCTAGCTGCCAACCCGACAGCAACAACAGTATCCAGCACCTCCTGATTCATTCTGCAGTTTATCTACAGGTGCACGCCGTGCGCTCATCTTGCATGTCGTGCATTCGTCTTCCAGGGTAGAAACAACATCTTTGTAGGTGCACGCTGTGCATTACTACAACAACATGTCACCTATCAAGAGAAGTGCAGGCAGACACCATGTAGGACCTCCTTCATCCAAAGAACGCCCCGCTACAAGTGCAACACCTTCTGAGATGGCACCAACAACATTTGCACCCTCTACTCAATTCCAAGTCACCCCGAAGGAGAATGCAGATTACCAGTTCCTCATCACCAGACATGTTCTACCTTCCCGCTATGTCTGCGAGGAAACCCTTGACAAGTTGGGTTTCAAAAATGAGGTCATAGAGCATCTACGGTTCTTAGGTCTACACCTTATTTGCACTAGAGTGTCAAAGACCTACCCCCGCTTGGTTTATGAATTTCTGACCACCTTCAAAGCAGAAGACGACCCACAAAACCGTCATGAGCCATATTTGAAAATTAGTTTTCGACTTCTAGACAAATTCTTTTCTATGGATCTTAAATGGTTTTGTGCTTTACTTAAGTGCAACTATGGAGGGTATACTGATTATCCACCTACCTTTCATAGTTATTCTTTTTGGTCTGAAATTTCTAGTGAAATAGTGCACAGAGCTAGAAATGCCCAAGCTTCTTCACTCCATAATCCAATTTTCAGAGTTATGCAACATCTTCTAAGCACAGTGCCCTTTGCTAAAAATTAGACTCAATGTGTCGTAGGAAAAAATGATATTTTCTTCTTATGGTGCATAGTAAAGAATGAGCAAATCAGTTCTGGCTACTACATTGTAAATAAGCTTCTAGAGACCAAAAAGAAGAAGCAAAGAGAGGTAGGTGACATCATGTGCAGTGGGATGATCAGTATACTTGCAATGCAGCTAGGCTTAGAGGTGGGTGTCCTAGAACCTGCACTGGGGAAAAACCTTTTAGACACCAACTATCTTATTTCTTGTAGCTTGATATCAAGACATGGCAGTAGCAAAAATAAATTCAAGGTTTTTATCACAAAGAAGCAGTTCATCGTCATCCCCGATTCAGCCCGCAATGATATCGAGAATAAAGCCATTTCGAAGGTGGAGTTACAACCTGAAGTCGATGAAGAGACACCCACCCGTGACACCAGTAACTCTATGCTAGCAGCTACACCAGCAACTCCTACTCCACTTCCACCCTCCACCATTACTCAGACAGAGTACACTTGAATGATGCCTGATGTGAGGCACCTTTACAGTTACATTCAGCAGAGGTTTGACCACATCGACAGTCGTTTCGACCAGATGAGCACACAGTACACTGCGATGTACGACATGCTCAACCGGATGGACACTTGGAATATCTCTCAGGGCCATTACCCCGCCACGCCGCCGTATCAGTCACTGCCTCAGCAGCAGTCCGAGTTTCCATCATCTGAGTGCCCAAAACAGCCATCTTAGTTTTTAGAACAACAACCACCTCAGTTTCCAGAGCAGCAACCCGACTCTTCCACCCAGCCGATGGACATCCCCGACATTGTCAGCCAGGAAGGTGGCAACTCTTATTTCTGATCACATCAATGACGGGTACACAGTTATGAACTCCATAAGTTTGATTGATGCAGTAAGGACACTGCTAATTTCAAGCTTAGGGGGAGCACAATCGACCGATAGTTGTAGTTTTTCATTCAGCTTTTCTTTATTTGAGTCAGTTGTATCATGTGTTTTCCTTTTTATTCCTTGTTCTGTCCCTTGATGGTAAAAATTAATATGACTTGAGACTATCTTGTTAGAATGAACCCCCCCCTTGTATGTTGGAATTATTCTGGTCCTTTATGTGTCTTGGCTACATGAAAAGAAAAATCAAGAGCATGTATGAATGAAATGGAATTTGAAAAATCCCCATGTACATGACTTTGCCTTGTGTTTGTTGTTTGAAATATCAATTTTTTTTACATCCTTGATTTCTCAATACACGTAACAGTTCCAAATTTTAAGCAAATGAATCAACTTGGCAACATTTAATAGAATACAAGATACTCTTACCAAACCTTTAGTGCATCTACAATAAATTTTTGCGTGAAAACTTTCAAAAGAATGATTTAAATCTTGCTAACTTTAACATTCTTGTTGACTCTTTGGTGTTGTACCATCAAAATTTTATCTTGACCCAATAAAAGATGGCAAATGGGCCACATATTATGCTAGCCTAGTGTGAGTCTGATCTAGAAACGATGCTTAGGTGATATGAAAATCAAAAGAGGGTAAAAACAACACCCCAACTGGCTTTCCTCGTGAACATAAGCCTAAATTAGCAGCCGAATGCTGGAACCCAAAAATTCCATCATCATATCCTTAAAAAAAAAGAGTGCAACTAAGTATTGTTAATGTTAGCATTGGTTTCATCATCTTATATCTGTACTAGCTGAAAACTTTGTAATGTACATGCACGAATTGTTTGGCTTGATTATCCAAATTCTATTTAATGTTGTCTAGTTGATCATTTCGTTTGTTTTGGAACTAACCCTACTGGACTTAATTTCTCTATCTTGGATGTTGAAAATTTGAGATGACAACAAAGAACACAAGCACAATGTGCATAGTTGGCTGACCTGATTGTATACCTATCTTTCTTTTAATCCATGCATAAACTTGATTTTTCTTCTTGAATGTAACCTTGTTCTTTTTGCTTGAGGACAAGCAATAGTTCAAGCTTAGGGGGATTTGTTGTGTGATTTCTACATCATCTTTTCACATACTATCACACACAAATTTGGTTCTTTCTGATTTTATTTAGCCTCTTTTCATATTAATTTTGCCATCTTTTTGTTACTTTACTTATCGCATAACTTGCGTTGCAGATATCTCCCAAAAGAACTGATTTCATAGCTTAATTATGCTAAAACAACAGAATGCACATCGTGCATCACTTTAGAAGAAGTTTTGTTTCACCCAGATAGCAGAATGCACGACATGTTTGGGCCTCGAACACGACGTGTGAGTTTCCAGAAATGTACAGAAAAGCATGTGTACGACGTGCACTCAACTGCACGACATGCACCTGGAGCATCACGCAACCAAGAAAACTTCTGGAAAGTCACACGGCATGCATTGCTTATGTGCACACTGTGTGTAGTTCAACCTGGAGCAACCTGTTAGTGTTGGTGCACAGCGTGCACCTAGATGCACAACATGCACCTGGCAGTTTTAGAAATTCAAAAAATATGAGTTTGTGTTTAAATGAAGGAGAGAACTTAAGGGGCAGTTATTTTGGGTCATTTTGGAAGGTTTCTCTCATCCCAAGCCAAAGAAAAATAGAGGAGGGTGATTTTGGGAGAGATCTAAGGTGGTTTCTTGCAAAAAGAAGCCATTTCTTCTTCTCCATTGTCTTTTCCAAGGTGCAGCCAAGCTTCCCCAACTCCGTGCAGCTTCTTGGGAAAGGAGCTAGTCTGTTTTGGAGCAGCTAAAGAAGGAGAATTTTGTCCCCAAGCCAGAATTCTTCCTTCTTGTGGTTACAACTTCAGATCTCTTTGTTTTTCCTCCTCTAGATCATGTTTAGAACTGAAATTTCTGTAACAAATCTATAAGGCATGGTTATGGACGAGTAATTCTCTTTTTCTTGGGTATGGGAGAGTAGCTCCCATGTCATAGCATGTATGGAACAAGTGATTTCGTACTAAATTCTATGCTTCTTTTTTTTCTACCATGAATGTACTGGTTTATTTATCTCTTGGATGTATTCCTGGCCACTTTATAAGCATGTTTTCTGCATTCTTGCTCGATCTGAGAAGATAGGTAGGAATGTATGGAGGTACCCTTCTTGGCAACTCTTTCTCTACCATGGGAGTGGAGAGAAATGAGTTGAGGAACATGTTGTGATAAAAATGAAATTTATGCATGAGAGTGCATCTTTGAGTTGCGATCGTTGCACTTGCATCGGGAGGTGAAGTGTAACACTACTTTTCCTTTAACAACGGCTTATGTATGTTTAAATTATCATGTTCCTATGATATGCTATGATATGTGAGTGAAATTCTAACATCCAAGATCCATTAATAAATGAACCTAAACTTTTCTAGTAATATTTTCATTGTTAGTTTTAATCTGAATTTTCTACAATTAGATAAGCTTCACCATATCTTTTAAACCGATCTAGATTGTTGAACTTTAGTGTTGTTGTGCTCAATTAATTGCCTAAGCCCCTTGTGTTCGACCTCGAATATACTTCCTATGGTTAAGTTGGGTAAACTATCCTTGTTTGGATAAAAACTCGTTAGTCTAAATATACCAACACTAAGTCAGAGAAGTACTTTTCATAATTTGAATAATTCGGGTGTCAAACCTCATTGATGTGTCACCTTCTCAACTTACATCTTTTATGTAATAAGATTCTTGACCTTGGGAGTCTTCTATATCCCTCACTTAGTTTAGCATTTTACTTCCAAGGAAATACTAGAGTTCCGTTCTATCACCCACTTGGAACTACAAGTCTTATCATACATCTGTTGTGCCACTCTAATCTGTTGACACACACTAAACTTTCTTATGACTTGTACCAACTATTCTGTTAGTTGTTTATTTTCTTGTCATAAGAAGATGCTACTTATCAAAGAAGAACTATCTCAGAGGTGACTCTAGATGTTATATGTATAAGCTGCCTCAACAGATTTAGATAGGGATATTCTAAGGAATTATATTTAGCTTGATAACCTTTTCCCAAAATGATTCTATAATTGTTCCTTCAATTAATACATCCTTATCGATGTCATATTTATGTAGAGCATAAACCTCTAACATACGATGTCCATACTATTTTATGTAACTAGACTGATCTCACATTTGTCCATTCCAGGTAACCAATATTAATCATCTTATCAGGAGTCATGTTCTCATTTTCTCATATGATTGAAAGTTCTTGGATACTAAGATTCTTTACTTTGGTGTTTGTTATATGTGCCAAAAACAGATCTCATACTCATCATTTCCATCTTTCTGTTGTTATTACCAAAGCCAAACATATAAAAGGATCTTCCTTTCATCTTGGGACATTACTTATTACACATATCTTTATCTTGGAACCAAAGTCTAAGATGAACTGATACTTTTCTAAGTATCCATCAAAAGAACACTTCTAACTCATGCACATCAAGTGTCATAAGACTCACTTGATTGTCATGTCCCTGAAAGGAAAGAACACAAAGAAACATATTCCTCATATCACCCCATCATCACCCAGGGTTGTTTATCAAAGAGAAGAGATTATCATCTCCTCTGATTATTGCATGAACTTTCAACTGTTCATGAGTCATTTACTCTTGTTTCATCCTAGGTTCCTTGCCATCACCATAGGAATTATAAGGATGATTACATGTCATCACTCCTTTCTTTGTTATTGTCTAACATGTTCATGAACATTTTATGATTTTATCACATTTCTCATGTTCACATTATGGAAGAGATCATAAACCTTCACATATTCTTTATTTGAATAGGGATCATCTTCCTTGTTCCCTTTCACTTATCATGAGAATTGTACTTTGTACTTTCTCATACTCACAGGTTGATCTAAGATAATTTCAGATTCCATTTTATTGCACTTAGGATGTGATAGAAACATTTGTGCCATATTTTCAAATTCATTATGTTCTTTAGATTGTCTCAAAATGATTACTTGATCAGAGTAATCAGAGAGATAGCAATCTAAGAGTTCCATACTTACCCTACCTTTAATAGTTGAATGCCTGGACAGGGTAAGCAAGTACTGTGATTAGGTAGTATGCACCTTGTTTTACATTGTATACTTTACTTTTCATATCATCCAAGTCACATGACTTAATATTTTTGGATTTCTCTAGGCATCTCATTTACATCTCTGCCTCTTTATATGGAAAAAAGCAATTATAAAGCATTTAAAAGAATACTGGATAGAATATAAATTCTAGTCCTCATCATTTCTTCCCCATGTTCCCATAGGACAACCAAAGGAAAGTCAATTACAACAATCCTTCTTATAATTATCAGACAAAATCAAGAGAAGACATATCGGAATGAAAAAGCTTTATCTGAATGTCACCCCTCGCGGTCATCTACCACTTCAGGTTGACTCAAAACATAGAGTCTAGCTATTTCATGTTGTTTCTTTTGCCTTTTTACACTATTGGGATGTAACTTTCGTAAGCCCTGCCGAGTCTACCTCAGTTGTTGGGTCATTTCCTCATTTCTTTTTGAACAAAAGGGTTTAGTATGCTCAACATGTCCATATGTATAACATGTCTTGTCCTCGTACCATGGTCCTATCGGTCTTATTACCGATGTAGAAACTAGTCAGGAGTTCTTACAGGTTACTGCCCTGGTGCATTATGCATTTATTACACTGGTGACAACAAAAACTTTGGCTTTTTAGAACAACTAGGCAAATGTCTCTAGAATTGTAGAGACCTTTCCTTAATTCTCAGTTTATTGCCCCTCCTTGGTCATTGCCATCACAGATGTACTATCTGTCTATACTTATTACTTATGGCAGAGTCTATTTTCTTGCCATATGTTAATCCTTCCCACATTTTTCACTGTTCCAACATGACTATGTCATTTAGGAACCCTTTCAAAATCCAAAATTTCTGCATTGAGGATTGGTAAGCTAGGTTGTAATGCTAGTATCCAGTCTACTATATGCATCACTGTTGTCCTAACCTGCCCAACAAGAGCATTAAAAAAAAGTAGGATTCTCTATCCTGATTGGGTCAAGATGGGAATTCTCAGGCACTCGTTCTTTTGTTATGTGTTCCCTTACACTCTCCTGGTGCAACAACATTGCTCTTATTAACGTGTTCCTCGTGTTCTCCAATCATTTTTAAACTTCACCCTTTCTTCTGCATAAGCAGAAGTCACTATAGGGTATACTGGAGGACACTAGAGACTCAACACCTTAGTCCTATGTCTCTGTAGACTCAGCAAACCTTAAACTTTGATAATAAAACTTTGTGATGACACGACATCCAATCAAGCCATCACCAGTAAATAATTGCGGAATAACCATAAGAAGTAGATTAACAAAATCACTAAAAATTAAAACCATTTTGCAAAGAGATCCTCTTCCAGGAAACTCTTAATTAAAGAACCAAAACTTTAGATACATTAGGGTTTACATTATACATACATTGTACCATCTCATCTCAAGGATAACATATAATAGTTTCTTTGTCAAAACATATATTGAAGCAACATAAAACCTCGAGGCATACAAGACAAAATCTCAAATTATTTATAAAACCTTTACATACTAATTCCAAGGACCTGAGAGTACAGATACGACACATATGACTTCTATCTATAAGACACGACAAACAATACACTCAACCTAAGCTATTACTGTTGTCCATGCTGCTGATGTTCTCCCTCTGTAGTACAGTCTATACCCCCTCGTGCACGTCCACCTAAAAAAATGTGGATCCCACGGGGTGAGACAATTATCCCAGTGAGAGATATAACTCTCTGCCAACAATATTATTATCACAGGTAAGCAGTATGAAACTGAGAAGAGGTTCTTTTATATTAACAAGTAAGATTAATCACTGTTATAAGCAAAATAGAGTAATCTCTTCTCTTAAAGTAATGAAGCTATCTATGATCGAGCGATAAATCATCTATTCACTTTACAAGAAATATAAATAAACATGTATAACATATATCCAATTAAGATGTATAAATGAAGTGTACATCAACCAATGTCTTCCATATTCAATCCTTAAGCAAATATGCTACACGGCTGATTACATATTTACAATCACACTTATGCCCTGAGGATATGAGGTATACCACTCATACTCCAAACGACCACGTTTATGTAAGGCATTGGTATCATACAAGGTCAATGACAGAGCCGACTGCTAAGACCTCATCTGTCTCGGTCATTACGAGACTACTAGAAGGACATCTTGTATCAACTTCATTTAGCTTACCAGGGCATACTGGTTTCTTTGCTATAGAGCTACAGTCGTATCATGCACTCTCTTTAGGGAGATTTCAGTTATTCATCCCCAGATTCATTTTCATTGGGAGATTATACATCCATCCCGGATTATAATGAAGGAGATCTCACATCAATCCCTCATTAGGACGTAAGGATATTTGCGCCCATCACTCCCACATATTAAAAAATATGCCCTCCGAGTTAAACTCATTTCACCATTCAGCAAATCCTGACGTTGAATGGATCTATGGCCAGGGAACTACATTATAAGATTCCACTTATTTAATTAGGTGTATTACAGTATATTTTAGCATCAACCAAGTTACAAGCAAGAATTATAACATATGCTACAAAGAATTATAACATATAAGAGAAATACATCCTTCCCACTATTAGGGTTAGGTTTCTCATTCTAACCTATTAGGGTTTCAAGTGCATACCATCACCCTTCATTAGGGTTAGAGTTTTCCCCTTATTAACAAATTAAGGATTCAAGATCATATTATCAAGAATCAAACCCTAATTCATTGCTCCACACATCTAGGAGCATACATTGATATCAGAAGTATTCAATCATACTTATTTATTCTCATCATTTATCATTAAATGATTATCAATACAAAGTATGAGTTTCTCACTCATCCTCACTAGGATATTGATTACATCATACTTTATTAACTTGGCTTAACCCTTTCTCAAGGTATGTTAGCCTACTTTATCAAAGTGCATTAAATTCATTACATCTTAATGTAACAATTGACATGACACACTTCATGTGTTACTCATCCAAGTATATTGGATTTGAGGTGCATCAAGGTGTATCAACCTTGAGGTGTTGGATGTGATATTTATCATGCCTTGGTGTATCACTTCCCTCATTACTTTTAACTTACTTAAGTTCATCAACTTATCATGTATTAGGGTATTTCGCATCCTAATAATTTATGCACTAACTCATCACATGTATGTTGTAGTGTATTGGCCATAAGTCACACACTTGAATTACCCAACTATCATCAAGTGATATTGACTCATCTCGGGTTAAGGCATTGTTGATATAGGGTTGACCATTATAAACCATTTTAGGTGTTTCACCTATAGAGTTATTAGCCACACCATACTTGGTGTTACACTCATCACTCCTAAGAGTGTTTTGCCCTCACCTTTACAAGGTGTATCGGGTTGAATCAAGTATGTCAAGTTGAACAGATGTATTGGGTCATTACTACATAAAATCCTTTTAGCATCGGTTATTTAAGCTCTTTGGTGTTAGTTTCAAAGTGACACCCAAGTGGGCGCCGCTAAAGGGGGACACCTTCGGCGTCGGTTTCCAACCGACGCCACAACATTTTCCGCCACAAAAAACACACCAGCAAAGGGACTATAGGCGTCGGTTGTTTAGTAAAAACCGACGCCCAAACTCTTCCCGCCACTGAAAACGTGCCAACAAAGGTACTATAGGCGTCAGTTGTTTACTAAACAACCGACGCCAAAACTCTTCCCGCCACCAAAAACACGCCAGCAAAGGGATTATAGGCATCGGTTTTTGAAAAGAAACCGACGCCACATATGATGAAAAGACGTCGATTTTTAACATTAATTGACGTCATATCCCCTGACAACACGATCAAATAGACGTCGATTTTAAGTGCAAAACTGTCGCGGTATGTCTTTGGTGTCGGTTTTCTTCAAATAACCGACGCCTATGTTTTGATTTTTTTTTCTTATCAGTTTGCAGGCCAGCCGTGGCTGGTCACAGGATGAGAACCCGTAGTTTAGTGGAACTGAATTGCAGGTTTACAACATCCATTGATATCAACCAACAACAGGCCACAAACCTGCAAAATTAACATGATAGACAATATTATATATATGTGATTCACACTCATGTATAAGAACATTTAGTTCATATTATTTTTTCATCACACACATCTAGAAACCAGTAGCAACTTGCAGTTCCATTTATTTCATATCTTTTCACATTAAGACACATGTAGAAACATTCATGTATTGATTATTTTCACACACATATGAAAATTCATAAAAATTCATTCACATTCACACAAAATTAATTATGAGAACAAAGTTATTCTTTATTCATCATTTTCATCATTGTCAACAAAATTATATTTAAAAATGCCCACTCTTTGCAGGGCTTTTGCCCAATCTTCTCTTACAGCATTTAATTCATCTCTCGTATAGGAAGCATGTACATCGAAACGCTTTGCACCTGTGTTGAAGTCCTCAGTTTTAAAGACCTACAAAGAGAATGACGTATATACATAATTATAATAATATATAATAAGATTCATATATTTCATATTATCTAACGAGACTATGTATAATACATGTTGTATGTTATCGATTTCCAATACGACATGTTTGATGATTAGGTCCATAAATCACATCACATAGTAGGCACATGCCCAACCATTTTCTTGTGTATCACACTATAAATTGGAACATACAAAATATTCAAAAATACAAATAAGCACAGTTCACATAAATAATATATACATTGGATTCAGGAAAATTACTTTCACATTCTCCCAAATGAGTGTCAGATTTTTTTTCCTGGGGACCTTTCCTCTAGCTTTTTTGTACTCTTGTAAATCCCTATATATGTTAATGTAACACATTAAATTGCATAATTAAATAGTAATGCAGTAACAGATGTTAATAGATATAAAAACATAAAATATTTCTCACAAGAATAATGGCCTTTTAATTGCATGTCCATATAATACATCCAACTCACTCCCCACATGATCTAGATAATAGACGGTGAATGTCTTGAGGACAATAACTAATAACTCCAAATGCTTAGCACTATAGGTAAGAAAGTAGAAAATTAATAACTCAATATCCGCAATAAAAATGTAATTTGCTTAAGTCCAAATTACAAGCAAAGTAAAATTACTCGACATTGAATGGAGCTATTATCACCGTCTTATTATTTTTACCAAAATATTCAAAAGCGTCACAGCAGTATGAAGTAACTGAATATGGTCTGTATCTACAATACTAATCAAAGATGGAACCAAAAATCCCACATGGGAAAACCCAAAATCTGTACATGTCTTGTGTAAGTGGCTGCAAAACATGTATTACATATGCATTAATATATAAGAAACCAGATTGCCGTGTATAAAACAAGGTATATGGATGTATAAACCAGATTGCCGTATGCATTAATCTCACCATATCCACAACTCTATCATAGTTGTGTTCAGCCATTCATAACTAAACAACTCCAAAATACCTTGTATAAATATGTTGTTTCCGAATGTTTGACCTGCATTAATATGTATCCAGAACTTCTATTACGTATGCATTAATACGTATGCTAAACTTGTATAAATAGGTTGTTATCGTATGATTTACCTGCAGCATTCTCCGGAATAGTAACATTCATAGGGCAATTTGGATTATGTTCGCCGATCCATACTGCCACACTCCTACAATTAGCACCTATCGAGGCGTGTAGGTCCCCTGGAAGCCAACTTGGTAATCGAGGAGGTGGAGGCTGAGATGTAATGGGTCTCGTCTTTTTGACTTGTATATATAATTTCATATCAATTTACTCATATATATATACACACTAACAAATTAAAGCAATGAAAATTTATCATACAATATCAGTATAGAGGACATCTGCTTCGGGCCACAATATCACTCCGCCTACTGCCTCACCAAGTGTTTCAGCATCTGGGTGTGCATGAGGCAGTGCAAGATTCCTCTAGCCAGGGAGTATATGTATCGGGCTCACACGTACCATGCCATCTGGTACTAGACTCCCATGAAACATGCACCCTTTAAGGGGTGGGTAAGCCGATGCCTCTGCAACGATATATCCATCACTTTTTAGTCGGCATGGCTTCAACCCCTAAAAATTTACGTAAAGAATGTTATATGCATATATACACAAACATATCATCTTGAACAGACTAGCTATTATATATGCCATAAAAATACTTATAGAGGATGTGCTAGGTTTTGGGTCTATAGGATTACTCCCAACCTCTGCAGTATGAGCACCAGGAGAAGAGAGATCCACCACATGTACTGTCTGAGTGGCAGTCGGAGACGCCTACCACTTGTTAATTGCTTCATGGAGTCTTTTATCAAGTACTTCCTTGACTCTCCTATAAATTAAGGAATCTACCTATACATGGATAAAAGAAATGCTAGTTTTTGATTATTGAATTCCCTTTTGCAATAACATTCTAAAATAAGAATAAGTTACCTCATCTTGTGAAAGTCCCACTTTTAGGACAGGTTTGCGATGGGATGGCCCAAAGAATGCTTTGATGCCTACACCAGCGCCTTCACCCCTTACACGTCCAGGATGCTCTGGGTTACCCAGAGCAACTGTCAGTTCATCCCTTGTGCCATGAGGGATGAACTTGCCTTCCTTCCTCTGCTCGTGCGGCTCCCACTAATCACCATCAACAAAAATTCGTAATTAAACATAACAATAATCAATATCGATAGATTGCTCTAATAGTTGATTTTTACCATTTTTGCAGCCGCCTCAGTGGTTGCGGGCTTCAGTATCTCTCCCTTCTTGTTTTGCCTCCCAGCTATCCACATAGCATGGCGAGGCAAAGGTGCGGGAGCAGCAGTAGAGGACTCTGCAGTCTCCTGAGTAGCAGTAGGCTGAGTAGACTCAGCCTATAGTCTTTGGCGAACGCCTGCATATCCTCTTGGACCCATTGTGTGGTCGTGCACATTCAGTGCACGCCTTGCTCATTGAGCATCGCTGATAGCCTAGTTAGTTAGCACATTGATTTGGTTAGTAACACTAAAGGTTAATCTTGAATAGGTGAATACATAAAAATGTATATTAATTAAATTGGGAGTGGCGCTTAATACCTTGAATTCATCTGTTTTTCTTTGGGTAACAAACTCCTCCCAGTCTTTGGGGTCCAAGTAGTTCCATTGTTGTGTGGCTTCCTTCTTCCTATATTTATTTTTCAAAGAGAATACAAACAAAAATTATTAGTGTAGAGTTAGTGAAATACTGATCAGTGTCTAGAATTGGAATCAATCAAGAACCTATTCTCAGCACCGTGTATGTAATCTCGGGTGAGATTGGTCCTATAGTTCCTTAGGACCCTCCCACAACGTTGCATCACACATTTACGATTCCCATTTCACATAGGTCCATTCTGGATTTTATCCCATCTTTAGTATTACCTGGTATATTCAACAAAGTACCGATGACACGATCACATACATTTTTCTCAACGTGCATGACATCGATACAATGCCTTACTGTCAAAGAACTCCAATAGGGAAGATCCCAAAATATCAAATTCTTCTTGAATAAAGACTTGTCACTCCTTGTGGCCGTCGTACATTGTGATCTCTTACCAAATTCATTGGCGATGTCTTTCACTCTTTCATAAACATCCTCCCCTGATATAGGTTTAGGTGCACTACGTTCCTCATTCTGTCCATTGAATGCTTTGCGCATCCTACGATACAGATGAAATTTTAGAAGAAACCTTCGATGAGCAAGGTATATAGTCTTGCCGCTGTGTTTTAGTCATATTGAATTAGTGTTCTCTTCACATATAGGACATGCTTTAGATCCTTTGACACTATATCCAGACAAATTCCCATATGCTGGAAAGTCATTCACAGTGCAAAACAACATAGTGTGCAAACAAAATGTCTCTCTTCGTGAATCATCATAGGTCATCACACCTTCACCCTAGAGCTTCTTCAAGTCATCAATCATAGGTTCAAGATAAATGTCGATATCATTTCCAGGTTGTTTAGGGCCCGATATCAAAGACGACAGCATAACATACTTATTTTGCATATACAACCAGGGAGGAAGATTGTATATAACAAGCATAACTGGCCAAGTGCTATGTTGGCTGCTCAATGTCCCGTACGGATTCATCCCATCTGTATAAAGCCCAAGTCTAAGATTCATGTCCTCTTCACTAAATTCAGGGTACAATAAATCAATCTTCTTCCACTGTGGGGAATCAGACGCATGTCGTAGGATCCCATCATTATTTTTCTTAACATCTGTATGCCACCTCAAATTCTTCGCATCTATTGGATTGGCAAACAAGCTTTGAAACCGTGGTATTATAGGTAGTTACCACATCACCTTGGCGGGAGAACTAGATTTGGACTCCCCTGAAGTCATCAATTTATACCTTGACGCACCACATTTCGGACAATCTTTCAAATCCACATAGTCCTTTTGAAATAATACACAATCATTATTGCATGCGTGTATCTTCTTGGACTCCATTCCCATTGGGCATAACAATTTCTTTAACTGGTATGTTGAGATCGGCATCTCGTTTCCTTCAGGAAGAATTTCTTTCAACAAAAACAACAATGACGTGAAGCTTTTGTCGCTCCATCGATTGTTAGCTTTCAGTTTATACAATCTCAACACAGCGCTAAGCTTCATAAACTTACAACCCGTGTATAACGGTATCTCAGCATCATGCACAATGTTTCTAAACATGGGAGGTGGACCAGTTTTGGTGTGCTCTACCCCACAACTATCCAGCATCGCATCAACGATGTCTATTGGAACTGATTCATTCACATCTACGTCATCGAAGGAAATTTCTTCTTCCACACAAGCACTGCTATCGACATCCACTGGTTTCGGGTTTGAAATCTCTCCATGCCAATGCTATTCTGTATAGCCTTGTACAATCCCGTTGCACATGCCATGCCTTCTCATTTCGTCACCAGTACTGACTTTCAAGTTGTTACCGCAATGCCTACATTGACAGTAGAACCTATCTCCAGGTTGTTTCCTATGTTCCCCGGCAAATCTAATAAACTGATCAAGACCAGAAATAAACTCTGGGGTGCAACAATTGTGAATGGACATCCATGATCTATCCATTCTATGATCAAAGAGAAAATAAGTATATATTAAAACAAGATTAGGGTCTAGGGTAAACAGATTAGAGTTTATGGTTAAAACTTTAGGGTTTATACATGTGATGTCATTCTTATATATAATAAATATGTACCACCTATCCCATTCTTGAACACCTAATCTCACTAGTAAGTGTATAATGTGTATTGGGTTTTCAAGAAAATTTCAGCAGCATTTCCCTACTGTTCTCCAAGTACATATGTACTTAGAGAACAAACGGGGAAATGCTACCGAAATTTTCTTGAAAACCAAATACACATTATACACTTACATCCTAAGTGAGATTAGGTGTTCAAGAATAGTTCCAAACTGGGGACTATCCAAGATTTACTCCTAATGAGTAAATCTTGGACGGGTTTCTAGGCCAACATAATATAACACCAGTCCCTTGTTCACAACCTCATTCAACACACAATTTTCTTATAAAAACACTTGTGGATAGCCATAACAACATATCAATGCTTCCTAAATTAATCAATGTATTATTTTATAACACAAATCGTGGTGGGTATAACATAGAAAAAAACTCAACATGTCACAATAGAAACATGTCCTTAACCTGATATATAGATATTTGTAACAAAACTCATGGTAGCTATACCATAGAAAATTAAGTAGCATGCCCAATATATAACAAAAGCAACATTAAGGTTATTCATAACAACATATGTAGTGGAGGAAACTCGTGGATGAGCGATGGTTTAAAATCTTGGTCTAATCTTTGTGCAGGTCTGGATGTGATTTGACTAGGGGACAAACTGATATGTTTCTAAGGTTGTGATTATTTAACTAATATTTAAGACAAAATTTGGATTGATTGATTATTTTGTGATTAATAAAAGGGTTGAATTAAATATTGATTATTCTAAAGTTGTGATTAATAAAAGGGTTGAACTAAATTATCATATGAAAGTAACACAGGCCGAAATGAATTTCACCATCGCTACCTATCATTCAATGTCTTACTGCATCACATTAAGCATTAACATATATGTTGAGGTCGCATTAATCCACTTTTGGTGTTAATTAGGGTTAAAACATATAAATCACCTATATGAAGTTTTCATCAAGGGTTTAACAAAAAACGATTGATATGTTAGATCTGGAGTATCTATGATAAGATTGGAGAGGTAAAGAATAGCACCCCCTTTTCAAAGAAACAAATAGTCATGTAACCTTATAGAGAACCAGCCAAGAAACAATCCCACAAAAAACTTGACCATCACTCATCGAGTGAGAGGGCAGCATCAGCAAAGGAAAAAAAACAAACAACCAGTAGCCATATGTAGGAATACCCTAGAGGAAGAAGAGGAGGAAGAAGGGTACCTCGACGGCGGCAGAGGAAAAGAGGAGAATGTGGCCGGCGGTAAGCAGCAGCAGACAGCCGACAGAGAGTAGAAGCAGGCCGGCTGGAGCAGAGGAGCAGGCTGGCCAGAGCAGAAGCAGCGATGAGGCAGAGGAGAAGGTGCCGACGGTGAGCAGCAGCAGACGGCCGACGGAGAGCAGAAGCAGGCCGGCCGGAGTAGAGGAGCAGGTCGGCCGGACCAGAAGCGGCGGTGAGGCATAGGAGAAGGTGTCGGCTAGAGCAGAGGAGAAGGTGGCGGAGTAGAAGCAGGCAGTGGCGGCTGGAGCAGTGAGCGGCAGCCAGAGCAAAAACGATCGCTAGACCTAAGCACGGAGGCGATGAAACAGAGAAAGGGGGAAGATCCTGGATCGCGCACGGGTGTATTAAGTTAACAATAGGCGTCGATTATTCAAAATAGCCGACACTTAAAATAATCAACATCGGCTGTAAAAAACCGACGTCCAAAGGGGATGAAAATTTTCACGGGGACAACACGCGAAAACACATTGGCGTCGGTTATTTCATGAAAACCGACAATAAATATGGGCCCAATTTCTATCTCGTGCATAAACATTAGTTGTCGGTTGCGTAGACAAAAACTGACATCGAATGATAAATTTTTGAGGTAATTTTTTTCACTGGAAAATTTGGATTTGGCGGTCGATTTTAGGCGTCGGTTGGTTATTACGGAACCGATGCTAAATAAAAAGTGATACTCGTGTCTGGTCGCTCTTCACAGATAGATGTCGGTTTTTGTTATAAACTGACACTGTATGCATTAGGCGTCAGTTTCTTGTATGCAACCGACGCCTGTAAATGTGACTTTATAAGCCATTTTTGTAGTAGTGGGTTAGGTGTATATCAAGCTAGGCATCTTCATATCCCTCATACCCTTACCCATCAAGGTATCAAACTTACCAATCATATGGTGTATCACCTTCACCCTACATGGGCGTAACATACTCACCTCACTTGAAGATATTGGCCACACCGTACTTTAGTGTATTGGCCATCACATGTTCTAGGATATTAACCACCTTACCACTTTTGTCATCTAGTGTATTGAGTTACCCACCATATCATTTTAGAGGTGTGTGCTCAACACCATATCGGTCAAAGAGGTGTGTGTACTTCACACCATATCAGGCAAAGAGGTGTGTGTGTGCTTCACACCATATCGGACAAAGAGGTGTGTCTGTACTTTACACCATATCGGGAAAAGAGGTGTGTGTGTGCTTCACACCATATCGGGAAAAGTGGTGTGTGTGTACTTCACACCATATAGGGCAAAGAGGTGTGTGTGTACTTCACACCATATATCATTTTTGAGGTATAAACCCATCATTATATCAAGTTACACATCATCTAGGGTTTATCATATCGGGTTAGAGTACATACTTGACTCCATGTCATGCATAAGGTGTATACTTGACCTCATATCGTGCACATGGTGTATGCTTGACACCATATCGTGCACAAGGTATATTCTTCATCATCATATCGTGTATAAAGTATATGCATCATCATTGTATCGTGCTAGGGGTATATTCACCACACCATATCGGTTTAGAGGTGCTTCAACCCAATATCAGGTTGGAACATGATGATGTCATCATCATCAAACTCTAGACTCTTATTCTTACTATTATAGTTCATGGACAATAGTCCTATGTCACTAATAGAACTCATGGATTCATCAATTATGCAAGAGAATTCGAAATTGAAAGTAGCTCAACAAGTATAACAGAATTGAAGGTGAATAATAACATAATTGGGTTCAAGTTATATAACCCACCTCAAGAACAACTTCAAAGCTCCTAGCTCCAAAGCTTCACATTCCTAAGGTTGAATATGAGCTTCATAACTCCTCTATAGGTAAATAATCACCATGGATAAGTATTTGGTGAAGAAGAAAAGAAAGGAAGATCTCAACCCTAGATTCATGCTTTAATCCAAGGTTGAAGATGATCATGGCCTCACCTTAGGGTTAAGACTTGATCTCCTTCTTTCTCCTTAGCACCATGCACGATATCTCACTAGTTATGCATCATATCCCCTAACTTGTGGCCGATATCCCTTGACTTGTGTCCAATATCACTTCACTTGGCCGATATCACCTTGCGATGGCTGATATCACCTTGCCATGGTCGATATCACTTTGCTATGGCTGATACCAAGGCTCTATGAACGATACCCCTTCACCTATGCATGATACCAAGACTATATGCATGATATATAAGAGAAAGGAGGTGGTAGGATTCGAAAATTTTCACTAATAGTTGAAAGGAATGGTATATATACTTGAGGTTCATGAAAAAGAGTGTATATGAGGTGTCATCATTTTAAGCTACTAGGTGCCACATGTCCATGCATGGTTGACACATATAAATGCATGAATTCACATCTATCTTGACATGCAAAACACTTGAGTATAATCTAAAGATGATATTTTGGCCATCACTTATCTCTTTGGATAAGATATCAACCCAATCACCACTTTATTCACAACCTGATACAACGTTTTTCAAGGAAGTTGTAAACCGATACACTTCACCTCCTTAAGGTTCTTTGTCCATCATGGCCTTTGGAAAGAGTCCACAAACCGATATGGGATCCTATCTATTGCTCCTTGGCTGATAGGCACTCCCATATCAAGTCTACAACTCGATACAACTCAAGTTTAGGGTTTCACATTCAACCCCTTTCTTGGTCTTTTCATCACCAAGAGTACTACCACTCATAAATGATTCAAACATGGTGTAACCTTATTTCTATATCCTCTAAATGATACATATAGGAAGTAGGGACACTCTAGAGGTGGTAATTTGCATATCAACCCTACATTTTGGGTAAATTTCAATTTGTAGCAAAATTGGTGCACAAGGCACTAACGTTAATCAAACAAGTTTTAGCTTGAAATTTAGGATTTCCACAAGTCACCATATAGCATCATTCTCTCTCTTATGATTCTTAAACACATGAGGTACATTCAATATGTGACATATTGCAATATAACCCCTCATTTTGGGTAAATTGCATTTTGGTCCAAAATAAGAGAACATTGCTCAAACATTATTCAAACAGGACCAAACTTGAAACATAAGTGTGTCATATGATAAAAAAATACCTTAGAGGATTATATTAAAGTTCAAAGCAACTTACTTAGCCAAAAAAAAATAGGGTTAGCCCTAAACCCAGGTTAGGGATGTTACAACAATGTTCAGTAATGAACTAAGGGTTTGAATACCCAGATCTAGCAATCTTGATGACGACAATGTTAAGGGATGAGAATTCCCACTAATGTGATAAGGGACTGAGATTTTGAGTGTTATGCATTCAATGTGTTCCAAAAATTATGAAAGTACTTGATAAATGTATTACACCTTTCTTTGTAGCATCTATTATAATCCATGCTTGTAACTTAGTTGATGCTAAAAAATACTGTAATGCACCTAATTAATCAAGTGGAACCTTATCATGTAGTTTCCCAGGCCATAAATCCATTCAGTGTCAGGATATGCTGAATGGTGAAATGAGTTCAACTCAGAGTGCATATTTTTAATATGTGGGGGTGATGGACGAACATATCCTTACGTCTAGATAGGGATTTCTATGTGATCTCCCAAGGAATACTAGGGTTGCCGTGTGATCACCCTAATGAAAATGTTCTAGGGATTGATGTGCGATCTCCCTAAAGAGAGTGCATGATGTGGCTGTAGCTTTATAGCGAAGATGTCACTATACCCCAGCAAGCTAGTTGCAATTGACATGATGTCACTGCCAGTGGTCTCATACTGACCGAGACGGGTGAGGTCTTGGCAGTCGGCTCTTCCATTGACCTTGTATGGTACCGATTTTGACAAAGCAGTGGTCGGTTGGAGCATGAGCGGTATACCTCATCTCCTCTGGGCATAAGTGTGATTGTAAATATGTAATCATCCGTGTAGCGTATCTGCTTAAGGATTGAATAAGGAACCATTGGTTGATGTTACATTACTTTTATACATCTTAAATAGATAGATGTTATATGTGTTCTCATATTCCTTATAAAGTGTATAGATGATTTATTGCTCTATCTTAGATAGTTGCAATGCTTTAAAAGGTGATATTGCTCTATTCTACTTTTAAATAGTGATTAATCTTGATTATTAATATAAAAGAGCCTCTGCTTAGTTTTATACTATTTACTTGTTATAATAATATTGTTGGTGGAGAGTTATATCTCTCACTGGGACTTTTGTCTCACTCTGTTGGTCCCAACATTTTTAGGTGGACGCATACGAGGAGGTAGAGATCGTACTACAGAGGGAGGATAATAGCAATAGGGATAGCAGTAACAGCTCAGGTTGAGTGTGATGTCTATCATGTCTTGTAGATAGAAGCCCTATGTGTCATCTCTATACTCTCAGGTCCTTGGGAGTTAGTACGTAATGATTTTATAAATGATATGAGATTTTGGCTTGTATACCTCGAGGTTTTATGTTGCTTATGTATATGTTGTGCAAAGAAACAGGTATATGATATCCTCGAGATAAGATGGTACAATGTATGTACAATGTGAACCATGATGTATATATTGTCTTGGTTCTTTCTTTAAGAGTTTCCTGGAAATGGATCTCTTTGTAAAATGATTTTAATTTTTAGTGTTTTTCATTAATCCACTGCTAATGGTTATTCCACGTAATTACTATGACGATTTGACTGTCGGTTTGATAACGGTCATCTCATATCTAGATCTTGACTTCTATTTCTAATATATTTCACTTACTTATTCTATACATAGGGCTACTAGTTATCTTTCTAAATCTGTGCTTTACTCTAACTTAATTTCTTATAGGGTGATCTTAAGTAAGAACATGAGAATTTATCTGGTGTCCAACTATAATGTCGCTCTGATACCATTTTGTAACACCCTCCCTAAGTACACACATGCACATAGTGGAAGCAACACTGAGTTATTCATAACTTGTGCACTCAAGGGGGCATTACATAAGACTGGCATTCATAACAACCATATAATCAATCACACAAACTAAAGTATTTAAATATCCTCATGGTTGTTCTTACAAAAGAAAACATTAAGGCTATAATATGGGAACTTATCTTGAGATAAAGTTTGTAATCTAAGCTCTAAACATTCTAAACATATAACTAAATATATAAAACTGAGGATCATCTTATAGTTGGCACCCCACTAGATCTTATTCTGCTCTATCCTTGTGCTTGAGTCTTAGGGATCTACTCTGTTCCTGCTCCTCACCTGACGGACATCTTGTCCCCAGCCATGCATTGAAAAAAATAGTTGTTAGCATAAATGGCATGAGTATTTTAGTATATATATTACTGAACAAATAAGATACTACAAAATATTCTTAAACATTATAAACATGAAACTAACATTAAACTCTGTATAAACTTTGAAACATAAATATCTCTTCTTACTTTAACTTAATTCTTATCTTTTTACTTTATCTTTCTCTGGAGACCTATACTCTGGTATCTGGGTCTCATGACCTGCACTAAGGTGTCTGGGTCACATAACTTGCACTTTGGGCCTGGGTTATGTCTCTGAATTGGCATGCAATCTAGTGCCTGGGCCACATGACTTGCACAAAGGGCCTGAGTCATGTCTCTCTTATCTTAATCTCTTTCATTATACTTATAAATGAGATTATTTTCATGCTTTGAACTAAGGTGTCTTTCATTTATGATTTTTATCTGATTTGTGGCCACCATTATACAATAAGACCTCCTATGTTGACACTAAGTGTCCTCTATGGTGCAACACACCCTATGTTGGCACAACATGCCCTCTATTGACACTGAAGTGTCCTCTATGATACAAAGCATCCTCTGTTGGCACAATGTGCCCTCTAAAATGGAGTAAACACTCCTCTGAATTGGCAACAGATGCCTCTGAATATTCTTGGGACTCTCTGAATGAGGACTTATCATATAATGTATTATGTGAAGGTTCTAAATTAATTATCTTAAGTCTAAACTTACTAAATTATGAATCTGAACTTATTTGAAGTTGAATATTGAGTATTGAATATTACTAAACTCTAAACTTTGAATCTGCATCTCTACTCTTAAATTTTGATCTGAATCTATATCTGGATGTGAATATATGTCTCAATTACTACATAATTAAGATTGGGTATATAACCCTTATCATGTATCTTTATTCAAAATCTGGCTACTCACACAATGAGTAGTCTAAGTCTGAATCTAAATCTAATATCTTTATTATCTGGATAATCCTTTATCTAATACTTCAATCTCATAGAAATGACTTAACTACTTTCAATACTAAATATATGACGACTAATCCTAAAGGCTTAGGGAAAGGATCTGAACTAAATATGAGAATCTGAAGTATATGAGAGTTCTCAAGTATCAAATATCTAAAAGAATGTGATTTTTGACAAGGTAACTCAATTTCTATGAAATCTCATTAAGCCTGATCTTAATACATAAATATGAACTTAAATCTTAAATCTTAAATCTTAAAGTAGAAATCATGTAGATTCTCATCTCGGCAACTTAGTCATGACTTAATGTCTCATAATTTGATAATATCATCATAACTCATGTTACAATATATTCTTATACCAATAGTACCTTTACCTTGGAAATTGGGCCATGGTCTACCATGTGTAACACCCATATTCTCACATAATACTTAACTTTTAAGCACTAATCTTTCTAAGGAATCTATTTCACTTCTTAATTCTTAGATCGCTACATATATAAGAAACCTTGATGACATGTTCCTACTTGAATATGAGGAGAATCCTAACAACATGTTCTACTTGAAATCCCAATACATGATTACATCTATATATAAGGGATCCTAATAACTTATTTGTACTTAAAATCCTAATACATGGTTATATCACATAACCATGGAAGAATGTCAGTCTTATTTTTGTTTCATATCTTGTAGTCCTGAGTATCCATATGGAACATCTCTTAGGGATGTGATATAAATATATTTTCTTATCCTTCTTATGAACTTAATTCATGTTCTGAATTATTCCATAACACATCACTACTTAAGGTAATGAGCATATGAAATTCTACAATCATAAGTACATAAAATCATTCTTGCATATTTTAACTTAGAATGTTGAACATGAAGGTCTCAATTAAGAAGCATGTAAATGTACTTGGTTTGATTAACATAAATACTCATGGGCATGAACCACTTACCTTCGTTGCAACACCTTAAATTAGTTCTTGAACTCTCAAGTCCAACTCCTATTTCCTGAAAATATCATGAACATTTCATGAACATACTTAAACTTAAGACTCATGTCTCCAAGGTCAACTTTGGGTTATAAATCCCATCCTAGGTTGTAAGGGTCATTTATCTTAAATCATATAGCTTAGACAACAATACCATTATAGGGGTTCAGATGATATGTATTGATAAGTAATAGCTTAACCAAGTATATTGTTAGCAAGTAGTCGAACATACTCATCATAGTCCTCATATATGCCCTAATCCACAACACATAAATCCTAACAAAGTGTATGGAAGGGCATATTCTAAGATTTTAATCATGTAGAGAATACTTTTATGAACAAAATGACACCTTATACATATTTTTCTGACATTCGTACTATTTTTTAGGCTTTATACAAAAATAAATAATTTCTGAATTTATAAAATGAATTTACCTTTCTTCCAGACCTATGGATCTAGCCAAGGATCTGCTTAGGATGGAAACCCGGCTAACCCGAGGCAAAAGAGGTCATCGTCCTCCTCGGAGCGGGTCCTCTGTTTACTCTGTAAAACAGAGTATCGTGTCCAATCCTCTCCGCAACCTGAAGAGCAGTCCGCCGCGTTACTTCGGATGCAGCTGCACGGCACAAGGCGCCCTTCCTACATGTGCCCTTCACCCTCTCCGTTGCACACACCTCTGTCGACGTGAGGAGGGGATGAGATGCCCCAAGTCGCGCTCTGTGATTCCTACGGCTACCCCAAATGACGAACCTTCTCCTCCTCGTCTCTGTCCATTCTAATCATGCTTTGATGGCTACCAGATTAAGCCCCACATCATCCTTACAGCCGGTGTCGTGTTCCTCTTCTATGGTCCTACCTTCTTCAGATCAACTTCTTGAGTGCCGCCATCATGGGGGTGATTCTCAGAGAAGTACCTATCACCTCCATCGCCCTCCCAGTAATGCAACGTCGCCCCAAAAAGGAATAGCGACGTCATCTCCTTCAAGTAACTACAGCATCATCGACAACTCAAACTAATATTATGTTGTTGCCTCTCGAGTCCCCTTCCCAGCTCGTCAACCAATTGGTTAGGTTTTTCCCTTTTCTAGGATGGTATTGCAATATTTTATAGAATAATCCTCACGGGGTTTGAAACATATCTTGATACTCCCGATTAGAGTTTGCACGAGGGTGGACTCTTCCCAATCCCATTATCTTGGTCCTCGTTATAATTATCTCTATAATTTACTATATTATATTTTGTAACTAATTCAGTCACTTATATATTTCTTTTATCATCACCAAGAAGTCTTGCACAATTTAGGAAATACATCTCATATGCGGAAAGTAGTAGGTACACAATTTATAAGACCACAAAATAAAATGAAAATGTATTTTCTCAAAGTCTTGTATGGATTGGTTTATGTTTACTTGTTTCTTTGGGTAATATGAAGTCCTTGTGTTTATGCAATTTTCCTTTTAAGACTTCCAAATAAAATGGGTTGTATACATTCTAAATTTGGATTAAACTCACAAATTAAAATTACCAGAATTGTCTGAAAGCTTAATCTCATTATATTTAATGAATCCCAATTCTATCTGATACAAGGAAACATCACAGATGTATCAAATTACATGTTCATCCTTGAGGTTCAACTAACAACTCAAATTCAAATGAAAGATATTTTACTTAACTCATAAATTTCAAACTTGATCTATTATAGTTGCATAAATATCATTTTTTTAATTCAGTTAACTATCTGTTATTGTTTGGGGCATGACACGTCTCCTTGCTCTTTTTCTTACCTTTGGCTTTGCTCTTTCCCTTTGATGCTCCCCCTACCAATCTCGAACCACTAGTACCACTTTGTTTGGTAGAATAGTCAAGGATTTCATTTAGGGAGTTCTTCCCTTTGAGGAAATTCTATAGGGATGCTCTCAATCTATGGTTATCATCATTTAAGGAAATAATGGTAGAAGATAAACTAGATATGTCATCCCTAGCATGCACAAGATCAACCTCAAGACATAAAGCTTTAGTTCAATATAAATCCTTTTCAAGAGAGATAGAAGCAACATTAACACTAGGCAATAAAGGTCTAGAAGATAGCTCATTTACTTGACCAAGTAACCTAGCATTTTTAGATTTAAGCATTTGGATTTCTTTAAGATAGACATCTCTCTCTTCTCTATGAGCATCAATGAGGAGCTTAAATTCAACATTTTCAGTTTTAACTATTTCAAGCTCTTTAAGGTAATTTTGATTTTCTTCCTTAAGATTCTCAATGTTCTTAAGATAGATATCATTCTCAACTTCAACCCCATTGTATTGGATCTCAAGATCAAGGTATTGCCCTTGCAAATTATCAATACTCTCAAGATTGGTTTTATCATTCGTTCAAGAATTTCAAGTTTAGCATATAGATCATCAATGATTTTTCCTAACCATTTTATTTTAGATTTACATTTAGCAAAAGATGATTGAGTAGATATAAGCATGTCAATAACAGCTTCCTTAGATAACTCATGCAAACTTACCTCACTTACCTCACCATTTTCTTCACTAGTAGAGGCCATGAGTGCAAGGTGGCACTCTCTATCTTCTTCGGAGCTTGAGCTTCTTGAAGATGAAGCTTCCCAAGCTATATGAATTGCATTCTTGTGTCTCTTCTCCTTCTTATCCTTCCTCTTATATTTTCTCTCCTTCTTATATTCCTATTCCTTCTTTGAGCTTCCCTTGTACTGTGACTTTCTTGACTTGGGGCATTCACTCTTGTAGTGCCCCTTTTTCCCACACTTGTAGCATCTCAGAGTAGAAGAGGAGGAGGCTTGATTTCCCTTGAAGTGTTTGCCCTTGATGTAGTTGGCTTCATGCTCACTTGGGCCATCATCTTCACTAGAGGATGAGGGAGAAGTCCAGCAAGCAAGTTGATGTTGAAGGATAACCGCCTCCACTTGTGCTTTGAAAGCATTATCTTTGATCTTCTTGGCTTCCTTCTCTTCTTTCTTGGCTTCTTCTTCTTGCTTGTCAAGCCTAGGCTCATGGGCTTGGAGGTTGCCAATGAGCTCTTTGGTTGGGATGTCACCAAGGCTCCTCACTTCTTCAATGGAGGTGACCTTTGACTCCCATCTCTTTGGTAGAGTCCTCAAGATCTTGGAGTTGATTACACCTCTATCTAAAGTGTTGCCCAATGCAGCCATCCCATTGATGATGGCATTGACTCTTGAGTACATCTCTGCAATCCCTTCTTTCTTTCCCATCTTGATGTTATCTAGAAGGATGTTTAACATGTAGATCTTTACCTCCTTGACTTACTTTGTGCCTTCATAGGTGATGCACAATTTGTCCCAAATCTCATAGACTGTGTCCCAAGATGAGATCCAGTTGAACTCCACTGGGGTGAGGGCTGCGTAGAGGATGCTTATGGATTTGGCATTGAGTTGGGCTTTTGAGAGTAGCTTCACTCCATGTTGCAACAGCTATGGTTGGCTCCTTGTAAGGTGTGACCACCACCTTCCACATGTCAAAGTTCATCCCTTGAATGTAGAACTGCATACACCTCTTCCAATAGAGGAAGTTGGTGTCGTCAAAGATCAGAGGATGCATGGAGAAGCCTCCCTCTAGGTTGAGAGAACCAAGTAGGTTGTCGTATATCTTCTCGTCTCGTGGGAGATTGTTGGAGAAGATCCTTAGCTCTAATACCACTTGTTGGATCTAGGGATCTAGAGGGGGTGAATAGGCTAAAATTTCTTACAAGATAGATTAGACCTTCAAATTATAGCAAATTGAAACCAATAGCTTAAGAATAATTTGAAGTCACTACTATAGAAATGGCTTATAACGTCACTTTTAAAGGCGTCGGTTGTATAAATACACCGACACCTAAACCCTAAAGCCTCGGTTTAATAAAAAAACGGACATCTATCTGTGAAGGGCGACCAAACACGGGTATCACTTTTATTCAGTGTCGGTTCCCTAATAATAAACCGACGCCTAAAATTAACTGCCAAATCCAAAATTTCCAGTGAAAAAAATTACCTCCAAAATTTAACATATGGCGTCGGTTATTAACTACGAAACTGACGACAAAAGGTTATTCGTGAAATAGAAATTGGGCACATTTTGGTCGTCAGTTTTGCTACAATAATCGACATTTATGGGTTTTCCTACGTTGTTCGCGGGAAATTTTTCACACCCTTTGAGCATCGAATTTTTAAAAAAACCGATGACTATGGTCATTAATCGAGAACAAATTTTTTGATCGAAATATTTAGATACACGTCAGTTTTTTTCTAATTAAAACCGATGACTATTATTGATAACATGTGTCAGTTTTTTGTAGAACCGGAACCTTTAGTTTTATGTGTCGGTTTTATTTAATAACCGACACCGAATGTTAACTTAATAGCACCCGCGATAGCCCGACTCTTCCCCTTTCTCTGTTTCACTGCAATCGAAGCCGATTTTAGGGTCTGGCGATTCCGGTGAGTAAGCAGACTCCCTCCTTGCGCGCTGCCACCGTTCTCCTTTCTCTCCGCCACCGTCGCTATTCCCTTTATGCTCACCGACTGACTGCTCACCGCCACCCTCTCCCTCCTCCTTGCTCGCTCGTCGACTCTCCCAGCTCCCTGCTCGCCGACTGCTTGCTCGACTTCCTATCAGCTCCTTGCTCGCCTGGCTGTTGACCGCCGCCTGCCTGCTCGCCCCCTACCTACTTGCCTACCCTCCATCTCACCCTCTCTCCCTACTTACGCCCGACTGGGCTCAAACAGAGGTAAACATCCCCCAAAAACACTATTTTATTACATTGTTTGATCTTAAATCATATAGACTTAATCAACATTGCTACTTGTATGATCTTAGTGATTAAAATCACTCTTTCCTGGTACCTCAGTAACTAATGTTCCCTTGAGATGAGTGTTAAAATCACTCCTTCCAAATGAACAAAGCCATCATCTAAACAACTAATTGTAGATGTGTAACAGTTTATGTATTGTCCTTCCTTGTAACTAGAAAGAGGACCAAGAGCCCAATCATCTGGAAGATCAGTGTAGTGAAACAAAGAGATGGAGACCGAATAAAACTCATGTTAATCCTCGTAGATGTAGGATTAGAACTGAAAATAAGCAGTAAACAACCTGACCAACATGAAACATATCACATTGATCAAGACCTTCTAATAATCCAAGCTCAACTCAGCTAGAAAAACCATGAACACCATTATATAACTTTACAAAACAACCACACTTTACAACTTTTTCTATACAACCATGTGTAATTGAATGCTCAACAACATCATCATAAGAACCAAATATATAAACTCAAATGTTACTATTGTTTTCTTATGTGTGATAGTTACCTTTCTTATGTAATTGAATAAACAACATCATCTGACACATATGTACTATGAATTTAGAAAAACAATCATTCATAACCAAGGGGATCTAGATTTGTAAATTTCTCTATTTACGTATGTTGGGTTTTATGGGCGGCAGATAAGGCAGCGGAAACAAAAACAATTCTCCTCCCCAAACCCAGAACAAGGAAATGCGTCAACGTCTATACAATAGGAAAGGTTGGTTTTTGGAATCATACATTGTCCCGAGGCTTGCTCAGAGACAATACCTCATGGCTTGCGAGGTCTTCACCTCCGGTCTTGGAGGTGTCTATGCAGCTCCTGGTCGCACCGGGACTGACGACTCCTGGTCTCACTGGGACTGTCGGGATTGACAGCTGTCCTCCGAGTGGCAGAAAACTCCCGCCTCTGAAGTAGTCCACACGGACCACCTAGAACTCTAATATCCTTGTCTCACAAGGAATTGGAAGGAGTCACACCCTCCTGTCAGCGTACTAGTCACTGACACACTCTCCTGCCACCAGTCGCTTTCTGCAGTTGTCTTTCCCTTGCTGTGCCTCCCTTATCGGGTAGTACTTGCTCGGGCTCTCTCAGTTACCAAAATTAGAGAGAATGACAACTTTACTGAGCAACTGCTTGCACTGAGTTGTTCTTTGAGAAGCCCCCAATACCCCTATATATATAGGAGGGTCATGGGACATGGTTCTCTATCCCGGGCAATGCGGGACTAAAGTAGGAGTAGAAGGGTTCGAGATTTTCCACAAAAACAACCAACTGCGCAACCTGAACCGATCATTTCATTTCTGAAACGGTCAGTTGGGGACCTGAGCCGGTCGGTTGACACCTCAACCGATCGTTTGGGACCCATGAAATGGCCGGTTCACTTCTGAACCGGTCGGTTCGTGGTCCTGGTCAGTTCCCGATTGACTTTTCCTATTTTGTTTCGAATTGGTACCAAATACCAATCCTTGTCCCAATCAAATTGGGCAAGTGAAATGAAAAGCAATTTCTCACCAACCTGACTTTCCCAACTTGCTCAGTTGGACCAGTTGAACCGATTGTTTCAACACTTGAAGCGATTGTTTCACCCTATCCATCAGCTGATCGACTCACCATCTGAGCCGATCGGTTCACCAAGCTCAGCCGATCGGTTCATCACATGAGCTGATAGGTTGGAAGTGCAAATTGTGCAGAAACAGTCAATTGTAGTTTCAATCAATCTGATACTCTAATCAATCAGTCCAACACCTTGAACATTATGATACTGAGCTATCAATTGATTGAGTGTTTAATTCAACTACTAAACTCCTTTAGTAATCAATCTAAACATTGTTTGTGGACAAAACTCCTCTTCCAGGTTAAATCCTATGTGTGTGACCCTGCAGGTCCATTTCACGTTGGCAGTGAAAATCCATAACACTTATGACTTCACAAGCAAAGAGCGGTGCCTATTCACACATCAGTGCTACCCAAGTGAAATAGAAAGTTGGAGAACAACTTTCAATCCTACAATCCGTGAATGGTGTTACAATGAATGTATAATTCCTTTGTCACCGATATCCTGAATGAACTCGAGGCATGGAACAGTCATCATGTCAATGTTCATTCACTTTCTTGATCTCAGTGTAGATTGGAAGAGATATGTATGACATCAATATCACATACTGATTCACACATGCGTGCATGCCTTTCTCAATCCTACTTATCAAGTGGCCATGGATATCAAACTCCCTCAGGAGAGACAAATCCCATATCTCTCACTCACCCCTCAAAAGCCCCATCTGTCAAAGCCACCCAATCATCACCTTTATAACAACCCATATTTCAGGATTGCGTTTGATGATGTCAAAGTGTGCCCAACGACATGTGTTGAGTGTAGTGATTTTAGGTCAAAGAATAACACTCACCACCATCATTGTGAGTACTGACTGTGACTACCATGTCATGGTTCCATGTGTCAAACTCACGGTGGGTCTGTTCGGTACACTTGTTCTCTAACAAGTACCTATGTGTTTGGTTTGATATCTCTATATCATGACTAATGAGATTTTGTCATCAACCAACACCACAATCTAGTCTTGTGTGTCATTTATGTCTATCTACCTTCCATAATGACATCTGACTAGGGACATAACAAGAATGTACAAACTCTTAGCATCCGTATGATCTCATCGTTTAGGTCCTCAACCTAAAAGCATACGTCATTGAGTACTGTCATTCTCTAGACATTCAATCTGTTCTATCACTATCTCATATGACTGAACCGGAAAGAATTGGAAGCTTGCCTTTGATGTTTATCAAATCAATCTTAATGTATCCCACCAATCATCCCATGATTAGCTCTCAGGTCATACATACCAACAGACTCCCACTTGCACTGCGAGCCAATCACCCTTGAATCATATTCATAGTGATCTTTAGACATGTCCCACATGTTACTATGCTCTAGTGCGAACATAGTGAGTCATGGAAACACCTTGCCAAAGTCAGTACAAATTGCATGTCTCACATCTCTTCACTGTACATCACACGTATGAGATGGAGTTGTTGTAATATGCGATCTAGTATTCTTTTGCTAACCTTTAGCCACATTGCATGATCAAGGATTCCATACTTGTCATCAATGAGCGGAATATCTATAAGTTCATCTCATGAACTTCCAGATCCATATAGTATCCACTACTATTCTCCTGCACATAGATACTCAGAATTTCCTTTTAAATGGTTTTATTGGAACACTTCCAATTATCAACAAACTTTCACTTTTATATATCCTATATATATTTTGTGATTAATTTACTATCCTCTCAGAAGTTCGCATCAATGTAACTCTTTACATTGAACTCTTCCTTATCTCCATAGAACTAGTACTTCTTAAGTACTTATCAAGTTCTCATGGTATTCCAGCAACCCTTACTAGAAGTAGACAGACATCCACTCGTCATGTCTCACATACGAGTTATCAGAATGAGCACATCATGTTGCCATGTCATACATACAAGATGATGAATGCATTTTGTTCTTTCCATGCAAGATAATGGGATTATTACATACATGATAGATCCACATCTATTCTTAATGTTCCCATTCTTCATAAGAATTGGACACTTGGCCTTGGGATACTAACTCCATGTAATCATGGACAAGTTTTCTCCCACTGAATCTTTACATACTAAACCCTTCAGTATAGATTGCCAATGTATGTTTTCTCTTTTCAGGTCAAGAGGTTTTCGAGAACTATCTCTATAGATCTCTATTCCTATTACATAGGAAATATATCTATCTTCCTTAAAGATAATTTCCACTTTTGGATTTCCATTCTAGAACATTTCCATTTCACATCAACATGTGGAATGTGAATATGCTCCCACTAAATCATAGATCCCTTCTTTATCTTTGACATATCAGTCAAACCATTTGACTATATCATCAAAGTAAAGATCCAATTCTGAGTTGCTTGTACTCAATCAATCACATTGATTAGTCCATTGTAACTTATAGACTTCATTTGCATTAGTGGATTCATAAACCTTATAGGTTGTGTCATGTACACATCCTTGTTTAATTCCTCATAGGAATGCAGTTTTAGTATCCATATGTCAAATGTCTTAGTCATTAAGTTGCAATCAATAAGCATCATCCTTCTCAAAATGTTATCCATGTGTCTTAACACTTAAGATTCATTTGCACTTATGGATTTCATCCAATGGGTGCTACCATCAAGGTCATACCTTATGGTTCACATGGATGTCATTTAGGATGTAATGGTCATAAACCATAACTCAAAATTCGGTTCCTCATATTCATCTAGATATTTGACTCATCACATGAACAACTCATCACATAGATAAACGAGGTGTATCCGTCAAGGATATAAGAACTTACAACTCCTTGTGATTCTTAATGTCCTTTATTAGTGTGGGGTATTCTTTTATTAAGAAGAATTCAGTTATTTGATAATCATTCTCTAACTCAGAGTATGATTCCTTCTTGATTTAGACATCACCATGCCTTAATCATGAGTTCACTATGATACACTATCATAATCACTCATAAGGATCTCAAACATTTGGTCCAAGTATTTCATTCATTGATCTCATCAAGAATTAACACTTTACCAAATTTGCACTTCATCTATGATAATCTTGAACACTTCAAGATATTCATATTGGTATTTCTCTAAACACCATTTGAAGTATTCACATTTGTTCCAATAGGTATGTAAATACATCACATGTATCATACCTAATAGGATAATCATTCTCCCACTACCTTTAGTGAAGATTGATTAATCATGTCCAAGATATTCATGTCTCTTACTGGTTCTCTAACCAAAAGAGTCTAGATTTATCCATCACATGGAAACTAGAATGAATTTCTCATGATTGATGCTAATTTGATTGTTTGAGTTATCTATAACTTTTAAGTATCATTTTATCTTATGCATATCAAATACCACAAGATAAATAAGGCATTGCCACAAAGATCATATCTTTATAAATTGAAACATCTCTTTATTGATTGCCATCATTGTCATACAATATGCAAAATAAAGTGTTTCTATCTATTGTAAAATATGAAATAGTAGTTCTCAACTCTATTTCGTGCCCTTTAGGCTGAAATAAACTGAAAGGTACTCCTATCTATGGCAGCAACACTTGCTCCAATGATGGGTACTCCTTCAAAGGCCATCACTTCTTTGTGGATATTGCATATCATATATGACATATCCATATCTTGGTATCATATACCTCAGATAAAGAAGCGGTTCATTTCATGATACCTTAGGTGGAGATCTCCATCCCCTCCTTCATCTTCTTTTGTTCTTCCAGATTTAGAGGGCAATTCCCTCATACACCCTCTCCCCATGTGCCTTGAGGTTGAAGACGGCTTGGGCTGCTGGCTAGCATCAGAACACTTCTTTGCTTTGCCCTTGCCCTTGCCCTTAAGACTTACCTTTCATTGATCTCATCAAAGATTAGGGTTAGTCTTTCTTCATATTTTCCTCTACTGTCCTCAACATGTCCAACAACTTTGTCAACGCTTGTCAAAGTTGTTCATGTTGTAGTTTATCATGAACTGTATGATTCTCACAACATTTGCAGTATCATATCAATAGCCAACTCTTGGCTCAGAGGGAATCCTTCTTAGTCAGGTCTTTCCACATACCCAATCATATTGAGTATGTGAATACCTTACTAGATCTCCTTCTGTCATGACATACTAGGACAATGTGTTGGAGACATCATATGTCTCATGTTGTCTCTGCAACTCATAGTTCAGAGGACACAAAATCAAGCACTCCTCATCAATGTCATCCTCGGTATGCTTCCATAAGCATACTTTCAGCCATTGATGTGGTGGGATCGAGTTCATCTGGTTCTGGTATAACTAGGACTTAGAGCTTTCTCTCTTTGATTGAGAAAGCTTCTCAACTTCCTAACCAATCATGGAAATTATTCCCATTTAACTTGTCCTTTTCTAGGATGGATCGCAAAGAAAAGTGATTGTTGTTTGTTGCCATTTGTACTACAAAAGAAAAATATGCAATTTTAGTCCAAAACTCATTTTTGACTTATTTGATTGATTTGAAAAGTTGACGATATAATTAGGCCTTTAATTAATTATCGCTCCCACTATTTTAGTTCAAATTGATAGCCCTCACCATCAATTCAGAAGATTGCAGCGTACAACCTTCTAGTGGGCAAGATCCTAAAATCCTCTAAGTCATGGACCAGCTTGGGCTGTCACCCACAACTAAGATCTCTCAGGTAGGCAACTCTTGCTAATTGCATCATATGCAACTCTTGATGAATGAAAATGCGCAACACCTTGCCATGAACATTCCTTGCCTCTGGGCTTAGACGATCTAAGAATCACCAGTTAAGTCTAACCCAAAAGCTGACACGATAAACATGCACCCTGTTTTGGCAGAACCTACATGTCTACCCTTCACACTTCCACAAGATAGACGACGCACCACGCTTTGGCGTAACCTATGCTTGGTCAATCGAGTTTTTCATGTGTGCCGCTGATGGAAGGCATATAAGACTTAATATTTTAATGAGGGATTTGGTTTTTATATACATATACATATCCAATCACCACAATATATAGTATGTATCATATACATGCTATATCCCATAGAAAACATGTGAAACGATAAAAGCGATGATTATGGCCATCCTAATGTTATTCCTTGAGCCAAGAGAAATCACAGTCATCTAGGTCTACATCACATGCAACCTGTATAAGATGAACTATGTGCTTTGCCTTTCTGGATTTGATCAACTCATCACATGACTGATCGGCTCGCCATCAGGCCGGTCGGCTGGGTGCCGCTGATGACTGATCGACTCCTCCAACCGATCGGTTCGCCTGGTCGTCATGCATCTCATCATGGCCGCCACCCGCTCGTCTTGCTCCTTGAACTGGTCATCAACCGATCGGTTCACTCCTTGAACTGATCGTCTCGAACGTCAACCAATCGGTTCACGCCTTGAACCGATCATCTCTGTTGTTGTCAGGATGTCCTCCGTTCTTTGACATAACAAGAAATAAAATTCTATCCTATTTTACAATGTAAAAAGAGAAACCTCGAGTTACATTTGAGGGGAGCAAAGGTAGGAAAGAAATCTTGAATTATTTTGAGTTACATCAATAAGGAAGATCGGTGCGCAGACCGAGATGCAAGCAACCACATACAACCATACACACATAGGGTTTATTGGCCATAACCACGCTATACATCCACCACAAAACTCATTTAAGGGCGATGCGTATTGAGTGCATTCATATTACATATCATATATGTAAATTGGGATTTGTGGATTTAGGATTGGACATACATCAAGCCAATTGTATTCGCATCGTATGCAATAAATAAAGGTGACAAACCAAAATTGATCATATCGATAATCCTAAAGTATAGAGCATTTGACGTGGCTCTGATACCACGGTTGGGTTTTATGGGAGGCAGATAAGGCAGCGGAAACAAAAAAAAATTCTCCTCCCCAAACCCAGAACAAGGAAACGCATCAACGTCTATACAATAGGAAAGGATGGTTTGTGGAATCATACCTTGTCCCAAGGCTTGCTCGGCGACAATACCTCGCAGCTTGCGTGGTCTTCACCTCCAGTCTTGGACGGTGTCTCTGTAGCTCCTGGTCGCATTGGGACTGACGACTCCTGGTCTCACCGGGACTGTCAGGATTGACAACTATCCTCCGAGCGGCAGAAAACTCCCGCCTCTGAAGTAGTCCACACGGACCACCTGGAACTCGAATCTCCTAGTCTCACAAGGAATTGGAAGGAGTCGCACCCTCCTGTCAGCGTACTAGTCACTGACACACTATCCTGCCACCAGTCGCTTTCTGCAGTTTCCTTTCCCTTGCTGTGCCTCCCTTATCGGGTAGCACTTGCTCGGGCTCTCTCGGTTACCAAAACCAGAGAGAACGTCAACTTTACAGAGCAACTGGTTGCACTGATTTGTTCTTTGAGAAGCCCCCAATACCCCTATATATAGGAGGGTCATGGGACAGGGTTCTCTATCCCAGGCAATGTGGGACTAAAGTAGGAGTAGAAGGGTTCGAGATTTTCCACAAAAACAACCAAATTTGCAACCTGAACCGATCGTTTCATTTCTAAAACGGTCGGTTGGGGACCTGAGCCGGTCGGTTGACACCTCAACCGATCGGTTGTGACTCATGAAACGATCGGTTCACTTCTGAACCGGTCGGTTTGTGGTCCTGGTCAGTTCCCGATTGACTTTTCCTCTTTTGTTTTGAATTGGTACCAAATACCAATCCTTGTTCCAATCAAATTGGGCAAGTGAAATGAAAAGCAATTTCTCACCAACCTTACTTTCCCAACTTGCTTAGTTGGACCAGTTGAACCGATCATTTCAACACTTGAAGCGATTGTTTCACCCTGTCCATCAGCTGATCGACTCACCATCTGAGCCGATCGGTTCACCAAGCTTAGTCGATCGGTTCATCACATGAGCCGATCGGTTGGAAGTGCAAATTGTGCAGAAACAGTCGATTGCGGTTTCAATTAATCTAATACTCTAATCAATCATTCCAACACCTTGAACATTATGATACTGAGCTATCAATTGATTGAGTGTTTAATTGAACTACTAAACTCCTTTAGCAATCAATATAAACATTGTTTGTGGACAAAACTTCTCTTCCAGGTTAAATCCTATGTGTGTGACCCTGCAGGTCCATTTCACGTTGGCAGTGAAAGTCCATAACACTTATGACTTCACAAGCAAAGAGCGGTGCCTAGTCACACATCAGTGCTACCCAAGTGAAATAGAAAGTTGGAGAACAACTTTCAATCCTACAATCCGTGAATGGTGTTACAATGAATGTATAATTCCTTTGTCACTGATATCCCGAATGAACTCGAGGCATGGAACAGTCATCCTGTCAACATTCATTCACTTTCTTGATCTCAGTGTAGATTGGAAGAGATATGTATGACATCAATATCACATACTGATTCACACATCTGTGCACGCCTTTCTCAATCCTACTTATCAAGTGGACATAGATATCAAACTCCCTCAGGAGAGACAAATCCCATATCTATCACTCACCCCTCAAAAGCTCCATGTTTCAAAGCCACCCAATCATCACCTTTATAACAACCCATGTTTCAGGACTGCGTTTGATGATGTCAAAGTGTGCCCAATGACGTGTTAAGTGTAGTGATTTCAGGTCAAAGAATCACACTCACCACAATAACTGTGAGTACTGACTGTGACTACCATGTCATGGTTCAATGTGTCAAACTCACGGTGGGTCTGTCCAGTACACTTGTTCTCTAACAAGTACCTATGTGTTTGGTTTTATATCTCTATATCATGACTAATGAGATTCTGTCATCAACCAACACCACAATCTAGTCTTGTGTGTCATTGTTGTCTATCTACCTTCCACAATGACATCCGACTAGGGACATAACAAGAATGTACAAACTCTTAGCATCTGTATGATCTCATCGTTCATGTCCTCAACCTGAAAGCATACGTCATTGAGTACTGTCATGCTCTAGACATTCAATCTGTTCTATCACTATCTCATATGACTGAACCAGAAAGAATTGGAAGCTTGCCTTTGATGTTTATCAAATAAATCTTAATGTATCCCACCAATCATCCCATGATTAGCTCTCAGGGCATACATACCAACAACGTATACAACAAATTTCAGTCATAGACAAATTCCCTATAGTTCAGTTTATTCTTGTAACCTCTATGAATACTTAGGGAATTCTCATTAGGATGTATTGTATATATTTCTTATATCATTTTATCATCCGAAATTCATCCAAACAGAGGAAGAATCCATTTCATATCATTTTGCAACAACTTAAAACAAATAGACAATCAGGGTTTGTAGTCATATACTAAGCTATTAAAGATTATAGATGATTTAACCGATTTTCGTGCAATATACTATTTAAAGGAAGTTACCACTCACCCTAAGGTGTGAAAACACCTTAAAAACGTATCCTATATATGAAAATCTCGAATCCATATCAAATCAATAGTCACTATTATGTCTTGTATACTCTAGAATCAAGATCTAATACTTTTATGGTATTTTAACACCAGGAGACCTTTTTTGCTCATTCTAGTGGATTATTATGACCTATGATGACCTAACATGAAACCATGCTCTTAATGATATGATTTTATTGGCCTAGAAACTCATCCAAGATTTACTCATTAGGAGTAAATATTGGATAGTCCCCGGTTTGAGACTATTCTTGAACACCTAATCTCACTTAGTATGTAAGTGTATAATGTGTATTGGATTTTTGAGAAAATTTCGGTAGCATTTCCCCATTTGTTCTCTAAGTACATATGTACTTGGAGAATAGTGGGGAAATGCTGCCGATATTTTCTTGCAAACCCAATACACATTATACACATACTAGTGAGATTAGGTGTTCAAGAATGGGATAGGTGGTACACATTTAATATATATAAGAATGACATCACATGTATAAAACCCTAAAGTTTTAACCATAAACTCTAATCTGTTTACCCTAGACCCTAATCTTGTTGTAATATATACTTATTTTCTCTTTGATCATAGAATGGAAGATCATGGATGTCCATTCACAATCGTTGCACCCCAGAGCTTATTTCTGGTCTTGATCAGTTTATTAGATTTGCCGAGGAACATAGGAAACAACCTGGAGATAGGTTCTACTGTCCATGTAGGCATTGCGGTAACAACTTGAAAGTTAGTACTGGTGACAAAATCAGAAGTCATGTCATGTGCAATGGGATTATACAAGGCTATACAGAATGGCACTGGCATGGAGAGATTTCAAACCCAAAACCAGTGGATGTCGATAGCAGTGCTTGTGTGGAAGAAGAAATTGCCTTCGATGACATAGATGTGAACGAATCAGTTCCAGTAGACATCGTTGATGTGATGTTGGATAGTTGTGGGGTAGAGCACACCAAAATTGATCCACCTCCCATGTTTAGAAACATTATGCACTACAACATCTGTATCCACTACCCTAAGGAAACCAACGGCAGGGAAAATCTTTAAGGGAAGTGGGACGAAGATGAAAAGAGCAAGTGTTGCTAAAGCAGCCGTGGAGGGCGTTAGGCGGAGTCCTAGGCTGAAAGGAAGCGCTGACATAGACAACAACGCAGATATGGAAGAAGAAGCAGTTAATTGCTGCGCAGAGAACAAGGAGACCAATGACAATCTTTCTTAATTTCCTTCTTAGAAGAAGCCTGAATTATATTTCTTGTGGGATGTCGAAATTGCTGTGTTGGAACGTGAGAGGTATTGGTAACGACGATACTTGTAGAGTTCTCAAAGAACTTGTTTCTAAACACAAACCTGCTATTACGGCTGTGCTAGAACCTCGTATCAGTGCGGATAAAGCTTATTACACGATTAAAAAGCTCGGATTTCCAAATTCGCATCGTTCTGAAGCTCGTGGCTACTCGGGCGGGATTTGGATCTGTTGGGATGCTGCTGTTTGCGATGTGCAGATTCTCCAGACACATCGACAATTTATATCTTGCCGTGTGAATAAATCGTATATTGCTACTTTCATTTATGCTAACCCCCACTTTCAGGTCCGCAATCTCATGTGGAAGCATTTGAACGATATGGGTAATAATTTCTCTGAGCCGTGGATAGTTGCAGGCGACTTCAACTCTACTGTCTCTCCTTCTGAAACGGTTGGTTACCTGACTTACAACCATCGTGAGGCCCAGCTCTTCTCCGCCACTATGCTTGACGCTGGCCTAAATGACCTTGGCTTCTCTGGACAAAAATTCACCTATAGACACGGAGGGAAGCAAAGCAGACTCGACCGAGGCTTGGCGAATGCTGAATTCCTATCCACCTTTCCTGATGTTGTGGTGACCCACCTCCCTAAAATTGCATCAGATCATTGTCCTCTTCTTATTCAGACTCAGTCGACTATGTACAGGCAGCACAGGTTTATCACCAAAGCGGCATGGGCCCAGGACCCCTCCTTCTATCATTGCATGGACCGACACTGGAGTAAACAACTCCCTTTCCATGAGGCCCTTGAGCGGGCAAGGCAGCATATCCATGCGTGGGATGCTGAGAGAAACAAGCAGAGAAAAGAAACTAAAGAAAGTCTTTTACGTAACATTAACACTCTCCAAATGAACATGGCTTCCCACTATGATATTATTTCTGACAATCTTTGCACCAAAATGTAGGATGATCTCAAAATTATTCTGAAACAGGAAGAAGAGGATTGGAAACAAAAGAGCCATGTCAACTGGATTCGGGAGGGAGACTCCAACACCCGCTTCTACCAAGCCTATGTGAACCAAAGGAGGAGGTCCAATAAATGTCTTACTATTAAAAACCAGTCGGGTGATTGGATTACTAGTGAAGACGACATCTTTAAACTGGTTACAGATTATTTTATTAAGTTGTTTACTTCTGATAGCAACACCTGCCAGCAACACATCGACACCATTCCCGCGCGGTTTGCTCCTGTTATTGGTGAGGATTATGATCGGTTGTCCGCACCCATTCATAAGGATGAGATCCTTGCTATTCTAAAATCCATGGACCCCTATAAAGCTGCCGGTCCATATGGTACTACTGCTCATTTCCTGTTATCCAACTGGCCTGTCATTCAAGATTCCATTTATACAACTGTGAAGGAGGCTCTTAGTGATGGTCTTTTGATCGAACAAATGTGCAATGCTACTGTGGTACTCATTCCCAAAGTGCCTAAACCGGAAAGTGCTAGTCAGTTTCGGCCTATTTCTCTCAATAACACCATTCTGAAGCTCTGTTCTAAAGTCATTGTTGAAAGACTGAAAAAATGGCTACCTGGTTGGATTAATCCAGCGCAAAGTGCCTTTGTCCCAGGCAGGAAAATATCTGATAATATCGCTGCAGCACAGGAAATTATACATACTATGAAAAGGAAGAATTCTAAGAAGACTATGGCCATTAAAATTGATCTCACAAAAGCATATGACAGACTGGCTTGGAACTTTATTGAAGATACGCTGAAAAAATTGAAGCTTCCTAATTGCATGATCCAGTACATCATGACTTCTATCACCAGTGGCAACTCGACCATTGCTTGGAATGGCAGGAGTTCAGCCAGTTTTAGGCCGAGAAGGGGCCTTAGACAGGGTGATCCTTTAAGTCCTTATGTTTTCGTGCTATGCATAGAACGTTTAAGTCAGATGATTGAGGATTGTGTTCACTCTAAAAGATGGCATCCCATACAACTGGGGAGGAAGGGCCCGCGGGTTGCTCATCTCTGCTTTGCCGATGACATTCTTCTTTTTGCCAGAGCCAATACAACTAACATTGATACTATTCTGCATTGTTTCAAGGAGTTTGAGTTGGCTTCGGGTCAAGCTATCTCGATTGAGAAGACGAGGATCTTCTTCTCCAAAAGCGTTACCCAGCAGGAAATTGTTCAAATATGTAATCGCAGTGGGCTGCAAAGTACTCAGGACCTGGGGAGATATCTAGGGGTCCCGATCCTCCATACCAAGGTGAACAAGAAGACCTACAGTGATGTTCTCGACAAGGTTACAAGCAGAATTAACTCTTGGGCTGCTAAAACTTTATCCTTAGCAGGGCGTATCTGCCTTGCTAAAAGCACCCTTGCCACCATTCCAACGTATATCATGCAAACTTCCAAGCTCCCTCTGCAACTATGTGACAGAATTGATGGGGAAATCCGACGGTTCATTTGGAGTGGTGGCCGGAATAGGAGAGGAACACACCTTGTATCCTGGGAAAGGATTACGAGTAAGAAAATCCACGGTGGCCTGGGTCTTAAGTCCATGAGGGACTGGAACCAGGCTTCGCTTCTCCACCATAACTGGGATATATGGAGTGGGAGAAACACCCTTTGGTGCACGGCCATGCGGGATAAGCTTCTGAAAAGCAATACTGTTATCACTTCTAATTTATCTCGTTTGGCGAGAACGGTTCTGCAGATGAATTCTTTTATGAAGGCTAACACTTTCCTGTGCCCTATAAGTGGGAATTGTATCAATGTGTGGTATGATTGTTGGCTCCCAAGTGGCATCTATTTGAAGGACCATGTTATTCAAGAGATACCTAATGAACTGCGGGACTTGAAGGTGAGCAGTTTAGTGAACTTGGAGGGTCAATGGGATAGGGACTTCCTTAATCTTTGGCTTCCTGCGGCTGTTGTCAAGGAGATTGATAATATCCAAACACCTGTTGAGACAACGGCCGATGATATCTATGTCTGGAAGCTCAATGCTGGGGGGAGTTACACAGCCAAATCAGCCTATACTGCCTTAAGAGCAGATTCTGAGATACAAAGACCTGGACAATGGTCTGCTATATGGAGAGCTCAAGTGGCAGCGAAGGTCAAGAATTTCATGTGGATCACTGCTAATGGAGCACTCCTTACTAACTGGAAGCGGAGGAGACGGCGGATGACCACCAACGCAGTGTGCAGTCGCTGCAATAATGAGGACGAGACTAGTCTTCATGCTTTGAGAGATTGCGCAAAAGTGAAACCTGTATGGCAAGGCTTATTTGCAGGAGCTACGGCTGGGAATGGTGCAGCTATTGCACAAGATTTCTGGAATGCTTCTAATCTCGAACAATGGATTAGTAGGGGACTCTGTTCTAGTGGTGCTACGGGTTCCATGTTCCTCATAGCTTGTTGGGTCATTTGGAAGTACCGCAATATGGAAGTCTTTGACGCTACAGACACTCTAGCTTCACAACAGGTGAATAGGATCCTATTAGAATACAGAATAAATGCCACTGCTTGGGTTAGAGAAGAAGTCCTTGAGAACCCAGTAGCAATGCCGAATCCTAATAGCAATTGGAGCGAACAAATGTCGTTGTATGTGGATGCAGCATGGAAGAAGGGCAAAGGTGCTGTTGCGGTGGTTATCCAGGACTACAACAGTCAATGGAAAGGAGGGGTAGGTCAGCTGATAGGAGCAGATAATCCTCTTCAGGCCGAGCTCATGGCCATTGCTCTCGCAGCGAAGATCATTAATTCTGCTCGTTTGCATAACACTATCGTGATCACTGACTGTCTTTCGGCCGTGAAGATGGTGCAGGAAGAATATTATAAGCATCCTAGATATTCTAGCATTATCAGGGGAATCCAACTTGCTCTGGGAGGTAAGATGAAGATCCAACATGTGGAGAGGAAGCATAATGGATCCGCTGACGCTCTGGCCAAGGCACATTTTCAAAAAAATTGTAGGATCAAGTATTATGATGTCCCGCCCAAGGACGTCATTGATACTGGACAAGTATTTCCTTGTAATGGTAGTAGTACTACCATGTTTAATTCTGCGCAAATAAATCATATTTGTAATTTACCTTTGAATATGCTTGCATGGGGTGAGTGAGATGAATAAAACAATCGCCCGACTTCCCTAAAAAAAAAAAAGAAACATTATGCATGATGTTGAGATACCGTTATACACGAGTTGTAAGTTTATGAAGCTTAGTGCTGTGTTGAGATTGTATAAACTGAAAGCTAACAATCGATGGAGTGACAAAAGCTTCGCCTCATTGTTGTCTTTGTTGAAAGAAATTCTTCTTGAAGGAAACAAGCTGCCAATCTCAACATACCGGTTAAAGAAATTGTTGTGCCCAATGGGAATGGAGGCCAAGAAGATACACGCATGCAAGAATGATTGTGTATTATTTCAAAAGGAATATGTGGATTTGAAAGATTGTCTGAAATGTGGTGCGTCAAGGTATAAATTGACGACTTCGGGGGAGTCCAAAATTGGTTCTCCCACCAAGGTGACGTGGTATCTACCTATAATACCACAGTTTCAACGCTTGTTTGCCAATCCTATAGATGCGAAGAATTTGAGGTGGCATGCAGATGTTAAGAAAAATAATGATGGGATCCTACGACATGCGTCTGATTCCCCACAGTGGAAGAAGATTGATTTATTGTACCCTCAATTCGGTGAAGAGGATATGAATCTAAGACTTGGGCTTTGTATAGATGGGATGAATCTGTACGGAACATTGAGCAGGCAACATAGCACTTGGCCAGTTATGCTTGTTATATACAATCTTCCTCCCTGGTTGTGTATGAAAAATAAGTATGTTATGTTGTCGTCTTTGATATCGGGCCCTAAACAACCTGGAAATGATATCGACGTTTATCTTGAACCTATGATTGATGACTTGAAGAAGCTCTGGGGTGAAGGTGTGATGACCTATGATAAATGGTCGGTTGTTCTTCATGGTAAAAGACAGTTCATTGAAGATCCTATAGATGAAGAAGAGTACTATGATAAGTATGATGACTCCAGTCCATTCTCAATTGGGTTGCCAACACCACCAAACATTGAAGTTGGGGATCACAATGACTTGTATGTTCGCGAGGATCATAATGAAGGATTGTTAATTGATAAAAGATCACAATATTAGAGGCATGGATGTTTATATTTTTATTATATTTTATTTTTCTGAATGTGAACTTTACAATGTGAATGTGTACTTTACAATGTGAATTGCTTTACAATGTGAATGTGAACTTTACAATGTGAATGTGAACTTTACAATGTGAATATTGTGAACTTTACAATGTGAATTACTTTACAATGTGAATGTGTACTTTACAATGTGAACTTTACAATTAGTGTTACTTTACAATGTGAAATTTATAATTTGAATGTGAACTTTCAGATGGCTGAGCATTCCCATGATGACCATGTTGATGATCACCGTGAGGGTGAGGACGTGCTTGCACCGCCTGACAATGTAAGTTTTAAGAATATATCCCTGAGGTTTCTATCTATATGTTCATTTATAATTATATTATGTAAGTGTGTTTTTTTTATCAAATTTTAGGTTGGTGATGTACCCCCTGAAGACATTATAGCACTTGATGAGCAGCAAAAGAAAATTGAGAAAGTGAGGGGCATCACAATGATGAACAAGTTAATACAGCAAAGGGGCAATGGACCCAAATTGGCTGTGGATTTCGATCAGGTAGGAAATCCATCTGGAGTGAACCACAACTCATTTGTTTCATATCTTGGGGTTCTTACTCGCAGCCATTGCAGTCCTATCCTAGAATCATGGCATAAAGTTCCTAAGGGGAAGAAAGACCACATATGGAAGGAACTATGTGTGAGTTATTATTATTTGTAATTCTATTTGTGTAGATTACTAATTTTTAGGATACGAGTTAATAGCAATTCTATTTAATTTGTAGAGCATATTTGATCTGGATGAAAAGCTGCATCATAAATGTGTGATGCAACGTTGTGGGAGGGTCCTAAGGAACTATAGGACCAATCTCACCCGAGATTACATACACGATGCTGAGAATAGGTTCTTGATTGATTCCAATTCTAGACATTGATCAGTATTTCACTAACTCTACACTAATAATTTTTGTTTGTATTCTCTTTGAAAAATAAATATAGGAAGAAGGAAGCCACACAACAATGGAACTACTTGGATCCCAAAGAATGGGAGGAGTTTGTTACCCAAAGAAAAACATATGAATTCAAGGTATTAAGCACCACTCCCAATTTAATTAATATACATTTTTATGTATTCACCTATTCAAGATTAACCTTTAGTGTTACTAACCAAATCAATGTGCTAATTAACTAGGCTATCAGCGATGCTCAACGAGCAAGGCGTGCACTGAATGTGCATGACCACACAATGGGTCCAAGAGGATATGCAGGCGTTCGCCAAAGACTACAAGCTGAGTCTACTCAGCCTACTGCTACTCAGGAGACTGCAGAGTCCTCTACTGCTGCTCCCGCACCTCTGCCTCGTCATGTTATTTGGATAGCTGGGAGGCAAAATAAGAAGGGAGAGATATCGAAGCCCGCAACTGCTGAGGCGGCTGCAAAAAATGGTAAAAATCAAACTCTTAGAGAAATCTATCGATATTGATTATTAATATGTTTACTTACGAATATTTGTTGATGGTGCTTAGCAGGAGCTGCACGAGCAGATGAAGGAAGGCAAGTTCATCCCTCAGGGAACAAGGTATGAACTGACAGTTGCTCTGGGTAACCCAGAGCATCCTGGACGTGTAAGGGGTGCAGGCGTTGGTGTGGGCATCAAAACGTTCTTTGGGCCATCCCAACGCAAACATGTCCCAAAAGTGGGAATTTCACAAGCTGAGGTAACTTATTCTTATTTTAGAACGTTATTGCGAAAGGGAATTCAATAATCAGAAACTAGCATTTCTTTTATCCATGTATAGGTAGATTCCTTAATTGATAGGAGAGTCGAGGAAGTAGTTGATAAAAGACTCCAGGAAGCATTTAACAAGTGGCAGGCGTCTGAGACTGCCACTCAGAAAGTACCTGTGGCGAACCTCTCTTCTCCTACTGCTCGTACTGTAGAGGTTGGGAGTAATCCTATAGACCCACAACCTAGCACGTCCTCTATAAGTATTTTTATGGCATATATAATAGCTAGTATGTTCAAGATGATATGTTTGTGTATATATGCATATAACATTCTTTACGTAAATTTGTAGGAGTTGAAGCCATGCCGACTACAAAGTGAAGGATATATCGTTGCAGATGCATCGGCTTACCCACCCCTTAAAGGGTGCATGTTTCATGGGAGTCTAGTACCAGATGACATGGTACGTGTGAGCCCCATACGTATACTCACTGGCTAGACGAATCTTGCACTACCTAATGCACACCCAGATGTTGAAACACTTGGTGAGGCAGTAGGCGGAGTGATACTGTGGCCCGTAAGTGGATGTCCTCTATACTGATATTGTATGACAAATTTGTATTACTTTAATTTGTTAGTGTGTATATATATATGAGTCAATTGATATGAAATTATATATACATGTCAAAAAGACGAGACCCGCTACATCTCGGCCTCCACCTCCTCGACTACCAAGTTGGCATCCAGGAGACCTACACGCCTCGATATGTCCTAATTGTAGGAGTGTGGCAGTATGGATCGGCAAACATAATCCAAATTGCCCTATAAATGTTACTATTCCGGAGAATGCTGCACGTAAATCATACGATAATAATCTATTTATACAAGTTTAGCATATGTATTAATGCATACGTAATAGAAGTTATGGATACGTATTTATGCAGGTCAAACATTCGGAAACAACATATTTATACAAGATATTTTGGAGTTGTTTAGTTATGAATGGTTGAACACATCTATGATAGAGTTGTGGATATGGTGAGATTAATGCATACGACAATCTGGTTTATACATCCATATACCTTATTTTATATACGGCAATCTGGTTTCTTATATATTAATGCATACGTAATACATGTTTTTTAGCCACTTATACAAGACACGTACAAATTTTGACTTTTCCCATGTGGGATTTTTGGTTTCATCTTTGATTAGTCTTGTAGATACAGACCCTTCTTCAGTTACTTCATACTGCTATGATGCTTTTGAATATTTTGGTAAAAATAATAAGACGGTGATAATAGCTCCATTCGATGTTGAGTAAGTTTACTTTGCTTGTAGTTTGGACTTAAGCAAATTACATTTTTATTGCGGATATTGAGTTATTAATTTTCTACTTTCTTACCTGTAGTGCTAAGCATTGGGAGTTATTAGTTATTGTCCCCAAGACATTCACCGTCTATTATCTAGATCCTGCGGGGAGGGAGTTGGATGTATTATATGGACATGCAATTAAAAGGTCATTATTCTCATGAGAAATATTTTATGTTTTTATATCTGTTAACATCTGTTACTGCATTACTATTTAATTATGCAATTTAATGTGTTACATTAACATATATAGGGCTTTACAAGAGTAAAAAAAAAGCTGGAGGAAAGGTCCCCAGAAGAAAAAAATCTGACACTCATTTGGAAGAATGTGAAAGTAATTTCCTGACTCCAATGTATATATTATTTATGTCAACTGTGCTTATTTATATTTTTGAATATTTTGTATGTTTCAATTTATAGTTTGCTACACAAGACAATGACTGGGCATGTGCCTACTATGTGATGCGATTTATGGACCTAATCATCAAACATGCCGTATTGGAAATTGATAACATACAACATGTATTATACATAGTCTCGTTATATAATATGAAATATATGAATCTTATTATATATTATTATAAGTATGTATGTATGTCATTCTCTTTGCAGGTCTTTAAAACTGAGGACTTCAACACAGGTGTAAAGGGTTTCGATGTACATGCTCCCTATACGAGAGATGAATTAGATGATGTAAGAGAAGATTGGGCAAAAGCCCTGCAAAGAGTGGGCATTTTTCAATATGATTTTGCTGACAATGATGACAATGATGAATAAAGAATAACTTTGTTCTCATAATTAATTTTGTGTGAATGTGAATGAATTTTTATGAATTGTCATATGTGTGTGAAAATCATCAATACATGAATGTTTCTACATGTGTCTAAATGTGAAAAGAGATGAAATAAATGGAACTATAGGTTCCTAATGGTTTCTACATGTGTGTGATGAAAAAATATTATGAATTAAATGTTCTTATACATGTGTGTGAATCACATATATATAATATTGTCCATCATGTTAATTTTGCAGGTTTGTGGCCTGTTGTTGGCTGATATTAATCGATGTCGTAAAACCTGTAGTTCATAACTGAACTGCAGGTTTCTTATCCTGTGACTAGCCACAGCAGGTCTGCAGACTGAGAAAAAAATATCAAAACATAGGTGTCGGTTATTTGAACAAAATAGACACCTATGTTATACGGTGACAATTTTTCACCTAAAACTGACATCTATGTGACCAGGTACCACGAATGTGCTGGGAAGCACGGCCGTGGTGGAAGGCAAGGGATATGGCGTCGGTTATTATCACAAAACCGACGTCGATTCAGATGATGTGGCATCAGTTTCTTTTAGAAAAACGACGCCTAGAATCCTTTTACTTGCGTGTTTTTGGTGGCGGGAAGAGTTTTGGCGGCGGTTGTTTAGTAAATAATTGACGCCTATAGTCCCTTTGCTGGCATGTTTTCAGTGGTGGGAAGAATTTGGGCATCAGTTTTTACTAAACAACCGACGCATATAGTCCCTTTGCTGGCGCATTTTTGGTGGCAAATTTTTTTTTGGCGTCGGTTGGGATCCGACGCCGAAGGTGTCCCCCTTTAGCGGCGCCCACTTGGGTGTCGCTTTGAAACCGACACTAAAGAGCTTAAATAACTGATGCTAAAGGGCTTTTATGTAGTAGTGAGTCCTAACTAAAAAGCATAGTAAGGATGAGAGAGATTGATAGCAAGCACTTAACAAGATGATGTAGAGTGGTTCCACTCTCTAAACTAGGAGAGAGTCAATCCACTACCTAGAGAGGTCAACCTCTAGGACTTTGCAAGTGATTTTCTCTATATTATCACCAATAAGAGTTACAACACAAGACCACCAAAGGGCTTACCCATCCAAGCACAAAGAGCAATCCACCTTACCAAGGACTTACCCACTTTGCAAGAGCCTTCAACCTTCTTCCAAGGTCTTACCCACTCAAACACAAGTCTTCTGCCTTCAAGGACTTTTCAACTCTTCTTGGATCTTCAGCCTTTGCCTTCTCCTTCATTTGGAGAAGATCACCACCTCTTCATCAGCCTTGAAGAGGAACAGCTACAACTCCTCCTTCACTTGAGGAAGCTTGCTTCACCATTTATTCATGGAGGAAAGGGATAGGGAAGTAGGAGAAGATGAGAGCTTTACATGCACAAGGGAGTAGGTCTCTTACGATAGGCCAAACTCACTCACAATCACGAAATGAAGTATAAACTAGAGAGAGAAAGGGGCTCAAGGATTTGCAACACACTCAACTATAGCAAGGACTTACAATAGCATGAATCAGCAAACTTGGAATGAACTCCAAGGGGTCCTATTTATAGTTGGGGTGTTCCCTTGAGTTGGGGATCACTTAGGGTCAAAATATAGCCATTTTCCACAAAGCAACAGATCTATTTTCACCCAAAACAACTCACCAACGGTTGTAATCACTTTTTCTACATTTTATGTACTGTACATTTAGTCGAGTTTCAATAAAGGTAACTCGACCGATCAACTAAAAGACAAAGCCAATTTTCAAACTATCGGTCGAGTTTGTTCTGGTAAACTCGACTGATGAGCTAAAATTTAGATTTGCTCAGTGACTCGGTTGGTTGAGTTATGTGAGTGTACAACTTGGCCGATGGGTCATCTTTAGAAAATCCATCATAGGATCGGTCGAGTTTCCAACTCGACCGATGAACAACATTTGACAAATTTTTGAAGTTGACTTTTGAGTGATTAAACCTTGGTATTTTGTGTCCCTCACATTTTTCTCATCTTAGTTACAAGTCATATCATCAATACAAGTGATTACAAAATTCTTCTAAGTTTGTTTGGAGTGATTTACCAAAACGTGCACTTGCATTACTTTTGACTTGAACTTGAACAAGCTAGGGCTTGTGTAATTTGATCCTTTTCATGTACCTAAAGCCTAAAATCAATCTTGAACAAACATATTAGTTACATTGGAATGGAATGGTTGAGTCATTATCAAAATATGGACGATGTAGAACTCTCAAGTCAACCGTTTGGGCCTTGGTTGATGAAGTGATGCCTTAAGGTGATATTATGGTTTGCTTGAGTTGCATGGTTGGTGATCTTGACCATGTGTGTGTTCTTGAGTGTAGAGACCACTATTGTGACCTTTATGATGTGTTTTGTAAGTGCTTTGATCGCTACACCATGTTTATTTGGTTTTCTTCGACCTTGGTGCTTTAACCTTTGGTTTGGTCGGTAGGGTTTTTGCCTTGTTGAAGTATTATGACCGCAACACTCTTTGTTTGTTTTTGTTGCGGTCGATACTAGGGTTTTGAGGTGTGTTGCAATTGTCACATATATATACTTCCACCATGTTGAGTTTGGGAACCAAGTGGTCACCACCAGTGTTTTTAAAACTAAATCAGACTGGCCGATCTGACCGGTCAGACTGGTGAATCGGTAGCTGACCGATCTCTAGTGCAAAACTGGTTATTTGTCTTTCTCTAGTGCAACCGGTCAGAAATATGGTCTAACCAGTCCAACCAGACGGTCAAACCAAACCGGATTGAACTGTTGGTTCAAAGAGAAGAAAAATAGAAGGTATAATACATATAGGAATTTACATATATGTATATATGTGTGTAAACATATTCCATATATATGTATGTATGTATTTATATGGAAAAAATGCATATATATATATATATATATATATATATATATATATATATATATATATATATATATATATATATATATGAAGGAAGAGCTACATTCATTAAAAGAAATTTGTACAACATCTACAAGATAATAACCTCACAACATGGTACAAACTAAGACTCCTTTTCTTGACTAACATAACACACATGCTCAGATTGGGATGTGATAGGTAAATTACATGTGTGAACCCTCTTCATTCTGGCTATCCAAAGAAGCTATCATCAAGGGAAACTGTTAATCTGTGCGAACCCATGAGGATATTAGTGTAGGAGTAAGAACCATCCAAGGAGATCACCATCTCTAACATGCCCAAGACCATCAGCAGAGCGGATAGCTCAACCGAACACAACAACAAAAGCCAACAACAAACACCCACCAACACAACAACTAAAAACAACATAGACACAAAGGTAAAGCCAGATGAGTGGCCACCCAACCCAAAGAGGAAAGGAAAACTCACACAGACATAGGCTCAAATAGGTAGGGAGCACCCCCTAGAAGCAGCTGAGAAGGGCCAAAACCACCCAACGGAAACTGCACAGGGGAAAAGACGGCCCAGGCGATTGGAGGGTGGAGGGTAGAGGGCACAGGGAACCCCACCACCTCTCCCGGCTACCATTGCTCAATCCCACAACGCTTAAGCCACAGCCTGAGGTTGAGGGCAGGAAAACGGAGGGGAAGCACACACCCTAAATCCCTAGCCCCTGCTTGATCTTTCCTTTGTCGCCATTAAGGGGCACCCTAATCGTCGACCAATCAATGGCCACCGCCCACCGAGACCTGCAAATGGAAAGGGAAAGTGAAACAGAAAACCTAGACCGCCTGGATGTCGCTGCACCGGGACCAGATTCCACCCTTCATCGCACACTTAGATCGAGATCGTAGGAAGGAGACAAGGCACCAACAAAGCCGGCCCGCCAACAGGTCCACCCGTCGCCGCAGGGCGGGGACGACGCCTAACAGTGGAGGAAAGCAACAGGACCCCAGCAATCAAGCACCACGGTTAGGCGAACGGGGAAGAGCCCTCGGGGAGAAGGGATCTGTCGGGCAAGCGCCGGCCACCTCGCCCGAGCTGGGAGAGGCCGTCGGGGAGAACCCTAGAAAAATGCTAGAGCGAGAGCGGAGAGCAAGAGGTTTCGAGAACCTATATGCATATATATATATACATATATAAATATATGTATATATGTAGACATATATGTATATTTTTCTATATGCATATATGTATGTATATTTATATATATAATGTATATATATATTCAAATATATATATATGCAAACAATATATATAAACATGTATATATATATATACACAATATGCACGGTTCAACTGGTTTGACCGGTCTGACCGCTAATTGCCTTTTATCATGGTGACCGGTTCAGTTTTTTCAGTTCAAATCTTTTTTATGTCATGCTGACAATTATTTCTGGTCCAACCGGTTCAACCACTCCGGTTGAACCCAACTCAATCTGGTCTGAGTCAGCATCGGTTCGACCACCGGTTCGGTTCTGAAAACATTGGTCGCTATACGACTTTGGTTTTAACGTTTTTCTTGTGTGTGTGTGTGTGCATGACTGATCCTTTATGGAACAAGTGTCCCAGTGGTTCTCTAACTTCTTGACACCTCATATCTTTACCTCCCTCATAACATTGAGTATATAATCTCTCTCTCTTATACCTACAAGCAATACTTTTAGCTCTCTTTTTTTCCTCTCTTCTCCTTGTGTCCGACCACATGAACCTTAAGTACATCTTTTTGCAGCAGGAGTTGAACATGCGGTAGATACGCTGGATGGAACTGATAAAGACTATGACTGCACCATAGACTACCATCTAGGGAAGATGAACGTAGTGGCAGATTCTTTGAGAAGGAAGTCTTATTTTTCATCATTAGTGGATAAGGCACAATTGTGTCTTTGGTGTGCCATAAGAGAGATATGTTGGTCTCCTTGTGTCAGATGAATGTAAAGTTGGAGGTGTCCTTGTTAGCAAGACTGTTGGCCCAGTTACAAGTGAAGCCTATATTGAGGCAGCAGATCTGAGATGCACAACACAATGATATTGAGTACAATAGATCCAATCAGAGTTTGCTAGTGAGTAGCATGATGGCTTCCAAGAGACAAATGATGGGAAATATGTTACCACGGTAGGAGTGTGGCTCCTGATGTTGATGATCTAAGGAAGTTGGTTCTAGACGAGGCTCACTCTTCAATGTACTCTATGCATCCAAGAAGCACCAAGATGTACCACAGTCTGAAAGACATGTATTAGTGGTCTAGCTTAAAGTGTGATGTAGCTGAGTTTGTGGCTAAGTGCACATTGTATCAGTAGGTTAAGGTAGAGCATCAAAAATCTACATGGATTTTGTAATTGTTTCCTATACCACAGTGGAAATGGGATCATATCACAATGGATTTTGTGGTTGGACTTCCTAGGACAGCTAAAGGTCATGATTCCATCTGGGTGATAGTGGATAGGTTGACTAAGTTAGTGGATTTCCTTCGTATGAAGACAATGTACATGGTAGAGAAGTTGGCTCAGGTTTATGTTGATGAGATTATTCATTTGTACAATATCCCAGCTACCATTGTGTTAGATAGAGGTCCTCAGTTTACCAGTCACTTTTGGGAGCATCTACATGTATTTATGTGCATGCAATTGAGATTTAGTACATCGTTTCACCCACAGATAGATGGACAGTCTGAGAGGACTATACAAACCTTGGAGGATTTGTTGAGAGCATGTGTTTTGTAGTTTTTGGGTAGTTGGGATATACATCTCAGTTTGATAGAGATTGCATGTAATAATAGTTATCATAAGATTATTGACATGGCACCATATGAGGCTTTATATGGGAGGCGTTATAGATCTCCATTGTGTTGGTATGAGACCAATGAATATCAGCTTTTGGGTCTCGAGTTTGTACAGTAGACCACATAAAAGTTTAATATAATCCAAAAATATTTGAAGGCAGCCCAGGATATACATAAGTCGTACGCTGATAATCGTCACAAGCCTTTGGAGTTCCAAGTGGGAGACAAGGTGTATCTCAAGGTGTCTCCTTGGAAAGGTGTTTTGAGGATCGGGAAGAAGGGTAAGTTGGCTATCACGTATATGGGACCTTACTCTATGTTCGCACGTGTAGGGAAGGTGGCTTATAAGTTGGAGTTACCACCTGAGTTTCATAGGTTGCATCCAGTGTTCCATGATTCTATGTTGAGGAAGTGTCACCCTGACATTGAGTTGGTTTTGCAGCCAGTGGAGGTTGAGCTGGATGAGGATGTGTCGTATGTGGAAGGTCCTGTGCTGATACTAGATAGGATGATAAAGAAGTTAAAGAATAAGCATATCATTTTGGTTAAGGTTTTGTGGCATCACCACGGTGAGGAGGAAGTCATGTGGGAGCTTGAGGAAAAGATGCATAGGAAGTACCCGTCTCTTTTTGCATAGGATCTCAGGGGGAAAATCCTTGTTGGAGGTTTATGGCTGTAAGGCCCCTGACCTATCTTAGTTCTTGATTATGTTTTCTTTTCTTAATAAGATGCTTGAACATTAATATAATCTCTTGAGATGCCTTAATAACATGTGACAAGCTTATGTGTTCAGTTTGGTCCTCTTTGGTTAATGTTTGAGCTATATGTGTTTGTTTTGGACCAAGTTGCAATTTACCCATGATGAGGGTTAATCTTGAAATTTGTCACATGCAGGTTGTGTTTCTTGTGTCTTAACATCATGAGAGAGAAGGTGATGCTACAGGGTGCCTTGTTTGGGCCTTAGTTGATGAAGTGACACCTTGGGGTGATATTAGGGGTTACTTGAGTTGCATGGTTGGTGATGTTGACCATGTGTGTGTTCTTGAGTGTAGCAACCAATGTTGTGACCTTGATGATGTTTTTTGAAAGTGCTTCAACAGCTACATCATGTTTGGTTGGTTTGCTTCAATCTTGCTTCTTTAACCTTTGGTTTGGTTGCTAGGTTTTTGCCATGTTTGTGTTATTGACTATATCGACTAGTGTTGTGACCTTGATGATGTGCTTTGGAAGTGCTTCAACAGCTACACCATGTTTGGTTGGTTTGCTTCAACCTTTCTACTTTAACCTTTGGTTTGGTTGCTAGGGTTTTTGCCTTGTTGAAGTGTTGCGACCGCAACACTCTTGGTTTGTTATTGTTACAGTCGATACTAGGGTTTTGAGGTGTGTTGTGGACTCTACATATATGTGCTTCAGCCATGTTGAGTTTGGGAACTGGGTGGTCACTGCACCACTTTGGTTTTAACATTTCGCTTGCATGTGTGCATGCATGGCCGGTCCTTTATTGGACAAATGTCCTAGTGGTGCTATAACTTATTGACACCTTGTATCTTTACCTCCCTCATAACCTTGAGTATATAAGCTCTCTCTTCTACATGAAAGCAATACTTTTAGCTCTATTTTCTTCCTCTCTTCTCCTTTTGTGAGTCCTTGAATCTTGGTGGAGCTAGAGAAGACTGATCTTATAGCTTTGGTGACCAATCATCCTTGCATGTGGTGATCTTGAGCTTGATAATCTTCTTGATGACCTTCCTTCTTGGTAAGTGGTTCTTCACCTTTGATCATGTTTTCCTTTAGAACCTTGCCTTCCTTATTCCCTTCTTGGTCGTAAGACAATGGTGCAACCATGGTGGCTATCTTGAAGATCTTCTCTTCACAAAGGTCGGAGACTATGGTTTGACCATGGTGGTACCTATGTGAGAAGAATCTCTATTCTTTCTCCTCTTGTTCAGCCTAGGGTTTTGACCCTTTTTCTTGAATTTTCTTTGACCATGCTATTCTTCTCTTCTTGAGGTGACCCTATGGCTGTAGAGTTGATCCAAGTTGGATTTCCTCTTCTCTCTTGGAGCTCATGGACTTGGAGCTTCATCTCTTTAGAAGGCGGATTATATAACTTTCCCCTATTCTATTATTGCACCGACATCTGGTTAATCGAGGTATGGTTCTATTTTGAAGTCAACTAGGTGTTGTTTAGAATGGCTTGATCCTTTGGGGTTGCTACATATCACTTTGGCGCTTGAGGTTGACACATGTTGTACTTGGTTTGACTATTACAAGTGTTGTTACCATGGTGGGTTTTGTTGCGGTCAAAGAGCCTCTAGCCTTGGTTGATAATGTGTTGTGGTCACAACAAATGCTTTTGTTTTGGTTGCTACACTCTTGTATTTCCTTTGGTTAGGTCACAACCCTAACCTTAGACCTTTGGCGGTCGCTACATATAAACTCTTTGTTGTGGTCACAAGGTTGAGCTAGCCCTAACCAGGTTTGGCTGCTACACTTTTGATGACTTGGTCGGTACAAATAAGTTAACATAGAGGGTCACTACACATGTTTATGTAAGTGATTCTCGACACATCATGTTGTTGGAATGAATGATAGATCGATCACAACCATGATGCCTAATACTTATATACTCCAAGATAATAGGAGATGATGTATCTAGGGTTTAATGGCGATTATTGTATTGAAACCTTAATCAGCTACATGGGAAAACCCTAATCCTAATTCTCATATGTAGATTAGAATTGTTGAGCTTGCTTGAGTAATTAGCATGAGATGCTATTTTCTCTCTCCTACTTATGTAGCTCTGACTTTGTAGGTGGAACTGAATAACATAGCTAGTGAATGCTATGGTGTGATTGATGTGACATGGGGTGAATGATTATGAGCCTCGTTAAGGCACGATAAGATGATAATTATGTGTTTTGGGTCTCATGACCTGGCAGAGGCTTTATGCCTAAAGTGAGGTGATAACCTCTAGTAATGAGATGAGGGACTATTATCCCCTAATGATGTGATGGCGTTGGTGGCTTTGTATGGCAGTGGTATCAAGTGGTGAAGTGATGAGTTATACTTCACACATTTTATATCTTATGGAGTTGTAACATACCCTTGTCTTTGTAGAATTTGTTTAGATTTTGTACGTTGTAACTAGATTGATGCTAACTAATCAAGTGAAAACCTAATAATGTAGTTTCCATGTTCCATAGATAAATATTTAGCATCAGTACTTGCTGGATGGTGAAATGTGTACCCCCTTCGTGGAAGCTCGGAGTTGTATATTGTTGAGTATATGCATTTCACAGGATTGGTTGTGGTCATACCCTGGTAGGAGAATGAGTGAGGACGTATATCACTGATGTGATTCAATATGTGCATATGATATAATTTGAGTATGGTTGTGGTCATACCTCGGCAGGAGTGTGACTACAGTCATAACTCAGTTTTCACTATTGTTGTACCTATATACCATGGTAGACTAGGTTGTTTTATAGTTGGACTTTATATGTCACTACGACGGACTCGGACTGGTCAAGGGTGTGAGAGATCATAGGAGTTTGACTCCTCCTAGATCTTGTAAGGCACTGATTTCGACTTAATAGAGGTTAGTAGGAGTATGAGTGGTATACCTCATCTCCTTAGGGCATAATAAAAGACGTAATACAAAAATGTAGTATACTTGCTTAGGGTTAAACATGACTGAGAGTGGATGACCCTTTGCCCTATCTCTTGTACTGGTTTCTTGAATTATAATGTGATAATAGAGATAAACTGTTATACATGTTCTTCATATTCCTTCTTAAAGTATAAGATGTTCTATTTCTTAGTTATAGATGCCTAAATTGATTCAACAACAGTAGTTGCTCTACTCATATCATTTATATGAAATCTCTCATTTTGATAATATATTCTATCTTGTTGCCTTTATATATATGTGCTTATACTATATGTTAGTGGAGAGTTATATCTCTTATTGGGACATTGGTTTCACTCTGTGGGTTTCCACATCTTTTAGGTGGTCGTACATGACAAGGTAGAGATCATGCAATTGAGGCAGAGAAACAAGAGGAGCAGTACCTGTAAAAGGTTGGACATGCTTCTAGTGTTTTTTAGTAGAGTCCTATGTGCCGTCCTTGTACTCTCAGCTCCTTGGTGATGTGTTATAGACTTTGTATATCGATACAAGGTTTTGGCAATAGGACATGGTTGTATAGATATTTCTTGTACATGTGAACATGTTGTTATATGTAATAGGTTTGCGGCATGATGGTCATTGAATAATGATGTGTACATCTTTATGACATTTTATGTAATATAGGTGGCAATGTTCATGGCCCTAGATGTAATATATTTTAGCTTGAGATGTTGTGATGTGATCGATTTTAATTTACTGTGTTTTCTGGTAATCTAATTTGTTTGTTTAAATTCCACACTTTGTTTTGAGTAATCTCAGTTTACTGTGATTGGGGTGTCACACTTAGGTTTCTATCAGAGCTCTAGGTTCATTGAGTCTACAAGGACATAGGACTAGGGTTTTTGTTTGTTCTAGTGCCCTCTGACATATTTAATGGTAACTTCTACATATGAAGAAGAAGAAGAAGAGAAGAAAAGATATGTCTGGAGAACATGAAGAACATGATGAGAGCAGTGTTGTTGCATTAAGAGGTGGTGCCAGGAGGCATGCAAGGGTTAATGGAGTGCCTGAAGAGCCTCAGTTTGACCCAACAATTGTGACCAATCCCACTTTTTAGTCCATGTTTGGACAGTTTATGGCCACGATGACACATATGGCAGATAGGATGCTCGTACCCCAAGCTAAAGTGTAGTCCCCAATGTGGAATCCCAAGATTCTGGGAAGACCTTTGAGAGGTTGAGGTGTGTGGGGGTGTAGGAGTATGTCGGTATGGAAGATCTGGAAGATGCTGACACAGGTTGACTGAGTCAGAGAAGGCCTTCAAGATCCTCAATATCCCTGAGGAGGATAAGGTGAAGCACGCAATGTACATGTTGAAATAGAGTGCTATCCATTGGTGGGCCATCGAGGAGTAGGAGAAGAGGCCTGGTGTTGTGATCACTTGGGAGGATTTTCAGTGAGAGTTCGCGAGCCAATACTTCCCAAAGACCTACTTGGATAAATAAATCACACAGTTTGAGAAGATCCAGTAGGGATCAATGAGTACGAAGCCAAGTTTATGGAGCTTTTGAGGTTCCGCCCACATATGGTTGCTACAAATAAGGAGAGGATCAGATGCTTTGAGACGGGTTTGAGTTCCAAGTTAACAACGCCATTGTCATCTTCAGAGAACAGAGAGAGGTTTTCCATGTTTGTGGACTCTGTCAGGAGGATAGAATGGTCATTCATGGAGAAATGAGAGGCGAATGCCAAGAAGAGACTTGCACAGTACCAAGGACCATCGTGTGTAGGATTCAAGAAGTCTAGGTTTTCAACACCTCAGCCACAACAAAGGTCGACAGTTCAATATTAGTGATCTCCAAGCAAGGGAAGAGGTCGTACCTTTACACTGGCAGGAGGTCATAGTATTAAGTCAGTGTTAGTGACAAGGTCGTCTGGGACATAGTACAAGACCCTGACTTGTCACAAGTGTGGGCAAGTAGGACATCTGAGATGGGCATGTCTTGTGAAGGATGAAGAGGTGACACAATAGCTGAGACAGAATCATCAAGCATCACAACAACACAGTTTAGCAGTGGTGGAGGTCAAGGACTTGGTCATGCATTATAGGATGGTTCATCTAGACAAGCCAAAAGATGAAGGGACGACGACATGAATGACTTGATTCTATGTCACAAGTCACCTAGAAGGAGTATTCAACCCTCAGGTCATGATAGGTCAGATGGCGTTATTTCTTTATGATTTGTCTTCTTCCTATTTTATATTTATTTTGGTTGACCTGAGTGTGACACACTCTTTTACCATTAGAGAAGTGATTGCTAGTTGTTCTTTGCCTATGAGTCACAGACATAAGAGTTTTTTTTCTCAGAAACACCTTTAGTTGGTTCCACCGAGTTGAGGGAGGTGCGTCCATCATGCTTTCCTTTTTTCTCAGGACACATCATTCAAGTGGATCTCATACCACTTGGCATGCATGGATTTCATGTAACCATTAGAATGGATACTTTGGAGAAGTATATGATGGTCTTGGACTGTAGTGCCAAGGTGGTGATGTCTCTTGATAGTGATGTTTCATGGATCTTCCAAGGAGATAAAAAGATTCTTCCAACGTGTCTGATTTTAGCTATGATAGTAGAGAAGCTGATGAGACATGGTCGTGATGTGTTCTTGGCACATGTGATAGATACCAAGGTGAGGAGTCCTAGTATCCAAGAAGTGTCAGTTGTCTGTGAGTTCAAGGATGTGTTTTTCAACGAGTTCCTATGTGTACTCGCTCTTAGAGAGATTGTCTCTAAGATCAATTTGGTACACAACACACAACTGATAGCACAAACACCATACAAGATGGCATCAAGTGAGATGTAAGAGTTGAAAAAGTAGTTGCAAAACTGCTTGAGAAAGGCTTTATCAGACCGAGCACATCTTCTTGGGGTGCTCCCATGTTGTTTGTAAAGAAGAAGGACAAATCCATGAGGTTGTGCATCCAAGGTGATGACTAAGAACAAGTATCCTTTGTCACAGATAGATGATATGTTCGATCAGTTGAGGGGTGATACAATGTTCTCAAAGATAGACTTGAGGTCAAGATACCACCAGTTGCAAGATGGATGATATACCCAAGTCAACTTTTCAGACTCAGTATGGTCACTATGAGTTTGTGGTTATGTTGTTTGGGCTAACCAACGCACCAACAACATTCATGGACTTGATGAATAGGGTGTTCAAGCCTTATCTTGACCAGTTTGTAGTGGTGTTCATAAATGACATCCTCATCTAATCCCATGATAGACAACAACATGAATAGCATCTATGACATGCATTGACATTGTTGAGACAATACAAGTTATATGCCAAGTTCAACAAGTGTGAGTTTTGGCTGAAGGAGGTGTCTTTCCTTGGGCATGTCATATCTACTAAAGGTGTGTGTGTGGATCCCAAGAAGGTTCAGTTTGTGTTAGAATGGGAGAAACTGAATACACTGATAGAGGTTTGTAGTTTCCTTAGTTTTGTAGACTATTAGAGGAGGTTCATCAAGAATTTCAGCGTAGTGGTGTCACCCCTAACGAAGTTGATGAGTATGTGTCATTTTTATAGGATGACAAGTATCAACATTCTTTTTAGGATTTGAAGGAGAAGTTGACCAGTGCGCCAGTGTTGGTGTTGCCTGAGTAAGGGAAAGGATATATTGTTTTTAGTTATGTGTCAAAGAATGGTCTGGGTTGTGTGTTGATGCAAGACAAGAATGCGATTTCTTTTGCTTCATTGAAATTTAAGAAACATGAGGAGAGCTACCTGACACGTGATCTAGAGCTTGCAGATGTGGTCCATGCTTTAAAAATATGGAGACACTACCTTTATGGAGAGAAGTGTTAGATCTTCATCGACACAGGAACCTTAAGTACATCTTTTCACAGCATGAGTAGAAGATGTGGCAGACACGCTGGATGGAACTGATCATAGACTATGACTGCACCATAGACTACCATCCAAGGAAGGCGAACGTAGTGGCAGATGCTTTGAGTAGAAAGTCTTCTTCTTCATCATCAGTGGATAAGGCAAAGTTGTGTTCTTTGATGTGCCATAAGAGAGACATGCTGGTCTCCTTGTGTTAGATGAATGTAAAGTTGGAGGTGTCCTTGTTAGCAAGACTATTGACCCAGTTATAGGTGAAGCCTACATTGAGGCAACAGATCCGAAATGCACGTTGTGATGATATTAAGATGCAACAGATCTTATCAGAGTTTGGCAGTGAGAAACGTGATGGCTTCCATGAGTCAGATTATGAGATAGTATATTACCACGGTAGGACTATGGTTCCTGATGTTGATGATCTAAGGAAGTTGGTTCTATAAGAGGCTCACTCTTTTATGTACACCATGCATCCAAGAATCACCAAGATGTACCACAACCTGAAAGACATGTATAGGTGGCTTGTCTTAAAGCATGATTTAGCTGAGTTCGTGGCTAAGTGTGTAGTGTGTCAGTAGGTTAAGGTAGAGCATCAACAACCTACAGGGACTTTACAACCGTTGCATATACCACACTGGAAATGATCATATTACGATGGACTTTGTGGTTGGATTTCCTAGGAGAGCCAAAGGTCATGATTCCATCTGGGTGATAGTGAGCAGGTTGACTAAGTCAACACATTTCCTTCATGTGAAGACAACATGCATGGAAAAGAAGTTGGCTCAGGTTTATGTTGATGAGATTGTTCATTTGCATAGTACCTCAACTACCATTGTGTCATATAGAGGTCCTCAGTTTACCAGTCACTTTTGGGAGCCTCTGCATGCAACTATCGGCACGCAGTTGAGATTTAGTATATCATTTTCACCTAAAGATAGATGGATAGTCTGAGAAGACTATACAGATCTTGGAGTATCTATTCATAGCCTATGTTTTTCAATTTTTGGGTAGTTGGGATATACATCTCAGTTCAATAGAGTTTGCATATAATAAGAGTTACCAGAGGAGTATCGACATGACACCATACAAGGCTTTGTATGGGAGGCGTTGCAAATCTACATTGGGTTGGTATGAGACCGGCGGATATCAACTTTTGGGTCCTGAACTTGTACAATAGACCACAGAAAAGATTAAGATGATCCAACAACATTCGAAGGCAACCCAGGATAGAAAAAAGTCATACACTGATAATCATCACAAGCCTTTGGAGTTCTAAGTGGGAGACAAGGTGTATCTCAAGGTCTCTCCTTGGAAAGGTGTTTTAAGGTTCGAGAAGAAGGTTAAGCTGGCTCTTAGGTATATGGGACCTTACTCTGTGGTGGCACACATAGGGAAGGTGGCTTATAAGTTGGAGTTACCACCTGAGTTGCACAAGTCGCATCCTGCGTTCCATGTTTCTATGTTGAGGAAGTGTCACCCTAACACTGAGTTGGTTTTATAGCCAGTAGAGGTTCAGTTGGATGAGCACGTATTGTATATGGAAGGCCCTATGCTGATCTAGGATAGGAGGATAGATAAGTTGAAGAAGAAGGATATCATTTTGGTTAAGGTTTTGTGGCATTAGCATGTCATGGAGGAAGCAACATGGGATCTTAAGGAATAGATGGGTAGGAAGTACCTGTCTCTTTTCGCATAGGATTCCGGGGGTAAAATCCTTGTTAGGGGCTTATGGTTGTAAGGCCCCTGATCTAGATTAGTGTTTGATTGTGATTTCTTTGATTAATAAGATGCTTGAACCTTAATCTAATCTCTTAAGATGCCTTAATAACATGTGACATGCTTATGTGTTCGGTTTGATCCTGTTTGGTTGATGTTTGAGCTTTATGTGCTTATTTTGGACCAAGTTGCAATTTACCCATGATGAGGGTTCATCTTGCAATTTTTCACATGTAGATGGGGATTCTTGTCCCTTGGCATCATGAGAGAGAAGGTGATGCTATGGGGCGCCTTATTTGGGCCTTGGTTGATGAAGTAAATCCTTGAGGTGATATTAGGGCTTGCTTGAGTTGCATGGTTGGTGATGTTGACCATGTGTGTGTTCTTGAGTGTAGAGACCAGGTGTTGTGACCTTGATAATGTGGTTTGGAAGTGCTTCAACTGCTACACTATGTTTGGTTGGTTTGCTTTGACCTTGGTGCTTTAACCTTTGGTTTGGTCGCCAGGGTTTTTGTCTTGTTGAAGTGTTGCGATCACAACACTCTTGGTTTGCCTTTATTGTAGTCGATACTAGGGTTTTGAGGTGTCTTGCGACCACTACATATATGTGCTTTGACAATTTTGAGTTTGGGAACCAAGTGTTCGCTACAACAATTTGGTTTTAACATTTCTCTTACATGTGTGCATGCATGGCCGATCCTTTATGGGACAAGTGTCCTAGTGGTGCTCTAACTTCTTGACATTTCATATCTTTACCTCCCTCATAACCTTGAGTATATAAGATCTCTCTTTTACATGCAATCAATCATTTTAGCTCTATTTTCTTCCTCTCTTCTCCTTGTGTTTGTCTTTGGATCTTGGTGGGGCTAGAGAAGGATGATCTTGTAGCTTTGGTGGTCGATCATCCTTGCATGTGGTGATCTTGAGCTTGATCACCTTCTTGGTGATCTTCCTTCTTGGTAAGTGGTTCTTCACCTTTTTTCACATTTTCCTTTGAATCCCTATCTTCCTTCTTCCCTTCTTGGCCATGAGACTATGGTGCAACCATGGTGGCTATGTTGAAGATATTCTCTTCACAAAGGTCGGAGACTATGGTTTGACCATGGTGGTACCTTTGTAAGAAGAATCTCTCTTCTTTCTGCTCTTGTCTGGCCTAGGATTTTCACCCTCTTTCTTGAGTTTTCTTTGACCATGGTGTTCTTCTCTTCTCGAGGTGACCTTATGACTATGGAGTTGATACAAGTTGGAGTTCTTCTTCTCTCCTTGAGCTTGTGGTCTTGGAACTTGATCTCTTCATATGGCAGTTATATAACTTTCCCCTCTTTTATTATTGCACCAAATGATTGCTTGCATGTGGATGTTGTATACCTAAATCATGATGTTGAGACACTTTATGATGTTCTTATGATCTAGGGTTTATGGTCTTGAAGTATTCTTACATGGATTATTCTCTTTCCTAAACCCTAATTTCATGTACCCTATTACAAGTGATGATAAGATGATGCCATTTACATGGAACTTGATCCTTGGTCCTATCACCATGATATGTTTTGGTAAACTTGTGATTTTGGAAGTTTTGATCTTTAGTTATATGAGTTGGACGCTTGGTTTTCCTCTTATTGTCGTGGTTTTTCTCATGTACACCTTGGTGACGTTTGTTAGGGTTTTGATGTTCCTCTTTGCATGGAGTTTTCCCCTCTTGATGATGTTTAGTTTTCTTGATGATTAACATCTGGTTGATCGAGGTATATATGATTCTATTTTTAAGTCGGTTAGGTGCTCTTTGGAATGTCTTGATCCTTTGGGGTTGCTACATATCACTTTGGTGCCTGAGGTCGACACACGTTGTTCTTGGTTTGATTGTTACAAGTGTTGTTAACATGGTGGGCTTTGTTGTGGTTGAAGAGCCTTTAGCTTTGGTTGATGATGTGTTATAATCACAACACATGCTTTTTTTTGGGTCACTACACTTTTGTATTTCGTTTGGTTAGGTCATAACCCTAACCTTAGACCTTTGGTGGTCACTACATATAAACTCTTTGTTGCGGTCACAAGGTTGAGCTAGCCCTAACCAGGTTTGGCCGCTACACTTGTGATGAGTTAGCCGCTACAAATAAGTTAACATAGAGGGTTGCTACACATGTTTATGTAAGTGATAGTTGACACAACATGTTGTTTGGAGTGAATGATTGAATGGTCATAACCATGATGCCTAATCCCTATATGATCCAAGATAATGGGAGATGATGAATCTAGGGTTTAATGAAGATTATCATATTGAAACCCTAATCAACTACATGGGAAAACCCTATCCCTAACTCTCAAATGTAGATTATAATTGTTGAGCTTGCTTGAGTAATTAGCATGAGATGATATTTTCTCTCTCCTACTTGTGTAACTTCAAATTTTTAGGTAGAACTAAATAACATAGCTAGTGAATGCTATGGTGTGATTGATGTGACACATGGTGAATGATTATGAGACTTGTTAAAGCACTATGAAATGATAATGATGTGTTTTGGGTCTCATGACCTGGAAGAGGCTTTATGCCTAATGTGAGGTTACAACCTCTAGTGATGACATGAGGGAGTGTTATCCCCTAATGATGTGATGATGTTGGTGGCTTTATATGGCAGTGATATCAAGTGGTGATGTGATAAGTTATACTTCCTACATTTCATATCTTATATAGTTGTAACAAACCCTTATCTTTGTAGAATTTGTTTAGGGTTTGTACATTGTAACTTGATTGACACTAAAAGACACTCAATTGGCTTAACTAATAAAGTGAAACTCTAATAATGTAGTTGTCATGTGCCGTAGATCTATCTTCAGCGTCAGCATTTGCTGGATGGTGAAACGGGTTCCCCCTTTGTGGAAGCTCAGAGTTGTATACTATTGAGTATATGCATCTCACATGATTGGATGCGGTCATACCCTGATAGGAGAATGGTCGAGGCCATATATCAGTGATGTGACTCAGTATATGTATGTGATATAATTTGAGGATGGTTATGTTCATACCTCAGCATGAGTGAAGTTGTTGTCGTAACTTAGTTTTCACTAGTGATATGCTTATATACCATGGTAGACTAGGCTATTTTACAGTTAGACTTAAAATGTCACTGTGACAAACTCAGACTGACTGAGGGTGTGGGAGATCATAGGAGTCTGGCTCCTTCTAGATCTTGTATGGAACTGATTTCAACTTAGTAGTGGTCAATAGGTGTATGAGTGGTATACCTCATCTCCTCAGGGCATAATAAAAGCCATAATACAAGTTAGTAATATACTTGCTTAGGGTTAAACATGACTCACATTGGATGACCCTTTGCCCTATCTCTTGTATTGATTTCTTGAATTATAATGTGGTAAGTTAAATCAGTTGTTATACATGTTCTTCATATTCCTTCTTAAAGTATAAGATGTTCTACTGCTCACTTGTAGATGCCTGAATTACTTTAACACTAGTAACTACTCTACTCGTATCATTTAGGTGAATCTACTCATCTTGATAATATGTGCTATCTTGATGCTTTTATCAATCTGTGCTTATAATAGATGTTAGTGGAGAGTTATATCTCTCGCTGGGTCGTTGCTCACACTTTGTGGGTTTCCACATCTTTTAGGTGGTCATGCACGAGGAGGTAGAGATCGTGCAATTGAGGCTGAGCAGCAAGAGGAGTAGTAGATGTAAAAGGTTGGACATGTTGCTAGCGTTTTGTAGTAGAGTCTCATGTATTGTACATGCACTCTCAATTCCTTGGGGGTGTTTGTAGACTTTGTATATCGATACAAGGTTTTGGCAGTAGGCCATGATTGTACAGATACGTCTTGTACATGTGAAAAGGTTGTTATATGTAATAGGTTTGTGGCACGATGGTCATTAAATAGTAATGTTTACATCTTTATGACATGTTATGTAATACATGTGGCAATGTTCATGATCCCAGATGTAATATGTTTGAGATGTTGTGATGTGATCGGTTTTAATTTATCATGTTTTCTGGTAATCTGGTTTGTTAGATTTTAATAATCTCATTTTACTATGATCGGGGCATCATAGTTAGTTTGGTATCAGAGCTGTTCACTGAATCTATAGGGACATGTGACTAGGGTTTGTGTCTGCTCTAGTGTCCTTTGACATATTTAATGGTAACTTCTACTGATGCAGAAGAACAAGAAGAAGTGTAGAAAAGATATGTCTGGAGAACACAAAGAACATGTTGTGAGCAGTGTCACTACTCTAGGAGGTGGTGCCTTGAGGCAGTTAAGGGTTAATGTAGTGCTCGAAGAGCCTTAGTTTGACCCAACACCTGTGGCCAATCCCGATTTTCAGTCCATGTTTGGACAATTTATGGCTACGATGACACATATGGCAGATAGGATGCCTATACCCCAAGCTAGAGTGGCAGTCCCTAATGTGGAATCCCAGGGTTCTAGGGAGACCTTTGAGAGGTTGAGGCATGTGGGGGCATTGGATTATGTCAGTATGGTGGATCAAGATCCTCAATATCCATGAGGAGGATAAGGTGAAGCACACGATGTACCTGTTGAAAGGGAGTGTTGGCCATTGGTGGCCATCGAGCTATAAGACGCCTGGTATTGTGAACATTTGGGAGGATTTTATATACATCTTTGTGAGCTGATACTTCCCAGATACCTACCTGGATGAGAAGATCCTGTAGGGATCTATGATGATCAATGAGTATGAAACCAAGTTTATGGAGCTTCTAAGGTGTCGCCCGCATATGGCTTCTACAAATAAGGAGAGGATCAGATGCTTTGAGAAGGGTCTGAGTTCCAATTTGACAACACTAGTGTTAGATTTAGAGAATAGAGAGAGGTTTGACACATTCATGGAGTCTGTCAGGAGGAAAGAACGGTCATTTATGGAGAAACTAGAGGCAAATGCCAAGAAGAGACCTACAGGATACCAAGGATAGTTGTTTGGAGGCTTCAAGAAGTCTAGGTTTTCAGCACCTCAGTCACAACAAAGGTCGACAGTTCAATCTCAGTGGTCGCCAAGCAAGGGTCGAGGCCATACCTTTCCATCAGTAGGAGCTCATAGTGATGTGTCAGTGTCAGTGATGAGGCTGTCTAGGCCACAGTACTAGACCATGACTTTCTACAAGTGTGAAAAAGTAGGACATCTGAGGTGGGCTTGTCCTATGAAGGATGGAGAGGTGACACAACAATCGAGACATAATCAGCAAGGGTCACAACAATGATAGTTCAACAGTGGTGGAGGACGAGGATGTGGTCCGGTGTCGTAGGTTGGTTCGTCTGGACAAGCCAGTAGAGGAAGGGGAAACAACTAGAAATGACTTAATTCTATGCTATGAGTCAGCCAGAAGGAGTAGTAAACCCTTGGGTTGTCACAATGGAGTTATTTCATTCTAATTTGTCTTCTTCCTATTTTATATCTATTATGGTTGACACGGGTGTGACACACTCTTTTATCATTGGAGAAGTGATTGCTAGTTGTTCTTTGCTTGTTAGTCATAGACACGATAGTCTTCGTTTAGAAACCCCTTTAGTTGGTTCCACTGAGTTGCGGGAGGTGTGTCCATCATGTGTTCTTTCTTTCTCAGGATGCAACATTCAATTGGATCTCTTACCACTTGACATGCATGGATTTGATGTAAACCTTAGAATGGATACTTTGGAGAAGTATTTGGTAGTCTTGGACTATAGTGCCAAGGTGGTAACATTTTGTGATGGTGATGTTTTGTGGATCTTCCAAGGAGATAGGAAGATTCGTCTGAAGTGTCTGGTTTCAAATATGACAATAGAGAAGATGATGATACAAGGTTGTAATGCATTCTTGGCACATGTGATAGATACTACAGGGAGTAGTTCTAGTATCTAGAAAGTGCTAGTTGTGTGTGAGTTCGAGGATGTGTTTCCCAATGAGTTCCTGGGTGTAACCCCTCCTAGAGATATTGACTTTGAGATCAATCCGGTACCCGACACGTAACCGATATCACAGACATTGTACATGATGGCGTCAGCTGAGATGCAAGAGTTGAAAAAGTAGTTGAAAGAACTGCTTGATAAAGGCTTTATCAGATCGATCACGTCTCCTTGGGTGCTCCCATGCTATTTTAAAGAACAAGGATGGATCCATGAGGGTGTGCATCGATATCGATAGTTGAACAAGGTGATGATCAAGAATAAGTATCCTTTGTCACAGATAGACGATCTATTCAATCAGTTGAGGGGCACTGTAGTGTTCTCACAAATAGACGTGAGGCTAGGATACCACCAGTTGAGGATCAAGATGGATGACATACCCAAGTCAGATTTTAGGACTCAGTATGGTCACTGTGAGTTTGTGGTTATGTCCTTTGGGCTAACCAATGTACTGGCAACATTCATGGACTTGATGAACATGGTGCTTAGGCCTTATATTAACCAATTTGTAGTAGTGTTCATATATGACATCCCGGTCTACTCCCATGACAGCCAGTAGCATGAGAAACATCTACGACATGCATTGACCTTGTTGAGACAACACAAGTTATATGTCAAGTTCAGCAAGTGTGAGTTTTGACTGAAGTAGGTGTCTTTCCTTAGACACATCATATTTAATGAAGATGTGTGTGTGGATCCCAAGAAGGTTCAATCTGTGTTAGAATGTGAGTAGCTGAAGACACTGATAGAGGTTTGTAGTTTCCTTGATTTTGTAGGCTATTACAGGAGTTTCATCAAGAATTTCAGTGCAGTGGTGTTACCTGTAATGAAGTTGACAAGGAAGGATGCTATTTTTGTTTGGGATGATAAGTGGCAGTGTTCTTTTTAGCTTTTGAAGGAGAAATTGACCAGTGTGCTAGTGTTAGTGTTGCTTGAGCAAGGGAAAAGATATATTGCCTTTTGTGATACGTCAAACAATGGTCTAGGTTGTGTGTTGATATAAGACAAGAATGTGATTTCTTTTGCTTCATGACAGCTTAAGAAACATGAGGAGAGCTACATGACACATGATCTAGAGCTTGAAGAGGTGGTCCATGCTTTAAAAATATGGAGACACTACCTTTATGTAGAGAAGTGTCAGATCTTCACCGATAAAAGGACCCTTAAGTACATCTTTTTGCAACAGTAGTTGAACATGCAGCAGACACACTGGATGGAACTGATCATAGACTATGACTGCACCATAGACTACCATCCAGGGAAGGTGAATGTAGTGGCAGATGCTTTGAGTAGGAAGTCTTCTTTTTCATCATCAGTGGATAAGGCATAGTTGAATTCTTTGGTGTGCCATAAGAGAGACATGTTGGTCTCCTTACGTAACATGAATGTAAAGTTGGAGATGTCCTTGTTAGCAGGATTGTTGGCCCGATTATAGGTGAAGCCTACATTGAGGAAACAGATCTGAGATGCGGAACATGATGATACTGAGATATAGCAGATCCAAATAGAGTTTGACAACGAGAAGTGTGATGGCTTCCACAAGTCAGATTATACGACAATATGTTACCATGCTAGGACTGTGGTTCCTGTTGTTTTTTATTTGAGGAAGTTGGTTCTGGAAGAGGCTCTCTCTTCAATGTATGCTCTACATCCAAGAAGCACTAAGATGTACCACAATCTTAAAGACCTGTATTGGTGGCCTAGCTTAAAGCATGATGTAGTTGAGTTAGTGGCTAAGTGCATAGTGTGTCAACGAGTTAAGGCAGATCATCAAAAACCTATAGAGACTTTGCAACGGTTGCCTATACCATAGTGGAAATGAGATAATATCACAATGGGCATTGTGGTTGAACTTCCTAGGATAGCCAAAGGTCACGATTCCATATGGATGATAGTGGACAAGTTGACTAAGTCAGCGCATTACCTTATTGTGAAGACAATATACACAACAGAAAAGTTGGCTCATGTTTATGTTGATGAGATTGTTTATTTGCACGGTATCCCAACTACCATTGTATAATATAGAGGTCCTTAGTTTACTATTTGCTTTTGGGATCATCTTCATGCAGATATGGGCACGCAGTTGAAATTCAGTTCAACGTTTCACCTACAAATAGATGGATAGTCTGAGAGGACTATATAGACCTTAGAGGATCTATTGAGAGTCTATGTTTTGTAGTTTTTGGGTAGTTGGGATATGCATCTTAGTTATATAGAGTTGCATATAATAATAGTTATTAGAGGAGTATCAACATGGCACCATACGAGGCTCTATATGGGAGGTGTTGCATATCACTGTTGTATTGGTATGAGACTAGTCAATATTAGCTTTTGGGTCCTGAGCTTGTACAACAGACCACAAAAAAGATTAAGATGATCCAATAATAGTTGAAGGTAGCCCAAGATAGAAAAAAGTTTGTACACTGATAATCGCTGTAGGCCTTTGGAGTTCCAAGTGGGAGATAAGGTGTATCTCAAGGTATTTCTTTGGAAAGGTATTTTGAGGTTCGGAAAGAAGGGTAAGTTGGATCCCTTGTATATGGGACCTTACTCTGTGGTGGCACATGTAGGGAAGGTGGCTTATAAGTTGGAGTTACCACTTGAGTTGCACAAGTTGCATCTGGTGTTCCATGTTTCTATGCCGAGGAAGTGTCACCCTGATACCGAGTTGGTTTTGCAGCCAGTGGAGGTTGAGTTGGATGAGGACGTGTCATATGTTGAAGGTCCCATGTTGATCCTGGATAGGAGGATCAGGAAGTTCAAGAAGAACGATATCATTTGATTAAGGTTTTGTGGCATCACGGTGGCGTGGAGGAATCCATGTGGGAGCTTGAGGAAGAGATGCGTAGGAAGTACCTGTCTCTTTTCACGTAGGATTTCAGGTGTGAAATTCTTATTATGAGTTTATGGTTGTAAGGCCCCTAACCTAGCTTCATTCTTAATTGTGTTTACTTTGCTTAATAATATGCTTGAACCTTAATCTAATCTCTTGAGATACCTTAATAACATGTGACATGCTTATGTGTTCAGTTTGGTCCTGTTTGGTTGATGTTTGACCTTTATGTGCTTATTTTGGACCAAGTTGCAATTTACACATGATGTGGTTTAATCTTGCAATTTGTCACATGTAGGTTTTTCTTCTTGTGACTTGGTATCATGAGAGAGAAGGTGATGTTATGGGGCACCTTGTTTGGGCCTTGGTTGATGAAGTGACACCTTCAGGTGATATTATGGTTTGCTTGAGTTTCATGGTTGGTGATGTTGACCATGTGTGTATTCTTGAGTGTAGAGACCAGTGTTGCAACCTTGATGACGTGTTTTGGAAGTACATCGACCTCTACATCATGTTTGGTTGGTTTGCTTTGACCTTCGTGCTTTTAACCTTTGGTTTGGTCGATAGGGTTTTTGCCTTATTGAAGTGTTGAGACCACAATACTCTTGGTTTGTTTTTGTTATGGTCTATACTAGGGTTTTGAGGTGTGTTGCGACCGCTACATATATGTGCTTTGACCATGTCGCGTTTGGAAACCAAGTGGTCACTACACCACTTTGGTTTTAATGTTTCTCTTGCATGTGTGCATGCATGGCGATCCTTTGTCGGACAAGTGTCCTAGTGGTTCTCTAACTTCTTGACACCTCATATCTTTACCTCCCTCATAACCTTGAGTATATAAGCTCTCTCTTCTACATGAAAGAATCCTTTTAGCTCTCTTTTGTTTCTCTCTTCTCCTTGTGTTCATCCTTAGAGCTTGGTGCAGCTAAAGAAGGCTAATCTTACAACTTTGGTGGTTGATCATCCTTACATGTGGTGATCTTGAGCTTCATCATCGTCTTGGTGATCTTCCTTCTTGGTAAGTGGTTCTTCATCTTTGATCACATTTTACTTTGAAACCCTACCTTCCTTCTTCCCTTCTTGGCTGTGAGACTATGGTGCAACCATGGTGGCCATCTTGAAGATCTTCTCTTCACAAAAGTCGGGGACTTTGGTTTGACCATGGTGGTACCCATGTGAGAAGAAGCTCTCTTCTTTCTCCTCTTGTTTGGCCTAGGTTTTTCACCCTCTTTCTTGAGTTTTCTTTGACCATGGTGTTCTTCTTTTCTTAAGGTGACCTTGTGGATGTGGAGTTGATCCGAGTTGGAGTTCCTCTTCTCTCTTGGAGCTCATGGTCTTAGAGCTTGATCTCCTCATAAGGCGGGTTACATAACTTTCCCCTCTTCTATTCTTGCACCATTATCCTGCTTGCATGTTTCTGTTGTATACCTAAATTGTGATGTTGAGACACTTGATGGTGTTCTTATGATCTAGGGTTTATGATCTTGAAGTATTCTTACATAATTTATTCTCTTTTGTAAACCCCAATTTCATGTACCCTATTACAAGTGATGATAAGATGATGCCCTTAATATGCAACTTGATCCTTGGTCCTATCATCAAGCCATGCTTCGACCAACTTACAATTTTGGAAGTTTTGATCCTTGATTTTCCTCTTGTTATCATGGTTTTTCTCATGTGCCCCTTGGTGATGTTTGTTAGGGTTTTTAATGTTCCACTTTTCATGGAGTTTTCCCCTCTTGATGATGTTTAGCTTTCTTGATGCTTAACATCTGGTTGATCGAGGTATGGTTCTATTTTGAAGATATGTGTTGTTTACAATGGCTTGATCCTTTGGGGTCGCTACATATCACTTTGTGCTAGATGTCAACACATGTTCTACTTGGTTTGACAGTTGCAATTGTTGTTACCATGGTGGGTTTTGTTGCGGTCGAAAAGCCTTTAGCCTTGGTTGATGATGTGTTGCGGTTGCAACACATGCTTTTGTTTGGTCGCTACACTCTTGTATTTCATTTGGTTAGGTCAAAACTCTAACCTTAGACTTCTTGTGGTTGCTTTGTTCTTTTTCCTCACTCACGCGCAAGCCGGGGTCAACTTCCTGTCTGGTCACCCATCCTAGTTTTACTCCAAGATGAGCACACTTAACTATGGAGTTCTTTAGTGATGGACTCCCGAAAAAGGAGGTGCACCTAGGTGATATGGGTAGTCCAATCATTCCTTTTAAGATCGTTTTATCTAAGGCCTTAAATCCTGGGATGTTACAATCTCCCCCACTTAGACTCTTGACATCCTCATCAAGGCTCAACTATATGGCCTCATAATATTTCCCCATTTTAGTGCAGACCCAGAATGACCCATGGACCCCCAGCTCCCAATAGAATACCAGTGCAAGGGTGGCTACGTCACCATGGATAACCCTTTCCTACATGAGTGGACTACACGGCTCAAGACTAGCATGCCACATGCCCATGTGGGCCCCACCTACTGGAGGGAACTTGGCTCTGATACCATATGTAACGCCCGGGCCCACTGCCCAAGACTCTAGTAGAGTTTTAGGAATTTTGTATAGCCCCACAAACCACCACTAGCCTTAACTGTGTACTTTTTCCTCACTCACGTGTAATCTGGGGTCAACTTCCTGACTGGTCACCCATCTTAGTACTACTCCAAGCTCAGCACGCTTAACTATGGAGTTCTTTAGTGATGGACTCCCAGAAAAGGAGGTGTACCTTGGTGATATGGGTAGTCCAATCATTCCTTTTAAGTTCATTTTATCTGAGGCATTAAATCCTAGGATGTTACACTTGGTTTGGTGGCTACACTTGTGATGAGTTGGTCGCTAGAAATAAGCTAACATAGAGGGTCACTACACATGTTTATAAGTGATGGTTGGCACATCATGTTGTTTGGAATGAATGATTGATTGATCATAACCATGATGCCTAATACTTATATACTCCAACATAATAGGAGATGATTTATCTTGGGTTTAATGGAGATTATTGTATTAAAACCCTAATCAACTACATGGTAAAACCCTAATCCTAATTCTCAGATGTATATTATAATTGTTGAGCTTGCTTGAGTAATTAGCATGAGATGATATTTTCTCTCTCCTACTTATGTAACTCTAACTTTGTAGGTGGAACTGAATAACATAGCTAGTGAATTCTATGGTTTGATTGATGTGACATAGGGTGAATGATTATGAACCTTGTTAAGGCACAATGAGATGATAATGATGTCTTTTGGGTCTCATGACCTGGAAGAGGCTTTATGCCTAATGTGAGGTGATAACCTCAAGTGATGAGATAAGGGACTATTATCCCCTAATGATGTGATGATGTTGGTGGATTTGTATGGCAGTGGTATCAAGTGGTGATGTGATAAGTTATACTTCATACATTTTATATCTTGCAGAGTTGTAACATATCCTTATCTTTATAGAATTTGTTTAGGGTTTGTACGTTATAACTTGATTGATGCTAAAAGACACTCAATTGGCTTAACTAATAAAGTGAAACCCTAATCATGTAGTTGCCTTTTTCCATAGATCCATCCTCAACGTCAGTACTTGTTGGATGATGAAACGGGTCCCCCTTCATGGAAGCTCAGAGTCGTATACTGTTGAGTATATGCATTTCGCAAGATTGGTTGCGGTCATACCCTGGAAAATGAACAGTCGAGGCCGTATCTCAGTGATGTAATTAAGTATATATGTATGATATAATTTGAGGATGGTTGAAGCCATACCTTAGTAGAATTGTGGCTGCGGTCATAACTCAATTTTCACTAGTGTTGTGCCTATATACCATGGTAGACTAGGGTATTTTGTAGTTGGACTTTATATGTCACTGCGGTAGACTCTGACTGTCTGAGGGTGTGGGAGATCATAGGAGTCCAAGTCCTTCTAGATCTTGTATGGAACTGATTTCAACTAAGTAGTGGTCAATAAGAGTATGAGTGGTATACTCCATCTCCTCGGGGCATAATAAAAGACGTAATACGGTCGTGTAGTATACTTGCTTAGGGTTAAACACAAATCACATTGGATGACCCTTTGCCCTATCTCTTGTACTCATTTGTTCAATTATAATGCACTAAGAGAAATCAACTGTTATACATGTTCTTCATATTCTTTCATAAAGTATAAAATGTTCTACTACTCAGTTGTAGATGCCTGAATTGCTTCAACAATGGTAACTACTCTACTCATATCATTTAGCTGAATCTATTAATCTTGATAATATGTGCTATATTGCTGCTTTTATCTATTTGTGTTGGCGGAGAGTTATATCTCTCGCCAGGATGTTGGTCTCACTCTGTGGGTTTCCACATATTTTAGGTGGTCGTACACGATGAGGTAGATATCATGCAACTGATACTGAGCATCAAGAGGAGCAGTAGCTATAAAAGGTTGGACATGTTGCTAGTGTTTTGTAGTAGAGTCCCATGTGTCGTACCTGTACTCTCATGTCCTTGGGGGTGTTTTCTAGACTTTGTATATCGATACGAGGTTTTGGCAGTAGGCCATGGTTGTACATATATGGCTTGTACATGTGAACATGCTACTATATGTAACAGGTTTGTGGCATAATGGCCACTGAATAGTGATGATTACATATTTATGACATGATATGTAATATAGGTGGCAATGTTCATGGTCCCATATGTAATATGTTTTAGCTTGAGTTGATGTGATGTGATCAATTTTAATTTACCGTGCTTTCTGGTAATCTAATTTGTTAGTTTAAATTCCACATTTTTTTAATAATCTCATTTTACTATGATCAGGGCGTCACACATAAAACCCACCACATTGTGCCCATGGTGATCTCTGATAACGCCTCCGTAAGCCTAGCCCAACCTCACATGTTTACCTTATTTTTTCCTCCAAGAAACTCCTCCAAAATTAAGCTTAAAATTAAAGGCTGGGGGTTTAACCCATTTGAATTCTAACCATATGTAGCCCTTAACATGGAGCTCTTTAAGAAGACATGTCTCTACCCAACCCCGCGTACTCTAAGAAGCCGTCGCCTCTCACAAAACTAGGTCTTTGAAGCTCGACCTACAATAGAAATCGGTCATCTTCCATATCCCTTCAATCGACATTTTGGCTTTATCATATCTACTTGCCCATTGAGCTACCCAAACACACTAGAGCACTATGAGAGGTAAGGATGCTATCAATACTCCTAACCAAGTATGTTAGGTGAACCATACATGCTTATCCTTAAGCCTGAAGCTGTGGGGACACCACTAGGTATGATTCCTTTCTAGTAATGTCTTGATTCTCACCCAGGTCATCCTAGTGATCTCACTCTATCTAAAAAGGTGTTATATTGTTTCCTTGTGTCATTCTGAGCAACACTCACATCTATATGCCAATTGCATGTTACAAGCCCTAATACAGTCATCTGTAGGTACCGCATTGTTCAAAATTTTCCAAAAAAATGAGCTAACTCTTAAAGGTAGATGGAAACTCCTTATCATTTTGTAGCCTTCTAAGTGCCTGCTATTGCCAGCTCTTGCACTCAATAACTCATGTGTTGATGCGACTGTAAAAAGTCCATCCTCCTTTGGAGTTCAGATTGGGAAATCTTTTGACCATTGACCTATTCTAATATTATTTGTTGGGCCACTAAATCCTTCTTCTGATATGATGTCCCTGAGGGACGCCAAATTCCATGATCCATCACTATAATGAGTCTCTCAGATTCTAATGTTAGGGTCTATCACTGCTCGATCTATTTTCTATAATATTGTACTCGTATCACCCCATCCCACCCTCCAAAAAGGTATATCTCCTCTACCAATCCCCCTTCTTGTATTTCCCATAACCATAGGAAAGGATTCCCACACTCTTTTCCAATATATAGATGAGTGCCTACCCTTCTTAAGTAACAATGGGTGTTTGTCTCCTATATCATAGGTAGCCATCATGTATTTTTCTCTAAAAACCTTTCCCACAAAGATTCTCCTTTAAGAATGCCCCATGCTGCCTTTGTAAGGAGGCATTTAAATCTCGACCTCATCTTTGGTACACCCAAGCCACCTTCTTCTATGGGCCTAGTAATTTTATCCCAAAGAACCTAGTGCCTTCTCTTAGAACCCTCTCTAGATTCCCATAAGAACTTTTTCATTTTTCTCTCTATGGCTTTTATGGTAACAATTGGTACAATGCATGCCCCTAGGGTATGAAGAGGCATGGAAGTGATGACTAGTCTAATCAGGTTGAGTCTCCCACGGAAGGACAAGAATTTCCCAACCCATGATGTCAGCCTAAGCGTGATCTTCTCCACCAAGCCTTGATAATGTCTAACCAACACCTGACCTGGGAAAAGAGGAGCCCCTAGGTAGTTTATTGGTCTAGGGCGCAATCACAACCCCATTATGCTGCTATCTCATAACGCCTCACATCCAATCTAGATCATAGCATAATGGTATTTATTAATGATATGATCAGATTTTCGAGAGTAAGATTCCAAAACATCCCATAGCTTTTGGCTCGTGATACCATCTAGATTGACAAAAAAATAAGATCATACACAAACATGAGGTGTGACAGTGTAATGCCTCCTCTTGTAATGTACCGAGTGACACGACCCATGTCAGTCTCTCTGGTGATGCGACTTCCTAAACCTTCTTGTGCTAGGATGAATAGGAAGGGTGAAAGAGGGCCACCTTGCCTAAGACCTCTATATACTGAGAAGAAACCAAACATCCTACCATTAAGTCCTATAGAGAACGAAGCCCATCGTATGATGTCCATGATGTTAAGGAAAACTTTGGTATCAAATCCTATCTTTTGAGAAGTGCCTGTAGAAAAACCCATTCCAATCTATCGAAGGCTTTCGACATGTCAACTTTGAAAGACATATTCTCTTTGTATGCTTCTCCCCTAAATAGGTTTATTATGAATCATTGTCAAGCCTAATGTTATCCTCTATATCTCCATCTCTAATGAAGGTTGTTTGTTCTTCTAATATAAAGTTGTGCATAAGAGGGGTTATCCTAGATAAAATAACCTTAGATGCTAACATGAAAATCACATTTCCCATACTAATGATACTAAAGTCAGAAACTCTCTCTAGACTGTCTATCTTAGGAATGAGGACCAAACGGATGACTCTCAAGCCTCTATGAATCTCATTACCATTCATACAATGTCTGATGAACTTAGTTATATCCTCCTTTACAATCCCCCATGCCACTTTGTAGAAGGATATAGAGAATCTGTCTGACCAGGAGCGTTGTCCTCATCCATATCTAAAAGAATTTTATAAATTTCTTTATCTAAGACTGGTTCTAAAAGAGCTTCATTATCATGGTCTCAAATCTTCCTTTGTCCAATATTAATGAAGTGTTATATTCATGTGGTCTCTTGGATTTTAAAAGATTGGTGTTGAAATGGACCAACTCATTTCCTACCTCAAATTCCCCCTCCACCCATGTGCCATTATCTCCCATGAGTTTATCAACTCCAGAATGCTTCCTTCATGCTTTAACATGTGTGTGGAAGAAATTTGTGTTCTTATTGCCTTCCTTTAGCCACCTTATCCCAGATTTTTCTTTCCAAAAAATCTCTTCCCATTTTAACATTTCCTCTAGTTCAAACTCTACATCATATAGTTCCTCCATAGTCTCTGGATTATATGAGGTGTCTCCAGATATTTTTAAAGTGTTTACCTTTCTTTGCAATCTTGTTATTTTGTCAAAAAAGTTTCCCATGACTTCCTTATTCCATTTTTAGGGAAAAATTTAGGGATTATTGTTTTACAAAAATTCTATAGGATGGATCACCCCATGAATCTAGCTTCCAATGGTTACCTATGATGTTCATCATGTCTATGTGATGGAGACACATCTTTTGAAACCTAAAACTAGATGGATATCCAAGATCCTCCCTCTTGGATATTGAAAAAAAGGAGAGGGCAATGATCTGAGGCCCAAGTCCTCACAAGGTGATCCTCAGTGATTTTGTAGGTATCAGACCATAATAGATTAATGAAGCCTATATTTAACCTACCTCATATACTCAGAGAACCCTCTTGTTTGTCTACCAAAGTAAACTTGTTCTTGTGAAAGGGATCTCCTTAATACCCAATACTTAAATCCATGTGTTGAAATCCCTACATTCTCTAGGACATGGTTCTTCCCCTCCCACCCTCTCCTAATGGAACCTATAAGTATTTAAATCTCCAGCTATTACCCATGGTTTACCATCATGTTCCCTATAAAGTTCACTTCATTCCTTCCAAAGGTTCATTCTTTCTACTCTATCACATTAAGTGTATATAAAGTAAACATTAATACTAAGGCCTAGGCTTTCACAATTGATCATGATGTGTAGCTTGGACTTAGAGACTAGGAAAGGGGATACCCTAGAGTCTACAAAGACCCAAACTTTCCCACCTAAATCATGATTTGTGATCACCCAGTCCATGTTTATAATTCAAAGAAAGCATGTCACTCGATTGGGGTCAAGGAAAGGCTCTAACAACCCAAAAAAGAAAAGCCCCCACTCTCTAGATAAGTTTTTCAAATTCTCAACCATCCTGTCATTAGATACACCTCTGGCGTTCTAAACAATGAACTTATCCATTGCATAATTGGAACTCTAAACAAACCCATCTAACCACTCAAGAGGCCACTAGATCTGCCAAGCTGAACTTCCCTTCGGGACTCTCTATGAACATAACCTCATCCTCAGTGTCTACCTTAGATGCATGACAATCCAAAATCACCCAAGTTTTTCCAGAACATATCATCAACCCTACAAGTGGACCATGATGATCCAAAGGATAGATCACTTTAGATAAACCCATATTGATTCAGGTCCTACTATGTTTCCACCTTTGAAAGAATCTCTAACCCTCTTCGAGAAAATGTCATCAACACCACACATGCTCTGCCTTGGGAAGACACCCCAGTGCTATTAGGGGTGAAGCCTAACTCCGGGGGTTTAGGTGTAGATTCGAGTGGTATAAAACTTTGGGCGAATAAGAAAATGGATGATATGGCACACATTCCATTCTTCTATTTGTATTGAACCTTCTTATTCTCCCTTGCTTCATCTTTTGCTCCACCTCTAATAGATACCAAAATCTTGCAAAATCTCCTATTCTTACCCTTTTCGGGCTTTGAGGGTAAGATGTTGGGTGCATGATGTCTTAGTTAGAGACCTTCCTCCATCACTGGTAATGCTTTGCTCTGATTGATGATGTTGCTCACTCTATCCCTGACCCTGGCGAAGCTTGCCCCCTCATGTATGTCTTTCCTACCCTGGATTTGGCTGGACACTGCAGATGGATGATTCTTGTGCAACATAGTTGGTGTTGAGGATGTTGGGCCTATTTTAGAGGACTCTGAGATGTGTCTGAAAACTACTAGAGGGGGGTGAATAGAGTTTTATAAAGATTTTAATAATAATTTAAACTCAAACAACCACAATGAAAATATTGGACAAGGAGACACAGGGTTTAGAGTGGTTCCAACTATAGCAAATACTATAGCCGTCAATCCACTACGTGGTTGCTTACCCAACCGGGATTTGAAAAGAAATTTATTTTATTACCTCGCAAGGAATTTACATAAAATACAATCTCTTTTCCCAAACCCTTCAAGCAGCCTTCACCTAGAAGTAATCGCCAACCTTGAAGCAGCCTTCCCTTGAAGTAGATGCACCAACTCCCGTTGCACCAGCCTTCTGAAGTAGCTTCCCTTGCGATAGCCTTCTTGAAGTAGCTTGAAGTCCCCTTCTCCACCTGAGAAGTCAACCCTCTCCAATCCGCAGCCTCCAACCCTAGGAGTAGCAAGGAGAGTACAAAAGATAAAAAGGAACAAGAAAGAAAAAGGAATTTACAACTTATCCTTTAAGCCCAAGGCTTGATATGCCTAGATCAAGCGTATAGATCTCCTAGCCAAGTGTGTGAACTTGTGATTGCTGTGGGTAGGAGAATCTAGCCTATAGGACACGAGATTGAGCCAAGGAGAATGTAGACTAATGATCACAGTGCTCAAATTGCTTGCAATAGATTGCTCAAGTATGCTCAAGTGTATTCTCAAGTGTAACAAGTGAATTCTAGTGTCCTATGGCTTGTCCTATTTATAGGAATGGCCTAAGTATGCCTAAGGACGTTCTAGACAACTTCTAGGGGTTTCTAAGTGCTTAACTAGCCGTTAGGTACAAAGTTGTTGCTTTAACAACGGCTAATTAATTTATTCTGCAGTTGCTGTCAGAGACCATCTCGGTCGACAAATGGTCGACCGAGACACCTACTCGGTCGAACTTTTGTCGACCGACAGGTTCTCTGGAACAAGTGATTTGCAACGTCTTTCTTCAACTACCAACTAACTTGTCTGTTGTGTCTAACGGCTACTTTGGATCTTTCTCGGTTGAGAAGATTGTCGACCGAGAGTGTCTCGGTCGAGGAGTTTGTCGACCGAGAATGATCCTGTTTCAAGATTTCAATTTAGGCACTAATTATATGTGTGAGTGTGCATAAATGATCCTATTTAAATGGGATGACATGTCTAACTATGGTGTTTGGCTAGGGAAAATCTAACGCTTGATTTACATGCAATTCTAAGTACTTGTACATTATATATTTGTACAAGTTTTTTACAATAATGATTACATTGCATGAAAATATAAACATTTTAGCTTGTGGATTTTCCCTAGTTGCTTTGCCATCCATCTTAGTCCTGCACACTCAAGTAGCTCGTTAGATTAATAAGAATGAAATGTTTGTCATAATCAAAACAAAGGGATTTTTAGATGTCCATTTAGCCAACAATCTCCCCCTTTTTGAAGATGACAAACATTTCAAAAATATAAATAAGGAAATATAAAACATATGAATTTCATACCTTTAGATTGCCTTATGTAGCTTTTCCTCTTGTTTATAAAATGTGTGCTTATTATTCCCAATGAATTATGGAACATGAAATCCAGTTCATTTGGGAATATAGCAACTTTCAATGTAAAGCCAAGAGTATATTTATGAAACTCATTGATTGAGTTTTTCATAAATACTAAGTTATAGTTTTATATATCTCTCCCCCTTTGTCATTTCAAAAAGATAACCGTTAAGAATAGAAACTCCCCCTTAATTAGATATCCCGTCAAATCTAATGAAAAAGATGTCCATTGAATAGCCAAAAATGAAACAAGTAAACGTATTCGTTTTAAGAACCGCAGATATCAAAGAAAACATCTTCCAAAGGAGTAATAAGTAGTTGCTTCCTAATGTTGTTGAATTGATCTAGTGGAAGCGGTTTTGTAAAAATATCAGCCAATTGATTTTCCGTATCAACATGATGAAGGGAAACATGATTCTTTGAGATGTGATCCCTTAAGAAGTGATGATGGATTTCAATGTGTTTTGCCCGGCTGTGTAAAATAGGATTGTGTGCTAAGTTTATGGCGCTCGTGTTGTCACAAAAAATAGGTGTAGAGGAAAGATTAAAACCATCATCGCTTAATACTTGTTGCATATAAAGCACTTGAGCACAACAAGACCCGGCTGCCATATATTCAGCTTCAGTTGTAGATAGGGCAACCGTATTTTGTTTCTTGCTAAACCAAGATACTAAGGCTCTCCCTAATAAGAAACAGCCACCACTAGTACTTTTGCGATCAAGTCGACAACCAGCATAATCTGCATCAGTATATGCTTTAAAATCCAAGGATTGGCCTTTTGGATACCATAGACCAAAACGTTTTAAAAGTTCTTTAGTATATTTTTCTTGGCTTATGAAAATTCCTGCAGGTGTTTGCTTAATTTGAAAACCAAGAAAGAATGTTAGTTCACCCATGAGGCTCATTTCAAATTCTTTTTGCATAATGTCACTGAATTGTGTGCATAATGAATCATTAGAAGCTCCAAAAATAATGTCATCAGCATATATTTGCACAACTAGGAAATCAGATGCATATGTTTTGAAGAATAAAGTAGAATCTGAATTTCCAATAGAAAAACCATTATCAAAAAGATATGTCTTGAGCCGTTCATACCGATTCCTAGGTGCTTGTTTTAGACCATAAAGTGCCTTTTTAAGTTTATAAACATGGTCACCTTTTTTTGGTATTTCAAAGCCAGGTGGTTGAGCAACATAAACTTCTTCGTGTATGATGCCATTTAGAAATGCACTTTTGACATCCATTTGATATAGCTTAATGTTTTTATGGGCAGCAATAGCTAGTAACATCCTAATAGCTTCAAGTCTAGCTACGGGTGCATATGTTTCATCAAAATCTATTCCTTCTTGTTGATTATATCCTTGTGCTACTAACCGAGCTTTATTCCTTATGACTTCTCCTGCCTCATTGAGCTTATTCCTAAACACCCATTTAGTTCCTATGATAGTTTTATCTTGTGGTTTAGGAACTAAATCCCATACATCATTTTTAGTGAATTGATTTAACTCCTCTTGCATGGCTATTATCCAGTAATCATCCTTAAGAGCTTCGGATATCTTCTTAGGTTCAATGATAGAAACAAAAGCCATGTTTGCAACATCTTTGAAGGAAGACCGAGTTTTGACTTTATCATTTGGATCTCCAATAATTAGTTCTTGGGGATGATCCTTGATAAGCCTAGGTGTAGGTTGTGTTTCAACTTGGGGATCGGATATAGGAATTTTCTCACTATCATTGGAAATGGTTATATTTTCGAGTTGATTAGTGAGATCAATGATGTCTAGATTTTCAGATTTCGATTCTTCATGAAAAGAAACATGAATGGATTCCTCAACTTTTCTAGAGATATTGTTATATACTCTAAAGGCTTTGCTAGAAGTGGAATATCCCAAGAAGAATGCTTTGTGTGATTTAGAATCAAACTTGTCTCTATCATCTTTGGTATTTAAAATGTAGCATGTGGAGCCAAAAGTATGAAAGTAGTCAACTCTAGGTTTCTTAGAGTGTAATATTTCATATGGAGTTTTCTTCAAATGAGAGTGAACAGTTACTCTATTAAGCACATAACAAGCAGTGTTTACAGCTTCAGCCCAAAAGGTTTTAGGTGTGTTGTGTTCAAGCATCATGGTCCTAGCCATTTCCTGTAGAGATCGATTTTTCCGTTCAACTATACCATTTTGTTGTGGGGTACGTGGAGCAGAAATATTATGAGTATACCCTTGAGATGTACAAAAGGTCTCAAATGTATGATTCTCAAATTCGCCACCATGATCACTTCTAATGGTACATATTTTATGTTGTAAAAGATTTTCAATCTTGGAACAAAATTGCATAAAGACATGAATAGTATCATCTTTAGTTGCAATAAAATGTACCCATGTATATCTACTATAATCATCAACAATAACAAAACAGTATCGTTTACCACCAATAGATTGTGTCCTCATTGGTCCAAATAAGTCCATATGAATTAATTCTAAGGATCTACTGGTGCTAAGTACATGTTTTGATTTAAAAGATGTTTTGGTTTGCTTTCCCATTGTGCAGGGTTCACAGTTTTCAACTTGATCAAAAGACAAAGCAGGTAATCCACGAACAAGATCATATTTCACTAACTTTTTAATAGCATGTGAACTAGCATGTCCCATCTTTTTATGCCATAGTTGTAAGGTATTTTCATTTGCAAGCAAGCATTTACCTACTACTGATTTCATAGAGTTTGGTTTAAGGATATAAAGATTTCCAACTCTATTTCCTTCATAAACGACATTTGTAGTGTTTTCTATCAATAACTTGCAGCAGGTTTTGTTAAATAACACATCATAACCACTATCACATAGTTGACTTACACTTATTAAATTATGATGCAATCCATCAACAAGTAGAACATTTTTAATTTCGAGGTTTGTTCCAACATTACCTATTCCAACGATTTTGCCCTTACCATTGTCTCCAAAGGTGACCGTTCCACTTTTCTTTTCTTCAAAAGTTTGAAATGCGTCCTTGTTCCCGGTCATATGTTTGGAGTAGCCACTTTCAACTACCCATTCCTGCATTAGAATGTAAATTTTGGTACCCATGTGATGGTCCGATATGGTTAGAAACTTTTTAAGTGCTTATGTATATAAAAGTTCTGATACAGAAAACCAGTCGGTCGACAATTGTTCGACCGATATCTGTTTCGGTCGACAATTTGTCGATCGAGCAGGTTACTGTATTACAAGCAAAAACACAGAAAAGTTCTCAGTTGACCGCTTTTCGACCGAAATAGGTGCTGTAAATTTTTTTATTTGTTAAAGACATCCAGTCGGTCGACAATACTTCGACCGACCCAGAGCTCGGTCGACAATACTTCGACCGACAAGGTTTCTGTTTCAGTACAGTAATGCAGAAAAATAATAACAATAAGCATGGCACCTTTTGTTGAGATAAGACAATATAAATAGCAAAATTAAGCATTTGGTCATATCTCAACTACATTCCATTCTTCTAAGTTTGGGGTTTTGGGATCCAAACTAAGTCGGATTCCTTAGTCTTGTAAGGGCATGAAAAACAATAATGTCCAAGACGTAAGCAGAAATGGCAAGTAATAGAGTCAATTTCATTTCTCTTTCTAACCATTGTGTTCTTGGGTACAAACATAGTTTGGGTCTTTTTGGGTTGGTTTTTCTTTGGAACATATCCCAAACCTTTTCTTCCATTGAAGACAGTACCAACTCTCAATATGTTATCAAGAATATCTTTTATCCTTAACTCATAAAGTTCTCTTTGCAACGTAGCAATGTCATTCATCTTCTTATGTATATCTTTTCTTGCTTGGTCTAAATCAGAAAACAATGAATCCTTTTCTTTTACAATATTATCATAGTCCGGATGGTTGCACAAGATAGGTTGAGTTTGATAATCTTGTAGTTTAGCTAGCAAATCAGTCTTTTCTTTTGATAAAAGATCAACATTGGTTTCCAAATTGAGTAGCTTTCTAGTGCAATCATCTAAAGATGTTTTTAAAGATACATTTTCAAGATCAATGTTGTTCTTTTCATAAGAAAGTTCATCTAATTTAGCAATGAGCTCATTATTTGATTTATAGCCTTCTTTAGTTTCTTCTTGGCATCAACATACTTATCATGAGTTTCTTGTAAACTAGTAACTAACTCTTCTTTAGGAAGATCAACTAGGCTTGCCTCTTGAGAGTCTTCATTTTCTTCTCTTGCCATTAGACATTCCACCTCTTCTCCGCTTTCACTGTCACTTGACTCATCCCAGGCAGCTTTATAGGCTTTTTCTCCTTTCTTCTTATGTGAGCTTTTCTTTCCCTTCTTTGCTTTGGGACATTCATTTTTGAAATGCCCTTTCTTCCCACATTCAAAGCACCTGGGAGTAGAGGAACTAGAAATTTTTTTAGATTTAAACCTTTTGTACTTCTTACCGTTGACGATTAAGGCTTCTTCTTCTTCTTCACTTGACTCCTCGCTTTCTTGTGTGACGACTTTTGAGGCTTTGAGATCCACATCCTTCTTCTTCCCACTTTGGTGTTCACGTTCTCTTCTTTCTTCCTCTTCTAGATCTGCTTCATGAGCTTCTAAATTACCAATGAGTTGTTCCATTTTGAGGCGAGTGAGGTCGTTTGCTTCTGCAATGGCTGTCACCTTTGACTTGTATTTTGGAGGAAGTGATCGAAGAATTTTTGATACCTGATCTTCCTCAAGGACAGGTTTTCCTAAGGCACTTAAACCATTAACAATAGTAGAGAATTTTGAATACATTTCACTAATAGATTCATTAGGATCCATACGAAAATGTTCAAGCTTTGTTTTAAGCAGACTAATTTTGGAATTTTTGACTTGGGCTGTACCCTCATAAGTGATGGACAATCTATGCCAAATATCATACACTGTATCACAATTTGATATTCTATTAAATTCTCCTACAGAAATAGAACAATATAAAATGCTTACAGCTTTTGCGTTCATTTGGGCCTGTTTTACCGTGTTTGCATCCCATTCCGCAAAGTCATTTTGAGGGAATTCATAAGGATTAGATACCATTCTCCATAGATCCCAGTTGACGCCTTGGAAGTAGAACTGCATCCTTCTCTTCCAGTATTGGTAGTTTGTTCCATCGAATGCCGGCGGCCTAGCAACAAGAGTCCCTTCAATGTTGAGGTTGTTGAGCATTCCATCACCCATTTCTTCAAGACCTTGTTAGGGTTCCTTGAAGCCTGCTCTGATACCAATTGAAAACTACTAGAGGGGGGTGAATAGAGTTTTATAAAGATTTTAATAATAATTTAAACTCAAACAACCACAATGAAAATATTGGACAAGGAGACACAGGGTTTAGAGTGGTTCCAACTATAGCAAATACTATAGCCGTCAATCCACTAGTTCCAACTATAGCAAATACTATAGCCGTCAATCCACTACCCGGTTGCTTACCCAATCGGGATTTGAAAAGAAATTTATTTTATTACCTCGCAAGGAATTTACATAAAATACAATCTCTTTTCCCAAACCCTTCAAGCAGCCTTCACCTAGAAGTAATCGCCAACCTTGAAGCAGCCTTCCCTTGAAGTAGATGCACCAACTCCCGTTGCACCAGCCTTCTGAAGTAGCTTCCCTTGCGATAGCCTTCTTGAAGTAGCTTGAAGTCCCCTTCTCCACCTGAGAAGTCAACCCTCTCCAATCCGCAGCCTCCAACCCTAGGAGTAGCAAGGAGAGTACAAAAGATAAAAAGGAACAAGAAAGAAAAAGGAATTTACAACTTATCCTTTAAGCCCAAGGCTTGATATGCCTAGATCAAGCGTATAGATCTCCTAGCCAAGTGTGTGAACTTGTGATTGCTGTGGGTAGGAGAATCTAGCCTATAGGACACGAGATTGAGCCAAGGAGAATGTAGACTAATGATCACAGTGCTCAAATTGCTTGCAATAGATTGCTCAAGTATGCTCAAGTGTATTCTCAAGTGTAACAAGTGAATTCTAGTGTCCTATGGCTTGTCCTATTTATAGGAATGGCCTAAGTATGCCTAAGGACGTTCTAGACAACTTCTAGGGGTTTCTAAGTGCTTAACTAGCCGTTAGGTACAAAGTTGTTGCTTTAACAACGGCTAATTAATTTATTCTGCAGTTGCTGTCAGAGACCATCTCGGTCGACAAATGGTCGACCGAGACACCTACTCGGTCGAACTTTTGTCGACCGACAGGTTCTCTGGAACAAGTGATTTGCAACGTCTTTCTTCAACTACCAACTAACTTGTCTGTTGTGTCTAACGGCTACTTTGGATCTTTCTCGGTTGAGAAGATTGTCGACCGAGAGTGTCTCGGTCGAGGAGTTTGTCGACCGAGAATGATCCTGTTTCAAGATTTCAATTTAGGCACTAATTATATGTGTGAGTGTGCATAAATGATCCTATTTAAATGGGATGACATGTCTAACTATGGTGTTTGGCTAGGGAAAATCTAACGCTTGATTTACATGCAATTCTAAGTACTTGTACATTATATATTTGTACAAGTTTTTTACAATAATGATTACATTGCATGAAAATATAAACATTTTAGCTTGTGGATTTTCCCTAGTTGCTTTGCCATCCATCTTAGTCCTGCACACTCAAGTAGCTCGTTAGATTAATAAGAATGAAATGTTTGTCATAATCAAAACAAAGGGATTTTTAGATGTCCATTTAGCCAACAATCTCCCCCTTTTTGAAGATGACAAACATTTCAAAAATATAAATAAGGAAATATAAAACATATGAATTTCATACCTTTAGATTGCCTTATGTAGCTTTTCCTCTTGTTTATAAAATGTGTGCTTATTATTCCCAATGAATTATGGAACATGAAATCCAGTTCATTTGGGAATATAGCAACTTTCAATGTAAAGCCAAGAGTATATTTATGAAACTCATTGATTGAGTTTTTCATAAATACTAAGTTATAGTTTTATATATCTCTCCCCCTTTGTCATTTCAAAAAGATAACCGTTAAGAATAGAAACTCCCCCTTAATTAGATATCCCGTCAAATCTAATGAAAAAGATGTCCATTGAATAGCCAAAAATGAAACAAGTAAACGTATTCGTTTTAAGAACCGCAGATATCAAAGAAAACATCTTCCAAAGGAGTAATAAGTAGTTGCTTCCTAATGTTGTTGAATTGATCTAGTGGAAGCGGTTTTGTAAAAATATCAGCCAATTGATTTTCCGTATCAACATGATGAAGGGAAACATGATTCTTTGAGATGTGATCCCTTAAGAAGTGATGATGGATTTCAATGTGTTTTGCCCGGCTGTGTAAAATAGGATTGTGTGCTAAGTTTATGGCGCTCGTGTTGTCACAAAAAATAGGTGTAGAGGAAAGATTAAAACCATCATCGCTTAATACTTGTTGCATATAAAGCACTTGAGCACAACAAGACCCGGCTGCCATATATTCAGCTTCAGTTGTAGATAGGGCAACCGTATTTTGTTTCTTGCTAAACCAAGATACTAAGGCTCTCCCTAATAAGAAACAGCCACCACTAGTACTTTTGCGATCAAGTCGACAACCAGCATAATCTGCATCAGTATATGCTTTAAAATCCAAGGATTGGCCTTTTGGATACCATAGACCAAAACGTTTTAAAAGTTCTTTAGTATATTTTTCTTGGCTTATGAAAATTCCTGCAGGTGTTTGCTTAATTTGAAAACCAAGAAAGAATGTTAGTTCACCCATGAGGCTCATTTCAAATTCTTTTTGCATAATGTCACTGAATTGTGTGCATAATGAATCATTAGAAGCTCCAAAAATAATGTCATCAGCATATATTTGCACAACTAGGAAATCAGATGCATATGTTTTGAAGAATAAAGTAGAATCTGAATTTCCAATAGAAAAACCATTATCAAAAAGATATGTCTTGAGCCGTTCATACCGATTCCTAGGTGCTTGTTTTAGACCATAAAGTGCCTTTTTAAGTTTATAAACATGGTCACCTTTTTTTGGTATTTCAAAGCCAGGTGGTTGAGCAACATAAACTTCTTCGTGTATGATGCCATTTAGAAATGCACTTTTGACATCCATTTGATATAGCTTAATGTTTTTATGGGCAGCAATAGCTAGTAACATCCTAATAGCTTCAAGTCTAGCTACGGGTGCATATGTTTCATCAAAATCTATTCCTTCTTGTTGATTATATCCTTGTGCTACTAACCGAGCTTTATTCCTTATGACTTCTCCTGCCTCATTGAGCTTATTCCTAAACACCCATTTAGTTCCTATGATAGTTTTATCTTGTGGTTTAGGAACTAAATCCCATACATCATTTTTAGTGAATTGATTTAACTCCTCTTGCATGGCTATTATCCAGTAATCATCCTTAAGAGCTTCGGATATCTTCTTAGGTTCAATGATAGAAACAAAAGCCATGTTTGCAACATCTTTGAAGGAAGACCGAGTTTTGACTTTATCATTTGGATCTCCAATAATTAGTTCTTGGGGATGATCCTTGATAAGCCTAGGTGTAGGTTGTGTTTCAACTTGGGGATCGGATATAGGAATTTTCTCACTATCATTGGAAATGGTTATATTTTCGAGTTGATTAGTGAGATCAATGATGTCTAGATTTTCAGATTTCGATTCTTCATGAAAAGAAACATGAATGGATTCCTCAACTTTTCTAGAGATATTGTTATATACTCTAAAGGCTTTGCTAGAAGTGGAATATCCCAAGAAGAATGCTTTGTGTGATTTAGAATCAAACTTGTCTCTATCATCTTTGGTATTTAAAATGTAGCATGTGGAGCCAAAAGTATGAAAGTAGTCAACTCTAGGTTTCTTAGAGTGTAATATTTCATATGGAGTTTTCTTCAAATGAGAGTGAACAGTTACTCTATTAAGCACATAACAAGCAGTGTTTACAGCTTCAGCCCAAAAGGTTTTAGGTGTGTTGTGTTCAAGCATCATGGTCCTAGCCATTTCCTGTAGAGATCGATTTTTCCGTTCAACTATACCATTTTGTTGTGGGGTACGTGGAGCAGAAATATTATGAGTATACCCTTGAGATGTACAAAAGGTCTCAAATGTATGATTCTCAAATTCGCCACCATGATCACTTCTAATGGTACATATTTTATGTTGTAAAAGATTTTCAATCTTGGAACAAAATTGCATAAAGACATGAATAGTATCATCTTTAGTTGCAATAAAATGTACCCATGTATATCTACTATAATCATCAACAATAACAAAACAGTATCGTTTACCACCAATAGATTGTGTCCTCATTGGTCCAAATAAGTCCATATGAATTAATTCTAAGGATCTACTGGTGCTAAGTACATGTTTTGATTTAAAAGATGTTTTGGTTTGCTTTCCCATTGTGCAGGGTTCACAGTTTTCAACTTGATCAAAAGACAAAGCAGGTAATCCACGAACAAGATCATATTTCACTAACTTTTTAATAGCATGTGAACTAGCATGTCCCATCTTTTTATGCCATAGTTGTAAGGTATTTTCATTTGCAAGCAAGCATTTACCTACTACTGATTTCATAGAGTTTGGTTTAAGGATATAAAGATTTCCAACTCTATTTCCTTCATAAACGACATTTGTAGTGTTTTCTATCAATAACTTGCAGCAGGTTTTGTTAAATAACACATCATAACCACTATCACATAGTTGACTTACACTTATTAAATTATGATGCAATCCATCAACAAGTAGAACATTTTTAATTTCGAGGTTTGTTCCAACATTACCTATTCCAACGATTTTGCCCTTACCATTGTCTCCAAAGGTGACCGTTCCACTTTTCTTTTCTTCAAAAGTTTGAAATGCGTCCTTGTTCCCGGTCATATGTTTGGAGTAGCCACTTTCAACTACCCATTCCTGCATTAGAATGTAAATTTTGGTACCCATGTGATGGTCCGATATGGTTAGAAACTTTTTAAGTGCTTATGTATATAAAATTTCTGATACAGAAAACCAGTCGGTCGACAATTGTTCGACCGATATCTGTTTCGGTCGACAATTTGTCGATCGAGCAGGTTACTGTATTACAAGCAAAAACACAGAAAAGTTCTCAGTTGACCGCTTTTCGACCGAAATAGGTGCTGTAAATTTTTTTATTTGTTAAAGACATCCAGTCGGTCGACAATACTTCGACCGACCCAGAGCTCGGTCGACAATACTTCGACCGACAAGGTTTCTGTTTCAGTACAGTAATGCAGAAAAATAATAACAATAAGCATGGCACCTTTTGTTGAGATAAGACAATATAAATAGCAAAATTAAGCATTTGGTCATATCTCAACTACATTCCATTCTTCTAAGTTTGGGGTTTTGGGATCCAAACTAAGTCGGATTCCTTAGTCTTGTAAGGGCATGAAAAACAATAATGTCCAAGACGTAAGCAGAAATGGCAAGTAATAGAGTCAATTTCATTTCTCTTTCTAACCATTGTGTTCTTGGGTACAAACATAGTTTGGGTCTTTTTGGGTTGGTTTTTCTTTGGAACATATCCCAAACCTTTTCTTCCATTGAAGACAGTACCAACTCTCAATATGTTATCAAGAATATCTTTTCTCCTTAACTCATAAAGTTCTCTTTGCAACGTAGCAATGTCATTCATCTTCTTATGTATATCTTTTCTTGCTTGGTCTAAATCAGAAAACAATGAATCCTTTTCTTTTACAATATTATCATAGTCCGGATGGTTGCACAAGATAGGTTGAGTTTGATAATCTTGTAGTTTAGCTAGCAAATCAGTCTTTTCTTTTGATAAAAGATCAACATTGGTTTCCAAATTGAGTAGCTTTCTAGTGCAATCATCTAAAGATGTTTTTAAAGATACATTTTCAAGATCAATGTTGTTCTTTTCATAAGAAAGTTCATCTAATTTAGCAATGAGCTCATTATTTGATTTATAGCCTTCTTTAGTTTCTTCTTGGCATCAACATACTTATCATGAGTTTCTTGTAAACTAGTAACTAACTCTTCTTTAGGAAGATCAACTAGGCTTGCCTCTTGAGAGTCTTCATTTTCTTCTCTTGCCATTAGACATTCCACCTCTTCTCCGCTTTCACTGTCACTTGACTCATCCCAGGCAGCTTTATAGGCTTTTTCTCCTTTCTTCTTATGTGAGCTTTTCTTTCCCTTCTTTGCTTTGGGACATTCATTTTTGAAATGCCCTTTCTTCCCACATTCAAAGCACCTGGGAGTAGAGGAACTAGAAATTTTTTTAGATTTAAACCTTTTGTACTTCTTACCGTTGACGATTAAGGCTTCTTCTTCTTCTTCACTTGACTCCTCGCTTTCTTGTGTGACGACTTTTGAGGCTTTGAGATCCACATCCTTCTTCTTCCCACTTTGGTGTTCACGTTCTCTTCTTTCTTCCTCTTCTAGATCTGCTTCATGAGCTTCTAAATTACCAATGAGTTGTTCCATTTTGAGGCGAGTGAGGTCGTTTGCTTCTGCAATGGCTGTCACCTTTGACTTGTATTTTGGAGGAAGTGATCGAAGAATTTTTGATACCTGATCTTCCTCAAGGACAGGTTTTCCTAAGGCACTTAAACCATTAACAATAGTAGAGAATTTTGAATACATTTCACTAATAGATTCATTAGGATCCATACGAAAATGTTCAAGCTTTGTTTTAAGCAGACTAATTTTGGAATTTTTGACTTGGGCTGTACCCTCATAAGTGATGGACAATCTATGCCAAATATCATACACTGTATCACAATTTGATATTCTATTAAATTCTCCTACAGAAATAGAACAATATAAAATGCTTACAGCTTTTGCGTTCATTTGGGCCTGTTTTACCGTGTTTGCATCCCATTCCGCAAAGTCATTTTGAGGGAATTCATAAGGATTAGATACCATTCTCCATAGATCCCAGTTGACGCCTTGGAAGTAGAACTGCATCCTTCTCTTCCAGTATTGGTAGTTTGTTCCATCGAATGCCGGCGGCCTAGCAACAAGAGTCCCTTCAATGTTGAGGTTGTTGAGCATTCCATCACCCATTTCTTCAAGACCTTGTTAGGGTTCCTTGAAGCCTGCTCTGATACCAATTGAAAACTACTAGAGGGGGGTGAATAGAGTTTTATAAAGATTTTAATAATAATTTAAACTCAAACAACCACAATGAAAATATTGGACAAGGAGACACAGGGTTTAGAGTGGTTCCAACTATAGCAAATACTATAGCCGTCAATCCACTAGTTCCAACTATAGCAAATACTATAGCCGTCAATCCACTACCCGGTTGCTTACCCAATCGGGATTTGAAAAGAAATTTATTTTATTACCTCGCAAGGAATTTACATAAAATACAATCTCTTTTCCCAAACCCTTCAAGCAGCCTTCACCTAGAAGTAATCGCCAACCTTGAAGCAGCCTTCCCTTGAAGTAGATGCACCAACTCCCGTTGCACCAGCCTTCTGAAGTAGCTTCCCTTGCGATAGCCTTCTTGAAGTAGCTTGAAGTCCCCTTCTCCACCTGAGAAGTCAACCCTCTCCAATCCGCAGCCTCCAACCCTAGGAGTAGCAAGGAGAGTACAAAAGATAAAAAGGAACAAGAAAGAAAAAGGAAATTACAACTTATCCTTTAAGCCCAAGGCTTGATATGCCTAGATCAAGCGTATAGATCTCCTAGCCAAGTGTGTGAACTTGTGATTGCTGTGGGTAGGAGAATCTAGCCTATAGGACACGAGATTGAGCCAAGGAGAATGTAGACTAATGATCACAGTGCTCAAATTGCTTGCAATAGATTGCTCAAGTATGCTCAAGTGTATTCTCAAGTGTAACAAGTGAATTCTAGTGTCCTATGGCTTGTCCTATTTATAGGAATGGCCTAAGTATGCCTAAGGACGTTCTAGACAACTTCTAGGGGTTTCTAAGTGCTTAACTAGCCGTTAGGTACAAAGTTGTTGCTTTAACAACGGCTAATTAATTTATTCTGCAGTTGCTGTCAGAGACCATCTCGGTCGACAAATGGTCGACCGAGACACCTACTCGGTCGAACTTTTGTCGACCGACAGGTTCTCTGGAACAAGTGATTTGCAACATCTTTCTTCAACTACCAACTAACTTGTCTGTTGTGTCTAACGGATACTTTGGATCTTTCTCGGTTGAGAAGATTGTCGACCGAGAGTGTCTCGGTCGAGGAGTTTGTCGACCGAGAATGATCCTGTTTCAAGATTTCAATTTAGGCACTAATTATATGTGTGAGTGTGCATAAATGATCCTATTTAAATGGGATGACATGTCTAACTATGGTGTTTGGCTAGGGAAAATCTAACGCTTGATTTACATGCAATTCTAAGTACTTGTACATTATATATTTGTACAAGTTTTTACAATAATGATTACATTGCATGAAAATATAAACATTTTAGCTTGTGGATTTTCCCTAGTTGCTTTGCCATCCATCTTAGTCCTGCACACTCAAGTAGCTCGTTAGATTAATAAGAATGAAATGTTTGTCATAATCAAAACAAAGGGATTTTTAGATGTCCATTTAGCCAACAGTGTCCCTCTTTTGTCTCTGATTGTTTGGATGAGTGGGTCCAGTGTAGCTCACACGCAAGAGATTTGATGATGGCTGGTGTTATGTCGACATGAGAGGCTGAGGAAGGTTTAGAGAGGGGTGCTTTAGATGACTCTACCCAGATTTCCGAACAAGCTGAGAGGGAGATTCATTCAGAGTTGTCTAAAATAATATTTGGCATGGGGGCGATGAAAGCACCTCTCTTTCTCAAGAAAGTAGCCACATGATCTTCAAAGGTGGTGGATCCTTCCCGTCCAGACCTAACATGTCTGCCTCAACTGCCATCCCGGTGTCTCTGTTAGCGACGTGCAATATAAGGAGTGGGATCCACTCCCTACTATTTTTTTGAAGAATTAGCATCCATTCCAAACACACTCAAAGGTATGTTGGAATAGGTATAAATTTTCCAAATTTATTATAATGGTATGTAGAATACCAAAGTGTAACATCGGAATAAAAATAACTGACTATATTCAACTTTCATAAAAGATTGCACAAGTACATCAAAATATCCCATTAGGATTTACAACAAGATACAACAAAAAATATCTAGATAGAGGGAAGTCTAAACTACTTCAAATCTTGTCTCCAGAGCAACATCTCCAAGTGCTAGCTCCATGCCCAAAGCTATGTTCTCCTGATTCAACTCGACAGCTTGTCCTAACCTGGGTGGCTGGGAGAGCACCCAGCAAAAGGGAAAGGAAACAAGGTATGTGTCAAAATATTGAACAAGTACAAAAGATAACGACATCATTGAAGCATAAATATATGGATTCATCACATGATGAGAGGGGCAACAGGATGAGGCATATAAAAAAATAGATTCTTGCCAAAAAAACTAACAAATAATAATGAAATGCATGAATGATCAATATTGGATTGTATTAACTAAGTAGGGTTGAGGCACCTATCAGAACTCAACCTATAGGTGAGGGGAGAATTAATAAATTCCCAGTCACCTACACATATTTTTATAAGGGGGAGAATAAGACGTTCCCCAGGGAGAATTAACACATGCCCTACTATGGGTGGTTGTACATAAGTACCACTACTATAGCTAAATAATCAAATAAACCATCATGCATAAGAATTAGTAAATTGGCAATATAAATAGTCATATAATTGCAATATGGTAGTGGGGTTCCAAGACCCATGAAATAAAACATCAATACTAATTTTGAATCAAGTACATCAAAAGGTTCATGAGTAGAGGAAACTAGGTTTAATAAAGCCTCATTAGGGAAAGTAAGGTTGGTTCACAAGTATCCCAACTAAAGGGTTAGATATGCACATACATAAAGAAGGATTGCACATACCTCTCTTACTTATATCATTTACTAACTTTCACCACTTTAATTGAGTCCAAATTCCACATTGCCTATTTTCAATGTATTAACATGTATTAGAGTCATAATGCACATTAATGTATAGAAACCCTAATTTCAGAACTTTTTAGCAAAACTTGAGTTTAGATTTTGAAAATATCACCAATGGACTTATTAGGTTCTCCTGATCAAGAAAACATATTTTTATGTTAATTTTGGAGTTATGATGATTAAGATGTACTTTTTATGGTTTTTATGCATTAATTCATTTTACAAAAATCACCCTTCGCCAAACCATGAAATCAGACCTCGAAAATATTTTTATTAGATAGAGATTAATTTTCTAATTCCAAAACATATTTATTTGTCAAATTTAGATAAGCAGATTAAAAGATATGAATTTTTCAATTTGAACCAAAAGGAAATTGCCACATCATCAAACCGATCAAGATAATTGAAGAGAGAGGGAGAGGGAGAAAACACCATTTGATCCAAGATCAGGTTTGGAGTTACATAGGAAACCAAAATAGAGCTTCTAGAGAAGGTAAAACAACAAGAAACCAAAACCCTAGAAGAACATGGAAAATAGAGATGGAGATCATCGATTTTAAACATAGAAGCATGAGTTTAAGCATGTAGCAAGCAATATATGAGAAGGGAATTACAAAACTCACCTCTAGGGAAGGTGGAAAGGCCTAATAAGTAATATTCCCAAGCTTAGAGATGTCGGTTTCTCCAAAAAAGCTCCTATATCGAGCAAGAAGTACCTTCTCCACTTTAGAGGTGAAAAACCCCAGCAAAAGAACATGGAGATGAGGTGTTTAAGTCTCTAGGTGGGGTTTCACCATGGAAGGACATGGTTCCAACCTGTAAGAAGGTGGAAGAAATACTAACATCATGAAAATAGGTAAGGAAAGGAGGAAACTTACTACTTTTGGTCAAAATCACCAAGAAGGAGCTTTAGAAACCCTAAATAGAGCAAATTTGGAACCCTAGGAGCCTTCTTCGCCAAGGTAAGCACTCTCTTTTACCTTGGGACAGAACATTTGTGGCCAAAAAGAGTAGGAACTATGTTCTAAGCTGGAGGAAAGATAAGGATAGGATTTATTCTTGGATTGGGAGGTGGGAAGGGATAAACATGGCTTTATAAAGAAGGGGGCAACCATGAGGTGTCTATGGGACTTTCCATGTGTCCTTAGCCTAGGGCTTCATGCACATGCAAGAGGACAGATCATAGAGACTTCTTGTATATCAAATGTCAGTCCTAAAAGCCCATGGATACTTCTAGGCCATCTCCACCATCCTCCAATCAAAGAAATAACCCCATTAGTTGATAGCTTTTAAAGATTAGCTCATTTATAAAGAGGGTAGTCCCTAAAATGCCCTTGGAAAGAAACACCTTCAAAACAAGGTGCAACTAGGTACCCCATGGTTCAAAAACTCGATAATGGTAAGGGAATATCTAAAGATTATAATGCATACAACAATTTACAAAGAAAATATCTGAATTAGGTAAATTGCATAAAGGTCCAAAATGTGCATATAATTGCATAACTTGCACAAACAACATCCAAATTGGACCAAACTTGAAACTTAATCTTGTATCATGATTTAAAAGCACCTCACAAGGTTAGATTAAGGTTTAAAGTACTTAATTATGGTATTTAAGCTTGTTTAATATATTAAGTAAGGTTTTGGGCCTTACACTTCTAACATGGATTTATTTACCATTGTTCCACTTAAGCGGTGATTTTACATTTTAGATCCTTAAATAAGATTTCACTGAGGTATTTGTGCATAAACCCTTCCATTGGTATAATTATTGAACAAATTTTCACCAAAGCACTATAAATTCCACAATATAAGCATCAAGGCCAAAAAGGATAGAAATGATAGGAAAATATTGGGAAAGGGCCAAAAAGAGAATATGTCAAAGTTTCAGTATGTTACACACAATGCCTAAAGAGGGATACTGCAAGCTTTAGTAACAGTTGAGAACTCGATGTGATATGGGGATGCAAATCTAGAAATCAGATAGATGGTTAGCTTGATTTCTTCCATATCTACAACCAAGATGATCTCATTTGGAGGAGTTGGTACTCTTATCTTGACTAAAATCAGGATGCTCGAGATGTTAGATTATCCTGGTCTCCAGGATGATCATCCCATAAGCTTGCCCCCAAGTTCCATCCATTGCCCCTATGCAATCGTCAACCTGAAGGTGGATGGGGAGGCCTTTGATAAGCAGCCAACACGAGTTGGTTAGCTCATAGTTCTAAACTAAAGACCAAGGCCTACTGATGAGATCTATGCCTCTTGGATGTGAAGGACTAGAGGATGGGGGTAGAGCATGGCAGCTAAATCACAATGGATTCCATAGGTTTTGTTATGAGGATGAACGAGGTTGTTGGTTATGCTTCCCAAAGGGGGGCTTTTACCACACTCCATTCCATATCAATATCACAAGAAAAAAGATGCAGAGTAGAAAAAAGGGGACCTCAAACCTTAATTTTGCCAAGTCATAAACCATGATATCTCTCGTGAAAACATCCCCTTGGTGAGTAATCAACATCCTGGATGGTGGAGGATGGTTAATCCATGCCCCTGGATGGAATTAGGGCACTCCAGCCATGTTTCCTAGTGACACAGAGGATCTTAAATCCATTATATGTGTTGGTGGTGGCCTATCAATTTAGGGTAGATGATGTTGTAGTGGATATAAGCGCTTCTATTCTTCAACGTAGACGAACATCCTAGCACTCTATGACCTCTGCCACCACAGGAGAAGCAGGCCCAACTGAGAGGACATTCATTCTTCCAGTTCCCCCTCTCCAAGCAAGTGTGGTAGTACTCCCTGGATGCTCCAAGTCCCATCTTAAGGTGAGAAGGTCTAGCTTTATCACCTATGAGTGACATATTCACTACCTTTCTCCTATTCATTACCTGCTGCCATTTCTGGGGGTTTGTTTTTGCTCCAGCACCCACCATGGATGAGGCGTTGAGACCAGTATATGGTAGAAGATCTTCATTATGTTGAAGCTTTGGCTCATCATTCTCCGCAATCTGGGCTATCCATGGTTGATCTTGGTTCTCTGCTCTGCCATTGCTGATCTAATTTGGGTCTGTGTCAGCTACCATGTTGTATTTGTCTTCAACTGGACACTTACCTAGGATCCCTCTATTTGGAAACATAACTCCGAATATATCAGTACTAAATTGGGTTTGTATGAAATGGCATTTTATAGTTGGTTAAAACTTTGCTTAATGCCATTTAATTAGTCATACCTTGTTTCAGAAAGGTGTCACTAAAATATCAGTATTATCCGCACATCTAATATATTGTGAAAATATATGTTGATATAAGTTTTCTCATTTGGAAAATAAAACAAAATTTATTTTGATACATGTTATTTGAATAAGTGAAAATATATATATACTTTCTTGGACTTCTCTATTTTATTCCAAAATAAATTATTTACTAATTTATTATGCCCATATGAGTCACATATTTCTAAAAATAATTTTATTCAGGAAATTCATGAATTTATGATCATGCGTGGTTACACACTATTTGTTACAAATTTTAAAAATTTTGAAGAATCATTTATATGAGTATGAACTAATCTTTACAAAAAAAAAATTATATTCAATATTTTTTTATAAATCGTGAAGTCTTTATTTACTCAATTTGTTTGACACTAGTCCCTTATCACATGTGTTTCGACGAAGATGAGGGTTGTTATCTCAAATGAACATTACTCTCATCCTCAAACAATGCATGGATATGTGTATTGATAAGTCAATATTCGTTAACCAACTTAGAGTTGATTATATTTTCATAGACTAGTTACTAATATGCTTAAAATACAATTATCTTCTTATACAATATAGCTACACAATTATTATAATGAACGGTGAGGTCCAAGATGATGTTTGTCACATGATCAGAGCAGGATGATTGAAATGGAGGAATGCAACTGGAGTAGTATGTGACTAGAAATCCCATTCAGATTAACAAGCAAGTTTTATAGAACAACTATACGACCAGCCATGCTACGTGGGTGTGAATGTTGGTCAGTGAAGAAATAGGGTCTCAAAAAGATCAATGTGGCAGAAATGTGTATGTTGAGATGGAAGTGTGGATAGAGAAGAAAAGATCATTTGAGGAACAACTATATCACGAATAAAGTGGGGGTGGTGAGCATCGAGGACAAGTTGTGTGAAGGTCATATAAGATGGTATGGCCACGTGTACAGTTGGACGACAAATTTACCTATTTGAAGCTAGGTTATTGAGTCGACCACAATGAAAGAAGTAGAGTCAGACCTAATTTAACTTCAGAAGAACTGATAAAGTGAGATTTTGAATCTTTACATCTTGACCTTAGTATGTCCCATAACAGAGCTGATTAGAAAACAAGGATCCATGTAGCCAACCCCAACATGGTTGGGATTGAAGCTTAGATGATGATGACAATATAGTTACACAAAAATAGTTAAGTTGCTAATAAAATAGTGGTTAGATAAGCAAAGTTCATGCATGACGTGATAACATAACACTACTAAGTAGAAAGTAGATATATGGAGTTTAATAGATTGTATTATGTGATAAAGTACATATATTGAATCTTCTAAATCAAGTTCATCTGTCATCTCTTAGGAAGTTTGCATCTCTGAATTCCCATTATTACATTGGTGCTATATGTCATTTTTTATTTTCATATAAAAAATTTAGAGGTGCATCCACTACATCATCTAGATGTTAGTGATCTCTTATCCCTATGTAACATACAAAAACCTGACTTTAGGACCCTAGTAACGTTAGTTATGTGAATTAGATGCCAATGGACTTTGTTAATGAGAAAAACCCAAACATGGTGTAAGATATGCCCAGAAGAACCCATAATTAACAATTAGAAGCAAAACCAAATTCTGACTTACATTGATGGTAAACATAGTTTATATGATATCTCACCATGTATTTTGATGGCCTTGATACCACCCATATGACAAAGTGAATGTATTAGGACCCATTTGTAATGACCTCCTCCTCCCATTACCCCTATCAAAAGTGGATTAGAGAGGCAGGGACCAATATCATAAGTTTGAGGATCCAAACTTACAACAAAAACCCATAGTCATTAATAATTTCAAAGTAAGGTTTCATTTACAAAAGTAGGAAGAAAATATCTCATTTTATGGAGTTACATAACTTTCAAAAAAGGGAAACTACTAATTATCCTAGTATAGAACTAACTAGATCCTCGTTAGTGTATCATCAATTTTACATCTTGTAAACTATCCCACTTGAGGTCCATACTTCATTTTATAATATGCGGCTGGACTAGAATACTGATGAATGAGACACGGGTCAGAATAACTCTATGATGTGTACACGGTTTCAACTAAAAGTGTGCATGTAATATAAACAACATGCATAGTAGTACAAGATCAAATGATGGCAAGTAATAAAGTGCTCAATTCATTTCCAATATATGAGTATACTCTCTCATTTACAACACCACTATTTGTTCGAGTAATGGACTCTGTGGAGTTTGTCCCAACTACGTGCTCCTTAGTGACTGTCCCAGCTATGCGCTCCATAGTAATTGTCCCTAAAATGGGATCTTTTCACCTTATCATATTAGTTTGATCACTCTCATAGTGATCATCCGTTACAATATTGGGATTAATTATCTCCCCAAGTCACCCTTGTCAAATTCAAGTTCCATCTTGAGTATATAAGAAATGCACATAAATCTTTATGAATTGCAAGTATCAAAACAACCAAGGCAATATTGCATAAAGAGTAAAATTTGATTAAATCTTGGAATCCTTTAAATGAGAGTACAGTTAAGGGTGACTACTCATATTTAATACATGTACCATATTTATGAAAAATATATATCACCTGATAAAAAAATCTTCAGTCAAAAGTAGAAAATATATGTCCAACTCAACTCAAACAATACGTCTAACCAAAATTTAATATGAAAATCAATCATTAACATACATGCATTAAAACTTTAGAAATTAGTCATCTAAATCTTTGAGGTCTGACTTAGGGTTTGCCTCGATGGACACTTGATTTAGGACTAGAAATCCCTAAATCTTCATGTTGAATCTTATGTCCCTTTTATTCATACTATCACTATTCATATTGAGGAAAACAAAGATTAATATTCCATATATCATTATTTTCTCCCATTATTAGTTCTAAATGAACTCATACCCAATTTCATTATTAGATCCAAAGTTCCATATTATTCTCATTAAGTTTAAGAGTAGAATATCATGTTATATTAGATCATCTAAATTATGATTTAACAATTAAATATTCTTTTTAGGGTGATATTCAAGGATTTTCATGAATTAGAGTTAGAATCGGGATACAATACATGTTAAAGTGGTTCCTATACTTTTTTATTAATTTGAAATATAATTATTGTACCCAGATGCCCTGATTTTTTTTTTTGAAGATTCACCTTATTGTGAAGGATTTGGGTCATCAGGTCCTTGATCGATGGCTGATAAAAATCCATGGATCTCTCAGGGAGTTGTCATAGAACTGTTTATTAGTGAAATCCAAACTCCAAATGGCTAAAAAGTCAACGATGAAAGGACATGAGCATCCATACCTATAATGGATAACATAACATATGCATAAATAAAACCACAAACAAGAACTAAGGTATGAGACAACAAGGCAAATCAAAAGAATCATAAACTAGTATGTGACATAAGATCTGATGTCCCATATTTCAACCATGTGAGTTTCATTTGCATGTCACTGGATATCATCATAGTAAGAGTATTGTATTAGAGCGAAAGAAACAATAATTGTAAGAAAATCATAGTGTACATGTTGCCTAAAATCATAATCTAGCTATACATCAGCACAATTGTGTTGAGTATTCTATGCAAACATATAAAATCATAGGTTTAAGAGAGCATGTATTGCTTGGAAAAAACTTAGTATGATGAAAATAAGGAGAAGTAACAACACTAAAATTTTTACTTTAACATGCAAGTGTATTTTAAGCTCATTTCCATTATACCAACAATATCATAAGGCTTTTAACCAGCTTATCAAAGGAAGGAGTTTGTGACATTTAATCCACAACTAAATATGTATCACGTTTCAACATGACGGGCTATAAGATGAAATGTCATGAGTTATCCCTATTTTTAAGGGACCTCAAGGCCATCCCCAAGAGCTATTAATCAACATGGTCTACACTTGCTTGATAAATCAAGTAGGACACCCAACCTTGTGCCCTTACCCAGAGAATACATGTAGGTGCACAAGGTTGTATAATGGACATAAGTAATTATGTTATCAAGTTTGTTCAACATAGTATATGTTAGACCAAGCATAGTATTCATAGGGAACATTTAACTCAAACAAGTATATAGATCCAAGTATTTTATATTGCATATATACAAACAATTTTCAATACCACTAGTCTGATAATAGGAGGATATAATCATACATTGATTTAGAACATTAGATTATATATCATGACTAGATCTTTGAAAACAGTCAATCAAAGAGATCTTGACATTACAAACAAGCATTACCTTTTAACATCAACAAGAATTAGTCATTCATATCATATTCATCAAGGTTGGATGTTTCACCTAAGTCTATGTTCCTATTTTTCACAATCATTGATTTTGACATATCTAATATACATGAAAATTCATCACCAAGATACTCATTACATCATAAATTATTTCCTAGCTTAGGATGAAACAATTCAACAAGATCAATGATTTCAAACTTATGTTTTCTTGGATCTTAATAGGGAAATCATAATATTTGAGTAATATTAATGTCTTTATCATCATACTATCAATTTAAGTCATATTGACTCATTTTATACTAGACACTCATCAATAGTACAAGAGATACCAAACTTGATTTAGTGTCATAAATAACAACAAGTTATTAATTTAAGGCATTATGCAATATGGATCATCATTAGGGCAAGTCTGTATAAGGTTAGATATCCAATCATCAACATGTGCATCAAGATCATATTAAGTGCCACATGTGTGTCACATATAGTCAAAAAGTGAATATGAGTGTGTCACATAGTATTTCAAGTCACAAGTCATCACAAGAAAGGATTTAAAGGCTGATGTAGAGTTTTGATCATATTTTATCCACATCATAATAAGGTTTAAAGATCCCTCTAAAAGGTTCATAAATACCACATTTAATGGCATTTTTCATGACATAAATGCTTTAACATGATGTGAAGTTCATAGTTCAAAGTATAGCCAAACTCAATTTTCTAGGGTGGTCATATGATAATATTGGTGCAAAAGGTTGATGATTTTAATACAAAAGATCATATTAAGTGGAATTAAAGGTATATTTTATAAATTAGGGTCATTAAATGTCTAAGAATGATCAAGTTTTCTTTATAGACCATAAGATAGCATATGTTACTGATTAGGGTCATAATAATGAAGTAGGGTCATTGATATGATCATGTTTTGGAATAATAATCATTATACCTAAAGAAAAATTCACCAAACGTGAACATATTTAGGATGTCATTAGAGCTATGGGTGTATTTGGCCATGAAACCAACTTTGTTGGTCATATATCATTCTCTGGATAAAATTCATATATAATATGTCATATTTGGCACAAGAAATGTTCTCTATCATTTTAGAATTTTTAGCTTATTTGCATGAGAGAGAGTTGTATATACCTCCTTGGTGATGAGGTTGCGTGGCTTGATTGGACGCTCAGCCAACATGGCAGAGGCTGAGAGGAGGTTGGACTTCACATTTGTGGCCCACGTTCTAGAGTGATGATATCAACATTATGATCTAACTAGTCAATGAAAAGGAAAAGAAAGTGAGGGGGAGTTGGTTGGTCATGTCATTCTGATAATTCACTCATGATCCAGTGGTGGGCGTGGCAGTCTTTGTCCCTTTCACCCATACAAGCCTACTTGCAACCCACACATTACAACACCAGTGAGGCTGATGGAGTGTGGAGGAGAAAGGAGAAGAGGGGCCTACATGGCTTGGGAACCCACCACCCAAGATCACCCAGACCTCACAAGTTCAGCATTGGTCTTGGCTATTGCTAGAGTGGGACAAGGCATGTAGCAACTGAGTTTTTCACCACAACTGCTCCAACGAGATTTGAGGAAGAATAAGAAGTATGGGAGGGAGGTAAAAGGGACAAGATAGATAGAAAATGAGAGAAAAGTGAATGGTGGGTGTGTCAAAATTTGAGGGCTTAAAAATAAGCTTGGATGTGGTGTGGAAACTCTTGTCCACCATAGTCGTGGCCACGACAACTGACCATGATTGGTGGAGTGTGTCATACCCCTAATGTAGCCCATTTCTTTAGAATATGGTAGGGGTGAGATTGGGAGATAGGTGTGAAGACTTTGATGGCCTTAGATGGGACCAAGATGGCATGATGCACCTTGCCCCTATGGAAATTGTGCCCTAGGGCCTTGCATCATCAATGAAAGGTAGAAGAGATCCATCAACATCTAATCTGGAATGTGTGGTCCATGTCCCTTGGATTAGTAGTCAGCACAGACGACACAATTGACCTGTGGGCCTTATTGGGGGCGCACGAGAGGGCCCGACCCAAGCAAGTGGAAAAAGGGGCAAGGCCCATAAGGAAAAATGAAGAAAAAGGTGAGAAAGAAAGGCTAGAAATAGGGCAAATTAAAATAGCCATAATTTTCTCCTCAATTCTTCATATTTGGGTGAAATTTTCACCATTATATCAAATATTTCATCCTATTTTATATAGGAAAAGGTTGAGATCAATCTAAATATATTTTGAGTGGTTTCAAAACTCAAATACTTTCTCAATGTAAATTAATACACTCAACATTATACAATTGAGCAATATGTAAAAAATCTAATTTTTGACAAGGGAGTCCATTGAATGAGATTGAGTATATTGTGAGTAGAGATGTACATAGTTGGAGGGGAGAGAGTAACCAGGTTGTTACACGAGTGCCCTTCCCCTTGGGCCCATTATTATTTGGGTCCAACTGTAGGCTTGTCGCATCCTTATGGTCAGTTGCTTTGTGCGCCTTCATCTAATGGGTTCCATTGGCTAGTGCTCCCCTAGGTACCAATCAGTCCTGACTTTATCCCAGTAGCCAAGTTCTTTGGCTGGGGATCGAGCTACTATGGATACTACCCCTGAAAGTTGGGATCATAGGGTGGCATGGGTGGTGGCTATGGATATCCCCCAAAGTAGTCTCTGTACCAGTAATGATCGTAGAACGGCTGGTGTTGATGCTCGATCCTGCCCAACCTATTGTAGACCTGCTTCTAGTTGGTGAAGAGTTGGCGCTCATTCTCAAAGATCGCCTGTTGATTTTCATAGAGCCTATTCTAGGTATCCTGGATCCATGCAAAAGATGTCTGATGTGACTGCAGCATTATCTACTGGGACTCTTGGATTGAATGGAGCATGGTATACATCCCCTACATAGAATAGGGGTCATATCCATCATGGGAGGGCGGTGGTGGTTGTGGCTGGGAAGAAGAGGATGCTCCATAGTTTCATGGATGCTTTCTCAGAGCAACTTGTCTTCGAAGAGGAATAGTAGCTTCCTCCTCCCCTTCTTCATCATCATCGCCTTCTGGAGCCTCTGCCTCCTAAGCTGCTTCTTCTTCCTCATCATCAACATCAATGATCGGCCACCTATAGCTTTAGCCTGGTCTGATGTTGAAAGTAGGGTCGAGCAATTGCGCCCTTTGAAACACACCTCACATATGACATGTGGCATAGGCGATGCTATGTAGGACTTCAAGGAGGCTAGAGTTGACAAAGTGAGAGAGGTTGAGCGTGTTTCAACTCTCTATCTTGTCGAGCCCAAAAAGATCAAGCCCCAAGTGCATGGAAAGATGAGTAATAAGGCCCCCAAAGTAGATTGGAGCCCGGCGAGAAACATTCTTCTTTACTGCCATCATGTGTGTGAGAAGGAAGGCTCCAAAATTGATCGGTGTCCTCTCTAGCAGGCAACAGAGGAAGAAGAGATTTGTCTCCTAGAACTTGCTCTGAGACAACTTGGACCTTGCAAAGAATGACTTGGAAACTATCCGGTGAAGAATGTGGACAAAAGGATGCTCAAAATCATCTACAACAGTGTGGTGTCAGCTGATAGAATACCCCTCGGGTATGGTGACCATCTTTGCATACATCACTTCATAATCAGCGTTCTGTGGTGGCTGATGCAGATCACCATGGCACCACCCATATATCCTATTGAACGCATGGAGGGTAAGATTGTAGTCCCTATTGTAGAGGAGGAAAGACACATGCCCTTCCTTCCATGCTGTCCGGGCCGATAGTAGTTCATTGGGAACTACACATATATCGAGTGATGCCAGGAACTCAATTACAATTTCCTTATAGGTCGGCCATCTGCTGAAGAATGGATGCCCGTCCTCATGGTCATGGCAGAGCATGGGGGACTCTCGTCGTTGTCCCTAAAGAACATAGGTAAGATTGGCTCAATCGGCCGCTTCCATAACTCTTCATAAACCTTCTTTATCTCTGTTGATGGGTGGACTAGCCTCGACTGAGAGACTAATCCTTGATATGGGGTGGGTGGTGCCAGTAGTGCAGCCCTAGATGATGACGCTCCCGATCTCACCATGGTTGCACGACAATGAGTGAAGAAAAGAAAAGAGAACAGAGCTCGGAGAAGATGATCGGGGCACTCGGAGAAGATTAAGATCCGTAGAGCTGAAGAAGATGCTTGGAGACGATCGTCGGCGGTGATCTTGATTGCTCGTGGACACTCAGGGATGCTAAGCCTCGGATGTGGAGGGTAGGCAATGAGATTGTGTGATTAGAATGAATATTTTCCCTCCTTTTTATAAGGGACGGTCGGGTCTGCTGTCGATGCGTCGATACCATCGACAGTCCCATCGATAGTATCAACGGCTGTTGGAATCTTCCCCTCGCTACAATCGAAAGCTATTGACGGCTTGATGTGGGGACCCAGATCGGCCTTGTGTTGATGGTAGTGATAGGCTGTCGATACCATCGACACAGTCCACAGATAGGCATTGTGGACCGCTCGATGAAGACCTCGGATCACTGATGTGTCGTCGATACTATTGACCCATGTGTCGATAGTATCAACACATGTGTGTTCCTTCAATCCCCGTGAATTCTGACCAGTTCAATGTTACGGTAGACATGTGGTGCGCTCCCGCTAGAGGCTTATAACACCGGCCAACTAGGGTGGCCGAGTGCAATCCATGAGGTCAGGAGGCATGGGAGTGAGATGGGATCTTTGCTTTCAAAATTTGTATGGTCCCAGATCGAGTCTATCACTAAAACAAAAACAATTCGCCCGCAAGCGTACGGGGTCCTGTTGTAGTATAGATCAAGGGCAAGATGCGGGGTCGAACCACGGAGATAGAGGGGGCGCTAGAGTTAGAAGGCGTGAGCTACGTTCCTATTGTGGAGATTAAGGTTTTTAGGGTTTAAAGGTTGGTTGGTTGTTGATTAAGCTAAGAGAGCAAGTATGAAAAGCAATATGAAACTAAGTTATCAAAAGACTAAATTAGCAATCTAAGTTAACAACCTATCTAAACAAGAGCAAGAACAAACTATACTAGACTAAGAAAGCAACTAGCAATTGAGAGCCTAAGTTAACCACTAATCAAGATCAAAGACCTAAATTAACACTTAGCTAGCAAAACTAGGCAACTAACTAAGTTCACTAAAGCAAACGAACTACACTAACATTAACAAGCAAATAGAGCAGTTGAGGTTTTAAGCAATTAGATGATTAAGGTGGGTGGGCCGTTTGGGAAATGTCACTTTGATTTTAGTTGGGGGAGTTCATTAAACATGCATGGTGCTCAATTCATATCTAGATTACCAAACCAAACAATAAAGTCAATGCCAATAGAACATACCCTATACTACTAGTAGAATACTAGGGTTGGGTGTAATTCTAATGGGATTGGCCAAGTCTAGGTTTCTAGGGTAAGTGATAATGAACAATTGAGGGTTGAGGGTAGAGATGGGAGTGGAGATGAGGGGATTTATCCTCATGCCACTAGCCACTCTAGCCTTTAGAAGGCCCTAGGCCCTGTCCTTGCCCATCCTCGTTCTGTTGCTTCCAAGAGAAGTTTGGGTGGTTCCTCCACTCGAGAGTGTAGGAACTGGACATTGGGCCCTGATTGTTGCAGCCACCAAAGAAATGTAGAGCGTTGACTTCCTCATCCATAGTGTCCACAGCCATTGCGGGTTGGCTAGAAGAGCCACCCACTTGATTCTTCATCATCTGCATCATATCTGCCATCATTTTCATCATGTCGGGGTCGGTGGCATTGCGTGCGGGAGCCACGGAGGAAAGTGGAGGGGTGTAGCTCTGGCCGCAATGTCCCCCTTTAGTGGAAGCTCGGTGGCGTGAATTCTCGGCGAGATGCTCAAACAGCACCCATGATTCCTCGGGCGGCTTTGCCATGAACGTGCCCCCACAAGAAGAATCGACGTTGTTTTGGCTTTGCTCCTCAAGCCCGGTGTAGAAGGCCTGAACTAGCTGCCAAAGAGGAACCTCATGATGAGGGCAGTCACGAATAAACTTCTGGAACCTCTCCCACACCTCGTGGAAGGGTTCGTTCTCTTTCTGTGTGAATGATGTGATGCACCTTCTCATGTAGGATAACTTGGCGATGGGGAAGAACTTCTTGAGAAACTCGTTCTTCACCTAATTCCAAGTGACCAACTCTGGCCTCGAGACATACCATTCCTTGACCTTCTCTTTGAGAGAGAAGGGAAAGAGCGTCCTTCTGATGGAGTCGTCGGTGGCGGCAGGAGTGCAGAATGTAGAGCACGTTTCAAGGAACACGTCTATATAGTGGTAGGGGTTCTCGTTCTCTATGCCGAAGTATGTAGGTAGAAGCCCCAAGAGTGCTGGTGGGATGGAGAACTGTTGACCGGGCATTTGGTCAACCAGTGTGGTGATGGGGGAGTTGTAGTTCCCCAGTGTGAAGTACTCGTGAAGCGGGCGATGCGGAGGTGGAGGTGGAACATCCGGTGGTAGGTTGTTCTCAGCCATCTCGGCCTCTCGGTGTAGGTTGCGGCGAACTTGACGTCTTCTTCTCTCAATCTCGGGGTCGTAAACCACCAAGTTGGTGCAAGTCGAGCGCGTGCTATGCATGCACAGCTGTCACCTGCGCAAGTCACAAACAAACAACAAGGAGCCAAGTTAGTGAACCAATATGCAAGAGTAACACAAAGAATAAAGAATAGCAATGGTGAGGGCAAAAGGAAAGGCTAAGCTACGTTATCTAACTAGGTCGAGCACCTCTATCCCCGGCAACGGTGCCAGAAAGCTTGGTGCACTCCCGCTAGAGGCTTACAACACCGACCAACTAGGGTGGCCGAGTGCAATCCACGAGGTCGGGAGGCACGGGAGTGAGATGGGATCTTTGCTTTCAAAATTTGTATGGTCCTAGATCGAGTCTATCACTAAAACTAAAACAATTTGCCCGCAAGCGTACGGGGTCCTGTTGTAGTATAGATCAAGGGCAAGATGCGGGGTCGAACCACAGAGATAGAGGGGGTGCTAGAGTTAGAAGCCGTGAGCTACATTCCTATTGTGGAGATTAAGGTTTTTAGGGTTTAAAGGTTGGTTGGTTGTTGATTAAGCTAAGAGAGCAAGTATGAAAAGCAATATGAAACTAAGTTATCAAAAGACTAAATTAGCAATCTAAGTTAACAAGCTATCTAAACAAGAGCAAGAACAAACTATACTAGACTAAGAAAGCAACTAGCAATTGAGAGCCTAAGTTAACCACTAATCAAGATCAAAGACCTAAATTAACACTTAGCTAGCAAAACTAAGCAATTAACTAAGTTAACTAAAGCAAACGAACTACACTAACATTAACAAGCAAATAGAGCAGTTGAGGTTTTAAGCAATTAGATGATTAATGTGGGTGGGCCGTTTGGGAAATGTCACTTTGATTTTAGTTGGGGGAGTTCATTAAACATGCATGGTGCTCAATTCATATCTAGATTACCAAACCAAACAATAAAGTCAATGCCAATAGAACATACCCTATACTACTAGTAGAAGACTAGGGTTAGGTGTAATTCTAATGGGATTGGTCAAATCAAGGTTTCTAGGGTAAGTGATAGTGAAAAATTGAGGGTTGAGGGTAGAGATGGGAGTGGAGATGAGGGGATTTATCCTCATGCCACTAGCCACTCTAGCCTTTAGAAGGCCCTAGGCAATTGTTTCACCCTCACTTACTCTAGCTACTTAGAGCTCACACTCACTTGTAGAAGGAGGGGTGTGTATATGGGGACAAGGGGGCTAGCTAGGGATCCACTAATTGGACCTAGGAGCCAAAACTAAGATAGCCACATATACTCCAATTCCTTCTAGAAGTTAAGTGTCATCAATCATCTCAAAGCAAGCAATCCACACAAAAAGCATAAACCACATGCAATAAAAATGGGAAATGAGCTAGAAGCAAGGAGAAATCATCATAGGTATGAATTAAGTTCATTACAAGAATTTATCCCCCAACATGGTATCAAAGTAACATTTTAATCCCAAACAGCCACCACAAGGGGGCTTAGCTAGACATGATCAAGAGAACAAGAAAAGAAAGGGATAGAAGAAGTGGGGACTCCATGGAGCTTGATGTAGAAGCCTCCTTCTTCACCTCCAAGCTGGCTGTAGACGTCCTTCCTCCACCAAGGTGCAGGGGTGCATGAAATGGTGGGGGTTTATGGATGGAAACCTGGGGAATTAGATTTCCATGGTGGAAAGTAGGTGGAAAATGGTGGATTGAGAGCCAAATGCAAGGAATTTGCACAAGGAGCTCAAGAATGGAGGGTGGAGTAGTGTAGCAGCTGTGAGGGAGTGTGTAACCTAGTGCTATGGCCTCCACCCAGGTATATATAGGTGGTGGTGGAAGCACTAGGGTAAGTAGGGGTAGTTTAGGAAAAGTAGTGCAAAATTATGTAGGATCGGCGGTCACCATGGTCGTGGTGGGTGTGCCACGGCCGTGGTGAGGGTATTGGGGCACGGCCGTGGGGGTGAATACGGTCGTGGTGTGAAGGAGGTGGTGAAAAAGCTGTGGGGAAGTGGCCACGGCCGTGGCGGAGTGCCACGGTCGTGGTGGGTAACATGCACCACGGCCGTGTTGGGTAACACGACCGTTTTGGAGGAGTTGGAGGTGACCGTGGGGAGTGGTCACGGGCGTCTTGATCAGCACCGGCCACGGTCGTGGTGACTTGGCCACGGTCGTGGCTGGGAGGCAAATTCCTTGTTGGCGACTGACTTCTTGCAATTTAATTCCCACGACCGGGGCAAGGTGCCACGACCGTGTTCTCTTCTCCTGACCACGACCGTGCTGATGGCCACGGTCGTGTTGTCTTCATTGGCCACGGTCGTGGCTGGAAGGCCACGGTCATGGGCGATCTAAGGAATTCCCTATTGCAACCTGTTGGACTTTGGCAATAAAGCCACGACCGTGGCAGTGTGGCCACGGCCGTGGTGAGGCTTGACTTCTTGGTTTTGCTTCTTACTTTATCAATTTCGGATGTCTTTGCTCAGGGATGATTCTTGGCCACTGGAGGTAGGTTGAGGGAGACTTTGGGGCCTTCTTTGGGTCCCTCTCTCTCTCTCATCCATCTAAGCATGGTCCAAGTACCTAAAAAACAGTGCAAAGAACATCCATAAGCGTATTTGCAATGATAATCATATTGGGAAGAATAACATGTAATTCTAATGCATTTGAATGTAATAAAGGTACAAAATGACACAAGATACAGCCCTAGAATAGGGTTGGATCACCACCCCAAACTTGAAACATACTTGTCCTCAAGTATGCTCCAACTCAATCTCTTTTCCATTTTTCCACAATCAAAAGGTATGACAAATGCAATATGATGGGTGACAAATGCTAAATGGGATCAATGGTGACTAGGTACATGCAAATCACTTCCCTCCTCTTCTACTTTCACAAACCAATCATGAAGGGAGCACAGAGCACATGAACTTTGCATATAATGCATGGATTGCACAAGTTATCAATATCTCATCCATAAGGTTCCGGGTAGACCGTTTCATGATGATGTTAATCGCCGATGACTAGGAGTGTTGTTTCACCTTCATGCGTTCAACCTTATGTTTCAAGTTATGCCAAATGACCCACATGGCTGCGGAAAAGGGATAAAGTGAGCTAGGTTTGAAGTTTCCTAGCTCAATGGGTATAAAAGTGGAAGAAAGGGATGCGGTAAGATTTTTGGAGTGTTTTTACACACTCATCTTTTCTTTATTTGAATGCTCTTAAACAGGAGCATCCTTTTATTTTATTTTTTCTTCTCTTTTCTTTTTCTTTTTTCTTTGCCCTTGGTGTAGATAGGGCATATGATGGATAGAGTGAAGCGGGGAGATAAAGATGTGGCCACCCAAAACTTTTGGAGGTGTCCACGGCTAATATGTGCACTTTGGCATCTTTTTATGAGGCGGAGAGGTATGAAGATGTTGAAAGAGTGGTCGGGTCAAAGAGGGGTCACTTGGAATAATCTTCCACATAAGGTATCCTACATGAAAACTAGTCCGACACTTCACCATAGATATCACATCACATGAATGAACCAAATGAAATCCATATATCAATCAAGTAACTCCACAAACATTAAACGTTCTATGCTTGCTCGGATCATAATTCAATCAAACCAACACATTCCCAAGGGAGGTGACGAGCATGTAAGAAGTCACTCGTTGATACCACATAGTACATCATCATAGCATATCATCTTGTATTTGTCAAAGATAAGCAATTTCATTCAATATGGCAAAGATTGAGTCAAAACACGCTTTTTGGATAAGAAACATCAAATCTGGGCAAAATTGGCCAAAAAGGTGTCAAATTGCACTAAATCACATTCAAACACAATTTTAGGTAAACAGCAAGTAAATCCTAGCTAAAACATGCAAAAATTAACAAAAACCTACATGAGATGCAATGTGTGGCTGAAAAAAAACAAAAATTTTGAAAAATTACTCAAAAATGCAGAAATCGACTACATGTCATGCAAAGATGCAATGAACAAAGAGTAACAATCAAACTGAACTATATAGCAAGGTGAAACAAAATGACAGAATGAGAGAGATAGGGTGGTGTGTACCGCCCTACCCACCCCAAACTTTAGAATCATGCTGTCCTCAGCATGAAACTACAACTTAGGGTAGATAGGGGAAGTGTCAAGGGTGTGGTGGCTGTTTTGGCATCTGAGGAGGATCCGGAGGAGGAGCTGAGGATGGAGCTGAGTCTTGCAGAGGGTGCTGGTAGTAGTGCCCCCAGTAGTCATCTTGGGGTGGAGGATACGCCTGTGGATGTCTAGCTATACCACCCCAAAAGTCTGCACCCCATTCGGGGTTTCGTGCTGTCTGGGCATGTTGGTATTGGTACAAGTGGTTGATCTGATAGTGCATCTGATGTTGATCTTGCCACATGTATTGCTGGACAAGTTGCATGTCGCTTTGAGTCTTCTGAATACTCTCAAGGTGCGCCTGGATGGTAGCCATGTCATAGGTGTTCCCTGAGGGCGGCTGCAGCTGGGATGTCCCCTCATCCCTCCTTCTTGTTCTTTGGGGCTGCCTTTGTTCTGCATTTTCTTGATCCTGCCCTTACACATTAGATTCAGCAACGTCTTCATGTGCGGCAGTGGCTCCCCTTGTATACGTCTCTCGTGGGTGTTCTTGCTGCCATTTGAAAAGTTTTTCTTTCAAATTGAAATTAATACCCAACGCGGAAAGAAGAGGCGCCGCGTGGTATGGTAGCTCGAGCTCGAAGTCTAGCACACTAGTAGTAAGATAGATCATCTTCTTTTCCTTTATCTTTATATTGTGCGAGCACACCAAGTAGTTGAGGTCAAAAAAACTCTGCCTCAAGTGCGTCTTGTAACCCCGAGAGATCGTATCCCAGCGCTAGTGCAATCAAAGTCACAAACCCACCCATGACAAAGGGTTTTGTGCTCTTGTAGGGTATGGACTTCATATGATCAATCAATATAACACCAAGGTCGAGGTGCTTCTTGAGGTACATCGATATCAAGACAAACATATCTTTTTGTGAAATGGAGCCTTGATTATCATACCTCCCTACAATTGTGTTTGCCATGACCTTCTGCACATAGCGCATCATTGGATTGCTTATGGCGGCTGTTTTTTATCTTCCTGTGTCGTACACGCCGCTGCCTGTGATTGTCTCCCAGAAATAGGCATAATCCAATTCTTTCACCTTCTCTAACAAGCCGTCATCCATCTTGACGGCCTCTTCAGGACTTGCAGCAAATATCCCATTCAGCTCAGTGGAAGTGAGGGTGTGCACATTGCCCATTATGGCAAATTTGATTGTGTCACAACCCCTCACTTTAGTCCTTTCGAGATTAGCAAAGAATTCTTGGGTCAAGGCGACGTAGGTTGGCTGCTGTGTGAAAAGGATATCCCACAACCCTATTCTCTTTAAGCTCCCCTCCACTGCCTCCTTGATCCCTAGATCATCGATCACTTTCTGAGACCCGTACTTGGTGGCGACGACTCGCCTCGTCATGCACTCAGGGTGGATAAGATCAACCTTCTTTTTCCTGTGTCCTCTACCATAGGACACCCCCGCTGGTGCTTTGCCCAGGGTCTTTTCTCTGTCCGCCTCCAAATATGTCACAACATCTTCTCCTTCCGGCTCCAGCTCCACCTCTTCCTCCTCGCTATCTTGTTCTTCCTCCATCGCATAGGATTGCAACCCCGAGCTGGTGTCAAAATTGTACTAGTGGGTCGACTGCTCCTCTTCTTGCTGCAGTTTCCACGAGGGTCGCGGATGCACATCACGTCTCACCGCCGTGCTGGATGTCGAGTGGCGGGGTGGTGCAGGCTTTGGAGGCAGCCTGGATGAGGACGGCGCCGCTTTAGATCTCTAGTTTCTTTTTGCGGCCGCCGGCTCGATCTCATCAATGAGGTTGTCCAGGTCGACCCCCATGGACTCCTCCTCTTCTTCGTCCTCTCCCTCGTAGGTGGCGTCTGTGATATGGTGGCTGTCGGATGAGTGGGAGTGTGATCCGCTCATCGATAGCGACCGACGGAGGGAATGGTGGGCGGAAGCGGTAGGTGATGGGGTGTGGGATGGAACGGACACATCGGAGGAGGCATTTTTAGAACGTCAGTTCCCTCCGGTGAGGATGTTTGTCCCCTTTGTGATAGCCTTCCCAATCTTCTTCATTGTGGAAATGGAGGTGAAAGTGGTGTAGGAGGGAGATTTTCATATTTGGTGGAGAAGGTGGTGTGGGTGTGGTTTTGTGGGTGGAATTGAAGGATAGTGATGTATGGATGGTGGTTATATGATTAGTGGTGGATTTGGGCAAGAATGGAAGGGTTTTTGTGGAGGTTTTGTGTAGGGGAGTTGTTGGGCGGAATGGAGATGGAAATGGAGATGGAGATGCGATTGGGTGAGATTGGACGGTGGGAATGGGAGAGGGATGGCTGGGGATCAATTTGGAATGGATTGGGAATCAAACCGAGGTGTTTTTGGGGGTTGGAGGTGGTGAATGGGGGAGCACACAGCCGTTTTCCGCCACCACGGTCGTTTTCTGGAGGTGGAAGACGATAGAATGAGGAGGGGGTCGGGTTTATACGTTTAAAAACATATTTTTTTTCTTGAACCGGGTTCGGCCACAGTCGTGGCAGGTGGCCACGGTTATGGCAGGTGGCCACGGTCATGGCCAGGGTTGGGTAGCATGGCCGCGGCGGGTGCCACGATCATGTTGTCGATGAAGAACTCCCCGGTCTGACCTCGCTACGGTCGTGGCGGTGCGCCACGGTCGTGGACTTGTCCTCCCGCCACGGTCGTGGCGACTTGCCACGGTCGTGGCTGAACTTCAAAACAACCTGGAACTTCGGCCAATTTGCAGCATAAATTCCCACGGCCGTGGCCGTAGCCCACGCTCGTGGCCCACCTTCTTTAACACGGCCATGGTGAGGACCACGGTCGTGGGCAGTCTCCTTCACCACGGTCGTGGTAGCTCGCCACAGTCGTGGCCGATCTTCAAAACAACCTATAACTTGGCCAAATTGCAGCAATAATTCCCACGGCCGTGGCAAAGGGCCATGGTCGTGTTTGGCCCAGAACACCACGGTCGTGGTCTGTCTCCACAGTCATGTTGGGGTTGTTTCTTCAATTTTCCAAGATTCAAAACTTGAACTTTTGATTTCATTGGTTCTTTGGCCATAAATCTTCTTGAATGACCTTGACTTAACTTCTAGATCCTCTCTCTCTAATGTCTATCACCTGCCATCATCAAAACTCAAACAAAACTGTAAAGCACAAGTGCGCGTGTGTGTATTTGTGTAAAACAAAGCTAAAGTGTAAAAATAAAGGTTCGAGAATCTCAAACCACGTGGGTTGCCTCCCACTAGCGCTAAATTTATAGCCTTCAGCCGGGCTTGTTGCTCTTTTTCATCATGTATTGACACCCACGGTGTCCTCCTTCTCTTCTATGGTGATCCTGTCGAGCACTCTGACGACATGTGCTTCGTCCCGAGGAGTGTACATGGAATAGAAATATGGGCTCGATATCCACAGCTCCAGGGGATCATTGTAGCACAAACTCTCTCCGAAGTCTTCATTGGACAGCTCGTCTCTCTCTTCTTTGGTGAACATGAAGAAGTCAAACTTTTTCCTCTTATAAGTAACCGTCAGCGTGCCCTTGCGGATGTTGATTTCTGCGCATGCGGAGGATAGGAAGGGCCTACCCAATATGAGGTACTCTTCTCCATCAATAGGTGTGGTGTCTACTATCAGGAAATCGGTTACATAGGCAATGTTCACTCTTTCATCCATCACCACTATTGTGTTCTGCATGATTCCCAAGGGCTTCCTCTTGGTTCCGTCACCCAGGATAATGGCACACTCCACTGGTTTCATTTTGTTTAGGCCAAGCCATAGGTATATGCTCCATGGCATGAGGCTTGTCCCTACACCTAAGTCGATGAGAGCGTGCTGGATGGGTTGTGTGCCAATGAAGCAAGAAATCAGTGGTACTCCCGGATCACCTCTCTTTTCTGGGAAGCCATTGTCATAGCTGAAGTTCACAGATTTTGAGGCAACAATCTCCTCGGTCGACAGTAGCACTAACTTTCTCCTTCCCAAGCATATGTCCTTCATCAATGAGAAGAGATATGTAATGCCTATTGTTCCTCGCTTCAAGTTTCCTAGGAGATTCATGACATTTCCGCCCCTTTTTTGGAGAGTCGAACCTTCATGGGATTGCTTTCTTTCTTTATCAACTATCTTCACTGGACTCGCTGGAACTTGTGGAGGGGTGGTGGTGACGCTCATCTCATGTAAAGGTCTTGGTTCCCACAAGGATATGGCTTCAAGCACTGCTATGTCCATGGTATGTGAAACTGTAGACGTCACACTATCACCAATAGCTGGCTGAGCTATATCTAGGATAATTTATGTATCCCTGAGTGAGGGTGGAACCAATGAGGGTGCCTCTACATTCGTGCCTGGCACAATAGCAAATTGGGTGCGCTTAGCATTCTCTAGTGGTGCTTGGGCGGCAATTTCTTCAGAGTATTCTTTACCTTTGCTAGATCTCTCAGTCACTTTCTTTTCCCTTTTTCCACAACCTTGAGCAGCTTCTTCACCCCATATGATAGTGACCATACTGACTTGCTCATGTGAAGAAGGGGGAGCTTGTGAGGACGGAGGTGGTGGTGGTCTTTGCTAGGGAGGATTAGGATTTTGGAGTATGCAGGTTGGTTGTGGTGGAGGTGGAGGTTGGTAAGTATGTGGAGGTGGTGGTGGGTATTGGTAGTTTAGCGGGGGTTGGTGGGATGGCGGAGCATATGGGTGTGGTGGCCCTTGATATTGTGGAAGTGAGGTTTCTTGGCCACGTGGTGGGATGTATGTGGCTTGGGTGGCAGTCACATAACTACCATCACTGTTAGGATTCGTCATAGGTTGAGATGGCAGTCTCCCCTCTTCACGACGAGCAAGTGAGATAGAAATCTGATCGAGCCTTTGCTCAAGACGGCTGATGTTTTGTCCTTGAGAAGATACTTCTCTCTTTACTTCATCTAGATTCCTCAATCTTCCAAGTACTTCCTCTTCGAACTTTGAATTGTAGCGTGGCTTCTGTTGCCCCTGTCCTTGCCCATCCTCATTCTGTTGCTTCCAAGAGAAGTTTGGGTGGTTCCTCCACTCGGGAGTGTAGGAACTGGACATTGGGCCCTGATTGTTGTGGCCACCAAAGAAATGTAGAGCGTTGACTTCCTCGTCCACAGTGTCCACAGCCATTGTGGGTTGGCTAGAAGAGCCACCCACTTGATTCTTCATCATCCACATCATATCTTCCATCATTTTCATCATGTCGGGGTCGGTGGCATTGCGTGCGGGAGCCACGGAAGAAAGTGGAGGGGTGTAGCTCCGGCCGCAATGTCCCCCTTTAGTGGAAGCTCGATGGCGTGAATTCTCGGCGAGATGCTCAAACAGAGGCCATGATTCCTCGGGCGGCTTTGCCATGAACGTGCCCCCGCAAGAAGAATCAACGTTGTTTTGGCTTTGCTCCTCAAGCCCGGTGTAGAAGGCCTGAACTAGCTGCTAAAGAGGAACCTCATGATGAGGGCAGTCACGAAGCAACTTCTGGAACCTCTCCCACACCTCGTGGAAGGGTTCGTTCTCTTTCTGGACAAATGATGTGATGCACCTTCTCATGTAGGATAACTTGGCGATGGGGAAGAACTTCTTGAGAAACTCATTCTTCACCTCATTCCAAGTGACCAACTCTGGCCTCGAGACGTACCATTCCTTGGCCTTCTCTTTGAGAGAGAAGGGAAAGAGCATCCTTCTGATGGAGTCGTCGGTGGCGGAAGGAGTGTGGAATGTAGAGAACGTTTCAAGGAACGCATCTATATGGTGGTAGGGGTTCTCGTTCTCCATGTCGAACTATGTAGGTAGAAGCCCCAAGAGTGCCGGTGGGATGGAGAACTGTTGACTGGGCATTTAGTCAACCAGCGTGGCGATGGGGGAGTTGTAGTTCCCCGGCATGAAGTACTAGTGAAGCGGGCGATGCGGCGGTGGAGGTGGAACATCCGGTGGTGGGTTGTTCTCAGCCATCTCAGCCTCTCGGTGTAGGTTGCGGCGAACTTGACGTCTTCTTCTCCCAATCTCGGGGTCGTAAACCACCAAGTCTGTTATAACCTCAATTTTCTAAATTATATAATGAGTTTTGTAAATCTCATTTAAAGATAAATGAACTTTCATGATTGATTGAAATGTATTTCATGGATGAATGGTTGCATGTTTCTTAATGGGCCTTGCTTTATTTGAAGCCCAAATTGATGAATACATAAAGAATTCCATAAAATAAGAAAACGGATGTGGAATATTTCCCTAAAGATAAGAATTCGAGATTATGTATATCTTGGAGTTCAAGGAACTCAAAACCATGAAATAATAATAATGGGATTAAGGAAAAGAGGGAAAAAGTGATTAATATAATGATAACTTGTAATACAAGAAAAGGAATTGAAATAGTTTTGTTATTTCACCAAATTTGGAGGGATGAAGGATAATGATGAATTCGAGCTTCCCTCAATATTTGGGAAAGAAATACCAATCCAATTGAGAGATATGATTTTTCCAAAATCCCATTAGAATAAGAATTTAATTCGAAATTTTAGGAAAATACTTTCCTTTTGATCTAGCGCCTGTGATGAGAGCCGTTGGATTGAAATCCAACGGGCACTGCTCATCGTCCAGGTCCCAGTGGGACTAGGACTCTGTGAGTTGTAGGTTGATTTTCCAACCTGATTTCTCGAGAATCTAAGGTTCAAACGCTTATGGAAATCATTCCGTTGAATTCGGGAGAGTAAGACGAAGGTTTTCAATCCTGGTTTGAGTAGGTTTCGCCTCTGATTGGGAAAGTTCCCAATCCAGTTGGAGCGTGGCCAAACCTATATATATATATAGGAGGGCTTTGGAGAGCACGAGCATAGCCTTTTGCTAGTCCAACCTCTGCGGTTTTGTACGAGGAGCTCTTTGGTGCGCTCAATTGGCAACTTGCTTCCTAATCTACAGCCCGATAGCTCGGCGACCCTCGCCAGAGTCCGGAGGGTAGGGGGCGAGCTTGGAGGGGTTCAGGGAGGAAATTGGACCCGTCACCAGCTTCGTCGAGGGGAGGCGGAGCTCCTTGATCGGTTGGTGTGAGCCGAGGGCGACGGAGGCTCCGAGTCAACCCTCATGTTGACCGCGCGAGCTGCTAGGTCTGAGGTAGAAGACGACCCGATCACCGTCGGATCAGGGATCACGGTGATCTCCGTCGCGATCTAACGAACCTGAGGAGAGGGCGAAGTTGTGCGATCTGCCACCGTGCGATTAGGATCCAGCGGTTGGGTCAGTTTTTGGCCGAACCCTTGGATCGTGATCGGACGATCTGAGCGCAAGGCGCATAAGTGAAAGGGGACACGCGGCGAGGAGTGTCGGATCCTGAAGTGGACCACGGGAGTATCAATCCAACGATCAGGAAATTTTGGGTAATTCCTATCTCTAACGAATATTCAGAAAAACTAATTTTCCTTGTGGAATTAATAGAAATTGATAAGAAACTCATATGAGAAAACTTTATATATGAAAGTTACATAGAAAAATGCAAGGAATACGATAAAAATAATTCCAGAACCTATATCCACCTAGTTTTGCAAAAGAACTTTATTTGGATAATAAAGTTTATTAAAATTTGATAAGAAACCCTAGTTGGATGTTGAAAGGGTAATTTGGTAATTTAGCAAGTCAAATCATTAATATTGACTCTGATAAGGTTAATGGTAGTTTAATTTGCTATTTGATTGCAAAAATGCTTAACTTGGAATTATAATGTTCAAAAGAAGGTTAATTTGCCTGGAAACCCTAATTTGGGCTAAAGAGAGATAAAAACCATATTTTTATGAAATAAGGAAAACAGTTGTTTAATAAAGGAAATTCAATGAGAAATTAAGAGTTTTATGAGGATTGATAAATTAAGGATGTTAATGATGAAAGAAGAAGTAAAACCCTAATTTCTAGAAGAAACACTAATTATGGAATTGAAATCCTAATTTTGAATAAGGAAATTGGATAAGTATTAATAAAAGGAATTGGTACTCTTATTTCAGGATTTCTCTTCCTCATTGCTTGTTGATTGGATTATTATCTTGAAAAGTGCAATCAAAGGTATGTGGTTACGCTTATGAATAATCGCTTTAGTTTCTCGGTGATTTCCGAATGATTTATCGGTTGCTTGAAATAACTGTTGAAAATCTATTTATTTCATGCAACTATAAAGTGACTATGATTATCATCATAAGTATGCATATAACTGGCTAGATCCTTGTTCACCTCTATTGCTTTAAAAAGGCTAAAAAGGGGGTAATACCTAGAGAAAGGTCTAGGATTGCTGTGAGTTAGAAACTGGATTGCCTTGTGCGGTTCATGAGACTCTTCAGCATACCGAGAGTTAGAAACTGGATTGCCTTGTGTGGTTCATGAGACTCTTCGGTTTACCATGTGACTCAACTCTAGAAACTGGTTTACCGATTCGGTGGATCATGAGGGGTTGTAGTATGGTATACAGGTCCACTGCAGGGACAGCTCAGAGGTTATGGAACTTGTGGATCGCGGATGTTATATTAAAATGTAATCTTGATTATTAACAAGACTAATTGCTTGATTACATTGTTAGCATAATTGCTTGATTATTGTTTCCCCCACATACCGACTAACCGTTGTTTTGTTTGTCGGTGATTTAGGTACAAATTCCAAAGCACAAAATAGTAAAGTGACACATTCTGAATTCAAGAACTAAAGAACAAGGAGGAGCTATTTAGAGTAGTTCATCTGTGGTTAGAAGTTTAGTACTTCCAACTTTTCAAAGGTATGATAAAGAAAAATTTTATTGCCAATTTCAGTATAGTCTTTTAGAATTTAATAATTGTTTATGGTTATATGTCGAACCTTTGATCCGGGATTAATGGGTGCGGCTTCAACCTCTTGGTCTCCCTTAATTGGGGGTTATTGAAAGGTGAGGTCGTAACATTTGGTATCAGAGCATGGGTTCCTCAGTTAACCATCAATAATTATTAAATTTTACAAACTCCATAGAACCCAAGGGAGTTATTAGAGGAGTATCCGAAAGACGGAGGTGTCTAGAAAGGGATCACGACCGGGGGCTGGCAAGATTTTCCTCCGCACCGCTAGTCAGAATACGAGGACTCCCGGACCCGTGTGACCGCCTGGCCAAAGTCTTAGGGTATGAATCGAAATAAGATACCTTTAGGACTTCTCATCTTATTCATCCCTTCTCATCACACAAATTCTATTAAGGACCCTAAGGATTAGGGTTTTCTCTCTTTTCCTCACCCTCTTGAGGTATGGGTAAGGTTAATAAGGTTTAAGGAATCCTCCATCAAATTAATGAAAAGCATGTAAATAAGATGTCATGGACATAAGCTTAATAGATTAAACGCAACTAAATGATAGATACATGCTTAGGTCGTATGACATAAGTTATCGTGACCTCAGAAGAGACCTGAGGCTAGACCTTCTTTTCTGGAGGATAAGTTAGTTTTGGAGATAGAGATCTCCATGATAAGTAGAAACCTGGCTACGAGGATGACGTTAACTCTAACCCTAAGTGAAGGATATAGAGAGAGATGGCATGATGGGTTAGACCAGGTGGTTGGATGGATGTACCTGGGATGCCATATGAGCCATAAGAGGATGGATGACCGAGTACTTTTGGCCACCCAAATCCTAGCAAGAGGATGAGACTGTTTATACCTTGGTACCTATGGTATAGATGAGAAGAAGAGTTCCATAAACCATGGAGACGTATAGTAACAGGTTTTGAGGCCTTGTACCTTGTTGATTGTCCTTGAGGAGGACTCAACTTTAAAGGGTTGTTCGAGTTGAAGGATGACAGGAATTGTACGTTATGCCTTTGGCAAGTTTGATTCATGGTTAAGAGATAGAGCATGCAGTTGGACACCTAAAAGTGAACCTAGGGTTCTTAGGCCTAAGAGGGGATGTGGTATACCTAATACTCATGATGAGGATTAAGTTTCTATAGTTTCGAGTATGGTGCTCCACATGCATAAAGGAAAGGGAAAACCCTTTTAAGTTAAAGGTAGGTTTGGTGAACCCCTCACAGCTAGGTTGAGGATAAAGGAAGATATGATCTTGATCCAGCATTGAGGAAAGAGGACAAGTATAACCTAGCATGATTCAGTGGGTGATCTGCTTATACCTTAATAGCTTGCTAGGGTTAAGTAGGCTCATGTGGATGTAAACCCTAGACCTAAGAGCTTTTGTGACCTCGTGGTCAAGGGATAGTTTTCCTCCCATCCTGGGAGAGGGACCCCTTTGGTAGGGTGTATATCAGTTTTGTTAAGAGGTCTCATAGGAACTTGAGAAGTTAAGTGAAGAGTACATGGTATGAGAATGAACTTGTAGACCCATAGATATCCATCTCTAATTGCATACGAATGAGTTACCATGGAGCTTAACCAAGGTAGACAGGTTGCCATGGTTCCAATAAAAGGATGAAGGCCAGCCCATGAATACAGAAAGGGAGATGATGAAGACTTGGGTAAGGTTCTAAGTGAACATGTACTATGATGGAGAATCCTAAGTCTATCCTAAGGGTCAGGTAGGGATAAGACCGATGAAAGTAGGAGTTGACTAATTCCCCAGTTGCACATGACCATAGGGTCGGGAGGTAACAACTATCATTGTCTGAGGGCCATGGGTTAGGAGATTGATCACCTTCATGAACTCATGGGACCCAAAGGGCAGATGAGTAGGGCACTCGCTTGATGCACGAGGGAAGAGGGATGACCCCAAAAGAGTCGGTACCCTATAGACCTAGAGGAGATGACCAAGGATATAAACCTCAGAAGGTTCAAGATTAGTTTGTATCATAATATATGTGATGTAGAGATAGATGTGGCACATTTTAACTTAGATTTAAAAGGTGTATTGGCAAGGTGGGATGTACCACCTCTACTCTTGGAACAGGAAGAACTTTGTATTTGGACTGCAGCCAAATGCTTATTTCCTCTTGTTATGGGAGTGAGAGATAGTACATTACGCATGGCATACACTAAGGATAAGAGATGATGTAGGTTGGAACGTTGCCATGAGAAATGGGGATAGAGAAGATAACCTAACCTGGTAAAAAGAATGATACATGGAAGATAGTCACCTTATGAGGATGTGTTTATCCTAAGCTAAGTGGAACTTACAAGTTATACCAGGTTGAGTTTGATCACCCTGATGATGAAATCAGAGAGTGTTCTTAATAAAGATGGACATAGAGTTGGAGGTGAGATGATAAGTGAAATAAGGAGAAGTGTATGTCTCTGATGTTATCTAATACCTAAGGATATGAAGTGATAATGGATGCTCTGGTTGAGTTATAGCTACCTCGTTTAGCTAGAAGAGGTTGTTTGGCTAACCCTAAGTTTGAAAAGGAGTGGTGTTTAGATAACACTCAAATATAATAAGATACGGGTTGGCTGGTTAGCCAGTCTAGTCCTTGATGTAATGAAAGGATGGTGGTAGAACCTCAGATGCACTTCTTTGGAAAAGAAGGTGATGAAACCCTGACTAGAGTGGTTTAGGGTTTCAGAGGAATCGATCTTGAAGAATCATGACATATAGGAAATCATGATACACCATGGACATGGAGATAGCACTTTGAATGCTTAAGATAAAGTTGCATGGCCATGCAAGTCAGGAGGTAACGGACGAACCCCAGTAACCCAGTGTAACGATATAGAGGACAAAAGAGTCCCCGAGAAAGAAAGGGAGTTCACCACTATGGATGTTGTGATAAGTCTCCCCTTGGCCAAGGAGGGTCGAGATGCAATATGGGTTATGGTAGTTCACCTTACCTAGATGACATAAGAAAGAAAGATTTCTGTCTTAGGATAGATCTGGTTGAACTACCCATGAGAAAGATGGTTCAACTACACCATGATGTGAGTTCAAAGGTTCTTGAGTTTGACCTAGAAGTTCCCTTCCATAAAGTGGAAGTAGGTACATTGAGAACTCTATGTAGTATAGTTTATCACCCCTAACCATGGTTAGTATGATACAGACTAAAGGGTCTGATGAGGGCATGTGTGCTCATTCAGGGTGATATCTAGAGACAGTTCTTGTCCTATGAAAGATGTGACAATGACCACCATAGCCAGTATCGGGTTTCTAAAGAGCTCTGTAAGGGAGGTTGAGTCGGTCACCACTTCAGTAAGGTGATGTTGGTGAAAGGACCACATGATGATTATGAAAGGACCACAGTGCATGAAGACGAAAGTCACTTTAATCATGCAATGGATGAAAGGAGCCTAGAGACGACGAGATTCGTGAGCAGATGCAAAGTAGACTAACATGCAGTGCACTGTGGGGGAATATAATGTGAGAATCCGACCCCTCTGAGCTACAAGTGAGAAAGTTGAGTCCCCGATACATGGGTCCATTAGAGATGGATGGGTGGAGATGGTTAGGTTTTGACCCTACCCCTCAGGATAGAGTAATGTGTGATGTTTTCCAGGTGTCCAATTTAGAGCACTATGTGAGGTACCCCGACCATGTGCTGAGCAATGAACCGAGTGAGCCCCAAGGGAGGCTGAAATGGCCTGAGTCACCTGTGTAGTTTATAGACACCAGGATTAAAGGACTCAAGGAAAAGAATATGTGATGATAAAGGTTCTTTGGATGCGCCATGAGTACGGTAAAGCCACATAGGGGCCAATGATGGACATGGAAAAGTCTTATCCTGAATTGTTTGTTTGATTGTTGAATTTTGAGGACAAAATTCCTATAAGGAGGGGAGGATGTTATAACCTCAATTTTCTAAATTATATAATGAGTTTTTTAAATCTCATTTAAAGATAAATGAACTTTCATGATTGATTGAAATGTATTTCATGGATGAATGGTTGCATGTTTCTTAATGGGCCTTACTTTATTTGAAGCCCAAATTGATGAATACATAAAGAATTCCATAAAATAAGAAAACGGATGTGGAATATTTCCCTAAAGATAAGAATTTGAGATTATGGATATCTTGGAGTTCAAGGAACTCAAAACCATGAAATAATAATAATGGGATTAAGGAAAAGAGGGAAAAAGTGATTAATATAATGATAACTTGTAATACAAGAAAAGGAATCGAAATAGTTTTTTTATTTCACCAAATTTGGAGGGATGAAGGATAATGATGAATTCGATCTTCCCTCAAAATTTGGGAAAGAAATACCAATCCAATTGAGAGATATGATTTTTCCAAAATCCCATTGGAATAAGAATTTAATTCGAAATTTTAGGAAAATACTTTCCTTTTGATCTAGCGCCTGTGATGAGAGCCGTTGGATTGAAATCCAATGGGCACTGCTCATCATCCAGGTCCCAGTGGGACTAGGACTCTGTGAGTTGCAGGTTGATTTTCCAACCTGATTTCTCGAGAATCTAAAGTTCAAACGCTTATGGAAATCATCCTGTTGAATTTGGGAGAGTAAGACGAAGGTTTTCAATCTTGGTTTGAGTAGGTTTCGCCTCTGATTGGGAAAGTTCCCAATCCAGTTGGAGCGTGGCCAAACCTATATATATATATATATATATATATATATATATATATAGGAGGGCTTTGGAGAGAACGAGCATAGCCTTTTGCTAGTCCAACCTCTGCGGTTTTGTACGAGGAGCTCTTTGGTGCGCTCAATTGGCAACTTGCTTCCTGATCTACAGTCTGATAGCTCGGCGACCCTCGCCGGAGTCCGGCGGGTAGGGGGCAAGCTTGGAGGGGTTCAGGGAGGAAATTGGACCCATCACCAGCTTCGTCGAGGGGAGGCGGAGCTCCCTGATCGGTTGGTGTGAGCCGAGGGCGACGGAGGCTCCGAGTCAACCCTCAGGTTGACCGCGCGAGCTGCTAGGTCTGAGGTAGAAGACGACCCAATCACCGTCGGATCAGGGATCACGGTGATCTCCGTCGCGATCTAACGAACCTGAGGAGAGGGCGAAGTTGTGCGATCTGCCACCGTGCGATTAGGATCCAGCGGTTGGGTCAGTTTTTGGCCGAACCCTTGGATCGTGATCGGACGATCTGAGCGCAAGGCGCGTAAGTGAAAGGGGACACGCGGCGAGGAGCGTCGGATCCTGAAGTGGACCACGGGAGTATCAATCCAACGATCAGGAAATTTTGGGTAATTCCTATCTCTAACGAATATTCAGAAAAACTAATTTTCCTTGTGGAATTAATAGAAATTGATAAGAAACTCATATGAGAAAACTTTATATATGAAAGTTACATAGAAAAATGCAAGGAACACGATAAAAATAATTCCAGAACCTAATTCCACCTAGTTTTGCAAAAGTACTTTATGTGGATAATAAAGTTTATTAAAATTTGATAAGAAACCCTAGTTGGATGTTGAAAGGGTAATTTGGTAATTTAGCAAGTCAAATCGTTAATATTGACTCTGATAAGGTTAATGGTAGTTTAATTTTCTATTTGATTGCAAAAATGCTTAACTTGGAATTATAATGTTCAAAAGAAGGTTAATTTGCCTGGAAACCCTAATTTGGGCTAAAGAGAGATAAAAACCATATTTTTATGAAATAAGGAAAACAGTTGTTTAATAAAGGAAATTCAATGAGAAATTAAGAGTTTTATGAGGATTGATAAATTAAGGATGTTAATGATGAAAGAAGAAGTAAAACCCTAATTTCTAGAAGAAACACTAATTATGGAATTGAAATCCTAATTTTGAATAAGGAAATTGGATAAGTATTAATAAAAGGAATTGGTACTCTTATTTCAGGATTTCTCTTCCTCATTGCTTGTTGATTGGATTATTGTCTTGAAAAGTGCAATCAAAGGTATGTGGTTACGCTTATGAATAATCGCTTTAGTTTCCCAGTGATTTCCGAATGATTTATCAGTTGCTTGAAATAACTGTTGAATGTCTATTTATTTCATGCAACTATAAAGTGACTATGATTATCATCATAAGTATGCATATAACTGGCTAGATCCTTGTTCACCTCTGTTGCTTTAAAAAGGCTGAAAAGGGGGTAATACCTAGAGAAAGGTCTAGGATTTCCGTGAGTTAGAAACTGGATTGCCTTGTGCGGTTCATGAGACTCTTCAGCATACCGAGAGTTAGAAACTGGATTGCCTTGTGTGGTTCATGAGACTCTTCGGTTTACCATGTGACTCAACTCTAGAAACTGGTTTACCGATTCGGTGGATCATGAGGGGTTGTAGTATGGTATACAGGTCCACTGCAGGGACAGCTCAGAGGTTATGGAACTTGTGGATTGCGGATGTTATATTAAAATGTAATCTTGATTATTAACAAGACTAATTGCTTGATTACATTGTTAGCATAATTGCTTGATTATTGTTTCCCCCACATACCGACTAACCGTTGTTTTGTTTGTCGGCGATTTAGGTACAAATTCCAAAGCACAAAACAGTAAAGTGACACATTCTGAATTCAAGAACTAAAGAACAAGGAGGAGCTATTTAGAGTAGTTCATCTGTGGTTAGAAGTTTAGTACTTCCAACTTTTCAAAGGTATGATAAAGAAAAATTTTATTGCCAATTTCAGTATAGTCTGTTAGAATTTAATAATTGTTTATGGTTATATGTCGAACCTTTGATCCGGGATTAATGGGTGCGGCTTCAACCTCTTGGTCTCCCTTAATTGGGGGTTACTGAAAGGTGAGGTCGTAACAAAGTCGGTGCAAGTCGAGCGCGTGCTACGCATGCACAGCTGTCACCTACACAAGTCACAAACAAACAACAAGGAGCCAAGTTAGTGAACCAATATGCAAGAGTAACACAAAGAATAAAGAATAGCAATGGTGAGGGCAAAAGGAAAGGCTAAGCTACGTTATCTAACTAGGTCGAGCGCCTCTATCCCCGGCAACGGCGCCAGAAAGCTTGGTGCACTACTGCTAGAGGCTTACAACACCGGCCAACTAGGGTGGCCGAGTGCAATCCACGAGGTCGGGAGGCACGGGAGTTTGATGGGATCTTTGCTTTCAAAATTTGTATGGTCCGAGATCGAGTCTATCACTAAAACTAAAACAATTCGCCCGCAAGCGTACAGGGTCTTGTTGTAGTATAGATCAAGGGCGAGATGCGGGGTCGAACCACGGAGATAGAGGGGGCGCTAGAGTTAGAAGGCGTGAGCTACGTTCCTATTGTGGAGATTAAGGCTTTTAGGGTTTAAAGGTTGGTTGGTTGTTGATTAAGCTAAGAGATCAAGTATGAAAAGCAATATGAAACTAAGTTATCAAAAGACTAAATTAGCAATCTAAGTTAATAAGCTATCTAAACAAGAGCAAGAACAAACTATATTAGACTAAGAAAGCAACTAGCAATTGAGAGCCTAAGTTAACCACTAATCAAGATCAAAGACCTAAATTAACACTTAGCTAGAAAAATTAGGCAATTAACTAAGTTAAATAAAGCAAACAAACTACACTAACATTAACAAGCAAACAGAGCAGTTGAAGTTTTAAGCAATTAGATGATTAAGGTGGGTGGGCCGTTTGGGAAATGTCACTTTGATTTTAGTTGGGGGAGTTCATTAAACATGCATGGTTCTCAATTCATATCTAGATTACCAAACCAAACAATAAAGTCAATGCCAATAGAACATACCCTATACTACTAGTAGAAGACTAGGGTTAGTTGTAATTCTAATGGGATTGGCCAAATCTAGGTTTCTAGGGTAAGAGATAGTGAACAATTGAGGGTTGAGGGTAGAGATTGGAGTGGAGATGAGGGGATTTATCCTCATGCCACTAGCCACTCTAGCCTTTAGAAGGCCCTAGGCAATTGTTTCACCCTCACTTACTCTAGCTACTTAGAGCTCACACTCACTTGTAGGAGGGGTGTGTATGTGGGGACAAGGGGGCTAGCTAGGGATCCACTAATTGGACCTAGGAGACAAACCTAAGATAGCCACATATACTCCAATTCCTTCTAGAAGTTAAGTGTCATCAATCATCTCAAAGCAAGCAATCCACACAAAAAGCATAAACCACATGCAATAAAAATGGGAAATGAGCTAGAAGCAAGGAGAAATCATCATAGGTATGAATTAAGTTCATTACAAGAATTTATCCCCCAACATGGTATCAAAGTAACATTTTAATCCCAAACAGCCCACCACAAGGGGTCTTAGCTAGACATGATCAAGAGAACAAGAAAAGAAAGGGATAGAAGAAGTGGGGACTCCATGGAGCTTGATGTAGAAGCCTCCTTCTTCACCTCCAAGCTGGCTGTAGACGTCCTTCCTCCTCCAAGGTGCAGGGGTGCATGAAATGGTGGGGGTTTATGGATGGAAACCTAGGGAATTAGATTTCCATGGTGGAAAGTAGGTGGAAAATGGTGGATTGAGAGCCAAATGCAAGGAATTTGCACAAGGAGCTCAAGAATGGAGGGTGGAGTAGTGTAGCAGCTGTGAGGGAGTGTGTAACCTAGTTCTATGGTCACCACCCAGGTATATATAGGTGGTGGTGGAAGCACTAGGGTAAGTAGGGGTAGTTTAGGAAAAGTAGTGCAAAATTGTGTAGGATCGGCGGTCACCACGGTCGTGGTGGGTGTGCCACGGCCGTGGTGAGGGTAGTGGGGCACGGCCGTGGGGGTGAATATGGTCGTGGTGTGAAGGAGGTGGTGAAAAAGATGTGGGGAAGTGGCCACGGCTGTGGCGGAGTGCCACGGTCGTGGTGGGTAACATGCACCACGGCCGTGTTGGGTAACACGGCCGTTTTGGAGGAGTCGGAGGTGACCGTGGGGAGGGGCCACATGCGTCTTGATCAGCACCGGCCACGGTCATGGCGAATTGGCCACGGTCATGGCTGGGAGGCAAATTCCCTGTTGGCGACTGACTTCTTGCAATTTAATTCCCATGACCGTGGCAGGGTGCCATGGCCGTGTTCTCTTCTCCTGACCACGATCGTGATGATGGCCACGGTCGTGTTGTCTTCATTGGCCACAGTCGTGGCTGGAAGGCCACGGTCGTGGGCGATCTAAGGAATTCCCTGTTGCAACCTGTTGGACTTTGGCAATAAATCCACGACCGTGGCAGTGCGGCCACGGCCGTGGTGAGGCTTGACTTCTTGATTTTGCTTCTTACTTTGTCAATTTCGGATGTCTTTGCTCGGGGATGATTCTTGGCCACTGGAGGTAGGTTGAGGGAGACTTTGGGGCCTTCTTTGGGTCCCTCTCTCTCGTCCATCTAAGCATGGTCCAAGTACCTGAAAAATAGTGCAAGGAACATCCATAAGCGTATTTGCAATGATAATCATATTGGGGAGAATAACATGTAATTCTAATGCATTTGAATGTAATAAAGGTACAAAATGACACAAGATATAGCCCTAAAATAGGGTTGGATCACCATGTCAATACCATCGACCAATGTGTCAATGGTATCGAAATCACAGAGGCAATTCACTTGAAAATCTCCAGAAAACTTGCTACCATCAATGATGAGTCGATACAATCGACGTCGACCATTTTCTACCTATTCTAGGTTCGATACCATTGACGAGGCCATCAATGGTATCGAGGGAATGAAATTTTAGTAGAATTATCCATTGTTCCAAATTCGATACCATCGACCCAGATGTCGATGGTATCGACCATTCCCCAGCCTGCACACTCAACAAACATATCAGGGTATCATTTTTAGAGACTAAGTGCTAAATTAATGAAAACTACCTAGGAATGTGAAAATTTTAAAGAAACAAACATATACACTACCAAGGTTGGGTTGCCTCCCAACAAGCGCCCTTCTTTAACATCTTAGGCTAGACGATACAGATACCTTAACCTGGGTTGTCAAAGGAAATCTCTGATAATTCATCTGGCAATTTGAATTCCACTCTATCATTACCAATCCCCAGTGTCAAGTAGCCTCACCCAATGGCAGTGATTACATTGTTCGTAGCTTGGAATGGCCTTCCCAATAACATCTCATGTCTTTCCATCTCATTCATGTCCATTACTACAAAGTCAATAGGGAAGATGAATTTGTCAACTTTGACTAGCACATCCTCGCATATACCTTGTGGCTTCACAATGGATCCATCTGCCAACTCGATTGTCATCGAAGTTTGTGTTTTCTTCAATCCCAGCTTTTAAAAAGTGGCAAGTGGCATAAGATTAATGCCTGCTCCTGAGTCACACTGTGCTTTTGGAAAATGTTGTCCACCAATGGAACATGGGATGTAGAAACATCCTGGATCTTTCCTCTTCTTTGGCAGCCTTCTTTGGGTTATAGAACTCACTGCTTCATCAACACACACAACATTTGTATCTTTGATCCGTCGTTTCTTGTTGATGACGGTCTTTCATGAATCTTCCATATAAAGTAATTTGCTCTATAGCCTCCACTAATGGAATTTTGATGTGGAGCATCCGTAAGATCTCAAGAAATTTCTTAAAGTGCCTTTGCTCTTTCCTCAGCTTCAGACTATCCGGGAATGGCACGCTTGGCTCCTTAATGCGCTCGTGGGATGGAATATATGTAACTCTAGGGATGTCCTCCCTGAATCTTGCTTCAATGCCACCGTTTAGGATCAGATTTGGTACATCATTTGTCGATGGCATGACTTGTGGATGCTTCTATGTATTGCTAATGGGTGCTCCACGACGAAGTATAGCTTTCACCTGCTCCTCCGGCCTAGGAATCTCTTCAAAAATCTGAGATATGGGCACAGTAGTGGTGGAATCTTTGAGTGAACTGAATGGTGTGCCACATTCTCCTGGAAATCCATACAAACTGTGAGGGTATGGAACTCTGGGTTTGTCCTCTAAATCTATACGCATGATACTCTGCTCATGCACCTCCTCAATAGGAAGCTCTGATGCTTTGCAGACTGAAATATATTTAACTTGTTGATGTGGCTGAGCGGGCTCTGCATTCCCAGCTAGTTTTTGTTGAATGATTTGCTTCATCGCAGCCACCTCAGTTGAAATTCGGGTCATGGTTGTCTCTAGAGTCCTCATTTGTGAACCGTGACTCTGTAGAGTCAGCCCGAACTGATTCATAAACTCTCCTTGTGACTTAATTTTCTTGCTGAATGTGCTCATCAACTCTTGATTTTGCTTTATTACTTGGTTGAGCAACTCATTGCTCTTGTCTTCCGCACTAGGTGGTGGTTTTTGATCCGGGTCTTGTAGAAAATTATTTGGATCCTTCCAAGAAAATTTCTTGTCCTTCCTCCACGAATAATCATTGTTCCAGTACCCTTGTTGTTGGCGCATGAATTTGGCATGTGCCTCATCATCAGATCCTTCATCTTCTTTTGCTAGCAATCTCTTTGCTATCATGTCCATCTTCTCATTTAGCTCTTTAATTGCCTTTGATTCCCCTGCAACTCTATTTTGTTCTGGTGCATCTCTATTACCCCATGACTGCTTCTTGGCCATGTTCTTCAAGATCTCCCAACACCTTGTACATGTGTTATTCAAGAAGAAGCCCGAGCCCACTGAATCTAAGTTTCTTCTGTCATGCTCATTGAGAGAAAAGTAGAAAATTTTAACTTGCTTGTCCTTGTCCAGCCCATGATGTGGGCACTTCCTTAGCATGATCTGAAAGTGCTCCCATGTCTCTGAATAAGTCTCGCTGGCCTTTTGACAGAAGTTATGGATCTTCCTCATGAGGTAATTCGTCTTCTCGGGTGGGAAGAATCTCTCAAAGAAGACCTCTACCATCTGGTCCCAAGTCTCGATGCGCTCGTCATTGAGATTGTGCAGCCATTCACGTGCATTTCCTGCTATAGAACTGGGAAAAAACTTTAAGTAGAGTGCTTCTTGCGGGAACCTGTCAATCTTTATCATATCATAGTTTTCCACAAATGTGTTGATGTGGGCCACTGGATCTTCATTGTTTAGCCCATGAAATGCATTAAACTTGACCAAGTTTATCAGTGTCGGATCAATCTTGTATGTAGGAATGTTGATCGCCTACTTTTTGATCGGCCCCTTAGACGCGGATGAGGAAGAAACCTTGATCTTCTCCCATATTATCTGTTCCTCAACCATTACTTCGAGTTCAGAATCTGTGTCTAAGTCTTCAGGTTGATTGTGGATATGCTCCTCCTCATCACCTGATCCCCAAGGCAGAATATCATGTGTCGAGTGTGTGTAGTCTGTACTACGCGTCTTCACCATGCACTAGTACCTAAAATGTGAAAATTTGATTAAGTACAGTGCTAGACGAATAAAGAATTTGAAAGATAGACAATGTACTCTCAATTATTAAAATTATTAAAAGTGGCATAGAGTGGCCACTTGTAGCACTCGTAGTGCCAAAAATTGTCGTTTCCCCAGAAATGGCGCCAAAAACTTGACATGACTTTACCGTGCGTATAACACAAGTGTACACGTCAATGTAATATAGGCCTTGTGCGGCCCGAGTCAAACACAGGGAAATGTGATTTTTGGTAGACTACTACTAACTACTCATGATCAGCTAAACCAATTGTAAAAGTTTGGAAGTTTTTTTGAAAAAGAAAAATAAAAACAAAAGAAAACAAAGCAATCGATTAAATGGTTGGTTTAATCAATTCAAAAGAAATCTCTAGGATTACGGTTTCACCGTGGGTTCTCGTTATACTAATTCCTTCACATCACAACTCGTCTCCCTTTTCAGATAGTGGCCAGTAGCCAGAATTGCTCGGTTCTGTAATGCAATTCACTACCTTAATCTAGGTTGGTTCCATGCCAGTAGTAACCTATGCCCTAAATTAGGTGCATGAAAAACATGTCTCTGGGTTCCCACCATTAAACGTACATCGCCTTTTCTAAAGGATTTATTCCTTAATGTGATTACCGCCTCTTTTCAACTGTTAATTCTTTGTCAAAAGCAATTAAAGGTATTAGATTACCATTATGGTGATCAAGCACAATGATAGAAATGGAGAAAATGATATCATACCACGGATTTGAGGGACACATTATGATAAAGTATGTAAGAAGAGTCATACAATGATTGCACAGGCTACTCCCGGTCCTAGAGACAAAGGGGATTAGCCCCGCATGTTCATCTCAATGCAAAACACCATGAACAAAGGAGAAAACATGAAGAAAACATGGATGGAGATGGTGTAACCCCTAAACGGAGAAGAACCAGGTGATCCTCAGTGCGGAATGAGCGTTCTGCAGCCTTTCGGCAGTAGAAAACTCTGTCTGCATTTCTGGAATGTCCCAGGATATAGCTCTCAGCTCCGTTCTTCACTCTCTCCTTCTTCGAGACTTGTGCAATGGAATAGAACGTGAATGATGGCTTTGGGCCATCTTTTCCTAGGTATAGGTACCACTTACGGCCGCCAAAAGAATGCAGTCGTCCGATTGAAGTTGTGCTGGATAAAACTCTGATCCGACGACATTGATACCATCGACGGGGTGTCGATGGTATCGACACCTTAGGGTACCGATGCATTCTTCAATTTCTGGAAGCCTCCTGAAGCCTTCTCGATACCATCAACTGTTCCCGTCGATGGTATCGACGGGGTCTAGAATTGTGAATTGTCTGAAAATGAGACAAAAACACAAATCAAATCCAAGAAATATGATGATCTATACAAAACAATGTAAAACAAGATGAACTTGATGCAGGTAAGAATAATAGGCTAAAGGAATTGAATCATGTGATATTAACCACAAATATGACCAATAAGCACATAAAACGAGTGTAAAACTAGCCTATAAAAGCGACTTAAAACCCCTACATCAAGCTACCATTGTCACCATGGCTCTCACCTCATGGTGAGTGACACACACTAGATGCCACATGCAGATGTCAACTTATGAGTTCCACTAGAAGGGAACACCTATGTAAACCACCAATCAACCCTCCAAGCTATGGAGCCAGGTTCTAAAGGAATCTTGGTCTTGCAAAGCTGTAAGCACTCATGATAACCATTATTTGGGTTGATGCTTATTGCCATATTCTAGAATGGTTAATTCAACAACAAGCAACAACCAAGAGCAATGATAATGTAAGAGAATGTAATTCAAGGCTCAAACACAAAGGAAAATCAAGAGGGTGATTGAGAGGGGGAGATCTATAGGAAAAGGGGTGGTTTTTATAGATACTAAGGTCATGAGTATGGTTCTTGAATTAGTGGATCTTCATAGTGAGAAGTAGAGGGTCTAGTGCCACTTTCATGGTGATCAAGGTATAATTAGCCAATAATCCACCCATGATTGGGTTCAGATTGGAGAGAGGAAGGGCTTGGTTCAGTTTATGGGGTGTAAAAAAACTAGAGAGAGGGAGAGTTGGTCAGAGAGAGAGAGAGATAATTGGCCCTCTTTCCATTCTAGTTGAGAGGTTGAAGATAACCTCTGGGATCATGGCTCCAAGGGTCACATTACACGTGACTTATTCAATGGTTGGGCCATGTTATTCACTAAAATTAGATGTCACGTTTGAATGATCAATTATTCAACCAATATTGTATGGAAATTATTAATAATAATCTTTTTTCAATACAACTTATACTTAAAGGAAGGAAGTTCTATCTCCTTAAATCCTTCTTCCCTTAAAAATAATTTTGCCTAAAGATTTGGCTCCACTAGCAAAAGGTAGGGGTGATCTTTTACCATGACAAGTTTTATCACACATCTAGTGTCACACACCTAATTGTTTGGAACCTAGAAAGTACATGATTAAGTTATTGATGAATTCATTATATGATAGATTTATGGTTACAACTTAGGTTCCATCCAATTTTCATGATATTTGGATTTAAAGGAACAAGAATGTAGAGGGTGTCTTTTGTGCAAATGTGACTGTTTTGGTAATATCCTCAAAGTTTGGGAATCTGATATTTAATTTGATGATATAAGGTTACAAACAAAGTAGAATAATGAAGGAAAGGTAATGGCTTTAGTTAATGGTTTGATCCCTATACCTAGTTATGATCTTAATATTTAGAAAGAAATGTAATGTTCACCAAATATATCATGAGAAAACTTTGATTGAGGAATTTTGTCAATTCACACTTTGATATTTGTAATCAAGGAAAGTATTAAGCCTATGGACCCTTTGAGATACCATGGAATGGGCCATGTGCCCCAGAAACCAAACTCAAGAATAATTAGGCCAATCATGATTCACTAAGGGTCTTGGAGTACAAATTTGGGAAATTTGTATTCCATGTTCATGATATATAATCGAAGTATTTTTATTTGCTAGAGAATTGAGATATAAGATTATACAAGAAATTTCATATACTTTGATTATCTAGTGGTCTAGGTAAATAAATTAGTAATTCTCTTATTTTTACCTAAAAGGTAGGTTTGGTGTATTTATCCATTTAGTTTTGACCTAGCATCATGGTAAAGGAAGGGTAATAAAAAGATAATCTTAGTTTCAAAATATGGGCTTAAGCAGAATTAGTATATAGTAGAAATAATTATTTCTTTGTTGTGGACTTTTATATAAAACAAAAGAAAAATAAAAAAGGGGCAAGCTCCCATTCTCGTGGACTAGAGAGTTACGCCTTGATAAGAACAAAGCCCGAATAGAAACCTATTGATGGAGGACATCACATGATATCCAATAAAGGAGAATTTATATAAAGACCCATAAAGGATTCCCTAGGATATCTAAAATTGGATCTAAGGTTTCCAAAAGAAGGATGAGGCATAAAGAAGGAGATGAAGGGAGTTGACGAGAGAGGGAACCCTTCACGATGGCCATGGGGATTGTAGGTTGAGATCTATGATATGTACCCTTTATTGGGCATAGGTGGTGCCATCCGAGTCGGAGAAGACTATTCAAAGCCGGTGGCAATCTCAGATTGAGGGACAACGACCTCTATGTCAAGATCTAGGCTGCCAGAGGCCCTCCCAGTGGGCGACAACATGGATAGGGGAGGAACAGGGCAACGTATCCCAATTTAGCGAGTGAAGAAGAAGTGTGATGATGCCAATGTGTTGACTGACCAAGAATGGAGTAAGATAAAGTCTTCAGTGCCCTTTTCTTATTGGTACAGTCAACTCCTGTGAGCGTTAGTCCATTTTGATTTTGATCAGTGACAACACTCACTGTGGGTGGGAGATAGGCACACGATGCACCCAGTTTGGGTGAGTCGGGAAGGAGATGGATCTGACTATAGGATCTATGAGACCCAGACCCAACACACATCTTGGAGAAATCAAGACCATTGGATCTATTTTGAACGACCAAGATTGTATATAACTAGGTAATTCTGGTATAATTATAACTTCTAGTCTGGATCATTATTTAGGACAAATAAGATATCAATGGAAAGGATTTTGAGTGTCGAATAATATAAAAATACTTTCATGAAGTGTTTGTGATATAGGAACTCCCAATTCTCTAGAAAATACGGCTCTTTTGATCATACTAAATAATATTGTCTTTGCACTAAAGTCTATGTGTTTTGGTTGCTTTGAGGTTTATAAATAGTAATAAATTTCATATAGTCTTGAAGTTGATCTGTTGTGTATTTTTGTTGTTTTTGACCAAACTAAATTTTTTTATCATCCTTATTTTGATGTTTTGTATGAGTTTTAATGAAAACCCTAATAAGATAATTATGGGTATTTCAACCATTGATTATGAAATGATCTGAGATTTTTATATAAACTCTAATGTATAGTGTTCTTATTATTTCTAAATTTTTCCTAGAGTTTCATGTATAACCATATTAGTATTTAGTTTTTTGGCCTAAGTGTTCATTATATAAAGTAAACAATTTTTATTTGTGAGACAACATGCTATTTTTATTTCCTATTTAGTATGAAAATGATTTTGATTCTATTTTCATATTTATTACAACTAAGTTAGTAATAGTAGTACATGTGAGTATGTTTGAGGTTTACTCGCAATATATGATGTATATACTCATATATTAGGGCATAAGATGCTTTTTGGTATATATGCCTATATCATTGTATGTATGCTATATAATGTGTGACTTTAGAAAAAATTAGAATCCTAATTTAGTATATAAGGTTAGGATGAAGGGGTTTAATATTTAAGAATGGAAAAGGTAAAATGTGCTTGGACTTATAGAACTTTGATGATGTCCATGTGATTAGGCCATGGAATAAGGAATACATACTATGTTAAGGGTCTCATCATTCAAGGTAAGTGGGCCATGTCCCTTGAATTTTATTATTATTATGATCCAGCCTACACCTTTCTACAAAGTAACTTAGAGATTAAGTTTCTTTTATACATTCAATTATTACTATTTAGCTCATATCTAATAATAATTTTAGTAATTAAACTTTGTTTAGATGAAGTTATGTTGTGAGGATATCAAATTATAGAACTTTGGTATTTAATCTACTTCTAGATACTTAGTATTTATGTATTTAGATCAATGTATTTTTCTTAAGCCTTCGGGCTCATATGTCAAATATCTGATATTAGAACTTAATTAAGTCATTGGATCAAATCATAACATCAGATTAAGATTTATTCAGACAATATCAATCTAGATTTCAAATTTTAAATTTAGATTACTCATTGTGAGTAGTCACAAATTAGATCCTCATACCTAATAAGAGATTAAGATTTGGATATAATAAATTAAGAACATATTTAGAGATAAGATATTATGAACAGATTCATAGATAAGATATTAACATTCAAAGATAAGAAATTAAGAACACATTCAGAGATAAGAGATTAAGATTCAAAGATGAGAAATTAAGAACAGAGATAGAAAATGACACAAGAACATCAATACATTATATGATAAATCCTCATCAAAGAGTCTCAGGATGATGTAGAGGGTGCACTACAACAGACATTGTGGGTGTCACAGAGGACATGTAGTACCAATAGAGGGTGCTTTGCACCATAGAGGACACTTCGGTGTCAACAGAGGGCAAGTTGTGCCAACAGAGGGTGTGTTGCACCATATAAGACACTAATAGGGGAGGAATTCCCATAAAATTGTGGGCACAAAGTAGATAAAAGACATAAATAAAATACATCAATTCGGTAAAAGTTTACAACTTTCAAATCTTCATCTAGCTTTTAGTTTCAGTACATTCTTGTTTATTTTATTAGAAATTCAATGCCACTTACTCTGACCTAGGTTTCCCTTTGTCCTTGTCTAGGGGTGAGATGTCTACATGTATGAAACTTTAGAAGATAGTCTTTACAAGATGATGCAGTGACAACTTAGGAGGTTTCCTTAGTGGGGCGCCATCTACATGGTTCCAGAGTTGAGATGAGATTTGTATAAAGAAGTATTATGGTATTAAGTTTTTTTTGTATACGATGGTGCAATAGAGTCTATTTCCTCAGAATTTATGAGAATTCCTTTTACACAATATGTAATAGTTCTTATCTATCATTATTGTAATGTATATGAGTGGTGGTAACACTCCCCATTTGAAAACAAATAACTTTCGCTCATGTGATAAGAAAATTGGGGTGTTTCAATGTGGTATCAAAGTAGTAATGTAGATGGCCATCACACAAATTCTCATATTCTTAGTTAAGATTTCCCATTAGAGACTAAGTGAAACAAGATAGATTTAAAAATTAAGTTAGTAACCATGTTTATAAAGAAGTGAGAGACAAATGGTAAAATTTGAGTTAGAGGTTTAGTGAGGCAATAGAAGTTGAGATATGTATTAGGGTTAGTGTCTAGCCACTTTGAACTTTTTATGTTAACTTTAGATTTGTGTATATCCTGGCCCCTCTTTTTCCGCATGTTTGTGTTAATGGACATTTGTACTGTCAAATGAGATAAACATGATAAGATACGACACTTTCATATGTATGATCGGCCGACATGCATTAAGAGGTGACAAAAAAAGTGGTTTGTAGAAAAAGTTTGAGGTAGATGGTCACCTAAACCTGATTGCATACCAATTAGAACACCTAGAAGGTAGATATTTTGAAATAAATGAGTAACTTAACTTTAAAGTGGAATAATGAGTGGAGGGAGATGAGGTCTTTTTCATAATATACTTGACAAAATTATAGAACTCTTGATGTCTTTATAATCATTATATCAAGAAGGAATTGTAGTCGCAAGCCAGATCATCTATGGTTGTTAAGGAAAATACTTGAGGATAATAGAATTGATGTTATAAATTGGGTTTAAGCGTAAGGTATGGTAATTGCTAGATGTATTAAAAGTCTTCAAGGTTATACATGAAGATGCTTTGAGCATATGGTGACACACAATATCGTAGTATGGATCAATGATCTAGGATCACTATAAAGTTGGGTTTTAAATGATTTTCACACGAGATAGAGCCTAGAGAAGTTGCTTGAACAAGGTGTGATTTAATAATCCTGAGGTTTAAAATGGTTTCATGAGAGAGTTTTTACTATTAGTTGATCTGGCCTAGGGAATCATGATAATATGAAGAAGCTCATTAGGAATAATATTAAGATAAGACATGCATGTGAAAATTTTGTACTTTCATGGTTAAGTCCTTTCATACAATTGATATCTCAAGTAGAGATATGTTATTAAGATCTCCAAGATGATTAATTTCTAAGTATCTAGTACATGGTAAGTGTGTGACATAGATTCAATTCATGATGAAGTTCCACCATAAGATTTTAATAAGATTCATGATTTGAATCATGATAGGAATATGAGAACAAATTGCTTTATGAATTATGATGCAAATGCACTCAGATGTATGCTTTACCGTTCATGATAAGATTCTATTAAGATTCATGCATTAATATTTTAAGGTCTTGTAATACCATGAGGTCAGAATGCATTAAGATCCATAATACAATCAAATTTAATGAGATGAGATTATGTAGTTAGACCCAGTCTCTAGTGTAAGTCAACTCAAGAGACATAAGGCCCAAGACCTTAATGCAGGCCGATTTAGATACATAACTCATGCCATATTTACAAGTTATGTGACCTCACACCTAAGTGCATAGAATGAGACCTAGATACCATAATACATGTCTCTAAAGAAACATACATAAAAATAAAGAATTAAGTAAAGAAAGAATTTGTGTTTATGCTTAAGATTTTCCTACACATTTCCATGTTGGTCGTACATGATAGATAGATAAGGATGTAGACATAGTTGGCTATCCATGAGAAGGTCATACTTTGAAGGTACCTATGAAACATTATGACAATTGTCAAGAGTTAGTGTATGTAAGGTATGTGAAACTCAAAAAGGTGAGGTGGGTAGCCTCCTATAGTTTAACCAAATTTTAAGGATGAAATTCCCAAAAAGGTGGGTACTATTATCACACCCATAATTTTTTGGAACCTAGTATGTACATTATTAAGTTATTGATGAATTAAGTATATGATATATTTATGGTTACAATAAGATTCCATCCAATTTTAATGATATCCTGATTTAAAAGAAAAAGAATTTAGAGTGAGTCTTTGTGAAAGTTTAACTATTTCGGTAATATCCTTGAAGTTTGGGAATCTGATATTTAATTTTATGATATGAGGTGACAACCAAAGTAGAATAATATAGGAAAGGTAATGACTTTAGTTAATGGTTTGAGCCCTAGACCTAATTTAAATGTCAAGAGTTAGTGTATGTAAGGTATGTAAAACCCAAAAAGGTGAGGTGGGTAGCCTCCTATAGTTTAACTAAATTCTGAGGATGAAATTCCCAAAAAGGTGGGTAGTATTGTCACACCCATAATTTTTTGGAACCTAGAAAGTACAATATTAAGTTATTGATGAATTCAGTATATGATAGATTTATGGTTATGATAAGGTTCCATTCAATTTTCGTGATATCTGGATTTCAAGGAAAAAGAATGTAGAGCGAGTCTTTTATGAAAATGTGACTGTTTTGATAATATCCTTGAAGTTTGGGAATATGATATTTAATTTGATGATATGAGGTGACAACCAAAGTAGAATAATGCATGAAAGATAATGACTTTAATTAATGGTTTGAGCCCTAGACCTAGTTATGATATTAATATTTAGAAAGAAATGCAATATTGATCAAATGTATCATGATGAAGCTCCAATTGAGGAATTTTGTCAATTCACACTTTGATTTTTGTAATCAATGATATAATTAAGCCTATGGACCCTTTGAGATACCATGGAATGGGCCATGTGCCCCATAAACCAAACTCAAGCCTAATCAGGCCACTTTGGATTCACATAATGGTCACTGGAGTACAAAATTGGGAATTTAGTATTCCTTGTTCATGATAAATACTCAAGGTATTTTTATTTGATGTAGAATTGATATATATGATTATACAAGAAATTTCATATAACTTTGATTTATCTAGTGGCCCGGGTAATTATATTAGTAATTATCCAGTTTTTACCTAAAATGTAGGTTTGGGGTATTTATCTATTTATTTTTGACCTCATATCATGGTAAAGGAAGGGTAATGAAAAGATGATCTTAGTTTCAAAATTTGGGCTTAAATGGAATTAGTTTATAGTAGAAATAGTAATTTTTTTGATTTGGAATAAAAAACAAAAGAAAAATAAAAAAGAGGGGTGAGACTCCCAATCTCGCGGATTCGAGAGTCATGGGTCGGGAAGAATAGAGCCAGAACAAAGACCTATTGAAGGAGGACCTTGTATGAGATCCAATAAAGGGAAAGCTGTATAAAGACCCATAAAGTATTCCTGAGGGCTTTTAGAATTGGATTAAATGTTTTTACAAGAAGGATGAGGGATAGAGAAGTAGATGAAGGGAGATGAGGAGAGAGGATGTCGTTGGTGGTGGCCATGGGGATTACAGGTTGAGGTGTTAAACGTCGGCAGCCTTACGGATTGAGAACTTTCTAAGGTCCTTTTGTAACTCAACTTATTAAGCTACTGCTTGAACTGCTTGAATTTCCACTTGAACCGTAGCTCGAGCTTCTTGCATAAGACTTTCCCTTTGTGCATTAAGGGCTTGAGTTACCCTTCAGGAAATTTCCTCCTCTTGTGCCATCCTAGCTTGGTTCTCACTACTATGATGATGAAAGGTTTGTTCTATCTCAGAGTCAAAGCTGGTAGCAAGGCTGGAACTGTCCGAGCGGTGCATGCACTAGTTCTTGGGGGTACCTGGGATGGAAAGATCTTTCGAGATTCAGATGGACGAAGTAGATTAAAATTCAAGTAGGTGATCAATAATATCAAAAGTAAAAGTAAAATCCTAGATTAGTCTCAATAGAACTAGATTTAACTAGATGATTTTGTTATCCCTGACAACGGCGCCAGAATTTGACGTGGTTTTTACTGCACTAACAAACTCACTTAGGGCTGAAATCCCTAAGTTTTTACCAAAACCTTATGCAATAGTACCACCCGCAAGCGGGCATATCTTACCGTAGTATAGTTAAGGATCAAATCCCAAGGGAAAACATTTTTAAGAATCTTGCTAGTCAAATCTGGATCAACTAAGACTAATATTTATAATAAGAGTTGATTTGGGTTTAGTTAAACTAATTGCAAGGAAAGTAAAAGAGCATGATTAAAACTAAGTTTAGATTAATGATGGGAATCACTGGGGTGGAATCGGGTTTCATCACCACTACACATACAAACATATCCAAAACACATCCAAGAAAGGTACAACTATCCAAATGGAGTAGCAAAACATTCGTTAGGAAATAGAGTTTGTGTAAGCATCTCCACGGGCTCGACGTCTCGTTACCCACGAATCACACACTTACTACTCTGGAGATATCCCTCTGGAATTTCTCATCCAGGCATCAACCATGTTAATCGATATTCAAATCCTAAGTATTGAAGTTCTCACAACAAAGGAATATAATAGATCATGCAAGATAGGTGATCAATCCACAAAGCATGCATTAAACGATTAACAATAAAATGGAAAGTTATATACAAGCATGGAATGATATAAAATAGACATGTAAGCATGGGCAGTGGGGCTAGTCCCCGCACCCTAGTGAAATGGACTACTCACTCCTCATGATAGAAACAAAAAGAACAATAGAGAGGGAAGATTCTGCCATTGTCATGGTGAAGAAGACGGTCGCATCGCGGTGGAGAAATAGTCTTCTACACGATGGCGGGGCAGATTTGGACAAGAAATTGAAGAACACCAAGTCAGTTGAGGAAGGTCTTCTCTCTCCTTCTTCCTTCTCTTCTTGTGCTCTTGCTCGTAGGAGATGGAGTGGTAGATGGTTGATGGATGAAGGTGCTATAGATATGAAATCCCACCACTTTCATGGCTAGGAAGTAGATCTTGATCGATCAGAGATGGCGGAGTAGCAAGGACACCACGGAGGTAGTCTTTGGCAGCGGAGATCATTTTCCTTGGTTGGGCATAGAGTAGCAGCTTGTCGGCATCATGGAGTGGAAGAGATGCCTCAAATAGATGGGGAGGTCATCTATTTATAGGTGCAGACCACCGACTTAACACTGCGGTTGAGGTCGTGTGGGTGTGCCTTGGTCACGGTCGTAGTCGAGCTACTTTGGGCCTCAGTCGCGGTGGGGACACTGGTCACAGTCGAGGTGTCTTGCCTCAGTCGTGCTGGGTGTATCAGTCGCAACTTTGTCCCCTTAGTCGCGGTCGAGGTGAGTTTTGCGTTCCTCAATCGAAGTTGTGTGGGCGTGTCGTGGTCAAAGTTGTATGTTGTGGTCGAAGCTATATGCCACAGTCACGGGCCTTCTCTTCTTAGTCATGGTCACAGCCTTCATGGATTGGGCGGCTACCGCTATGGGTCGATGGGCCTACGTTGATGAATCCTCTGACTGATGAGGATGCTTTCTGATGAAGGAACTGCCCATCAAAAAAAGGTCCAAATTATCGAAAGTTTCTTGGGCCCACTAGTCGGTTAGTGGGACCATCACCTCCTACACTTGTGCACATAGTGCCATGCTTAATCCTACAATGGAGATGAATGGATTTGATCAAAAATCTAAGTAATCATCTGAAACTGAGGAAAACTGTATATGAGCACATTCAGGGGGCATATAAGAGATTTCAGTGCAAAACTGGGCCAAAAATGATGAGTAAAACTAAGATGAATATGCATTCATCAACTTACTATGGAATACTAAATGTTGAGCACTGATCTACATTTTCTGTGAACAAGATCTTATATGAACAATTTATTACTCCTAGTTGAATTTTTATATTTTGAAAAGCATTAAAGGCACATATATATTCCTCTTTGACTTGATTATTAGTGTTGCATGATATTATTATATGTATCTTCTTGCATATATTGACTATGTATTTGGTTGATATACCATATCTCCCGTTGAATAAGCTTATGACTTGTTATATACTTTACAAATAGGCCTCAACACAAAACAATATGTCAGTGTACCACCACATGGTGATAGCCCACTAAAATGTGATATCATATCAATAGTGTTTAATAAAAGCCTTCCCCAATCTAGGTTGAGTGGCACCCTTGTAAAAAAATCCTTCCCTATTCTTGGGTGAGTGGATCTCTTCCATATAATAGCCTTCCCCTTTTGGGTTAAGTGATATGTGTGGGACCTTCACACACACCTTGTAAGGGTTAGGTGAATGGTTCATTTGGAGTACACTAGAAACTTGTAACTCAATGCAACCTTGTAAAATAAACAAAGTTTCAGTATTGCATGTTGTATATTCAATTATAAGTTCTTCCAAGTGTGATGTTTCTTAGTATAATTGTTTTATATATTTTTAATTACAAATAATTTCCGTTGATTGTGTCTTAATCTACATGATTAGACAATGGAATATAATGATCATATATATGTTCATGCTCACCATTTCATATACCTATCTTATTATTTGTACTAATGAAGCATGTTACACCAACAAGAACTTCATGGGGAGTTTTAATTGTAATTAAGTTTTTGTTTATATCTTGATAGTTTCTCTTTCTAGTCTTTTCTTTTCCATGTTTCTTTTGAGACCTTGTGTGAAATTTTTTATTGTTCAAATAATTTAAATGGAAATTTACTTAACACATGCATTGTTATGTGTGTGATTCAATGGGATACTAAGAGATATATGCTTTCATCCATTTAATATTGTCCACTCAAGAAGTGAGATTGGAATTGAGTTAATAATAGGTATGTGAAAGTTATATCACAACATAAGACGTAGCCACTATGTAATAATTAACTAAAATTAAAATCTTTGATACAAGAAAACTCTAAAATTCCACAAATATGAATTTGATGTGTCTAGGTCAACTGTGGGTTCTGACTAGTAATCACCTCCTATTTGTCTAGATATAATGGCTGAGGTTTCCCACTCTACATGGCCTTAGTGGATCCAGAATTGAACCCAAAGGGATTTTCTTTGTAACCCTTGAGAGTTTTCTATCCTCTCTTCTCTTCTTTAAGTACTACCCTATCCACATACTATAAAGAAGTATGGTAACATCATATCACTTATTATCTAGTTAGGTTTTTTTACTCGATTTGATTACTCACACAATTATGGGTAGCCTAAGTTTGGGAAAAACTGAACTTCGAATTAATTCAAAAAATAGACTAAAATGTATTTTTTTCCCATGATCTAAATTTTATTGACTTGACTTGAATTAGTAGAAAATTTATAATATTAAATATCTCAAATATCCCTTCAAGAATTCAATAAAGTAATAAAAATAAGGGAGAATCATCAGGGGTGAAGATTGATAAGGGAAAATAGAAGAGAGACATGAAATTCTATGAGCATGAAAATCTTAAAGACCCCACCCTAAGAAAAATCATGTAGATTAGGATGAAAGGCATAAAGTTCTTTTGTATTCCATGAACAATATGGTAGTACACACAACAACTATAGTTTGGTGGCACTAACCTAAAATGACCATAAGAAAATTCCATAACCTATCTCCATCAAGGATTTCATGTGACTTGGCCTTGATGCATTATGTGGGAAGGATGTCTATGATGTCCTACATAAGTCAAACACTTGGTTACTTTGAATGGATAATAGATTCAAAGTTTTAGAGTGTCCTAGAAATAATAAAGTAACCAACTCAAGGGGGTGGTCAAATTTTGGTGGAAAGTTATACCCACACACAACACATAGTTCGCTTTATCTGGGAAACTTTTATCCTAATCTATACCACCTAATTTACGCTAGCCTTTGAAATAAATAAGAAAAAAAATCCTTAACCTTTTCTAAGGAAACTCCTATTCCCGAAGACAACTGACGATTTTTCCTATTAGAATGTCATGTGACAAAACTAACTGTACAAGAGAAAGTAGTCAGTATTATTGATGTGATCCACATTACTTTGAAGTATTTTGTTTCCTTACACAAATGTTTCACCTTCCTATATGTCTATAATCAGACCCTCTGTATGTAGAGAACTCTAGTTATGGGACATGGAAATAAACCACCTAGCATAGCCTACCTAGGACTAACAGATTATGTGCCTAATTATCCTGAATATAATGGAAAGCCCAGTGGCAACAATAATAGAACCAAGAACATAAACAATAGTCCATAGATACCCCTTCCAAAACTACAACCACACCCCCAATTAGAAGTAGAATCAAAGTCAAACTAGTGCACAAAAATTTCAATATAAGATAACAACATGTATTCTCAACCATCAAATAGTTGCCATATAAACTGGTATTTTCATTAAGATATTCTATCCCATGTTTGCCAAACCACCTTGGGTGTAATCACCTTTTGTCTATACATCATTGGACTTAGAAGAATTACCCCTTGGTTGGTCTAACCCTCAGTTCATAATATCATTTTCATTATATGATACTCATATTGGTGTTATAATGAATAGGAAGTACAAAACATCCAACAGATTATTTCATCAAACTTCAAGAAACCCTTGGCAAACACTTGGAATTCGATGAAGTGGTTACCTATAAATAACCACATAAATTTTTCATGTAGTATTCATGTAGTTACACTTCAAGTGTACTTAAGCATATGTAGATACAAACAAGCAAGCAAAGGTGGATGCAAGCAAACATTATTCAATTAACATCATCTGCATGTACGTATAAACTAGGGTGTCACCATATGTTCAAGTTACCAATTAGATCTAGATTAGATCCTAACTAGGGTTTAGGTTTTCCTTGGTGTAGGATTGACATTAGGGCTATGCCTCAAAACCCTTATTCCCATGTTCATGGACCTAATGATCTAGGAACCTTAATTATTTATAATGAAACTCTACTTATCAAAGCAGTATGAACACTTAGATCAGATTATGTGCATTACAATTTATAACATTTTCTTCCTTATCCTAGTTACACATGTACATGATTATTCACTTTATAAACCCTAATTATCCATCATCATCATCATCATTATCATAGGGTCTTATTACATTCAGTAATCTTTATTTATATGGCAAACTAAATGTTTTGGTATATTCAACTTCTTAACTATCAGATCCAGGGCTTCCATGTATTAACTACCCTATATTGTTGTAGTTTTGTAAGCAAGGTCATATCTAAGGCATCAAACTATTTGATTCATATTCTACTCATTTTCATGTTCAAATCCATATATGATATGACTATCATTCGATCTATGGTGTATTTCTAGAATTAATGAAAGATAAATATATCTAGGCCAATTAGAGCATGATATATTATCGATTATGGTATTATCCACTATATTACATGTGTCTGAGTCAGCCAATGGACTCAAGTCATGTTGGCACTCCGTGCCCACATGGATGAAGCAAGAAAAGCATTGAATTTCAGAAGTCCCCCTCACCTTTAAACTTGTAACCCGGGTAGAGATGTACTTTCTCCTATATTCTCCTTCAACTTCATATTCTTGTGACACTACTACAAAAAAGTCATGGAGGAGACCAACCTTGATGTTGAAAATCCGTTCTTAGTTGTGTAATTCAGAATCAAAGGAGTGGTGGTTTTCACCATCATGCTTAGAACTAGTATTCCCCTTTTTGGCAGCGTGAGGTGGCTGGAGTGTCGTGCGCTACAGCCGGTATTGGAGGAAGGAAGCAAGGTGATGGGGTGCTAAAGAGTTGGATAGGGAACACAATTGAAAGAGGGGCTCTGTTCTAACATCTATGATGGAACCTCAGGGTCCCTTTTATAGATGTAATATGTCCAATCACTACTTCTAGTTGGAATCCCAAAGAACCTACCTGCCCAAGATTTGGGCCCACCCAAGATTTGGCATTATCTAGTTTTGCCATGATAATATTGATCCCATTGGTCATTGGGTTTATTTCTTGCTCCTGAAATCAAAGGGACATGTATTAGGGGATTTAATGAAGGGGATAGATAAAATGAGAGGCAAGAGATTGGGTGTGAACAATGTTCCTTTCAAAACCCAACTTAGGGTAGGAGACAACGACCCAACTGTTGATCTCAGATCCAATAGCCACAATCCGTGTGACAAATCAAAGGGGCACGGGCTATTCCCCCCTCAGGTTGGAAAGTCATTTAATGTCTGCAATAAGAAAAAAAAATTATGATAAACAAGTCCCTCTTTCTTTTGGATTTTCTATAGGCCACTAGGAGTGTCCTATTGCTATGAAATTTGAAGGAAATATCATGAATATGTTTTATATTTAAATTTTAGGATTTATTTGGATCACTTTCATAGAATAAACTATCTCTTCAAGTAATTGCTTAAATCAATTACCCACATTACATGGAAAGTCTTTTCCATCTAAAATTCTATAATTATCTTATTTTCTTTATTATATTCAAGTGTTGCAAAAGTTCGATCAAGATAATCTTATTTTCTAACTCAAACTATCTATTTCATGTTTGGTTTTGATAATTTCTCCATTAATTATCTAAGTCACAATTATCTTAGAATATTCAAGAAACTTTCATGTTATCCCTTCTTTCAATTATCTAACAACTTACAAAGCCATTATCATCCATTTATGCACGAATTATTTTATTTCTTAAATGTGTGCTATAAGGACTTATTAGTAAAGCAAGTAGACTCGTGGGCCTCACTGGGGCCATGGGTTGAACCCATGCCTCAAAGTGGTTTCAAATGGTCCATTGAACCTTTGCACCACTAAGTATCCACTAACATAATTCCAAAACCTTTATCTGTCTTCCAATGTCACATTATTGAGCTTGATATTCTTTGATAAATTCCATCCTATTTTCTTGAATTAAAAACAAATTTTCAAAATCGAAGGATCTTACATTCACCTCTCCTTAAAAAAGAAATGTGTCCCCAAAATTCAAACATAATCAGGGTTAAGGTGAATGATTACTCATATTAGCCTCAAGCATTAGGTCTAACATATTTAACAACTTATATTGATGTGAAAATTCCTTATTACTGAGGTTGGAACCCAAATTCAACTCCAAATTATTTACACATTCTCATTCATCACATGATAGTTTCACCTGGTGATCCTTTGTGATTTCAATGTCACTTTTGATTACATTTTCATGTAGGTTTCCAACCTACCTTTCATTTTTCAACTATATTTGTGTAAGGGTGAGGTAACATCTCAAAACCTTAGATTATGTCACTAAATTCCAAATTTGGGTGTATATTATCATATTTCAATTTTATGCATATTGTGTCTCTATTGAATCTCTCGTGCTCATAATAAGATGAGATAAGTATTTGACTCTATACCAAATACAAAGTTCATCCCATTCCAATAGTAGAGATGGTGTATCCACATATTTTCTTCTAATTGAAAATTTTGTTTGAAAACTTCAAGCCATGAATCTATCTTAATTCCATCATTTTCCTTAAATTTCATGAACTCAAGGATAATGCTTTTATCAATTCTTGAGTTTATGCACAACTTACCTTAACATTGTATTTTAAACCTTATCATAAGTTCTGCTATTCTTTATATCTACATCTCATGTATAATTAGCTTTAGCTTTTTCCTTAAGGTCTCTAGGGGTATAGGTACTTGTGGAGTGATCACCACTTGATTTCATGGGCCTTATGTACTTATGGAGTGCCTTCACATTAACCCCTTAGGACTTATTCTCTCGTGGAGGTGGCCAATATCCTTACCATATTGGCCTTATGTACACATTGATGGCTTTCTCCTGACCTCATGAGCCTTATGTACCTAGGGTATGATAACCTCATGACCCCTTGGGTTTTATGTACCTTTAATAACCCCTATTTGACCCTAGGGTTGACTTAGGAATCTATCCTACCTATAGTTTATTGAGAAGTCATATCTTTATTTTGTTTCTCTTATTAATCACACCTTATTCCATGACAAGGACCTCCAATTTCATTATATTTCTATACCCCATAACACATCATGTTGCAGGAGAGTCTATGACTTATGCACCCTTAATAGGATTGATTATAATGTGTTAGCTTTCATTTCATATCTTACTTGAGATTTGTCTAAGCAAGTATTTATCCTTATATATTTATCCATCTAGGGCATTAAGACAAACATACAACCTTCTTCTCCTCACTTAGTGATAATAGGGCTATATACTTTATACACATGATTATTACATTTCTTCATTGTACCATACTTGCCATTACATTTTTACCCTAGGATTTCTCTGACCAAGTTATTCACATTGAGTATATGTTGGAATTACATATCCCATTTATTAAGGACAACTTAATTTTTATTAGGTAGGGGTAAGGACTTCCATACCCTATACCCATACCATCCCGTCATATCCCATTACTTTAGGGTTAGGTCATTTGAGGACGTATAAGGTTTCCTTAATTCATAAATAAGGTTGATCAACTCACCCTTCTATTGAAGGTCCTAACCAAAGGTGCCTTCTTGACTTGCATCATGAGGTTAGGCTATATCACCACAAATAGAACCCGCGGGTTTAGGGTTATTCCTTCCCCATAAGTCTTTTCCCATTCTAGGGTTGATTCACCCCAGGTAGGGATGCCACCCCTAAAAGTGAGCTAAGGGTCTTATATTCATTTCTATGTACCCATTGATTGTTTATGTTTCATATGTATATTTAAAACCCTTCACATGAATCATACATGCATTACTCCTCGTGCTTGTATGCATGGGAAAACTATGGTATCCTATTTTGAAGTATTGAGACTAGATTTACCCACCCATTTGTGTTTTCTATTCTCTTTTCCTTGACTTAGGGTTTGGTTGTAATTTCACCCACACCATTACATTACCCAAGATTAGGGTTTAGAGTTAGGATTAGGAACACACATTGCATCTTAGGGTTTTAGATATCCCTTGATCCACTTATGGTTTTCCTAAACCAACCCTAGTTTCATCTAGGGTTTACCCTTACAATAAAAAATCCATAAAACATATAAACCTTTTCATAATCATATCATTATTTTAACATTATATGTGCATTATTTGGAAGAGTATGCTTTCATCCTACTTATTCTTCAAAACCTAATTAAATATGATGAGAAGTGAATTATAGGTTTTATTAAGAAAGGGGATGCGAAGTGGATGAAATTAGAGGTGGGGAGACTTAGGAAAATATTACTTCACACAAACCCTAGGTTCTGGCTAGGTAGGTATCATTTAGGTTATGCCCTAACAATTTTCCTATATTTCTATCGATTATTTGAATTATCAACTATTAAATATTATTTGGAAAATATGGGATCTGAAGCCAAATACAACTACCCCCACTTTTGAGTGTCCCCAGATCAAGGTGAACCTTATAGTCGAGAGTCATTTCCTAAAATTTATAGGATCCAAATTCAGAATATTATAAATAATAGAAAATATTTTCCATTAATCCAGTAAATATTGTTTACATGATGTACGATGGGGCTCCTCTATGGAGTTACACAAAAAATTAAATGAGAACTAACATATATGACAAGAATAACTATGATTATCTAAATAATCCTCCTTGGCATAGCTTTAACACCTTCCATAGATTTCATCTTTATATTTATGTCCTTTATCACATGTATAATCTACCTAAAATGTCAAAAAATAAAAGCCAGATCATAATATTGCTATATAGTGTATGTGGAGTGCATACAAAAGTGCAACTATAAGATAATAATATATATTCTCAACCATCAAATTGTTGCACACATAAATTGGTATTTTCATTAAGATAATATAACACCATATTTGCCAAACCACCTTGGGTGTAATCACCTTTTATCTATCCATCATTGGACATAGAAGAATACCCCTTGGTAGGTCTAAAACTGAGTTTAGAATACCAATGATTTCATTATATGATACTCATATTGGCATATAATGCACATGAAGTAACTAAAAATTCAATAGTTTATTTCTTCAAACTTCAAGAAATCCTCAACAAAAATTTAGAATTTGATGATGTGGTTCTCTTAAATAACCATGTAACTTTGTCATGTAGTGGTCATGTAGTTATAGTTCAAGTGTACACAAGAAAATGTAGATATAAACAAGCAAGCAAAGGTGGATCCAACCAATCATCATTCAATCAACATTGTCTATATGTATGTATAAACTAGCATCATATATTCAAGTTACTAATTATATCTAGATTAGATCCTAACTAGGGTTTTGGTTTTCCTTGGTGTAGAGTTGACATTAAGGTTATGCCTTGAAACCCTGATTCCCATGTTCATGGACCTAATGATCTAGGAAGCTTTATTAAACATTAGGTGAAACCCTAATTATCAAATATAACATATCGTTGCATTATGAACACTTAGATTAGATTATGTGCATTAATATTATAGCAAGTTATAGCATTGGCTTCCTTATCCTAATTCCACATGTAGATGGTTATTCTCTTTAGAAACCCTAATCATCTGTCAACATCATCAACATTATATTAGGATCTCATTACCTTCAACGATACTGATTTATATGGAAAAGTAAACATTTCAATATATTCAAAACATTAATTGCCAGATATAGGATTTCCATTTATTAACTACTAAAATTTTCATGAATTAGCTATACTTTTTGAATCAGGATTAGATCTTCACCATGAACTATTTTATTTAGATTATGTTCATTTTCTCGATAAAATCCATTTATAATATCGCTATCATCAGATCTATAATGTATTTCTAGAATTAACACAAGATAAATATATATATGCCAATTAGAGCAAGCAATGTCAGCGATTATAGTATTATCCACTGTAATCCACGTTACCAGGTCAGCTAAATTCAAGTCATGTGGCAGAAAAGGCACATAAAGTCATAAGTTTCCCTTACCTTCCAACGTGTGACCTAGGGTAGAAATATAATTTCTCTTGTCTTCTCCTTCAACCTCACATTCTCACAACACTTCTATAGAGACACCATGGAGGAGGTTAACCTTGGTGTCGAATCTCTATTCCCAGCCATGGCTGACGGAATCGAAGGAGTGGCAGTCTTCTTCATTGCCTTTTGAACTAGTACATCCTCTTTCTAGTGGATTGAGGTGGTTAGAGCATTGTGCACTACATTGTATTGGAGGAAGCAAGCAGGGTGATGTAGGTGTTGCATAGGTGGATAGGGAATTTAATTGAAATTTTTGTTCTGGTCTAGCATCGACGAGAAAACCTCAAGGTCCCTTTGATAGGTGTAATATGGCAATCCGTTCTACGGTTTTCTACCCAGAGAACCTACCTTCCCAAGATATGGGCAAAGTCTAGTCTTGCCACAATAATGTCGATCCTAGGTCTCGTTGGGTTTCTCTCTGTCTCAAAATCAAAGAGGCATGTATTAGATGATGTTGTGAAGGTGTGAGAGAGAGCGAGAGGTCAGGGATCAGGTGTGAACATTATTCCTTTCCCAACCTGACTCTGGGTAGGAGATAATGACCCAATCATTAAAATATGATACAATAGCCACAACCTGCATGACACATCAAAGGGGTGCGACTTATACCCATGTTAGGTTGGAAAATCATTTAATGTCTACAAAGAAGGAAACAAGATTTAATTATTACAAATAGGTCCCTTTTCCTTCTTGATTTTCTATATCCCACTAGGAGTGTTCTATTTCTATAAAAGTTGAGGGGAAATCTCACAATATCTTTCCTAACTTATATTAAAATTTTGGAATTCATTGGGATAGATGTCATAGATGAAACTTGCTCTTCAATTATTTTCTTAAATCAATAAACAAAATCACATGGAAAGTCCTTTTCATCTCCAATTCTAGAATTATTTTAGTTTTCTTATTATCTTCAAGTGTTTCAAAATTGTGATCATTATAATCCTATTTCATGCCTCAAAACTTGAATTGGGGCTAGATAATTACTCCATCAATTATCTAAGTCCCAAATTATTTTAGAAAGTTCTAGAAACTTGCCTATTATCCCATATTTTGATTATCTAACAACTCACAAAGTCATTATCATTCATTTATGCATGAATTATTTTATTTCTTAAACTTGTTCTACAAGAACTTATTTCCAAAGCAAGTAGCCCCATGAACCTCACTTGGGCCATGAGTTGAACCCATGCCTCAAAGTGATTTCAAGTGGCCCATTGAACCTTTAATTGCACCACTAAGGATCCATTAAGATAATTCCAAAATCTTTATCACTGAGCTTGATATTCTTTGATAAAATTCCATCCTATTTTCTTTAATTTGACACAAATTTGCAAAATCTGAGGATCTTCCAAAAGCATACTTAGAAATTTTAAATGTGGTCAATCCAATTATGAGTGTCCTAGAAAAGACATATTAATGAGTGAGTACCTAGGTGTATTTCCTAAGGAGATCCCTGGGATACTGCCTGATCATGACATTGAATTCTTGATTGAATTAGTCATGAGTACCACACCAATCTCTTGAGTTCCCTATCGTATGGATCCATATGATTTGATTGAACTCAAGATACATTTGTAGGAAATTCTAGACAAGGGTTTAATCTTCATGAGTTCTTCCCATTGGGGAGAACAAATTCTTTTTTTAAGAAAAAGGATGGATCCCTTTACATGTGTATTGAATTTTACATGATTAACCAAGCCACTGTGGAAAGTAAATATCTACTACCACAAATTGATAACCTTTTCTATCAACTTTTTTCTACTCGTGTATTAAAAAAAATGATCTTCGTTGTGGTTACCACAACTTTAAAGATGAATACATTAGTAAAGTTGCCTTTCAAAGCCAATATGGGCACCTACAAATTCTTGGTCATGTCATTTGGGTTGAACAATGTCCTAGTTGGGTTGAGGTCATATTTTTGGGACACATAATCTCTAGTAGGAACATCTAGGTTGAACCCGCCAAAGTCACTGCTATTATTGAGTGGAGTCTATTAAAATATGATTTTTTGGGTCTTGTTGGTCATTACTAGCTATTCACACCCAACTTTGATAAAACTACCTTGTCCCTCACCAAGTTGTCAAGGAAAGGAGAATGGGTTGTTTGTAAAAGGAGTGTGAGTTTGGTTTGTAGGAGTTGAAGATGAAGTTGACCAACACACCCATGTTGGCACTTACTTTAGGAAATGATGGGTTAATTATCTTCACCAATGCATCAAGGTTCAATCTCAGTTGTGTCTTGGTGAAAAATAAGAACTCAACAATTGAAGCCAAATGAGGTCAACTACCTAGCCCATGACCTTGAGATTTATTCCATTATTCATGTGTTGAATAATGGTGGCAGTATATGTATGGCTGAACCTTTCACATCATCATCAAATACAAGAGTCTGAAATAAATACTGACACAAAAGCATCTCAATCTTAGAAAGGAGATGGTTCAAAAATGCATCAAGTACAACAACCTCACCATTTGTATACCACCTTGATAAGGCAAATGTAGTGGCCTATGCACTTAGCAGGAAGCATGCTAACCGTGCTACAATTTTCACACCATGTGGATGAAAATGGAGGTCATGTCACCATGATCCTCAAGGCATATGGGTGAAATTTCTATATTGGACATCATCAATATCAAATCAGACCTCCAACTCGACATCTTGTTGGATCAAAAGAATAGATAAAGCCTTGATGAGATGACTAGGTTTCTAGAGAAGTCTCAGACACATCTATCAGTTGGTATGTATGGTGGAATGTAGTACAAGCAATGCATCTAGTCATAGAATACATAGTAACTTCTATCTCAAGATGTCCAAACTTGTAACGTCTCAAAATCTAGGATATTATCCTATTCCCATGATTAGGTGGTTGGTATGTTTGGTTCTTTCGATTTCATCAAACAAGGATAAAGCTACACTTTAATGTACATTGTTAATGCATATAGCATGAAGAACTCAATGATAACCCCTAACATAAATATACTTGAAAATAAATGTAACACATTAAGTGGAATATTAACATAATAACTTAATTATGTACAAACATATAAGTTCATTAAATATGTTACATGCATTTCCTTTCCCAACTAATATTCACATAATGGTTTAAATAAGAGGAGTAACACACTTAAAACATGTCTGAGAATACAATTGGAATATCCATGTACAATCATACAAATGAAAGTGGAATTAATGGACTAAATACGTTAAATGAGTAAAATGTGGAATTTCATGCATAATAATACGATATAACTATTTTAGTAATAGTGTGCATTTAATGGGACTCTAATTGAAGATTATAAATATATGTGAAGATAATTTTCCTAAACCATAATGGTGATATAACTTGCAAAAGGAAATTTTTAAACCCAAATATAATGGTAAAAACATGTTCCTTGTTTCCCAATTGGCTAGAGTTCCAAGTTTCACATTAATTGAATAATAAAAACTATTCTAATTTCATTAAGAAAGGAAAATATGAGATAAAGCCAAAAATAGTAAGTTAATTGTAAGTGCCTTCGGAAGTGGAAAAAAACCTTAAAAATGGATTCTACATGTCCTAATTAGTCTAGGAGGTAAGTTTGGCATTATTTCAACTTTGTTTGAGTACCCAAATAAAATAAGAAATAAAGATAGAAGTTATTTAATTTAAATACATTTAATGTATTGACTTTCCTAAAGTTACTTGGATTTTGGATGTCATGTTGGCTTTTCAGATCTCATGTTCATTCTCATACATTCGATCATCATTGTATAGAGCCTGACTTTTCAATTACCCTGCTCCATTCCTTCCCAGTCAAACAAGAACCCCCTTTCCCACTCTAATTCTTCTAGCATTTGTATCACCCTCATCCTTGATTATTTCTTTGCAATTTTCACTCCTTAGCTTTCCTCTTGCTTTTCTGCACTACTTAAACCCCAGATATAGGGTTCTTAGTCACATATTGATACCCCATGATCTCGGCTACCTCCATCCCATGTTCATCCCATGCCCTCTTCCCCATTCTATCTCTTTGGGCCTATGGAACATCAAACCATGGAGAAATGGTTACCTGATCTCTAGTGCATCCCCTAGTTTCATTTTCTACTGTTATTTCTAGCTCGCCTGACTCCGGGTGTGCTACCCCAATTCTGATTGCCTTCCCTAGAAGCCATGGTTCAAGTTTGGTGTTCCTGGCCACTAAGGAATCTGGAGAAGGCATAGACTTCTCCCTCTCCTCTGTGTGATGCTTCAACTACCCTCAATTCCTCTAACTGAGGTGCCTCCTTCTTTTCCCTCTTTTGTTCCCACTCATTACGGTCGAGAAATCAGTTTAGGATTTCCATGATTTAATCCTTGTTTGATCTATTTTGCTTGCGAATGACTTCACCATAGAGGTTTGGTTTTCCTCATAGTGCTTGTTCCCCACATCTTTTAGTGGTTTCTCCATGGTAAAGCTCTTATATGGACTTACAACTAGCTCACAGCTGTTGTAGTGGCTTGTTGAGATTGAAATGATGAGGTGAAGTTGTTGAGCAACATCTGAGGAGGTAATACTCAGTTTTGTGGTGTTTCATTCTTCAGATTGAATCCTGGAGTTTATGTGTTCATCATTGGGTTGGGCATTATAGAGGAAGATGGTCCTAGGTAGTTTTATTGATTTGACCCTCCCTTTTCCATCACTACTTTGTTTTCTTTTTGGGGTAAAATCGTCTTTTTAGTGTGGTGAGTTGTGTGTTGCATGGGTTGTAGGCATTATCTAGTTGGTGAAACTTGATTGAGCCATGTCATTCTTTGTTTTAAGTTGGATAATGATATACAAGTCGCTTATTCAGATTTCATGATTTGCTAAAACTCATATATTCATAACTAAATATATGCTTATTAGAAAAATAAAGTAAAATATGTATTGGAATTAGAAAATTATAATTTATCCAATGGTACATGTTTCAAAATTTAAATCTTATCTGATAAATATGTGATTTTAAGTAAATGTCCAATTAGTTAAACTTCTATAATTAATACATAATAACATGTAAGTCATAAAAATAAAATAAAATATGATTTGAATTTAAAAGAATGTAATAGATAAGTTGGTATGGTTTCCATAACCTAATTCAATAATAAACAAAAAGGAAATTTTTAGGGTTTATATAATTAATGCAAACCTAACCCTAGTTTCACATATGCCTTTAATAGTTTTCTTATGGACTGAGATAGAATTAGGGTTTTGACCTTGGACATATGTAGGCTTCATGTGACGTATGTTGCATTCCCTATTATTATTTTTGAGCAATCGCCTATTTTCCCTCTCTCTCTTAGTCCTATAGAAAAATTAACCTACACAATATCTCTCTTTTCTGATAATTAATTTCATGTGAAATATTCTATTTTGATTCTGATCTTACGATCATGTTACTTTGTTGGATATTCTTATTGGACTCTTATTTATATCTCGTTCATCTTATTCCTTATGAAACCCTATTTTTCAAGTTGTGGACTTTTGTGATCCTATGAAGCTTCTTATTGTGGAAATGGTTATATATTTGTTTATGGGTAATCTGACCCCACATTATAAATTATGGATATTCTCATCCCTCATACTTTGATGTAGACTTGCTTATTATTTTGTTGTACATCATGTGGTGACTATTAGTATAATGTGACATGTGTTGTTTTATGTGGATGTGTAAATTCCCACACTTAATAATGCAGAGGTGATAACTCCCAAAAGTGATATTATTTGAGCAGATATGTATCTTAACCTGCTTAGAGTAGATGTGTATATGTTCCTTCTCACCCTATATTTATTGATAGTTGTGCTATTTCCTACCAACATTTTATATTGTTCTAGTCTTGCAAGCATGTAAAACATGAGGATGCTTTGATCATATTTATCTTCTTATTAAAATTCATATTCTTTTGATACCCACTTGTGTGGTACATTCCTCTTATATGGGAAGCCTTGTTATATTTGATGTTGTATTCCCCTTTTATTACTCAATCTATATTTTCAGGCACATATCGGCTTTTATGCCGACAACTTCCATTTTATCTTCTCTTCTGGGGTATGCTTCCAACCCCAGGTGTAGGACGTGGAAGACATGACATGCAAACGTGGACCTGGATTATGAAGATGACTCTTAATGGAAGATGCATGTGTAAAAATTAGATACCCCTCTACTTAGATCATGATGTAGTTGATTTCATGTAATCCCCTTAATGGGGGAATCTTATGTAACCTTAATAAATTGAACATAGTCATGATTTTCATTCCATTGATATACTTTGGTTATTTTGCATACCATCATTTGATAAATGAAAACTTACACATATTCCAACATATTATTTTAGTGTGGTTGGAATAGATGGTTTATATTCCTCAAATTAAGTAGGGAGTGGATCTCATATCGAGTCCCACTCTTACAAGATGGTATTAGAGCCAGGTAGTCAAAATCTGACTATTTCAATTTTGTCTCCCTAATTAGAGCTTGTACATATCATAGTTACCCTCTAAGTGAGATGCTTACCCTAGAATTGACCTATGTGGTTCATGAAATGATAAAAGAAAGATGTTGAGTAGTATGAGGTACATACAAGAATCTTGATTAGTGACCCTAACGTGATGAGGCTCTAATTTCTCATACCCTATGATGTAGGTTAGTTATGACATGTATCTTTGAAAATGATGAGTTTTGACTTCAATATGGAGTTATGTTATGAGGATGTCAAAGTAGTAGGATAAGAAGATCTTAAATGGAAATTGTGACTTGGCTTCACATCGATTTTGGTGTCAAATTTCAGTTTTGCATCGCACATTTTTTCCATATTATCATTTTTTCTTTATAATACTATATGTATAAAAGTTTTTTTGAATTTATTGGTGTTTTTTTGAACTAAGTCACAATGAAGAAATGTGTGAAGTCTTAATAGAGAAACCTGAGAATTAGTTAGAATAGAAATCTCAGCCTTGGTTTTGACTATGAAATGGTGACTAGGAATGTGGCATGATACAAAGGTGTAGTGGACCTACCTCTTTACCCCTCTAAGGTGTTGGAAGTTGTATTAGGTTAATCTTTAGATTTGAGATGTGAATCTTAGGGTTATTAGGATAGAAACACAAGGACCTAATATTCAACCCAAGGTGGTTAGGATAGAAATGCAAGGACCTAATATTCAACCCAAGATGGTTATGGAACAAACAACATAAAAAGCATTCACAACAAAAAGATACATAAGTAACCCCAGTACCTTGATGTTATACAATTTGTCTTATTATGTTAAACCTTTTAAGGGGTGGAGAGTATTGGTGGATAAGATATGGATATTGTTCTTTCCATGACATAATCCTTTTAAGGGATGGAGTGTTGTAACGTTCCAAAATAGAATATTATTCTATTCCCATTATTAGGAGTTTGGTATGTTTGGTTCTATAGATTTGATCAAACAAGGATAAATCTACACCTTAATATATAATTTTAATGCATATAACGTGAATAACTCAATGATAACATGTAACATATATATGCCTAAAAATAAATATATCATATTAAGTGGCATATTAACATAATAACTTAATTATGTTCTAACATGTAAGTAAATTCATTAAATGTGTTACATGTATTTCATTTACTAAATAATATTCACATAATGGTTGAATAAGAGTAACAATATGCTTAAAACATGTAATAGAATAACAATTGAAATATTCGTGTACCATCATCTAAATTAAAGTAGAATTAATGGACTAAATATGTTAAATGACTGAAATGTGGAATTTCATGCATAATAATAAGATATAACTCTTTTAGTAATAGCGTGCAATTAATGGGACTCTAATCAATATCTATTTAGATGATTTGTCTAAACCATAATTGTGATATAAATCACAAAAAGGAAATTCCAGACCCCAAATATAATGGTAAAAATGTGTTCCTTTGGTCCCAATAGCTTGGGTGCCAAGTTTTGCATTATTTGACTCATTCGTAAAGGAAAATATGAGATAAAACCAAAAGTATTAAGTTAATAACTAATGCCTTAAAATTGGAAAAAAAAACCTTAAGAATGGGTTCTACATGTCCTAATTAGTCTAGGTGGCAAGTTTGACTTCATTTCAACTTTGTTTGAGCCCCAAATAAATTAACAAAGAAAAATTGAAGTTATTTAACTTAAATACATTTGATGTATCGACTTCTCTAAAGTTGCTTGGACTTTTGGATGTCACGGTGGCTTTCTAGATCTTGGGTTCATTCTCATCCATTTAGTCATGATCATAGGGATCCATGATTTTCTCCTACCTTTGTTCCCTTCCTTCCTAGTCAAATAGGAACCCCCTTTCTCACCCCAGTCTTCTAGCATTTATATATCCCTCTTTCTATATTATTTTTCTATGATGTATGCTCCTTAGTTTTCTTCTTGCTTTTCCACAATTTAAACCCCAGATTTAGGGTTCTTAGTCACCTATTTATACCCCACAATCTCGATTTCCTTCATCCACTATTCTTCCCCTGTTGATAAATGCATATTTATTTATTTTATTTGCATGTTGTAGATATCTATTTAGGAGTATTTTCCCATTATTCTCTAATTTTAGAATTAATTGTTTTATTTTTTCTTTTTTCTAGTCAATTGAAGTTTTTACTTGATTTATTGTGCCTTTTGTAGGAAAATAGACAATTTATTAATAACCACAAAAATTCCCAAAATTATTCTTGATAGATGTTTGCATGATTTCCCGCAGTGCCTGAAATACATATATACCTGACACCAAAAGTGTCATATCTTTTGTGTACTATCTCCAAATTGAATGTGCAAGTATGATTGGAAAGTTAATTTATTTTTCTACAAGAAAATCATTTCTTTACTACTTTGGAAGCTTTAATGGGACCAAATCTGCTTGAACTTTCTATAATGGAATTTTGAAGCAAAGAGAGTCGAAAAAGTTAATGAGCAGTCAAAGTAATTAAAGGAAGGCAATCAAATTCTCCATTCTCTATTTGAGGAAACAATGAACATTATTAAATATACTTTTCTGACCAGGCATAAAGGAAAGTTGAAGAATGCCATATGCTTTGTGTGAGAATGCAACTAAAGACTCAGTCAAAAGCCAAAATGAGAGAGTTATCAATGCAGTCAGAGTTTTACCAATGTGAATTCAGGATGAAGCAAGAAATTCCTCTTGGATTTTTCCCTATGATTTCTCCCTATAAAAGGAGGGGGGACTCCAAAGAAAAATAACCCCTTGTTGTCTAGTTTTCATTTTGTCCTTTACATTATGTCTGAGTAGTTCCTTTCTAGGGCATGGTGACTAGCCCCACACCTTGTTCTTGTTTGATGTAATTAACTCCATGTTTTAGTAAAAGAATGATTTTTCTTCCATTTATGTCTTGATCACTAGTTGATTGATATACTCTTATAAAGTTATGTAATCATGGATCTTCACATGAAAGAACCCATATTCCCTTAATTGCAATTGTTATCTTCTTATCGAACTGGTCTTGTACTTGTTTTTGTAGTAGAATGATTATATCTTTCTGAAGGTGTCGAGATATTTTTTTCCCACAATCATGAATCCATGATCTTTTGATGTGATCACCTAATTTAGATTATGATCCTTATACCCATTTGACTTGTCTATTATAGTCCATGGTGACATGATCACCTGATTTGTGGGTTCGAATGTCAGATGACAATCACATGTCTTTGGATGAGATCTCAGAAAGTAACTTTTTGGGCGGTTGGACAAGTATCCGCAAACGCCAAAGATCAATGAGTTTGGGGGAAGTCTGACCCTTGTGAGGTTCATCCAAAATGACACGAATCCTCATGGTCCTTATTTGATTATTGAAAGTAGGATTTGATTTATTGAGTAAAGCATGGCTATTGGTGGTGATCTCTAGGACCCCCAGTTCCTTTTATCATTTGATACTAATTAGTTTATTTCTGCACTTTTACTTTCTATTCTTAGCAAAATCAAACTCTCAAAAAACTAGATTTTCTATTCTTGTTCTCACAATTGGTTTTGGATTTCAACTATTTTATTTCGCCGTCCCTTGGATCGATACCTTACTACTATAAGGTTGACTCGTTGCTTGTAACAAGTTGACTGCCTCTTTAGAAGGTTAAATTGTAGAACTTTTGCTAGTGATCAAATGTGCAATTTGAAGCCACTGTGGGGATGGCCCATGTTGTTTTTTGAAACTGATCATTTATATATATATGATTTTTCTTCCTTCTTTTCATAATTTTAGTTTGATTTGTAATTTTTAGTTTGTTGCATAATTTTAATCTTATTTCATAATTCCTTGGTATTTTTAGTTTTTTTCTATAATTTGTAATTTTTCCCTTGCAATTTTTTATTTTGTTCTATGATTTATAGTCTTGTTCAATAATTTCTAGCCTTGTTCCATTATTTCTTTTCTTATATTTTTGTAAAAGGAAAAATCTACATGTCGAGTCCCAATCTGGTAGTGTATCTCCTCCTTCTACCGAGTTTCCATTCTGGTAGTACTACTTCCTTAGTTTATGTTTTAAATTTTTAGTTTTTTTTTTAATTTGTTCCTTCTTATATCTTCTTGAAATATTTTCTCCTCTTTCAATCTGAACCTTTCCCTCAAGCATCAACAATGTATATGACGCTCTCAATGTGTTACCAACACCCCTTTGTCGTACAATCCAGAGATCAACATAACTTTTCACCATCTAAATCGATCCCATCAATACATGATGGATAAGGAGGAGGAGATACAAAGGAAAATAGAGCAACCTATAGCCACACAAAGGGCAATTACGGAAGCCCAAACCATTGGTGAACAAGAATTTGAGAAATAGATTGTACAACATGAAAGATATGGTTCCTTCTATCATAATGAATGGGGATGCCTTGTGATGACTCCTTAGCAAGCATGATTGTGCCCTGAACATGATATTAGACCCCCCAGGACACATATGATACAAGTTGTATTCTGCAACTAGCTAGAGGATATTATGAGGAACCTGACTACACAAGCCAATGTCAAAATCATTATGGGAATTATGGCATACACCCTTATCATGAATATTATTACTCGCTAGATCGAAATGAAGGGATAACGGCCCTCCAAGAGATATTAGTTGATGGAGTGGCTATTAGAAAAGTTTGGAGGCACAATTGGAACGTCTAACAGAATGAATCTCCCTTCTAGTCACATCGATTGAGAGTGAATCAAAAAGGTCCCTACGAAATATGGAGCAGTGAAGGATGATTTTAATCAACGATAACAATGATGATTACATCATCTTCAATCTAGTAGAACCAACCCCACTACCTGAAGCTCCACCAATCACTCCCACTGTGGACGTCAATCCAATTGTATTTAATTTCCAGCCAACTAGATCTAAATTTATTTTGAATGATGGACTCCCACCTTTCTATAATAAATAAATAGATATTTGTGCAGAAAGGCTTTCTCGTCAAGAGCCTTACACCCCACCACAGCTAATTCCTTTTTTACATACATCTAATCTAGATGGGGAGCCACCACTACTTGAAGAAAGTCACATGCCCCCACTCCTTGACTTTAAAGATGACATTTCTATTTTATTTTCTCCTAAACCCTTAGGAACATATTGCATTGAGAACCTTGAGCCACATGCTATATCAATAAGGATACCCACTACTCCCATTAACCACAATGTTTTTTGCATATTTTTTTAGGAAAGAAATAGTTATGATGTTGATTTAAATCCAATTGTTCATTTCATATCATGGCCCTTCTCCTATATGACAGGGGAAACCCAAGATGTATCATCCACCCGATCTACCATTGTTGGTGCTACACATAGTGGATTCATCTTATACTACCATCCCTTTCGAAAAATACAATCCACCAGGGGTTTTTGGGGAAATGTTAACCCCAAAGACAACCAATGCATGTTATCAAGTATCCCATCCACACATATCATCAACACATCCTCCACTGATGAAGGAAGATCTGTGAATCCTATTGGAGGGATTGCGAGGTGACAAGCAACATCATTCTAACCAACCAAAAAATCCCTTTGAGCTTTAACGACCACCCAATCATTGGGTGTACCACGAAGCTCCCCTGTTCAAAGCTCCAACCCTCATCGACATCCCCATCACCTAGACCCTTTTTTGAGCTACTAGGGCTGCCTGATGATTCCAAAGAAATTGTTCCCTCCATTTCAAATTTAAGTTTTCCTTGGGATGAGCAAAATTTTAAGTTTGGGGTGGAGGTGGGTGGTACATCTCACTTCCACTCTATCTTATTTTTATAGATATTTTAATTATGTTATTTAGCTCTAAACTTTTCAAATTTTCCTTTTTTCTTCCTTGGTTTTGGCCTTTACCTAGTCAGCCATTTATGTATTATAATAAAAAAAACATGAATTAATGAATCTTCTTTCACCATTCTTCAAAAAATTATCCTTGCTAGAAATCATCTGGTCCCCTATGACCTCTAATAGTAATACCCTCATGAAATTTGGTAAGCCTAAATGGATAGATAGGAATCAAAACACAGTGTCTTTATTAGAAATGCGGAATTAACTTGTAAAGTTATGAATTTTTGTGTTTTAGAATGGTCTAAATTGATGTTGTAATACTCTAAGACACTAAAGTTCTAAAAAATGAGAAAAAAACAAGACCCGATCTCTTTTGTACTTCTTCCTCCATCTTCTTATTCTTCCCATGTGCCAAAAAAAGGCAAAGAAATGTGTCAAACTCCAAGTTCAGTGTGGCACACCTCCTTCTCCTCCCTCTTTTTCTTCTTCCATACCCCCTTGTAAATTTAATAGGGGTGTACCATCAAAAAAAGATGCCAAAAGAGCACAAAAAACATATGACCAACGTAATTGCAATTAAATAAATAATAAGATCTCAAATAAAATAGAGGAGAGACTACTTCCTTTCATACCTCCTTCACTCCACCTTTTATACCTAGGGGAATCTACATAATCTCATAAAATCATTGAACCTTGGTCTTGTGCAAACTTTTTATAAGAATATTCAGGAGTACTAGTGACTGATGGGATATAACTTCTAATTCCTTGCAAGTTTTCTAAATAGAAGCATGTTGTGAAGAAAATTTGAGTAAGGAATGTTAGCAAATTGTGTTTATATGGTTCCAGGAAATCGGGGTTTCCTGGCCATGCAAGGTGGTATGGATTTATATAGTGCTAAGCAAGTGAGGAAGACTGGATGAGAATATTATTGGGAACTATTTTTTATTTAATGTTTCTCAAGGATGATAAATTATTTAAGTTTGGGGTATTTGAATGCATATGTATCTATTTTATCTAAATGTTTTAGGTCTCTTTTTTGAAGAATTTACCATTAGTCTCTAATTTTAAAGTTAATTATTCTAATATTAATTTTTTATAGTTAATATGAGTTTTTACTTGATTTATTGTGCCTTTTGTAGGAAAATGGAAAATTTATTTTAAAGTGCAAAATTTTCAAAAATTACTCTTGATAGAAATTTGCACAATTTCTTGTAGTGCCTAGAATACATATATACCTGACACCACAAGTGTCATATCTTTGCATATTGATTCCAATTTGAACATGAAAATATGTGTTGGAAAGGAAATTTAATTCCTACAAGAAAATCATATATTTTGACTACTTTGGAAGATTTGACGGGAAAGAAATCTACTCAAACTTTCTATGAAGGAATTCTGCATCACAGAGAGTTAAAAAAGTTAATGAGAAATCAAAGTAATAAAATGAAGGCAATCAAACTCTCCATTTTATATTTGGAGAAACAATGAATGTTATTAAAGATACAATTTTGACCAAGTAGAAAGGAAAGTTGATGAAGCTTCGTGTGAAAAATCTAGTAAAGACCCAGTCAAAAGACAAAATGAGAAAGTTATCAATGCAATCAGAGTCTTACCAATGTGACTGTACGCTGAAACAAGCAATTCCTCTTAGATTTTACCCCCTCATTCCTCCCTATAAAAGGATGGAGACTCCAAGGAAAAATCATCCCTTGTTATCTAGTTTTCATCTTGTTCTTTACATTATGTATTAGTAGTTCTCTTCTAGGTCATGGGTACTAGCCCCATAGCATGTTCTCATTCGATGTAATCAACTCTATGTTTTAGTAAAAGAATGGTTTTCTTATGTTTATGCCTTGACTGTTGGTTGATTGATATACTCTTGTGGAGTGATGTGATCGTGGATCTCTGACAAGCCTTAAACGTGGGTCCAAGAATGGATTCATGTCTAGGTTGTCGGACTTTAGAAATTTATAATACCCGAATGTTTAAGACATCATGCAACTAGCACAAGGTCGAAATAGTTCGGGGTCGAACACAGGGATAGGAAGAACAACACTTCAGAACTCAAGTTTTACTTGTCTAAGCATGTCGAAAAAGGTCAAAGGATAAGGCTTTGATATAACAAGAAAGAATTATAAAGAATCAAACAAAAAGCCTATTTCCAAGGGGAGTTGCCAGAAGAATTAGTGTTTTAAGGTTTAGTAATTTTTATAGAGGTTTTGTATATTGTAAATCAAGGAGATAAAACTATCATAGGGGTAAAGCACGAAGGAGGAAAACTTAAACATAACAAGAGACAGTGAAATACATCATGCATCCTCTTCTCTCAAAAAGGATGCCTCTGACTATGCACCAATTCTCTCTCTCAAGAGTATTGGACATAGACTAGAGCGGAAAGATATGTCGGGGCAACCCTGATCCTGGGTACTCTCATACACCCGAACCAGACCAAACTCTAGAGTTTACAACATCCTTCTCTCAAAGGAGTCAAAACGAGAAACACGATTCAATTGCTAGTCAAAATCGTGATTCAAACAGGAGAGAGTGGAGCTTAGATTCTGTCAAGAAATCATCCAACAAAAAGGAGCCATACACAGGACAACATGAGATAAATTCCACAGTTTCCATAAGCATAAGGAGGTAAAAAGGTTTAGTTACAATGTAATAGTAAATGAAAGTAAATTGCTGAAATAAGGAAGATAGGTATCGACCTCCTTGATGTAGGAGGTCGATATACATAGAGGTGGACCCCTAAGATAAATGCTAACCCGGTACCGTACAGGAGCCCTATCAGGATACGACCGTGTCGGGTTCTTCACTGTGTCGGGTCATGAATTATGACGGGTAATGGGTGTATCAGGAAGGGACTCCCTGCCCGTTATGGCCATGTCGGGCTGCTACCCCTGTCAGGCAGTAGCCATGACGGGTAAGCCATATCGGGTTTGGTATCATGTTGTGTTAGTACATGTTTTGGGTTAGCTTAATCTTAGGTTCTCAGTTCCTCATGTTGGGCATAGATGGGTGAGCCGTCTCGGGTTGAAGCCCAGTTAGAGACCCGACATGTTTGAAGTAGCCTTGAAGGTCATGTCACGTTGCTGCTGCTATCGGGTCGAGTTATAAGTGAACTCCTCCCATCCCTCTTGGGTTGGGGGTGTGCTCACCTAGTATCGCCCAACAAGCCTGGGAACTCGACGCACTAGACCTTAATGCTCTAACAGTTAGCTCTTCTAGGGTTTCGACCTGTCACATCAGAGTCTTGTAGCTGCTATTTATAGGAAATGACTGGTGGGAGTTGTGGCCCTTGTTGGTCCACGTGTCCTTTGTCTACTCTGTTAATGTGGATTTGGGAGAGGGTCGACATGTATGTCACCCAACACGGATGGCAGAGGCCTTTGACTGTCGGGTTGCAAGTAAATTGCACTGGATCGTGTCAGGTAAAGACTCTGGCGGGCTGCTACATCGAGGGGTGGTTGTGTCGCGCGATAGACCCTATCGACCGACAGATCGTGGCGGGTAAGGCTCCTTGTCAGGTAAATAGTATTCAGACCGTCAGGGCTCCCACATGACGCACCTGTGTCGGGTTGTTGCCACATCGGGCAGTGACCGTGATGGGTAAAGGGTGTGTCACTTCACCGGTTGATGGGTTGGGATGGGTAACTTGTCGTGGATGGGACGGGATGGGCCCATTAGCATTCTTTTGATGGGAAAATAAGAGAAACTCTACAAAAGATAGGAAATGTTGTCAGGAGCATAGTGGGCATTATTTCTATTCAATAAATGAGATAAAACAGAGAGGAAGTAAGGTTTGGAGGCAGTTTTGATAGTAAAATATAAGCTCTAACAGCCATAAAATGGGTGTTATCAATCTCTACAAGAATGAACCCATATTCATTTAATTGTGATTGTTACCTTTTTATCTAACTGATCTTGTACTTATTTTTCTAGTAAAATGATTATATTTTTGTACGGGTGTTGAGATCTCGATTTCCCACAAGAATTAATCCATGATCTTTCAGCGTGATCACCTGATTTATGTTATGATACTTCTATCCATTTGACTTGTTTGTTATAGCTCATGGTGACGCGATCACCTGATCCATGGGTTCAAATGTCAGATGAGAATCACACATCTCTAGATGAGATCTCAAAAATTAACATGTTTGACGGTTGAAAACGGATCCGCAAAAGGCAGGGATCAATGAATTTGTGGGAAGTCTAAGCCTTCTGAGATTTTCTAAAAAGGACATGAATCGGCATCGTCTTGATTTGATTATAAAAACTAGGAGTTGCTTCATTGGGTAAATCATCTCTATTGGTGATGATCCCCCAGAGCCTTAGTTCCTTTTATCATTTGATCTCAATTAGTTTATTTCTGCACTTATACTTTTATTCTTAGCATAACCAATCTCTCAACAAATTAGATTTTTTGTTTTTGTTCTCATGATTGGTTTTAGATTTCAACCATTTCCTTCTGTTGTCCCTTAGATCAATATCTTACTACTAGAAGGTTGACGTGTTGCTTGCAACAAGTTGACTGCCTCTTTAGAAAGTTAGACTCTAGTACTTTTTCTAGTGATTTGGAGTGCAAACAACATGCATCACATGTCCTCTTCCCCTTTCTGTTTCTTTGGGTCTATGGATTGTTGAACCACGGGAAAATGGTTCCCTGATCTCTGATGCATCCCCTAGTTTCATTCTTTAGTGTTGCTTCTGCCTCACCTAACTTTGGGTGTGCTACCCCAACTCTGACTGCCTTCTGTGGTGACCAGTGTTTTGGTTTGGTGTTCTTGACCATTGAGGAATCTAGAGAAGGCATAGACTTCTCCCTCTCATCTGTGTGACCCTCCAACCAACCTCAATTCCTATGATCAGGTTCCTCTTTCTTTTCCCATTTTTGTTCCCCCTCATTGCGGTCAAGAAATCGGCTTAGTATTTGCATGATTTAATCCCCATTTGATATGTTTTGCTCGTGGATGACTTCACCATAGAGTTTTGGCTTTCCTCACAACACAACAACTTTTACTGGTTGCTCACTAAGGTGTTTTCCTAAGTAGATACACCTACCTCCATGGTGAAGCACTTATATGGGCTTCCAGCCATCTTGCAGCCCCATACAGTGGCTAGTCGAGGTCAAGATGATGAGGTGAAGTTGTTGGGCGACATATGAGGTGGTAATGCTCGGTGTTGTGGTGTTTCATTATTTAGATCAAAGTCTGGAGTATGTGTGTTTGTTGCTAGGTTGGGCTCTGAGAGGAAGATGGTCCTATGTGATTTTCCCAGTCTGACCCTCCCTTTTCCCTTGCTACTTTGATTTCCTTCTGGGGGTAAAATCATCATTTTAGTGTGATGAGTTGTGTGTTGGGCATGTTGTAGGCCCAGTCCAATTGGTGAAACTTGATTGTGCCATGTTATTTTGGTCTTAAAAGGGATAATTATATACATGTGGCTTATCTAGTTTTTTTGATTGGCTAGATCTCATAAATTCATAACTAAATATTTACTTATCAGACAAATAAAGTAAAATACATTTTGCAATTAGAAAATTATAATTTAATTAGCTAGAACTCATAAATTCATAACTAATTGATGTTGTCATCCCTCATATTTTTATTTAGACTTGCTTATTATTTTGTTATGCATCATGTGGTGACTACTAGTATAATGTGACATGTGTTATTTTATGTGGATGAGTAAACACCCACACTTGATAATGCAGAGGTAAAAATTCCTGCAAGTGATATTATTAGACCAGATGTGTCACATGTCCAGCTCAGAGTAGAAGTGTATATGTTCCTACTCATCCCATATTTATGGTAGATGTGTTATTTCCTACCAAAATGTTTATATTGTGCTAGTTTTGTCACATATAAAACCCATGGATGCCTTGATCATATTTATCATCTTATTGCAAACTATATTCTTTTGATATCGACTTGGGTGGTAATTTCCTATTCAATGGGAAGCCTTGTTATATTTGATCTTTATTCCCCTTATATTGCTCAATCTATATCTTTATGCACATACCAGATTTTATGCTAACAACTTCCATTTTATCTTCTCTTCTAGGGTATGCTTCCAACCCTAGGTGTAGTACATGGAAGACATGACATGCAGACGTGGACCTGGCTTACTGAGATGACTCTTAATGGGAGATAGATGTGATATAATTTAGATATCCCTCTACTTAGATCCAAATTTAGTTGATTTCCTATAAGCCCCTTAATGGGAGAATCTTATGTAACCTTGATAAATTGAATATAGTCATGATTTATATTCTATTTCTATACTTTGGTTATGTTACATATCATCATTTGAAAAATGAAAAATTTACATCTATTCCAACATACCTTTTTAGTGTGTTTGGAATAGATGGTTTATATTCCTCAAATTAAGTAGGGTGTGGATCCCATATTGGGTCCCACTCCTTACACAAGTGTTAGTAGATAAAGGCAAAACATTAGTTGGCAGGAGATTTTATATAGCCCTTCCCTATCTCAGAATGGAAATGGAAGAATATCACCATGTATTTCATGGAGAGTTTACACGAGCCCAAGAAAGGGAGTAATTTCATACGTGTTGTAGTTTACCAAGCGACTAAATAATCACACTTTATCTAGATAAAGACAACGAATAATATTCAAAAGATAGTTGAACTTTATATGTAAGTTATAATCAGATTTCATTAGATTCATGTATTCAAATCGCAATGTAAAGTTCACTTCCAATATAATTCAAAGAGTATATGAAGATTTGTGAACTCGCCTAAACTTCAAAACAACATGTTACCCACAAACTAAAGGACAATTTGAAAGGACAATCAAGGTGTTGACGGACTTACCAATATTGTGTGTCCTTGATTGGAGTGGTTCATGGGATCACGACCTCCCTTTCTTAGAAATCACCTACAACAAAATCTACCAATCCGGAATCGACATGCCTCCATTGAAGCCTTTATGGGAGGATGTGTAGATCCCTACTTTATGAGGACAATGTATGTGAGGGATGAATTTTGAAATATGAGGAGTTGCAACTCTATTATGATATTGTCAACTTGACTAGGCAAAGGTTGAAAAAGGTATTGGATTGTTAGAAGTCATATTATGATGGACACATGAAGGATACCCAATTTGTGGTGGGTGATCATCTGCTTCCAAATATCAGATTGATTCAAGAAATTCTGAAGAACATGGAAAACATTAGTTCCAAGTAAGTGGGTTCATTTGATATTTTGGATTGTATTGAGGAGTGTGCATATAGTCTATCCTTGCCTCTACAATACATCAATACGTAAAATGTTTTCCTTGTTTGAAATCTAATGTAGTAGGTCAAGGACCCTAGCCATGTCCTTAATCACAAGCTTTTGGTATCAAGGGCACTCTTTTATACTGGGAAGTTCTAGTCAAGACACTTAATTTGTCAAACCAAGGATCTCAGAAACAAAAAGATCGACATGGTGACAGAGTTGTGGAACAACTAGGACAGTGGTGAAGCCACATGGGAGTTGAAATCCGATATCAAAGAAATATTATTTGATCTATATAAGAAATCTTAAATTTTGTAGACATGATTCTTAATAAATAGGGTAGGATGTGATGAAGTGAGTTTCTATGCCTTCTACTCAAATTACTATCTTGAGTTCTGTAATGTTTACTCTTGATCTCACCATCATTTCATCAATGATCAATTATTTGTATCACTCAATTTGGAAACATATAGTTGATTTGAATAGTATGTGTTTTGAGACATACAAACTTAACGTCATTAATGATATTAACCAACTTAATATAATTCATGATCTGGATATATTTTTGGTGCTCAGTTTTTTTCTGTGTTATAGAATTAATGTGTGACTATGCTCCAAATTTTTATTTAGTTGGACTTTTCCTCTAATTATTACAATTTTCTCAAGTTAGTTCAAGACAATCCTAATAAAGTGCTTGTTCTCCAGCCACCTCAACAATATGTGGTTGCAAGCATTGATGATGGGCAGTCATCATATCAAGCTCCCATGTATTTGGGGCATGGACGAGCCATCATCTTTGACCTCTCACTGGTTGTGGGAGGAGATGATGAGCTTGGTTAGAAACATACACCAAACTCGGCCACCTCACCAATGATTTTGCCTCCAAAACCTCCTCTTTTGCTAATCTAAAGGCATTCCTCAAAAGTTTGAACATGGCATCAAGTTGGATATTTGAACTCATGTTTGCCCCCTTTTTCATTCTGGAGATAGGGGATAACCCTAGTCATTCCCTAACCTTTCATGTAAAACCCCTCTTAACCTCTTTGATGCCTTGCCATTGAACTTGAGCCCTTATGTGAGTCAATCAGCCCTAGAGAATCTCCATTTTCCTCCACCCTCACCTTGTTGCAACACTGAAGCTACCAAGTCTTGGCATCTCCTTTCCTCGCTCCCTCAGGATGATTTGATGACTGCAATATCTTCAAGAGTCCCCTACGAGCTCATTTGACACCCTTACAAACATGCCATTTGGCCCCCTTCTATGTCCTTTCTTATCGGTCAAGACCATTACCAGGTCCACTATTTCTTGTGCATGACCCTTCCTTGTAAAGGTGATGAATAATGCACTGGTGCATCATGATTAAGGCTAACCATGACCCAAATCAATGACCACAATCATAGCCTCTCTCTCTCTCTATCTCTCTCTCTCTCTGTCTCTCTCTCTCTCTCGTAATTGATCTCCTTGGGGAGATGGTGCTCATTTATCTAATCCAATCCTATAAAGAAATCATTGAGGGTCGATTCCCCCTATTTTTGTGAGAATAAAAAATAAAATATCTCATTAAAAATGCCAAGTAACAATTGAATTATTTTTAATTCATAGAAAATGCATCCTAACTCCATTAATAGCTATATTATAGTCCATTTTCACCACAAAAATAACAAAAATCTAATGGAACCACTTACATAACATAATTCTCAGTCTTATTCTAACATGATATCAAAATGCTCTTTTTTATTACTAGAAAATAAGAAAATACTTTATGCTATTAATCTTGATCGTAGTGACCTATACTATGATTGGTCATAGCTCAAAAATCATTTAAAAACCATAAATCTCAAACTTTACCTTAATAACAATACTGAAGATTATGAAAATGGCTCAAAAATAGATAACAGAACTTAAGATTACTTTATTTACATAAAATATGACCTAGGAAGATCATTCATTAATATACTTGATAATGAAATCAACGATGAACCTCAAAAGTTTTCTCAACTTGTTGTTAGAGACGAATGATCATGCATGGAGTCAAATTAGGAATAAAATACCCTAATCTTAAATACTTGAAACTTTGGTTATTTAATACCCGATTTTGATCACCGATTTACATATTATTTTACCAAACATTTGATATGAACCATCTACTATTCCTAGTTGAATTTTTATATTTTAAAAATCATTAAAGTTACAGACAACTCCTCTTTGACCTGATTATTTGTATTAGGTGATATTCTAGTATGAATTCTCTACGTTTTTGTTTGATCTAACTTGTTTCCTATTGAATCATGATATGAATTGTTGTGTAAACTTTGCAAATAAACATGAAAATAAATAATGATGACAATGTACCACAACCCATTAATAACCATTAAAAAGGTGATAGCATTTTGATTACTTAACAATCATCACCATCATAATAAAATTTCAGTAATCTAATTGTTATCGAGTAAAATATGCATCAAGAGGCATTCGATAAATCTTGGATGACAAAATAACCTAAAGTTGTAGTATATATAGAATTGTATTTTATACAAGTTCATAACAATCAATAGAAGGTTGCAGTCACCTCAAGGGTGCACTCCTTAATCACTCCAACCCAAGGATTTTGTCACCTATATATTTTCATCTACCCAATGTAGGTGATGCTCCTAGATTTCATTACCCTTAATTGGACACAGTCACCACATTGTTGCATCTTATGTTGGTATGGTATGCCCAAGCACACAGATATGGCATCTTATGGCAGAATATCATTAGTCATGATATGGTATATCAAACCAAGCACACAGATACTTATTATGGAACAGTGTATCAGATAGATCCACCTTGAGAGTGACACCTGGAAACCATCATTGGTGGTCATAGTCACCTCTCATAGTGAAGGTGGTGATTGTGGTTCTTAGACCTAAAGTCACTGCACTCATCACATGTCATTTGATATACTTTGACATCATCAAATGTAACCCTGAAATAAGGATTGCCACAAAGGTGATGATTGGGTAGTTGTGACACATGGGGACTGATTGTGAGTGATGTAGATGGGATTTGTCCCTCCTAATGGACTTTGATATCCTGGCCACTTAATCAATGAGACTGAGAAATGCATGTGCATGCATTTGTGGATCAATATATGATATTGAGGTCACATATATCTCATACATTCTACTCTAGGTTCAAGAAACATGGTTTCAACATTGAAAGGATGACAATTCCATGCCTCAAGTTCATTGTGGATATCAAAGACAAAGGAATTATACAATCACTACAACACTAAACATAGATTGTAGGTTGAAGTTGTTCTCCAACTTTCCATTCACTTGGGTAGAACTGATGTGTGACTAGGCACCACTCTTTGTTTGTGATGTCATTAGCTAGTTATGGACATTCACTACTGCGTGATATGGGATTATAGGGTCACACACATAGTAACTCATCTAGAAGAGGAATTTAACCCTGAATAATTATTATATTAATTAATAAAGTGTTTAGATATTCAATTCAAGCAACAAATTAGGTGACTGGACTGCCAACCGATCGCTCAAGTGTTGAGACAACCGTTTGAAGTATCAAGTTGATTAGAACTGAATTGGTTGAGTTCTGTGTGAATGGGGCACCAACCGATCAGATCACTGGGTGAACAGATCATCTCAGGTTGGGTGAGATGACCAGTTCACCTAGTGAACCGGTAGGCACAGTCATGCTAATCGAAGGTTCGGTAGCTATGAGGAACACTTAGCTTAATTTTGGAGTGGACTTTTGGAATCCTAAAATGTCCAATGACACAAGTGAAGTCATGCATGTTGAGCTATGAGGAATACTTAGCTTAATTTTGGTGATATTTTGATGTCCCTAATTGAAGATATCTTGGTTTGAATATTTAGGAAAGTACAATTAAATCAAGACAATAGACTATTGTTGGTAATGATCAACTTGTGATATGTATGTGCCACGCAACCTTGATTTCATGAGAATGGCTTGCTTATTTAGTTGCTGGATGTTGGCCACGGATTGTCCTTTTGTTGGACTAGATCCAGACAATCGGTAGCAGATCCGAGGGCCCAATAGACTTGTCTTCAACCCCGATGGTTTGGGACAAAGCACAGGATGGTCACTGCCCACCCACGATGCCATGACTACCAGGACGTGCGTCGAGGAAGGAACTTGTTGGGTGGTTTCCTTCGTTTTAAGAAGTGAATCGCAATGAACTCTCTTTTGGTCCATATGGAACCGAGGTAAACAAGAAAGAGTAGCAGCTTCCCCTACTCTCCCCACTCAACTTAGAAGACCTGGTATCCATGGAGGTATGGCCGATGTCGCCAAAGATTTGCTGGCCTTTGGAGCCGACAGGGAGATCTTGGTTTGTGTTGACTGCTCATGGGAGTGCAACAGCGGTGGCAGGTTCTACAAGCTACGAGGAGGAGGCGGCACTTGCTGCTCCCACGTCGGAGTTGAACCTTACAGCAATAGTTGAAGCTTTGAGAAGCCCATGCTCACGGGCACATCACTGAGATCACGTCAAATGCAAGGAGGAAGAGAGAGTCCAATGGAGAGGTCAGAGAGGAGAAGAATGAGCACCTTGCTCTTCTATTTTTTGTGCCTGTGGTGACCGGGTCCCCGATGGTGGAGAGGCGTGGTCATGGCGGCGTCTCGCACCCAAAAGAATAGATCGTTGAAGAGGAGATGCAGCAGCGTCATCAGCCTAGAGCTCGGCAGTGATGGAGGTAGTGGGTGAGTTCCTGGAGGCTTGTCAGGTGATTCCATGCTTTCCACCTTATGCGAGGAGGTCCAGCTGGGTTCTCCCCTTTTTGCTCCACCATGGAAGCAGACTAGGCGGCGAGATTGTGGTCAGAAGGAGTTGGAGCCGAGATCGAGAAACATGGTGGTCACAGAGGTGAGAAAGTTGAGCTCAAAGCTGATGGAGGCCTTAGAGCCGAGTGAGGAGCTGATACATCACTAGGATTGCTCACCGGAGCAGAGACCAGCAGCAGCACTGGTGCTTCGCAGAGGAACGGGGAATTGTAGACCCCGACTCACGATGAGAATGCGAGAACCAAAGAGGGTGCCTCCAAACCCAATCCAAGACCAAGATGAACCAGGTTCAAAACTCTTGAACCGACCAGACCCCAGTAAGGCAAGTGAAGCCCCCCCCCACAGGGCCACGTGGCGCATCGTGATTGGCTACAAAAAGGTAATTTGCCCAGTAATTCCAATAAATACCTAGATCTTGTATAATTCATAGAAATTAGCTCGATGATCAGAAAAATACAAGCAAAGTACCAAAATGTTCAGAAAATTTGTAGAATAAGGTGGAAGCATAATATCTGGTTTTTGATGCATAAGTATCGATAATATCATGTAAGATGTAGAATGCTTAGTCCATGAGTAATAAATATCAAATGATGATATAAAATTATGGGAAAATGTCAGTGGATTTATAATTATATTTATAATGCATATGATGTCAGTTATGGTCATGTTGATGTATGAAATCATGTAATTTGATTAATATGGTTAATTAGGGCTAATAACACTAAAGATAATGCAATTAATGCATACATGATCGATAGATGATGAAATTTACAGAGTAAGCTCATATCAGTATCTAGAACCTCATAACTAAATATGAGATCGGGATGATACCCATAATCCATGTTATATGATGATGTTTGCTCTTAATGTGATCTAAACCCTAATTTGAGTAATGCATGTAACCTAGGGTTAATGTGTGACATAATGTTAATATGTTAGATGATGAATTTTGATAATGAGATGTAATCTGGAAAATGACATCAGTGAGATAATCATAAGATAAGAATATAAGTAATGATACACATATCCTAATGAACTAAGGGAAACTCTAATGAACACGATTAGGGCTAAGATGAGATGTAAGATGATGAGAATCTGATGACAGTATATGATCTTCTCTTAATCAAGGGTTGACAAGGATATAGTTGACATGAGGTATATGTGATGATTAGGTTTCTCTTGACCAAGGTACGCCATTACCTCTTACTTGGCTTATTATGCATTATTCTTGTGTTATATGGTAGTAAAGACTTGGCATATGGTAATGATTGAAATGATTGTCTTGTATGATATGTTGCTTGAATTTCCATACGTATTGCTATGAACACATCAAACATAATATATCTGTTCCATTATATGAAAGCACCAACTCTATGGCAGTGTGCTTGGAAGTGACCGAACTCTTTGGTAGTGGTCACGTTGTACATATGGAAGCACCAACTCTTTGGTAGTGTGCTTGGACCCAACTCTTTGGTAGTGGTCACATTGTACATATGATCCAACTATTTGGTAGTGAACATAAAGGCCTTAATGCATTCAACCTTCGGTGGTCAATGCATGGACGATATAATGGAAATTTGCTTAAAATATGTGTTCTCTTTTGCTAATGAAAATCTTTGTGCAAGTATATGATTTTTCTTATATTTCTTCTATTTTTGCCAAGTATTAGTTTTATCTTATTGCCAAGATATGATGAGAGGTATATAAAAGACATGTAGGCGTACTCAGTACAATATTCTTGAATATTGTGCTGACGTGTACCGCATGTAATCTTTTGTTTAGGTTGTGGTCTTGTGCTCTTAAAGATCTAGGATAGTGAGAGTTGTGTGGCGAGATGATGTACAAGTGGACCTGTTGTCTTAAGATCCTGTAGTTTAGTGGTAGTACATGTATATGTATAAGTTTGCTATTCAATATGTAATATCAAATGTTGTAATAATTCATGTTGTAATTATATGTTGAATAGTGAACAAGTGTTGTATGGTTTTATTATTGTTCATGTACATGTGCTACTGTGTTTCCTTTTGACTCCCTTGATTTTCTTATTCTTAGCCTAGTGTGGGATGTTTAAATTGGGATTCTCACTAAGGTGAGGTTTCAATTTGGACGTTACACATTAGATTAAGTTTTAGAAAATCTGGGGACGTCACAGTCACACACATAGTAACTCATCTAGAAGAGGAATTTAACCCTGAATGATTATTATATTGATTACTAAAGTGTTTAGATATTCAATTCAAGCAACAAATTAGGTGATTGGACTACCAACTGATCGCTCAAGTGTTGAGACAATTGTTCGAAGTATCAAGTTGATTAGAACTGAATTGGTTGAGTTCTGCATGAATGGGGCACCAACCGATCGGATCACTGGGTGAACAGATCAGCTCAGGTTGGGTGAGATGACCAGTTCACCTAGTGAACCGGTCGGCACATTCATGCCAATCGAAGGTTCGGTAGCTTCAAATTTGTGAGAAAAGTTGATCGTTTCACTTGATCAATTCGATTGCTGAAAGGAATTAATGTTGTGCATTAATTGGAAATGAAATTTCTAATTCATATGTGATTGGGAAACATGGCAAAACAACCAGTTTGGGATGCGAACCGATTGGCTCGCTTGTGAACTGACTGGTTCAGTTGCCAACTGGCCATTTCCGAATTCACAGGTTGTGAAAATTCATGATCTTTTGGTCTGTTCTACTCCACACAGACTGGGAACCCAGACCCTAACCCCTCATATAAATAGAGGGGTACTAGGGGCTTCCTAGAACATAACTCAATTGCCTCTGACAATTGTTTTCCTCTCTATTTTTGATAACCAATAGAGATCATGAGCAATTCTTACCTGCTAAAGCGAGGGATAGTAAGGGAGAAATAACTGTGAGAGAGCAAGTTGGTGACTAGTACACCAATGGGAGGGACAACTCCTTCTTGTCTGTTCTACTAGAGCAATAAGAGTTTTAGTTGGTCCGTGTAGACTTCTATAGAGGCAAGGAGGCTTTGCCCATCGCTAGGAGGGCAACATCATCTTGTAGTCCATGGCAAGACTACATGAGCTATTGCAGATGTTGTTCGAGTCTGTCATCCATGGTGAAGACCAGGAACTACACATACACCATCCAAGAGCAACTAGAAGATAGATGTACTAGAATGAGTTGTAGTCACTAGATTTTCTCTAGGACCATGTATAAACTCATTAAACCATATTTCCTATTTCATAGTAGCTGACGCGATCTTGCTGTTATGGGAATATGGATAGATAAATTTTTTATTTTGGCTTCTTGCTCTGTCCCCGTATTTGCCAATAGTGGTATCAGAGCCACATCAATTAACTATATTTTGGGATAGTCGATATGATCGTATTTTGGTTTTCATCATTCATTTATTGCATAAGATGTGAATACTTAAATTGTTTCATATGTGTATCCAATCAAATACCACATAATCCCAAAATTATATATATGATATGATATATACACAATTTACACACATCACCCTAAAAGTGGTTTTTATGGTGGATGTATAGCATGGATATGGCCAATAACCCAATACATGTATGTGGTTACATGGATGCTTTATTCCTGTTATATCTCGATTTTCATACCGAGCCTCTACCTCCTTATTCCTAATGTTAAGTTAATTCTTCCTACCTTTGCTCCCCTCAAATGTAACTTGAGGTTCTCTCTACCATGTAGCAAGTTTAATATCAATAAGATAGTTTATTTTCTTGCAACAACAAATATGGCGATCAACATAAGGTGAGCTGACTATTTCACATGATGAGCTGACTGGTTGGAGGACCAAGAGGGGTGGACCATAGGAGCAAGCTGATTGACTGGTGGGTCCAACTGAAAATTTGGAAGGAGTCTAGACATCAACTGGACAGGAGGCCAACTAACCACTTGAGAGGTCCAACCGACCAGCCAAAAGGCGAGACGACTGATTCAAGGGTTGAACTGATCAACCCAGATTGGCAAGCACTGATCTACACCAACAATAGGTTCATGCATATGATGTGATGTTAACCTAGGTGTAGTGATTCCTTCTAGATCTAAAGCATTATAGTAGACATATCCATAACCATCACTTTTTTTTATATTGCATGTTTACTTTGTGGGATATAGCATGTATATGATATGCACTATATATGTGGTGATTGGATACAATATATGTGTATATGTGATATATATAAAAACCCCTCGATTAAACATATTAAGTCTTACATGCTTTCCATTAGAAACGCACATGAAAATCTTGATCAACCAAGTGTGGGCATCCTAAGGATGGTGTGTCATCTATCTCGTGGAAGTGTGATGATATAGTGTGGGCCCTCCAAGCGGGGTGCATTATTATCATGTCGGCTTTTGGGTCAGACTTAACTGTTGATTCTTAATGGGATTAAGCTCCATAGTCATGCAGATGATTATGGCAAGGAGTTGCACATATCATCTATCCAAGAATTGTGTATGATGCAATTGGAAAATGTTGCCTAATTGGCCGAGTAATAAATGAATCATTTCAGATCTTGTCTCATTAGAAAATTGTTTGCTGCAATTTTCCGAATTGATAATTGAGACTTGTCAGTTTGAACAAAATAATGAGAGCAATAGTTAATTAAAGACCTAATCAACATCATCAAAATTTTCAAATCAAATCAAATCAAAAATGAGTTTTTGACAAAATTGCAAACTCTTTTGTAGAGTCAAATGGAAACAAATAACGATCACTTTTCTATGTGATTAGTCCTTGAAAATGACAAGCTAAATGGGAACAACTTTCACGATCAGTTTAGAACATTGAGAATTGTTCTTGTTGACATAGAGGTTATACATTGTCCATATTTTGATAATGACTTAACCATTCCATTCATATGTATCTAATATGTGTATTCAAGATTGATTTCAAGTGTAAGGTACATGAAAAGGATCAAATTACACAAGCCCTAGCTTGTTGAAGTTCAAGCCAAAAGTTATACAAGTGTGCTAATTAGATAATCCATGTAAATGACCTTAGAAGATTTTTGTAATCACTTGTATTGATGGTATGGCTTGTAACTAAGATGAGAAAATTGATTGCGACACTTTGCACCAAGTTTTAATCACTTTTGATGCACTTTAGAAAATCGATCACAAGCTGTTGATCGGTCGAGTTAGAATTTCGATCGATCCACTAGATCCATTTTCTAGAGAGTGCATCAGTCGAGTTGTATTTTTACAGAACTCGACCAATCGGGTTACTGACCAAATCCAACTATCATTGGTCGATTGAGTTTCCTCAGCACAAACTCGACCGATGGTTTGAAATATGGGTTTGTCTTTTACCTGGTCGGCCGAGTTACCTTTATTGAAACTCAACCGATTACACTGTACGGAAATTGTAGAAAAGTGATTGTGACTGTTGGTGACTTATTTGGTCAAAAATAGATTTGTTTCCTTGGGAAAAAATGTCTATAATTCGGCCCTAAGTGTTCCCCAACTCAAAGGGGCACCCTCATCTATAAATAGGACCACTTGGAGTTCATTTCAAGGCTGCTCATTCCATATATGTTTGGTTCTAGCTTAGTTGAGAGTGTTGCACCCCTTTGAGCCCTTTTCTCTCTCTACCTTCAAGTCAAATCTGTGAGTATGAGTGAGTTAGGATCTGTTGCAAGAGAGCTACCCCTTGTATCAATGTAAAGCTATCCACCTCCATCTTCCTACCCCCTTTCCTTATTGAAGAAAAGGCTTGAAGATCTTCTTTGAGTGAAGGAGAAGGAGTTGCCGTTCTTCAAGGTTAAAGAAAGCATGGTGTTCCAGATCTCCGAGTGAAGGAGATAGGCAAGGCGGACATTCAAGAAGGATAGGTAATTCCTTGAAGGCCAAAGACTTGAAGAAGGAGTGGGTAAGTCCTTGTTGATGGTTGAAGACTCCATGGTTCAAGTGGGTAAGCTCCTTCGGTAGGTTGAAGATCCTTTCTTGAGGTACTAAGTCCTTGGATGAATGTGGTTTTGTCTTGTAATCTTATGAATGAATATAAGAGCATCAAGATTGCAAAGTCCTAGAGCCTAACCACCTCTAGGTAGTGGACTGACTCACTTCTAGTTTGAAGTGTGGAACCACTCTAAACCACTTTGTCCAAATATATCTTCTTCCTTGTCTCACACCCTTGCTATGCATGCTAGTTAGGATTTCAAATTGGCTGCATGTTTAAGTTTATGCACTTAATATAATTTGGTGGTCTAATTCATTTTGTCAGATTTGTGAAGCTCTTTTCACCCCCCCTCTAGATCCCTTGATCCAACAAGTGGTATCAGAGTAGGTCTTCTCCAAGCTACTTCCATAAGTAGGAGAAGATGGGCGATTTAGCACTTGGATCTCTCAACTTGGAGGGAAGCTTCTCCATGTGACCTACGGTCTTTGATGGCACCAACTTCCTCTATTGGAAGAGAAGAATGCAGTTCTATCTCCAAGGAGTAAGCTATGAGATTTGGAAGGTGGTGCATCAAAAGTATGAAGATCCAAAGGGGGAAATCTCCACATGGACAGAAGCCCAAATGAAGCAAACTTAGCTCAATGTCAAATCTGTGAGCATCATCTATGCATCCCTCACTCCATCTGAGTTCAACCAGATCTCCTCATGGGACACTGCACATAAAATTTAGAACAAGCTATGTGTCACCTATGAAGGAACAGAGCAAGTGAAGGAAGCTAAGATCTACATGCTTGGTGGTCTACTTGAGAACTTCAAGATGGGCAAGAATGAAAGAGTGGCAGATATGTACACAAGGCTTAATGTGACCATCAATGGATTGGCAGCCCTTAGTAGTGTGATGGATAAAGGCACAATCAACTCCAAGATCTTAAGATCTCTTCCAAAGAGATGGGAGCCCAAGGTGACATCCATTGAAGAAGTGTACAAGCTTAGTGAATTGTCAACCAATGAGATGGTTGGCAACCTTCAATCTCATGATCCAAGGCTTGATAAACAAGAAGAAGAAGAAGAAAAGAGAGAAGAGAAGGAGTCTAAGAAGATCAAGGACACAGCCTTCAAAGCTCAAATTCAAGAGATGGTTCGGCAGCAACAACTTGCTCTCAAGTCCCCTACTCCTTCCTCAAGTGAAGATGAAGGCCCAAATGAGCATGAAGCTAACTACTCCAAGGGCAAACACTTCAAAGGGAAGTCTTCTTCATCAACTCCTAGATGCTATGAATGTGGCCAAAAAGGCCATTACAAGAGTGACTGCCCCAAGGCCAAGAAGAGCCACCACAAGAGCAGCTACAAGAAGGACAAGGAGTACAAGAAAGAAGGCAAATACAAGAGAAAGGAGAAGAAAGAAAGAAGAAACAAAGATGCAGCTCATGCATCTTGGGAGGAGTCTTCCTCAAGCTTTTCTAGCTCTGAAGATGGAGAATGCCACCTTGCTCTCATGTCCTCTACAAGTGATGATGTAGGTGAGGTAAGTGAGGTAAGTGAAGTCCATTTGCATGAGTTGTCTAAAGAAACTCTTATTTATATGCTTAATGCTTGTCGGTCATCTTTTACTAAATGCAAAGCTAAAAAGAAAAGGTTAGGAAAGATAATAGATGATCTTTATGCTAAGATTGAGATTCTTGATCAAAATGAAAAGTTGCACCTTGATAGTATTGATACCTTGCAAGGGAAATTTATTGATCTTGAGCTCCAATACAGTGGAGTTGAAGTTGAGAATGGTGTCTACCTTAAGAACATTTATACTCTTAAGGAAGAAAATCAAAAATGCCTAAATGAGATAGATGTTTTTAAAACTAAAAATGTGGAGCTTAATCTCATTGATGAATCTGGGAAGCAAGAAAGTCATGCTTATCAAAAAGAAATTCTTTTTCTTGAATCTGAAAATGCTAAGTTGCTTGCTCAAATTCTTAGAGACTTCCGGCTCTAAGAATCTAGTGATATGTGCTCATTATAAATGTGATGACCATTACTCTACTTATTGTCCTTATAAGCCAAAGGGGACCAACTCAAAGATGAAACGGGTCCCCAAGCTAACTTCAGATACCAAAGTTTGAGTTGGGCACTAACATCCTTCTTTCATGCAGGTCAAAAGAAGGTGGATTGTTGATAGTGGCTACTCAAAGCATATGACAGGTGAAATCATCCATTTCAACAAATTCATGAAAAAAAGGAGGATCGGTGACCTTCGGGGACAACAAAAAGGGTAAGATAATAGGTGATGGTGATGTAGGAAACAAGCTTTGTATTAAAAATGTGTTGCTTGTTGATGGCCTACATCACAGTTTGATAAGTGTAAGACAACTATGTTATAATGGTTATCTTGTTCTTTTCACATCTTTAGAATGTTTGCTTCTAGATTCCCTCACTTATAATGTTATATATAAGGGAACTAGAAATGGTAATATTTATGTTATTGTGTTTGATGCTCTAAAGCCCGGACTTGATAAATGTTTGGTTGTAGATAAAAATGATATTTCTCTTTGGCATCGTTGGTTGGGTCATGTGAATATTAATCAAATGAAGAAATTGAGCAAAAAGGAATTGGTTCGGGGACTTCCTAAATTGGATTTTGAAAAGGATGAGGAATGCCAACCTTATACACAAGGCAAGCAAACCAAGTCCTCCTTCAAATCCAAAGGAGTCCTTAGTACCAAAATAGCTCTTTAGCTTCTTCATATTGATCTATTTGGACCTATGAGAACTCAAACGCTTCGTGGTTCTAAATATTGTCTTGTAATTGTTGATGATTTCTCTCGCTGTACTTGGACATTCTTTCTCATTTCTAAAAGTGATACTCTCGATGTTTTCTTGAGTTTTTGTAAATGGGTTGAAAATGAAGCTTCTTGCGGGAATGTTTCTATCCGTAGTGACCATGGGGGAGAGCTTGAAAATGATCTTTTTGATTGTTTTTGCGGAAAAAATCTAGTTACTCGCACAATTTCTTCTCGTACGCCTCAACAAAATGGGGTAGTAGAGAGAAAGAATAGGTCACTATAGGAGATAGCTAGGACCATGCTTCTAGAGTATGACACTCCAAAGAAGTTTTGGGCCAAAGCCATTAGCACCTCATGTTTTGTGCAAAATCGAGTTTTTACGCATCTTTCTTTGAAGAAAACCCCCTATGAGTTATGGCGTGGTAGAAAGCCATCCATCGACTTCTTTCACATTTGCATGTCCTTGTTTTGTTTTAAACATGAAGGATTCTTTCGAAAATTTGATCTGAAATCGTACAAGGCTTTATTCCTAGGCTATAGCACTACAAGCAGGGCTTATAGAGTTTTCAATATTGAACTATCTAAAATTGAAGAATCCATTGATGTTAAGTTTATTGAATCTAACCCTGCCATTGGAAAGAATGTTGTTGATAATGATGTTGTAGATGACTTAATTCCAATCTTAAAAGACCTCAACATCGACAACAAAGGTAAGTAGGTGGTTGAAGCAGAAGATGAAGAGAAGAAGGATCCCACTCCTCGCTTCGCAAAGAATCATCCCAAAGAGCTAATCATTAGCAACCCATTTGAGAGAGTGAAGACACGAGCTGCCTACAACAAAGAACAAGAAGACAGTGCCTTCATCTCACAACTGGAGCCAAAGAACATCAAGGAAGCTCTTAGAGATGACAAGTGGATCCTAGCCATGCAGGAGGAACTACAATAGTTCGAGAAGAACCGAGTGTGGACTCTAGTGCCAAAACCAAGTGATAGAAAAATCATTGGCACCAAGTGGGTCTACCGCAACAAGCTTGACGAAAATGAAAAGGTGGTAAGGAACAAAGAAAGGTTAGTGGCATAAGGCTACAATCAGCAGGAAGGTATTGATTTTGATGAAACTTATGCTCCTGTTGCTAGACTTGAATCTATTAGAATGCTACTTGTCTTTGCTAGTTATAAGAATTTCTTGCTATATCAAATGGATGTTAAAAGTGCATTTTTGAATGGTACAGTCGAGGAGGAAGTATTTGTTGCTCAACCTCCAGGCTTTGAAAATGAAAAGCTATCTAATCATGTTTATTTGTTACAAAAAGCTCTCTATGGACTCAAACAAGCACCTTGAGCTTGGTATGAGAAATTAAAGAACTTTTTGTTAGACAATGGCTATGTCATGGGCAAAGTCGATTCTACTTTATTTCTAAAACACACTTCTAGCAATTTTCTTAGCATTCAAATTTATGTTGATGATATCATTTTTGGCGAGACTAATCTTAATCTTTGCAAGGAGTTTAGTTATCTTATGCAGAGTGAGTTCGAGATGAACATGATGGGTGAGCTTACTTTCTTCCTCAGCTTCCAAATCAAGCAAACCAAAGATGGAAACTTCATCAACCCAGGTAAGTACACCAATGAACTACTCAAATGATTTGGAATGGAGAAAATGAAGCCGGTGGATACACCCATGTCCAACACTGCCAAACCTGATAGAGATGAAGAAGGTGAGAAGGTAGATGAGAAGCTCTATAGAGGTATGATTAGAAGTTTACTTTATTTAACTGCCTCTAGAACTGATATTATGTTTAGTGTTGGCTTGTGTGCTCGCTTTCAATCAAGTCCTAGGAAATCACATCTTATTGTTGTTAAGAGGATTTTGAGGTACTTAGCCAAAACTCAAAACTTTAGTCTATGGTACCCTAAGTCAAGGGACTTTACTCTTATAGCATATAGTGATGCTGATTACACAGGTTGTTTGGTTGATAAAAAGTGCACAAGTGGCACTTTCTTTCTTCTAGGACCATGCTTGGTGTCTTGGTTCTCTAAGAAACAGAGCACCATGGCATTATCAACTACCGAGGCTGAGTACATTGTAGTTGGGAGTTGTTGTGCCCAGGTCCTATGGATGAAGCAAATTCTCTAAGACTTTAACATACATTTTGATGCTTCTCCTATCTATTGTGGTAATACTAGTGCAATCAATCTTTCTTATAACCCTATATTGCATAGTAGAGCTAAACATATAGAGGTTCGACATCATTTTCTTTGTGATCACATTGCCAAAAAGGATATTTATATCACGCATGTGGACACTGAAAATCAGTTGGCAGACATTTTCACTAAACCTCTAGCTAGAGAGCAATTTAACTTCATTAGATCTAAAATTCTCATACTTGCTTTGGATGATATTGACATGTTATCTAGCTAGTTGCTTTCATCCTATAATGCTTTATTCACCTTGCTTGCCTAAAATTGCTAAAATTTTCTTGTTAACATGCTTAGTTTCACTTGTTTTGGGGCATTTCTCAAATTTCAGGTTTTTATCACTAAATAGTATCCAATTATGAGTGATATGTGCCTAAGTATGTTCAAAATACATAATAGACTTGAAAAATAAATTTAATTAGCATTCATATGGCTAGAAATTGAGTTTAATGGTTTTAGGTCAGGTTGACCATAGGTCGAGTTTCCCCCAGGACACACTCGACCGATCCGTGGCCGAGAGTTGTTCTAAAATGGACCAATTGATCGAGTTTCCCACTCTCAGAACTCGATCAATCAGCGGGCTGAAGCTGACTTAAGTTGGGTTTGGCCGACTATTCTCCCTCTCAACTAGAGAATAGCCGACTGATTCCCCTTCTTCTAGCCCTAAGCTCTCTACCCAAACCCTTACCTTCCCTATCCTAGCCCTTTCTCGACCTAGATAGGTTGCCCTAGACCTTCCCCATTACTCTTTGTTGGTGTTTGGATGGTTTTTGTGGCTTGCTTCGTGCGTTTGATCTCCTCTCCTCCTTCTTTTCACCTCCATGGCTTCTCATAGGAGAGAGAGACCCACTCCTAGTAATGCTCCATCCTCTTCTTCATTTTCCTGCTTGATTCCCTTTGATGACACCTCGTTTGTCTCAATAGAGGCTATAAATAGGTATAAGGACCTTCTTTCTAGGAGTCATTTCTCTTTTTGAGCCTTGTTTGAGCCTAGCCCTAGGCGTCAAGTGGTTATAGACCAAGTAGCTAGGTTGCTAGTCGTTCATCACCTCTCCGCCCTGGCTGTCAAACGTGACTACTTTCATAATTCTATGACAAGCACAAAAGTAGTTCACGAATTCTATACTAACTTGCATTGGAATTACGACACCCTTGTACCCCCACCAAATACTCAAGTAATCGTGACTTCCATGATCACCGGGAAGAAATTTCAAATCTATGAGAATATTCTAAATGTTATTTTTTCTGGAGATGATGAAAATGACACATGGCACAAGGATTATGGTGAGTACTTCGACCTTTTGGATACTTAGGGTTTCTACAAGTAGAATTAGCTCACTCTTCCTGACATTCATCGCTACTTGAAGAAACCTGATGTTCCTACCCTCCCTCGATCTCCAAAAGTGTATATTAGCCTTAGTGGTCAACTGCAACATCCATCTGAAGAAAAATCAAATAGATATTGTAGAGAACATTGTAGTCATAATGTACTGCATTCTTGAGAATATCATAGTCAAATGGTCAAGATACATTCTCCACCACATGACATGTTTTGATTCCGATAAGAACACGCGAGGCACCCATCCACCGTATCCAGCCCTGATTTGTGGTTTGTTTCAGTTTGCCACTGAGAAATCACTCTTTTCATACTATCATTACAAGCTAGCCAAGAAGGGTGTGTGTATCAGTGAGACCACGATTCAGAAGTATGTGCTTGTCTTTACCTCCACCACACATGGTGCTTCACCCTCAGCCTCTGCCTCTACAGCCCCTGCCTCCTCTGCCTGATCTCCACCTCCTCAGCCACCTTGACCTAGCCATGCTTTGTTTTGTGTATCCAATGAAACCCTTATTGGCTACATGGTGCACCAACAAGCATACAACCAACAGGTTTAGGAGCACCTGCACCAGAATTTATGTTCAATCATGTCAAACATGAACATATCCTATGCACACCCCTAGCCCACCTACCAACCTTTCCCTGGTAGTGATTATGCTTCATATGCATATAATCATTACTACCCTACCCCCGAGCCTTCCGCTGCTGCTCCTCCACCCTCTGCTGCTGGTGGTCCTCCTCCCATGTACATGTCATTGCTTGTTGGCCCTTTGGCCACCCTGCTCACCAGTCTTGGCGATTCTGCTCCTTCCTTCCCTCAGGCCAATGAGCTCAATGATCTTGGTATGACTTGGGATAAGCAGAATGCTCATTGGCCCGATCATGGCTTTGGTCCTTCTGTGGATGAAGAGATGCCTGACCAGGCTGATGCTGAGGCTGCTGATGACGACGATGGTGATGGTGAGGATGCTTCTGATGATGGTGATGGTTCTGGTGTTGATTCTGGTGATGAAGGCACTACAGGTGCACCTTCAGATGGAGACGAGGACTACGAGCACGGACCTAATGATGATGATGATGTGGACATATATAGTCTAAATGTCTAGATTGTTTCTTAGTTTCTAGTCTAGTTTGATGATCATATATATCTTTCTAAGTTGTTTTGTATTAGAAACATATGGGCACATTAACTAAGATGTACTATTTCTATCTTCAGTTTTTCATCGCTTCTTGCTTGTAGCTGTTTCATGAGCACATGCTTCTGAGTTGTAATCTATCTTATGTGCACTTTTTCTCTTTGATCAGTTCTATCCTATGAGTTGGTGTCATCTTTTCAATCATATTTTGATTATCATTGAGTTTGTGTTTCCTTCATATCTGGTTGACATTTGATATGAGATTGCTTGTTTGATTATCTGCTTGATTGTGTTTGGAGAAGACCTGATTATATGCTCTTCTACCCCCCCCCCCTTTTTGATAATGTCAAAAGAGGGAGAGAAATTTTAATGTTTAAAACTCAATCATATTGCTATTCTTTGTTATGTTGTTGTTTATTTCTTATGAGATCCTTTACTTGTTCATTATATGCTTTATCATGTGACTTGCAAAGGACCATATAGTACATGTATGCTATAATTGCTTTGTGTAGATAGACTAACTATGCAGGTTAGAGGAAGCATAGATTGAGGGGGAGCAATTCACATTGTTCAAATCTTGAATCCCCCTAATTCACAAGGCAAAGGTATAATTTCTACATCCTTTTCAATATGTTTGAGGAATGGTTTGTCATTGTCAAAAAGGGGGAGATGTTGACCTAGAGGTTATACATTGTCCATATTTTGATAATGACTTAACCATTCCATTCATATGTATCTAATACGTGTATTCAAGATTGATTTCAAGTGTTAGGTACATGAAAAGGATCAAATTACACAAGCCCTAGCTTGTCGAAGTTCAAGCCAAAATCTATACGAGTGTGCTAATTAGGAAATCCATGTAAATGACCTTAGAATATTTTTGTAATCACTTGTATTGATGGTATGGCTTGTAACTAAGATGAGAAAATTGATTGCGACACTTTGCACCAAGTTTTAATCACTTTTGATGCACTTTAGAAAATCGATCACAAGTTGATCGGTCGAGTTAGAATTTCGACCGATCCACTAGATCCATTTTCTGGAGAGTGCATCGGTCGAGTTGTATTTTTACAGAACTCGACCAATCGGGTTACTGACCAAATCCAACTTTCATTGGTCGATTGAGTTTCCTCAGCACAAACTCGACTGATGGTTTGAAATCTGGATTTGTCTTTTACCTGGTCGGTCGAGTTACCTTTATTGAAACTCGATTCATTACACTGTACGGAAATTGTAGAAAAGTGATTGTGACTGTTGGTGACTTATTTGGTCAAAAATAGATTTGTTGCCTTGGGCAAAAATGGCTATAATTCGGCCCTAAGTATTCCCCAACTCAAAGGGGCACCCTCATCTATAAATAGGACCACTTGGAGTTCATTCCAAGGCTGCTCATTCCATATATGTTTGGTTCTAGCTTAGTTGAGAGTGTTGCACCCCTTTGAGCCCCTTTCTCTCTCTACCTTCAAGTCAAATCTGTGAGTATGAGTGAGTTAGGATCTGTTGCAAGAGAGCTACCCCTTGTATCAATGTAAAGCTATCTACCTCCATCTTCCTACCCCCTTTCCTTATTGAAGAAAAGGCTTGAAGATCTTCTTCGAGTGAAGGAGAAGGAGTTGCCGTTCTTCAAGATTAAAGAAAGCATGGTGTTCCAGATCTCCGAGTGAAGGAGATAGGCAAGGTGGACATTCAAGAAGGATAGGTAATTCCTTGAAGGCCAAAGACTTGAAGAAGGAGTGGGTAAGTCCTTGTTGATGGTTGAAGACTCCATGGTTCAAGTGGGTAAGCTCCTTCGGTAGGTTGAAGATCCTTTCTTGAGGTACTAAGTCCTTGGATGAATGTGGTTTTGTCTTGTAATCTTATGAATGAATATAAGAGCATCAAGATTGCAAAGTCCTAGAGCCTAACCACCTCTAGGTAGTGGACTGACTCACTTCTAGTTTGAAGTGTGGAACCACTCTAAACCACTTTGTCCAAATATATCTTCTTCCTTGTCTCTCACCCTTGCTATGCATGCTAGTTAGGATTTCAAATTGGTTGTATGTTTAAGTTTATGCACTTAATATAATTTGGTGGTCTAATTCATTTTGTGAGATTTCTGAAGCTCTTTTCACCCCCCCCCCCTCTAGATCCCTTGATTCAACAAGTGGTATGAGAGCAGGTCTTCTCTAAGCTACTTCCATAAGTAGGAGAAGATGGGCGATTTAGCACTTGGATCTCTCAACTTGGAGGGAAGCTTCTCCATGTGACCTACGGTCTTTGATGGAACCAACTTCCTCTATTGGAAGAGAAGAATGCAGTTCTATCTCCAAGGAGTAAGCTATGAGATTTGGAAGGTGGTGCATCAAAAGTATGAAGATCCAAAGGGGGAAATCTCCACATGGACAGAAGCCCAAATGAAGCAAACTTAGCTCAATGTCAAATCTGTGAGCATCATCTATGCATCCCTCACTCCATCTGAGTTCAACCAGATCTCCTCATGGGACACCGCACATAAAATTTGCAACAAGCTATGTGTCACCTATGAAGGAACAGAGCAAGAGAAGGAAGCTAAGATCTACATACTTGGTGGTCTACTTGAGAACTTCAAGATGGGAAAGAATGAAAGAGTGGTAAATATATACACAAGGCTTAATGTGACCATCAATGGATTGGCAGCCCTTAGTAGTGTGATGGATAAAGGCACAATCAACTCCAAGATCTTAAGATCTCTTCCAAAGAGATGGGAGCCCAAGGTGACATCCATTGAAGAAGTGTACAAGCTTAGTGAATTGTCAACCAATGAGCTGGTTGGCAACCTTCAAGCTCATGAGCCAAGGCTTGATAAGCAAGAAGAAGAAGAAAAGAGAGAAGAGAAGGAGTCTAAGAAGATCAAGGAAACATCCTTCAAAGCTCAAATTCAAGAGATGGTTCGGCAGCAACAACTTTCTCTCAAGTCCCCTACTCCTTCCTCAAGTGAAGATGAAGGCCAAAATGAGCATTAAGCTAACTACTCCAAGGGCAAACACTTCAAAGGGAAGTCTTCTTCATCAACTCCTAGATGCTATGAATGTGGCCAAAAAGGCCATTACAAGAGTGACTGCCCCAAGGCCAAGAAGAGCCACCACAAGAGCAGCTACAAGAAGGACAAGGAGTACAAGAAAGAAGGCAAATACAAGAGAAAGGAGAAGAAAGAAAGAAGAAACAAAGATGCAGCTCATGCAGCTTGGGAGGAGTCTTCCTCAAGCTTTTCTAGCTTTGAAGATGGATAATGCCACCTTTCTCTCATGGCCTCTACAAGTGATGATGTAGGTGAGGTAAGTGAGGTAAGTGAAGTCCATTTGCATGAGTTGTCTAAAGAAACTCTTATTTATATGCTTAATGCTTGCCGGTCATCTTTTACTAAATGCAAAGCTAAAAAGAAAAGGTTAGGAAAGATAATAGATGATCCTTATGCTAAGATTGAGATTCTTGATCAAAATGAAAAGTTGCACCTTGATAGTATTGATAGCTTGCAAGGGAAATTTATTGATCTTGAGCTCCAATACAGTGGAGTTGAAGTTGAGAATGGTGTCTACCTTAAGACCATTTATACTCTTAAGGAAGAAAATCAAAAATGCCTAAATGATATAGATGTTTTTAAAACTAAAAATGTAAAGCTTAATCTCATTGATGAATCTGGGAAGCAAGAAAGTCATGCTTATCAAAAACATATTCTTTTGCTTGAATCTGAAAATGCTAAGTTGCTTGCTCAAATTAATGATCTATCTTCTAGACCTATCTTGTAAAGTAATGAGGTAGCTAGCACTGCTCTACAACGTGATTCTTTTCATACTAAAGCCCTCTGTTTATAGGCCGACCTGTTGCATGCTAGAGATGATCTTGCTAGCTTATATTCTACTGTCATTAATCTTAGTGATGATAATGCTAAATTAAGAGATTCTTTGTAAACGTTTCTTATGGGAACGAAATCCCTTAATGTTGTACTAGAACACTCTACCAAACAAAATGGTACTAGTGGTTTAGGATATGATGGGACTGCTCCTAAGGGTAAGAATAAGAACAAGAGTAAGGGTAAGAAAAAGAGTGTGGAACCTCCTTTCTTCCATGAAGAGACTTCCGGCTCTAAGAATCCAGTGATATGTGCTCATTATAAATGTGATGACCATTACTCTACTTATTGTCCTTATAAGCCAAAGGGGACCAACTCAAAGATGAAATGGGTCCCCAAGCTAACCTTAGATACCAAAGTTTGAGTTGGGCACTAACATCCTTCTTTCATGCAGGTTAAAAGAAGGTGGATTGTTGATAGTGGCTACTCAAAACATATGACAGGTGAAATCATCCATTTCAACAAATTCATGAAAAAAAGGAGGATCGGTGACCTTCGGGGACAACAAAAAGGGTAATATAATAGGTGATGGTGATGTAGGAAACAAGCTTTGTATTAAAAATGTGTTGCTTGTTGATGGCCTACATCACAGTTTGATAAGTGTAAGACAACTATGTTATAATGGTTATCTTGTTCTTTTCACATCTTGAGAATGTTTTCTTCTAGATTCCCTCACTTACAATGTTATATATAAGGGAACTAGAAATGGTAATATTTATGTTATTGTGTTTGATGCTCTAAAGCCCAGACTTTATAGATGCTTGGTTGTGGATAAAAATGATATTTCTCTTTGGCATCATTGGTTGGGTCATGTGAATATCAATCAAATGAAGAAATTGAGCAAAAAGGAATTGGTTCGGGGACTTCCTAAATTGGATTTTGAAAAGGATGAGGAATGCCAACCTTATACACAAGGCAAGCAAACCAAGTCCTCCTTCAAATCCAAAGGAGTCCTTAGTACCAAAAGAGCTCTTGAGATTCTTCATATTGATCTATTTGGGCCTATGAGAACTCAAACGCTTCGTGGTTCTAAGTATTGTCTTATAATTGTTGATGATTTCTCTCGTTGTACTTAGACATTCTTTCTCATTTCTAAAAGTGATACTCTCGATGTTTTCTCGAGTTTTTGTAAATGGGTTGAAAATTAAGCTTCTTGTCGGATTGTTTCTATCCGTAGTAACCATGGGGGAGAGCTTGAAAATGATCTTTTTGAGTGTTTTTGCGAAAAAAATCTGGTTACTCGCACAATTTCTCTTCTTCTCGTACGCCTCAACAAAATGGGGTAGTAGAGAGAAAGAATAGGTCACTATAGGAGATGGCTAGGACCATGCTTCTAGAGTATGACACTCCAAAGAAGTTTTGGGCCAAAGCCATTAGCACCTCATGTTTTGTGCAAAATCGAGTTTTTACGCATCCTTCTTTGAAGAAAACCCCCTACGAGTTATGGCGTGGTAGAAAGCCATCCATCGACTTCTTTCACATTTTCATATGTCCCTGTTTTGTTTTAAACATGAAGGATTCTCTCAAAAAATTTGATCTGAAAATGTACAAGGCTTTATTCCTAGGCTATAGCACTACAAGCAGGGCTTATAGAGTTTTCAATATTGAACTATCTAAAATTGAAGAATCCATTGATGTTAAGTTTATTGAATCTAACCCTGCCATTGGAAAGAATGTTGTTGATAATGATGTTGCAGATGACTTAATTCCAATCTTAAAAGACCTCAACATCGACAACAAAGGTAAGTAAGTGGTTGAAGCAGAAGATGAAGAGAAGAAGGATCCCACTCCTCGCTTCGCAAAGAATCATCCCAAAGAGCTAATCATTAGCAACCCATTTGAGAGAGTGAAGACACGAGCTTCCTACAACAAAGAACAAGAAGACAGTGCCTTCATCTCACAGCTGGAGCCAAAGAACATCAAGGAAGCTCTTAGAGATGACAAGTGGATCCTAGCCATGCAGGAGGAACTACAGCAGTTCGAGAAGAACCGAGTGTGGACTCTAGTGCCAAAACCAAGTGACAGAAAAATCATTGGCACCAAGTGGGTCTACCACAACAAGCTTGACGAAAATGAAAAGGTGGTAAGGAATAAAGCAAGGTTAGTGGCATAAGGCTACAATCAGCAGGAAGGTATTGATTTTGATGAAACTTGTGCTCCTGTTACTAGACTTGAATCTATTAGAATGCTACTTTTCTTTGCTAGTTATAAGAATTTCTTGCTATATCAAATGGATGTTAAAAGTGCATTTTTGAATGGTACAATCGAGGAGGAAGTATTTGTTGCTCAACCTCCAGGCTTTGAAAATGAAAAGATGTCTAATCATGTTTATTTGTTACAAAAATATCTCTATGGACTCAAACAAGCACCTTGAGCTTGGTATGAGAAATTAAAGAACTTTTTGTTAGACAATGGCTATGTCATGGGCAAAGTCGATTCTACTTTATTTCTAAAACACACTTCTAGCAATTTTCTTAGCATTCAAATTTATGTTGATGATATCATTTTTGGCGGGACTAATCTTGATCTTTGCAAGGAGTTTAGTTCTATTATGTAGAGTGAGTTCAAGATGAACATGATGGGTGAGCTTACTTTCTTTCTCAACTTCCAAATCAAGCAAACCAAAGATGGAAACTTCATCAACCCAGGTAAGTACACCAATGAACTACTCAAATGCTTTGGAATGGAGAACATGAAGCCGGTGGATACACCCATGTCCAACACTGCCAAACCTGATAGAGATGAAGAAGGTGAGAAGGTATATGAGAAGCTCTATAGAGGTATGATTGGAAGTTTACTTTATTTAACTGCCTCTAGAACTGATATTATGTTTAGTGTTGGCTTGTGTGCTCGCTTTCAATCAAGTCCTAGGAAATCACATCTTATTGTTGTTAAGAGGATTTTGAGGTACTTAGCCAAAACTCAAAACTTTGGTCTATGGTACCCTAAGTCAAGGGACTTTACTCTTATAGCATATAGTGATGCTGATTACATAGGTTGTTTGGTTGATAAAAAGTGCACAAGTGGCACTTTCTTTCTTCTAGGACCATGCTTGATGTCTTGGTTCTCTAAGAAACAGAGCACCATGGCATTATCAACTACCGAGGCTGAGTACATTGTAGTCGGGAGTTGTTGTGCCCAGGTCCTATGGATGAAGCAAATGCTCTAAGACTTTAACATACATTTTGATGCTTCTCCTATCTATTGTGGTAATACTAGTGCAATCAATCTTTCTTATAACCCTATATTGCATAGTAGAGCTAAACATATAGAGGTTCGACATCATTTTCTTTGTGATCACATTGCCAAAAAGGATATTTATATCACGCATGTGGACACAGAAAATCAGTTGGTAGACATTTTCACTAAACCTCTAGCTAGAGAGCAATTTAACTTCATTAGATCTAAACTGCTCATACTTGCTTTGGATGATATTGACATGTTATCTAGCTAGTTGCTTTCATCCTATAATGCTTTATTCACTTTGCTTGCCTAAAATTGCTAAAATTTTCTTGTTAACATGCTTAGTTTCAATTGTTTTTGGGCATTTCTCAAATTTCGGGTTTTTATCACTAAATAGTATCCAATTATGAGTGATATGTGCCTAAGTATGTTCAAAATACATAATAGACTCAAAAAATAAATTTAATTAGCATTCATATGGCTAGAAATTGAGTTTGATGGTTTTAGGTTAGGTTGACCATCGGTCGAGTTTCCCCCAGGACAAACTCGACCGATCTGTGGCCGAGAGTTGTTCTAAAATGGACCAATTGGTCGAGTTTCCCACTCTCAGAACTCGATCAATCAGCGGGCTGAAGCTGACTTAAGTTGGGTTTGGCCGACTATTCTCCCTCTCAACTAGAGAATAGTCGACTGATTCCTCTTATTCTAGCCCTAAGCTCTCTACCCAAACCCTTACCTTCCCTATCCTAGCCCTTTTTTGACCTAGATAGGTTGCCCTAGACCTTCCCCATTACTCTTTGTTGGTGTTTGGATGGTTTTTGTGGCTTGCTTGGTGCATTTGATCTCCTCTCCTCCTTATTTTCACCTCCATGGCTTCTCATAGGAGAGAGAGACCCACTCCTAGTAATGCTCCATCCTCTTCTTCATTTTCCTGCTTGATTCCCTTTGATGACACCTCGTTTGTCTCAATAGAGGTTGTAAATAGGTATAAGGACCTTCTTTCTAGGAGTCCTTTCTCTTTCTGAGCCTTGTTTGAACCTAGCCCTAGGCGTCAAGTGGTTATAGACCAAGTAGCTAGGTTGCTAGTCGTTCATCACCTCTCCGCCCTGGCTATCAAACATGACTACTTTCATAATTCTATGACAAGCACAAAAGTAGTTCACGAATTCTATACTAACTTGCATTGGAATTACGACACCCTTGTACCCCCACCAAATACTCAAGTAATCGTGACTTCCATGATCACCGGGAAGAAATTTCAAATCTATGAGAATATTCTAAATGTCATTTTTTATGGAGATGATGAAAATGACACATGGCACAAGGATTATGGCGAGTACTTCGACCTTTTGGATCCTGAGGGTTTCTACAAGTAGAATGAGCTCACTCTTCCTGACATTCATCGCTACTTGAAGAAACTTGATGTTCCATACAAGAAGAAGAACACCCTACCCTACCCTCCCTCGATCTCCAAAAGTGTATATTAGCCTTAGTGGTCAACTGCAACATCCATCCGAAGAAAAATCAAACAGATATTGCAGAGAACATTGCAGTCATAATGTACTGCATTCTTGAGAATATCAGAGTCAAATGGTCAAGATACATTCTCCACCACATGACATGTTTTGATTCCGATAAGAACACGTGAGGCACCCATCCACCGTATCCAGCCCTGATTTGTGGTTTGTTTCAATTTGCCACTAAGAAATCACTCTTTTCAGACTATCATTACAAGCTAGCCAAGAAGGGTGTGTGTATCAGTGAGACCACGATTCAGAAGTATGTGCTTGTCTTTACCTCCACCACACCTGGTGCTTCACCCTCAGCCTCTGCCTCTATAGCCCCTGCCTCCTCTGCCTGATCTCCACCTCCTCAGCCACCTTAACCTAGCCATGCTTCGTTTTGTGTATCCAATGAAACCCTTATTGGCTACATGAAGCACCAACAAGCATACAACCAACAGGTTCAGGAGCACATGCACTAGAATTTAGGTTCAATCATGTCAAACATGAACATGTCCTATGCACACCCCTACCCCACCTACCAGCCTTTCCCTGGTAGTGATTATGCTTCATATGCATATAATCATTACTACCCTACCCCCGAGCCTTCCGCTGCTGCTCCTCCACCCTCTGATGTTGGTGGTCCTCCTCCCATGTACCTGTCGTTGCTTGTTGGCCCTTTGGCCACCCTGCTCTCCAGTCTTGGCGATTCTGCTCCTTCCTTCCCTCAGGCCAATGAGCTCAATGCTCTTGGTATGACTTAGGATAAGCAGAATGCTCGTTGGCCCGATCATGGCTTTGGTCCTTCTGTGGATGAGGAGATGCCTGACCAGGATGATGTTGAGGCTACTGATGACGACGATGGTGATGGTGAGGATGCTTCTGATGATGGTGATGGTTCTGGTGTTGATTCTGGTGATGAAGGCACTACAGTTGCACCTTCATATGGAGACGAGTACTATGAGCACGGACCTAATGATGATGATGATGTGGACATATATAGTCTAAATGTCTAGATTGTTTCTTAGTTTCTATTCTAGCTTGATGATCATATATATCTTTCTAAGTTGTTTTGTATTAGAAACATATGGGCATATTAACTAAGATGTACTATTTCTATCTTCGGTTTTTCATCGCTTCTTGCTTGTAGCTGCTTTCATGAGCACATGATTCTGAGTTGTAATCTATCTTTTGTGCACTTTTGCTCTTTGATCAGTTCTATCCTATGAGTTGGTGTCGTCTTTTCAATCATATTTTGATTATCATTGAGTTTGTGTTTCTTTCATCTCTGGTTGACATTTGATATGAGATTGCTTGTTTGATTATCTGCTTGATTGTGTTTGGAGAAGACCTGATTATATGCTCTTCTACCCCCCCCCCTACTTTTTGATAATGTCAAAAGGGGGAGAGAAATTTTAATGTCTTAAAACTCAATCATATTGCTATTCTTTGGTATACTGTTGTTTATTTCTTATGAGATCCTTTACTTGTTCATTATATGCTTTATCATGTGACTTGCAAAGGACCATATAGTACATGTATGCTATAATTGCTTTGTGTAGATAGACTAACTATGCAGGTTAGAGGAAGCATAGATTGAGGGGGAGCAATTCACATTGTTCAAATCTTGAATCCCCCTAATTCACAAGGCAAAGGTATAATTTCTATATCCTTTCAATATGTTTGAGGAATGGTTTGTCATTGTCAAAAAGGGGGAGAATGTTGACCTAGAGGTTATACATTGTCCATATTTTGATAATGACTTAACCATTCCATTCATATGTATCTAATATGTGTATTCAAGATTGATTTCAAGTGTTAGGTACATGAAAAGGATCAAATTACACAAGCCCTAGCTTTTCAAAGTTCAAGCCAAAAGCTATACAAGTGTGCTAATTAGGAAATCCATGTAAATGACCTTAGAAGATTTTTATAATCACTTGTATTGATGGTATGGCTTGTAACTAAGATGAGAAAATTTATTGGGACACTTTGCACCAAGTTTTAATCACTCTTGATGCACTTTAGAAAATCGATCATAGGTTGTTGATTGGTCGAGTTACAATCTCTTCTGATCCACTGGATCCATTTTCTGTAGAGTGCATCGGTCGAATTGTGTTTTTAGAGAACTCGGCCGATCGGGTTACTGACCAAATCCAACTTTCATTGGTTGGTCGAGTTTCCTCAGGACAAATTTGACTGATGGTTTGAAATCTGGGTTTGTCTTTTACCTGGTCAGTCGAGTTAACTTTATTGAAACTCGACCAATTGCACTGTATGAAAATTGTAGAAAAAGTGATTGTGACCGTTGATGACTTATTTGGTTGAAAATAGATCTATTGCCTTGGGTAAAAATGGCTATAATTCAGCCCTAAGTGTTCCCCAACTCAAAGGGGCACCCTTAGCTATATATAGGACCACTTGGAGTTCATTCCAAGGCTGCTCATTCCATATATGCTTGGTTCTATCTTAGTTGAGAGTGTTGCACCCCTTTGAGCCCCTTTCTCTCTCTACCTTCAAGTCAAATCCATGAGTATGAGTGAGTGAGGATCTATTGCAAGAGAGCTACCCATTGTATCCATGTAAAGCTCTCCACCTCCATCTTCCTACCCCCTTTCCTTATTGAAGAAAAGGCTTGAAGATCTTCTATGAGTGAAGGAGAAGGAGTTGTTGTTCTTTAAGGTTGAAGAAAGCATGGTGTTCCAAATCTACGAGTGAAGGAGATAGGCAAGGCAGACGTTCAAGAAGGATAGGCAATTCCTTGAAGGCCAAAGACTTAAAGAAGGAGTGGGTAAGTCCTTGTTGAAGGCTGAAGACTCCATGGTTCAAGTGGGTAAGCTCCTTCGGTAGGTTGAAGATCCTTGCTTGAGGTACTAAGTCCTTGGATGAATGTGGTTTTGTCTTGTAATCTTATGAATGAATATAAGAGCATCAAGATTGCAAAGTCCTAGAGCCTAACCACCTCTAGCTAGGTAGTGGACTGACTCACTTCTAGATTGAAGTGTGGAACCACTCTAAACTACTTTGTCCAAGTGTATGTTCTTCCTTGTCTCTCACTCTTACTATGCATGCTAGTTAGGATTTCAAATTGGTTGCATGTTTAAGTTTCTGCACTTAATATAATTTGGTGGTCTAATTCATTTTGTGAGATTAGTGAATATCTATTCAGCACCCCCCTCTAGATCCCTTCATCCAACAGTTCTCACATAGGAGCACAATCTCTATGTCCTAGAGATGCTATATCCAAATGAACCCCTTCCTATTGCACCTAAGGCTGACAGGGAAGCTTACAAGAAGAATATGGAAGATGATGTGGATGTCAAGTGTCTGATGCTATGCTCCATGAACTATGAGTTGCATAGGCAAAATGAGAACATGGATGTGATTGAGATGGTCACACATCTCAAGAACATGTTTCAAAATCAGGAAAGATAACAGAGATACGATGTCTCCAAGGTGTTGTTGAAGTGCAACATGGCGAACGAGATCCAGTAGGTACTCATGTACTCAAGCTCATTGGATATGTGGAGAACCTGGCTAGACTAGGATTCCCCTTAAGTAAAGAGTTGGCCACTAATGTAATTTTACAGTCCCTTCCAGAATCATACAGTTAGTTTGTCATGAAATACAACATGAATGACTTTGAAAAATCATTGAAAGAGTTGTTGGGCATGTTATGAACATATGAGGCACATATGAAGAAAAAACAAACCCAAGTTTGTGATGATGATCAACAATACAAAGGGAAAGTTTAAAGGAGAAGGCAAACCTAATAAGAGTTCTATAGCTATCCAGAATCCTAAATCTTTAGATCTCAAGGAAAAGGGAGGAATAAAGAAAAGAGGTGATTGTCACCATTGTCACCAGCCAGGACATTGGAAAAGAAATTTCCCACTCTGGGTAGAGGAATTAAAGAAGAAGAAGAAGAAGGAAGGTGTTGAGGCCTCCACATCAAGTATAAATGTCATAAGATATTTTTTTTACTTCTTCGTCTCGGTATATGATACTAGAGAGAGATCGAACATACATAATGTGCAAGATCTGATAATAAGTGAAAGTCTTCATAAAAGGACAAAGATGGACAATGGAGAGCAAGAGTTGTTGAAGTTTCAGTCTATACTTAAATTTATCTAAACCCAATGGGCATGTAATATAGTTAGTTGAACTGCTATTTCATTATGCCAATAAATGGAAACATTTGCTTTATGCATCTTGAATGACAAGGATGGAAAATCAATAAAGTTAGTTGTTAATGATTTTGTTTTAAAAGATATGATCTTGTATGGTGATGCCCAACCATATTATTTGAAAGAAACTTAAGATGAATATTTATAGTGTAAATATCAATGGATTATAATTGATAACTCAAACAATCTTTAGCATAGTCATCTGAGGCACGTATGTAAGAAGTGCATTACTAGAATCCATATTGATGGTTATCTAGACTCCTTTTGGTTATTGAACCAATAAGATACATGCAAGTTTGAAATATGAGCAATACGACACAATACCCTTCACTAGAGGTAGTGGGAGGACTAGCATTCTATTGGAGCTTAATACTTTTTATATATGAAGATCTTATGGAATAAATGCTAAAGGTGGTTGGTAATACTTCATCATATTAACTGATGGTCTCAGTTGATAAGTGGATTTGTATGTGGCGAAATATGAACATAAATATCTTGAAGTGCTCAACAGGTTTATAAATGAAGTATGAATTTCATAAAAGTATTAAGAACATATGATGAGATCAAGTGTTGAAATACTTTACACCAATAGTTTGAGGACCTTCTAGAAGGACTATGATAATATATCACAAAGTCAAATCCATCTGAACATGATGATGTGTCAGAATGAAGGAATTACATCATGAAGGGTCATGATATGATTGTCATAATAATCCATTATTCTAATTTCCTCATATATATATACTTTACACTAAAACAATATTCCATCAAGATGGTTTGAAAGACATCATAATTGATATGAAATGGTAATGTCCCAATATGTCTTGAGGATTAAAACCTATATAAAGAAATTAGTTATTGGAAGAGGTTTATCCACAAACCATGATTGTTGAACCATGATATTAATCCCAATCCAATGACAAAGTGTTTGTTGATAGGATAACTGAGTTCTACAAGAATCAGTGGGAGTATAAGTAGTCATCAAAGGGTTCAAGATCAACAAGGATGTACAGTGAGAACAAGTGAGAATCACAAATTGTTGTGGAATCTCAAGTTGTTCATGTAACACATAATCTCATAGTTCTAGTGGAATACATTTGAGATTAAAAGATTGTGAATCCAACAGCTCAGATGGTTTGGTCATAATATGATGATCCAACAAATCAACTAGAAGCTATTTAGAGCCATAATTTGAGAAATGGCTCAAAGCTATTAGGGAGTCCATGTACACTAACAAGGTATGTCCTTGCCAGTACCACCTAAAAGGGGTAAAACCCACAAGATGAATTTGGGTTTTCATTGGAAAACCAACATATTAAACCTACAAGGACATATTGGTTGCAAAGGTTTTCAAATAAGTATGAAATGTTTGAACATAATGAAGTTCCTTTACCAATTGTCATGCTTGTTAATGAATCTAAGATTGACTATGGCATTTGGCATATGAAGATTAAAACCAGATTCCTTAAGATGAATATGTGAGAGGATGTGTACGTGACACAATCTAAAGGTTTTATAACTTCAAGAAAGAAAATAAGGTCTATAAGCTACAAAGTTCAATCTGGGATTGAAACAAGCATCTTAGAGATGATATCTTTTGACTTGACAAGATAGTCAAAGAGTTTGACTTGAATCAAGATAAAATATAAAATAAGTGTTTATAAAAGATTTAGTGGGAGCATATATAAATATTCCACATGTGACGGGGAATAATATCTCAATATTGTGAATATTGAGAGTTGTCATGGAATACACCTTTAGCGATAAAGGATTAAGTGAAACATTCTATGTGATAGGGATCAAAATCTATGAGATAGTCCTTGAAAGTTTCATGACCTATATGAGCACATATAATAGCAAGATGTTAAAAAGAGTTTAGCAAGAATGATTTACTGAGAGAAAATCCAGATTAGTCTCTCATGAACACCATTCTTGTGAAGAATGGAAAAGACATGAGTAACATACCATATGGTGTATCAATGGATCTATCATGAATGTTGTGAATGTATTCATCCCATAATCATGTATGTGTTTGACATGACAAGTTGATATTAGTTTCCAATAAGGGTTATTGAAATGTCATTTAAAGACATCCATAAATACTTGTGAAGTACTTAAGGATAAGTAACTAGAGAATAGCAAAAGGGAGAGTTGGTTGTAAAGGGTTACACTGATGCAAGCTTCCAAAATGACAAAAGTGATCATAACAAAATATGTTTGATATTAATAAAAGAGTTGTAAGTTAGAAGGGTTCCAAACTACAAGCCATTAAAATTATAATACAAATAGGATCTGAGTATCCTGGTGTTGTGAAGACATGAGAGGACACTGCATAAATCTAGAAGTTCATATGGATGAACTTAAAGATGTTTCAACCATTGATGACAACAATGGAGTTACTAGTTAGGCAATGAATATCAGATACCATATTATGGTAGTTTCATCTCACAATGAAGAGATGAGAAACATGCAATATACCATCTAAAGCAAAATGTTGCTAACCCGCTAGATTAGCACTTGCACAGCAGAAACATGACGGACATGTTTAGATCAGTGAGAATGAGATTCGTTATTGATTGTCTCTAAGTGCAAGTGGGAGTCTGTTGGTATGGTATGCCCAGAGAGCCAATCATATGATGATTGGCATGGCATAAAATGTGAAGGATTTGATTAATAATCACAAAGGCAAGCTTCCAATTCATTATGTTTCACTCAGTTATGAGAAAATGAGGAAACATAATAAAAGTCTAGAGAATGACAATACTCAATGGCGTATGTCATCAAGTATGTGACTAGAACAATGAGATCATACAGATGTTAATAGTATGTACATTCTTGTTATGCCCTAGTCGGTTTTTATTGTGGAAGGCAGATAGACACCAGTAACACACAAGACTGGAGTGTGGGTTGGTTGATGACATAATCTCATTAGTAATGATATGGTATATCAAACTAAGCACAAATATACTTGTTAGGGAACAGTGTATCAGATAGACCCACCTTGAGAGTGACACATGGAAACCATCATTGGTAGCCGTAGTCACCTCTCATAGTGAAGGTGGTGTTTGTGGTTCTTAAACCTGAAGTCACTGCACTCCTCACATGTCATCTGGTATACTTTGGCATCATCAAATGTAATCCTAAAATAAGGATTGCCATAAAGTTGATGATTGGGTAGTTGTGACACATGGGGACTGATTGTGAGTGATGTACATGGGTCTGGTCCCTCCTACTGGAGTTTGATATCCTAGCCACTTGATAAGTGAGATTGAGAAACCCATGTGCATGCACTTGTGAATCAATATATGATATTGAGGTCACATATATCTCATACAATCTGCTCTAGGTTCAAGAAACATGGTTTCAACATTGAAAGGATGACGATGCCATGACTTGAGTTCATTCCAAATATCAGAGACAAAAGAATTATGCAATCACTGCAATACCTTACACAAATTGTAGGTTGAAGATGTTCTCCAACTTTTCATTCACTTGGGTACCACTGATGTGCAACTAGGCACCACTCTTGGCTCGTGATGTCATAAGCTAGTTATGGACATTCATTTCCAACATGATATGAGACCTATAGGGTCCCAAACATAGGAACTCATCTAGAAGATGAGTTTAATCATGAATGAGAATTGGATTGATTACTAAAGTGTTTAGGTATTCAATTCAAGTAGCAAATCAGGTGACTGGACTACCAACCGATTGACTCAAGTGTTGAGATGGTCGTTTGCAGTGTCAGTTTGATTAGAACTGAATTGGCTGAGTTTGCATGAATCGAGACACCAACCGATCAGCTCACTAGGTGAACCAATCAGCTCAGGTTGCGTGAGATGACCGGTTCACCTAGTGAACTGATTGGCTCGGTCATACCAATCGAAGGTTCTTGTAGCTTTCCCGAATTTGTGAGAAAAGTTGATCATTTCACTTGCTCAATTCGATTGGTGCAAGGAATTCATGTTGTAATTTATTGGAAATGAAGTTGCTAATTCATATGTGATTAGGAAACATGGTGAAACTACTAGTTTGGGTTGCAAACCGATCCACCCATTTGTGAACCGACCACTTTGGTTCCCAACCGACCTTTTTGGAATTTGTAAGTTGCAAAAATTTATGATCTTTCGGTCCCTTCTACTCTGATACAGATCGAGAACCCAGACTCTAACCCCTCCTATAAATAGAGGGGTACTTGGGGATTGCCAGAACACAGCTCAATTGCCTCTAATAATTGTTGTCCTCTCTGGTTGTGGCAACCAATAGAGAGCAAGAGCAAGTTCTACCCGCTAAAGGGAGGGATAGCAAGGGAAAAACAATTGTGGGAGAGCAATTTGATGACTTATACACCAATAGGAGGGGCAACTCCTTCCTGTCTATTTTACTACAACAATAGGAGTTCTAGTTGGTATATGTGGACTTCTCTAGAGGAGAGGAGGCCTTTGCCCATCACTAGGAGGGAAACATCATCTTACAGTCCATAGCGAGACCGTAGGAGCTTCTACAGATGATGTTTGAATCTGTCATCTGTGGTGAAGACCAGGAGCTGCACATACACTATCCAAGAGAAACTAGAAGATATTTGCACTACAATGAATTGTAGTCACTGGACTTGCTCTAGGACCAAGTATAAACTCGTTAAACCATCTTTCCTATTTCATAGTAGTTGATACGATCTTGTTGTTATGGCAATACAGATACATAATTTTTTTTGTTTTTGTTGCCTACTCTGTGCCCATATTTCCCAACATCTTAGTATCATGGGATGGTTAACATCAGTCAAACCCTAAGTTGAATAAACTTACAATAGTATTCAATATGGTCATACCCCTTCATACAACCATGTAAATAAGTACCATATCATATTTGTTAATGTACATCAATATTACTTTCTTATCTACTTTTACTCATAAAAGGGAAACATAGTCCTTGTGACCAGAACCTTTGATAAAATAATCTATCTTCTTTTAGGTAAGGATACATATGGTCCTTTTTCTTATAGAATATATTCCATCCATAAGGAAACTCATGAGTAAAGTGTCTCACGTGGTTTTATATGGATTAACAAAAATTAGATTTCTTCTATGTTCTAGATCATGATTAAGAATATAATAACATAGCCATACATCAAATTAAAATGAAGATGTATATATACCATAAAAATAGGAAGGACTTTCTTTATGTTAAGACATAAGGGTTTACAATACAATATTTCTATCAGGAACTACTTATCTTAACACTTATTATAAATTATAGACTAGTAGAATAAGCCATATTCAATCATCCTTACTATATTAGGCATATTTTGTTTTAGTCTATTAAGTTATAAATTCATAGTTGTTAAACATACTTTTTCAAAACATATATTGTTCCAACAATAACCATACACCCTAAATAGTAGCAAAAATTTAGTTTATAAAAGAGTAAAAAAAGCTTGTCTATTATAGACTTCATTGGGTAGTTTCAAAACAATACCTTGAAAATGGATTTGAATTCATACCTTGGAATGGTGCATCGAAATTAGAATTCATTGAGGTTGATCATGGTTTGTCACTATTAACCTTTATTCTCTGTTGCCTACTCCTTCCCAAATCCAACGCTTACGTGTAGACTACACCTCTAGTTCAAATTGGAGAAGAGGCTTCTTGGTGTTGCACTTTTGGGTTTCATGGAATTACTACAATGAGGAGAGTACATGGTACCTTTGCGTTACTCAAAACACAAGGTTGGGTAATTCTAAGAAGAGATAGGGAGATATTTTTTATTTTTAGGGAGGATTAGACTCTTCCTATTGGATTCCAATCAGAGTCAAGACTCCTAATCTCATATAGATAGTTTGAAGATCAATACCAATCAGATTCAAAGGGGATTTACATCCTTTCCCACCAAAATGAAATTGTGTCTTTGAAAATAATACTAATAGCAGAAAACTTACCAAAAAGGTGAGAGTACTTGTCCCTAATGTCAGACTCAAGCTCCCAAGTAGCCCCTTGATCCCCATGTTGTTTTCAAGCCACTTTTACCATGGAATTAGTTGGTGAGCTTGTTGATCCACTATACGAATCAATCTTTCCTCATAAGACATGTCTAGAAGGATTTTAGGTACGTCAAAGTTAATGGCATGCAATCATGATCGATATATTTCCTTAGAATTGAAACATGAAACATGTCTTGCATATATAAGTAAGCTAGTGGTGGTGAAAGATTGTAAATCGAGTCTTCACATTTCTCTAAGATCTCAAAAGTTATGATGTACCCTGTACTAAGCTTTCCACTATTACCAAAAAGTAGAACTCCCTTAGATGGAGACCACATCAGAAAAACAAGGTACCCAACTTCAAAGATCAACATGTCTTCTTTTGTCTATGTATCTCTTTTGTCTGATCTGGGTTTTCTCTAATTAGATCAACCTTATCAACACATTCTTTAATTATAATAGGTTCTATCAATTTTATTTCTCCCACATCACTCTGACACATTGGCAATATATATGGTCACCCATATACAACTTCATAAGGTTCCATGCAAATGCTTGCATGGTAGCTATCATTATAAGAAAACTCCACAAGAGGTAAATGTTCCTCCCAAATGCCCCTCTAGGAGTAGAACATAAGCTCTCAACATATCCACCAGTGTTTGAATTTCCTCTCTGACTAACCATTAGTTTGTGGATGAAAGGTTGTGTTGAGCTTTAGTTTTGTTCCCAATGCCTTTTATAGGCTTTCCCAGAAAAAGGAGGAAAAACATGGATCTCTATCGGAAACAATTGATTTGGAACACCATGAAGCCTCAAAATTTCATTAATGTATATTCTGGTTAGACTACTAACAGATTGACCCACTTTCATTGCAAGAAAATATGCTATCTTTGTCAACCTATCCACAAGAACCCTTATGAAATCATTTTCCTTCTTTGTCTTAGGCAACCCCACAAAAAAATATGTCACTACAGAATCCATTTCCTTTCAATTATCTATAGTGATTCTAATAACCCAACATGTCTTTGATGCTCAATGTTCACCTATTGGCATATAAAAGTTGGTAACAAATTCAGGTATATTCCTTTTCATTCTTGGCCTCCATAGACTTTGATGTAGGCCTTTGAATAACTTTGTGTTTCCTGAATGGATAGAGAATTTGACATGTGATTGATTTTCATTACTTCCTCTCTCAAATTGGAAGTCTTGGGCACCCAAAAATGTGTCACAAATCTTATGATCCCAACAGTCCCCATAGAGAAGAGAGAGGTCCTTCTTCCTCCATTGCCTTCTCCATCTTCTCTTTCAATCATTTTGTTTTAGAACTCCCTATCAACTCAATTTGTACTATCAATTATGCCATATATATCTCATTTTGGGCCTTTAGCAGATGGTATCCACTGAGAAACGTCTTCTTATAGATTACATTCCTAGATCATGAAACTAGACATCATAGTAGTCTATTTTTTGCTAAAAAGCATCTGGCACAATGTTGGCCTTTGATGGATGATAATTAATAGAGAAATATAATCTTCCAGGAGTTACAACCAGAGACGTTGTCTCATATTCATTACCTTCTGAGAAAAGATATATTTCAAGATTTATGATAAAATAATACTTGTCTTAGGTGCACGCTTCACACCAGCAACCTCTAAGTCATGTGTGGGGTATTCCTCTCAAGATTTTTCAACTTTCAAGAGGCATATTCTATCACCTTGCCATGATGCACCAGACCAAAACCCAACCTAGTTTTTGAGTCATATAATTCAGGTATATTCCTTTTCATTCTTGGCCTCCATAGACTTTGATGTAGGCCTTTGAATAACTTTGTGTTTCCTGAATGGATAGAGAATTTGACATGTGATTGATTTTCATTACTTCCTCTCTCAAATTGGAAGTCTTGGGCACCCAAAAATGTGTCACAAATCTTATGATCCCAACAGTCCCCATAGAGAAGAGAGAGGTCCTTCTTCCTCCATTGCCTTCTCCATCTTCTCTTTCAATCATTTTGTGTTAGAACTCCCTATCAACTCAATTTGTACTATCAATTATGCCATATATCTCATTTTGGGCCTTTAGCAGATGGTATCCACTGAGAAACGTCTTCTTATAGATTACATTCCTAGATCATGATACTAGACATCATAGTAGTCTATTTTTTGCTAAAAAGCATCTGGCACAATGTTGGCCTTTGATGGATGATAATTAATAGAGAAATATAATCTTCCAGGAGTTACAACCAGAGACGTTGTCTCATATTCATTACCTTCTGAGAAAAGATATATTTCAAGATTTATGATAAAATAATACTTGTCTTAGGTGCACGCTTCACACCAGCAACCTCTAAGTCATGTGTGGGGTATTCCTCTCAAGATTTTTCAACTTTCAAGAGGCATATTCTATCACCTTGCCATGATGCACCAGACCAAAACCCAACCTAGTTTTTGAGTCATATGTATCTTAATGATGAATGCATATTCATCCTAGTTTTAGTTGAATTTTCAACTTAGTTTTGCATTCATTTCCAACATTATACCTTAGAACTAGCTAACATGTCTTTCTTGATTTTATGTTAATTTCTAGGATTTTGATCCAAACCCTTGGTTTTCATAGAAGGTTTGAGCTTCATATCTTATGCAGTAGTGTAGGATATGTTGGTTGAGCTAAATTTTTAATGAATGGACCAAACTTCCATTGATCTATCCCTTCATTAGTTGATGCTTCATATGCACAAACCCTACAACACACGTTGATACCCCCCACCCTTGTTGGGTGGGTTTTCCTTGTACTGAAGATTCATCGGCTCGCTTAAAGTATGTATTTCCATCAGTTGACTATTAATGGAAACTTCTACATAACAACTATAAAGAAGCCCCCCTGAAAACTTCTGGTGGAAATCTTGCACTCACCTTCTCATGGTACTCCTAGATCATCAACCTACAAAACTCCTACACTCATCTACTGATGAATGCAGTCGAAGGGATCCATGCATGCCTCAACTGATGAAATTTCTGCCCTCTATCTACTGACGGGAAGGATAAGAGAGTCTTCCTATAGTATTCCTACTCATACCTTTTGATAGGACGTCTAGATTCCCAACCAATGAATACTCTTCCAACCTAATAATGATCGTCCTTCACTTCATCTACCAATGGGAATACTAAATGCCATGAGACCCATCATCTTCCTTGCATAGGCACCTCTTCACCTACATGCCAGCTGACCACTTAATAAAAACACTTAATTGCAAGATTTTTAAGGAAAATTTCAAAATACTAGTGCTCTTCCTATAATACAAGACCATGACATCCAAGAAAATGATTGACCTCTGATGTCGGAAAGCTTCCAGACAGTTCTAAGTTATCCATTCTCAATTTCCATTGATCAGTGGCATTGGTTGCTTTTTTCAATTGACTAACTAAAGAGATCTCAACCTCCACCAAGACTTTAAGGTCTTGACTTTGATAGAACATACATTAAAGGTGTCTTCCTCCATGGATTCATCAACATCCTTCACCTACTTTGCCTCCTTAGTAGCAAATCCAATCCATAAGTGAGAGAGGTCAGTGACCTCCAATCCATTTTCAACAGAGATCAAGGGGTGTTCTTGTTATTTGTTTGACACCTCCATCTTCAAGTATGAAGAACCTCTTCTACACACCATGGCTGCAATTCCTTCTTCTTTTGCGATAATTGCTTCTTCTCTCTTTTCTATTATAAAATTTCTTATTGCTACCCATGCTTCCCTATTATATTCTCTATATTGCATCTACTATAATATGGACCATTATGTGTTTAGAATCAATCATTTTGAGCTTGATCTCTTTCCAGACATCAAGTTTACATGTTTATCAGATTTTTTGGGAACGTTGAACCCAATATATAGGATGTTGATTGATTCTTGTTAAATACTTAACAAGAAGTTCAAATAGGCACTTTTGATTCGATAGATAAATAATCTCTAGGTGACACAACTTCAATATTAGAGTAATATTTGTCTTATTTTAATCCTAACACTAAAATAGGGTTTACATGGTCTTAACATATGTATTTTCATACTTACTACGATGCAACAAGATAGTGAAGGATAGGTACCAATGGTGAAACACATTCTACCCTAGTGTTTCCATCCATTGTTATTTATCACCTTAATTCAATGCTCTTTTCATTATATAGTTTAATTAAACCAAATATAACCTTGTGTCAAATACTAGTTCTTGCATAATTACTTTAATCTAATTATTCTTCAATGTGTCATTCTTTGGGTTACATTATGAACTATACTACAACAATATTTGTCCACTTGTGCGTGGTAACTATTGTAGTAGTATAGGTAAAAATATATGAACTTTCCCCTAGGTTAATTTGTCATGCAATTAATAACAAACCATTTACCATGCTATGTCAAAACACAACGGAACCCAGTACGAGATGCATCCATAAAAATTTCAAAACCATCACTACAACTAGGAAGGGTGATACTAGTGCATGAGTCAATCTTTTCCTTAACTCTAGAAACCAGATTTAGAGAATTTGGCATAAAGCTTGTTGTATCTTAGAATTTGAAGCATAATTTATAAATGTTCCTTGTCTTTGTCTTCATTGGGATAGAAAACTTGAATAAATTTCCAAAAAAGACAATAAAAAAATGATCCAGATGAGGGAAAAACAACTGATTCATCAGATCCATGAATGAATCAGGGGCATTGGTTAACCTGATTGGTATAACACACAATTCATTGTGCATGTATCTCATTATAAAAGCATTCTTAGGAATATCTTGTTCATCTATTCCAATTGATTATATCTAGACTTGCAAACAATCTTTAAAAAAGATTGCTACATATTGTAGTTGGTGAAATAGATCATCAATATGAGGAAGAGGATATTTATTTTTCATAGTGACCTGATTCAACAACATGTACCCACACAAAGTTGTGAGGATCCATCCTTCTTTTTCAAAGGAGTATTAGGGCTCCCTAATAGGACACATAGGGTCGGATTAAACCCTTATCTAGAAGTTCCTAAAATTAATGCTTCAACTCTAGTAATTTAGGAGGGACGCATTTAAAAAGGTGGTTTGGGTAGGAGTAATCCCAAGTAAGATATCAATAGAGAAATCAACTTCCCTCTATAGGGGTAGTCCGGGGAGATCCTTGTATAAAACATCAAAAACTATCCTCCACTACCTCTATCTTCTCGATACTTGCAACTACGGAGCTCGTATTCATGACACTAGCCAGAAAAGCCCTATAACCAGTCATCAACATTTTGCAAGCATTGAAAGATGAAATTAATAGTCAAAAGTCTTTATACATCACACATCTAATGATTAGTCTTGGATTTGAATTAGGCTTAATTAGAACCTTCTTCTCTTTACAGAGAACACAAGCATAATCCTAATATAACCAATCCATGCTCAGTATTATGTCAAGTCACTCATCTCAAAAGCTACAAGATCAACCTTGAAACTTTCACACTCCACTATCATAGGCACATCACACACATACACTTGTTAGGGAACATTGTATCGGACAGACCCACCTTGAGAGTGACACATGGAAACCATCATTGGTAGTCGTAGTCACCTCTCATAGTGAAGGTGGTATTTGTGGTTCTTAAACCTGAAGTCACTGCACTCCTCACATGTCATCTGGTATACTTTGGCATCATCAAATGTAACCATAAAATAAGGATTACCATAAAGTTGATGATTGGGTAGTTGTGACACATGGGGACTGAATGTGAGGATGTACATGGGTCTGGTCCCTCCTACTGGAGTTTGATATCCTACCCACTTGATAAGCGAGATTGAGAAACCCATGTGCATGCACTTGTGAATCAATATATGATATTGAGGTCACATATATCTCATGCAATCTGCTCTAGGTTCAAGAAACATGGTTTGAACACTGAAAGGATGACGATGCCATGACTCGAGTTCATTCCAAATATCAGAGACAAAAGAATTATGCAATCACTGCAACACCTTACACAAATTGTAGGTTGAAGATGTTCTCCAAATTTTCATTCACTTGGGTACCACTGATGTGCAACTAGGCACCACTCTTGGCTCATGATGTCATAAGCTAGTTATGGACATTCATTGCCAACATGATATGAGACCTATAGGGTTTCAAACATAGGAACTCATCTAGAAGATGAGTTTAATCATGAATGAGAATTGGATTGATTACTAAAGTGTTTAGGTATTCAATTCAAGCAGCAAATCAGGTGACTGGACTACCAACCGATTGACTCAAGTGTTGAGATGGCCGTTTGAAGTGTCAGGTTGATTAGAACTGAATTGGCTGAGTTTGCATGAATCGAGACACCAACCGATCAGCTCACTAGGTGAACCAATCAGCTCAGGTTGCGTGAGACGACCGGTTCACCTAGTGAACTAATTGGCTCGGTCATACCAATCGAAGGTTCTTGTAGCTTTCCCGAATTTGTGAGAAAAGTTGATCATTTCACTTGCTCAATTCGATTGGTGCAAGGAATTCATGTTGTAATTTATTGGAAATGAAGTTGCTAATTCATATGTGATTAGGAAACATGGTGAAACTACTAGTTTGGGTTGCAAACCGATCTGCCTGTTTGTGAATCGACCACTTTGGTTCCCAATCGACCATTTTGGAATTTGTAGGTTGCAAAAATTTATGATCTTTCGGTCCCTTCTACTCTGATACAGATCGAGAACCCAGACTCTAACCCCTCCTATAAATAGAGGGGTACTTGGGGCTTCCCAGAACACAGCTCAATTGCCTCTAACAATTGTTGTCCTCTCTGGTTGTGGCAACCAATAGAGAGCATGAGCAAGTCCTACCCGCTAAAGGGAGGGATAGCAAGGGAAAAACAATTGTGGGAGAGCAATTTGATGACTAATACACCAACAGGAGGGGCAACTCCTTCCTGTCTATTTTACTACAACAACAGGAGTTCTAGTTGGTATATGTGGACTTCTCTAGAGGAGAGGAGGCCTTTGCCCATCACTAGGAGGGAAACATCATCTTACAGTCCATAGCGAGACCGTAGGAGCTTCTACAGATGATGTTTGAATCTGTGATCTATGGTGAAGACCAGGAGTTGCACATACACTATCCAAGAGAAACTAGAAGATATTTGCACTACAATGAATTGTAGTCACTGGACTTGCTCTAGGACCAAGTATAAACTCGTTAAACCATCTTTCCTATTTCATAGTAGTTGATACGATCTTGCTGTTATGGGAATACAGATAGATATTTTTTTTGTTTTTGTTGCCTGCTCTGTGCCCATATTTCCCAACATCTTAGTATCATGGGATGGTTAACATCAGTCAAACCCTAAGTTGAATACACTTACAATAGTATTCAATATGGTCATACCCCTTCATACAACCATGTAAATAAGTACCATATCATATTTGTTAATGTACATCAATATTACTTTCTTATCTACTTTTACTCATAAAAGGGAAACATAGTCCTTGTGACCAGAACCTTTGATAAAATAATCTATCTTCTTTTAGGTAAGGATACATATGGTCCTTTTTCTTATAGAATATATTCCATCCATAAGGAAACTCATGAGTAAAGTGTCTCACATGGTTTTATATGGATTAAAAAAAATAGATTTCTTCTATGTTCTAGATCATGATTAAGAATATAATAACATAGCCATACATCAAATTAAAATGAAGATGTATATATACCATAAAAATAGGAAGGACTTTCTTTATGTTAAGACATAAGGGTTTACAATACAATATTTCTATCAGGAACTACTTATCTTAACACTTATTATAAATTATAGACTAGTAGAATAAGCCATATTCAATCATCCCTACAATATTAGGCATATTTTGTTTTATTCTATTAAGTTATAAATTCATAGTTGTTAAACATACTTTTTCAAAACATATATTGTTCCAACAATAACCATACACCCTAAATAGTAGTAAAAAATTTGTTTATAAAAGAGTAAAAAAAGCTTGTCTATTATAGACTTCATTGGGTAGTTTCAAAACAATACCTTGAAAATGGATTTGAATTCATACCTTGGAATGGTGCATCGAAATTAGAATTCATTGAGGTTGATCATGGTTTGTCACTATTAACCTTTATTCTCTGCTGCCTACTCCTTCCCAAATCCAACACTTACGTGTAGACTACACCTCTAGTTCAAATTGGAGAAGAGGCTTCTTGGTGTTGCACTTTTGGGTTTCATGGAATTACTACAATGAGGAGAGTACATGGTACCTTTGCGTTACTCTAAACACAAGGTTGGGTAATTCTAAGAAGAGATAGGGAGATATTTTTTATTTTTAGGGAGGATTAGACTCTTCCTATTGGATTCCAATCAGAGTCAAGACTCCTAATCTCATATAGATAGTTTGATGATCTATCCCAATCAGATTCAAAGGGGATTACATCCTTTCCCACCAAAATGAAATTTTGTCTTTGAAAATAATACTAATAGTAGAAAACTTACCAAAAAGGTGAGGGTACTTGTCCCTAATGCCGGACTCGAGCTCCCAAGTAGCCCCTTGATCCCCATGTTGTTTTCAAGGCACTTTTACCATGGAATTAGTTGGTGAGCTTGTTGATCCACTATACAAATCAATCTTTCCTCATAATACATGTCTAGAAGGATTTTAGGTACGTCAAAGTTAATGGCATGCAATCATGATCGATATATTTCCTTAGAATTGAAACATGAAACACGTCTTGCATATATAAGTAAGCTAGTGGTGGTGAGAGATTGTAAATCGAGTCTTCACATTTCTCTAAGATCTCAAAAGGTATGATGTACCCTATACTAAGCTTTCCACTATTAGCAAAAAGTAGAACTCCCTTAGTTGGAGACCACATCATAAAAACAAGTTACCCAACTTCAAAGATCAACATGTCTTCTTTTGTCTATGTATCTCTTTTGTCTGATCTGGGTTTTCTCTAATTAGATCAACCTTATCAACACATTCTTTTATTATAATAGGTTCTATCAATTTTATTTCTCCCACATCACTCTGACACATTGGCAATATATATGGTCACCCATATACAACTTCATAAGGTTCCATGCAAATGCTTGCATGGCAGCTATCATTATAAGAAAACTCCACAAGAGGTAAATGTTCCTCCCAAGTGCCCCTCTAGGAGTAGAACATAAGCTCTCAACATATCCACCATTGTTTGAATTTCCTCTCTGACTAACCATTAGTTTGTGGATGAAAGGTTGTGTTGAGCTTTAGTTTTGTTCCCAATGCCTTTTATAGGCTTTCCCAGAAAAAGGAGGCAAAACATGGATCTCTATCAGAAACAATTGATTTGGAACACCATGAAGCCTCAAAATTTCATTAATGTATATTCTGGTTAGACTACTAACAGATTGATCCAGTTTCATTGCAAGAAAATATGCTATCTTTGTCAACCTATCCACAAGAACCCTTATGAAATCATTTTGCTTCTTTGTCTTAGGCAACCCCACAACAAAATATGTCACTACATAATCCATTTCCTTTCAATTATCTATAGTGATTCTAATAACCCAACATGTCTTTGATGCTCAATATTCACCTATTGGCATATAAAAGTTGGTAACAAATTTAGGTATATTCCTTTTCATTCTTGGCCTCCATAGACTTTGATGTAGGCCTTTGAATAACTTTGTGTTTCCTGAATGGATAGAGAATTTGACATGTGATTGATTTTCATTACTTCCTCTCTCAAATTGGAAGTCTTGGGCACCCAAAATGTGTCACAAATCTTATGATCCCAACAGTCCACATAGAGAAGAGAGAGGTCCTTCTTCCTCCACTACCTTCTCCATCTTCTCTTTCAATCATTTTGTGTTAGAACTCCCTATCAACTCAATTTGTACTATCAATTATGCCATATATATCTCATTTTGGGCCTTCAGCAGATGGTATCCACTGAGAAACGTCTTCTTATAGATTACATTCCTAGATCATGATACTAGACATCATAGTAGTCTATTTTTTGCTAAAAAGCATCTGTCACAATGTTGGCCTTTGATGGATGATAATTAATAGAGAAATATAATCTTCCAGGAGTTCCAACCAGAGACGTTGTCTCATATTCATTACCTTCTGAGAAAAGATATATTTCAAGATTTATGATAAAATAATACTTGTCTTAGGTGCACGCTTCACACCAGCAACCTCTAAGTCATGTGTGGGGTATTCCTCTCAAGATTTTTCAACTTTCAAGAGGCATATTCTATCACCTTGCCATGATGCACCAGACCAAAACCCAACCTAGTTTTTGAGTCATATGTATCTTAATGATGAATGCATATTCATCCTAGTTTTAGTTGAATTTTCAACTTAGTTTTGCATTCATTTCCAACATTATACCTTAGAACTAGCTAACATGTCTTTCTTGATTTTATGTTAATTTCTAGGATTTTGATCCAAACCCTTGGTTTTCATAGAAGGTTTGAGCTTCATATCTTATGCAGTAGTGTAGGATATGTTGGTTGAGCTAAATTTTTAATGAATGGACCAAACTTCCATTGATCTATCCCTTCATTAGTTGATGCTTCATATGCACAAACCCTACAACACATGTTGATACCCCCCACCCTTGTTGGGTGGATTTTCCTTGTACTGAATATTCATCGGCTCGCTTAAATTATGTATTTCCATCAGTTGACTATTAATGGAAACTTCTACATAACAACTATCAAGAAGCCCCCCTGAAAACTTCTGGTGGAAATCTTGCACTCACCTTCTCATGGTACTCCTAGATCATCAACCTACAAAACTCCTACACTCATCTACTGATGAATGCAGTCGAAGGGATCCATGCATGCCTCAACTGATGAAATTCCTGCCCTCTATCTACTGACAGGAAGGATAAGACAATCTTCCTATAGTATTCCTACTCATACCTTTTGATAGGACATCTAGATTCCCAACCAATGAATACTCTTCCAACCTAATAATGATCGTCCTTCACTTCATCTACCAATGGGAATACTAAATGCCACGAGACCCATCATCTTCCTTGCATATGCACCTCTTCACCTACATGCCAGCTGACCACTTAATAAAAACACTTAATTGCAAGATTGTTGGGGAAAATTTCAAAATACTAGTGCTCTTCCTATAATACAAGACCATGACATCCAAGAAAATGATTGACCTCTGATGTTGGAAAGCTTCCAGTCAGTTCTAAGTTATCCATTCTCAATTTCCATTGACCAGTGGCATTGGTTGCTTTTGTCAATTGACTAACTAAAGAGATCTCAACCTCCACCAAGACTTTAAGGTATTGACTTTGATAGAACATATATTAAAGGTGTCCTCCTCCATGGATTCATCACCATCCTTCACCTACTTTGCCTCCTTAGTAGCAAATCCAATCCATAAGTGAGAGAGGTCAGTGACTTCCAATCCATTTTCAATAGAGATCAAGGGGTGTTCTTGTTGTTTGTTCGACACCTCCATCTTTGAGTATGAAGAACCTCTTCTGCACACCATGGCTGCAATTCCTTCTTCTTTTGCGATAATTGCTTCTTCTCTCTTTTCTATTATAAAATTTCTTATTGCTACCCATGCTTCCCTGTTATATTCTCTATATTGCATCTACTATAATATGGACCATTATGTGTTTAGAATCAATCATTTTGAGCTTGATCTCTTTCCAGACATCAAGTTTACATGTTTATCAGATTTTTAGGGAACATTGAACCCAAGATATAGGATGTTGATTGATTCTTGTTAAATCCTTAACAAGAAGTTCAAATAGGCACTTTTGATTCGATAGATAAATAATCTCTAGGTGACACAACTTCAATATTAGAGTAATATTTGTCTTATTTTAATCCTAACACTAAAATAGGGTTTACATGGTATTAACATATGTATTTTCATACTTACTACGATGCAACAAGATAGTGAAGGATAGGTACCAATGGTGAAACACATTCTACCCTAGTGTTTCCATCCATTGTTATTTATCACCTTAATTCAATTCTCTTCTCGTTATATAGTTTAATCAAACCAAATACAACCTTGTGTCAAATACTAGTTCTTGCATAATTACTTTAATCTAATTATTCTTCAATGTGTCATTCTTTGGGTTACATTATGAACTATACTACAACAAGATTTGTCCACTTGTGCGTGGTAATTATTGTAGTAGTATAGGTAAAAATATATGAACTTTCCCCAAGGTTAATTTGTCATGCAATTAATAACAAACCATTTACCATGCTATGTCAAAACACAACGGAACCCAGTACGATATGCATCCATAAAAATTTCAAAACCATCACTACAACTAGGAAGGGTGATACTAGTGCATGAGTCAATCTTTTCCTTAACTCTAGAAACCAGATTTAGAGAATTTGGCATAAAGCTTGTTGTATCTTAGAATTTGAAGCATAATTTATAAATGTTCCTTGTCTTTCTCTTCATTGGGATAGAAAACTAGAATAAATTTCCAAAAAAGACAATAAAAAAATGATCCAGATGAGGGAAAAACAACTGATTCATCATATCCAAGAATGAATCAGGGGCATTGGTTAACCTGAATGGTATAACACACAATTCATTTTGCATGTATCTCATTATAAAAGCATTCTTAGGAATATTTTGTTCATCTATTCCAATTGATTATATCTAGACTTGCAAACAATCTTTAAAAAGATTGCTACATATTGTAGTTGGTGAAATAGATCATCAATATGAGGAAGAGGATATTTATTTTTCATAGTGACCTGATTCAACAACATGTACCCACACAAAGTTGTGAGGATCCATCCTTCTTTTTCAAAGGAGTATTAGGGCTCCCTAATAGGACACATAGGGTCGGATTAAACCCTTATCTAGATGTTCCTAAAATTAATGCTTCAACTCTAGTAATTTAGGAGGGACGCATTTAAAAAGGTGGTTTGGGTAGGAGTAATCCCAAGTAAGATATCAATAGAGAAATCAACTTCCCTCTATAGGGGTAGTCCTGGGAGATCCTTGTAGAAAACATAAAAAAATATCCTTCACTACCTCTATCTCCTCGATACTTGCAACTACGGAGCTCGTATTCATGACATTAGCCAGAAAATCCCTATAACCAGTCATCAACATTTTGCAAGCATTGAAAGATGAAATTACTAGTCAAAAATCTTTATACCTCACACATCTAATGATTAGTCTTAGATTTGAATTAGGCTTAATTAGAACCTTCTTCTCTTTACAGAGAACACAAGCATAATCCTAATATAACCAATCCATGCTTAGTATTATGTCAAGTCACTCATCTCAAAAGCTACAAGATCAACCTTGAAACTTTCACACTCCACTATCATAGGCACATCACACACATATACTTGTTAGGGAACAGTGTATCGGACAGACCCACCTTGAGAGTGACACATGGAAACCATCATTGGTAGTCGTAGTCACCTCTCATAGTGAAGGTAGTGTTTGTGGTTCTTAAACCTGAAGTCACTGCACTCCTCACATGTCATCTGGTATACTTTGGCATCATCAAATGTAACCATAAAATAAGGATTTCCATAAAGTTGATGATTGGGTAGTTGTGACACATGGGGACTGACTGTGAGTGATGTACATGGGTCTGGTCCCTCCTACTGGAGTTTGATATCCTAGCCACTTGATAAGCGAGATTGAGAAACCCATATGCATGCACTTGTGAATCAATATATGATATTGAGGTCACATATATCTCATACAATCTGCTCTAGGTTCAAGAAACATGGTTTGAACACTGAAAGGATGACAATGCCATGACTCGAGTTCATTCCAAATATCAGAGACAAAAGAATTATGCAATCACTGCAACACCTTACACAAATTGTAGGTTGAAGATGTTCTCCAACTTTTCATTCACTTGGGTACCACTGATGTGCAACTAGGCACCACTCTTGGCTTGTGATGTCATAAGCTAGTTATGGACATTCATTGCCAACATGATATGAGACCTATAGGGTCCCAAACATAGGAACTCATCTAGAAGATGAGTTTAATCATGAATGAGAATTGGATTGATTACTAAAGTGTTTAGGTATTCAATTCAAGCAGCAAATCAGGTGACTGGACTACCAACCGATTGACTCAAGTGTTGAGATGGCCGTTTGAAGTGTCGAGTTGATTAGAACTGAATTGGCTGAGTTTGCATGAATCGAGACACCAACCGATCAGCTCACTAGGTGAACCAATCAGCTCAGGTTGCGTGAGACGACCGGTTCACCTAGTGAACTGATTAGCTCGGTCATACCAATCGAATGTTCTTGTAGCTTTCCCGAATTTGTGAGAAAAGTTGATCATTTCACTTGCTCAATTCGATTGGTGCAAGGAATTCATGTTGTAATTTATTGGAAATGAAGTTGCTAATTCATATGTGATTAGGAAACATGGTGAAACTACTAGTTTGGGTTGCAAACCGATCCACCCGTTTGTGAATCGACCACTTTGGTTCCCAACCGACCATTTTGGAATTTGTAGGTTGCAAAAATTTATGATCTTTCGGTCCCTTCTACTCTGATACAGATCGAGAACCCAGACTCTAACCCCTCCTATAAATAGAGGGGTACTTGGGGCTTCCCAGAACACAGCTCAATTGCCTCTAACAATTGTTGTCCTCTCTGGTTGTGGCAACCAATAGAGAGAATGAGCAAGTCCTACCCACTAAAGGGAGGGATAGCAAGGGAAAGACAATTGTGGGAGAGCAATTTGATGACTAATACACCAACAGGAGGGGCAACTCCTTCCTGTCTATTTTACTACAACAATAGGAGTTCTAGTTGGTATATGTGGACTTCTCTAGAGGAGAGGAGGCCTTTGCCCATCACTAGGAGTGAAACATCATCTTACAGTCCATAGCGAGACCGTAGGAGCTTCTACAGATGATGTTTGAATCTGTCATATGTGGTGAAGACCAGGAGCTGCACATACACTATCCAAGAGAAACTAGAAGATATTTGCACTACAATGAATTGTAGTCACTGGACTTGCTCTAGGACCAAGTATAAACTCGTAAAACCATCTTTCCTATTTCATAGTAGTTGATACGATCTTGCTGTTATGGGAATACAGATAGATAATTTTTTTTTTGTTGCCTGCTCTGTGCCCATATTTCCCAACATCTTAGTATCATGGGATGGTTAACATCAGTCAAACCCTAAGTTGAATACACTTACAATAGTATTCAATATGGTCATACCCCTTCATACAACCATGTAAATAAGTACCATATCATATTTGTTAATGTACACCAATATTACTTTCTTATCTAGTTTTACTCATAAAAGGGAAACATAGTCCTTGTGACCAGAACCTTTGATAAAATAATCTATCTTCTTTTAGGTAAGGATACATATGGTCCTTTTTCTTATAGAATATATTCCATCCATAAAGAAACTCATGAAGAAAGTGTCTCACGTGGTTTTATATGGATTAACAAAAATTAGATTTCTTCTATGTTCTAGATCATGATTAAGAATATAATAATGTAGCCATACATCAAATTAAAATGAAGATGTATATATACCATAAAAATAGAAAGGACTTTCTTTATGTTAAGACATAAGGGTTTACAATACAATATTTCTATCAGGAACTACTTATCTTAACACTTATTATAAATTATAGACTAGTAGAATAAGCCATATTCAATCATCCCTACTATATTAGGCATATTTTGTTTTAGTCTATTAAGTTATAAATTCATAGTTGTTAAAATACTTTTTCAAAACATATATTGTTCCAACAATAACCATACACCCTAAATAGTAGCAAAAATTTAGTTTATAAAAGAGTAAAAAAAGCTTGTCTATTATAGACTTCATTGGGTAGTTTCAAAACAATACCTTGAAAATGGATTTGAATTCATACCTTGGAATGGTGCATCGAAATTAGAATTCATTGAGGTTGATCATGGTTTGTCACTATTAACCTTTATTCTCTGTTGCCTACTCCTTCCCAAATCCAACGCTTACGTGTAGACTACACCTCTAGTTCAAATTAGAGAAGAGGCTTCTTGGTGTTGCACTTTTGGGTTTCATGGAATTACTACAATGAGGAGAGTACATGGTACCTTTGCGTTGCTCAAAACACAAGATTGGGTAATTCTAAGAAGAGATAGGGAGATATTTTTTATTTTTAGGGAGGATCAGACTCTTCCTATTGGATTCCAATCAGAGTCAATACTCCTAATCTCATATAGATAGTTTGAAGATCAATCCCAGTCAGATTCAAAGGGGATTTACATCCTTTCCCACCAAAATGAAATTTTGTCTTTGAAAATAATACTAATAGTAGAAAACTTACCAAAAAGGTGAGGGTACTTGTCCCTAATGTCGGACTCAAACTCCCAAGTAGTCCCTTGATCCCCATGTTGTTTTCAAGCCACTTTTACCATGGAATTAGTTGGTGAGCTTGTTGATCCACTATAGAAATCAATCTTTCCTCATAATACATATTTAGAAGGATTTTAGGTACATCAAAGTTAATGGCATGCAATCATGCTCGATATATTTCCTTAGAATTGAAACATGAAACACGTCTTGCATATATAAGTAAGCTAGTGGTGGTGAGAGATTGTAAATCGAGTCTTCACATTTCTCTAAGATCTCAAAAGGTATGATGTACCCTGTACTAAGCTTTCCACTATTACCCAAAAGTAGAACTCCCTTAGTTGGAGACCACATCAGAAAAACAAGGTACCCAACTTCAAAGATCAACATGTCTTCTTTTGTCTATGTATCTCTTTTGTCTGATCTGGGTTTTCTCTAATTAGATCAACCTTATCAACACATTCTTTAATTATAATAGGTTCTATCAATTTTATTTCTCCCACATCACTCTGACACATTGGCAATATATATGGTCACCCATATACAACTTCATAAGGTTCCATGCAAATGCTTGCATGGTAGCTATCATTATAACAAAACTCTACAAGAGGTAAATGTTCCTCCCAAGTGCCCCTCTAGGAGTAGAACATAAGCTCTCAACATATCCACCAGTGTTTGAATTTCCTCTTTGACTAACCATTAGTTTGTGGATGAAAGGTTGTGTTGAGCTTTAGTTTTGTTCCCAATGCCTTTTATAGGCTTTCCTAGAAAAAGGAGGCAAAACATGGATCTCTATCAGAAACAATTGATTTGGAACACCATGAAGCCTCAAAATTTCATTAATGTATATTCTGGTTAGACTACTAACAGATTGACCCACTTTCATTGCAAGAAAATATGCTATCTTTGTCAACCTATCCACAAGAACCCTTATGAAATCATTTTGCTTCTTTGTCTTAGGCAACCCCACAAAAAAATATGTCACTACATAATCCATTTCCTTTCAATTATCTATAGTGATTCTAATAACCCAACATGTCTTTGATGCTCAATATTCACCTATTGGCATATAAAAGTTGGTAACAAATTTAGGTATATTCCTTTTCATTCTTGGCCTCCATAGACTTTGATGTAGGCCTTTGAATAACTTTGTGTTTCCTGAATGGATAGAGAATTTGACATGTGATTGATTTTCATTACTTCCTCTCTCAAATTGGAAGTCTTGGGCACCCAAAAATGTGTCACAAATCTTATGATCTCAACAGTCCGCATAGAGAAGAGAGAGGTCCTTCTTCCTCCACTACCTTCTCCATCTTCTCTTTCAATAATTTTGTGTTAGAACTCCCTATCCACTTAATTTGTACTATCAATTATGCCATATATATCTCATTTTGGGCCTTCAGCAGATGGTATCCACTAAGAAACGTCTTCTTATTAATTACATTCCTAGATCATGATACTAGACATCATAGTAGTCTATTTTTTGCTAAAAAGCATCTGGCACAATGTTGGCCTTTGATGGATGATAATTAATTGAGAAATATAATCTTCCAGGAGTTCCAACCAGAGACATTGTCTCATATTCATTACCTTCTGAGAAAAGATATATTTCAAGATTTATGATAAAATAATACTTGTCTTAGGTGCACGCTTCACACCAGCAACCTCTAAGTCATGTGTGGGGTATTCCTCTCAAGAGTTTTCAACTTTCAAGAGGCATATTCTATCACCTTGCCATGATGCACCAGACTAAAACCCAACCTAGTTTTTGAGTCATATGTATCTTAATGATGAATGCATATTCATCCTAGTTTTAGTTGAATTTTCAACTTAGTTTTGCATTCATTTCCAACATTATACCTTAGAACTAGCTAACATGTCTTTCTTGATTTTATGTTAATTTCTAGGATTTTGATCCAAACCCTTGGTTTTCATAGAAGGTTTGAGCTTCATATCTTATGCAGTAGTGTAGGATATGTTGGTTGAGCTAAATTTTTAATGAATGGACCAAACTTCCATTGATCTATCCCTTCATTAGTTGATGCTTCATATGCACAAACCCTACAACACACGTTGATACCCCCACCCTTGTTGGGTGGGTTTTCCTTGTACTGAAGATTCATCGGCTCGCTTAAAGTATGTATTTCCATCAGTTGACTATTAATGGAAACTTCTACATAACAACTATAAAGAAGCCCCCCTAAAAACTTCTGGTGGAAATCTTGCACTCACCTTCTCATGGTACTCCTGGATCATCAACCTACAAAACTCCTACACTCATCTACTGATGAATGCAGTCGAAGGGATCCATGCATGCCTCAACTGATGAAATTCCTGCCCTCTATCTACTGACAGGAAGGATAAGACAGCCTTCCTATTGTATTCCTACTCCTACCTTTTGATAGGATGTCTAGATTCCCAACTAATGAATACTCTTCCAACCTAATAATGATCGTCCTTCACTTCATCTACCAATGGGAATACTAAATGCCACGAGACCCATCATCTTCCTTGCATAGGCACCTCTTCACCTACATGCCAACTGACCACTTAATAAAAACACTTAATTGCAAGATTGTTGGGGAAATTTTCAAAATACTAGTGCTCTTCCTATAATACAAGACCATGACATCCAAGAAAATGATTGACCTCTGATGTTGGAAAGCTTCCAGTCAGTTCTAAGCTATCCATTCTCAATTTCCATTGACCAGTGGCATTGGTTGCTTTTGTCAATTGACTAACTAAAGAGATCTCAACCTCCACCAAGACTTTAAGGTCTTGACTTTGATAGAACATACATTAAAGGTGTCCTCCTCCATGGATTCATAAACATCCTTCACCTACTTTGCCTCCTTAGTAGCAAATCTAATCCATAAGTGAGAGAGGTCAGTGACTTCCAATCCATTTTCAACAGAGATCAAGGGGTGTTCTTGTTGTTTGTTCGACACCTCCATCTTCGAGTATGAAGAACCTCTTCTGCACACCATGGCTGCAATTCCTTCTTCTTTTGCAATAATTGCTTCTTCTTTCTTTTCTATTATAAAATTTCTTATTGCTACCCATGCTTCCCTGTTATATTCTCTATATTGCATCTACTATAATATGGACCATTATGTGTTTAGAATCAATCATTTTGAGCTTGATCTCTTTCCAGACATCAAGTTTACATGTTTATCAGATTTTTAGGGAACGTTGAACCCAAGATATAGGGTGTTGATTGATTCTTGTTAAATCCTTAACAAGAAGTTCAAATAGTCACTTTTGATTCGATAGATAAATAATCTCTAGGTGACACAACTTCAATATTAGAGTAATATTTGTCTTATTTTAATCATAACACTAAAATAGGGTTTACATGGTCTTAACATATGTATTTTCATACTTACTACGATGCAACAAGATAGTGAAGGATAGGTACCAATGGTGAAACACATTCTACCCTAGTGTTTCCATCCATTGTTATTTATCACCTTAATTCAATGCTCTTTTCATTATATAGTTTAATCAAACCAAATACAACCTTGTGTCAAATACTAGTTCTTGCATAATTACTTTAATCTAATTATTCTTCAATGTGTCATTCTTTGGGTTATATTATGAACTATACTACAACAAGATTTGTCCACTTGTGCGTGGTAATTATTGTAGTAGTATAGGTAAAAATATATGAACTTTCCCCTAGGTTAATTTGTCATGCAATTAATAACAAACCATTTACCATACTATGTAAAAACACAACAGAACCCAGTACGAGATGCATCCATAAAAATTTCAAAACCATCACTACAACTAGGAAGGGTGATACTAGTGCATGAGTCAATCTTTTCCTTAACTCTAGAAACCAGATTTAGAGAATTTGGCATAAAGCTTGTTGTATCTTAGAATTTGAAGCATAATTTATAAATGTTCCTTGTCTTTCTCTTCATTGGGATAGAAAACTAGAATAAATTTCCAAAAAAGACAATAAAAAAATGATCCAGATGAGGGAAAAACAACTGATTCATCAGATCCATGAATGAATCAGGGGCATTGGTTAACCTGAATGGTATAACACACAATTCATTGTGCATGTATCTCATTATAAAAGCATTCTTAGGAATATCTTGTTCATCTATTCCAATTGATTATATCTAGACTTGCAAACAATCTTTAAAAAAATTGCTACATATTGTAGTTGGTGAAATAGATCATCAATATGAGGAAGAGGATATTTATTTTTCATAGTGACCTGATTCAACAACATGTACCCACACAAAGTTGTGAGGATCCATCCTTCTTTTTCAAAGGAGTATTAGGGCTCCCTAATAGGACACATAGGGTCGGATTAAACCCTTATCTAGAAGTTCCTAAAATTAATGCTTCAACTCTAGTAATTTAGGAGGGACGCATTTAAAAAGGTGGTTTGGGTAGGAGTAATCCCAAGTAAGATATCAATAGAGAAATCAACTTCCCTCTATAGGGGTAGTCCTGGGAGATCCTTGTAGAAAACATCAAAAAATATCCTTCACTGCCTCTATCTCCTTGATACTTGCAACTACGGAGCTCGTATTCATGACACTAGCCAGAAAGGCCCTATAACCAGTCATCAACATTTTGCAAGCATTGAAAGATGAAATTAATAGTCAAAAGTCTTTATACCTCACACATATAATGATTAGTCTTGGATTTGAATTAGGCTTAATTAGAACCTTCTTCTCTTTATAGAGAACACAAGCATAATCCTAATCTAACCAATCCATGCTTAGTATTATGTCAAGTCACTCATCTCAAAAGCTACAAGATCAACCTTGAAACTTTCACACTCCACTATCATAGGCACATCACACACATATATAATAAAATTGTTGTGGGAATCAAATGATGTAGATATCACTAGATTATAAGCTAGAGGTATAGCTTTAGATTTAGTTTGGTAGAAAAAATTCAGAGATAAATGATAGTGTAGATCAAGTGGCAGAAGATATTGAAGAAAAATGATTAGCAACATCAAGCATACTTCACATAACCTAGTTTGATGCATCAACCTATTCTATGTTGAGAGAGTAGACTCGAGCCTCTACCTCCTTCTTAGAAGGCACCACTGCATCCTTCTTCTCAAGGAAATCCTAAATAAAGTGACCCTTCTAATGGGATCTCAAGTAAGAACCAATCTTGAAATAGAATTCTCGGCCCCAATGTTACTTTTGATGTTGCTCGCATAACTTTATTTTCCCCTTAGATTTCTTATCATAATTCTTGAATCTTTTCATTGATGTCCCATATGAGCTTCCCTTGTTTTCACTAGAGTCGTCTCTCTTGTATGTATAATGTTTGTCATTATATTTTCTTTTAGTGTCTTCAATCTATTTGTTGTCCTCCTCCATAATAGAAGTCATCTAAATAGTGGAAGATAGAGTGTGGAATATACTTGAGCAAACCAATGCCCACAGCCTCAGTCTTGATCCACTAAACAACATGTCTACCTGCTTTTACTCAGATTCTCACATGTGTTGATGGTAGTGGCCCAAATTGTGGAATGGGTTAACATAATCTTTTATTGATTGCCCCTCCTTATGCACTAAGTTCACAAACTCATTCTTCTTCTTATCCTTCAAATGGTAAGGAAGATACTTCCCTCAAACTCAACAAATAATTGTTTTCAGGTGACACATGCACTGAGAAAACTAATGCCACAAGTTCATGACCACAAGTTATTCGTAGCTTCACTCTAGAAGGAAATTACTAAGATCCACCTTCAAGTTTTCAAGACAACCTACAACTCTAAAGAACTTATCTATCTTAAGAACCACATTTCATACTTCTCAGGGTTAAATTCACCCTCAGACTTTTGCAAATCTAGCTTCATCAATTTCTCCAATGTAATTGCTTGGTTAAGAGCTTGGGTGGCAAGGGCTTATTGCACCGATTGACGATGATGAGGCATTTGTTTCATATACAAAGGAATTTTTTGTGATTGGAACTTGTTGGAGTAATCATTATTTAGTTTATTAGTTATATGGGCATAATTGTCTTGGCCTATTAGGGTTAAGTTTTTTCACCTTGTACTTGCCTCCCGTTATAACCTCAATTTCACTTATATTTTGATAATTGAAATGTAATTATTATAGTAAAAGAGACTTGATTGGGAATTTGTATGTTTTGTTTATAAATAATGGTTTTCTTTGCAAATTTCCATTGAATGAATGATTTCATGAATTCTACTATTTTGTTAATCCAATGATGGATAAAAGGGAAAAAGGATAAAATAAACTCCCATAATAAGAAAAAAGAACCAAGAAATAAATGATAATTGTGTGTACATGAGAAAATTGTGTAGATTTCTCTAGAAAGTGTCATGGATGGCCACTATTAATTACTTTTCATTTGCACATGGTTTCTAATAGAAAGAAGCCAAAATAAAGAAAATAGAAAAGGAAGAAAGAGAAAAGGATTTGTTTTGATGCCTTAAATGCATGATATTTAAAGGAGACTTGCATATGAAGAAAATTCTCTTTTCTTTTTGAGTTTTGGTTCCTATATTTTCCCATATCTATATAAAGCCATTTAATACTTTCCCTTAAAATGTGAGATTAAAAGAATGGATGATTTGGGAGATATGAATTTTTTAAAAATCCCAAAAGTGTGTGTATTATAGATAGAAAGTATTAAATGTCGTGATTTAGATTTTAATGGGATTATCTTTTAGCGGGAGCACATGATGTGGCATGTCAGATCTAGAATCCAACGGTGACTCCATCATCACCTAGCTAACGATCAGTTAGGAAAGGAGGAACAAAAATCTGAGTTTTCTGGGTCAATTTCCTTGTTGATCAATGTGTGAGCGAGTTTGGAAATTTATACCTTGGCTTTGAGGGATCATGGTGAACCCACTTACCCTGGGTTTTTCCTAGTTTAGAGGTGTCTAAAAGAATCACCCAATTTATCTTTGGAGATATGACCCTATTAACAAGGATGAGTATAAACAGACACTCTACAAGATTGCAATCCAACTCCAAAGCTTTAGCCAGACTTTGTGTGTGTTTCTCTGATCTCAATTGCGTACTTGATCTCTTCCTCCACCCTTGCCTCTCCTCGCTTTCTTGATGGAAGAATCCCTTCACCCTCCTAATGACTCTGACCATCACCAAGGGAATTGAGAGGATCAACGAGTCTGTCATAGGTCAACGAAGGTGGTCGGACCTTTATTAAGTGCTCATAGGGTTGGGGTCTCAAGGTCAACTCATGACTTGACCACCTGGTTTATGAGGAAGAGTAATCTGAGGTTGAAGAAGGGTCGCAAGTGAAAGACCAATACACCCTCTCCCGTCTTCAGATCAGGTAAGACCCTTATGGTCTTTTCCCTTATTTTTCTCGCTTAGTCAGCAAGATAACTGTGAACGAGCCACTGACTTGGTGAGAGCCTATAGACAAGCCCATCTAAGTTGGCAGGGTGGGGCTCAGGGCTCTCTACCTAGGTGGTAGGCCCCTATTGGTATGTGATCGGACCGAATCGTGCGTCTGGTAAGGGAGGCGGACTCACTCAGAAGGAATTGAACTTTTAAATTTATAACCCGAAACCTTCAAGGACCCCCGCAACTTTTATTATGGGGTCGAACACAGGGATGTGGTAATGTTTAGGATGCTTGAGATTTCATTCTTGAGTCAGATAATCCAAGACGATAGTTGATAAAAGTATGGGGCTAGAACTAGTCTAGCAGGTTGTCACGAATTAAAACAAAACAAAGAAAAGAAAAGAAAACAGAGTCCATAGGATTCTACTAATCAGAGAGAAGGAGTTCCTGGCTATGTAACCACAAGTTGGGTAGTTTATGCACCCATTCTCGGGTGTAGACAACCCTCGAACACCTCAGCAAGCAACCTACATTCAAACATAGCACGCATCGTGGTATCTGTTCCTGTGGGGTCATCCCAGTTGCTCTCGTGTAGCGTGACTAAAACCCATCGATGATATGAAACCTCTCTCGAGGATGACAAACCAATATCCTAGAATATTCTAGATACCCTCTCAGGTCTATCATATTCTAGGATGTTAGGAACAAACGACCTTGGACCGTCCTCCTTTCAGATTTCGATTCAAACTATCTTCTCTTGTCTATCTCTACAACAAAACTCTCGATATAGGCGGAAATTACAGTTTTAGAAAGAAAGAGATCAACCAAACTAGAAATCATAACTACAAAGAGAAGATAGAATAGAAAACATACTAGATCTGGATTAAATCTACTTGTTTAAGGCAAAAGTACATAAACATGCCCAAAACGGGCTACATAGCCAAGAAGGAGCTCAACTAGCCATGGAAAAGCATAGTTGGCGCTGAACAAAGATGGAAGAACATCGTTTGCATAGAAACCAAGGGGAACAAAAGAAGAAAGGAGAAGAAGAAGAGATTTAGCCTATAGAGGAGAGGTGGCTCTCACTCCCTAGCCTCCGTATAGGCCGGATCTCATCCTTGGGTCGTCCTCCTTGATCTTCTGGACTCCTCAGCCTCCTTTCTCTCTAGATATGCCCCAAACAGCAGCTTGGTTGATGGATGGGGGTGAAAGATGATGGTGTGGGTGTTCTCCTTCTCTCGAAGAAGATGGGTTCTCAGTCTTCTCTCTCCTTAGCTTCCACCTTTGGAGATCTAAGACTCGAGGTGGAAGATGGTGGGGGATGGAAGCACGCTGAAGAGACGGGTGTAGAATGAGCACTTCGGCCTTCTCAGACCTTCGAACTCTCCCGTGGGGCTCTGGAAACCTCACTGGGTCGGAACCAACAGCTGGAAAACTCCCCAGATCCAAATAGGCAGATAAAACTCCCCAAGGTGTGGAACCCCTCTCCAGGTTGTGGGGGTGTGTATTTATAGGCAAAATGGTGAGGTACTTATCCAGACCGTGGTCTTGCTCATTCGTGGTGCACCCTGCGGTCACGGTGCACTTTGCGGTCGCGGTCGATAAAGATATACCTCAGTCGCAGTCACAGTTACTTCATCTTAACCACGGTCGTGATCCAGGATGATGTACCTCAGTCGTGGTCATGGTTACTTCATCTTGACCACGGTCACGGTCCAAGATGATGTACCTCAGTCGCGGTCGAGGTTACTTCATCTTAACCGTGGTCACAGTTCAGGAGGATGTACCTTGGTCACAGTCGAGGTTTGGATCACGATCGAGGTGGATGCCTCGGTCGCAGTCTTGGGGCAGGTAGATACCACGATCGCGGTCGAGGTCAATGAAGTTGTACCTCAGTCGCGGTCCAGGAGGATGTACCTCGATCGCGGTTGAGGCCACTTCTTCTTGGCCACAGTCGCGGCATCATGGAATGAACCCACCCCGGGGGGGCTATTATTGGTGGTCGAGGGGCCCGCATTGATGAGCTCTTTTGATTGGCGAGGATGCATCCTGATAAAGGACTGGCCATTGAAAATAGGGTCCAAGATATCAAAAGTTTCTTGGGAGCACCGTCTCCTAAGCTGGTGCACAAAGTGTGATGCTAAGTCCACCGTGGTCATGACGGATGGGAGTCTAGCTGCTGCAAAAACTATGTGTTGGGGAGAAATCATGAAGAATAGATGTCTTTTCAGGTTTGGTGCATGTAAGTCCCAAAATTGGCTAGTTGAGCAACTCTATCTAAGAAAAGACATAAATTACTAAAAGATAATAAACATGGGTTATTTTGGGCATATTAAGGCTATAATGACACAAAACCATAAATAAATGTTTAGCATAAATGCATAAATTTGGGTGTTATCAGTATGCAAAGAATTAATTTTGTGAAAATCCTAGTAATTAGTAGGATAATCGGATAAAGGAAAATAATATATGATTTTTGCTAAGAAAAATTCAAGCAATCCAATAAAAAAATGTACATTGTCTAAATCTGCTTCTAGTTCAAAAAGTACATAAAGTTGGAATCTTTAATGTAGATTAATGAAGTAGAACCCTACGTTTAAATATTTGATGATTCTAATGTGTCCAATTGATATTGATGATAAAAGACTGCTCTTTTATGAATAAAAAGATCAAATTGAAAGTTAGTTGAACTTAGCAACCCATATTTTAGATAATTAGGGTTTCTTTGAGATTAATGGTGTAACTAATAATAAGATTATGATTTGTAAACCCAAATGACATGAAAAGTGGAAACTAGGGTTTAGGAAGCCAAAACCCTAATGAAACCCTAAGTTGACCTTGAAACAATAACTTGAGACCCAAGTCAGCTTAATGATTATTTGGATGATATAATAATGCATGGGTGTATTTCTTTAACTTTCAAGATAAATTTGCTTGGTTGCTTATTTGACTTCTCTTTCTAGGGCATCGAGAACACCTAATCAAGGTATGTGGCTACACCTATGACTAAATGCTTTAGTTTCCCGATGTTTTTTGAGGTCTTACCAGATTTATTGAAAATTAAATGCTTGGATGATATTTATTTACTACAATCTATAAAGTCACCATGGCTATCACAAATTATGCTTATAATTTTCTCGAACCCTACATACCAACTATGGAGGTTTGAATGGAAGGAAATGAAAAATCATGGTGATGACTAAAGATCAGACCCTTGATTGGGAAGGTCATATAAGGTTAGACCAGGCGCCAGATTGGGAAGGTCATATGAGAAAAGACCAAGCCCCAAATTAGTAAGGTCGTATTAGGTCAGGCCCCAGATTGGGATGGCCAGCATGACACCTAACTCCAGATTGAGAGGTGGCCAACATAGGCACCTGGATCTGAATTGAGAGGTGGCCTATAGTCCATTGCATGGATGAAACCCTAAGAGCGGGTATCCTAGAGGTTGAGTAAAATGGCTTGAGAAGTCATGAAGAAAATGATAATTTTGATTATGTAATATAATTTCTATGAATATGTTGTCACACTTACATGCAACCTTTTGTTTCCCCCACATATCAGTATAACTTGTTATACTAACTGACAATTTTGTTTGTTGGCTTTTTAGGGAAATCTGCTATTACTCTACCAGTACAATGAAAATGGAAAGTCTAGAAAAGAAGAGGACATCAAATGAAGAAATTTAATTGTTAGAATGGAGGATATAGTGGATAGGCAATTTTCATATGGTAACATTAGAAATCCATATTCCTAAGAATTATGATATATTTTGTAAAAACCCTTTTCCAAATATTGGTGAAATTTATTAACTATTTTTGGTTAATTGCTAAACCTTTGATCCTAAATTAGAGTAATGGCCCTTACCCTCTCGATCTGCGTGAATAGGGGATGACAGTGGAAGGGTATTGTTACACCTCCTTTCTTATATATAGGAGGAGAGTTTCCCGTCTATCAATAAGAGACATATAGTTACCTTCCCATCTTATTTTCCACATAGTATCCTAACATTAATCCTAACCCTAGGGATTTAAAGAGATAGCCTCCACCTGGGGGTGGCCGCCATCATCTCTTCTTGTCTTGACTACCAAGCATTATCCTAGCCTCCATGGTGGTCTCCTCTCTTCTTCTTTCATAAAAACCCATTCTTTTTTTAAATACACTGACACTCTCCATCCCATCCATCACCTACATTTAGTGTCCTCCCCAAAATCCTATTTATCTAGGCATCACTTCCCCACATTCCCCAAACCCCCTTCTTCTTTCATATAAGATCATTCTTTCGTAGACATATTTGTACAACTTCCACATGGGAGAGACTGTGTTTTCCATGACAACTTAATCACCCAACATCCATCGCCCTATTGTAGAGTGTTCTTCGTAGATGACTCAATGGAAATATTTGTTTTGTAATCTTTGAGAACCAAAGATCTATCCTCATCCATGACGATGTTGACTTTGTCCCCTACCACTATGGTGGCCATTGAGGTTGCCTCCATGGCATATGGCTTGTATATTGATCTACACTCCATGGTATGATCTTTCATAGTCAAGGAGCAAACATAACCTCTAGTGTTGCATCTTTCTTGGCCATCAATCCCTTATGGTTCGAAGGGTCAAAATCTTTGGAGTTTGGAAGATCTTTGTCGATCTTGCACAATGTGGAAAAGAACGATTACATCTTCAAACTATGTTCTCCACAAGAGACTCAATAGCAATGGTTTATAAGTTTAAGGCCCTCTCCATGGCCCTTGAAGTGACCTCCAAGTATTTCATGACCAGAAGGATTTGTTTCCTTCCTAGAATCCCATGCTAATAAAAAGAAGAAGAGCCACAAAGTTCCTTCCATCTGCCATCCATTAACCACCAGCTCCCTTGTTATCACTGAGCATCCTCATCCAAAACTCAACCTTTTTTCTCTCTAACATCTTTGCCTACTTCTAATGGATTAAACTTTGACCTAATCTTCATACATACCTCAATTTAATTCTCCTCAATACATATTATGCCAAAATAATGTGCCTTTACAGATCACACATAGATCCAATTATTTTCCTACCAGAATCTATCTAGTCAGGTCATAAGCACATTGACTTGTGTTGTTTTTATATCTATGGCATATTGGAAAAAAAAGATCTCGTGCTAGTTTATAAAGCACCAAGAAAGCGGCATCATGCTAAATATTTCTTCCTCTCCTTCAACTTTTTGTCCCCCTACCACCATGTATGTGTACATCACTTTCCACATGCAGGGGATATTATCTCTTTTGCTCACCAACTACTTAGTCACTTTGGAATCAATGTGGGGGAATAGATGGATTATTATGAGATAGGCTATGATAGAGATTATATGTATCAGTCTAAACTATTCTAATTTCATGGACATTCCTATTATCATGAACATCTGTCTTCCAATGTATTTGTGGCACTTTATTCCCACTAAGGATTGTGCTTTCAATGCATCATTGATGTATCTCTTTCCTAATAAAACTTTTCTTTCTATTATTCATGCCATGATATGCATGTAGACTGTCTATATGCACTTTCTTATTCCAATTGGCTACCAATTTCTTCCAATTTTAAAGATCTTAGTTATATCATTGACGTGTGTTGGAACAGAGCTTGCTTCACTTATTCTAGCCGCTTGTTGCATATGGTGTCAGTATTGTGATAGTTAGGTTGCACCTAGTAAAATGTATGGTAACTTTTCAAAATCAAGACTACAAATACCTACACCTACAATGTTGATGGTTCGTCTAGATTTTATCTTCAATAAGCTATATTATTTCATGTCTTCTCAAAGTTTCATGACAAGATGATTCTTCTAGTGATCTATTGAGGCTTCCTTGATGGTGTCTTTGATTCATGTCAAGCCCCTGAGAGTCGCACTCCAGATGGATCGAGTTTGAAAGTTATCATCATTACCTCTTCATATATGTGTTTGAAGATGCCTCTACAACTGCATTTTTGGATGTATTGATTCCAATCACATTTCTTTCTAGTGAAGATGGCATAGCCATGGTCTTTTATTATTTTCTCTATAATGATGGTGTTGTTTTTCATTTCATAAGCACTTCATAAGATCTTTTCTAAATCTCAAGTATTTCCAGCCTGTAGAGCATATTTTCAAAGGATGTGTCAAAAAAAATCTATTGGAGAGACATGTTTAGGGGGGGTGAAAATATTGGATGGGTAGTGGAATTTTTATTTTCTATTAGTTGTACCATCTCATTGAGTCTTGTAGGACCAAAATAGATATGTGTTTCGATCATACCCCATCTTGAGGTGGAGTTTTAGAGTTATTGTTATTTAGTTTATTGTGTTATATGGGCCTAATTGTCTTGGTCAATTAGGGTTAGTTCTACTTCCTTGTACTTCCCTCATTTCCCATATATAGGAGGAGATTCTTTCTGTCTATAAATAAGAAACATCTCGTTAGCACTCTATCTTATTTTTATGTAGAAAATAATATTAAGTCCACTAGTTGATAGGGTGATGAGTTTTCTTTTCCTTTGAATCTTGTATACACACTGCAAGCCTTGGCTCCATTTCTAGTATTGGTGAGTGGCACTCTCATATTTAAAATCCTTCCAATTCTTGGGTGAGTGACACTCTCACATATAATAGCCTTCCCCTATTGGGTTGAGTTTAATCTATGGGACATTAACACGCACCTTATAAGGGTGAGATGAATGGTTAACCTCTTGTTTGGTGTATGTTGGTTATTTAGACTAATGAGTTTCAATCCAAACAAGGATAGTTTACCCAAATTAACCAATCTCTGCAAGTATACGGAGGTAGAATAGTCGATATTGAACACAAGGAGCTTAGGCAATTAATTGAGCGCAACAACACTAAAGTTCAACAATCTAGATTGGTTTAAAAGAGATGGTGAAGCTTATCTAATTGCAGAAAATTCAGATTGAAACAAACAATAAAAGGATTACTAGAAAAGGTTTAGATTCAGATATTAATGGATCTTGGACATTAGAATTTCACTCACATATCATAGCATATCATAGGAACATGATAATTTAAACATACATAAACCCTTGTTAAAGGAAAAGTTATGTTACAGTTCACCTCCCGATGCAAGTGCAACAATCGCAACTCAAAGATGCACTCTCGTGCATAAATTTCATTTTTTATCACAACATGTTCCTCAACTCATTTCTCTCCACTCCCGTGGTAGAGAAAGAGTTGCCAAGAACAGTACCTCCATGCATTCCTACCTATCTTCTCAGATCAAGCAAGAATGCAGAAAACATGCATATAAAGTGGCCAACAATACATGCAAGAGATAAATAAACTGGTACATTCATGGTAGAAAAACAAGAAGCATAGTATTTAGTACGAAATCACTTGTTCCATACACGCTATGACATGGGATCACTACTACAGAATATGCATTTGGCGTCGGTTGTTTAACCCCCTTTGGCGACGGTTTTCAAACGACGCCTATGTGGGCGCCGCTAAAGGTCGAACTCTTCGGCGTCGGTTTTCTAACTGACGCCTATATGATCTATAGGCGTCGGTTATATATAGTTGGCCGACGTCTATAGGGTTCGCGCCATAAAAAAGGGCACCACCTAGGACACTTTATGCGTCGGTTAACAACTGAACAACCGACGCCATACTCCCAGAAGACACCGTCGTGCTTCGCTACACGGCCGTGTTTAGTACTATAGGTGTCGGTTTTATACGAATAAGCGACGCCTTTTCCACCACGGCTGTGCTTTCCTGCACGGTCGTGTTGTTTGTCATATTAGGCGTCGGTTTTTATCTAATAACCGACGTTGTAGGCCTTTGATGACAGTGTTTTATAAATAACTGACTCCTATACTTTAATTTTTTTTTCTTATCAGTTTGCAGGCCTGTTGTTGCTGGTCAGCAGGATGAGAACCTACAGTTCAGTTTTCTGAACTGCAGGTTTACGACATCCATTGATATCAGCCTACAAACAGGCCACAAACCTACAAAATCAACAAATATGTTTTCACACAAGTAGATACATTCAGACATCAATTCAATTCTCACATTCACACATGTAGAAACATTCAAATACATGTAGAAACATTCAAACATGTATAAACATTCAGAAATATTCATTTACAAAATATCATTCAGCATCGCTATCAGCATCCCAATTATATCTTACAATCGCCACTGCTTGTATGGCTTTTGCCCATTCTTCTCTTACTTCATTTAATGCTTCCATCGTATATGGAGCATGTACATTTTTTAAGCGTTTACATATAGTGTGGTCAATTTTAAACACCTGCAAAGAGAATGATGTATATATAAGTAATAATATAAAAATAAGATTGATATATTTCATACTAACTAATGAGACTATATATAATACCTCATGTATGGTATTAATATCCAATGCGGCATGTCGGATAATCATCTGCATAAATTGCATCACATAGTATGTGCATGCCCATCTGTTGTCTTGTGTAGCGCACTATAAATTGAAACATACAAAATATTAAAAAATACAACTAAGCACAGTTCACATAAATAATATATACATTGGAGTCGGGAACTTACTTTTACTTTCTCCCAAATTATTGGCTGGTTCTTTCTCCTTGGGACATTTCCTCCAGCATTTTTGAATGCATCTAAACCCCTACATGTTAATGTAACACAGTAAATTGCATAATTAAATAGTAATGTAATAACAAATGTTAACAGATATAAAAATGAAATATTTCTCACCAGAATAATGGCATTCTCAATATGTGTCCAATTTTAGTGTTCAATGTACTTCCCGCAGGATCTAGATAATAAATAGTGAACGTCCCGAGGACAATAACTAGTAACTCCCAATGTCTACCGCTAGAGGTAAAAAAGTTAAAAATTAATAACTCAAAATGCACAATAAAAATGGAATTTTCTTAAGTCCAAATTATAAATAAAGTAAACTTACTTGACATTGAATGGAGCTATTATTATCGTCTTCTTTTGCTGACCGAAAATTGTAAAAGCATCTATACAATATTGTTGAACACTATCAGAGTCTTTAGCTACCATACTAATCAATGATGGAATCAAAAATGCCACATGATCAAATGCAAATTGTTTGCATTGATCTTCGACTAAGTAGCTGCAAAACATGTATTACGTATGCATTAATATATAAGAAACCAGATCACCGGATCTTACACAAGATATATGGATGTATAAACAAGATCTCACCTTATCCATGTCTCTATCATTGATGTATTCAGCCAATCATACATAAACAGCTCAATAATATCTTGTATAAATAAAGAGCTATCGTATGATTGACCTACATAAACTGCTTCTAAAGAAACAATTATAGGGCAATGTATATTATGTGCCCATAGACAACATGCCATTCCCCTACAAGCAGAACCTAACGGGTATTTTAGGTCAGTTGGAACCCAACTTGGTAATGCAGGAAGTGGAGGTGGAGGCCTAGGTGCTCTGGGTGTCTTCTTATTAACCTGTATATATAATTTCAGATCAATTGACCTCATATATACACATTAACAATCTAAAGTAATGTAAATTTATCTTACAATTTCAGTAGTGTAGATGACATCTGCTTTGGGCCACAATATCACCCCGCCTTCTGCCTCACCAAGTGTATCAATATCTGGGTGGGCATATGGCAATGCAGCTTCCCTCCAATCGGGTAATACACATATCGGGCTCACACGAATGTAGCCCTGCGGCATTGGAGTCCCATGAACATTGCCCCAGGAAGGGACTAGTAAGCCTGCGCCTCTGCAACAACATAGTCTTGCATTCTTAAGTGGCATGGCTTCAATGCCTACAAATTTACATAAAGAATGTTATACATATATACATATCATCTTGAAAACATATCATCTTGAAAAGACTAACTACAATGTCATAAACAATACTTACAGCGGACGTGCTAGGCGATGGGTCTCCAGGATTACTCGCAGTCTGTGCATCAGGAGAAGAGTGGGTCGCCATAGGCTGATTGGAAGCCTGAGATGCCTGCCACTGCACTATTTCTTCCTTGACCTTCTCAGCAACTATATCATTGACCTTCTTAGCAACTATATCCTCGACTCTCTTATTCTCCTATACATGGATAAAAGAAACATTAGCTTCTTATTATTGAATTCCCTTTTGCAGTAACATTCTAAAAAAGAATAGGTTACCTCTTCTTGTGAAAGTCCTGCTCTGGGTTTGCGCTGGGATGGCCCAAAGAATGCTTTGATGCCCACACCAGCGCCTGCACCCCTAACACGTCCAGGATGCTCTGGGTTACCCAGAGCAACTGTCAATTCATCCCTTGTGCCCTGAGGGATGAACATGCCTTGTTTCCTCTACTCGTGCAGCTCCCGCTAATCACCATCAACAGAAATTGGTGAGTTAACACCACAATAATCAATATTCAAACGATTGCCCTAAGAGTTGTATTTTACCATTTTCACAGTCGCCTCAGCAGTTACGGGATTTTTTATTTCACCCTTCTTGTTTTGCCTCCCAGCTATCCAGATATCATGGCGAGGCATGGGTGTGGCAGACTCCTAAGTAGCAGCAGACTCCTGAGTAGCCGCAGACTCCGCCTATAGTCTTTGGCGAACGCTTGTATAGCCCTTTGGACCCATAGTGTGGTCATGCACATTCAGTGCACGCCTTGCTTTTTGCGCGTCACTGAGGGCCTAGTTAGTATGCACATTAATGATTTGGTTAGTAGTACTAAATGTTAATATTGAATAGGTGAATACAGCGTATATTAATTAAATTGGGAGTGACGCCTAATACCTTGAATTCTTTAGATTTTCTTGAAGCAACAAAATTGTCCCAATCTTCTTTGTCCAAGAAGTTCCATTGTTCAAGGGCTGACTTCTTCTTCTTATCACCATCTTTTATGTATTCTCTATTGAGATTTGTCCTATAGTTCCTAAGCATCTTTCCAGCACGTTGCATCACGCTTTTACGATGCAGCTTCTCATCCAATGCAAACAGATTTTGTAAAATAGAATTCTTATTAAATAGTATCCAAAAATAGAATTGCAAATAATATAATTTATAATCTACAAAATAGAATTGCAAATAATAATAAATCACGCATAAATCCTTCCATATCAAGTCTTTCTTACCCTGAGGAACTTTATGCCAATTATCATACTTAACACCACAATGGCTTCGAGTGACACACCCAATAGTTTACAAAATTATTGCGGTTCACTCCAATTGCATTTCCTCCATTATCAAACTCCACAACCAATTTGGATCCACTGCCACTTAGCGCTATTAACTTCTTCAACAGAGTGATGCCCCTTTTCTTGTTAAGTGTTTGGTGTTGTGCATCAAGTTGCTCCAGTGCTTCAGTGGGTACATGTGCATCATCAACCTAAAATTTGACAAAAATAAACACACTGAATTAGCGCAATATAGAAATATGGGATATATGACATAACTAGAAGATAATGAATTTTATAGAAATACAGGATATGTTTTTAGAACTTACATTGGTATCCTCACCATGCTCATCACGGACAGCATTCTCATCATGGACTTCATGCTCATCATTGACATCATGCTCATCATGGTCATCCATCTGAAAATGTCATTAAAAAGGCAAACATTTAGCATTTGTATTAACTAGAAGATAATGAAACATAAAATCTGAAAATGATCTAAAATCCAAAGCCCTAGAATGGGTCAAGTTCAAGTCAAAATGGCTACAAGTGTGTGTTTTGGGTTTTCTATGTAAACAACCTTAGAACATCTATGTAATCACTTATAATGATGAATTGACTTGTAACTTAGAAGAGAAAAATGTTTGGGACAAATTTCACCAAGTGCTAATCACTTTAAATGCAAATTAGAAAATGGATTACAGGCACTTGGTCGGTCGAGTTTTCCTAGATTGAAACTCGACCGATCATCCTTGGTTGATTTTCTGAAGATTGCATCGGTCGAGTTCTGTGAGTGCACAACTCGATCGATGCAATCTTCAGAAAATCGACCAAGGATGATCGGTCGAGTTTCAATCCAGGAAAACTCGACCGACTAATTTCCTGTAATCCATTTTCTAATTTGCATTTAAAGTGATTAGCACTTGGTGAAATTTGTCCCAAACATTTTTCTCTTATAAGTTACAAGTCAATTCATCATTACAAGTGATTACATAGATGTTCTAAGGTCGTTTACATAGAAAACCCAAAGTGCACACTTGTAGCCATTTTGACTTGAACTTGACCCATTCTAGAGCTTTGGATTTTAGATCCTTTTCATGTAACAGGCCATTTAGCATTTGTATTAACTAGAAAAAGGCAAACATTTAGCATTTGTATTAACTAGAAAAAGGCAAACATTTAGCATTTGTATTAACTAGAAAAAGGCAAACATTTAGCATTTGTATTAACTAGAATATAATGAAAAATCAATTCTGAAAATGATATTGATATTAAAAAAGCAAACATTTAGCTTCAATAAAAAAATATAAACATACATGTCTCTAAAATTGTGATCTTTTATCAATTAACAATCCTTCATTGTGATCTCCGCGCACATATAAGTCATCATTAGCTTCAATATTTTGTGGAGTTGGCAACCCAACAGAGAATGGACTGGAGTCATCATACTTATCATAGTACTCTTCTTCATCTATAGGATCTTCAATGAACTGTCTTTTACCATGAAGAACAACCGACCATTTATCATTTGCAGGATCATCGATATAGAATATTTGTTTTGCCTGTGATGCCAATATGAATGGTTCACCCTTCTCACCAATCTTTTCAAAGTTCACCAAAGTGAAACCCAATTCATCCACTATAACTCCTTTGGTGTTATCAACCCAATTACATTTAAAGAGCGGAATTCTGAAATCTATGTAGTCAAACTCCCATATGTCTTCAATGACACCGTAATATGACATTTTAGCTTCACGTGGACTCTTATCCTTTGCACTTGCAAAATACATAGTCGGCGCTTTAAGATTGACCCCACTGTTTTGGACGACACTCTTATCATCTTGGCGCTTTTTGTAATATGTGAACCCATTAATGTCAAACCCTTCATAAGACATAACATTCGGTTTTGGTTTAAAGGTGAGGCATTTGATAGTTTCTGTAATATCATTTGGTGTTTGAGATAGTTTATGTAAGACTTTATCTTCAAACCACTTAGTAAAAGTCTTATTATGCTCTCTAGTAAGCCACATTGAACTTGCTCGAGGATGTTGTCTCTTGATGAAATTGGTATGTTCCTCGATATAAACACTCACTTCATCTGTGTTGTGTAAAATATACAAGTGAGCTTGTTCCAACTGCTCACGGTTGATTACTTTCACCCGTGATCCCGAAATTCCTTTGCCCTCCTCAATATTCTTATCATTAACAGGAGTGTTATTACCACTCAGAAAGTCATTGCAAAAATCCATAACCTCTCTCGCCACATAACCTTCAATAATACTCCCTTCAGGCCGATAACGGTTTCGAACATCACCTTTAAAAATGCTCATGTATCGTTCAAAGGGATACATCCAATGCAAGAAAACTGGTCCCAACATTTTCACTTCCCTAGTCAAGTGGACAACAATATGTACCATGATATCAAAGAACGAAGGAGGGAAATACATCTCAAGCTGACATAGGGTAACAACCACTTCTCTTTGCAAATTATCGAGAGTATCAGGGTCAATAACTTTGCTGCATAGACTGTTAAAAAAGAAACAAAGTCTGGTGATTGCAAACCTTACATGCTTCGGCAATATAGATCGAATTGCCACGGGCAATATTTGTTGCATTAGAGTGTGACAATCATGAGATTTAAGACCTATCAACTTCAGATCTTTCATTCATACCAATCTACGGATGTTGGATGAGTGACCATGTGGCACCTTAACATTTACCAAGCATTCACAAAAGGCTTTCTTCTCCTTTCTAGACAACGTGTAACAAGCGGGAGGTAAGTATGTTCTTTTATTACCCATTTCACGTAATTCTGTTAATTCTGACCTTATTCCCATTTCACGTAGGTTCAGTCTGGATTTTATCCCATCTTTAGTCTTACCTGGTATATTTAACAGAGTACCAATGATGCTATCACAGACATTTTTCTCAACGTGCATTACATCGATACAATGCCTGACTGTCAAAGAACTCCAATAAGGAAGATCCCAAAATATTGACTTATTCTGAATGAAGAATTGTCACTCTGTGTGGCCATACTACATTGTGATTTCTTAACAAATTCATTGACAATGTCTTTTACTCTTTCATAAACAATATCCCCTGGTATAGGTTTAGGTGCACCCCGTTCATCATTCCATCCATTGAATGCTTTGCGCTTCCTACGATACGAATGGAATTTTAAAAGAAACCTTCGATGACCAAGATATACAGTCTTGCCGCCATGTTTTAGTCTTATTGAATCAGTGTTTTCTTCACATATAGTACACGCTTTAGCTCCTTTGACACTATATCCAGACAAATTCCCATATGCTGGAAAGTCATTAATAGTGCAAAACAACATAGCATGCAAACGAAATGTCTCTCTTCCTGAAGCATCATAGGTCATCACACCTTCAGCCCAAAGTTTCTTTAAGTCATCAATCAGAGGTTCAAGATAAACATTGATATCATTTTCGGGTTGTTTAGGGCCCGATATCAACAACGACAGCATAACGTACTTATTTTTCATACACAGCCAGGGAGGAAGATTGTATATAACAAGCATGACTGGCCAAGTGCTATGTTGGCTGCTCAATGTCCCGTATGGATTCATCCCATCTGTACAAATCCCAAGTCTTAGATTCATGTCTTCTTCACCAAATTTGGGGTACAATAGATCAATCTTCTTCCACTGTGGTGAATCAGACGCATGTCGTAGGATCCCTCATTATTTTTCTTAACATCTGCATGCCACCTCAAATTCTTTGCATCTTTCGGATTTGCAAACAAGCGTTGAAACCGTGATATTATAGGTAGATACCACAACACCTTGGCAGGAGAACCAGTTTTGGACTCCCCCGAAGTCGTCAATTTATACCATGACGCACCACATTTTGGACAATCTTTCAAATCTACATAGTCCTTTTGAAATAATACACAATCATTCGGGCATGCATGTATCTTCTTAGCCTCCATTCCCATTGAGTACAGCATTTTCTTTACCTAGTATGTTGAGATTGGCAGCTCGTTTCCTTCAGGAAGCATTTCTTTCAACAAAGTCAACAATGAAGTGAAGCTTTTGTCACTCCATCTATTGTTAGCTTTCAACTTATACAATCTCAACACAGCGCTAAGCTTCATAAACTTAGCACAGCATATGTATAACGGTATCTCAGCATCATGCATAATGTTTCTAAAGATAGGAGGTGGATCGGTGTGCTCTACCCTACAACTATCCAGCATCGCATCAACGATGTCTACTGGAACTGGTTCGTTCACATCTACGTCATCGGAGGCAATTTCTTCTTCCACCCAAGCACTGCTATCGACATCTACTGGTTTCGAGTTTGAAATCTCTCCATGCCAGTGCCATTCTGTATAGCCTTGTACAATCCCATTGCACATGACATGACTTTTGATTTCCTCACCAGTGTTGACTTTCAAGTTGTTACCGCAATGCCTACATGGATAGTAGAACCTATCTGTAGGTTTTTTCCTATGTTCCTCGGCAAATCTAATAAACTGATCAAGACCAGATATAAACTCTGGGGTGCAGCAATTGCGAATGGACATCCATGATCTATCCATTCTATGATCAAAGAGAAAACAAGTATATATTAGGACAAGATTAGGGTATACACTTACATCCTATCCAAGATTTACTCCTATTATCTACAATGAAGCCGAACTCCATACAAACATTATATAATTTAGTGATTGTTCATTCTAATTTATACCAATGTACAAGTAATATAAAGAACAATGATTGTTCACTTTCTAGGACAACAAACACATGTGATGTCATTCTTATATATAATAAATGTGTACCACCTATCCCATCCTTGAACACCTAATCTCACTAGTAAGTGTATAATGTGTATTCGGTTTTCAAAAAAAAAATCGGCAGCATTTCCCCGTTGTTCTCTAAGTACATATGTACTTAGAGAACAAACGAGGAAATGCTACTGAAGATAATCCTACATTATACACATACTTTTCCTGAGTAAGATAATGTGCACTTCATGGAATTATTAAGATCTGAATATATATAAGTTGTTTCTACCTACTTTGATGGGATTTTATAACATTCGAGTCTTCCATTTAAGGCATTAGATGCATATATTGCAGTCCATTATGTTAAGATAAGAATCCCATGTGATACACACGATTGAGAATCTTTCACCATACTAGGAAAATAATATAGCATGTCCTCTCTAAATCTAGGTTCAGCATATACATCCAAATTAAATACACAACTAGATATTCATTTAGGTGTTAGACATTCATTTAGGTGTTCATGATAACTCGCAGGTATGCACAACTAGACAACTGTGGCGGAGAAGTACTGGAGGAAGCATACCTTTCGGTAGCGGCGGCGGACAAGTAGGCGAGCAACATCAACTGACCTCCCAGCAGTGGTGGCGGTGACCGGCGAGCTCCAGGCGGCAGGGCAGGCAGGTGCAGCGATGGCCGGCGAGCTCCAGGCGACAGGGCAGACAGACCAGCAGCCATAGTAGGGCGTGAGCGCAACGTCGGCGGTGGGTGGCGGCAGGAAGGAATAGCAGGAGCAGCGGCGTCGACGGGCGGCGGCAAGGAGGAAGGCGGCGCGGCGGCGACGCAAGGAGGAAGGCGGCGGCGGCGACGCAAGGAGGAAGGTGGCGGGCGGCGGCGGTGACGTAGAGCAGTAGCAGCGCCGTCGACGGTGAGGAAGCAGTAGGAAGCGTCGGCGGTGAGCGAGAAGCAGCAGGCACCAAGAGGCGAGCAGCAGCGGGCGATGAAACAAAAAACGATGAATCAGAAGAAAGGGGACAGTGGCCGTTCGAGGGTCTATTAAGTTGGTAAAAGGCGTCGGTTATAAAATACAACCGAAACCTAACGTCTTCGGCGTCGGTTCTACTTAAATAACCGACGTCCAATTAGACAAATTTTGCCCTAAATAATATGGCGGGAACCATTATCGGCGTCGGTTATCAACGGATAACTGACACCTAAGCTGGAACTTTTCGCGCAATTTTTCATCTTATATAGGTTTCGGTTTGTTGGTAAAAACCGACGTTGTATGTGCCAAATTTTTTTCGCTCAAAAATTGGATTTCGTGGGCGATTTTAGGCATCGGTTGTTTGTTATGCAGCCGACGCTGAATACAAAGCGGTACCCGTGTCTTGACTATAGACGTCGGATGACCTACATCACCGATGTTGAATGTTATAGGCGTCGGATTTCCTTAATAACTGATGCCCAGAAAAGTGACATTGAATGTTGTTTCTATACTAGTGGATCTACACTCCCATGCCCAAAAAAAGAGAGAATTACTCGTCCATAACCATGCCTTGTAGATTTGTTACAGAAAATTCAGTTCTAAACATGATCTAGAGGAGGAAAAACAAATATATTTGAAGTTGTAACCACAAGAAGGAGGAATTCTGGCTTGGGGACAAAATTCTCCTTCTTTAGCTGCTCCAAAATGGAATAGGGGAAGCTTGGCTTCACCTTGGAGAAGACAATGGAGAAGAAGAGAAGAAGAAATGGCTTCTTTTTGCAAGAAACCACCTTAGATCTCTCCCAAAATTGCCCTCCTCTATTTTCCTCTGGCTTGGGACAAGAAAAACCTTCCAAAATGACCCCACATAACTACCCCTTAAGTTCCCTCCTTCATTTAAACACAAACTCGTATTTTCCAAATTTCTGAAACTGCCAGGTGCACGTCTTGCATCTGAGTACACGCCATGCACCAACACTGACGGGTTACTCTAGGTTGAACTACGCACAGCGTGCGCATAAGCAATGCACGTTGTGCGACTTTCCAGAAGTTTTCTTGGTTTCTTGACGCTCTAGGTGCACGTCGTGCAGTTGAGTGCACGTCGTGCATCTATCCTGTACGTCGTGCATTCTGCTGTTTTAGCATAATTAAGCTCTGAAATCAGTTCTTTTGGGACATATCTGCAATGCAAGTTATTCGATAAGTAAAGTAACAAAAAGATGGCAAAAGTAATATGAAAAGAGGCTAAATAAAATCAGAATGAACCAAATTTGTGTGTGATAGTATGTGAAAAGATGATGTAGAAATCACAGAATAAATCCCCCTAAGCTTGAACTATTGCTTGTCCTCAAGCAAAAAGAACAGGGTTACATTCAAGAAGAAAAATCAAGTTTATGCATGGATTAAAAGAAAAGAAGGTATGCAATCAGCTCAACCAACCATGCACATTGTGCTTGTGTTCCTTGTTGTCATCTCAAATTTTCAACATCCAAGATAGAGAAATTCAGTTCAGCAGGGTTAATTCCAAAACAAACAAAATGATCAACTAGACGACATTAAATAGAATTTGGATAATTGAGCCAAACAATCAGTGCATGTACATTACAAAGTTTTCAGCTAGTACAGATATAAGATGATGAAACCAATGCTAACATTAACAATACTTAGATGCACTCTTTTTCTTAAGGATATGATGATGGAATTTTTGGGTTCCGGCATTCGGCTTCTAATTTAGGCTTATGCTTATGAGGAAAGGCAGTTGGGGTGTTGTTTTAACCCTCTTTTGATTTTCATATCACCTAACCATCGTTGCCAGATCAGACTCACACTAGGCTAGCATAATATGTGGGCCATTTGCCATCTTGTATTGGGTCAAGATAAACTGTTGATGGTACAACACCAAAGAGTCAACAAGAATGTTAAAGCTAGCAAGATTTCAATCATTCTTTTGAAAGTTTTTCACTGAAAAATTTATTGTAGATGCACTAAAAGTTTGGCAAGAGTATCTTGTATTCTATTAAATGTTGCCAAGTTGATTCATTTGCTTAAAATTTGGAACTATTATGTGTATTGAGAAATCAAGGATGTAAAAAAATTGAGATTTCAAACAACAAACACAAGGCAAAATCATGTACATGGGGATTTTTCAATTTCCATTTCATTCATACATGCTCTTGATTTTTCTTCTCATGTAGCCAAGACACATAAAGGACAGCATAATTCCAGCATACAAAGGGGGGGGCGTTTCATTCTAACAAGATAGTCTCAAGTCATATTAATTTTTACCATCAAGGAACATAACAAGGAATAAAAAGGAAAACACATGATACAACTGACTCAAATAAAGAAAAGTTGAATGAAAAACTACAACTACCGGTCGGTTGTGCTCCCCCTAAGCTTGAAATTAGCAGTGTCCTCACTGCATCAATCGAACTTATGGAGTTCATAACTGGGTACCTGTCATCGATGTGATCAGAAATAAGAGTCGCCGCCCTCCTGATCAGGGAAGAACTGGCTGACAATGTCGGGGATGTCCATCGACTGGGTGGAAGAGTCAGGTTGCTGCTCTGGAAACTGAGGTGGTTATTGTGGGCACTTAGATGGAAGAAACTCGGACTGCTGCTGAGGCGGTGATTGATACAGCGGCGGGGCAGGGTAATGGCCCGAAGAGATATGCCAAGCATCCATCCGGTTGACCATGTCGTACATCGCTGTGTATTGTGTGCTCATCTGGTCGAAACGGCTGTCGATGTGGTCAAACCTCTGTTGAACGTAACCGTAAAGGTGCCTCACATTAGGCATCATCCAAGTGTACTCCGTCTGAGTACTGGTGGAGGGTGGAAGTAGAGTAGGAGTTGCTGGTGTAGTTGTTAGTGCCATGGGTGGGTGTCTCTTCATCGACTTTAGGCTGTAACTCCACCTTCCAACTGGCTTTGTATCTGATATCATTGCGGGTTGAACCAGGGATGACGATGAACTGCTTCTTTGTGATAAAAAAAACTTGAATTTACTTGTGCTACTACCATGTCTTGATATCAAGCCACAAGAAATAAGATAGTTGATGTCTATAAGGTTTTTCCCCGATGCAGGTTCTAGGGCACCCACCTCTAAGCCTAGCTGCATTACAAGTATACTGATCAGCCCACCACACATGATGTCACCTGCCTCTCTTTGCTTCTTCTTTTTGGTCTCTAGAAGCTTATTTACAATGTAGTAGCCAGAACTGATTTGCTCATTCTTTACTATGCACCATAAGAAGAAAATATCATTTTTCCTATCACACCTTGAGTCTCTTTTTTAGCAAAGGGCCCTATGCTTAGAAGATGATGCATAACTCTAAAAACTGGATTATGGAGTGAAGAAGCTCGGGCATTTCTAGCTATGTGCACCATTTCACTAGTAATCTCAGACCAAAAAGAATCACTATGGAAGGCAGGTGGATAATCAGTATACCCTCCATAGTTGCACTTAAATAAAGCACAAAACTGTTTAAGATCCATAGAAAAGCATTTGTCTAGAAGTCGAAAATTGGTTTTTGGATATGGCTCATGGCGGTTTTGTGGGTTGTCTTATGCTTTGAAGGTGGTCAGAAATTCATAAACCAGGGGGGTAGGTCTTTGACACTCTAGTGAAAATAAGGTGTAGACCTAAGAACCGTAGATGCTCTATGACCACATTTTTAAAACCCAACTTGTCAAGGGTTTCCTCACAGACATAGCGGGAAGGTAGAACACGACTGGTGATGAGGAACTGGTAATCTACATCCTCCTCTGGGGTGACTCAGAATTGAGTGGACGGTACAAACGCTGCTGGTGCCGTCTTAGAAGGTGTTGCACTTGTAGCGGGGCATTCTTTGGATGAAGGAGGTCCTACATGGCGTCTATCTGCGCTTCTCTTGATAGGTGCCATGTTGTTGTAGTAATGCACAGTGTGCAGTTTGCTGTCACGACGTGCAACTGAAAGATGTTGTTTCTTCCCTGAAAGACGAATGCACGGCGTGCAAGTTGAGCGCACGGTGTGCACTTGCAGATAAACTGTAGACTGAATCAGGCGGTGCTAAATACTATTGTTGCTGGCGGATTGGCAGCTAGGGTTGCAGCGGAGAAGAAGGTGGTTGGCTTCGGCGTCTGTGAGTTGTTGTTGCTGCTGGGCGGTGCAGAGAGGAGGCGAATCCCTAGCTTGAGCGACGGCATTGGTGGAGAAGAAGAAGGTTGATCTTGCTTGACGGTGCATGGTTGTTGAATGGGGGAACAACGTGCAGAGATGCACGGCTCTCGTAGAGGATGATGGCGGTGCATAGCTGGAGTGCATGGCTGCTAGGGTTGGAGTGGGGAATTAGGTCATGCACTCTAGCCCTTTTTGACTAGTCTTTACAAATAAAAAGAGACGGCGTGCATTTTATATGCAAGGTGTGTTCCTCTTCAGTTTGAACTGTCTTTAATGCTCCAGTGCACGACGTGCATTGGTTGAAAACACATTGCAGACTAGTTCTTTCGCACAGATGCAGGGTGTGCGTTGATCAATGCACGTCGTGCACATTTCCAGAACATTTTCTTATCATTTGAAAAACCAAGTGCACGGCGTGCGTCGAGAAATGCATGATGTGCGAGTTTCCAAAAACATTTTTCATATTTATAGCTCCCAGGTGCACATCGTGCAAGTTTCTAGAACATCATTCAGTACATTTTCTGCTGAGGTGCACACCATGTCAATGAAAGACACGCCGTGCATTTTGGAATTTCTACAAAAAATAATAGTTAGTCAGCACGAAACAGAGATAGATATGGCGGCAATCAAGTCTAAATTATTACATTAATCCATGACAGGCTTATTAACCAAATTAAAGAGTATTTTTTACTCTAAGAACTTAAAATAAATCTATCCTAATGTGGGGTCAACTCCCACAAGGTCCTCCATTTAGAGTATGGAGTAAGACTCTTCAATTTCTTCAAGCATCTTAGAGGGAGCAAGAGGCTCCCTTCTCTACTTCATCTCCACAAGAATAAAGTTTGCAACGCTATACATTCACTTTGAAGTTGCCATCTTTGCCTTGGAGTTCCATAGCTCCATATGGAAAAAAAAATTAGCACCAGGAAGGGGCCGGACCATTTTGATTTCAGCTTCCCTGGAAATAGCTTTAATCTAGAGTTGAATAACAATACTTTATCTCCTTATTGGAAATCTTTCCTGCGGATCCTCTTGTCATGCCAAACCTTTGTTCTTTCCTTGTACAGCCTTGCATTCTCATAAGCATCAAGGCAGAGTTCTTCAAGTTCCTACAGCTAAAAAAAGTGTTTCTCTCCTGCTTTCTTCATATCAAAGTTCAAGAACTTAATTGCCCACAAAGCACGGTGCTCCAATTCTAGTGGAAGGTGATAAGATTTTCCATAGATTATCTTGAATGGAGTAGTCCCTATGATGGTCTTATAGGTTGTGTGGTATGCCCATAATGCGTCATCAATCTTTAAGGCCCAATCTTTTCTTGAACTAGAAATAGTCTTTTCAAGAATATTCTTCAACTGCATGTTTGAAACCTCTACCTGCCCGGATGTTTGAGGATGATAGGGTGTAGAGATCTTATGAGTCACACCATATTTAGAGAGAAGGTTGTTGAATTGTTTTTCAGCAAAGTGTGTGCCTCCATATGAAATTACGGCATGAGGAACTCCAAATTGAGGGAAAATAATCTTTTGAAAAAACTTAATTACTGATTTAGCATCCGGCGCTTGGGTTGGAATGGCCTCAACCCATTTGGACACATATTCACAAGCAACAAGAATGTATTGATACCCACAAGAAGATGGGAATGGTCCCATGTAATCCACTCCCCATACATCAAACACCTCAACCTCTAAGATAGAGTTGAGAGCCATGTCATCACAGCGGGATATACCTCCTGTTCTTTGACATCTATCACAAGATTTGACAAATAGATTGACGTCTTTGAATAATGTAGGCCAATAAAAACCAGCTTGTAGTATCTTAGAAGCAGTCTTCTCTCCTCTGAAGTGTCCTCTATAAGGTGAGGCATGACATTCAGCAATAATATTTGGGATTTCCTCTTCAACAACACATTGGCGGATCAGTCCATCACTTCCATGCTTGAATAACAATGGATCATCCCAATAGTAGAATTTCACATCATGAAAGAATTTCTTCTTTTGTTGATACATCAAATCAGGTGGGAGTTGTCCAGTAGCAAGAAAGTTGGCGATGTCTGCAAACCATGGTGCTTGAGTAGATGACAATGCATAGAGACTTTCAATAGGCAAATGATTTTCAATGGGCAATGGGTCTCCAACCTCTGTGGTTAGTCTAGAAAGATGACCAGAAACATTATTTTTTGTACCTTTCTTATCTCGGATCTCAATATCAAATTCTTGTAGAAGCAAAATCTAGTGAATAAGACGTGGTTTGGCATCTTTCTTGTTCAACAAATACTTTATGGCAGCATGATTAGTATATACAATCACCTTTGGTCCCACCAAATATTGTCGAAACTTGTCAAAAGCATAAATGATGGCTAGCATTTCCTTCTCCGTGGTTGTATAGTTGATTTGTGCTTCATCAAGGGTTTTGCTTGCATAATAGATGGCATGGAGTTTCTTGTCTTTCCGCTATCCTAGAACAACCCCCACTGCATAATCGCTTGCGTCACACATTAACTCAAAAGGAGAATCCCAATCCGGAGGTTGAATAATTGGGGCTGAAATGAGGGCCTCTTTGAGCTTAGAAAATGTTGTATGGCAATCATTGTCAAACACGAACTCAGCATCTTTTGCAAGTAGGGAACACAATGGCTTTACAGTTTTAGAGAAATCTTTAATGAATCTTCTATAAAAACCTGCATCTCCAAGAAAGCTTTGGATGTCTTTAATTGAAGATGAAGTAGACATCTTCTCAATGGCTTCAAATTTTGCCCTGTCCACTTCAATACCTTTGTTAGATACAACATGTCCTAGTACTACACCAGATTGTACCATGAAATGGAACTTCTCCCAGTTTAGCACTAGGTTAACCTTTTTACAGCATGCTAAGACTAAAGACATGTTCAATAAACATTGATCAAAATAATCACCATATACACTAAAATCATCCATGAAAATATCCATTATATTTTCAATAAAATCAGAGAATATGGCCATCATACACCGCTGAAAAGTAGCGGGAGTGTTGCAAAGACCAAATAGCATACGGCGATAGGCATATGTTCCATAAATACAAGTAAATGTGGTTTTCTCTTGGTCGGGTGGATAAATAGGAATCTAAAAAAATCTAAAATACTCGTCCAGGTAAAAAAAATAAGAATGCTTAGCAAGGTGTTCAAGCATCAAATCAATAAAAGGCAATGAAAAATGATCCTTGCGGGTTGCCTTATTCAGACGTCGGTAGTCAATACACATACGCCAGCCAGTAACCATACATGTTTGTATTAACTCATCATTGTCTCCCTTGATGACAGTTGCACCTCCCTTCTTAGGAACCACGTGAATGGCACTAACCCAGGGGCTGTCACTGATGGGATAAATGATTCCATCATCAATTAATTTGAAAATCTCTTTCTTTACCACTTCAAGCATATTTTGATTTAGGCGCCTAGGTGGTTCAACTGTTGGTTTATCACCATCTTCCATATTAATTCTATGCATATAGATTGAAGGATGAATGCCTTTTAGATAATTTATGGAATAACCAATGATGTCTTTATACAAACGCAGTTCAATAAGTAATTTATTTTCTTGGTCATTGGTTAATTCATTATTTATTATAACATGGGATGTAGAGTTTGGGTCAAGAAATGCATACCTCAACCTGAGTGTAAGGGCTTTTAGTTGTACCTTTTTCCCTATTGTACCTTCGTCAACTTTATCATCAACAAGTGGAGCATCTTCATTAATAGTTTGTGCTTTAGAAATAGAAAGTGCTCCAGAAATTTCTGAATTGTTGAGTTCAGTCACATCATCATCACAAAGATTGATCATCAAATTAGCAATATCTTCATTATCATCCTCAATTGGATCAGTAGTATCTAACAAACAGATTTCTTCAACACGTGTGGGTGCTTTCATTGCATCATGAATAGAGAATTCCATTTCTTCTTTACCAACACGTAGAGTGAGTTGTCCTTCCCGAACGTCAACAAGACATCCGGCAGTCCTCAAGAATAGCCTTCCAAAAAGAACTAGGTTGTAAGGGATCTCCATCATATCAAGAACAACAAAATCACATGGTATATAGAACTTCCCGATCTACACTAGTACATCTTCCACTATACCTTTTGGGTATTTAATAGAATGATCGGCTAACTCAATAGCCAACTTTGTTGGCTTCAAGTATCCAAGATCCAATTCTTGCCATAAGGTGGACGAAATGAGACTAATACTAGCACCATTTATGGAATAACCAATGATGTCTTTATACAAACGCAGTTAAATAAGTAATTTATTTTCTTGGTCATTGGTTAATTCATTATTTATTATAACATGGGATGTAGAGTTTGGGTCAAGAAATGCATACCTCAACCTGAGTGGAAGGGCTTTTCGTTGTACCTTTTTCCCTATTGTACCTTCGTCAACTTTATCATCAACAAGTGGAGCATCTTCATTAATAGTTTGTGCTTTAGAAATAGAAAGTGCTCCAGAAATTTCTGAATTGTTGAGTTCAGTCACATCATCATCACAAAGATTGATCATCAAATTAGCAATATCTTCATTATCATCCTCAATTGGATCAGTAGTATCTAACAAATAGATTTCTTCAACACGTGTGGGTGCTTTCATTGCATCATGAATAGAGAATTCCATTTCTTCTTTACCAACACGTAGAGTGAGTTGTCCTTCCCGAACGTCAACAAGACATCTGGCAGTCCTCAAGAATAGCCTTTCAAAAAGAACTAGGTTGGAAGGGATCTCCATCATATCAAGAACAACAAAATCACACGGTATATAGAACTTCCCGATCTACACTAGTACATCTTCCACTATACCTTTTGGGTATTTAATAGAATGATCGGCTAACTCAATAGCCAACTTTATTGGCTTCAAGTATCCAAGATCCAATTCTTGCCATAAGGTGGACGAAATGAGACTAATACTAGCACCAAGGTCTACTAGACCTTTGTCAAAAGTGGTATTGTTGATCTTACATGGCAGTGTAAAAGCTCCCAAATCATCAAGCTTTTGTGGAAGGCAGTTTTGAATAATAGAACTCACTCTTTCTGAAAGCATTACTGTTTCAACCTGATCAACTTTTCTTCTTTTAGTCAAGATATCTTTTAGGAATTTAGCATAAGAAGGCATCTCGGCAATAACTTCAGAAAAAGGAAGATTGACATGTAATTTATTAATAATGTCCATAAACTTCCTAAACTTGAGGTCCTCCTTCTTATTGGTAAGCCTTTGAGGAAAAGGTGCAGTGACCTTAAAAGAAGGTGGTGTTTTAGTTCTACCTTTCTCCTTGCTGCAATTAGGAGTGTTGGACTCCTCTTCATTGACTACCTCCATGTTCTTCTCTTTGGATGGAGAGGGTCTTTCAATCTCAACTCCACTTCTTAGAATAATTGCATTAGCTTGTTGCCTTGGGTTCACTTCCAGTTGGCTTGGAAGAGAACCAGACTACGGAGTCCTTTGTTGAGTTAGAGCTTGTTGTTCTATTTGGTTCTCCAACATCTTGGTGTGAGTGGAAATACCATCCACCTTTGCAGAAAGTTGAGCAATGGCATCTTTCAACAGTTTGTTATTTCCCCGGAGTTCTTCACTCTACTGCATTTGTGTAGATATAAATTTTTCCATCATAGCTTCTAGGGAAGAACATTGGGGTTGTTGTGGCTGTTGGTAACCCCTATTGTTGAAACCCAACATATTCCCTTGACGGTTTACATGTTGTTGCTACAGTTGCTGCTGTCCTTGTTGGAAGTTTTGAGTGTTTCTTGTGTTCCTATAGGAGAAATTAGGATGATCTCTCCATCCTGAATTGTATGTGTTGGAATAGGGATTGTATTTCTTATTCCCTTGCATTCCAACAGCATTGACATGTTCAAAACTCCCTTCAATTGCATTAGGAGCAAAACATGAAGTATGTCATGCATTACCACAAGCTTCACATATAACTTCAACTGATTGGATTTGCATAGTAGTCATCTTCTCAAACTTCTGTGTAAGAACATCCAGTTTAGTAGCAATAAGATCAACGGCATCAACAGTGTGTTTCCCTCCTTGTTTCCTGGTTGAAGAACTAGCTATAGAGGCTGATTTTACTCCCCTATCTCCTCCCCATTGGCAGTGATTTAGCGATATGTCTTCAATAATGTCATAAGCCTCTCTATAAGACTTAGTCATTAATTCACCACCAGCTGTGGCATCTAGTGTCAACCGAGTGTTGTAGAACAGTCCATTATAGAAAATTTGAAGCAATAACCAGTTAGTTAAACCATGGTGTGGGCAAAGGCGTTGAAGATCCTTAAACCGTTCCCATGTATCATAAAGAGTTTCTCCTTCATTTTGAGAGAAATTGGTGAGTTGATTCCTTAATTGGGTTGTTTTGCTGGGTGGGAAGTACTTTGCAAGAAAAGCATTTAAGAGTTGGTCCCAACTTTTGATTGACTTCTTTGGAAGAGACAAAAGCCACGCCTTGGCTCTATCTCTTAGACTGAAGGGAAAAAGCATAAGTCTCACTCCTTCAGGAGATACCCCATTGATTCTGAAGGTATTTAGATATTCCAAGAAGTTGGCAACATGAAGACTTGGGTCTTCATTTGCTATGCCTCCAAAACGATTTTGATGTATCATTTGCATCATAGAAGGAGCAATTGAGAAGTTATTCGCTTCTATAGTAGGCAAGTCAATGGCCCCACAGATGTTTGTGGTGACCGGCATCGCAAAATTCTTTAAAGGACGGTCATCCTCCATGGGTAAATTGCTTGGTGTAGCTTCCTCAAAGAGTGAAGAAGATGGTGGTGGTGATGATGGTGACAGCAGAGTACCTCCTAGAAGTGGTTGTTCTACTCTTCTTACTCTTCTCAAGCTTGAAAGAGTACGCTCGATTTCAAGGTCTAACAACGCAGATGTTTGAAGACCTCATTGTGAGTGACGCATACAACCTGAAAAATAACAAGAGGAATTGAGAACACAACTAAAAGGTATATGAAATTCGAAATATGGAAATGGTGATCTAGCCTCGAATATTGATTAGTACTTATTACTCCAAATAAACTACCGCAGCTCCCTGGCAACGACGCCAAAAACTTGTTGGTTATTTAGACTAACGAGTTTCAATCCAAACAAGGATAGTTTACCCAACTTAACCAATCTCCGCAAGTATACGGAGGTAGAATAGTCGAGATCAAACACAAGGAGCTTAGGCAATTAATTGAGCACAATAGCACTATAGTTCAACAATCTAGATCGGTTTAAAAGATATGGTGAAGCTTATCTAATTGCAGAAAATTCAGATTGAAACAAACAACGAAAGGATTACAGAAAATGTTTAGATTCAGATATTAATGGATCTTGGACATTAGAATTTCACTCACATATCATAGCATATCATAGGAACATGATAGTTTAAACATACATAAACCCTTATTAAAGGAAAAGTTATGTTACACTTCACCTCTCGATGCAAGTGCAATGATCGCAACTCAAAGATGCACTCTCATGCATAAAATTCATTTTTTATCACAACATGTTCCTCAACTCATTTCTCTCCACTCCCGTGGTAGAGAAAGAGTTGCCAAGAAGGGTACCTCCATACATTCCTACCTATCTTCTCAGATCAAGCAAGAATGCAGAAAACATGCATATAAAGTGGCCAGCAATACATGTAAGAGATAAATAAACCGGTACATTCATGGTAGAAAAATAAGAAGAGTGGCCAGCAATACATGTAAGAGATAAATAAACCGGTACATTCATGGTAGAAAAATAAGAAGCATAGTATTTAGTACGAAATCACTTGTTCCATACATGCTATGACATGGGAGCTACTCTCCCATGCCCAAGAAAAAGAGAATTACTCATCCATAACCATGCCTTGTAGATTTGTTACATAAAATTCAGTTCTAAACATGATCTAAAGGAGGAAAAATAAAGAGATTTGAAGTTGTAATCACAAGAAGGAGGAATATTCCGGCTTGGGGATGAAATTCTCCTTCTTTAGCTGCTCCAAAATAGACCAGTTCCTTTCCCAAGAAGCTGCACAGAGTTGGGGAATCTTGGTTGCACCTTGGAGAAGACAATGGAGAAGAAGAGAAGAAGAAATGGCTTCTTTTTGCAAGAAACCACCTTAGATCTCTCCCACAATCTCCCTCCTCTATTTTCCTCTAGCTTGGGATGAGAAAAACCTTCCAAAATGACCCCACATAACTACCCCTTAAGTTCCCTCCTTCATTTAAACACAAACTTGTATTTTTTTGAATTTCTAAAACTACCAGGTACACGTCGTGCATCTGGGTGCACGCCATGCACCAACACTGATGGGTTACTCCAGGTTGAACTATGCATGGCGTGCACATAAGCAATGCACGCCGTGTGACTTTCCAGAAGTTTTCTTGGTTGCTTGACACTTTAGGTGCACGTCGTGCATCTGTCCTGCACGCCGTGCATTCTGCTGTTTTAGCAAAATTAAGCTCTAAAATTAGTTCTTTTGGGACATATCTGCAATGCAAGTTATGCGATAAGTAAAGTAACAAAAATATGGCAAAAGTAATATAAAAAGAGGCTAAATAAAATCAGAATGAACCAAATTTGTGTGTGATAGTATGTGAAAAGATGATGTAGAAATCACACAACAGTGTAAAGTGGAAACTCATAGTAACATAAGCTGGTTGAATAAGATCCGAGATCACATGTTATTGATTTCATTGTAAGTCTTGCCAAGAATAACTTTTTCCATTTATATCATTTAACATATTTTGATACCATCCCAATGATTTACATTGATTGTCTTGGTTTTTATGATTAGGTAATGGAACAAAGTGAAGAAGTTTATTCATGCTCGCAAATCTGATTTTTCCATCATATAATTTACTGGACTTAAGAACAATACACCAATAAGAGCACCATGAGACATATTAATTGTGATTGGGTTGTAGTTCATATCTACATGGTCTATCTTTCATGAATTATTTTCCATGTTGAATTCAGGCGCTCGTGTGAAATTTATTACAGTTCAAAAAAGGAAGTGGAATTTTATTCAATGGTTTAATTGTGATGTGTGTGATTCAATGTGAAACTCATACTAATTCCTTTAACATTGTCCACCCGGGCAGTGGGATTGGGATTAAAGGAAGAACATATATGTGATAATATATTTAATTTCTCAATTGAAATAACCCACTTACATGATGAGGATAATAGATTATGAAGGATTGTATGGATATGTATCAAGCCCTATATACTTGAGAAAAGCATAGACAAAATACATAGAACCTAATTCCATAAAGACCCCACCTTACATAACCCTAGGTCAAATTGGAGTTTTTGATTTTGATCACCTTATTTTATTCAAGGTTCGTCATTCTACACATAGTAATGTTTAGGTTTTATAAACCGATCCCAAAAAGAATTATAGTTTCATAAGCAAACCTTTGTATAGTGCTTTTAGGTTCTAATACTTAGTTGCCTTTATGCTTCTCATTTTAACCCTTTCAGGATTGTCACTTTTAGTTTCATTGATGTGGTATCATCATCATCATCATCGTTATTATCCTTTATTAGTCACATTGTTACTTCTATTCCATTTATAGTGTCATTGAATTAGATACATATGAACATATATTGTTTCTTTACCATAGGTGTCCAAATTCACGTTATTAATGTTATATGTGTAATCAACTTATTATGTTTACTTATTGGTCATTTCTCCATTACTTGTTAATCAAATTCCATTTTTCCTTACATTTCTTATAAAATAAAGATATGAATTTTTATATTTGTTACATATTATATCTCAATAAGGAACTAGAAGTTAGGGCTAGATGCACTATTTAAATAACTCATCAAATAATTGTATCTCTATTATTTTTATTTTCTCTATAAAATTCCTTCTTTTTTACTATATGGATCCTTTTTAGGAGTCCTCATTAAATTTCACTTGTTTTTCTTAGGATTTAGGGTTCCTAATTGAGATTATTCAATAGGATACTCATGTTCTAAGTTTTTTACATCATAATAGGATAGAAGTGACAGTAGTATTTGGGTTCCATTGTGTTCCATCTTACACAAATTAAAACATTATTCCATTATATATTTAGATTCATTGGATAATTAAGTATTACTAGCTTGTCACATTGAATTATATACTTGTATATACATAGGTAGTATATGTTATTTTATGAGATACAAATATTTAAAAGTATCATATATGTATTGATCCAATATTGTATTTATTGTTGAGGAGTTGTTGTCTGTGCCATTGTTTATTAATCATTCAATATAATTGCACACATGTATATAGATGTATGCATGTATATGTATATGTATATGTGGGATTAAGAGAGAAATATTTCTCCTCCCTCTCCCACGCCTGTGGCGGAGGCCGAATGCCCGGGAGGGTGGTAAATCAAGGCAGCAACTGGGATACATATACATATACATATACATATGTATATGTATATGTATATGTATATGTATATGTATATGTATATGTATATGTATATGTATATGTATATGTATATGTATATGTATATGTATATGTATATGTATATGCATATGTATATGTATATGTATATGTATATGTATATGTATATGTATATGTATATGTATATGTATATGCATATGATGCATATGTATATGTATTTGTATATGTAGTATGTGTATGTATATGTGTATATGTATATGTATATGTATATGTATATGTATATGTATATGTATATGTATATGTATATGTATATGTATATGTATATGTATATGTATATGTATGTGTATGTGTATGTGTATGTGTATGTGTATATGTATGTGTATGTGTATGTGTATGTGTATGTGTATGTGTATATGTATGTGTATGTGTATATGTATATGTATATGTATATGTATATGTATGTGTATATGTATATGTATATGTATATGTATATGTATATGTATATGTATATGTATATGTATATGTATATGTATATGTATATGTATATGTATGTGTATATGTATATGTATATGTATATGTATATGTATATGTATATGTATATGTATATGTATATGTATATGTATATGTATATGTATATGTATATGTATATGTATATGTATATGTATATGTATATGTATATGTATTTGTATGTGTATGTGTATGTGTATGTGTATGTGTATGTGTATGTGTATGTGTATGTGTATGTGTATGTGTATGTGTATGTGTATGTGTATGTGTATGTGTATGTGTATGTGTATGTGTATGTGTATGTGTATGTGTATGTGTATGTGTATGTGTATGTGTATGTGTATGTGTATATGGATATGCATATGTATCTGTATATATATGTATATGTGTATATGTATGTGTATATGTATGTGTATGTGTATGTGTATGTGTATATGTATGTGTATATGTATGTGTATGTGCATATGTATATGTATATGTATATGCATATGTATATGTATATGTATATGTATATGTATATATATGTATATATGCACATTATATGTTTATAAATATGTATGTGTATGTGTATATGTATATGCATATGGATACGTATACGTATGCATACATAGGTATATCTACGTAAATGCATATGCTACTAATCATCAATAGTTATGAAGAGATTTAATTAGTACTACGTTTTGTTTAAAAAACATTACAAAAATAGATTATATTTTAGGAGACATTAAAAAACAATCACTACTTGTATTTTTATATTTTACGTGCATTAATGGATTTTTTTCTTTGTGTACTTGGTTTCTTAACCAAAATAACATCATATGGGTTGTATGAAATTATCAGTTTTTAAATAGGTTTTCATGAATTAATCATTGTGTTTGATATTTTTTATTACTAAATATCATTGAACCTTTTTAGGCCAATTTAAAAAAAAAAAGGTCAAACCTTAAATAGGTAGATAACTTAACAACAAAATAATTGGATATTTGCTTCATTGTAATAACTACTTTGCTAGTATTAATTGATACATTTATAAAATTGATCAGATTTCATATTGATCAAAACCATCACTAAAATGAAATCCTATATGTTGAGAGAAATTGTATAAAAAATTAGGCTTATCTAGATCTCAAATGATATATTGTTTTTAAGATTTTTCCATGTATATTTTGATCATATGGTTTTCTATATATTTACCTCACTAGATTATTATAGCCATTGGATAAAGTTTCAATGGTGGTCACAAATTTTCCCTCATATGACACAACCCGTGCGTGATAACCATAGCATCACCACAATATGGATCCTCCAGCAAGCCTGGCTTCTCTCCAAAATAAATTATATTGCAAGTGAAGCACATTATTAGCTTCAAATTCCTCTTCTCCTCCCAGGTGACCTTGTTGACATGTGATTTGCGGTGCACACAAGAAAACCCAACTTCACCTCCTTTGTAACTTTGCCTTTTCTTCCTTCTATAACTCTTTCATTTCTCTTTGTCTCATTTCCAATTGGTGCTACCAAAAACTCTAGCGGTAGAGCCCATCACTCTATGTAGGCATCAAGTCCCCAAGACCTAGTTACATTCTCTCCTCCCCCTTTTATTTTCAACGTAGAGGTGTGGTCAGTGGGTGACCATCTTAAAAGTGGGTCGTTGGGTCATGATTCAAGGCTAATAAAACCATCCAACATCATATGAAAAAGTAAACCCTAACTTCTTGGCCCACATCTCTCTTATCTTGAAAGTATTTCTGTCCACAAAAATATTCTAAAATATTTCCATGTAAAGTCCACTATTCTTCTTCCATGTGCAAAATAAACCACCCCACAATATAGTACTACTAATTGTTAAAATTCTAAAATATTCCTAAAAATAAATAGTATAATCATTTCAAACCATTAAGTATTTACTACATTTTTACATGAACTCTTCAAAATCATTATCACAAATGTACGTATATTAGAGGAAATGTCACAATCCAAGCATTACACCTCAAGTTATCCTCAAAACAATAACCATGATATGTCTATATGATCCTGATATTTCTTTAATTTTTTTATGTATGTAGGAAATTCCAAAATCCTCAAAATTGAACTTATGTTCTATCTTGAACTAAAAGCATGTTCTCATACAAACTTTACATTGGTACATTCGTACTAAAAATTCATATATTTTTAACTGAAATGAGATTGAAGAAAATTTAATATAATGGTTACTAATAAATAAAATATTTGGAAGTGTTGTACATGATATGCTACTACATTATATTTTTACCCTTCTTGAGTTTGTTCAACCTAACCACAATCCAAATGGAACCATAATCCACCAAAGTAACCTCTTTGCATTTTAAAGGTCCATTTAGGGCTCTATTTGGGACCAACTCATATTGATTGACTTAATCAATAATTCATCTTTACTTGTTAATTATTATTGGGGAAACTTTTTTTTAAAATGAATTTTATAAAATAAAAATCCATCAGTGTTTTTAAAGCATGAAAAGAGATATATTTACCTTATAGTTTAAGTTTCTCTTGCTGTAGTTTTAGAATTGAGTTTGGTTTATCCCAGGAGTTAACCAAAATTTTAAAGTTATGCTAGCTAAGTATGAAAATATTGGGATGTCATAACTATACTATTATGTGATTTAAGTATAGTATTAAAGTATTATTATATATAACTTATTAAATAAGATTATAGTTCTTATTTGTTTTATGTCTAGTAACTATAATGAAATAGGTTCATCAGTTTATCAGTAATAATCTTACTTTCACTATAGATACAACTTGCCTAGCTCGAGTGAATTCTATCCACTCTATCAGATTGTTTAAGCTCTAATTTGTTGATCAAATGATTTTAGGTGTAATAGGGGAAAATCCAAGTTGATAATAGGTAGAAATTGAAATTTACTAAGAATATAATGATCTTATACTCCCTCATTCAAAGTGGGGTTGTTGGTTTAAATCTATTTGTTTCCTTGTAGTACATGTGATTTGATGTGAACTCATCTTTAATTGAATAACTAGATGAATTCAAAATAATGAATTTGAGTTCAAGTTTTCTTATATAGTAGATGTTAACTTTTGTTCGTGTCCCTTGTCTTTGGGTATGTATAGTTGTTTGCTCCTAGTCTGCATGATTGTCTTTCACCATTGTAATTTTAGAATGCCTATGTTCGTTTATGTAATCATATCTAGTATATTATAGGTTGCGTTGTTTGATTTTGAGGTATTAAGAAGAAATAAAAGTTTGCATGATTTCAAAATTGGGTGAAATTATACTTTTTGAGATTGAGTTGTATCATCTATTAAGTTGTGATTTAGGCTAAGGACACATGAACTAATTCATTGTGAACAAATTATAGTTTATTTATATTTAATGAAACATGAGATTATCTCAAATGTGCTCCAAGCATTTGAATATATGTTAACTCAGTGATATGTTGACCTGATTCAAGAATATGCCACTGATTAACACCATTGTGATATGTGATCAGATTTTTATGTGTATCATGAAAAAAGCCTACATTTCTATGGAATATATTATTTTGTGGTTGTGTGTTTTTATATGTTTGATGCATGAGACATGATAACCATCAATATATCGTAAGTTAATGGTTTTAAAACATGTTTTTAAAATATGAAAACATTGAAAACAAAAATACTTTGGCTTAACGATTTAGGGTTTTTGAGTCAACTAAACTAGCTCCAAGCAAATCTAGCTAAGCAAAATTGACAACTCTTGGGAGAAAGTTGCACTACCCCCAAGTAGAACCTAGAGGTAGAATGAGGATGTCATGGTGGAAGTCATCTAACAAGATTTGGGTTTGCACAAACCTTGTCATAGACTAAGGTTTTTAGAACAATCTTGAACCAACATCATTCGCATGGCTAACCAAGATACATGGTTGAAAAAATATCTAGATGATGTTTAGTTGAATAGTCAAAATAATTGATTTGGAATTTTTTGCAAGTATTCCAAGAATCTTATCTAATCCTATCAATAACCTAGTTACCTAGTAGATCTAATAATATATATATGCATTCCTAGAGTTTGTAATTGAAGGGGAAAGCACAGAACTAAGTTTTGGATTCGATTCTCTCTCTCTTCTTAGAGCTAGAAGAGTTATCATCTTGCTTGGTTGATTGTTCTTGCATAAGTTTGTGATTTTGATACCTGTTTTATTCCAAAATTATCTTATTAGACATTCTATTTATTACCTTACCCAGTTATGGACCTATGAAACCTTAATAATTTTGCTTCTTTTTCTTCTTGTCTTATTGGGTTGGAACCCAATTAGACTAAAGGGGTTGATTTTGATGGTTCTCGTCTGTTGATATTTAAGGATTAAGTTATTTTATGAATGAGTACTCTTTTATAGTGAATGGATAGTGGCTATTTTAAGTTCTACAAGAATTCACTACAAAAAATATGGTCTTTAACTACAAAAAAAATTGTTGCAAAAACCCCAAAATGTGTAGCTAAAAGCTTTGGCTACAATTATCCTTACATTTATAATATATAGCTAATACCCATGTAGCTAATTATTTAGGCTACATTTTTCAAAGTTGTAGTTAGTTATTCCTTTGGCTACAAATTCATATGTAACTCTAATTGTAGGTAAAAAATGTCCTTACACATAAAAATGTAATTTTCATTATAGCTAAATATATGACTACAATTCAATTTATAGCTATGATATGTAGGGAGAGATGACATTGGTTACAATTTGTATATGTAGTTCATGTATAGCAAAAATTAGCACTTACTACACATGTAATTATAGCTTGTGTGTAGTGAAAGACACCATGTACTACACATACATATGTAGTAAGAGACATTATGTACCCAGTCATTCACTTGCCAATATAGAGGGGTTTTCAAAAAGAAAAAAGATGAACGTTAATCAAGATCGAGATGTGCTTACAATGTCAACAATGATACTTTTATTTATATTTCAAAAAAGAGTACACATGTGGAGGACATTAACATGGCCCCTGTTTTACAATATGCATGGAAAAAAGATACATGTATACAATATCTTCATTTGACTGCCTCTATCCACTGCATACTCTATATGCGACATGATCATGTGCATCTTCTTCTATCTTGATTTTTCTTTTGTATTAATTACGCCACTTGTATCATCAATGAATATGATAACATTGATAAACGCATAAGAAGAGAAAGGCTGCTAAGGTATTGCTCTTCTTGATTGAAAATAGAGAACTTGTCCGTGCTTGGAGAAAGAAACTCATTGTTGTGAATGGTTCTCTTGTCGACTTCAGAGATAGTAGGAGGATACTCACGATGCACACTATACCATTTGATATCATAATACCAGTCCATCTTCTTCTTCTATCATCAAGCAGTATGATTGATTGGACATACTGAGTTTCTACCTGGAGAGGTTATACACTGATTCTGATTGGCCATAAGAAGCTCATGTAGTCGATATTGATATTCATGGAGATTCTAGAAAGACAAATCATTCTCATCAACAACTGGAAGTTCCACCCGGTCCCCAAGTTTGAGGTTTCCATACCTGAAGTACATCCTCAACATCTGTATTTTCGACCTGATCAAGAACAAAGGCAGAGAGTGAAAAGTGAACAAAAATGAGTATAACAGTAATTAAATGTAAGAAATAGAGCTTGAAGTTGCCTTAACTTATATCCACATGTTGATTTATAATTTGAATATCCAATTGATCGGTTGGAAACAACATGGAGAGGCTCGGTACCAATCTTCCCTTTATTCTCAGTGTGAGTTTTGTTTTCTTCTTCAACAGTTAAGAAAAAAATAATTTAGATCCATGTTGCTGCTATTAGAACCGCATGGCCTTAGAGGACGTGATGGGTCCATACTCGAAAGTGTCATTGGGAGTGCATGTTCCTACAACAGGTGATAGTTCTTGTTGTTTGTACTGGAATTGTTCAACATAAACATGTTTGTCATTCAGAAGAGGGGCATTGAGCTTATCAATAGTTGACTAAGCAGCTTATTTCTTTTCAGATTGAACAAATCCATAACAGTTTAACTAACATCAGTAATAAATTTGCAGGACAATATTATGTCTATACCTGGAGAAGTTTGGGAACACACTACTATAATGATTATCCCATATACCAATGGTTCAGTTAACCTTCAAAAACAAAGATTACCTTTAGGGCCTCTATTAAATCCTTCCAAATGTGAAGAATGTTGAAAATAAGCATAACTATTGCAACCTTTTCTGGTATTAGAGTGTCTTTGAGTGTCTATGATTCAATGCACTTCTACCACCTACATAAATCGGTCAACTAGCACAATCGGTAATCAATGATTCCACACACATAAAAAATCATTATGTACATGAGACTGACTTCAAACTTATATTGCATCAATGTGGTTGTTATAAAGCATAAAACCTTGCTAGGTGTTCTTGTTTTCAAGCAGATGCAAGATACTCCAGAGAACCTATGTTCAGGTTTGTGACATTTGGCTACTGCTATGATTAAGTTGATGGTAGATGTCTATCTCATTATATTTTTCTCACATTGGTTCTGCTCAGGTATTGAGGGACTTGCACTTGGTAGTAGTCTCACTTTTTGGAAGATGTTAGTATGATGTTTTTTTTGTGTTTTTGACATTTCTCTGGTATGATGAGATGGCCTCTGCTTTGTATTTACATTGAGATGGATTCGGATGCCTGGATGCAATTTATGGTTTGAGTATGAATGTGCAATTTTATGAGCAGAATCACCAGGCTTGCTAAACCTCTGCCACTGATGTAAAGCATGGATTAATTTGTTTTACCTGATGATATATTTGTTGCATTGCTATTGTATTTTACAAGATGATCCATCATCCGAGCAATTGTAGCTGAAGCTCGATTCCTTGCTAAAATGTATGATGTGGTATCTATCATTAATGTCATTGTATCTATCATGCGAGAATCAAACATAATGGCAGGCGTAGTGGATAAATGGGTTGTACAAAATACATAAAAATATATATATTATGTGTATACTATTGTCTTCATCTTTAGAGAAACATATGTTACCACTAAAAGAATGTCTAGGTGAATATGCTTGCTCATGTGGTTGTTGAAGAAGCTCGTACAACCGAGACAATGGTTGTGGTGGATGTAATCCCTCCAGTATCTGTACTAAACACTGGGTTGCATGTATGTGCTAGATGTTTTTGTGCTGCTACTACTCACTGTTTAGGGTGCAAAATTGTTAGATATTTGTATGCCTTTTCTTTTATTACTGGAGTTTGATGGTTCGAGGAGGAGCTGTGGAGAACGTATTATGGTGTAAGCATCCATGTGCATAGAGAAAAGCATAACAGAGAGAACAATGACAAGTGAGGGGACAACAAGAATTCCAACAATCATTATGAAATTGTGGAGGAGGATGAGGAAGAGACACTGGATACACAAGAACAATCTAATAAAGATGCCAACCTGCCCCATATTTCAAATCAGTTACAAAATGTGGTATAAATAGAAGAATAAGAAAGTGTTTAGAGCTAACAACCAAATGATCATGAATGTTGTTACTGGTAAGACTATGAAGAAGGGGAGTAGAGCTCAAGGTTGGGGTAAGGAGATCAAATGAAGGGTTGAGAAGAACGAGAACATACTATTGTGAACCCTATAGGGGATGAGGTGATTTCAGGTAGAGGAGAGGAGGGTCTAATAGCCACGCCCTAAAAAAGATGAATCATACTTGAAATAACAATTCATATGACACATCAACCTTCAATAAAGCATGAAAGGTCTACCCAACTTCATTAGGCTGCTAACCCCTACTGAGATGGGTCAGGATGACCACATACCCTTAGAACAAGAATTTCAAACATGATACTAAAGAGAAATAATACACGGATGATGCTAGGGAACATGGATCAAAATGATACCCAGAAGGCATCAACACTATCCCACACTATAACTGGGAGAAGATTGGAGAGGATAACCCAAAATGAACATAATCACATAATAGCTAGGTAAGACATGATTGGGTCTTAATTGGATAAGTATGTATCATGTTTTCAATGTATCACATTAGATCTCGTATTCTAGAAATTCGAGCCAATGCACTCTGGCCATGAAGACTTTGAATCTACAATATGTATTATGCTCCAGAAATATGAAAAGGCATACATCTTACTCTAGAACTAATAAGCAGTGTGAAAAAAAGACAACTAAGAATCCAGGATAGCTATTGAGTGTGCAAGCATTTAAATGAAATTAAAAAACCTTCTGATTATTTGAATTGTGTGATGCCACCTCATGAACAATAGTAATTTATACACATAAGCGCGGAAAATTAGAGAGATTTTTTTCAATTAAAAAATGTAATAATGGGTCCTATATATATTAGAGGACCAACATTGAATGCAACAAAGTAGTGGTTCACTAAGATTGAAGGGTGACTGATATGTATACCTGATACTTTCACATCAATAAGGATCTTTGTGGCGGTCCTATCACTGCAGTTTGCCATCAAAGCTAGTGAGATATTCAAGCTTCTAAAACTCAGTGTGTACTTTATATAGGAGAGCCTCTTCTATACAGGAGTAGCGGTTGGTCCTGGTTACCAATGGCCTTCACTACTACACTCCTCTGCTTGGGATACATCAACTGCACTCATACCCTAGAGCAATTCAGCCAATGACAAAGTTATCAATAGGAACAACCTATAACTCCAGGCAGAATGAAAAATAATACTTTGTTAGAAATAATTGATTGGATAGAAGAGAGATTCCTAGCATGGATTTTACTACTAGTAGTAATGTGTCAAGCCTCAACATGAGTGTCACTGGAAAGCTCTTTTGACTATACTACTCAATGAATAAGTAAAAATATACTTGATCACCCAAGTATTTAGCAACAATATTTGAATTCCCTGAAATGTTATCCCTAATTTTAGGAAATCAAGGAGGATGTACATAAGTGCAAGGAAGAACTAGCTGTATGAAACAAAAGCTCTAAATCTTGCAAAATTGGATGAAGAGCAAACCAAACAAAAGCATAGATGAGTTGGCAAGCAAGAATAGGTTGAACAAGACAAATAGATTTCCTCATGAGTATGACCCTTTTGCTATTGAATTCACTAATGGATGTATTCTGATGGAACACTAGAGGCATTGGAAATGACATGTTAGTTAGTGCCCTAAAAACCCCATCAAGACTAAATATTTTGACCACCAGCAGATCATACAACACTATCTCAAAGCTTAAATGGAAACTCTTCAAAAATGACTAGAACACAGTAAAAATAAGAATAGAAAAACTACATATCTCATTAGCTTCAAAGAAAGAATCACAGAAGCAGCAAACTTGGATCTCTTTGAAGGCATATGCACCTCAGCAGGGAGGTAGTCAAGATAACCAACAATAGTTTTTGGAGTCATCCCCACTAAATCCAAATATCAACGTGTTGATAGTTAGCTATTTACCTCTTAGCTATAGTGATCCTTAATGTGACTACCAATGTTGTTATGGGAAGTATTGCCAAGGCTTGTAGATGCATCAGTCCAATTTCATTTGCTTTATAATCATTTGGTGTGCCATCTCAAATCTAGGAGGTAGGGATCATCAACACAAGAGATAGAGGGTCATCAGCAGCTAGTGTGTTGTCATCCCAACTGATTAGATCGATATTAGGCTTTTCTGACAGAACTATAGAGTCTGCCTTTCCATTATGTGGTGATTGAGATGATAGCAGTATCTACTGAAGAGGCACTTAACCATTGTTCTCATCCGACCTACACATCAAAATAATCTCAAGGGTGAGTGGAAAAACCAAATCAACAAAGCATTAAAACAAAATTCATCGCAGGGGATAGTCATACAGAAGAAAATCATTTTTGCACAATTCAATAGCCATAATTTAAAACTTCCTCTCAATTGTTCTCAAGAGTTGGGAATGACAATATAACACTAATAACCATTTGGTATATATCCATAAAATTGCAGCTCTTGTGATAGATATCCACAAATCATGATTCTAACATGACAATCCACAATTTCATTGTGAGTATATGAGAAAATTGCATCTGAACACACATTTGATACTTGAATTACCTAAACTAGAGTTTTATATTCAAAAGGAATTTGAGACAATTTCTCAGGCCATGCATACTCAATAGAACCAAGCACTTGCATAATAGTATATCACTTTTTGTTCCTAAAAACCATTGCACACCCTCGATCAGTCCCAGTCCACCACAGTGACATATAGAGTCAAACTGCAAATTAGCCTAGTCCACCTTGGTATATAGGCACGACACTAGTGAGATAGGACTACATACATTCTCCTACTAAGGTATGATTGCAACCATCCCTGAAAACATATCATCTAAGATACAGTTTTGTCTGTTCTATTTCCAAGGCATGATCGAAGACATCCTCAAAACCAATGATTGTGGATGCAAGGATATACCCTCAACTTGCACCCCCACATACTCAACAATATCCATAATTTTGTTAGTCAGACTTGCAAGTACCTTCAGATTAGTTAGATTAGCTATGAGTAGTTTCTCTTCAAAAGTTATTGGACTACCTTGGCTACTTCTAGAAATTAGTAATAGGATAGAGAAGGTGGCAGTAGATGAGATATCATATAGCATCATGAAGACATAGAACATTCCATCTCCAGAAAAAAGATGACCATGCAAGAGATCAGCAAGCCACATCATAGCACTAGCAGGAACCTAAACAATGTAATGACTAGCAAAGACAATTTATTTACAAGTCAATGACTGGATGGCTAAAAGTTATTTCATATTTCCTGGAATCAAACACAAGATGAGCAGTTAGAGAAGAGGTTGTCATGTTATACAAACCTTTACTGAATACAAATTGATAACTGTAGGAGATGCTTTATAACCATGTCAATTTTGTCTATGGCAAGATCATGTTGTCCCCGTCTATCATAATGTTGAAAGTATAGAGAACGATGAACTTATAAAACAAGAGATAAACATAACATAAAAAGAACATAACTGAATGAGCTTAACATTCCATAAACATGATACAATTGACAAAATACAAGATTATGAGGGAAATGGAAAAATCCACCAAGATGAGAGTTATAAGGGAAATAAAATATTACCTTTGCAAGGAGAAGCCTAATGTAACTATCCATTGCCTCTCTTAACTTGTCGCCTTCTAGAAAAACAAGTGGTGTTCATTGATTACACTGAAAAAAGATGAATGCATTAATAAAACGATGTTGGAGTTTGTATGCAGTCTGTCACCTAAAGTTCTTGTAGAAACAACAGTGGAGGAAGACTAGCAGAAAATATAGTATGCAACACAATAAGCAACATTATATGTTTATAATTTGTTGTCATAATTTAAGGTTTAGTGGTAAAGTCATGTCATAGAGTCAACCAAGTTGACAACACATTGATCTGTTTGAATAATTTGGCAGTCTCATTCTAAAACATTCACACATCGCCCTTAGATGTCTCAAATCATTGTACATTTGGAGCTGCCAAAAACCACAAGTGAACTAGAGAGCTAGTTGATTTTTTGATCTACTATATGTTCAACGATTCATATAATTTCACCAAGATAGTGAGGATATAAAACCAACTTCAATCTATGTCTAATGGGGATTGCATAATCATGTCTTCCACATCCTTTATGAAGGGACCCCTTTTGATAGTAGGATGTATAAATTGATGTGCTCACTGATTGGAATTTCCAAACAATATCACAATATCAATTTGATGTTCAACATAACCGAAGTTAAAGATCCCAGTACTAATTCGTACTCCATGTCTTTCTAGTAGTAAAGGATTATATGTATTCATTATACATGAACTAGAAGTTGTTGTTGAGTGACTTCTAATTCTCATTTGTCATCATAGAGGAATACCCTTGTCTTTGGAGATTTTACTTGTGAATTTAGAGTTTGGAATTAAGAAGACTGCAACAGTTGTTTCTCTACATTCTCCTACTGAATAACCTTCTGGAGGCCCTCTTTTGACATCTGACCACTGGTACACCTATAACAAGTATTGAAAGACTCTTCAACAAAAATACTTAAAACAGATACAAATGCTAGAGGCATAAATGGAAAGTAATACAAGTTATTACAAAAAACCTTCTCTTCAATGGTTCTGGTGCTCAAAAACCTATAAACATATACCCTTTTCTTTTGACCATCCTAACTACAACCTGAAAAATAGTGTTGATTTGTTTTTAAATGTGAGTTGATCTCCTCTATGAATGTATCATAATAGAATTATAATGCATACATGTTTGTCATTATAAGGATTCAAATTAGGATCAAACAGAACCAAGCAATTTCCACCTATCATGAAAAGATGTAGCGGTGCATTACCTACAATATCCTTGTGAAATGGTTTTTCTATCGTGCACTACTAAGGGGGAAACCTAGATTCTTAATATGCATTACGCTGAAGATCCTAGAGATTATCCCTCAAAAGTATGCCAAACCAAATCAAACATTGATTTTGTATTGACAAATATGAATACAAGATCGAACCGATCGAATCCACCAAACAAAATGTTCCCTCAAAAAGTTTGGCCATATGGATTACATGCACTATGTAGTGTGCCCACTTATAGCATCTAACAGTTGCAGAGCTACCCATTTCATATCAAAACAACGCAATATTATAAAGACTTTGAATGCACACTTTCAGTTCTAGTAAAATACCTTAAATTAAATGAACATATATTGTTTAATAATTAGTATATTTGATATGAAGGAAAAGGCACTATAGTTTCGATCATCATATATAATAAGAGATAATGATAATATATTCACAAGTAGATCTAGACCTGGAAATGCATTTCAACATAAGTATTTTGCATGTGCTGATCATCTTTAGTGTTTGTAGATGGAACAAATCATATCCAAAACTTGTAGATTGACATAAAATCTTAGAAGGAGTATTCATCAACCCATAACAACTAGAACAGACCAAGATTCTTCAGATAGATCTGAGCAACGGTGACATTCAATAAAGAGGTCCACCAAAAATATATCCATAAAAGAATCATTAAAACAACAAGATCCTCTTCACTATTTATAGATACGAGACTCTGTTTAAGGAAGAGCATGTAGTAGAAAACTTCCTATTCTTCAAATCTGTATCAAGTAGTATAATTGAGTAGCAGTAGCAAGTTGTGAAGAGAAAGCAAAGTGGTCCAAAAAAATAAAGAAAATGGAGCATAATATATTTCATTTTCTAGATCCTCTAGATGTGCCACACCATCTAGCTGGGTGTTTGATCCAATCAGGAAGTTCTTTAAAAGACATGATAGACACAAAGTACATGCATGATATTTTAAAAGACAATTGCACACATTTTCAAGGTCTAATATTGTTAGTCTAAAAAGTTTTATGCCCAATCGTATTATGTTATTTTATATACCACGTGAGAAGAACAAAACTTCATATATAAACTAAATAGATACAATTGTTGAATCGTCTGGGGAGAACAATATTAAATATATAAACTAAATAGATACAATTGTTGAATCATCATATACAAACTAATGTGCTCTGTACAATATAAGTTAAAATGTTCTTGTCACTCATTCCAATATATCCACGAATTTGGATCCAATTGTAAGACAACTCAGTACGTATTATACTTCCAGAAAATCTAACAGAAAACTAAAATTTACAGGTACAAAATGAGAACCTTATATACCATTGCATATGATTGATTATGATGCAATGTCACTAATTGAAAACCATAATTCTAAAAGATCAATATGGCACAGAATTATTTCAATATATGAAACACGCATACATTTTAATATTCATTTTTTTAAGAAATTATAAAACAAAATAATATAATTCGATCAATTACATCGAAATAGGAGACAAGCGGGAAACAAGTTGCGCCGCTAGTCCTTTCTGGATGGCAAAGCCAATCCTTTGAAACACTACAGCCATACACTTAGGAGACATTACATTACTATTCATAACTTTTTGGACCCTCTTCAGAAGCTCCACAACTTCTGGTGCTAAGAATCCAAAAATGTTGATTAGCTAAACAGAGTATAAAGAAGACTTAATTTCTAAGACCCCATGCTATAAAAGAAAATAAAGAATTCACTCAAGGTTGACCACAAGCCTTGACACACTCTCTTTGAGAATGTGTATTAGATCTCTGGTTAGTGATGCTTAAGATATAACTTCTAGATGATCATATATGATGCACAAAAGTCTGCAAGTGCACATGCGTCTCTAACCAACACCTATTATACTCAAATTTAAAATTGCCTCACATTCCTGATAAAGCACTCATAAGGTACGATTTCTAGAAATTGATAGATAAATGACAAAGAGAATAACATCAATGTGATCATTCATTATTGTACTAAATAGCTATTCCAGGATTAAACCATTTGCATCTTTGTACTCCTAATATCACATTACCTTTCATCAGATGCTAATCTGGTGGATTTCTATACGATGGAAAATATGGAGACTTTATTATACCGTCTACCTGCAAAGCCAAATCTAATCATAGGAAAGGAATGAGAAATTTCATCAAGGGTAAATCATGATAACCTTAATTCTAATCAATCATTTCCCGCTCACCTAAAGACTGAATTATTACACATAGGCTCAATGTTTTTCTGTTGTGAGCTACATGTATCCAGTGGAAGCAGTATTTGATGGTCGAAGCTATGGCAAACACGGGTGTTTGTTGCACCCATGTCAGACTGTGCCGCCGCCCTCTTCTGCTTCTTTTTATTTATTAACTAACTTACGGTGGAGTGAGGATCATCGGTGTTCTTTGACCTTGCTATAGATTCTCTCACTTCCTGCAAACACTAGGCCTGATGTCAGAGAAATGCCCAAGAATTGGCCACATGGTCGTCCTGATCCTAGCTTGTCGCTCTATTTGGCTTCACAAAGTTGCCAACAATTGGGTGTAACGAGAGCGAGGAAATTCTACATTAGAAACATCCCCGCGTATCCTCATTTTGAAATTCAGCCCCGCCACATTTTCCGCCCATTGTTAAGACTGTTCCCAAAACCCAGACCTTTTCTTTAAATGTGAAACTGATATATATATATATATATATATATATATATATATTTATATATATATATATTAGTTAACTTTTATTTAACTACATTTTTAAACTATATTTATACATATTGTAAGGAAATATATCATATAGATACACACAAAGTAAATGTAACTAGAGAAAATGTAGTTAGTTCCTACTTTTTTGTAGTGATTTAAGATGTAATTATGCAAAAAAAATAACTAACAACTAAAGTATTCTACATTTGAGATGAAAGTGAAGTAGTTTTCATATTAGTCAAGTGTTCTATCTCTTCTAAATGAGAATATTCATGATATCAATAACAACTCAAGGCATAGAATTTCCATCCTCTTCAACGTTAAATCCATGTTCCTTGGACTAGAGTAGACTGTCTAAAATGCATGTGAGTTCACATATCACATATTGAATCACATGAGTATGGCCATACATTTCTCAGTCTCACTTATCAAGTGGCCTGAATATCAATCTCTTATAGGAGGGACAAACCCCATCTACATCACTCACACTCAGTCCCTGTGTGTCACAAAGTACCCGAGCTTGACCTTTATGGCAACCCTTATTCCAGGTCACGTAGGGTGATGTCTAAGTACAATGAACAACATGTGATGAGTGTAGTGACTTCAGGTCTAAGAACCACAATTACCACTATCACTATGAGAGTTGATTATGACTACCATTTTATGGTATCCATATATCACTCTCATGGTGGTTTGATACAATGTTCTCTAACATGCACTTGTGTGCTTGACTTGATATCATATATCATGAATAATGATATTTTTCTCATCAGTCAACACACACTCTACTATCATGTATTATCGGCGTCTATTTTGCTTCCACAGTATTATTCGACTAGGGACATAACAAGAATGTATTTACTCTTATCATACATATGATCTCATTGTTGAGGTCATCAACATGAAGACATATGTCACCGAGTAACATCCTTCTTTAGACATCTACTATGCATGTGTCATCATCTTTGGCAGGAAATAACACATCTGCCATAAAAACCAATGCAATTACACTACTCTAGTGCTACTAAATCATATATCATGTTAAATGTAGAGGCAAGTAGAAAGTATAGTCATAATATATAAACTAGTCACCACATAAGTGATCAACATATACATCCACCTCATAAGTGGGTAAAAGACATCACATGTCATCTTTTAGAGTTCCATCATGAACAAAGCATAAGATAAGAGTTCAAAAGAATATCCATGATCACATGATCAATATCAAATAAGGTAGTTCACATGAACCATGATTTTCAAAAGAAAAGACATTGTGTATAGGCTAATGTTCATAGGACAAAGAGAATGAATAAGCATAGGTGAATTTCTCAACATAGAAGAATAGGGGATACAACATACCTCAATTTCAGAGTCTAAATAGTCCAAGTCAAGTCTAGGCCTCCAAAGAACATATAGGGAAGGTGGAAAGGTCCAATAAATAAGGTTCCCAAGCTTAGAGAGGCTAGTTTCTCCAAAAAAACTCCTATCTCGAGCAAGAAGCACCTTCTCCACTTTAGAGGTGAAAAACCCTAACAAAGAACATGGAGATCGGGTGTTTAAGGGCTCTCGATGGGGTTTTGCCATGGAAGACCAAGGTTTTGACCTGGAGGAAGGTGGAATGAAGACTAAAAACATGAAAATAGGGAAGGAAAGGAGGATTCTTACTAGTTTTGGTCAAAATCACCAAGGAGGAGCTTAAGAAACCCTAAATAGAGCAAATTTGGAACCCTGGGAGCCTTCTTCACCAAGGTAGGCACCTCCTTTTATCTTGAGACAACACCTTCATGGAAAAATAGAGTAGAAATGATGCTCTAAGCTAGAGGAAAGAAAGAAGAGCAAGATGTTTCGAATTTGGAGTTGGGAAGGGATAGATATGCCTATATAAAGAAAGAGGTCAAGTATGAGGTGTCTATGAGACTTTCCATGTGTCATGTATAAGGGTGTCTATGGACAAGCAAGCCTTTATGGATAAGGAAGAAGTAAAGCATGAGTTGTCAAGTTACTTTCCATGTGTCCAATGCTAAGGGTGCCTATGGACATGCAAACCTTTATGGATAAGGAAGAAGTCAAGCATGAGGTGTCCATGGAGCTTTCCATGTGTCCTTAGCCTAGAGATTTCATGGACATGCAAGAGGACAGCTCATAGAGGCTTCTTGAATATAACATGTCAATTTATAGACACTTATAGGCCATCCCAACCGACCTCCAATTAAAGAAATAACCCCATTGGTTAATAGCTTCTAAAGATAAGCTCATTTATAAAGAGAGTAATCCCTAAAATGCCCTTAGAAAGAAACATTGTAACATCCCAGGATTTGAGGCCTCGGATAACATGATCTTAAAAGGAATGATTGAACTACCCATATCACCAAGGTGCACCTCCTTTTCCGGGAGCCCATCCCTAAAGAACTCCATAGTTAAGCATGCTCAGCTTGGAGTAGTACTAGGATGGATGACCAGTCGGGAAGTTGATCCTGGCTTGCACGTCAGTGTAGACAAAGTGTGCAGTTAAGGCTAGTGGTGGTTTGTGGGGCTAGTCGTCATTCTTGAAACTCTACTAGAGCCTTGGGCAGTGGGCCCAGGCGTTACAAATGGTATCAGAGCCATAACCCCTCCAGTAGATGGGGCCCACATGGGCATGGCATGCCAGTCTTGAGTTGTGCGGTCCAGGCATGTAGGAAAGGGTTGTCCATGGTTGACGTAGCCACCCTTGCGCTGGTATTTCATGATCGGGAGCTGGGTGTCCATGGGCCATTGTGGGCCTGCACTAAAATGGGGAAGAGATTATGAGGCCTTATAGTTGAGCCTTGACGAGGACGTCAAGAGTCTAAGTGGGGGAGATTGTTAACATCCCAAGATTTGAGGCCTCAGATAACATGATCTTAAAAGGAATGATTGGACTACCCATATCACCAAGGTGCACCTCCTTTTCCAGGAGCCCATCTCTAAAGAACTCCATAGTTAAGCGTGCTCGGCTTGGAGTAGTACTAGGATGGGTGACCAGTCGGGAAGTTGATCCTGGCTTGCGCGTCAGTGTGGACAAAGTGTGCATGGGTAGTCCAATCATTCCGTATAAGATCATTCTATCTAAGGCCTCAAATCTTGGGACGTTACAATCTCCCCCACTTAGACTCTTGACGTCCTCGTCAAGGCTCAACTATATGGCCTCATAATCAATCCTCATTTCAGTGCAGACCCAAATAGCCCATGGGCACCCAACTCTCGATCACAGAATACCAGTGCAAGGGTTATTACATCACCATGGATAGCCCTTTCCAACATGCTTGGACCGTACGGCTCAAAACTGGCATGCCATATGCCCATGTGGGGCCCACCTACTAGAGGGGTTATGGATCTGATACCATTTGTAAGGCCCGGGCCCACTGCCCAAGGCTCTAGTAGAGTTTCATGAATGACGACTGGCCCCACAAACCACCACTAGCCTTAAATGCGCACTTTGTCCACACTGACGCGCAAGCCAGGATCAACTTCCCGACTGGTCACCCATCCTAGTACTACTCCAAGTTGAGCACACTTAACTATGGAGTTCTTTAGTGATGAGATCCCGAAAAAGGAGGTGCACCTTGGTGATATGGGTAGTCCAATCATTCTGTATAAGATCATTCTATCTGAGGCCTCAAATCCTGGGATGTTACAAACACCTTCAAACCAAGGTGCAACTAGGTGCCCCATGGTTCAAAAACTCGAGAATGGTAAGGTAATATATAAGGATTATAATGCATGTGACAATTTGCAAAGAAAACCTCCCAATTGGGTAAATTGTAGAAAATCCAAGAATGTACCTGAAATTGCATAACTTGCATAAACAACATCCAAATTGGACCAAACTTCATCCACAAGTTATATTTAATGTTTTGAATATGAATTTGTCATTATTTCCATATTTTGAAGTTATATAATCATATTATTCATTACTTATGCCTTTTACTCATTTTCTCTCTCCTAAACCTATCCTAATATTTCAAGGTTGTCCAAATTAGATGAAATTTGACATGTATGCTAATTTTAATATGTAGATTTCAAGTTTGAAGTTTGTTTCCACTTTTGAGACTTATTTTTATGAGATATGTCATATGACCCATTAATGTCCCATTATCTAAATTAATCATCCAATTAAGTTTCTTATCTTCATATTACTGCCAAAATGAGTTATGTAGCATATTTTATGTATCCATTATAAACCTAAGATTAATGTTAGAACATTAAGTTACATTAAGGTGATCTATACATGCATTAGCTCATTAGGGTTATACTAAACATCTATTTAGGTCTAACCTTCAACCTTGTTTGGCTAAGTCCAAAATGTCAACTTCCAAGGTAGGGTCCGAGATCTAGTAAGTTACACATCTCTACTCCCATTTTTACCCTTGGCTCTCAATTGCACTAATACCACTTACCCTAGAGACCTAGACTTGACAAGTCCTATTATAATTACACCTAACCCTAGTTCTCCAACTAGTGGTGTAGGGTACATTCTAATAGCACTTGCCTTGTTGTTTGGTTTGGTAATCTAGATAGAATTGTGATGATTGCTTGTTATGGTGAGACCCCCCCCCCAACTAATATCTAGCCACATCCCCAAACGGCCCACCTACCTAATATTGTTGCTTAAAACTCAATTTGCTTTCTTAGCCTGTTCATGCTAATCTAGTGTAGTTTCCTTTGTTCCAACAAGTTAATTGCTTAGTCTTGCTCTTTAGTGTTAACTTAGGTTTTTGTTGTCTTCCTTGTGGTTAATATAGTTCTTATGCTAATTGCTCTGCTAATGTAGTGTAGTTAACCTTTTCTCTTTCTCTATTAGTTACTTAATCTAGTTCTTTAGACTTGCTTGTTTAGGGTAATTTAGAGTTGTGATAATCTAGATTTCATAACTACTTTTTCTTCCTTGTTCATTTAGTTTAACAAACAACCAACCCTTTTTAAACCCTTCAACCCTAGTCTCCACAATAGGAATGTAGCCAATGCTAGCCTAGTTCTAGTGCCCCTTTTTTCCCAGAGGATCAACCCCTACACTTGCCCTTCACCTATGCTACAATAATACCCCATGTGCTTGCGAGCGACCTATTTGGTATTGTGATCGACTTGGTTAGGGTTAATATAAATTTTGAAAATTCACACGTGTGTCCTCCCTTAGGGTTGCATCTAGCCACCTCTAGTTGGATAGTGTGTAGCCTTAGTGGGAAACACACCAGGGTTTGATATACCTTTTTATGTCTCTCATTTTGTTTATAAGCTGGTCAACTATTAGTCCTTGAGGCATCATGCTTGGTATAATGGAAATTCATAACAAAATACATTACATTTTGTTAAATGAAAGCCTTTAAAAGTTGCTATTATGGTCATAATGTGATTTTTGTATGTTCTCTTAAACATGTGGTTTTATGTCTTTTATAGCATATCAATATGATTGCATTGATGTGTCTATTTATCATAATTTAGATCATATAAAATGATAATGATGATGACATCAAACTTGCTAGACATGAACATACCACATCAATCTAAAACTCCATGAGGGATCACTTAATGGCATTTGAATGTATCTTCATCTTATTTCTAGTGTAATTTTTTTCAAGATTTGCATTTTTTTCACGTTGCCTCGTGGCCTTATGTAAAAATTCAGGTATGGTTTTGGTATTGCTGTCTTTTAATGGCATATGTTTGTGTGTGCCCATCAAATACCCTTTAATACTAATCTTCTATATGCATCTAACAATAAAATTGGGATTGTTGTGTTTTTTTCTTTGAAAACTCTCTCTCTTATATTGTTAAGCTTGAGCATTTAAGTTAGTGATTACAATTGAACATACTACATCAAATCGAAACTCCATGGGGGATCGCTTAATGGCATTTGGATGTATCTTCTTATTTCTAGTGTATTTTTTTTCAAGACATGCATTTTTTCACGTTGCCTCGAGGCCTTCTATAGAACTTCTGGTATGGTTTTGGTATTGTTATCTTTTAATGGCATATGTTTGTGTGTGCCTGTGAAATACCCTTTAATACTAATCTTCTATATGCATCTAACAATAAAATTGGGATTGTTGTTTTTTTCTTTGAAAACTCTCTCTCTCTCTTATGTTGTTAAGCTTCAGCATTTAAGTCAGTGATTATAATAAGATCCCATGGAAAGGAATTACTTTAGGATAATATTATTATCTAAATATGAAGTGTGCTTTACTAGATAATGAGAAATTTCATTTCCTCTATGTGGAGTATGCACAACAGATAAGGAGGAAATAAAGAAAGAACTAGGAACAACAATGTCTTGGGCAGTTAAACCAATATAGTCACATCTAGTCGTGGAATTCTTCTCATGAGGGTGTCATCTTAATTATAAATGAGATATTCCCAAGGATTATAATGGTGACTGATGTGTTTCTGATTGTCCAAGCATTGGGATTATTGTGTTAACTGACGTCCTATTTTTTTCATTTATAAATCATGGAAATACTTAGAAGATTCATTTTGAAAAAACTTAATTCTCATCTAATTATTTGGAACATTTATTTTTTCTATCTAATACTTTTCCACCTGATTGGGATGTACATGTTTTCCAATAATATAGTCCTCCAATAGCATTAAACTTTTACTAAAAAAATCATCCACTTTAATAATTATGTCCTTTTGTACTTCTTTCTAAGTATTTTTTTCCAACTAGCAATTTTAGATCTTTTATTAAGAAAAAAAAATTAACTAATATATTTCTTTCAAGTGAAAAATATGATATCATTAATGATGCGAGAAGGAGAGGACCAATCCCATTACAACCATGAAAGAAAGCCTTTTATATATTGCTATAAACATTCCCTCTTTGGTGCTCCACGTGTGTATTGAACCCACAACCTGCAACTTACTAGTTGAACTAATTGATAAATGTGATTTTTTTTTCAAGGGAGTCTTTTCATTCACCCCACACTCCATGTGGGCTCCTCGTGTCATAATTACACTATATGTTGTTCACAACAACCATCTATTTAACATAAGTATTGTAACATCCCTGACCTGGGTTATGCCATAACATTTGCTTAAGTAAGTTATTTATAAACTTGTTTTAATATTTTGAAAAGTAATTAAGACTCAAGGAGAGTTTAATTTTCAAGTTTGAGTTTATTTGCAAAACTTTTGTGCACTATATGATAGTTTGGGTGTAAATTTCAATTTACCCAAGATGAGGGGTTATATTGCAATATGTCACATGTTGAACGTGCCTCAAGTACTTTAGCATCATAAGAGAGAGAATGATGCTAAGGGGTAGATTGTAGAAAGCCTAAGTTCCAAGCTGGAGCTGGTTTGAATAATGCTTGTGCCTTGTGTACCAATTTTGGTGCAAATTGCAATTTACCCAAAATGTTGGGTTGATATGCAAATTACCATCTCTAAAGTGTCTCTACTCTCTCTTATAATCATCTATAGGATATAGAAAGAAATATGCACCATGTTTGAATCATATTTGAGTGATGGTATTCTTGGTGATGAAAAGACCAAGAAGAGTTGTATAGTTGAAACCCTAAAATGAGTTGTATTGAGTTGTAGAGCTTAAATGGGAGTGCCTATCAGCCAAGAAGCCATAGAGGAGGTCCCATATCATTTTTTCAACACTTATCAAAGGCCATGACGATTTAAGAACCTCAAGAAGGTGATGGATATCGGTTTACAACTTTCCTTGGAAAAGTTGTATCGGTTTGTGAATAAAGTGATGTTGCGTTGAAATATCTTGTTCAACAAGATAACTAATGGGTGAAATCTTATCCCTAAATTATCCCCAAGAGTTTTGCATGTCAAGATAAATATTTGTGTGTGCATGGACACGTGTCAACCCATGCATGGACATGTGTCACATAGTAGTATAAGGTGATGACACCTCTTATACACTCTCTCTCATGAGCCTCAATTATATATACCATTCCTTTCACCTACTAGTGAAACTTTTAGAATCTTACAACTCTCTTTCTCTTAGATATCATGCATAGTAGTTGAGTAGCAAGGAGGAGCTTGAGCCTTAAGCTTAAGGTGAAGCCATGGTCATCTTCAACCTTGGTTGAAGCATGAATCTCGGGTTGTGATTCTTCCTTTCTTTTCTTCTTCACCAAGTTCTTATCTATGGTGATAATTTGCATATAGAGGAGTTGTGAACAAGTATTGTATCTTTGATAAGTTCATATTCAACCTTGGGAATGTGAAGCTTTGGAGCTCAGAGCTTTGAAGTTGTTCTTAAGGCGGGTTATATAACTTGAACCCAATCATGTTATTATTCACTTTCAATCTTGCTATACATGTTGATCTACTTTCAATTTTGATTTTTCTTGAATGATTGATGATTATATGATTTCTAATAGTTGCATAGGATTGTTGTCCATGAACTAGAACAGTAAGGGACAAAAGTCTAGAGCTTGATGATGATGACATCATCATGGCACAAATCGATATCGGGTTGAAGCACCTCTAACCCGATATGGTAATGAAACCCAATATGGTGATATGAAATCCATTATACCTTGGAACCCCACACCCCTATCATTTTTTACATTTGGGTTAGTTGAAAAAGGACTAACCAGTTGTCTATCCTGTCACTCAACACATGGTAGGTTGATACTTTGAAGGTTTGAAAAGGTATGAGCATAAGGGTCTAACCTGATATGCAAAACCCTACACTTGAGTAAACTGATATAAGTGACACACACACCCCTCTTGGATGATATGGTGGTAAGTACACACCTCTTGGATTATATGGTGATAAGCACACACCTCTTGGACAATATGGTGGTAAGTACACACCTCTTAGACGATATGGTGATAAGCACACACCTCTTGGACTATATGGTGGTAAGACACACCTCTTGGATGATATGGTGGTAAGCACGCACCTCTTGGATGATATGGTAGTAAGCATACACCTCTAGCTCGATATGGTGGAAGCACCTCAAAACCAATATGGAGGTAAGCACCTCAAATCTGATATACTTGATTGAGTAATACATGAAGTGTGTTATGTCAAATGATACATTAAGATGTAAAGAGTTTAATGCATTTTGATAAGTGTAGGCCAATGTACCTTGAGAAAAGGGTTGAGCCAACTTAATAAAGTATGATGTAATCAATATCCTAGTGAGGATGAGAGAGCAAGTCATACTTTGTGTGATAATCATTTAATGATAATTGATGAGAATAAACAAGTATGATTGAATACTTATGATATCAATGTATGCTCTTAATATGTGTGGAGCTATGAATTAGGGTTTTGATTCTTGATAATATGAACTTGAAATCCTAATCAGCTAAAAAGGGAAACGCTAACCCTAATAATGGGAAGGTTGTATTTCTCTTGTATTGCATGGTGATGATATGTACTTGATATTGTTTTTATCATGAAATACTAACCATGCAGGTATCATGAGATGATGAGCATAGCCAGGTATGAGCTATGATGTTTCATATGATACAGATTAAATGGACCTTGTGAGCCATGTGAAATAATTGTGCAACAAGTATAATGCATACTTGGGTTTGAGGACCTAGAGGTAATAGTTACCTGATAATAGGTGACAATGTTCGATGATAAACTAACGGTTTGAATACCCCCAAATCTAGCAATCATGATGATGATAATGTTAAGGGATGAGAATCCTCAGTAATGTGATAAAGGAATTAGACCCCGAGTGTTATGCATTCAATGTGTTCCAAAGATTATGAAAGTACTTGATAAATGTATTACACCTTTCTTTGTAGCATTTGTTATAATTCATGCTTGTAACTTGGTCAATGCTAAAAGATATTGTAATGGACCTAATTAATCAAGTGGAACCTTATCATGTAGTTGCCTTGGCCATAGATCCATTCAGTGTCAGAATTTGTTGAATGGTGAAATGAGTTTAACTCGGAGAGCATATTTTTCAATATGTGGGGGTAATGGGCAAAAATATCCTTACGTCCAAATAGGGATTGCTATGTGATTTCCCTCATCATCATAAGAGTATGGCTATATGCCATGACTCAATATTAATATACTGGGGATTGTTGTGTGGTCTCCTTGAAGAGAGTGCATGTTACGGCTGTAACTCTATAGCGAAGATGCCACTATACCCTGGCAAGCTAATTGCAGTTTGACATGTGATGTCACTGCCAGTGGTCTCTTACTGACTGAGACGTGTGAGGTCTTAGAATCCGTCTCTTCCTTTGACCTAGTATGGTACCGATGCTTTACGTAGTCGTGGTCAGTGGGAGCATGAGTGTTATACCTCATCTCCTCAAGGCATAAGTGTGATTGTAAATATATAATCAGCCGTGTAGCTTATTTGATTAAGGATTGAATATGGAAACATTAGTTAATGTTACACTACTTTTATACATCTTAAATGGATAGATGTTATATGTGTTCTTCATATTCTTAATAAAGTGAATATATGATTTATTGCTCTATCATAGATAGTTGCATTGCTTTAAAAGATGATATCGCTCTATTCTTCTTATAAACAGTGATTAATCTTAATTATTAAGATAAAAGATCCTCTGCTCAGTTTTATACTATTTACTTGTGATAATAATGTTGTTGGCAGAGAGTTATATCTCTCGCTGGGACTTTTGTCTCACCCTATTGGTCCCAATATTTTTAGGTGGACGTGGATGGGGAGGTAGAGACTGTACTGCAGAGGGAGGACAACAGCAACAGAGACAACAGTAACAGCTCAGGTTGAGTGTGTTGTTTGTCGTGTCTTGTAGATAGAAGTTCTATGTGTCGTCTCTGTACTCTCAGGTCCTTGGGAGTTAGTAAGTAATGTTTTTATAAATGATCTGATATTTTGACTTGTAGGCCTCGAGGTTTTATGTTGCTTATGTATATGTTTGGGCAAAGCAACTGGTATATGATATCCTCAAGATGAAATGGTATAATGTATGTACAATGTGAACCATGATGTATATATTGCTATGGTTCTTCCCTTAAGAGTTTCCTGGCAATGGATCTCTTTGCAAAATGGTTTTAATTTTTAGTGATCTTCGTTAATCCGCTGCTAATGGTTATTCCACGTAATTACTATGCAATTTGGATGTTAGTTTGATAGCGGTCGTCACAAGTTTTGTTATCAGAGCCTAAGGTTCGCTGAGTCTACAGAGACATAGGATTAAGGTTGTTGAGTCTGTTCTAGTGTCCTCCAATTTATCTTATAGTGATTTCTGCTCATTTAGAAGAAGAAGTAAAGCTAAAAGATGGCTGGAGCACACAAAGAACATGTTGTTGAGAGCAGTATTGCTGCACCAAGAGGAGGTGCAAGGGATCAGGCAAGAGAGGAATCAGTGCCTGAGAATGCTAGAAAACTCAGCCTTTCATGCTCTTTTTGGGCATTTCATGACCACAATAATGCATATGGTTGACCGAATGCCAGCACAAGCACCTAGGGCACCAGTTTCCAATGAGGGACATGGGTCTGGTAAGACCTTTGAGCGGTTACGCTGCGTAGGAACCACCGAATATTCTGGTACAGCTGACCCAGCAGACGCAGATTTATGGCTCACTGAGCTGGAAAAAGCCTTCAGAATCTTTAGCATCCTAGAAACTGATAAAGTTAGGCATGTTGTGTATTAAAAGGAAGCACTGGCCATTGGTGGGCCACTGAAGAATAAAAAAGATCGAGTGTTGAGGTCAGATGGGAGGAGTTCTGATGTGAGTTTGTCAGTAGATACTTTCCCGGGACTTATCTGGATGAGAAAATCTCACAGTTTGAGTGTATTAAGAAAGGACCAATGAAGATTAGTGAGTATGAAGCTAAGTTCATGGAGCTTATATAGTTTTATCCACACATGGCTACTACAGAGGAGGAGAGGATTCAACGTTTTGAGAAGGGTCTGAACGTTGAGTTATCCACATCTGTGCTTTAGAGAATAGAGAGAGGTTTTCCACCTTTGTGGAGTCAGTTAGGAAGATAGAGAGGTCGGTGATTGAGAAACGTGAGGCTAATAGTAGGAAAGGACCTGCCCAGTTCCAGGCACAGAGGTCTAGAAGCTTCAAGAAACTAAGATTTCATGTACCATTAGCACCACAGAAGTTCAATGCACATATGCAGTGGACATCAAGCAAGGGTAGAAGCTGTAGTTTTCTACCAAGTGGAGCCAATAGTAAGACATCAATGTTAGTAACAGGACCATCTAGACCACAGGAGGATAGAAACTGCTTCAAGTGTGGGCAGACAAGACATATGATAAGGGATTGTCCAGTTAGAGACATGGAGGTAACCCAACCACTGAGGTAGAGTCAACAAGACTCTCAGAGGCAACAGTTTAGTAGTGGCACACGAGAATGTGAACAGGCATCCCAAGTAGGTTCATCTACACTAAACAATAGAGCATAGATTCGACAACAGGCAACAACGAGATTCTATGCAATGAATCAGCTAGAGGCAGTAGTCAATCCACGAGTCATGACAGGTTAGATGGAATTGTTTCATTTAGATATGTCTTCATCCTGCTTCATATCTATTTTGATTGATACGGGTGCTACACATTCCTTTATCACTCGATAAGTGATTCATGACTGCAATATGATTGTCAATCGTAGAGTAGATAATTTGTTATAAGAAACTCCATTAGTCGGATCTGCAGTGTTGCGGGAGGTATGTTCTCCTTGTGTTCTTTCTTTTTTAGAACACAACATTCAGGTGGATCTTATACCACTTGAGATGCACGGGTTAGATGTAATTCTTGGGATTGATACCCTAGAAAAGTATAAGGTTGTCTTGGATTGTGGCTCCAAGCAAGCTATGTTTGCAAACAGTGATGAGACATGGGTCTTTTAGGGGGACAGAAAGATTCTTCCAACCTATCTAGTATCATCAATGGTAGCTGAGAGACTGATCTGACAAGGATGTGAAGCATTCTTAGCACATGTGGTTGATACCAAAGCAGAAAGTCTTCCTGAAGTTCCTGTTGTCAGGGAATTCAAGGATGTGTTTCCTGAAGAATTTCCAGATATTCCTCCACCCCGAGAGATTGATTTTGAGATTAATATAATTTCATGTACGCAACCCATTGCCCAAACACCTTATAGGATGGCGCCTGCTGAGATGGCAGAACTCAAGAAACAATTACAGGAGTTGTTTGAGAAATTCGACTGAGTACTTTGCCATGGGATACTCCAGTTCTTTTTGTTAAAAAGAAGGATGGGTCTATGAGGTTATGCATAGACTATAGACATCTTAACAAGGTGAGTATAAAGAACAAATATCCTCTGTCAAGAATAGATGATCTGTTTGACCAGTTGCTTGGTGCAACAGTGTTCTCTAAGATAGATCTAAGGTCAGGATATCATCAGTTATGTATCAAGGAGAGTGACATACCTAAGTCAGCCTTTAGGATAAGGTACGGTCATTATGAGTTTGTAGTTATGTTGTTTGGACTAACTAATGCACCAGCTGCATTCATGGAGCTGATGAATAGAATCTTCCGACCATTCCTTGATCAGTTCATAGTGGTCTTCATAGACAACATCCTGATATACAGTAGAGATGGTCAACAACATGAACAACACCTTCGTCAAGTCTTGACTTTGTTGAGACAACACAAGATATATGCTAAGTTTAGCAAGTGCGAGTTCTGGTTGTTAGAAGTGTCTTTCCTAGGACACATCATTTTTGCTTCAGGAATTCACATTGATCCACAGAAAGTGGAGTTTGTTTTAGAGTGGGAACAACCCAAGACACCAACAGAGATTCACAATTTCTTAGGTCTGGTAGGTTATTGAAGACTTCAGTTCTCTAGCATTACCCCTAACTAGGTTGTCCAGGAAGGAGGTTCCTTTTGTCTGAAATGACAAGTGCTAGCATTCTTTCTAGTTGTTGAAAGAAAGGTTGACTAGTGAACATGTGTTGGTTTTACCTGAGTAGGGAAAGGGATACATTGTCTTCTGTGATGCCTCTAAGAATGGTCTAAGATGTGTGTTGATGCAGAGTAAGCATGTAGTTTCTTTTTCTTCCCAAAAGCTTAAGAAACATGAGGAGAATCATCTAACACATGATCTAGAGTTAGCTGCAGTGGTCTATGCGTTGAAGATTTGGAGGCATTATCTTTTATGGAGAAACGTGTTTGATTTTCACATACCATATAAACTTAAAGTACATCTTCTCACAACACGGGTTGAATATGAGACAGCACTGATGGATGGAATTAATCAAGGACTATGATTGTACAATTGATTATCATCCAGGAAAAGATAATGTAGTGGCAGATGCACTAAGTAGAAAATCTTCATATCCACCCATATATAAAGCACAATTGAATTCTTTAAAGTGCTTTAAACATGACATGTTTGTCTCTTTGAGACAAATAAATGTATAGTTAAAAGTATCTTTGTTAGTTGGATTGTTGGCCAAGATGCATGTGAAACCTACTCTGAGACAACAGATTAAAGAAGCACAACAGGCTAATACTGTGATTCAGCAGATCAGGTCAAAGTATGGTAGTGAGAAATTGTAAGGGAGTGTGAAATCACCCCTTTACTAAAATATGATAAAAAAACACCATTGGAAAGCAGCGGAATAAAAAAAATAGCTGACTGTATTCAATTTCATAAAAGGTTTACAAAAATACATCAAATTCTTCCATTAGGGTTTACATCAAGACACACAATCATGATCTAGATAGAGGGAAGTCCAAACTACTTCAATATTGTCTCCAAGCAACATATCCATCAACTGAGTCCAAGCCAAAAGCTAAGATCTTCCTTGTCTTATCCATCACCTTGCTCAACACCTGGGTGGTTGGGAAGGCACCCAGCAAAAAGGGAAAGAAAAGAAAAGTATGTGTCACAAAACTAATCTAGGATATCAAGATAAGTAAAGCAAATAAGAACAGGCTAGGGTTCATCATAAGATGAAGATAACAAGAATATGAGGCTATATTCAAAAGAAACTTCCATTAACCATTATATCAAAAAAGGATTTGCATGTAAGATATTTATGCCTACCTAACTAAGTAGGGTTGAGGCACCTACCAGACCTCTAACCTTAGGTGAGGGGAGAATAAGACATTCCCAATCACCTACAATATTATGGGGAGAATAAGACATTCCCCAGGGCGATTATTTACATGCCCTCTGTGGGTGGTTGTACATAAGTACTGCTACTTCAAATTAAATAGAACATAAATCCACATGCTAGAAAAGTATTCATGGCAAGAGTAGTCATAATATTCAATAAGCATGGCAGTGGGGTATAAGACCCAAATAAGAAGAAATTATAATCTAATTTGAGGCATGAACAACATTAGGATTGAAGAATAGAATATTTACGGTTCATTTAAGCCTCATTAGGGAAATATAGGATTTGGCTGCAATTATCCCAACATAGGGTGTAAGGAATGCACATACCTCTCTTACTGATATCAATTACTAACTTTCACCACTTTAATTGAGTCCAAGTTCCACTTTGCCTATTTTCAATGTATTAAAATGTATTAGAGTACATAGTGCACTTTAATATATAGAAACCCTATTTTTAGAGATTTTTAGCAAAATTCGGATTTAGACTCTTAAAACATCACCAACAAACTTATTAGGTTTTCCTGATCAAGAAAACATATATTTATGTTAATTTTGGAGTTATGATGATTAAGATGTAATTTTTATGGATTTTATGCATTAAATTCGTTTTACAAAAATCACCCTTCGTCAAACCATGAAATCAGACCTTGAAAATATTTTTATTAGATAGATATTAATTTTCCAATTCCAAAACATATTTATGTGTCAAATTTGGATAAGCGGTTGAGAAGATATGAATTTTGCAATACTAACCAATAGGAAATTGCCACATCATCAAACCGATCGAGATAATTAAAGAGTGAGGGAGAGGGAGAAAACACCATTCGACCAAGATCAGGTTTGAAGTTGCATAGGTAACCAAACTAGAGCTTTTAGAGAAGGTAAAATAGCAAGAAATAAAAACCTTAGAAGAGCATGGTAAAAAGAGACGGAAATCGTCGATTTTCAACATAAAAGCATGAGTTTTAAGCATGTACTAAGCAATATATGAGAAGGAGGTTGACAAAACTTGCCTCTAGGGAAGATAAGAAGGTCCAAACAGCAAGGATCCGAGCTTAGAAGGTCTGGTTGCTCCAAGCCTAGCTCCTTTCTTGGACAAAGATCACCTTCTCAACTTAGAGGTGATAAACCCTAGCAAAAGAGCATAGAGATGAGGTGTTTTAGTGTTCTAGGTGGGGTTTCACCATGGAAGTCCATGGTTACGACCTGTAATAGGGTGTAAGGAAGACTAATAGTATGAAAATAGGGAATTAAGGGAGGAAACTTACTAGTTTTGGTCGAAATTACCAAGGAGGAGCATTAGAAACCCTAATAGAGCAATTTGGAAGCCCTAGGAGCCTTCTTCACCAAGGTAGGCTCCCTCTATTACCTTGGGGCAGCAACTTCGTGGCCAAATACAGAAGGAACTATTATCTAAGCTATAGGAAAGAAAAGGAGAGCAATAGTTTTTGAATTGTGAGTTGGGAAGGGGTATACATGGCTATATATAGAAAGAGGTGAAGCATGAGGAGTCTTAAGGGACTTTCCATGTGTTTTTAGCCTAGGGATTGATGGCCATGCAAGAGGATAGCTCATAGAGGCTTCATACATATCCAAAGTTGGTTCTAAGGGCCCATAGATTATTCTAAGCCATCCCCACCATTTTGAAAGAAAGAAATAACATCATTGGTTGATAGCTTTTAAGGATAAGCATCTTTATAAAGAGGGTAATCCCTTTTTTGGTGCCAAGGAGGTGAGTTTTGATAATATCTGTATTTGATGAGATTGGTCCAGATTTTTGGTGCCAAGGAGGTGAGGTTCGAAAACAACTCTATTTTAAATCTCAAACCATCATGGTCCATTCCAAATAATCTCCTCAACCTAAGGATTGATAAAGCCCATTCGCTAATCACCAGTAACAGATCAAATTCCTTTAAAAGATGTATCCTTTCCCAGGTAAGTCAAAATGAATTCAGACATCTTTCAAGTTCTATGGAAAACAACACCTCAAATATCATCACTTGGAAATGGGGGAAAGATTATTCGGTTAAACTTGCTTACAATTTTCTCTCTTTCAGAGGCATATCCCCTTCATCATCAAATATTTGGAAACAAAAATGGCCACAAAAATACAAAACTTTCTTATGGCTTCTTTTACATAACAAACTTTTTTCAGGTGAAAACATCACAAAAAAGGGTTTCATTGGTCCGTTTAGATGTGCTCTCTGTGAAAAAAATAGTGACTCGGTCAGCCACATCTTCTTTAAATTTTCTTTTTCTTGAACTATATTTTCGCATTTCATGAGAAATTACCTTCCTGTTCTCCAGGAAGACACTTTCCCCATCCAAACAACACCTTCAAGACTTTACAGAAATTTCAAAAGCAGTGATCTTTTCACCACAATCTGCTGGAATCTTTGGAAAGAAAGGAACAATAGAACTTTCAACAACAACAAAAATTTGGCAAGAAATGTTATAACTCAAGTAGATGCCGAACTTCATATCCTTACTAAACTGCAGGAAAATTAGCAGAAGGGAGACAAGATGAATCAGAGGAAGGTGAATCAGAAGTTGCTTTTCTTTGCGACCTTAAAGCTATGGTGGATGATGAGACTGGCGTCATCTTAGTACAACAACAACTATGACTTATCTTTCTGGTTCAAGGGTAGCTCAAACAGCAAAATCTCTAGGATCCAAAACTTTTTATTCGCAGGGGGCTTGTTTTTAAGGGGTGCCCCCCCACGTTAGCAAAACAATGCTCTCATAGGCTTATTTTCCTTTTCAGTCTTTTTTTCTTTCCACTGTCGTTTACAAACATTTTGTAGGTTTTCCACATAAGCAGGTTTTTTCTTGCTTGATGTGCTTTTAATATATAACATTACCTTTCCTCAAAAAAATAAAAAATAAAGAGGGTAATCCCTGTAATGCCCTTGGAAAGAAATACCATCAAACCAAGGTGAAACTAGGTTCTCCAATAGTTTCAAATCTTGTTAATGGTAAGGGAATATATAAGGATTAAAATGCAGTTGATAATTTGCAAAGAAAACCTCCCAATTGGGTAAATTGCATAAAAGTCCAAAATGTACCTAAAATTGCATAACTTGCACAAACAACATCCAAATCGAACCAAACTTCATCCAAAAGTTATCTTTGATGTGTAGAATATGATTTTTCCATTTTTTACATATTTTGAATTTATAAAATCACATTATTAATTACTTATGCCTTTTATTGTTTTTCTCTCTCCTAAACTTATCCTAATATTTCAAGGTAGTCCAAATTAGATGAAATTTGACATGTAGGCTAATTTTTATATGTAGATTTCGAATTTGAAGTTTGTTTCCTCTTTTGAGACTTCTTTTTATGAGATATGTCATATGGCCCATTAACAATCCATTATCTAAATTGTTCATCCAATTAAGTTTCTTATCTTCATATTACCACTAAAATGAGTTATGTGGCATACTTTATGTTTTCAAATCACATCTAAAAGTTAGATTAAGGTTTAGAGCACTTAATTATGGTAATTAAGCTTTCACTGAGGTATTTGTGCATAAACCCTTCCATTGGTACAATTAGTGAATAAATGTTCACTAAACCACTATAAATTGCACTAATTAAATAGAAAGGCCAATAAAGATAGAAATGAAAGGAAAAGATGGGAAAGAGGGTCAAAAGATAAAATTCAAGAATTCGGTATGTTACAGAAATGGGACAGTTTCCATGAGTCAGAGGATGAGGTAGTCTGTTACCATTGTAGGATGGCAGTACCTGATGCCAATGACTTAAGAAAGATAGTTATGGAAGAAGCTCATTCATCTATGTATGCAATGCATCTAGGGAGTACTAAAATGTATCATAACTTAAAATATATGTATTGGTAGCCTAGTTTGAAGAAAGATGTAGCTAAGTTTGTTATGCGGTGTCCAGTGTGTCGGCAAGTTAAAATAGAACACCAGAAGCCTGTACGAACATTGCAACGCTTACCTATATCGCAGTGGAAATGGGATCACGTGACAATGGACTTTGTGGTTGGTCTACCCAGAACAGACAAAGTCATGATTCCATTTGGGTGATATTTGATAGGTTGACTAAGTCAGCATATTTTCTTCCTGTTAAAACAACCTATACTACTGAAAAACTTGCACATATCTACATAGATGAGATAGTGCGGTTACACAGAGTTCCAGCCACAATTGTGTCTGATAGAGGTCCCCAGTTTATAAGTCATTTTTAGGAATGACTACATAAAGCCTTGGATACACAGTCAAAGTTTAGCACAATGTTTCACCCTCAAACAGATGGACAATCTAAAAGGACTATACAGACTTTGGAGGACTTGCTTAGGGCATGTGTTCTTCAGTTTGTAGGAAGTTGGGACTTACACTTGAGCTTAATAGAGTTTGCCTACAACAATAGTTAACAAAAAAGTATGGATATGGAACCATATGAAGCATTATGTGGTAGATGTTGTAGATCTCCATTATGTTGGTATGAGATAGGAGAATACCAACTTCTGGGTCCTAAATTAGTGCAACAGACAACTGAAAAGATTAAAGTAATACAACAACAATTGAAGGCTGCACAGGATAGACAGAAGTCATATGCCAATAAACGTCGTAGACCTTTAGAATTCCAAGTTGGAGATAGGGTGTATCTCAAGGTCTCTCCTTGGAAAGGTGTTCTCAGATTTGGGAAAAAGGGTAAGTTATCTCCTAGATTTATGGGACCTTACCCAGTGATAACACAGGTAGGAAAGGTAGCCTATAGGTTGGAGTTGCCACCTGAGCTACATAGACTACATCCAGTGTTTCATATATCTATGCTGAGAAAGTGTCATCTTGATATAGAGTTGGTGTTGCAACTTGTAGAGGTAGAAGTGAATGAAGATATATCCTATGTGGAAGGTCCAATGATGATTCTTGACTGAAGAATCAAGAAGTTGAAAAAGAAAGACATAGTTCTTGTGAAAGTTCTCTGTCATCACTGTGACATTGAAGAAGCCACATGGGAGATGGAGGAAGAAATGAGGAGGAAGTACCCTTCTCTTTTCTCTTGAGATTTCAGGGATGAAATCCATGTTAGGGGTTGATAATTGTAACATCCCTAACGACCTGGGTTATGCCATAACCCTGGAAGTTTTGCTTAAGTAAGTTATTTATAAACTTGTTTTAATCTTTTCAAAAGTAATAAAGACTCTAGTAGAGTTTAATTTTCAAGTTTGAGTTTATTTGCAAATTGTCTGTGCATTATATGATAGTTTGGGTGTCAATTGCAATTTACCCAAGATGAGGGGTTATATTGCAATATGTCACATGTTTAACGTGCCTCAAGTGCTTTATCATCATAAGAGAGAGAATGATGCTAAGAGGTGGCTTGTGGAAAGCCTAAGTTCCAAGTTGGAGCTTGTTTGAATAATGCTTGTGCCTTGTGTACCAATTTTGGTGCAAATTGCAATTTACCCAAAATTTAGGGTTGATATGCAAATTACCACCTCTAGAGTGTCCCTACTCTATCTTAGAATCATCTAGAGGAGAGAGAAAGAAATAGGCACCATGTTTGAATCATATTTGAGTGATGGTATTCTTGGTGATGAAAAGACCAAGAAGAGTTGTTAGTTGAAACCCTAAAATGAGTTGTATTGAGTTGTAGAGCTTATATGGGAGTGCCTATCAGCCAAGAAGCCATATAGGAGGTACCATATTGTTTTTTCAACTCTTATCAAAGGCCATGATGAGTTAAGCACCTCAAGAAGGTGATGGATATCAGTTTACAACTTTCCTTGGAAAAGTTGTATTGGTTTGTGAATAAAGTGATGTTGGGTTTAAATATCTTGTTCAACAAGATAACTAATGGATTATCTCCAAGAGTTTTTCATGTCAATATAAATATGTGTACATGCATGGACACGTGTCAACCCATGCATGGACATGTGCCACCTAGTAGTATAAGGTGATGACACCTCTTATACACTCTCTCTCATGAGCCTCAATTATATATACCACTCCTTTCACCTACTAGTGAAACTTTTCGAATCCTACAACTCTCTTTATCTTGGATATCATGCATAATAGTTGAGAAGCAAGGAGGAGCTCAAGCCTTAAGCTTAAGGTGAAGCCATGGTCATCTTCAACCTTGGTTGAAGCATGAATCTCGGGTTGTGATTCTTCCTTTCTTTTCTTCTTCACCAAGTTCTTATCTATGGTAATTCTTATCATATAGATGAGTTGTGAACAAGTCTTGGATCTTTGATAAGTTCATCTTCAACCTTGGGAACATGAATCTTTGGAGCTTGGAGCTTTGAAGTTGTTCTTGAGGTGGGTTATATAACTTGAACCCAATCATGTTATTATTCGCTTTCAATCTTGCTATACTTGTTGATCTACTTTCAATTTCGATTTTTCTCGAATGATTTATGATTCTATGAGTTCTAATAGTTGCATAGGACTGTTGTCCATGAACTAGAATTGTGGCAACACATCCCATTATCACACAGATAATGAGGTGTTACGCGAAAACGTGCGGAAATCACCATAACCACAGCTTATCAAAAACACGGGTTAATTAAAACTGATTGTGGAAACTGATAAACTGAGTAACATATTACATTCCAGTCCATATCCTGCAAGAAAACATGTTATGTACGCATCCACACAAGCCTGGATACATGTCCACAGCTTAGAGCAACAGCTGTCCTGTCATAACCTTGAGTTCACCACCTGTTCATACATATGAAGGCCCACATCTGGCCATCAGTAGGATATACAAACGATCTCATTCGTACATCGTAAAACATCGTCAAAACACCGCCAAGGACCTGATAGTACAGGGATGACTCTAGACGCTACACCAAAACATCAAAACAGCAGCATCTCCAAAGCTTTCCTTCTACTGATCTTCTTGCTGCTCGGCCGCAACTCTGCGACCACCACCATGACAAGCTCGACCACCTAAAAAGGGTGAAAACCAGTGGAGTGAGACAATTGAACATTGTCCCAGTGGGAGGCATAACTCCGCGCCAAAACTACACAACCTCAGATAAGATAAAGCTTATAACAACAGATATATTGATAAGGAATATAACAGAAACAGTTTATGAAAAGCAAGGCCATCTGTACCATACAATTTACCAGCTGTACCAAAAAGGTATATAACATGCATACCTCTCAATGGGACATGATTGACGAGATGAAATATATATATATAACTTACCACATAGGAGTAATGCATAAGCAACTGCAAGATAATTAAAGTTAACTACACAAACAAGGCCTCAACCAATGTTTCGTGTTTATCTTAAACAGTACATACTAAACGGCTAGATTACGTTTTATTATTCCCTGAGGAATTGAACCGTACCGTTCAATTCCAACCTTCGGCTGTGAAGCCCATAGCCGGTGCCATATAAGGTCAATGGAAGAGTCAGAATCCAAGACCTTCTCCGCCTCATGTCTGTATATAAGTATAACATAAGCAGGACCGCAGTCTCATGCTTGAAGTGGTCATAGCCACAGGGTTAGCTCTTCAGTCTACCCTCTATCGCAGAACATGAGTATAACATAAGCAGGACCGTAGTCTCATGCTGAAGTGGTCATAAGCCACAGGGTTAGCTCTTCAGGCTACCCTCTTCCTAGCCCGCCTTGGTACAGGTCACGGCGCTAGTAAAACTGAGCCATGTGTCTAAACACCGTGCTCTAAGCCATGAACGCATTCATGCTCAATATATCATATGTATGGGCTATGTTCACCTCGCCCTTATCATTACTGGGCTATGTTCACCTCGCCCTTATCATAACTGGGCTATGTTCACCTCGCCCTTATCATAACTGGGCTATGTTCACCTCGACCTTGAGTCTACAACCGCAGTTGCACTCTTACCTCCTCACTTTAGGCTAGGAGAAACCTCGCATATTCAAAAATATGTGCTCCGGGTTAACCCACAGGAGAACCTATTTCATCATCACCCTATCCTGACTGGTGATGAATCTATGGCCAGGGCAAACTACATGATATAATTCCACTATAATTAATTAGTGTCTTTTAGATGGATTGCAAGATTCAACCAAATTGTATAACATGCAAGACATAACAAAAGGAAAACAACATAAACTCAACATTATGCATTTCCTACAATTTACATCACATTGATCCATCACAAGGATCTCACATCACATGTTATCACTTGGCCTCTTGCCAACCATCTAGATCCCTCTCAAGGATCATCACATATCATGGGATCTCAATCCTTCATCACATAGTGCCATTAGCCTCTTAAGGCTTTCATCATCATCATGGAACATCATTCATAATACACCTGTCATCACAATGTTCATTTACCCAATTCTCATAGCCTTTCATTGGGCTAAGCATTACCTGCATGGTTAGCATCATTCAATAACTAGATGAATAATCAAGAGTCTTACATTATCAACATAAGATGATAATTAGGGTTAAGTACATTGCCAGCACATAATGGCAATAATAACTATATTCGTGCCCTATCTTAAGGTTACACATGTAAACACATAATCAAGCAACCCTAATGCATGCTCAAGATCACATTTGGCATTTAAGAAATAGAGTAGTTACATTCATACACATATACTTTAGCCACAAGAACATAATTCTCGTTATTAAGCGATGAATCGTCATAAGAGCATCATAACAGGTCGTGCCCTCACAAGAGATAACAACAACCCTCACTAGAAGTCACCCCCGGGCAGAACCCACTCCTATCCAGCCCCTATCGGGCGTGCAGCCCTAGCAGGCATGCAGGGTGTCTGGGTGAGCAGGTATCAGGCGAGACGTGTGCAGGTGAGCAAGAGAAATCCATGCGAGCAACAAAGGCTAGGCGATCCGAGCTACTGGGCGAGCAGCCTGTCGGGCAGAGCTGGCTCAGGGCGAGCAGCCTGTCGGGCAGAGCTGGCTCAGGGCGAGCAGGGTCAGGTTGGTATCGGGCGTGCGAGCAGAATTCATGCGTGCAAGATAAAACTGAGCAGGGCAGTATCGGGCGAGCCGTGCAAGAGAGAACTAGGGCAAGGGCTGTCGGGCATCACCTCCCCACACATCTCAACTAAGGTTCAAGCCATCTAAATGAGCTCACCATCTTGCCCAAGGTGAGAGGAGAGTCTTGCTCAAGCCACTAAGTCATTAGCTCACCTCAATCGGGTAGGAAAGAGGGGTATTGCTCATGACATTAGGACCCAAGCTCACTCATATAGACCAAGGGGAGAAAGGAGTGTTGCTCTCCTAAACCCTAGATCTCAAGGATCGGACAACATGCAAGATAACTAAAGATCAACTACTAAGATCATATATTGAAAGGAGAGTAGAGTAGTTTAGGGTTAGAGTCATGCAACCCGCCTTAAGCTCCAAGTTAGAAGATGCACTTCAAGCTCCAAGGGTATCTCGACCACCGAGGCTCCTCCAAGGGTGTGTATCGGCCACCACCTTCCTTCTCCAAGGGTGTGTCGACCTCCAAGCTCCTTCTTCAAGGGTGTGTATCGGCCACCAAGCAAGGGAAAGAGAGGGTGTGTCGTGCACAAGAAGGAGAGGAAATAAAAGGGACCTCAAGCTAAGGAAGGAACCACCTATATAGATGAGAAAGGAGGAGAAACCAAGGTTGTACATGGCAAGGTGTCTTCCACCCAAGGGACACATGTCCACCAACTCAAGCCACCACTCTTGCAAGCCATAGAACACTTGTCCAAGATGTGTACCATGTGTTCTCCAAACATGACCAAGGTTGGACCAAGCACCATGGGCGACACAAGCTCCACACTAGGCCGACACAAGCTCTACTTGGCCAACACAAGCTCCAAGCAAGCCCAAACAAGGAACTCCAAGGCCCAAACGAGCTCAACAAAGGCCCAAAGAACTCAAACAACAAGCCCAAGCCTTCCTCTCAACCCTAGAGGAAGAAAAGAGAGAGAAGAACACCTCTCAAGGTGACAAACTTGCTCCCAAAACCCTAGACTTAGGCTATTTGTAAGTAGCACCCTCAACTCTCAACAAAGCAAAACCAAACCCTAATCACCACCAAAGGTGATTAGCAAGCATAAAACCACCAAGGTTAAGCAAAGTAAACAGGGTAAGCCCTAAACGCAGATCAGGGTCCTTACAAGAATAGTAAGGGACGAAAGTCTAGAGCTTGATGATGATGACATCAGCATGGCACAAATCGATATCAGGTTGAAACACCTCTAACGTGATATGGTAATGAAACCCAATATGGTGATATGAAATCCATAATACCTTGGAACCCCACACCCCTATCCTTTTATAAATTTGGGTTGGTTGAAAAAGGACTGACCAGTTGTCTAGGCTGTCACTCAACACATGGTAGGTTGATACTTTGAAGGTTTGAAAAGGTATGAACATAAGGGTCTAACCCGATATGCAAAACCCTACACTTGAGTAAACCAATATAAGTGACACACAAACACACGTCTTGGACGATATGGTGGTAAGTACACACCTCTTGGATGATATGGTGGTAAGCACACACCTCTTGGATGATATGGTGGTAATCACACACCTCTTGGACGATATGGTGATAAGCACACACCTCTTGGACAATATGATGATAAATGCACACCTCTTGGACGATATGGTGATAAGCACACACCTCTTGGATGATATGGTGATAAGCACACACCTCTTGGATGATATGGTGATAAGCACACACCTCTTGGATGATATGGTGGTAAGCACACACCTCTTGGACGATATGGTGGTAAGCACACACCTCTTGGACGATATGGTGGTAAACACACACCTCTTGGACGATATGGTGGTAAGCACACACCTCTTGGACGATATGATGGAAGCACCTCAAAACCAATATGGAGGTAAGCACTTCAAATCTGATATACTAGATTGAGTAACACATGAAGTGTGTTATGTCAAATGATACATTAAGATGTAAAGAGTTTAATGCATTTTGATAAGTGTAGGCCAATGTGCCTTGAGAAAAAGGGTTGAGCCAACTTAATAAAGTATGATGTAATAAATATCCTAGTGAGGATGAGAGAGAAACTCATACTTTCTGCGATAATCATTTAATGATAAATGATGAGAATAAACAAGTATGATTGAATACTTATGATATCAATGTATGCTCCTAATATGTGTGGAGCTATGAATTAGGGCTTGATTCTTGATAATATGAACTTGAAATCCTAATCATATAAAAAGGGAGACCCTAACCCTAATAATGGGAAGGTTGTATTTCTCTTGTATTGCATGGTGATGATATGTACTTGATATTGTTTTTATCATGAAATACTAACCATACATGTATCATGAGATGATGATCATAGCTAGGTATGAGCTATGATGTTTCATATGATACATATTAAATGGGCCTTGTGAGCCATGTGAAATACTTGTGCAACAAGTATAATGCTTACATTGGTCTGAGGACCTAGAGGTAATAGTTACATGATAAGAGGTGACAATGTTCAGTGATAAACTAAGGGTTTGAATACCCAGATCTAGCAATGATGATGATGATAATGTTAAGGGATGAGAATCCTTGGTAATGTGATAAGGGACTGAGATGCCGAGTGTTATGCATTCAATGTGTTTCAAAGATTATGAAAGTACTTGATAAATGTATTACACCTTTCTTTGTAGCATATGTTATAATTCATGCTTGTAACTTGGTTGATGCTAAAAGATACTGTAATGCACCTAATTAATCAAGTGGAACCTTATCATATAGTTGCCTTGGCCATAGATCCATTTAGTGTCAAAATTTGCTGAATGGTGAAATAAGATTAACTCGGAGAGCATATTTTTAAATATGTGGGGGTAATGGGCGAAAATATCCTTACATCCAGATAGAGATTGTTATTTGGTATCCCTCATCATCATAAGAGTATAGCTATATTCCATGACTCAATATTAATATATCGGGGATTGTTGTGTGGTCTCCCTGAAGAGAGTGCATGCTGCGACTGTAACTCTATAGCAGAGATGCCACTATACCCTGGCAAGCTAATTGCAGTTTGACACGTGATGTCACTGCCAGTGGTCTCGTACTGACCGAGACATGTGAGGTCTTGGAAGCTGACTCTTCCTTTGACCTTGTATGGTACTGATGCTTTACGTAGCTATGGTTGGTGGGAGCATGAACAATATACCTCATCTCCTCAACGCATAAGTGTGATTATAAATATGTAATCAGTCGTGTAGTGTATTTGATTAAGGATTGAATACGAAAACATTGGTTGATGCTACACTACTTTTATACATCTCAAATGGATAGATGTTATATGTGTTCTTCGTATTCCTTATAAAGTTAATAGATGATTTATTGCTCTATCATAGATAGTTGCATTGCTTTAAAAGATGATATTACTTTGTTCTACTTATAAATAGTGATTAATCTTGATTATTAATACATAAGATCCTCTGCTCAGTTTTATACTATTTATCTGTGATAATAATATTATTGGCGGAGAGTTGTATCTCTCGCTGGGACTTTTGTCTTACCCCATTGGTCCCAACATTTTTAGGTGGATGCGGGACGAGGAGGTAGAGATCGTACTGTAAAGGGAGGACAACATCAACAGGGACAACAGTAACAACTTAGGTTGAGTGTGTTGTATGTCGTGTCTTCTAGATAGAAGTCCTATGTATTGTCTCTGTACTTTCAGGTCCTTGGGAGTTAGTACGTAATGGTTTTATAAACGATATGAGATTTTGGCTTGTATGCCTTGAGGTTTTATGTTGCTTATGTATATGTTTGGGCAAAGCAACTGGTATATGATATCCTCGAGATGAGATTGTACAATGTATGTACAATGTGAACTATGATGTATATATTGCTTTGGTTCTTCCCTTAAGAGTTTCCCGAAAATGGATCTGTCTAAAAAATAATTTTAATTTTTAGTGATCTTTGTTAATCCGATGCTAATGGTTATTCTGTGTAATTACTATGCGATTTAGCTGTCAGTTTGATAGCGGTCGTCACAAGTATGACCCTGATGGACCCCCAAGGCCCATGTCACCCTCGACAAAGTGATATCTCTCACCCTGTACATCAAAAGTAAACCCCTCACATATCTAAAAAAACATAATAACAAAGACAAAAGTATGTGTCCATCCACAAAAATGTGATATTCACTTCAAATTATATTTTTTCATAAAAATATAATCCAATTCAACTAAAATTTCTTATCATCCCTAAAAAATTCTGATTAAAAATATTATTTTCCTCCATGGATAAGGGAGGAAAGGGAGAGTTGTCTTAGTATGTTTGGCTTATATGGGTAGAGGAAGAGAAGTAGAATCTAAGAAAAGTAGATATTAACGTGTCACCTTTTTAATAAGATTAATCTTTAAAATCTTCCACACACCATGCACATGAAGTAAATAAAAACTTCATTTTTTCTTACGTCTCCCTCTAGTAGTCCAACTTTTCCTTCATTTTTTATGTTTGTAAAAATGATTTATCTCAAACTTTTTAAGGCTCCCACTAATTTTCTTTCTTATGAAGTTCTTTTTGAGGTTGAACGTTAATTTTTTTCCTGTTTCTTTCTTCCTTTTAGTTGTTTTATTTGAATTGCTATACCTCTTTTTTAAGTTTCCGCTAAATTTCACTTCAACAATTTCTTATCGTCGTCGGGCATCAATATCGTAAAATAGACGAATTCTTTTGTATTAACATCTATCGTCGAATATATGAGTATTTTTGTCCATATTATCCATGTTTTAATTAGACTTCCCTCTAAAACTCATTGTTTTCCTCTAAATTCTCTTTAGTTTTCCTTTCTTATATATTTTTTACTTCAATTTTTATGTCTGTACTTTTATATATCTAAAAATATCAAATTTCATATGAAATCTCTCTAAAAAGTCTCTTCCAAGTTGTGTGTCAAATATTATTCTAATTTTCATTATGTTTTTATATTTTGTACATATATTCATAATTTCCTCCAACTAATCCTCAAAGTGTTCCCTCACACATTTTATATTTCTCTCTAAATTATATAATAAATTTTACATCAAATCTTTCTCATTCTCCTTGTCCCCACTTTAATTTGGTGGGGATAGAAGTGATTGAAAATAAACATGAATCATTGCTTTCATTTTCCTCCATTTTCCTTATTTTTCCATCACTTTTTCAAACTGAACAACATAACCTCCCCCTTCCTATTCTTTCCTCATACCTAGGGATGACAATGGTGTTAGATTTATAACAAAACTATAACCACACTATATAGAAAAATCAAACACCATATCCACTACAATTTTTAATATGAGAAATCATATCCGCACCATAAAAAAATTGCGGTTAACCGCACCACACCACACCACATCAAATTGTGAACGGATTTCTATTAACATAGTAATAACTACAATATCATACATAAAATGTATGGAATCTTACACAATAAGTGGAAAAACAACATAAACAAGAAATAAAAGGTACATGTATGTTTATTTGTTGTACAAATAAGACAACCATGTGAGTAATAATTATAAAAAAAATATAAAATGCGTACTTCTCTATACATTACATTCCATTTTAAAAATAATGATCTAGCAATCTACGTGAGAATGGCAATAAATAATGTGATTAGGATAGTATTCTACATATAGTTACATATAATTAACATGAATTATATATGGTGCGATTTTTATTCATAGTTTTATCTCTAGAATCATAACCACATCACACCAACAGTTTTATAAACTTAAAACCATATCCACACTAGGGATGACAGTGGTGAGAATATGGTGCAGTTTATAGAAAAACCATAACCACACCACATAGAAAAACTGAACATCATATCTGCACCATATCCACTGTGGTTTTTAATATGAGAAACCATATCCGCACAATAAAAAAATGATGGTTAATCGCACCCCATCACATCACACCAAACTGTGAACAAATTTCTATTAACATAGTAATAACTGTAATATCATACATAAAATGTATGAAATCCTACACAATAAATGAAAATAAAAACACAAACAACAAATAAAAGGTACACATATGTTTATTAGTTATACCAAGAAGACAACCATGTGAGTAATAATTGTAGGGAAAAAAATGAAAATTTATACTTCTCTATACATTAAATTCCATTTCAAAAATAGAAATCTAACAATATACGTAACAACAATAAATAATGTGTTTAGGGTAATATTCTACATATTTATATATAATTAATATGAATTATACGCGATGCAATTTTATCCATGATTTTATCTCTAGAACAATAACCACACCACACCACAATGATTTTATAAACTTAAAACCATATCCGCACCATAACCATTTGGTACGGTTGTGCGGTGTAAAATGTGGTGCGGTAATGCACGATTATGGTTTTTTCACAACACCATTGTCAATTTGCCATCTCTAATCCGCATCATAACCATTTGGTGCGGTTGTGCGGTGTAAAATATGGTGCAATTATCCGCGGATGTGGTTTTTTCACAATTGCCACCCCTACTCATACCAACATTGCCCCCAAGTAAATTTGATAACAAGATTTTGTTTCTCCCAATTAAAAACCATTTACCAAATTGTTAGTTTTCATATAAACTTTTATTTCCATTTGTGTAATATTTTTCTGTATGAAATGTATTTATTTCCAAGTAAAGAAGTTTTGTATGAAAAACATTTCTCTCCATTAATTGCGTTCTCTTCAAGAATTTCATTCCATCAATTAAATAATTTCCCCAATTAACCTTTCACAATAGTTGATTTTCCTATAAAACAAATTTTTATACTATATAACTATTTCCTTCCAAGTGGACACTCCCTAACTGAAGGTTATATAAGTTGCCTATGTTGCCATTATTTATAACATTTTTTTCATTACATCTATCTATAATTCTATAAAATGTTTTCTTTTCCATTCTAATACTCATATAACAAATGATATATTTAAAAAAAAATGATATTTTTATAAATATTTCTCCCTCTTTCTTTTTTTCACGTAAACATGACTTCTTTCTCCCTTCTCCGATCTCTTCTATCCCTTCTCCAAGTTCGACTGGTTTGTTGTAACTGCCGGAAATTTTGGAAGTCATTTTTCAGGAAAAGAAACACAGTTCCAGGAACTGGTTTCGAGTGATTGGTCTGATTTAAAGCATACGGAAAATGCTAAGGGTGAAAAAAACTATCCACATAAGCGAGTAGCAAGGGTAGAACATCTCGCTCCGGTTACGAGCCTGGTTGATGATTATCGCAGTTGTCATTTCAGTTTGGTTGGGCGCCGACAGTGTTGATGACCGGAAGGGCTAGAGGAGATAGACTCCAATGAGTGAGAAAGGTCTATTGTGATTGCCATCTTTACCCTTCTACCCCGCGAGATCGTCGACGAGGACCTCGTCCAGGAGAAGATGCTAGGGATTGCGGCATAGTAATGTTGTGTGTTACTATTTGTTATCGATGACATCTTTTCTGTAGATAACTGACGAGAATGGTGGATAATCAGATCTGAAAATCTGAATCATATTAAGTCAGTTTTGTAGAAGATTTCACGGTTCCAGAAGCCAGCAAACCTCCGGTTGCAGCGCCCTCATCTGCTTTCCGTCGCCCTAATAACGGGAACTAGTTTTCCCTTAGTTTTGGCCCAAAAGTGGGAACCTGCTGCATATATATATTTACGGAAGTGGAGTTACGGGCGTTGGATTTGATTTCCCGAGTTTCCGAAAACCAATCGCCCGATTTTAACCTATGAACTGCAGTTCCTTTCTTTTTTACCTCACTTACGGTGAACCAGTCAGAGCCTTAGTCCCTGTTTGGTTCGGGGTTGGCTTTATGCAAGCCTGTCTGTCTTGGACGAGTTTAGGCCTGCTGGAGTCTGATTCTATTTGGCAAACCAGTCTCATTCTGGGGGGCTGGACTCATTTCAGACTTGTTTCAAGCTGATTCTGTTTGGCTGTGCAGGTTGGGTTTAGTCTGATTCTGTTTGGGAACTGTAGGCAGGATTAGCTGAATCTGTCCTATCCTCGCAGAACTGTTGTTAAAAATGTGGCCTTGTGACGCCGTTTAAACAGAAGTTCTAAAAAAAAGTAACTAAAAAATAACTTAATTGTTATCTATATCACTTTGGTTTAAGAACTCCCATTTTTTGTTGAGATGTGAGTCAAGCGTGTTACCCTTTTGTGGGGTGTTTATGTGGGTGTTTTGGTTGTTTTCTTGAGGTTGAATATGCCTAACATGATATGTTTAATACCCCAAGATATGAGGTAACCTGATAACCCCGTCAGACCAAGAAACAAGATTTTAGCTGATAATTGTCGTCATAAGTGTGACAAATTACATTATCGTCAGTAACAGTCAAGCTACATGAAATATGAAATTGGCAGTCAAGCTACATGAAATATGAAATTGCCCTAATATATTTTGTTCATAACATAAACAAATTACATTATCGTCAGTAAAAGCAACTGATAATAATCATATTGTCATCATTAGTGAAACATAAACGATCACTGATAATAACATAATTGTTTACGGGTGATCTTCGTCAGGGGAGAATGACACTGGGCATGGTTCCTGCACCGGCTGCTTGTTTTGTTGTTTGATGTCGTCTTTTGGCCAATCAAACAACAATGGCAAATGAGGAACATACTGACTGACTTTACCCTTGAGGACTTTGCCCTTGACTTGATCATCAGTCCCGATTTTGCCCTCCTCGTTTGTGTGATTGCAACATGGTTTTGTGCATAAAAGGTTATCTTGAACATATTTATGAATTTTTTCCGGTGACATCAAAAGTTTTTCAAATTTTGCCCTTACCCTTGCCTTTGCACGCGATGTCGACATCTAAAATTAATAAAAACAAAGGTATGAACAAATAACATAATTCGTAAAGTAACTGTGGCAATAAGATAATAATGAAGTAGGAAATTTGATCGCATTATGGTAGCAACATATAATAATGTAACACATAAGTAGAGAATGTATATTGTTGCTACGCAAAAACACAACTACATTTAGCACAAATGCTACAAGTTCATTTGTTTATTTCAATCGTCAGTGCTAAAAAAAATCTCTGGTGGGTAAGTACGACGCGTCGTCAAGAAGTTGCGTTCAATGCTTTGTTGCGCGGCCAATGTGGGAGGAGGCAATAAATCTGCCAATATGAACATATTGTCTCTTACAAACTCTCTTTTGATGTATTGTCATCACATTTGCAACTCAGGCAATGAAATGTAAGGGCCTCCTGTTATGTATAAGAACTGGTGCCATGCCTCCATCCAAGCCTGTGTAGATTATACTCCATTTACACATCTACCCACGTGATATTGGGTTCTCATCAAACCCCTGAGAACCATATCAAGCTCGTGTGACCAGATAAAAGACGGTGTCGGCGGTTGGCCAGCCATATAACAGATTCTGTAAGTAATATATTTTTCAAAAGTAAGGGTGTATATCACAATTAATTGTATTATTTGGTTTGAGCTAATGTTAAGAAAAAATTTGAATAATAACATACATCATTAATAAAACACTCATCAACATGAAGAAAATTTTCATACCACTTAAAATGTAATATGACGTTTATAAAAGTGCCTAAATTAAACAAGTGTATGATGTTCATAACATCCATTGATAGTCATTCTAAACATAGAAGACAATGTAAATGCATTTGCCATTCAACCGTTTGATTTTAATGCAACATACAAACCATGGCATATTCGTTTTCAAGCAACAATCGACAACACTTATCACGAGAACTTCTAAATAAAAACAATAAAATATATAACCGATGACGCGAATGAAAAGTATGGCCGCCATTCGACGTTACGGCGTCATCAGGGGTGAAGGAGTGTCCAACAGAAGCCTACATTGTTCCTCCAATTCTTCTACGTAGCGTTCTAGATAATCATGCTCATACTTTTTGTTGGTGTAAACATCATGGTGGTTGTGATGAATTTCAACAAAATCTTTCAAGTTCATAGCCTGACCCAACACTGACTTGCACTCGAGCGTGAGTAACGCAATCTCAGCTTTCAATGAATCAATTGTAGGCCTGAGATCGATTGCCCAACGAAAGTATATGCAGCAATCTTTCCCCTAAAATGTATTATAAAGTTTACATAAATGACAACGAATGTGTAACGTACAGAGTGGCTACCTAATATGTGTGTTTGTATAAGCGCACCTCGCGAGAAGGACATATGTAATACATTTCTCCAGGTCTTTCACTGAGAATTCCAAAGTCATACAACCCTGCATCGTCAGTGTTAAGTCGCAAGCCTACGTCTAACCCACAGTCACACCGCACAACTTCAGTAGGATTAATAGACATCTACACCATGCATTTTAATCAGTCAAAGGATTTATGGTAATGAAGATTGATTGAAAATTGAAACAATAACATACAAGATAGGCCCCATGGTTTGTTCAATCATAAAATCAAGGTTATATTATGAATGTTCGACATACATCAAAGATGTTATACATCTATGATGTATTGTAACCGTCCTCATTTGAAGTGTTGCCGTCGCTAGTTATGTGAAGACGTTGGCGAAGATATTGGGACCTCGATCGTAGATCTGTAATTTCTAATTGTAGCCTATCAGTGTCTGCTCTGGTGGAACAGACAAAGTCACACTGGGAAGACCATAGCTGACGTTCACTGCGTGCATATGCAAGTTGTGAAAGCATTGCAGCCCTAACGACGGTTAGTGTGGCAATTGTGGGTACAATCCGTTGCGCGGGCAACCTCATATGACATCTATTTTGATTCACAACCCTACCACACGTAAAATATGGCCTGTGTGGGTTGTTGTCTTCAAAATGTACGTTTTGTGCATCCTCGACATCCATATATACGCGTACAGTGGATTGAAGGCCGCATTGACAGCGAGGCATTCCGTTCTCCATTTGAAGACAACCTATGTTGACACAATGTGACGATTCAGATCAGGATCCAAAAAACCAATTCGAGAATAAATCTATTACATATATTGTACTATCGCGACCCCCAAATGTGATTAGCAATAGATTCACGTAAGACTTCGCCCTCCCTTGAATCGGCCTGAGTTGAACCTTGCCCTGAACTCAGGGGAATGTCGGGTGGGGGAATAGAAGACGATGAATTCTCATCAAGTGGGTCATCCATTATGGTGTCGCCGTCATTTTGTCGTCGGATGAAATTGTGTAGGATACAACAAGCAAGTACGATGCGACACTGCGAATGAATTGGATATGTCAGCCCCTTCTTAAGGTACGCAAACCGTCTCTTCAGCACCCCAAATGCTCTTTCTACAATATTACGTAGTTGAGCGTGTCTGTGGTTGAACATCACTTTCTTGCTGGTGTAGGAATGTCTGTTTCCTCGGTACTCAGCAATATGGTATGCTGTGTTGCGATAGGGTGCAAGAAATTGACAAGTGTTGGCATACCCTGCATCTACCAGGTAAAACTTCCCCGGCGGAACTATAAACCCGCTATGGATCCTTGCCGATTGCAGGACCCTTTGGTCAGCAACCGACCCCTCCCACCCAGTGAGGACATATGTAAACTCCATGGAGAAGTCTACTACAACCATGACATTGAGAGTGACATTCCCTTTTCTATCACGGTATCGATTTTGTTTGTCTCTGCTGACCAAGACAGGGATGTGTGTTCCGTCAATAGCCCCTATGGCATTCTATAAACTAAAATAATGTTGTAAACATACAGAATGTTTGAAAATTAATTAAATTTATTAGGGGGGTAACTATTACCTTGAAGTATGGGTAGAACCTTGTGTTATGTAAAATACGAGTATGTGTTGTCGTGCATGTAGTTGCGGTTTGCATGACAATGTAGTCATGGGTCAACGCACAAATAACGTCCAAGACTTCATTGAACTTTCTGCTAATGGTCTCACCGGAGTGAATGTAGTCCTCCGCCAAAGTACGATTTGTGTGTCCATGGCCAACCATCTGCAGGAAATAGCAGACTGCCTCAACTGAGGTGACGCCTCTACTACCTCGCAAGAAGCCACGACTCTCAGGCTTGTCGACAAGGGCCATTATAGTTTGTGGACACATCCGATATAGGTCATAAGCCCTTTGTTCGTGACCGGTCAATATTTCTAAGACCTTTATGTGGCCACTCCTGATGCTAACATACCTAGGGATACGAGGTGGTGTGGAGGCATCAACGTCTACTGTGTCCATGATTGAGTATGCAATAGAGTCAGCAATTAAATCACCAACGTGAATCACTGGCCACAACAAGGTATCTAATAAAAGGTTGTTAAGCATGTCATGTGTTTGCGGTTGATCATTGACAGACATGATGCCTACATGTACAATGAAAACAACAACATAATAACTGCTACAACATAAGACAATCCAATTCACGTACGAAAAATAAATTATTACAACACTCAATCAAATGAAATTGTACGGATATGTAATGTGTGTGCGGAAAATAAATTATTACAACAGTCAATCAAATGTAAATATTTGGATGGAAAATAATTAACATCAAATGCATATGAAATAAACCGTGCAATTATGTTCCCGATGGGCCAGCATCACTGGATGTAGGAGACCAAATCGGTGGCATGCCTGGGAAGTTGGGTGGTGGGATAAATGGTGGCTGAGACGATGTGCCTGGGAAGTTGGGTGCAGAGGAAGACGACATAAATGGTGGGTGAGACGATGTGGTATTGAAATTGGGTGAAGGGAATGGCGGCACAAATGATTGTTGAGATGACGTGTTGTTGAAGTTGGGTGAAGGGAATGGTTGTGGAGACGGGAAATAAAATGAAGGCATTGGAGGTACAAATGTGCCAAAACCGAATTGTGACCTTTCACAAAGGTCGTTTAACCACAAGGTTATCTTTGCAGGGGTGTTGTTGAGGCTAAGGTAGATGTTGCGGTTTGTAGAGTCCTTGATGGCGTTCACAAGTGCAGTAAAAACAGTGGTGGGGGCATCGGGAAAATTGTCATTAAAATGTTGTAAAATGTTTGCCAACTCTTCTTTTTCATAGGCTTTGGTCAACATGGATGTGCCTAACTCATGAACCTTTGTGTAAACCTGTGTGAACTCAGCCAGAACTTCATTGGAAAGACTACATCGCTCTTGCGGCGTTGATTGTCGTTTCCTACGCGTATGGGTAGAAGGACTCCTGCCCCCAACTGACGGGTTATCTGTTCCCCCAGGCCACACACTTTCACTCTCACTTTGCACGGTAGCTGCGGGTACGCTACGCTCGTCTGTTGCCGATTCTGTGTACATGGGTGTATCATCCGCGCCTAAGTCGACACTTACATCATCCTCAGACACAACATCTGTAGGAATCTGGCCGTCCGCCGAAGACATTGCATGGTGTCCTCTAGCAATGTTCCTCCCTGCCATTAGCTCTATGTCGTAGTAGTGGGGAAACGGACGCCTGAGCAACCTAGTCAGGTCCCTGTCTGCCTACGCTTTCAAAAATATGTGTATTAGGATAATCATGTTTATATGTACAATCACAATTTGTTAGGATAAAAGTTCTGGATAGTGTGCGTATTGCAATGGCCTCTTTCCACTCAGGGGTGTCCGGTACAATGGGCTTGTGCCTTTCTTCATCCCATCCAACGCCACTCTTGTTGGTCAAACCCTTCAAATGGACGTAGTCCTTTTTAAGGTTCTTCCAACGACATCTTATCTGGTCTAACTTATACACGTCGCCAACCCTATTATTGACATCATAAGTTATTTCCCTCCAAGAGTCCCTAGTAAAATTACCATCAATACACCTGCCTAGGTCATATTGTTTGCGCAATGCTGTCACCACAGCGGCATCAGACTCTCTTGTCCATACAATATGGTGGTTAGGGTCAACGGGAGGCATACTCGTGTAGTTGCTGCAATATTTGATGACAACGACCGATAACTAAGATGTACATAAATATATAACAACAACCATGATGAAATAATTATAAAGATCAACCTGCTTAACTGGGAAAATTTTAACTGAAAATGCAGTCATATGTTCTGCCTTAAAACCAAAAACCTACAATGTATTGTTGGGATCCAACTCCCATATAATTAATTAGTACAACAAGGGAAATGACTTAAACTATGTTCGATATCTCGACCGCACAGTATAGTGTAAATTACATATCTGCTGGTTCAGATTACATGTCACCCACATTTAGGAAAAATTCTTCGAAAGATATTTAAACAAAAGTTGAAAATAAAAATATGGAAAGAAAAGTAGGCAAACACACCTGACTCAGATCAATTACATGGCACACGCATTTTGTAAATATCAGATCTTGCACGTGTAAAATGATTTAAAAAATAGAAACAATGATAAATAAAATCAATAACAAGTGTGGTCTGTGACAGAGTAAACAAGGCGAATAGCACACCACATTGTGCTTGATTTATAGGGTTATACAAATTACATATATTATTAAATGACTCCATCTAATTCATAACATGACATCACTAAAATTAAAGCACATTCATGAAGTTGTAACCAATGTGTTCAAACGCATGTTACTGAAGCACATATACATAAAAGAACAAAAACCTAACATGTCTATAGGGTTATAGTTTTTAACATGAGTCCAATTCTTTGTCTGAGATCATCACTCAAATTTTTTGTGCTAAAATACATTTCTATTTTTTAGTACCTTTACATAATCAGTGTAAATGTTTAATACAATTCAGTCACAACAGAAACCATTAAAATCAATAACAAGTGTGGTCTGTGGCAGAGTAAACAAGGCGAATATCACACCACATTGTGCTTGATTTATAGGGTTATACAAATTACAAATATTATCAAATGACTCCATCTAATTCATAACATGACATCACTAAAATTAAAGCACATTCATGAAGTTGTAACCAATGTGTTCAAACGCATGTTACTGAAGCACATATACATAAAAGAACAAAAACCTAACATGTCTATAGGGTTATAGTTTTTAACATGAGTCAAATTCTTTGTCTGAGATCATCACTCAAAATTTTTATGCTAAAATACATTTCTATTTTTAGTACCTTTACATAATCAGTGTAAATGTTTAATACAATTCAGTCACAACAGAAACCATTAAAATCAATAACAAGTGTGGTCTGTGGCAGAGTAAACAAGGCGAATAGCACACCACATTGTGCTTGATTTATAGGGTTATACAAATTACAGATATTATCAAATGACTCCATCTAATTCATAACATGACATAACTAAAATTAAAGCACATTCATGAAGTTGTAACCAATGTGTTCAAACACATGTTACTGAAGCACATATACATAAAAGAACAAAAACCTAACATGTCTATAGGGTTATAGTTTTTAACATGAGTCAAATTCTGTCTGAGATCATCACTCAATTTTTTTGTGCTAAAATACATTTCTATTTTTTAGTACCTTTACATAATCAATGTAAATGTTTAATACAATTCAGTCACAACAGAAACCATTTTTTATGTGTGTTCCTTCAGTACTGATTCAATCAGCATATACACAAGCTTCATTGATTAACACCGAAAAACAAATAATGAAACACCAACGAGCATATAGGCAAGTTACAACTATTATCAAATGAGACAAGCTTGATTGATTAACACCCAAACACAAATAATGAAACACCAATGAGCATGTAGGCAGGTTAATGATAAAATAGAATGATTAGACAGTTAATGATCAGAGATAAACCTTTTCAGAAGAGCACATGACTAACATTAGTACATATTAAAAAGTTAAGCCACCCTTTTTTAACATGAGTTCAGGACTAAACATCAGAGATAAACCTTTTCAGCAGAGCACATGACTAACATTAGTGTAACATGATTTACTTGTTCCTACATTCTACTGTCCATATAAAAGGTCATTTACAAAAAAACAAATGATTCATCTGAATGAGGTACTCCTCCCTGGACCTATCATCATCTAACATTCGATATAAGACACATCTTCATAGCATCATTTAACATCCCCATAACTTCTTCATGTCTAATAAGAACACAAGAATATATGAACGTAGAATGTCCCAATGAGAGCACATGATCTCGAAATAGGAGATGGTACAAACTGAAAAAGGTTTGGTAATTACTCGTTAACCAAGATGGAATGCATACCCAACCCCAGTAAGGAATAATGGATGAACGAGAACCTTTTGTCCGACTGGTTTACAGAGAAAGCATCTCGACCAGGGAATACAGACTCACTAATATGACAGCAGAGGAAAGGATACTCCTTAGCCAAGATGGAATACAGACTCACTAAGAAAAACACATTTCAAGCTTCAAATGCAAGTGGAGTGTGGTGTATGACTAAAACCAAGTCAAGTCTAACATCTTTCTGAAAAGCCAGCAACATGATATGGTGTATGCTCCATATCACCATATTCAGCCATCAAACAAACGTATAGTACCATCATTTAACATCCCCATCAATTAATGTCTAATAAGAATACAAGGATATATGAAGTTATAATCCTAGATCACTGTCACATATATAACATTTTAAATTTTGTAACATCTTCATATAGGTAGATCGTATGGCATACATTAAATCAACTATTTGTACATATGATAAGGTAACTGCAAAGACCTTCATTACATATACAAATAATATTTTTTTCCTATTGAAATCGTGCTTCTTAGAGCAACACATACTACAGACCACATCAGTTGAGAGACCATGCTCGTCCAGAGCATAAAAACAATAACAAGTATGTTCTGTGCAGAGTAAACAACGGGAAAAGCATCAAAATCAACAACATTAAAAAAATATACGCTTTTAACTAGCAAAAGGAGTCAACTATTTCGTACTTAACATCATATAAACCCAATCTAACAACTGATAAACTCAACCGAAATGACGATAACATCAGATTCAACCGTACATGTTTCGATAAAGAACACCATTTCACAAATGTTTTGGTACTTATTCGACATTGTGCCCTAATCAACATTAAAACAGAAAGAACCCTCTACCCTACCCAGAGACCAACCTGAGTAGAATCTCCCCTTGGAGTGACGACGGAAGCGACGGAACCTGGGCACAAGCGTCGACCTGGGCAGCGCCGACAGACCACGAGCGAGCGGCAACGATCTTCTGCGGAACACCTCGCAACACTTCAACGAAGAGGCTTGTGTAGAAGTCGAGCACCTCGCAGCACCACACCCCCAATTTAAAGGCACAACACTGACTAGGGTTTCAGATACCTCTGTGCCGTCTACGCCTTCTTCTGTGGACGACATGACCATTCATGGCAGACCTGGAGAATGGAGATAAGCACCAGAACCTTGCTTTTGACCAACCTATCTCGGCGGTGGCAGGCGGCAGGAAGCCTAGCGGCCGCTTGACCGGGCCAACCATGGCAGATTGAGGCAGCCTACTCGCATTTACTTCACGGGCGAGCATGACAGAAGGTAGGCAACTGTCGATTCGTCATGAGGGAGAAGATGCCAGCAGCGCCGAAGCTAGCTGCGTCGGGGCAGACAAGGGGGGAAAGCTGCTTCGCCATGGAGAGAGGAAAAGATGCGTCGCGAGGGACGCGATGGAGCAAACCGGGTTTGAGATTCCAAACCTGCCTCTACCTGTACTGCGTCAAGCTCAAAACGGGACTGACTAAACTCAAAACGGGGTCCGAACCAGTCTTCTTGCCAAACAGAAACCCACCCCGAGCCGGACTGGTTTGGTCCTACGTGTCGCTACGCGACAAGGCCTAAACCGGGTCCACGCCCGAACCAAAGAGGGGCTTAAGGTCTTTGGTGTGAAAAAGCTTTTAAAATGCCATCACTTCGGCAGTGCAATGCTTAGGCTTGTCTGATTCAAAACTTCGGCTGTTTGGAGCTAACAGCAAATCTCACCAAACCGGTTCCCCGGTTCATTTTAGCATATTCCCCCTCTGTCCCGCTCTTCAGCTCTCCCCGGCCCTCCGTTTACCAAAACCCTACCCCGGCGATGGCGGACGCCTACTGGGCGATGTACGGAGATGGGCGCGGCATTGGCCTTAATCCGGCGCTCCAGGCCGCTGTTTCTGGCCCTGTGCCCGTCGTAAAGCGCCCACGTTCTGACATACCTGGTGAGCACACTTTGTTTTTTCTTATCCTCTAGGGTTCTGGCTCTTGTCTTTGTGTTATGTTGGTGGTTGTTATCCTATGAGCTGCATATAAATGAGTGAAAAATGAATGGGCAGCCTAGGGCTGTCCGGGTTCCATGGGAAGTTCCTTTCGTTAGTAGAAAATCTGTAACTTCTTCTGCTCTGTCGAGCAACGTTACATGTTATTCTTTATGTCCATGGTTGCGTGCCAGGTATTGAAATGAATGGACCTCGGTAAGTTGGCCACCACCGCGTCTTAGGTTTGGAGTTAGATATTCCAGATATTCCTTCACTCATATACTAATTTTGTTTCTCCCGTAGTATGTGACATTATAGATTCAGTTTCTACATTATGGCTAGGTATCATAGTAAAGAAACTAAGTTCAACTCATCTGAAGATGGATTTGTTATTATTTTGTGTAACTTCTCCCGCAGTATGTGACATAATAGTTTCAGTTTCTACATTGTTGCTAGGTATCATAGTAAAGAAAACTAAGTTCAATTCATCTGGAGATGGATTTGTTATTATTTTGTGTAACTTCTCCCGCAGTATGTGACATAATAGTTTCAGTTTCTACATTGTTGCTAGGTATCATAGTAAAGAAAACTAAGTTCAATTCGTCTGGAGATGGATTTGTTATTATTTTGTGTAACTTGGAAACAACTGTGGACCAGTTGTTGAACCTTAAGGATTTTGAAACATACACCATCGAAAACTTATATCTGTAGCACACCTAAATTGCTCTGGAGGTTTAGGTAAATTGAAGATCACAATCATGTACAGCTTCAATTTACCTAAAGGTATCCTTTTTTACCAATTTCATTAATGTACGTGTTCTGTTATCTTCTTCATTACTGCATGAATTCTTCTTTTCCCACTCAGATCTTTTTTGGGTCAAAGCAATTTACTTATAAATAATAAAATGTTATTCCAAACATTTTCTTGTCCATTCACCTGGGCTTGTCAGAGCACTTGATTGTCAAGGCATGTAGGTGCCCATTCACTGACAGATTCAGAACCATCATGCACTTCTCCATAACCATCATCTATACTTTGAGCATGCTTGAATTATTTTTGATTGTGGTCTTTATCAATTAATTTAATTGAATCAACCCATCGATTATCACCATCAAAATTAAGGCTCAACCCTTGGGCTACATGGATCTTCCTTTTCCATTCAACTCTTGTTTGGGTTAATGCAGCATACTCATATGACAATATGATTCCCACAATTTCCGTGTCTCTTAACTCAGCTTTCTTAAGCACTTGGTTACCAAGGCTGTAGGTTCCCATTGATTTAGGTTGCACCCCCTATGACACGTAGGTGATGTGATTTTTTATTTATTTCTTAGTTTCTCGCTGTATGTTTAACTATGGCGATGATTTGAGCTACATGGATCTTCCTTTTCTATTCAAATCATGTTTGGTTTAATGCAACTTACTTATATGACAATCTGATTCCCAAACTTTTCTTGTCTCTTAGCCCATCTTTCTTGAACACTTGGTTGCCAAGGCTGTAGGTTCCCATTGGTTTAGTTTGGACCCCTATGACACTTAGGTGATGTGAGTTTTTATTTATTAGTTTCTCACTGTATTTTTAACTATGGTGACACTTTATCGAAGCTAAGCTATTTGGCATTGAGCACTCAATGGAAACTATAATGCTTGATTCTGTATTATAGACCCCCTCAAATTGAAATGAAAATCTAGAAGTAGGCACCAAACCTGAAAAAAATTAATCGCCTCTTAGTGCAATGACCCCTTGGGCGTCTTGACGCCTTAGGCGGTGCCTAGGCACATGCCCTAACAACCATTGACTAGCACTGCCACTGATGCATTATTAATTCCTCCCCCCCAATGACATGTTGATTTGCTATGGTTTTGTTATTTATTCATGCGATCTTGATACTGGTATCCTTTAGGTTCTCGTTAACAATAGTTCCAGCATCCTTTTCTATGTATATCATATGTGTATTCTTATTTTTATTCTTGATTACCCAATCTCTTGTCTTCTATTTGCCCACTTAGTTTGTTACAACCAAGCCACTTAACTTTTCCTATATGATAGTATCCAATTCACAATATCTATGTCAAAGAGCCAATATTCCATGATTTTACTCCTAGCTTTCTATCCCAGGCTACTCTCTTTACCTGCCTACATCCATACTACGCAGCATACTTATTAATGTGGCCAGGCGATAGGCGTTTTTGTGGGGACATACATGTCTAGGCATTTTGCTTTCTTTATAAACAATGATGGTTTTTTGATATTTACATACACATTTTTAGATATGTAAATATTAAATAATGATATTATTACATGGTATTACATGGAATTTAGGCTAAATGACACCTAAAATGACCTAAACTAAAATTCATTGGCCCTAATTTGAACTCATTTGATCCAAATTTTGATCTAAGTTTACCCAATTTACCCGAATTTGGCCTAAACCAGATCTAATTTCGTATAACATGACCTAATCAGACCCAATTCCCCCAAATTTTCTATATATTGACCTAAATAAGATCAAATTTTGGCCAAATCAGAACTAATCTTCTCAATTTAGAACTATTTCTCTCAAATTATACTTGTTTTCCCCAAATTAGACTTAATGTGCCAAAATTTGACATGATTGGCCTAAATCAAACCTAACTTTGCATATTATGACCCAATCAGACCTAAGTTCCCCAAATTTTCACTATGTTAATCTAAACAAGAGCTAATTTGGCCAAATCATCTCACCAAATCAGAACAATTTTCCCCAAATCAAAGTTGTTTTTCCCCAAATCGGATTTAATCTGCTTAAATTTGGCATAATTTGGTCTAAAATCAAACCTAATTTTGCATTGTTATGACCTAATCAAACATAACTGGCCCTATTTTTGCATATATTTGTCAAAATGAATTACATCTTAGATCAAACCTAATTCCTCTAAATTAGATCTATTTCCCCAAACCAGGCCTGTTTTCCCCCAAAGTAGACCTAATTCGCCCTAATTTGACCTCATTTGTGATAAAATTGGACCTATTTCAACCATAAAATGACTCAACTTGATCAAATACAGACCTAACTTATGTTCAATTAGCCTGGAAGAGTCTTACTTTGGGCCTAAAAGGCCTCACTTAGATCACCTATGGAGCTGGGTGCCCATTTTGAGGCGGCCTGCCTTAAGCTTAGGCGCCTAGGCGGGCACTCTATATCTATCTCTGAGATGTTTGGGTTTTCGAAACTCCGTAGACATGCAGAAGAAAAATGCTATCCCACTCGGACCAAGAGTTAACTTTTACCAAAAGTTTATTGTGATCTTTTTGTTCAAATAACAATTAAGGCGATGTAGGGTCAGAATGAAGCTCTTTATGATAAATAGATACATTTTGCATGTTAGTTACATCTGACTAAAGACGTATGCAATACTTGAAATTATCGATGTGATGCTACATAGTTGGTTCTCATCCTTCAAAGACTGTGAGTGTAATAGGAGCATCTGTTGACAAAAGGATCGCCCTAAGATGATCATCTCATGGCTATTGAGAATGAATCAAATCAGATGGTTCTATTTTTCAATTCTTTTTACTTGCTCCTACGCAACCAAGGTTGCAAAAAGATAAGTAAGCTACATAGTGATTGGAGCATCCCTATTCCAATTCATATGGTGGGCTTATGTAGCACGGCTACTTTTGTCAGATCAAACTCATTGGGTTGAAATTCTCACTTTTCCTCTGTGACACATCCAATCAAAACGTCCTGCTCATTTATTGTGAAACTTGAGTGCCAATGAAGCTTGCCATCACGTAAAAATGCTCCTAACAAATATCAATTATAATTGATGTGTTTGGATTTGATAAAGTTTATGACAGACAACATATAACCAACTCTGTTTTTTAGCTTGGACTTGCTACACTTGGACACTGCCATAAGTTAGCTCATTTATGTTAAATTTTCTCTTGGAAGGCACTTGCCGGCAGTACCTAAATGTTAAAATGTAAAGATATCTCAAACCAATATGTTTATGTATAAAAAATCAAAGAGTGTAGAACAAGTAGATAGATTTCCCAAACCACTTATGTCATCACTTTTGGAAAAGCAAAATTTATTTTAACCTATAGGTTTAGGGGGTTTCATGACTTGTATACTCTGATTAGATGTATGTGTAACTCAAGTAAACAAAATCAGATACCTTAATGTATATTAATTCTTAACACAGTAGGTTAAAACCCAGCGTCAATGTCTATAGTCCAAATAATAACCATTATGAATGATGGTTCTAGCAAGTGCCATGAATTCAATAGAGATTAACACAATTATAAGAATATCATTGAATTTGTTCTAGTACGAAAATTAGTGTTTCAAAAAATGGTTCATGCAGCCGCATATGCAGTTCGGACCCTTGATCGAACCACATATGGGAAATCGTGCCTAAAACAGACTATGGCCGCATATAAGGCTGCATAGCCGCATATATGACTGGTTAATCTCCAATTGTTTGAAAGCTCAAAATGCAAAGCTAACAATTTATAAACATCACCCCCTATTCTTCATCTAACTAAAACCACCACCTACGTTTAGCCTACCTCCTGCTTCCATTTCCTTTTTTTACTTTACATTCATCTATGGTTGTTATACATTTAGCTCACTATTGCATATTTGTATGTTGAAGTTGTGTTTGATTGCATATTTGCATCTTTACATCTAAAATATGTAACTTTACAAATTAAATATGTAATTGTATAATCACTTTGTATGTATATAGTTATAATAATAATAGAAAAATCCAAAACACATACTTCCACATTTACGCCCGCATACCGCATACACTCTATTCAGTGACCTCCCCGAATGTATAACACATCACTTTTTAAAACTATGACAAAAATATCAATATTTGTTTAATTTTTTACACACAAGGAAATGAAAAATTAACTTTGAAGTAAATGAAACATACTCATTAGGGCTACACTAACACATAAAATAGTAAAGCTTCTACTTATAATAATTGACGATTCATGGCTTACACAATAAAGAAATACACATAGATTCTGTAACAAGCAATACTAGGACAATGACTAAAACAATAACTATCCTTCTCCAATCTATCTTTAAATTTATACTGAAGCCATTGTGGAACAAGGTATCAAGAATTCAAATTCCCATGAAATTGTCCAATTTTGATGAAATTTCCATTTCCGTGAATTTTAGGATAAGTCTGACTAACATGTGAAGTTGCTAGCCTGTCGATAAAACAAGATTTTCTTGGAAATATTGTTACGCAGGCAGAAAAAACATCCAAGCCAATACAAACTTCATTGAAGTCGTTGGAGTTTGTAAAATTTCTACTGTAAAACATTGTCATTTTGGGATATATTTTCCTTTAATTGAAGAATTTTTTATAATACTATTTTTAACATTTGGTAGTCAACACATAACTAGAAACTACATAATACATCAGACTTTAATCAACATGTTAAATCATTATAAGCCACTTTAACGGGTTATCTATGAATATTATGGGTTGGAACATGTTCTATTTTAAATGACACTCTCCTAGAATTTCATAATGAGTTGCCATAACATGCTTTTAATATATAGTTCTTATACTGTCAAATTTATTAAATTGAAATTTACCTTGATGGACCTGCATTTGCTAAAATAAAATCATGTAAATTTCCATTTCTGCAGGTGTTGAAATAGTGTCAAAATCACCATCTCAAACCATTACTAGGATGTATATAATATAGATAATGTGCTAGTAAGGCAACTAAACTGTTGCCTAATTAGGAGAAATCAAACTAGCTGCCTAAATATTTTTTTTAAACTTAAAAACATTTTTATTATGGGTATACTCATAGCATAGAACATTGACTTTATTTTGACTTCACTAGGTGTGGAAATGGAAGGTTTTGGAAACTCTGATGAATATTCAGAGAAGTTTAGACAAACTTTGTTAGAAACTTTGATGTCGGCCTTCTAAGAAAATAGGAAAATTTGATGGAAAATTTCTGAATATGTTAGAAACATCTATGTTGTATGCGTTTGTAACACAAAATCTCAATTATGCGACTCCCAACTTGCTAGGTAGGTAGATTCTTAATCCCTAGCTCATGTCGTTAACGATTTAGAAATTATATATATATATATATATATAAAGAAAACTTAAGTGATACTTGAATTGAAATCCTAAAAAGTGTAACACCACTTTACCATTACACAATAATAAAGTAGGATTCCAAATACAAAGATGTTATGGCCTTAAGGTCATATCCTCTTTGAGTTGTAAATATTTTAAATATGTCCTTATGGGCTCCATCCAAGTTAATTTAGCCCACCACTTCCTCTTTTTGTTTATGCTTGAAGCTATATCATTACTTTAGATTGGTGTACCGTTGGTTTGCATTGTACATGCCCATACCATCTAATGTAGCCCTCATGTAGATTGTTCTAAATAATTTTCACCCTCGCTTTGCTCATAGTTATATATATCAAGTGGTCTTTCTTGTCTTCCTACACATCCATCTTAAACATTTGCAATTAATGCCACAATAATCTTGTTGACACTTTTGATTCTTTGGTGCCAATCATTCAGTCTATACAATATGACTAGCCATAAATCTATTATATAAAATATATTTTTCAATCTGAGAGGGATATTTAGGTCACAAACTTTATGGATGAACAAATCCATTTCATCCATCTTGTGCCGAGCAATGTTTTATAAAGCGGGAAGCGGGAGGCGTGCGGACAGCACCTTGTGGCCGCTTAAGAGCCAGGCGGGCGCTTTTTGAAAAAGCGGGCCTGGAAATTTTTAGGTAATTTTGTAGAAATTATACATATTAGTATGTAATAAACACAATTGCAAAAAAATTATACTTATTTAAACACCCTATACATAAAAATAAAACACCTATATAGTTGATACAACAACTAAAAAACAATGAATAAGCAAATACAGTTCAATTACACAAGTTTAAGACATAAGAAATAGACTTTTTAGTCTCCTCTTACTGTAGTAAATTTATAGAATTACAACATTATATACTAATATGCAGCAAACTGTAGAATATATGTAATGTGCTAATTTACATTATGCAGTAAATAATAGAATATATAGAGCATGTTAATATTCAGTATTCAGTAAACAATAGAATACACCATGTTTATATAATGTACTAATGCATTATTATTTATAAGGCAGCAAACAGTACAAAATATATAATGTATTAGTTTACATTATGCAGTAAACTATAGAATATATAGAATGTATTAATATAAACAGTAGAATATAATGTGTATTAATGTATTATTATATATAAGGTAGAAAGTTACAGAAGTATATTATGCAACCAATAACTCGATACATAGTGTATATATTAATATATTATAGTATAGAATGTATTATACAGTAATGTTACAGATTCATACTAACTTATTATACTACTATAGACTTATATTTTTGTATTATGTTACAGTAGATATGCTAAATATAGCGCCCAAAAAATAGGCGGCCATAAGCGGGCGCCCGAAGCAGGGTTTCAGGCGGACGCATAGGCGGGCCAAGCGGGTCTTAGGCGGGCGCTTAATGGCCCGCCGCCTGCCAACCCGCTCAAAGCCTTAACCAGGCGGCTGAGCATGTGATCCGCTCAGGCCTCAAACGCTTTTTAAAACACTGGCGCCGAGTGAAAAATCATATTGTGGCCTGCTTTGTTAGGTTCAAAAAGTGAGGAAGAGGGCAAAAAGCAGATCCCAAGTGTGTTGAAGCTTCCATCAGAGGTCTGTTGCGATTCTCCGCCAGCGCTGGAGATGGGGGGTATCAGGGGGAGAAATAATTGAACGTGTTTATTTCCGCACAAGCAACATGCTTGGAAGTAGAGCTACCCAACTAGTTGGGCAATAACCAGGTTGGATAGACCAATTTGCCAGTTTTACCACCATTTAAACTCACTTCGCTTTTGGAGCTAACACAGACTGTTCCACCCAGTGGCATAACCACATGTTCTACCCGGGTTTTGTAATTACACATAAAGGGAAGGAAAATTAGACAACTTCTCTAGAAAATTGCCTATCGTGCCCTACTCAATATCTTCATCATGGAACACAACATCGTCGAAGTTTGGCGAAGTTTCGAAATTCGACCATAGGCGAAGTCGAATACCATATACTTCGACCTCGTCCAAACTTCGGGGCGAAGTTTCATGGATGTCGACGAAGTTGACTTTTTTGTGTGTATTTTCGTCTCAACTTCTCCGAAGTTGTCGAAGTTTCCTTGAAGTTGACGAAGTTGGGGCGAAGTTAAGACCACCCAGAACCATAATCCCAACTAGTGCCCCAATGGCCATATAAGGCATAAATATCACTCCAACCCTCTTCATAACTTCTAATGTCAACTCCTATGTTTTTTGTTGCCACCCGTTCCTAGAGAGGGTGTTGTAACTACTATTTGATTGTATATTGTATATAATACATATGGTGAACTGTATCTATATATGTGTATTGCACAATTGACCATTTCAAGCAACACATTGTATTATTAACCTACATAGGGCTAGAGAGTCATAAATCGTGTTCTTTTTTTAAATTCACATATATAAGATAGAGGTATAACATAAATAGAAGTTTTCCATCAAAGTTTTCTAAAAATTCACATCATTTCTTCAAAAAATGGCATCGAAGTTTGTCGAAGTTTGCATATAAACTTCCTCGAAACTTCCACTTCCACACCTGGTGAAGTCGGCACGAAGTCGAAGTCATGCACCATGATCTTCATCTTAACTTCTATGTTAATAGTGCCCCCTCGATCATTTTTTTTGGCTCCGCCATTGGTTCCACCCACTGATTTCCGGTTCAACCAGTTGAATTGGCCGACTCGATCCGGTTCTGATAACCATGGTTAATACAAGCCATGTGCTCTTTCGTAAACTCTTTACTTTGGTAAAGCAGTTACTTTGAAGTGGTCACATATGCAGGTCGTCCTATTGCCAACACTGGACATGCAACTGCTTGTTGGATAGAAAGTACATATGCATATAATTTTAATCAATGTATGTTTATTGGATATATTTTCAACGACATGGACAACACACCCACACACGGACATGCACATATATTTGTATATTTATATGTATACATTTCAATATGTATATATGTATCTATGTATAATGTAAGTTTGTATGTATTTATTCATATATGCATAGCTGTTAAGGTGGATGCCTGGGCGGCTAGGCGCCCAAGGGGGGTCCATGTGGGCAGTGGGCTGCCTGCGTGCCTAGGACCGCATGGGTGGTCGGGCATCTAGGGGGGTCCCGGTCGCCCAGACAATTTTTCCAAATATATTTTTTTAAAATTTGGACGTGTCTTGTTAGTACTATATTTATAAATGATTGAATGCGTTTTTAGGCTTCTACTTCACTTAACATACTATTTCGGATGTAAACCACTAGATAAATACACAAAGCACCTTATATATATGATATATATTGTATATTAATGTTATTATCACGCAGAAAAAAATGCCATGTGCCCGCCTAGGAGAGCTAGATGTCCAACCAGGTCAGGTTAACGCCTGGCTGCCTTGACAACCATGCATATATGACATATATATGCAAATGGATGTAAATACATATATATAATACATGCATATATTTTTAATACATTTTAAGTATATATACATATGCTATCTATGCTTATGCGTATCTGCCTTCCACCATCTACAAACAAAATTTCGCTCATATAATCATAGTGACAAATTCAGGATTCGACAATTTTCGGCTGTCCGGAAAAGTCTGGACTCGAAAAAAATCGAAAAAATTCGTGAAAAAACCAATATATTTCGGTCAAAGTTCGGTCAACTATTTGGAAATAATCGAGAATAACTCGGATATATATATATACGTGTGTATATACATATATATACTTATATATATACATATACATACACATAAATGTAAAAATATGTATATATACATATATACACATAGAGATATATGTATGTGTATGTATACATACATATCATATACAAATGTAACTATTAAGGTCATTAGACACACAATCTTATTGAGTGAAAAAAGTAGGAAAAGAATTAAAGAATAGTTGAACAATAACAATGGATTGTCAGGAGAGTGGGGGTTGGAGGTTTAGTGTATATCAGGAGTTTTGTGTACATGGTTTGGTAAAAAAAAGAGCAAACGACTTAAAAGAGAAAAATCGTGAAAAGTCATGAAGAATCGTAAAAATTCATATAAATCACGAAAAAGCAGGAAAAATCATGAAAAGTCGTGAAAAATCGGCGACCGACATATTAATCGTGGTGAAAATTCGGAAGCCTATAAAATCGCAAAAAATTGCTGATTTTTCGTAAAATTTGGAGACTTTTGTTACTATGCATATAATTACATGAAAAATTTCCCACATGCTATGAACTCCCTCCTATACTCCGCATACAACATCTACTCTAGGTGGTAACCTCTTCGCTTTTTTCACCACATTTAGGCTGCGTTTGTTGTGCTGTCCTAGTGGCGGCACGACAACTAAACCTGACCGGATATTTTAACCGGTGTTTGTTATGCGGACTAAAAGATAAATAAGTTGCCCCACATATAATTTGACCGAGAAATTTCCGGATAATCTGCCGCACCAAATCCTTGCGGCAGAAAACAAGTTTATTTACCGTGGATGTCAATTTTCTACAATACCCTTCTAACCGACTGCTCAATACATAGAATCTTACGTATGGGAGGGTATAATAGACTTTGTCTAAGTAAACACAGCCTACGTACACCATGTACAAACGGCGGACATCTTTTGTACTAGTGGATTTGTCGTTGTTCCAAACAACAATTATCTTACACATGGTTAACATACCACTGGTTAATTTATCCATGGCAAATAAACCTATCATGGTTGTATATCAAATGCAGCCTTAACATTTTTTAGTGTGTTGCTGCTATAACTGATAAACTACATATATATCATATATGATAGTTTTAAAAACGTATGTGACATCTGGAATACTACTAGTCTGGTGCAATGCACATGTACTAATTGAATAGGACTCTTGTTGTCCTTTACTGTTGACACTGACTTTGTTAGTACTTAATAGTTAATACCCTGATAATTCACATTTGATTAGTTTTAAAACTTTTGATGTGATATATCTGGATTATAACTAGTCATCTGCATTGCATATGTAGTCATGCACTTTCTGGATATCTGTACTTTTATTTTCCTTGCTTTTCAGTTGACACTGGCTTTGTTAATACCCTAATCTCTACAGGCCCTAAATACTAAATTTTAGGTTCTCGCCATATTCTGCCTGTGGTGTTTCTATCGTGCACATGATCTTTTCAGTTTTTTGGACGTTTTTGTTGTAATTAAATCTGCCTGAACTATCCAACACCATCCATGTGCTCATTGAATATTGTTTATATTTGACTTTTTCAATGAAGCTGGAGCTGCTCAGTATTCTAGTCATCCAGTACGTGAAGATGGAAGGATTGTTGTTCGAGATGTTGATACTGTTGGAGCTTCCTATGATCAATATCTGCGCAATGGTGTAAGCATTCAATTGTTAACGTGCCATGGTTGTCTTCGCAGTTGCATCCTGGTTTTCTTATGAAAAAAATATCAGATGATGATTTTATTTGGACTTTTTACAGATTCAGCTGTACGGTGGAGGAGAGCCTGCTAGGCCTATGACTGGAGGACTAAACAATCGTCCTGTTGATGACCCTCGATTAATCGGTGTAACTGGAGTTGATACTCATGGTTCTCGAAATGGAAATGGGCGACCTGACATGCCTCTCCCTCCTGATGCTTCCAGTACAGTTTATGTGGAGGGTCTCCCTGCGGATTGTACACGCAGGGAAGTGTCTCGTATCCATACATTGATGCAAACTCAGTTTCAATTAAACTCACATCTTATTTATGCTTTCTTTAATATTGCCATTAGATATCTTTCGTCCTTTTGTAGGATTTCGAGAAGTGAGGCTTGTGATGAAAGGATCTAAACATGTAGGATAACTATATCTGCTTTGTGTTTTTTTTGGAATATACTTCTAGGTTGAACATACTGACCTCCAAATTTTGCATCATCACAGCCTGGAGGCAATCCTCTCATACTTTGCTTTGTTGATTTTTCCACGCCCAATCAAGCGGCATTTGCTTTGGATGCTCTGCAAGGTGAACATACATTTTACCTTTTCTGAAGAGAATACCTACAATATTTTGAATAAGTACCTTTTTTTCCTGCTTCTATAGTTCAATCCTAGTTTACCTTTTCACTTTCGTGCCGGACATAGTAAAACATCAAGAAGGGCAAAGTCCTATATTTTTAGACCAACAATAAATTTTTTCATATATACAATTTTTAAAGCAAATGGATTTGAATAAATATCAGGTACTGAATATTCTTTCCTTAACCTGTAAATGTTTGACTTGCAAAGTTCAACTACGTACTAGATATGTTCTATTGATCATTTCTTTCAGTTGCTGATGCAATAAAACTGGGAGCTATGTGTGTGATTCTCCGTCTCGTCTGGCTGTTAGATCAATATTAGCGTTAAGAACAATCTTCTTGGCGTGTGTATTCTGGACTCATTTATTAGTTGAAAATACACGATCCATGAATTAAACATCAATACAAAGAGGTAATAACTGGTATAATGCGAACACTTGGTACTAGTACAATCTTGGTAACTAGTAAGCACAGCAAGTAAAAAGAACTATAAATAATTAATAAGTAATAGTACTTAGGTGGTAATATGTGTAATAAGTAATAATTTTTTGATCTTGGATGTGTAATATGTAGTATGACTTAGTACTTACTATCCAGTAAGTTTGAAACAATATACTAATGCTTACTAAAAGCAATGAATAATACTTGATACATTAAATAATAATACAGAAGTGATGTGTAAAATAGTTAATAAGACAACAATATATATTACACCATTTTGGTACAGATCTACAAGACTATAAAAACAATCAAGACTAAGTCTCTGGTTGTATATATAAAAACTGACCAGCTTAAAACTAATGCATTAGACATTACTAGACTATTAGACCCGTAAACAGATCGAATACGGAGCGGATACTGCTACTTTCGATATCCGAGTTTGAAAAATATGTTCGATCGGATATCCGCATTTTGGTACAGATCTACAAGACTATAAAAACAATCAAGACTAAGTCTCTGGTTGTATATATAAAAACTGACCAGCTTAAAACTAATGCATTAGACATTACTAGACTATTAGACCCGTAAACAGATCGAATACGGAGCGGATACTGCTACTTTCGATATCTGAGTTTGAAAAATATGTTCGATCGGATATCCGAAAGATATCATATGACAATATCCGAATCCGATCCAAACGAATAAATATCCGAATTCGGATAAACATATGATCCCAACCAAATCACACATTTAATGTTAATAACTATATTATATACATAAAATACTAATTTTACATTAAATATATATAATAAAGTGGTTTATTATTATTTATATATATAAATAATATAAATTGTTATAATAATCTTATATTTGTCGAATTAGGATTTTTTTCGGAGCAGATACAACAATGTCCAATATCCATTCCGAAAATTTTGGGATCCAAAATTTGAATTCCGACCCAAATCCGACGGGTGTTGTATTTTTTTCTTTCAAAATTTTGAACTCGAATCCGGATTGAATTATGGATTCTGATATCCGTTTACAGATCTATAGACTATAGATTATGCATAAGGCAGTCACTAAATCTGTATAGTAACATTGATTGAAGTTCAAAAAGGTATCTGTATATCAATTAGACGGCCTTAAGCAGGTTCTTAACAGGTGGTTTCACATGGATGATTAAGCAAAGTGAGTAAAAGGTGGACGCTTTTGAAGATCCTACTCAGACGGGTACCTAAACCAATTTAAGTGGGCATCTGACCCATATACAATGATGGCACTAGAGTGCCTCCAAGTAGCACTTCCAAGCCAAATCTCCCTTTGAAGCCACCAGAGATTTCTCACTGTAGGTGGAACAAGGTGCAATAGTAGGGAGGATGAAGTGGCGTCCTTCGGCTAGAACTGGGGAAGTGACCCCTTGGTCACTCCCATATGATATGAAGGGCACATATCTTCCTGTACCTAGCTGCCTCAAGTTTTATGGCATCCGTACTATATGGGTGGGAGCAATAACAAGGTCATGGCTAGAAGATTATCAGTACGTACTAGATACATCTCGGAAAGTATCATGTTCGTTTCCTGATCCGAAATTAAGGAGTCTGTCCTCAATTTTTGACCACAATGACGATGCCACCAACCCATAGTAGCACAGCTAGTGGTGACCCACAGTACCTTACTGTGTCACCTATTAAAGTTACATGAAGTCACTGATCTACTCTATGGTTGATGTCAAGATCCATCTCACTGAACTCCCCTCCAAATCTGTGCTGACTCCACCATAGCTGAACACAAACCATTTTCTTGGCAAAGTAACGTGTACGGGTTTCTGAATTCGTTGGCTAAGCTGTAAAATTAGTGTTCAAGAATTATAATGGTCTTATTAAAAGTTTGGTAAAAGTGCCATCAACTGTTCAGGGACATACAAAATTCATGTCCACATTCTGAGTAACCCCGCTGGCACTTTTTGACACAACATGACCTGAACATGTGCAATTTGGTCAAATCCTAGGTCCCGTTTGGACAGCACACTCAAAACTACATCTGTATTTGTAAGTTTTGGGAGTTCAACTGCAACAGATCTAATTACTGTTGTTTAAAAATCGTTTGTTTGTATACCCGGAAATCCAGTTGCAGGTATTTGCTGGTAAACAGACCAATGATGCCGCCGCCAGTAAGAACTTTCACCCCATCAGATTCTTCTCCATCACAAAGAAAAAATAAGGAGAAGAGAGGGGCAGCAAAGTAAGGTGGAGGTGGTGGCATAAGGAGAGACATGTCGGAGATAGCTGTGGAGGGCGCGAGGGAGAGGAGCAACTATCGGTATGCAATGTTGCATGTAGTGAACTCATAGGCGGAGGAAGGAACAACACCAGGAATGATGGAGAATCGAGCGTAGGAGGTGGAGAAGGAATCGGAGGCGGCAGACTAGAAAAAGACGGAAGGGGAAAGGGGAAGCTCGTGCGAGGAGAGAGAAAGGTTGACAGGACCGGACTTTACGAATTACGCCGATATTGGTGGGATTTAGAAGTCTGCAATTAACCACGTAACAATACCGTACCCGGAATACTGGTAATCACGGACTCCCACATCGCATATCCAAACGACATCTTTATAATGACTGTATTTAGATAACCGTAACTAATTACAATCACGCCGTCAAATGCCGAACCCAAACGACCCCCTAATGTTTTTCATTTGTGAGCATTTTTGTTTGTAGAGACCACATTACCCCCGACCCGACCCAAAATGACCCGAAATCATTTTTCTGAAGATTTCATTTTAACATTCACTTTTAAGAATTCTGAACATCTCGACACGAAATTGACCCAATAGGACCCGATTGCTGGCCATACCTGCGGGTGATAGTTTTTTACAGTACCCACACACGTTTCATTCCAATGTATGTAGTCTTAATGTCTATTTATGTGAATATTAAAGCTGGAATACACTTGAGTGATGCTATACACCTCAGTCATTTTCCGTCATGAAGCAATTATTTTGAACAGCTGAACTGTAAATCTTGTTAAATATCTTAAGAACATACTATATAAATAAATTTGAGCTCATTTGGACACTTATAGATCTTGCATCTAAAGGAAGCAAAAATTATGCATTTTAAATTAGTTATGCGTTGATTTTTTATGCCCTTGGATGAGTGACTTACACCCATCCAAATGGGTTCAAATTTTGTATGTGGCCTATTATTATCGTAAAAATGAAGATCAATTGATTAGATTTTGCAAAAAAAATGGTCTAGATAGGCAAACACCATTGGGGTGTACGACGTGATATGTACATTCGAGTGTATTCTAGCTTGACTCTCCCTCTCTCTCTCTATATATATATATAAATATAAATATAAATATAAATATAAATATAAATATAAATTGAGAACCCTGTGTGCATTTATGAATCAATGTAGTGCGCATATATAAACAAAAACATAATATTGGAATTTAAATGAAAGAAACAATGAATGTGCAAGAAATATGCTGCTTGGTAGAGCAACTAGGCAGAAAACTGTAAAGTGTGATAGAGCAGCAGCGGTAAGTTAAAAAAACTTAAAATCACTAACATGGCAGCATGTTGCTGCTTGGTTGAGCTGAGTAAAAGAAAAGAAAAGAAAAGTGGAGGAGCATGCAGCAAGAAAGTTGTGTGATGAACCAATGAAAAACAAGATTATAGTAGTTAAGGAATAAGGGCACAACAATAAGAAAATAACAAGGAGGTTTGGGAGATGAGAAACACAAAAAAAAGCTGTTAACTAGGCACAACAGTTGGCAGCTGCCTAGGCGGCCACCAGGAATTCCAAGACACCTAAATAGGCTGGGTGCCGGGGATCAATAGTTTTAGGTGGCTGCCTAGGTGGGCATGACCATGGTACTAAACATCCTCGACATCAGGCGATGTATCCTCGATGTTACATATGTCTGAGCCTGTCGATGTCGAAACATGATAAACTTCCATGCCCCATCGCTTGCCTACTTGTTGACATGTGTCAATGGATTCAACCTAGTTGGTGATGAGATCAACCCAACTAGCTCAAAACCTCCTGTGTTCTCGATGATCTTTGTAGTTATTATTGTTGCACACACAGTAAAGGCATAAAGAAACTTGTAGGAAACTATTTTTGACATCGAGATGACCATTTCTTTGGTTTCTAACTAGAGAGGAATGATAAGTTTATTCCTCTATTAAATTTTCACAAGGTTTGCAAAATTTGGTGTAGACCTAATACCATTTCACCTCTCTTACTTTTCCTCGATGTTACATATGTCTACACCTGTCGATGTCGAAACATGATAAACTTCCATGCCCCATCACTTGCCTACTTTTCGACATGTGTCAATGGATTCAACCTAGTTGATGATGAGATCAACCCAACTAGCTCAAAACCTCCCGTCTTCTCGATGATCTTTGTAGTTATTATTGTTACACACATAGTGAAGGCATAAAGAAACTTGTAGCAAACTATTTTTGACATTGAGATGACCATTTCTTTGGTTTCTAACTAGAGAGGAATGATAAGTTTATTCCTCTACTAAATTTCCACAAGGTTTGCAAAATTTGGTGTAGACCTAATACCATTTCACCTCTCATACTTTTCCCCCTCTTTACAAATTGAAATATTTAGAAATAAACTCATTTTTAAATTCTAGAATGTGATCTAATTGAGATTTCTGTAGATATAGAATACCACATATGTAGAACAGATTTAAGTTCTAAACATTTCATATAGAAGATTAGTGGAGTATGTGTCTACCAAAATTTGATGTTATATGCCAAATTCCCTCACAATCTCACTATCTTTTAGCTTATTTTGTGTCGAATTGTTAGTCCACAACTTCCTCAAAGTTTCCTTACATTTTCCACAAATTTTCACTTTCATGTCTGTCGAAGTTGACACTAAGACGACGTCTTATACATTTGTATGTGACTGTTTTTCTACATATGTAAACCTATATGGATGGCTATATATAAACATATATTTTGTTTTAAACTAGATTTTGTGAAATGTATCTGTTAAAGTGTCTATATTAGTCTATTAGTTAAATAGGCTAATTAGTTTAGTGGGCCTTTATATTCCGGCCCGTCTAGTTTAGATTACTTGGGTCTTAAGTAATAGGGCGTCTCTCCTATATAAAGGAGAGGCCACCAGTCTTTGTAATAATCTATTCCCATTCAAGCAATCTTTTATATTTTGATATGGTATCAGAGCGGACCCCACGAGACAAGTGTGAGGACCACACCCTACCTAAAAAAAAGAACAAGTGCAAGCACACAAAAGTAGTTGCACTTGAGGGGGGATGTTAGAATTGTCCCACACCGCTGAGCTCTGGGAAAGGTCCTGGGCTTATAAGGTGTGTGGTCCCTTCACCCATTGCCAATTGGTTTTGGGTTGAATACCACACATTCTAATATGGTATCAGAGCCGTCGCTCCTGAGGGAACCCTAATCCGCCGCCCCGCTTCCCTCTCTCCAAGCCGCCGTCTTCTCCCTTCAAGCCGCCGCCGCTCCTTTCTCCAAGAGGACAACCGGGCGAGCGCCCGCCTACGGGCGGCTGCAGCCGCCATCACCATGGCTTGGCCGGCTGCCCGCTAGGCATATCCCGACCTCCATGATCATCTATTCTTTATTCTTTCATTCTTTCCATACAACACCTCCGCTGCCTATCATAGCAGCAGTCCTCCATCATCATCCGCAACAGTCACCGCCGTAGGCATTCGCCGCGGTAATCTTCTTCCAGCGTCATCCGAAACCAGCAGCAGCACCAGCCGCCGCCGGCAGCAGCACCAGCGGGCGCCGCCGCCGCAGCCTAAAGGAGCAGCACCACCCCTAGCAGCCGCCATCTCCAGCAAACGACCATCATCCAAGCCACCATCCCAAAGGAACAGCCGCCGACCATCCGTAACGCAACCTGAATTCCCGTCGTCGATACTATCGACCCGAGCGTCGATGGTATCGACGTTAGTCCAGACGCAAAGTGCATTCCGTCGATACTCCATCTGCCGCAGCAGCCCAGCCGCCGCCGTGTCGATACTATCGACCCGAGCGTCGATAGTATCGAGCTCAGTCCAGAAGCAACCTGCTGCATTCCCGTCGATACTATCGACAGGAAGTCGATGGTATCGACTTTATCACAGTGACAGAAGAGCGTCTGTCGATGGCATCGACAGTTGATCAGTGACGATGTGAAACAGATACACCTATCTCATGACGTCTTCAGATCAGCCTTCATCGCCGCTTTGGAGAGGGTCCGCCTTGGCTCCACATGCATCCTCTTGGCATGTAATATCTCTGGAGTCATGCAGGAGATCCTTTGTCATCTCCTATGTTGCGAAAAAGTGCTTCATCAGTCGAGCGTCATATCCAACCATCATCCGCAAGCTGCTGTTCCTGATCTTCATCCGCAAGTTGCTAGTGCGTTGTGCGTCATCATGCTACTGCTGCCATCTACAGTAGGCGATCACCCATCACTCTCCACTGCTACCAAACAACCATGTTTACTACCCCATATGCATTATCCCTGTCTCTATTCGGATCATTAATCGATCCTATCTTTTGCTAATCGGATCCTATTATGACCCTAATCGGATTTTCACGGGGGCTCCGTCCCCGCCCCTTTTCGGGTCGGGACTTGATCCATTTATTTTTCTACCCGGATCTCATGTTGACCCATCTAGTATACTCTCTTTGGTTATCGGTTTCATTCTCCACACATTACCCATCTCCATTTCACATATTCCTCTCTTTTTCCACCATTTTCTTTCCCACCCACCCATATTATGTGAGCATCCCTTTTCCACATTACGGGGGGGGGTCATATATCCAGTTCTCCACACCAAACACTCACTCTTATCGTATTTGGTGTGCGGGGGGGATAGAGAGGAGAGAAAGAGATGAGAAGAGAGAGCGAGAATGAGAGCATATGAGAGAATGTATGAGAGAGAGAGTATGAGATGAGATGAGATGAGATGAAGATAGCCTGGAATATATATAATCTGAATACATATATCATCATCTCATCTCATCTCATACTCTCTCTCTCTCATACATTCTCTCATATGCTCTCATTCTCGCTCTCTCTTCTCATCTCTTTCTCTCCTCTCTATTCCGGGGGTCATACATTCTCTCATATGCTCTCATGCTCTCTCTCTCTTCTCATCTCTTTCTCTCCTCTCTATCATGAATACTCACTATTTTCAGATGAATTTTTTTTCAAAGATGCGTCAAAGTTTGGTTGTAAAATTCCTCGAAGTTTCCTCCATGTTTTCACAAACTTCCGCTTCCACACCTATCGAAGTCGACTCGAAGTCGAAAGTCTTGTTCCATGGGCATGACAACATGAAATAAACACATCGTTACATCAGATTTTCTAAGGCACACCACATTAATGAAGCATTATACGACCAAATTAATTATGATGTACACTATGTAAAGTGGTCACTGCTACCAATAACATGACGTTAATTAAATGGTATATTGATCTCCAGTTATAATAAGAACATGTAAATGTGAACATTTAACATCCGTGCAACAACTAAAAACATAAAAATCAGAACTGAGACCTTAATAGCTAAATGCCTCCTTACACGTGACGACCATCTAATGATTTAGTCATTCCACATCATTTAAATGATCATCATCATCATCATCATCAACTAAGCCTCAATCCCAACTATGTTGGGTTCGGCTACATGGATCCTTCTTTTCCATTCAGCTCTATCACAAGTCACATCATTTAAATGATATATCAATAATTTAGATATAAATGTAAAATTTATTAATTATGCTTGAAAATCAAACGTAAAAATGAGAACTTAAAAATTTAATAACTAAATTTGTTATTGCATGAAATCAAGCTAAAAAAGTGTTAGATGTTGCTAAATTACAATGACATTTGGTTTTGGAGCCAGCAAATGGTTTTGCAGGCAACAAACTGAGCTTGGCAGATCAAGGCACTGATGAAAATCATGAAACCTTATACTTCTGTTATAAACAGAGATAATAACATGCTGCTGTAGTAAAATCTTGCACTTGAGCCGATGGCCCTTTGGCAGCATTGCTGTGTGGAGGTTGGGGACAACGGGACCTGTGTTGAGGCAGCAGGTTGTGTCCACTTCCTGAACCGATCCTACCACAACTAGTTTGTGAAGTAGGGCTAGCCAAGGAGTTCAGGAGGTGCACCTTTGCATGGTCTTGACCTGGAAAGTGGAAAAGGGGAGATGTATGGGAAGCCATCGAATTAGTGGAGGTGAAGGGGAGGGAATGGGGAATGGGAACTGGACAAAAGGGTGTAGTAGAGGCCTGTGGACTACTGTGGACGTTGACTAGAACATTGTTTTGTTATGGTCTTGCAAATCTGTCTGTTTGATTAACTACCACAGTCGTGTCATTGTAAATGAGGTGTTAAGTTGAAACGTGTAAGCATAATGTTGCTGTAAGTTGATGTAAATCCATTTCCCCTCTTTTGTTCTTTTGCAGGCTACAAGTTGGATGAGAGCATCAATGATTCGCCTGTTCTAAGGCTGCAGTTTGCTCGCTTCCCACCAAGGTCAGGTGGTGGGGGTGGTGGTCCACCTAGAGGGAGGCACTGATCTAGATGGTGCTTTTAATATTAGGTGAACAAGCTCCTGGCATTTTCCTCTGTTGTTTTGTAATTTTCGAATAATGATAGACTGTTAGCATTTGTATTGCATACCAAGGGAATTGAAAAGTTAACAAATGGCTTCTTGTTGAATTTCAGGCGGCTCCTGTATGATTGCTGATAGGTTATCCTTGTTAACGTCAAGAGATGGAGAGTGCAATTAGTGATGTTGCCGGTCCCTGTAGGATGGTAGTATTCGGTGCACTAATCTGGGGGTATCATTGTTTGCTTCTTTGATTCTCTGCCTGGAGTTTGTACCAGCGGTAAACGCTGTTTGGTGCATTAGAATGTACTCATAAGCATGTTCTGGGCTAAGTCGTTTTCTTGACAATTAGTCAGTGGCTGTGGTGCTAGAAGTCTGTGGTGTTTCATATTTGAGACTGTAGATTATTGCAGTTTCTATTGCATGATAGTTTGTTTGTTGATATGAATTCATTTTTCAATATCTGATTTAGAATCTTGCAGTAGCTATAAGAGAATATTGCGTTAACTATAAAAAAGATGACTCGTTATTGCTGGACATATTGATATGGCTACATCCAATTTTTTTTTATAGATGCTTTTTTATTTGCTAAACGAGGGTTCTTGACTTCTACAAAGATTGCTGTCAACGGACAGATGACTTGTGCGGCAATCGGGAATGCTTGCATTCTTTCGCGTTTGTATAGTAAATCAAAGTTCCTAATCTAGATATTTTTTTGACTGTAGATTATTGCAGTTTCTAGTGCATGGTAGTTTGTTTGTTGATATGAATTCATTTGCTAAACGAGGGTTCTTGACCTCTACAGAGATTGCTGTCAACGGACAGATAACTTGTGCGGCAATCGGGAATGCTTGCATTCTTTCGCGTTTGTATAGTAAATCAAAGTTCCTAGTCTGGATTTTTTTGTTTGTTTTAAGAGCTGTGCTTGGGTTTTGTTGTAGTTTTTTGCACGCCCAAGGACCATGCATGGTTATGCTTTTGGAGGCACTACGTGAAAAAGGTCAAAGATGCAAGGACTATTGGTGGAAAATTTTTAACCTTAGTTCTAATATGACAGTCAGGTTTATGCCTTGCGGTTGGTCTATATACTTTGGTCAGTTATTAATTATATTTTGCTTCAAATACATAATCAAACAATTGATTCTCCCATTTCAGAGATGGGAATTGTCTTATTAGATTTATGGAGTAATGCTTCTTTCTGGTTGAGCCTGTTATGGCGCGAATGAGACCACAATCTGCTTCTATTTTCATACAGTGGTCTCGTTTGTGTTTCTCTCGAGTTTTAATACCGGACAACTGGAATCCGTTCTCACTTTTGCATTTTATTATATTATAATCCATGCAAGGCTTTTTTGTGAGGAGTTTCAATCCTGTCCAAGGTATTAGGAGTGGGAGAACAGCCAATTGCTAACACCAAAGGCCTTTAGTTCCTTCCTGTAGTTCCCCAATGGAATGCGTTGAGATCTGATCCCACAACCTGTGCTTCACAAGCAGCATGTTGAACTAGCTGACAAATGCATAGCCCGTGCGAGGCATGACAGTCTCTCCTGACACCTGACTAAACTGGACCTGATTTTATTGTGAGATTTATTATTAGGCTTGCGGGTAGGGTCGGGCGGGACTTTAAATTCCTAGGCAAAATATAGGTAAGAGTTAATTTTTCCCCGGCGAGCTGTTAGCCGAAAATAGTTCAAGAGGTTTGTGACTCATTTTAAAGGGTGCTAGTTCCGTTCCATTTCTGGGTTTCTGGGTTTGCTAATATGGTTGAGTAGCTATTGAAAAATTACTAGGTGCTAAACTAAAACGTTCTCCAATTAATTCGTCTTCCAATTGCTAATGAAGTAGGCTTAAAATATGTCAAAGGGTTACACTCTTCACTCTCCGCCTCTAAATTTTGGTTTGTTTGCCCTAACGCTTCTTCGATGTAAATCTGGTTCATCAAACTGTCACTACATCGGGCATCCCCAGGTGAGTCAATAAGTAAGCCCTTCATGCCAAGCTTATTGCCATGGATGGGGGTATAGGCCGTTGTTAAATGCTGCAACGAAATTCCCAAAACCTGACCAAATAGTTGCTCCCAAACTGTCATCGTCCTTCCAAGGGGGGCAAGTAGAAATGTGATAATGCATTATCAACTCATGAGCATTATCAATAGGATTACATCCTCATTGTGAACAGTTGTCATATATCAGCCAACAAATTGTTTCATCTTAATGTGGATGCTATGTATGTGTTAAAACAACACTCCTCGACATGTGGAAATGCTATTTTGGGTTGAAGCAGAAAACAAGGTGTACTAATCAAACAAGCCATTAGATGACTTAAAAGTTTTGAAATGGCTGATTGGCTTTCCTAGGGGTGGGTGGAGATTGTTGGATCTAGGACTCTACAGGAAGGGGGGGGGGTGAATAGAGTTTCAAAACTTGCATAAAAATAGTTTAATTTTCAAATTATATCAAATAAAATCAAATGATAAAAGTGAATTTGAAGTCCTATCTAACAAGCATAGCAAGGATGAGAGAGATTGAAACAAATATTGGACAAGGTGTTTAGAGTGGTTACAATCTCCAAACTAGAAGAATGTAAATCCACTACCTAGAGAGGTCAACCTCTTAGACTTTGCAAATCATGTATACTTATATTCCATTATAAAAGATATAAGAAGAACACCTTACATCAAAATGCTTACCTATCCAAGAACTAGTCTTCTACCTCACAACATGTCATACCCACTCTTGCAAGCAGCTCGATTCCTTCTCCTAGGACATTTCTCCTTACAAAAAGTTTTCAGCCTTGAGGATTTACGCACCAAGCTCTTTGGATTTTCTGCCTTGTCCTCTTTCACATGGAGACGATCTTCACAACTTTAACCTTGAAGAAGAACAATTCATCTTTCACTCAGAGAAGATCACTTCATCATTTGCTCTTTGAAAAAGGGGGATTGGGAAGTGGAGTGATGGAGAGCTTTACAAGGCAACAATGAGGTAGCTCTCTTACAACATGCCTAACTCACTCATAATCACAGAATGCTTTATAAATGAGAGAGAGAAAGGGGCTTATCACACTCAACTATAGCAAGGATTAAGGATAGCATGAATGAGCAACCTTGGAATGAACTCTAAGAGGTCTTATTTATAGATGAGGGTGTTCCTTTGAGTGTGGGATCACTTAAGAATAAAAAATAGTTGCTTTACAACTTGCAATAGATCTATTTTCATTTCTAACAACTCTTCAATAGTTGGAATCATATTTTTTACATTTTTCGTACAGTGTATTCGGTCGAGTTTCAACAAAGGTAACTCGACTGATCCACTATCTGACAAAATAAAATTTTAAACTATCGGTCGAGTTTGTCCTGGGGTAACTCGACTGATCAGCTAAAAACAACTCTGGTTAGGAAGTTGGCCGGTCGAGTTCTGTGAGTGTACAACTCGACCTATCCAATCATTTCCAAAAATCCGTCACTGATCGGTCGAGACTCAAACTCAACCGAATAAGTTGTTGTGACAAAAATTTCAAAATAATTTTTAAGTGATCAAACGATGAAATTGTCCCTGATTTTTTTTCATGTTAGTTACCACTCATATCATCAATACAAATGATTATAAATATATTCTTAAGATGGTTCGGAGTGTTTTCCAAGAAAAAGTACATTTGTATTGCTTTTGACTTGAACTTGGACAAGCTAGGGCTTGAGGAATTTGATCCTTTTCATGTACTTAATGCCTGAAATATATCAAATAAACATATTAGATACATATAAATGGAATGGTTAAGTCATTATTAAAATATGCTTAAGGTATAACTCTCAAGTCAACATTCTCCCCCTTCTTGACAATGACAAACCATTTCTCAATATATTGAAAAGGATATGTAAAGTAATACCTTAGCCTTGTGAATTGCAAGGGGATTCATAATTTGAACAATGTGAATGGCTCCCCCTTAATCTATGCTAATTCTTACATGCAAAGTTAGTCTTTCTATACAAAGCTATATAACATGTACACTACATGGTCCTTTAGCAAGCCACATGATAAAACATATACTTAGACAAGAAAATGATCACATAGGCAGTAAGCACAATATGATTGAGCTTTAAAACATCAAATTTCTCTCTCCCTTTTGGCATTATCAAAAGTAAGGGGGTAAAAGAGCATAAAACAAGTCTTCTCCAAGCATAACCAAAACATCTAACCACAAGATGAAACATGCAACCACAGAACACACATCAAACAAAGACGAGAGAGAAACAAGGAACCAATGTAACATATCACAAACTCATGAGATATAGTCAATCAGAGGGTAAGGGAACATATGATTAATATTACAATACTGAAAGCATATCCTCAAAACAACTACAAACCAAAATAGGAAAACAACATGATGATAAAAATAATACATCTTAGATAATGTGCCCAGATGTCTTGAGTACAAAATACTCTAAAAAGATATATATGATCAACATCTAACGACTAAAAATTAAATCATCTAAACATCTATGGCATCTATGTCCACAACATCATCATCGTCATCGTCATCATCATCATCATGAACTCCCGGCTCATAGTCCTCATCTTCAGATGAAGGTGCAACAACTTCACCTTCATCACCAGAGCCACCAACAAAGACATCATCATCGAAACCACCCTCAGGGCCATCATCTTTAGATGCCTCATCGTCATGAACAGTAGCTTCCTCATCAACCTGGTCGGGCATCTCCTCATTGGTAGAAGGACCAAAATCGCGACTGGGCCACATGCCAATCTGCTTGTCCCAAGTCATGCCAAGATCATTGAGCTGCTTGGCCTGAGGGAAAGTTGGAGCAGAAGTGCCAAGGCTTGCAAGCAGGATAGCTATGGGGCCAGTAGGTAGAGGTATCACTCTAGGGGTAGGTGCATGGGCAAATCCACCAACATCAGAGGGTGTAGCTATGGAAGTAACAGGCAGAGGACCCAGATATAAGTGATTATATGCTTAAGAAGCATAATCACCACCTGGGTAAGGTTGGTAGGAAGGGTAAGGATAAGAACATGATAGGATCATGGTTGACATGATCTGGAAAAGATCATGATGTAGATGCTCCTGAACCTGGAGGTTGTACTCCTGCTGATGCACCATGTAACCCATGAGGGCTTCATTAGATACATGAAACAAGGCACATGTAGGTTGGGATGGTGGTGGAGGTGGAGGTGCCTGGGTGGAGGTAGAGGCTCCATGTGTGGTGGAAGAAGATGTAGGCAAAAAGGTTTTCTTGATAGTGGCCTCACTGATACAGACTCTTTTTCTAGAGGGTTTGTAATGAAAATCATGAAAAAGAGACTTCTTAGTCGCAAAGGTGAAGATACCACACATTAAGGCTGGGTTTGGTGGGTGGGCGCCTAGGGTATTCTTCCCCGAGTCAAAGCAGGTCATGTGGTGGAGAATATATCTAGACCACTTGACTCCTATGCTCTTCAAAAGAAGAAACATAATTACTTGCGGTATTCTCTACAATTTCAGTTTGATTCTTTTTGGGGGTGAATATTACAGTTGACTACCAGAGCAAGTATGCTATTTTTTAGACCCAAGGAAGAGGATGGGATGGTGGACTTCTTCTTATAGGGTGTTTGAGGCTTCTTCAAGAATTTATGAAATCAGGGAGAGTAATATCATATTGCTTATAGAAGGCCTCAGGGTCAAGCAAGTCAAAATACTCAGGATAGTCTTTCCTCCATGTGTCGGTGACCTCAGTACCATTGAAAAAGTTGTTCAAGGTATCTTCTGAGATAGTGAATTTATTACCGACAATCATGGAGGTGATAATCACTTGAGTATTAGGAGTGGGTACAAGAGTGTCATAATTCCATGACAGATTGGCGTAGAATTCAAGAACTGCCTTAGTGCTTGTAATAGAGTTGTGAAAGCACTGACGTTTGACACTCATGGCTGCAAGGTGATGGTTATAGAGCAACTCAACTACCTCATCTATCACCTCTTGTTTACACGGATGAGGCTCAAACAAGGCACATAAAGGGAAAGCATTCCTAGGAAGGAGATCTTTGTACCTATTTAGAGCTTCATTAAAAACAAAAAAGGTGTCATTGAAGGGAATGAGGCAAGATTTGGAAGAAGATGATGGTGCTCTGGAAGGTGTGGCTCTCTTTCTTCTATTTGAGGCCATGGAGGCGGAATGGAGAAGATGGAGAGACCAAATACAAGAGAAACACCACCAAAGCCATCTAACCATCTAGGGAAGATGGGAAAAGGTGCTAGGAAGGTCAAATGAGGGCTATCTAGGGCTAGAAGAGGGAATGTTGGGGCTAGAGTTGAGATCTTAAGAGAGATGGAGTGAGGATCTATCGATTTTTTTTAGTTGAGAGGGAGAATAGTCGACCAAACCCTATTTAGATTTGGTCCAACCCGACCATTGCTCAAGTTCTATGAGAAAGAAACTCGACCGAATGACCGAATGACTTTTTACAAACACCCTTAGCCACCAATTGGTCGAGTTGGCAACTCGACCGATAGAATTTCTATCCCCACTTTAGAAATTCTATATTCCAGCCATTTGAGTGCTAATTAAATTTAACTTTTTGGTTCATTTTGTATTTTAGACATACTTAGGCACATATCACTCATCATTGGGTACTATTTAGTGGTAAAATAAGCATTTACAAAATACCCAAAACAAGAGAAAATCAAGGCAAAAGAACATGAAATTTTTAGCAATTTAGCAAGCAAGGGCGATCAAGACATGAGCAAAGCATATAAGATAGATAACAACTAACTAGAAGGCATATCAGATCATCCAAAGAAGTTATGAGCAGTTTAGATCGAATAAAATTAAATTTCTCTCTAGCTGAAGGTTTAGTAAAAATGTCCGCCAATTGATTTTCTGTGTCCACATGCGTGATATAAATATACTTCTTGACAATGTGATCACAAAGAAAATGATGACAAACCTCTATATACTTGACTCTACTATACAATATAGAACTGTATGATAAATTAATTGCAATACTATCAAAAGATTGGAGAAGCATCAAAATAAATGTAAAAGTCTTGGAGAATTTGCTTCATCCATAGAACCTGAGCACAACAACTCCCGACTGCAATGTATTTAACCTCGGTAGTTGATAGAGCCACTGTGCTCTGTTTCTTGGAGAAACAAGACACCAAGCATGCTCCTAGGAGGAAGCAAGTACCACTTGTGCACTTTCTATCAATCAAACATCCTACATAATCATCATCACTACAAACAGTAAGAGTAAAGTCCCTTGGATTAGGATACCTTAGTCCAAAATTTTGGGTTTTGGCAAAGTACCTCAAAATCTTCTTAACAAATGTAAGATGTGATTTCTTGTGATTTGATTGAAAGTGAGCACACAAGACAACACTAAACATTATGTCAGCTCTCAAGGCAGTTAAATAAAGTAAACTTCCAATCATACCTCTATAGTGCTTCTCATCCACTTTTTGGTGGTGTTTGACATGGGGGTGTCCATCGACTTGGTGTTCTCCATCCCAAAGCGATTGAGTAGATCACTTGTGTACTTGCCATGGTTGATGAAGTTCCCATCTTTAGTTTGCTTGATTTGAAAGTCAAGTAAGAATGTAAGATCACCCATCATGCTCATGTCAAAATCACTCTACATAAGATCACTAAGATCCTTGAAAAGATCAAGATTAGTTCTGCCAAAAATGATATCATCAACATAAATTTGAATGATAATAAAATTGTTAGAAGTGTGTTTGAGAAACAAGGTAGAATATACTTTGCCCATGATATAGCCACGATCTAACAAAAGGTTATTTAGTTTTACCAAACTCGAGGTGCTTGTTTGAGACCGTAGAGAGATTTTTGTAATAGATAGACATCATTAGAAAAACTATCATGTTCAAAGCCCATAGGTTGTGCAACTACACTTCCTCTTCAATTATACCATTCAAAACTGCACTTTTAACATCCATTTGATATAGAAAGAAATTTCCATAACTAGCAAAAGAAAGCAATATTCTAATGGACTCAAGTCTAGCCACAGGTGCATATGTTTAATCAAAATATATACATTCCTATTGATTGTAGCCTTGAGTTACTAACCTTGCTTTGTTTTTTACCACCTTGCCGCTTTCATCCAGCTTGTTGCGGTAAACCCACTTGGTGCCAATGACTTTTGTATCATATGGTCTTGGTACGAGAGTCCACACTTTGTTCTTTTTGAATTGCTCCAGTTCTTCCTGCATGGCTAGGATCCATTCATTATCCCCAAGACCTTTTTTGACATTCTTTGACTCAAGTTGTGAGATAAAGGCGTTGTTGGCTTGTTCTTTGTTGTAGGCTGCCCGCGTCTTCAATCTTTAAAATGGGTCACCTATGATTAGCTCTTTAGGATGATTCTTTACAAAATGGGGAGTTGAATCCTTCTTTTCTTCATCTATCTCTTCTTCTTGAGTGGTCACCTCTTTTCTTTTTTGGGTGATGTTGAGTTCTTTCAAGATAGGAATTACTTCATCTGCAACATCATCATTAACAATATCCTTGGGAACAGAGGGGTTAGTCTCAATAAATTTGACATTTATAGATTCTTCTACTTTAGATAGATCAACATTATACATTCTATAAGCCTTGATAGTAGTGCTATAGCCAAGAAAGAAAGCCTTGTACGATTTCAGATCAAACTTGTCAAGAGAATATTTTGTGTTCAAAACAAAACAAGGACATCCAATAATGTGAAAATACTCGATAGAAGGCTTCCTAACACGCCATAGCTCATAGGGAGTTTTCTTCAAAGAGGGCTGTGTGAAAACCTAGTTTTGTATAAAAAATGAAGTACTAACGACTTCGGCCCAAAACTTCTTTGGAGTGTCATACTCTAAAAGCATGGTCCTAGCACTTTCTTGTAGTGACATGTTCTTCCTCTCTACAACCCCATTTTGTTGAGGTGTTCAAGGTGAAGAAAAGTTATGTGCATATCCAGACTCTTCACAAAACTGTTCAAAAAGATCATTTTCAAATTCTTCCCCATGATCTTTACAGGTAGAAATAATGCAGCAAGAAGCTTTATTTTCAACTCATCTGCAAAATCTAGAGAAAACATCAAGAAATGAGAAAGAAAGTTCAAGTATATCAAGAGAAATCATCGATAATAACAAGACAATACTTGGAACCACGAAGCGATTGAGTTCTCATAGGTCCAAATAGATCAATACGGAGAAGTTCAAGAGATCTTTTGGTGCTAAGGACTCCTTTTGATTTGAAGGAGGACTTGGCTTGTTTTTCTTGGGTACAAGATTGACATTCCTCATCCTTTTCAAAATCCAATTTAAGAAGTCACTTGACCAAGCCCTTTTTGCTCAACTTCTTCAATTAATGCATATTTACATGACCTAGCCAACAATGCCAAAGAAAAATATCATTCAAATTAACTACTAGGCATCTACCAACCACATGCTTAATAGAGTCAAGCAGGCTTACATAAATATTACCATTTCTAGTTCCCTTATATATGACATTATAAGAGAGGGAATCTAGAAGCAAGCATTTAAAAGAAGTAAATAACACAAGGTAACCATTGTCACATAATTGACTAACACTTATTAAATTGTGATGTAGGCCATCCACAAAGAGAACATTCTTGATACACATGAATTCACCTACATCACCCTCACATTTTACTTTACCTTTCTTGTTGTCCCAGAAAGTAACCGATCCTTCTTTCTTCTTTGTGAAGTTGTTGAAATGGCTTATATCACCTATCATGTGCTTTATGTAGACACTATTGACAATCTATTTTCCATTTTCCTGTAAGAAAGGTGAATGTCAGTTCCCAACTCAAACTTTGGGATCTGGTGTTAGTTTGAGGACCCATTTCATCTTTGGGTTGGTCCCCTTAGGCTTACACGAACAATAAGTAGAATAGTGGCCATCACTCTTACAATGAGAAACAAATCATAGGTTTCTTTGAGCTAGATGACTCTCCATGAAATAAAGAAGGTTCCTTACTCTTCCTCTTACCTTTGGACTTACTCTTTCCCTTAGGAGCTCCCCTTACAAATCCCAAACCACTAGTACCACTTTGTTTAGTAGAATGGTCAAGAATTTCATTTAAAGAGTTCTTCCCTTTGAGGAATTTCTACAGAGAGATTCTAAGTCTATGATTGTAATCAGTAAGAGAGATAAAAATAGAAGACAAACTATCAAGATAATCTCTAGCATGAATAAGGTCGGCCTCTAAACAGAGGGCTTTAGTCAAATCAAAGTCCTTTTTCAAGAGTAATAGAAACAATATCATTACTAGAAAAAATAGGTCTAGAAGATAAATTATTAACTTGAGCGATAAGCCTAGCATTCTCAGACTTAAGCAATTGAATTTCTTTGAGATAACATCTCTCGCATCTCTATGAGCATCACTAACAAGCTTAAGGTCAACATTTTTAGTTTTAAGTAACTCAAGCTCATTAAGGCATTTTGGTTATCTTCCTTAAGAGATGTAATATTCTTAAGATAGAAACCATTCTCTACTTCAAATCCATTGTATTGGAGCTCAAGATAAAGAATTTGGCCTTGCAAGGAATCAATTCTCTCAATATGAATTTTCTCATTTTGCTCAAGAATATCAAGTTTAACATACAAGTCATTAATAATCTTACCTAGCTTATTCTTTTTAGATTTACATTCAGAATAAGAAGAGCGAGTAGAATTAAGCATGTCAATAAGAGTTTCTTTAGCTTACTCATGCAAACTTACCTCACTTACCTCACCAATATCTTCACTTGTGGAGGCCATGAATGCAAGGTGACATTCTCCATCTTCATCGAATCTTGAGCCACTAGAGGATGAGCCTTCCCAAGCAGCATGAGCAACATCTTTGTTCCTCCTATCCTTCTTATCCTTCCTCTTGTATTTTCTATCTTTCTTATAGTATTCCTCCTTCTTGGAGATGCTCTTGTGGTGTGACTTTCTAGACTTAAGACATTCACTCTTGTAGTGTCCTTTTTGATCACACTTGTAGCACCTTTGAGTAGAATAAGAAGATTGCTTCCCTTGGAGAAATTTTCTTCATGCTTACTAGGGCCATCTTCCCTAGAGGAGGACAGAGAGGTCTGACAAGCAAGTTGTTGTTGAAGGATGAGGGCCTCTACTTGAGCTTTGAAGGCACTATCTTTGATCTTCGTTGATTCCTTTTCTTCTTGCTTTGCTTCCTCTTCTTGCTTGTCAAGTCTTGGATCATGATCTTATAGATTGCCAATGAGATCCTCAGCTGGAAAATTACCAAGACTTATTACTTCTTCAATGGAGGTCACCTTTGACTCCCATCTTTTTGGAAGAGACCTTAGGATCTTTGATTTGATTGCTCCTCTATCCAAAGTATGTCCCAAAGAAGCTAGGCCGTTGATGATGATATTGAGTCTTAAGTACATCTCGACAACTCCTCCTTTCTTTCCCATCTTGAAGTTCTCTAGGAGGCTATTCAACATGTAGATCTTTGCCTCCTTTATTTTCTTTGTGTCTTCATAAGTGAAGCACAACTTATACTATATCTCATAAGCTATGTCCCATGAGGAGATGAGGTTGAACTCAGAAGGAGTGAGGGCTGCATAGAGGATGCTAATTGCTTTGGCATTGAGCTATGCATTCTTTAGAGCTACTTCATCCCAAGTAGATACAACTCCAGTTGGCCCCTTGTAGGGTGCAATCATCACTTTTCACATATCAAAGTCTATTCCTTTAATGTAAAATTGCATCTGCTGCTTCCAATAGAGGAAGTTGTTGTCGTCGAAGACTGGGGGGGGGGGGGGGGGCGCATGGAGAAGCCTCCATCTAGGTTGAGGGAACCAAGTAGGTTCTCACCAATATTTTTGTCTCATAGGAGATGTGTTGAAAAAGACCCTTGCTCTGATACCACTTGTTGGATCTAGGGATCTAGAGGGGAGGCAAATAGAGTTTCAAAACTTACACAAGAATAGTTACACCTTCAAATTATATCAAATGAAACCAAATGCTAAAAGTGAATTTGAAGTCCTATCTAACAAGCATAGAAAGGATGAGAGAGATTGAAAGAAGCACTTGGACAAGATGTTTAGAGTGGTTCCAATCTCCAAACTAGGAGATTGTCAACCCACTACCTAGAGAGGTCAAACCTCTAGGACTTTGCAACCCATGTATACTTATATTCCATTATAAGAGATACAAGAAGAACACCTTACATCCAAGGGCTTACCCATCCAAGAGTTAGTCTTCTACCTCACAACAAGTCTTACCTACTCTTGCAAGCAACTCCATTCCTTCTCCTAGGATATCTCCTCCTTGCAACAAATTTTCAGCCTTGAGAATTTACCCACCAAGCTCCTTAGATCTTCCGCCTTGTCCTTCACCTTAACTTGGATAAAATCTTCACACCTTATTCAACCTTGGAGAAGAACAACAACTCCTTATTCACTCAGAGATGATCACTTTATCCTTTTCTCTTCGAGAAAGGGGATTGGAAAGTAGAGAAATGGAGATATTTACAAGGTATCTCTCTTACAACATGCCTAACTCACTCATAATCATGAAATGCTATGTAAATAAGAGATAGAAAGGGGCTCAAAGGGGCTTATCACACTCAACTATAGTAAGGACCAATGATAGCATGAATGAGCAACCTTGGAATGAACTCCAAGAGGTCTTATTTATAGATGGGGGTGTTACTTTGAGTGTGTGATACTTAAGAATAAAAATTAGCCATTTTACAACTTGCAATAGATCTATTTTTGTTTCTAAAAACTCTCCAACTGTTGGAATCACTTTTTTTGCATTTTCCATATAATACATTCGACCAAGTTTCAATAAAGGTAACTCGATCAATACACTATTTGACAAACCCAATTGTCTAACTATCAGTTGAATTTGTCCTAGGGTAACTCGACCAATCAACTAAAATCAACTTTGGTCAGAAAGTTGGTCGGTTGAGTTCTATATGTGTACAACTCGACCGATCCAATCATTTTCAAAAATCCGTCATTGATTGGTCGAGATTTAAACTTGACCGATTAAGTTGGTGTGAAAATTTTTCCAAAATGATTTTTAAGTGATCAAACGATGGAACTAAGTGTCCTTGATTGTTTATCATCTTAGTTACAAGTCATATCATCAATACAATGATTACAAAAATATTTTAAGGTGGTTTGAAGTGTTTTCCACAAAAGTGCGTTTGCATTGCTGTTGACTTGAACTTGGTCAAGCTAGGGCTTGAGGAATTTGATTCTTTTCATGCATCTCATGCCTGAAATCAATCTCAAATAAATATATTAGATACATATGAATGGAATGGTTAAGTCATTATCAAAATATGGACAATGTATAACTCTTAAGTCAACATAGATCTTATCATTTGCCATGGTGTAAAGGTAGTGCAACCGTTCTCACCCTATTTGTTGGCTAAATGGACATCTGTAAATCCCTTTGTTTTGATAATGACAAACATTTCATTCTTGTTGATCTAACGTGCTACTTGAGTGTTGCAGGAATAAGGTGAATGACAAAGCACTAGGGAATCTATATGCTTGAATGATTGTAAATGTCATGAAATGTAATAAATTGTAAACTTGTACAAATATATAATGTACAAGTACTTAGACTTCATGTAAATCAAGCGTTAGATCTTACCTAGCTAAACACCACATTTAGATAGGTCATCTCCTTCAATAGTGTCACATATGCACACTCATACACACACTTAATGTCTTTATTTGAAACATTGAAACCGGGTCTATCTCGGTCGACAAAATCCTCGATCGAGACACTCTCGGTCGACAAACTTCTCGACCGAGAAAGACCCAAGTAGCCGTTAGACACAGCTGACAAGGTAGTTGGCAGTTGGAGATAAACGTTGCAAAACACTTGATCTAGAGAGCCTGTCGGTCGACAAAACTTCGACCGAGTAGGTGTCTCGGACGACCATTTCTCGACCGAGATGGACTCTGACAGCAACTGCAGAATTAATTAACTAGCCGTTGTTAAAGCAACTAACTTATACCTAACGGCTAGTTAAGCACTTAGAAACCCCTAGAAAGTGTCTAGAACGTCCTTAAGCACTTGTAGGACATTCCTATAAATAGGACATGCCTTAGGACACCTAAACTCACTTGTTTTCACACTTGAGCAATCTTTGAGCATACACTTACATTGAGCAACCTGTTTGTGAGCAATTGAGCATATTGACAATTGGCTACTTTTTCTCTCAGCTCAAATTTTGTGTCCTATAGGCTAGCATCTCCTATCCACAACAATCACAATTCCATACACATTGTTTAGGAGATCTACATGCTTGATCTAGGCAAATCAAGCCTTGTGCTTCAAAGGATAAGTTGTAATTTCCTTTTTTCCTTTCTTGTTCACTATTATTGTTTGTACTCTCCTTGCTACTCCTAGGTTGGAGGCTGCGGATTGAAGAGGTTGTAGATCTTCTTGGTGAAGAAGGGGACCTTGAGCTACTTCAAGAAGGCTGGTGCAACGGGAGGTTACTTCTAAAGAGGAAGGCTACTTCAAGGGGGAGCTTGGAGTTACTTCAAGAAGGATACCTCGGGTTGGTGCATCTACTTCAAGTGAAGGCTGTTCAAGGGGTGTAAGAAAGTATTGTATTTTGTGTAATTCCTTGTGAAGGTAATAAAATTGATACTTTCAAAATCCCGATTGGGTAAGCAACCGGGTAGTGGACTGACAACCTTAGTATTTGCTAAGGTTGGAACCACTCTAAACACTTGTCTCCTTCTTCACTCTAAACACTTGTCTCCTTCTTCCATTTTCAATTGTGGTTGTTTGAGTTAAATAATTGTTAAAATATCTTTAAAACTCTATTCACCCCCCCTCTAGTGTTTTTCAATTGGTATCAGAGTAGGCTTCAAGGAGCTCTAATCGAGTCTTGAAGAATGGAGGGTGATGGTGATTACAACCGCAATAAAAGGAGCAACCTGGACCAATCTACAACATGTTGCAATTGGTGCTTAGGAACAAGCCACACAACATCTAGCTGCCCATGGAGATCAAAGAAGGAAGATGAGCACAAAGATTGTCTTATTGCTACAACAAGTGGAGAAGAAGAAGAGGTAAGTCTTTTTGATTTATCTAAAGATGAGCTGGTTGCTAGTCTTGAAGAGACACATAATAAATATATTGAGTGCAAGAAGAAATTAAAGAAATCTAATAAAGCAAATGATGAATTACATGCTAAGCTTCTTGCTATTACATCTGAAAATGAAGATCTTAAAAAGATCATTGAAGATCATAATATTAAGATAAAATCTATAGAGGCAGATTGCAAACTTCTCTCTTTAGAAAAAATTAATTTGCAAACTCAAGTGAACGATCTTAAAAAACAACCCATCTTGTGCTCACATCTAGATTATGATATTATCATGAAAGAAAGAAATTCATTATCATCTAATCTAGAACAAGCAAAGCTAGATATCAAGAAAAGAATGGAGGAAATTGCTAAGCTACAACAAGAAGTTTGTAGTCTAAGTAACAATGGCATTCTTGATAAAATCCTAAATGATCCTTATCATCAAATTGGAAGGAGAGGACTATGTTACAAGCCTAAAGGAAAATCTTATCAACAACCTAGTAAGGGAAGAACACAAGCACCAAAGAGTCAATCTATGTATGTACCTAAAGGGACAAATACATACGTACCCAAGAACAACCTAGAACAAAATCATAGAAAGAGATATGAAGTTGATTCTATATGTTGTCATTAGTGCTTGCGTCTTGGTCACTATTCCTTTTCATGTCCTTACAAGAAAAAGGATGTCGAGTTAGTTTGGGTCCCAAAACCCCAAACTAAATGAGCAAAAATAAGTTGAGATATGACCAAGGACCCAAATTGCATATTTATATGTCTATCTCAACTTAACAAATTAATTTAAACATCTAATATATAATTCCTTTAAATCTACAAAAACAATTCTGATTTACTTACTAAAAACAACTCTGAAATAGTACAGAACCTTTCTCGGTCGAGAATCTGTCGACCGAGAAAGGCAGTCGGTCGAAGACATGGTCAACCAATCCAGTCTCTGATAAATCTGCTGAATGTGTTTTCAAATTGATCAAATTGCTATCGATTTATTGTTAATGACTGATCTAACAAGTTGAAGACCATCATGTGTTATGACATCTAGTATAAATGATCACTGTATTTTATGAAATTATTATTATATGTTGTTCATTACATCGTGGGCATGCTTTCACTATTCATCTCATAAAGATGATAGAAAATGATTATTGTATGCATGGATCCTTGATGACACATTGGCAAGCAAAATGATTCATTTGTGATATGAAAAAGAACTTTAAGGCTTGCAACACATAAGATAAAAAATTTCTCAATTAAGAACGTGAGATATTGCTTTCAAGGATATATATTTTCTTGGAGAATCTTACATGAAAACAAGGGTACAAGAAGAAATAGAATTTGATATTTATGTACCTACAACAAAGCTTATATAAATATTCTAGGAGAATTATGAACGGAAATCTTCATATTGAGTATCACTCAAAATTGCCTCTTGGTTAAAATCAAGCTTGACCAAGGGGCGCTATGGTCGTAGTCAAAGTCGACCTAAAATAAGTTTGGCACAATACTTATTTGAATATCATTCTCTATATAAAAATTGGGATCAAAAGACCAATTAAAATTATGACCACAAAATTGTTCAAAGATTGGTAATAATAATCACAATATTACTCCCTTAGTAAACATATATATGCTCTACAAATTCAGTCTATCATTTGCATTAAGAATCCGATTATAAATTCATTCACAGTAAGTTTGTCGGTCGATGAATTCCTCGACCGAAAACATCTCGGTCAACCTATCTCTCTCGACCGACATACTTCAAATAAAAATTACATCGGCAAAACTCAGACACACATTCGGTTGACAATTATTCGACCGAGCCAATGTCGGTCGACAATTGCTCGACCGAGAATTGACCGTTGGGATATGACCATTGGAATCTGACCGTTTGAATATAACCGTTGCCGGTCGACCGTTGGGCGACTGAGTGGCGCGCCTAGGATATGACCGTTGCCGGTCGTCGGTCGACAATTTGTCGACCGACCAGGTTACTGGATTGCTATAAAAAGGACCAAAAATGAGTCATTGCATTACACCTTCACATTCTTACTTCCTTGGCTTCCTTCTAGTGCATTTGTGTGCAACTCTTTAGCCTCTCCATCTCCAAGACTTTCTTGCTTCTTCTCCACCTCAAAGATAAGAAATGGCTTCATCATCAACACGTGGAAAGAAGAAAGTTGCTAGCAGGAAAGAAAGGGTGGCTACTCCAGCATTGACGATCATCAACGACATTCCCTTCGTCGACGCAGATGCTGGTGATCGCTATCTCAGGCTCTCCTTCAAAACTCCTCTTCCACGACGACCGGTTGACGTCATGGACTTCCTCAGCATCGTCGACCTGGAGGATCTTTTTGAGGTGCAAAATTTGAAAGAATTTCTTAACCCTTCCTTCCCTTCCTACTCTTCCAAAGTGGTAAATGAGTTCTATGCAAACCTAATCTCCCATTCCGAAAATGAAAATAACTTCTTCTACTCTATGGTCAATGGGCATAGCTTTCGATTTACTGAGGAGGATATTCTTGACATGCTCAACATAGACTCAGAAGAATACCAAGACACTCTTGACCTTACCACTGGAAATCCACTCAATACTCTTTCCCAAGATGACAATACCGTCAATCTTAGTGAGATTAAACGAACCATTTTTCAATCTAATACAACTTGTCACGAAGATAGGGGTACCTACTATGCCATTAACCTCAAACTTGCAGCTAGGATTATCAACCTTATTGTTTCCACAAATATACATCCTAGAGCAAATAATTCTGAAGTCCCTACCTTTCACATGTATCTAATCTATGCCATCATCAAACACATTCCCATAAACTTTATCCGCATCATCATTAAGAATATGCTTGAGTTTTCTGGCAATCCCCCATATGCTGATTTCGTATGCTAAATCACTCAACACTTTCTTAAGACACAAATTGAGGACATGGGATACACATGGGAAAGAAGACCACAATAAATAAGCAAAAACACAGTAGAGAAGATGGGAATTGATTTTGGTCACAAGAGGGCTAGGCCGAGAGGTGAGACATCTAGTCAAGACATACCACCACCACCTCCTCCTACTAACCCATCCTATGATCCCATCCAAAACACCCTAACCTATGTTGCTGGGTCACAATATCATCTAAGCAAACAACTAGATTATAGCCACCATGCCACGACCTACCTAAATCAAAGGATGCAAACCCTCTCTCCAAATCAACCAGATGAATATCCTTATTCTTTAAATCCTGGCATGCTCAACCCATATAATCTCTCTTACAACTACTATCAAACTCCACCTCAACCATCTACAAATCTCACACATACTCAGTTTTCCTCAATACAATTACAAGACATTGCTGCTCATTTCCGCTTTGATCGTGTTCCTACCTTCTTGGAAGCATATGCCTTAACCAAGACAGGTGCTTTGGAGTGGCAAACTTTAGTCAAGTATTATGGAGCTGAGCCATTTCTTGGAAAAGACCCTGATATTGATGTTATACTTAAGTCTTTCCAGTGAGATTTGGAGTGTCTGTTGTATTAGTTGTAATGAAATGGTTATCTTTGCATGATTGTAATGAAATGGTTATCTTTACATGACTTGGTTATCTTTGCATGATTGTAATAATTCCATGATTCTAATGAATTGGTTATCTTTACTGATTATAATGGATATTCCTCTATGGCATCATTTGAACATGGCTTATAAGACTATTCTAGTAGAGCATACAAAGTAAGGGGAGTAATAAATATGTCATAAATAAAAAAGGATGAAATCTTTGCAAATACCTAAAATTTAAAATTGTGGCTAAATTGACCATCTATTGAAGAAGGACATCTATTTAAGGGGGAGCAATACTTTTCATATAATTTTTTTAACAGATATCTTTTTGAAATGACAAAGGGGGAGAAATAAATATAAATGAAAAACTCAATCAATGAGTTTCATAAACAAACTCTTGGCTTTACATTGAAAGTTGCTATATTCCCTAAAGAACTGGATTTCATGTTCCATAATTCATGGGGAATAATAAGCACACATTTTATAAACAAGAGAAGAAATTTACAAAGATAATATTCAGGTATGAAACTCACATGTTTTATATTTTCTTATTTTATATTTAGGAAATGTTTGTCATCTTCAAAAAGGGGGAGATTGTTGGTTAAATGGACATCTGTAAATCCCTTTGTTTTGATAATGACAAACATTTCATTCTTGTTGATCTAACGTGCTACTTGAGTGTTGCAGGAATAAGGTGAATGGCAAAGCACTAGGGAATCTATATGCTTGAATGATTGTAAATGTCATGAAATGTAATCAATTGTAAACTTGTACAAATATATAATGTACAAGTACTTAGACTTCATGTAAATCAAGCGTTAGATCTTCCCTAGCTAAACACCACATTTAGATAGGTCATCTCCTTCAATAGTGTCACATATGCACACTCATACACACTTAATGTCTTTACTTGAAACATTGAAACAGGGTCTATCTTGGTCGACAAAATCCTCGACCGAGACACTCTCGGTCGACAAACTTCTCGACCGAGAAAGACCCAAGTAGCCGTTAGACACAGCTGAACAGGTAGTTGGCAGTTGGAGATAAACGTTGTAAAACACTTGATCCAGAGAGCCTGTCGGTCGACAAAACTTCGACCGAGTAGGTGTCTCGGTCGACCATTTCTCGACCGAGATGGACTCTGACAACAACTGCAGAATTAATTAACTAGCCGTTGTTAAAACAACTAACTTATACCTAACGACTAGTTAAGCACTTAGAAACCCCTAGAAAGTGTCTAGAACGTCCTTAAGCACTTGTAGGACATTCCTATAAACAGGACATGCCTTAGGACACCTAAACTCACTTGTTTTCACACTTGAGCAATCTTTGAGCATACACTTACATTGAGCAACCTGTTTGTGAGCAATTGAGCATATTGACAATTGGCTACTTTTTCTCTCAGCTCAAATTTCGTGTCCTATAGGCTAGCATCTCCTATCCACAGGAATCACAATTCTATACACATTGGTTAGGAGATCTACACGCTTGATCTAGGCAAATCAAGCATTGTGCTTCAAAGGATAAGTTGTAATTTCCTTTTTTCCTTTCTTGTTCACTATTATTGTTTGTACTCTCCTTGCTACTCCTAGGTTGGAGGCTGCGGATTGGAGAGGTTGTAGATCTTCTTGGTGAAGAAGGGGACCTTGAGCTACTTCAAGAAGGCTGGTGCAATGGGAGGTTACTTCTAAAGAGGAAGTCTACTTCAAGGGGGAGCTTGGAGTTACTCCAAGAAGGATACCTCAGGTTGGTGCATCTACTTCAAGTGAAGGCTGTTCAAGGGGTGTAAGAAAGTATTGTATTTTGTGTAATTCCTTGTGAAGGTAATAAAATTGATACTTTCAAAATCCCGGTTGGGTAAGCAACCGGGTAGTGGACTGACAACCTTAGTATTTGCTAAGGTTGGAACCACTCTAAACACTTGTATCCTTCTTCCATTTTCAATTGTGGTTGTTTGAGTTAAATAATTGTTAAAATATCTTTAAAACTCTATTCACCCCCCCTCTAGTGTTTTTCAATTGGTATCAGAGCAGGCTTCAAGGAGCTCTAATCGAGTCTTGAAGAATGGAGGGTGATGGTGATTACAACCGCAAAAAAAGGAGCAACCTGGACCAATGTACAACATGTTGCAATTGGTGCTTAGGAACAAGACACACAACATCTAGCTGCCCATGGAGATCAAAGAAGGAAGATGAGCACAAAGATTGTCTTATTGCTACAACAAGTGAAGAAGAAGAAGAGGTAAGTCTTTTTGATTTATCTAAAGATGAGCTGGTTGCTAGTCTTGAAGAGACACATAATAAATATATTGAGTGCAAGAAGAAATTAAAGAAATCTAATAAAGCAAATGATGAATTACATGCTAAGCTTCTTTCTATTACATCTGAAAATGAAGATCTTAAAAAGATCATTGAAGATCATAATATTAAGATAAAATCTATAGAGGCAGATTGCAAACTTCTCTCTTTAGAAAAAATTAATTTGCAAACTCAAGTGAACGATCTTCAAAAACAACCCATCTTGTGCTCACATCTAGATTATGATACTACCGTGAAATAAAAAAATTCATTATCTTCTAATCTAGAACAAGCAAAGCTAGATATCAAGAAAAGAATGGAGGAACAATAAGTTTGTAGTCTAAGTAACAATGGCATTCTTGATAAAATCCTAAATGATCCTTATCATCAAATTAGAAGGAGAGGACTAGGTTACAAGCCTTAAGGAAAATCTTATCAACAACCTAGTAAGGGAAGAACACAAGCGCCAAAGAGTCAATCTATGTATGTACCTAAAGGGACAAATACATACGTACCCAAGAACAACCTAGAACAAAATCATAGAAAGAGATATGAAGTTGATTCTATATGTTGTCATTACTGCTTGCGTCTTGGTCACTATTCCTTTTCATGTCCTTACAAGAAAAAGGATGTCGAGTTAGTTTGGGTCCCAAAACCCCAAACTAAATGAGCAAAAATAAGTTGACATATGACCAAGGACCCAAATTGCATATTTATATGTCTATCTCAACTTAACAAATTAATTTAAACATCTAATATATAATTCCTTTAAATCTACAAAAACAATTCTGATTTACTTACTGAAAATAGCTCTGAAATAGTACAGAACCTTTCTCGGTCGAGAATCTGTCAACCGAGAAAGGCAGTCAGTCGAAGACATGGTCGACCGATCCAGTCTCTGATAAATCTACTGAATGTGTTTTCAAATTGATCAAATTGCTATCGATTTATTGTTAATGATTGATCTTACAAGTTGAAGACCATCATGTGTTATGACATCTAGTATAAATGATCACTGTATTTTATGAAATTATTATTATATGTTGTTCATTACATCGTGGGCATGCTTTCACTATTCAGCTCATAAAGATGATAGAAAATGATTATTGTATGCATGGATCTTTGATGACACATTGGCAAGCAAAATGATTCATTTGTGATATGAAAAAGAACTTTAAGGCTTGCAACATATAAGATAAAAAATTTCTCAATTAGGAACGTGAGATATTGCTTTCAAGGATATATATTTTCTTGGAGAATCTTACATGAAAACAAGGGTACAAGAAGAAATAGAATTTGATATTTATGTACCTACAACAAAGCTTATATAAATATTCTAGGAGAATTACGAATGGAAATCTTCATATTGAGTATCAATCGAAATTGCCTCTTGGTTAAAATCAAGCTTGACAAAGGGGCGCTATGGTCGTAGTCAAAGTCGACCTAAAATAAGTTTGGCACAATACTTATTTGAATATCATTCTCTATATAAAAATTATGATCAAAAGACCAATTAAAATTATGACCACAAAATTGTTCAAAGATTGGTAATAATAATCACAATATTACTCCCTTAGAAAACATATATATGCTCTACAAATTCAGTCTATCATTTGCATTAAGAATCCGATTATAAATTCATTCACAGTAAGTTTGTCGGTCGACGAATTCCTCGACCGAAAACATCTCGGTCAACCTATCTCTCTCGACCGACAAACTTCAAATAAAAATTACATCGGCAAAACTCACACACACATTCAGTCGACAATTATTCGACCGAGCCAATGTCGGTCGACAATTGCTCGACCGAGAATTGACCGTGGGGATATGACCGTTGGAATCTGACCGTTTGAATATAACCGTTGCCGGTCGACCGTTGGGCGACCGAGTGGCGCGCCTAGGATATGACCGTTGCCGGTCATCGGTCGACAATTTGTCGACCGACCAGGTTACTGGATTGCTATAAAAAGGACCAAAAACGAGTCATTGTATTACACCTTCACATTCTTACTTCCTTGGCTTCCTTCTAGTGCATTTATGTGCAACTCTTTAGACTCTCCATCTCCAAGACTTTCTTGCTTCTTCTCCACCTCAAAGACAAGAAATGGCTTCATCATCAACATGTGGAAAGAAGAAAGTTGCTAGCAGGAAAGAAAGGGCGGCTACTCCACCATTGACGATCATCAACGACATTCCCTTCATCGACGCAGATGCTGGTGATCGCTATCTCATGCTCTCCTCCAAAACTCCTCTTCCACGACGACCGGTTGACGTCATGGACTTCCTCAGCATCGTCGACCTGGAGGATCTTTTTGAGGTGCAAAATTTGAAAGAATTTCTGAACCCTTCCTTCCCTTCCTACTCTTCCAAAGTGGTAAATGATTTCTATGCAAACCTAATCTCCCATTCTGAAAATGAAAATAACTTCTTCTACTCTATGGTCAATGGGCATAGCTTTCGATTTACTGAGGAGGATATTCTTGACATGCTCAACATAGACTCAGAAGAATACCAAGACACTCTTGACCTTACCACTGGAAATCCACTCAATACTCTTTCCCAAGATGACAATACCGTCAATCTTAGTGAGATTAAACGAACCATTTTTCAATCTAATACAACTTGTCACGAAGATAGGGGTACCTACTATGCCATTAACCTCAAACTTGCAGCTAGGATTATCAACCTTATTGTTTCCACAAATATACATCCTAGAGCAAATAAGTCTGAAGTCCCTACCTTTCGCATGTATCTAATCTATGCCATCATCAAACGCATTCCCATAAACTTTATCCGCATCATCATTAAGAATATGCTTGAGTTTTCTAGCAATCCCCCATATGCTGATTTCGTATGCCAAATCACTCAACACTTTCTTGAGACACAAATTGAGGACATGGGATACACATGGGAAAGAAGACCACAAAAAATAAACAAAAACACAGTAGAGAAGATGGGAATTGATTTTGGTCACAAGAGGGCTAGGACGAGAGGTGAGACATCTAGTCAAGATATACCACCACCACCTCCTCCTACTAACCCATCCTATGATCCCATCCAAAACACCCTAACCTATGTTGCTGGGTCACAATATCATCTAAGCAAACAACTAGATTATAGCCACCATGCCATGACCTACCTAAATCAAAGGATGCAAATCCTCTCTACAAATCAACCAGATGAATATCCTTATTCTTTAAATCTTGACATGCTCAACCCATATAATCCCTCTTACAACTACTATCAAAATCCACCTCCACCATATACAGATCTCACACATACTCAGTTTTCCTCAATACAATTACAAGACATTGCTGCTCATTTCCGCTTTGATCGTGTTCCTACCTTCTTGGAAGCATATGCCTTAACCAAGACAGGTGCTTTGGAGTGGCAAACTTTAGTCAAGTATTATGGAGCTGAGCCATTTCTTGGAAAAGACCCTGATATTGATGTAATACTTAAGTCTTTCCAGTGAGATTTGGAGTGTCCGTTGTATTAGTTGTAATGAAATGGTTATCTTTGCATGATTGTAATGAAATGGTTATCTTTACATGACTTGGTTATCTTTGCATGATTGTAATAATTCCATGATTCTAATGAATTGGTTATCTTTACTGATTATAATGGATATTCCTCTATGGCATCATTTGAACATGGCTTATAAGACTATTCTAGTAGAGCATACAAAGTAAGGGGAGTAATAAATATGTCATAAATAAAAAAGGATGAAATCTTTGCAAATACCTGAAATTTAAAATTGTGGCTAAATTGACCATCTATTGAAGAAGGATATCTATTTAAGGGGGAGCAATACTTTTCATATAATTTTTTTAACGTATATATTTTTGAAATGACAAAGGGGGAGAAATAAATATAAATGCAAAACTCAATCAATGAGTTTCATAAACAAACTCTTGGCTTTACATTGAAAGTTGCTATATTCCCTAAAGAATTGGATTTCATGTTCCATAATTCATGGGGAATAATAAGCACACATTTTATAAACAAGAGAAGAAATTTACAAAGGTAATCTTTAGGTATGAAACTCACATGTTTTATATTTTCTTATTTTATATTTAGGAAATGTTTGTCATCTTCAAAAAGGGGGAGATTGTTGGCTAAATGAACATCTGTAAATCCCTTTGTTTTGATAATGACAAACATTTAATTCTTGTTGATCTAACGTGCTACTTGAGTGTTGCAGGAATAAGGTGAATGACAAAGCACTAGGGAATCTATATGCTTGAATGATTGTAAATGTCATGAAATGTAATCAATTGTAAACTTGTACAAATATATAATGTACAAGTACTTAGACTTCATGTAAATCAAGCGTTAGATCTTCCCTAGCTAAACACCACATTTAGACAGGTCATCTCCTTCAATAGTGTCACATATGCACACTCATACACACACTTAATGTCTTTATTTGAAACATTGAAACATGGTCTATCTCGGTCGACAAAATCCTCGATCGAGACACTCTCGATCGACAAACTTCTCGACCGAGAAAGACCCAAGTACCCGTTAGACACAGCTGACTAGGTAGTTGGCAGTTGGAGATAAACGTTGCAAAACACTTGATCCAGAGAGCGTGTCGGTCGACAAAACTTCGACCGAGTAGGTGTCTCGGTCGACCATTTCTCGACCGAGATGGACTCTGACAGCAACTGCAGAATTAATTAACTAGCCGTTGTTAAAGCAACTAACTTATACCTAACGGCTAGTTAAGCACTTAGAAACCCCTAGAAAGTGTCTAGAACGTCCTTAAGCACTTTTAGGACATTCCTATAAATAGGACATGCCTTAGGACACCTAAACTCACTTGTTTTCACACTTGAGCAATCTTTGAGCATACACTTACATTGAGCAACCTGTTTGTGAGCAATTGGGCATATTGACAATTGGCTACTGTTTCTCTCAGCTCAAATTTCGTGTCCTATTGGCTAGCATCTCCTATCCATAGGAATCACAATTCCATACACATTGGTTAGGAGATCTACACGCTTGATCTAGGCAAATCAAGCCTTGTGCTTCAAAAGATAAGTTGTAATTTCCTTTTTTCCTTTCTTGTTCACTATTATTGTTTGTACTCTCCTTGCTACTCCTAGGTTGGAGGCTGCGGATTGGAGAGGTTGTAGATCTTCTTGGTGAAGAAGGGGACCTTGAGCTACTTCAAGAAGGCTGGTGCAACGGGAGGTTACTTCTAAAGAGGAAGGCTACTTCAAGGGGGAGCTTGGAGTTACTTCAAGAAGGATACCTCGGGTTGGTGCATCTACTTCAAGTGAAGGCTGTTCAAGGGGTGTAAGAAAGTATTGTATTTTGTGTACTTCCTTGTGAAGGTAATAAACTTGATACTTTCAAAATCCTGGTTGGGTAAGCAACCGGGTAATGGACTGACAACCTTAGTATTTGCTAAGGTTGGAACCACTCTAAACACTTGTCTCCTTCTTCCATTTTCAATTGTGGTTGTTTGAGTTAAATAATTGTTAAAATATCTTTAAAACTCTACTCACCCCTCTAGTGTTTTTCACTATTTTGGTCACTTTTCTCTTGAGATATACCAAAACATGTAACTCATGCCAAGAAGGAATCAACAAACTAAGCAATCACAACCATAGGATAATATATGCATCAATGCACTAATTACAATATAAATTATAACATTGTTTCAAAGCACATAAATAAGGTCAAAAAAAGTTACATAGACTAAAGGAGCATAATAGGCCATAAAAATCCATCAAAACACATTTTTCACATCGAATAAAGATGGAAATATATCATTTACACAAGAATACGGGAGAACAAAATAAAAAGAGAGGAGGAAGAGATACCCCATGAAAGAGAGGTAGCCCTCATTCCTTTGCCTCTGGAAGGGCATTTCCTTGTCCTTTGTGTTTTCCTTCTTGTCCTTCTAGGCTCCTTCGCCTCCTTCCTCAAGTCCTCCCCCAAACTACAAATTGGGTGGAGGGAAATCAATGGTGAATGGATGAGAAAATGTGGATGGAAGGCTTTGATTGGTGAAAATGGAGTGGAACCCTCCAAGGCAAGTGGATCAAGCATGGTCTGGATCCTTGAGTATGGAAATGGAGGTGAAGAACAATGGGGTTAGGTAGGGGGAGTCAAAGGAAAAAGGGAACCCAAGGGGGAGTAGGGAGCAAAAATGAATACCTCTGGCATGATGGTCAGGGAGGGGTATTTGTAGTGGATGTTCTTATTTATTGTCATGTTATCCTTTCTCTTTCATTCTTCTAGTGGGTTCAAGTTCAGGTTGAATCGGGGAAACTTGGATGCATTAGACATCATAAATGTCATTGCAATAGAGATGGACTCAAGATGGGACTTCAATTAAGTTGGTGAATCTAGGCTGGGTTTCATGCAAGGGTTTTGGGGAAGACCGACATGATGAAGACATATCCAGATTGAGGAACTCAAAGATGTGTTGGTAAACTTAGTCAAGTTCGTGGCCTAATTAGATGGAAACAGTCTTTGTTGAAACAATATGAGGTGATAGTCAAACTAGGCTTGGGCACTCTAACCAATCTTGTGATCTCGATTGAGTCTGACCCCTTATTTGTTGGCATAAAGGCAAGGAAACATCTAAATTATGATCTAAACAACATCAACATGTATGATAAAAAGGCCCAATATCTTTATTGATATTCTATACAAGGTTCATCTTAAGAGACCAAGGTCATCATCTATTTATACAAAAAGGCCCTACTATTTAAATTTACAACATACACATACATGCCATACAAGCCAAAATTGAGGCATATATATAATTCATATCAAATACCCTTTCCCAACCCAACCATATAGAGATGACTCTAAGAGGCCACAAGGCCAAATATCCCCCCCTCATCCCACTTATGCCTAGGGGATGTAGACTTCTCATTTCAAACCCTTGGAATGAGTACTTAGGACCTAAAATGGGTGGAGAACCATGAGAATGAGACCAAATGTGCAACAAGAGATAAATCATTTGCATAATATTTGAAGTATGAAATTTGGCTTGAATGATGAATTAAATAGTTCTATATTATACAACGAATTCTATAAAATGTATCAAAATAACAAATACAATATTCAATAAAGGAAAGTGATATGTGCATAACACAATAGAATAGTAAAAGCAACAGAATGGGATGCCGAGGGGTCCATACCTCATATATATTCTCTAGAACTATGTATATGACTCCAAATTTCTTTCACACTCTCTAGAATGATACAAAGATGCCCATTTCACTAACCCTACTTCCAAATACTGGGTTTGTTTATGGTCATACAACAACTATATGAATTAGTCTTTCACTGATTAATTATGAAATTAATTTCCTTTAATATAATAAGAAGGGTAGGGATTTGTAATTAATGTATACACAATTAAAGCATTGAAGGTGCAAAAACCTAATTCAAATAGAAAGGACATATACATAACCATAATTTCACCATTTTTGGTCATACAAATCCCATTTCACAAGTGGGGATAAAACACCACATTTTTTGTCTTGGGATATCATCTTACAATAGTAATATATCATCCTAAAAAGTTCCTTTGTTTGAGCATTATATGGCTAAAGTAGTAAAAAGTATGGAAGTTGGCAAATTAGGACATAATACACACATATTTTATGGCTTTCAAAATTCGGTTACAAAACAACACCTTTTTTTGTTCTAGAATAAGGAACAATAGAGTAGAAGATAAATATGAAATTCCCATAGTTTTAGCCAAAACTCGCATAAAATTTCATCTTTATGCCTTTTAACATGTGATTAGTGGTTTTTAGTGGTTGCATGTAGGAATTGCATCTCAAAGAATAATAGATAGAGCCCAAATCACTCACTTGATATGAAGATCATAATGTCTAGAAAGTGCATGTAAAATCCCTATCTCCAAGTTTCTTCAAACAACCCAAAACATCCACTTAAGCAAGCTCTAGCTCCAACTAGACCAAGGAAGGTGAATGGAATAGGTTTTAGGAGAAAACTTCATAGTCTAACTATGAACATATACATAATTCAACCAAGAGCATAGAGAGGTGATAAAACATTAGAAAATAAGGAAAAAATTTAAATGGGTTTGATCCAAACAAGAACTAGTTGATGATTCTAAGATTTTATATTCAAGAAACTTAATATATGACTTTAGTCAACAATGTGACCAAATCCATCTTTGGCAATATTGTGGGAAAAAAGGCTTCCCTCATGAAAGCACATGCATCTTTAGTCAATCTTCATATTCAACTGCAATGATTACCAATGATGCTTCCGTTCTCCCCCAGTTAGTCTCAAGATCTTCAGGAAACCTATTCAACAACAATTTCTTCTCATGATGATATAGCATTGGAGAATACTGTTATTTATATGCCAAGTAATACATCAATTGATACATGAGAGGAGGCGGTTGTGAACACTTCCAGATGAAGTTCTTTTCTAGCTGGGTATGTAGTTGATTTTAGAGATCATCTTCCTATTTTGGGTCAATACCTTTTTTCAATCTGGTCTCATCAAAGAGGGAGCTTGGAACTTGGAGTATGGTGTTAACACTATGTGGCATAACATGAGCTCCCACATAACAAAATTTTCCAAAGCTTGTGGGCCTCCACAAAAAGACACTTGGTGGTGAATGATGAAGTGCACAAGGCTATTAAACTAAAAAGGGAGATCTATAGGAGCTTGCCCAAATCTCAAGATGATGCAACATTCTAAATATACAAGCAAGAAAAGAAAAAAGCTAAAAAGGTGGTTTAGGAGGCAAGGTATAAATACTTTGATGATATTTATAAGAAACTAGACACAAGAGAAGAGGAAAAAGATAAATATAAAATGGCTCATATAAGAGAAAGGAAAGGAAGAGACTTGAGTCAAGTAAAATGCATCAAGAATGAAGATGGCAGAGTATTAGTGAAGGACAATGATATCAAGAACCAGTGGAGAAATTACTTCCATAAGATTTTCAATGGATATACTAAAAATAATGTTAGAGCCTCATGTGACATGAATACAAGAGATATCACTTACACACGATGAGTTTCACCATTTGAGGTCAAAAATTCTTTGAAAAAGATGAAAATGAGAAAAACATGCGGACCAGACAGTATTCTGATTGATGTATGGAAGAGTATGGGAGATGAAGGAGTTATGTGGTTAACAAAGTTCTTTAACAAGATCATGAAGACCAAGAAGATGCCAGTTGAGTGGAGAAATAGTACTATAGTCCTCATCTACAAGAACAAAGGTGATGTTCAGAGCTGCACAAAATACAGAGGTATCAAGTTGATGAGTCACACATTGAAGCTTTTTGAGAGGATAATTGAGCAGAGACTAAGATCTATAACGTAGATATCAAACAAACAATTTGGTTTCGTGCTTGGAAGATCAACAACAAATGCTATTTTTTTGACAAGGAGGCATATGGAGAAATATAGAGAAAGCAAAAGATATCTTCATATGGTGTTTATTGATTTGGAAAAGGCTTATGATTGAGTACCCAGAGAAATTTAGTATATGGATTTGAAGAAAAAGGGTGTGCCAATCTAATACATTGATTTGATCAAAGACATGTATGATAGCTCTACTGCAAGTGTAAAGACTCCCAGAGGAGAGAAACCAACTTTTCCTATCACAATTGGGGTACACCAAGGATCCACACTAAACCCATATCTATTCATTCTTGTTATGGATGAGTTGACTAAGAATGTTTAGGGTGATATTCCTTGGTGTATGTTATTTGCTGATGATATTGTTTTGATTGACAAATCATAAGATGGATTGAATGCTAAAGTTGAACGTTTGAGAAAGGCATTGGAATCAAATGGATTGTTGATTAACATGAGCAAAAATGAGTATATCCATTGCAAGTTTAGCGAATCTCACACTGTGAATGATGGAGCCAAGTTGGATGGAGTAGATATACCAAAATGTGATAAATTGTGTCTTGGGTTATATTATTCAAATAGATGGGGATGTCCAAAATGATGTTTCTCACAAGATCAATGCATGATGGTTGAAATGGAGGGGTGCAACTAGAGTATTATGTGATCAAAAGATATCTCTCAGGTTAAAAAGTAAGTTTTATAGAACAACTACACATACAACCATGCTCTATGGGAGTGAATGTTGGGCGGTGAAGAAATAAGGTCTCAACAAGATGAACATGGCTGAAATGCATATGCTGAGATGGATGTGTGGGAAGACAAGAAAAGATCACTTGAGAAATGGCTATATCAGGAATAAAGTGGGGGTGGCGAGCATTGAGGACAAGTTGCTCCAGGGCCGACTCAGATGGTACAGACATGTGCAAACATAGACCGACTAATGTGCCTATAAGAAGCAATGCTATCGAGTTAAGCAAAATAAATAGAAGAAGAGGCATGCCTAAATTGACATGGGATGGGTTCATAAAAAGAGATTTTAAATCTCTACATATCAACTATAATATGACCCATGATAGAGGTGAATGGAAATGACAGATCAATGTAGATGACTTCAACATAGTTGGGATTGAGGCTTAGATGATGATGATGATGATGACCTTTCTTTGATCTAGACTATACAAAGTTCTATTGAAGTAATGAGCCATGACAAAGGCTTCTTTCTAAGATATTATATAGAATATTCTGATCTAGAATCTATCTTAGATGTAGGGATATGGTTTGTCAAGGGTAAACCCATCATTATTTTAAAGTGGATGCCATGAAATGATCTCACACATCTTAGAATGGAGTACGTGCCAGTTTGGATCAAGATACACAATATGATGCTTGAGTTGTGGGATTGCAAACTATTTTTGAGGATCGGATCCTATTTAGGGATTCCTCTAAGAATTGATAAATTTACTCATGATTTTTGAAGAATTAATATGCAAGAATTCTATCCTAATGTCAGCATGTTCTAAATTTTTAGAATTACATGAGGTGCCTAGTAGCAATGGAGATACTCATCTGACACAATTTGAATATGAACGGACCTCAAGCAGGTGACCTATTTGCAATATGTTTGGTCATGATGAATGTTCTCATAAAAATAAGGGAAGGGAGATATGGGTTACTTAGAAAACTGCTACTATTGTAATAGAAGAGCCTACAATAGATTGTGGTAATGCAAAAAACAATCATGATCCCAGTTGAAGTTATAATTACATTGTCTTCCACTATTTATATATACTATAATCATGAAAAGCAGCAAGAAATAGAAACAAAGGATGAAGTACTTCATATTACTAAGGAATCATTTAATGAGAGTAGTTCTATGGTCTCCTAAAATACTTATGAATAGGAATCGATGGTCTTAGATGAAGCAAGTCTGAAAAACTAGAGAGGAGGATTATTTAAGACTCCTAATACCACACACCTATAACAAACTAAGAAATTTTTTGAATACCAAAATGGAAAAAATGAATACGGCTAGAGGAAAAGGGAGGAGTATCCATGCTATTCTAGATTCTAATCAAGATATTCCAATTTCACTTTCAAATAAATGTGACAAATCTATATCTTGTTGATGAAAATGGTAAGGAGCGAGAAACCAACCAAGCACTAGTCAACATGTTTGCTAATGGATGAAGATGGTCTAACTATTTTCTATTGGAATGTTAAGGGTCTTAATAATAAGGCCCTTAAGATCCAGGAAGAGGTGATCTGCTTTCATCCTCACAACAATATCTATAATGAAATGAAGATGAGAGAGTGTATGATTTATAAGCATGTAAATAAGTTCTTCAATCAATTTCAATAAATATCTAACCACAAGAGTCATGTTCTTGGTAGATTTGTTATGCTATGGGATATAAATTACTATTTTGTAGATAAAATCTCTAAACTTGATCAATTAAAATGCTCTAAAGTCACTACTATAAACAAAAAATCTTTCTCATTACTGTATATCATCATAATCTTGATTTAGGTAGAGTTAAATTATTGTATGATATTAAAGCTATATATAGCAATATGCATGATCCTTGGGCCTTTATAGAGGATTTTAGTGATGTCAGGAGGAATTATGAAAAGATAGGCAAAGATCCACCCTAAAAAATTTAGATGATTTCAATAATTTTATGCTCAACTAGCATGTTTGAACTCTCTCTCAGTGGTCCTTTCTTATCACGGGATAACAATTAGGATGTATCTTACTTTCTTTCTTCAAAAAGTTGATAAAGTTCTCCATAATAATATTTTTTATATCCCCCTCAAATTTCTAGGCAATCGTATATCAAATATCAGTAATGACCAAAAAATGGTCTCATTATTCATTGATAGGATAAGAAAAATTGTTACTTCTTTCAAGTCCATTAATGCGTGGGGAGCGAGAGAGGACTTCACTAATGTTGTTAAAAAACATGGAAGAACGAAGTTGTAGGTTTTCCTATGTTCATTCTTATATGAAATTGAGAAGACTTAGAAGCAAGCTCTCTTTTTGGATAAAGAATTATGTGGGGAACTTCTATAAAATGGACATTACTCCTAAAAATAAAGTTATTGTCTTCAAATTTTGATTGATAAAGATCCTACTAATGTTGTGTTGGTATGTATGCCCTGAGAGCCAATCATGGGATGATTGATGGGATACATTAGATTGATTTGATAAAGATCAAAGGCAAGCTTCCAATTCTTTCTGGTTCAGTCATATGAGATAATGATAGAACAGATTGAATGTCTAGAGAATGACAGTACTCAATGACATATGCTTTCAGGTTGAGGACCTGAATGATGAGATCATACGGATGCTAAGAGTTTGTAAATTCTTGTTATGTCCCTAGTCAGATGTCATCGTGGAAGGTAGATAGACAACAATGACACATAAGACTAGATTGTGGTGTTGGTTGATGACATAATCTCATTAGTCATGATATGGAGATATCAAACCAAACACATAGGTACTTGTTAGAGAACAAGTTTACCGGACATACCCACCGTGAGTTTGATACATGGAACCATGACATGGTAGTCACAGTCAGTTCTCACAGTGATGGTGGTGAGTGTGATTCTTTGACCTGAAATCACTACACTCAACACATGTCATTGGGTACACTTTGACATCATCAAACGCAGTCCTGAAACATGGGTTATTATAAAGGTGATGATTGGGTGACTTTGACACATGGGGCTTTTGAGGGGTGAGTGATAGATATGGGATTTGTCCCTCCTGAGGGAGTTTGATATCCATGGCCACTTGATGAGTAGGATTGAGATAGGCGTGCACAAGCATGTGTGAATCAGTATGTGATATTGATGTCATACATATCTCATCCAATCTACTATGAGATCAAGAAAGTGAATGAACGTTGACAGGATGACTGTTCCATGCCTTGAGTTCGTTCGGGATATCAGTGACAAAGGAATTATACATTCACTGTAACACCATACACAGATTGTAGGATTGAAAGTTGTTCTCCAACTTTCTATTTCACTTGGGTAGCAATGATGTGTGACTAGGCACCACTCTTTGCTTGTGAAGTCATAAGTGTTATGGACTTTCACTGTCAACGTGAAATTGACCTGTAGGGTCACACACATAAGATTTAACCTGGAAGAGGAGTTTATCCACAAACGATGTTTAGATTCATTACTAAAGGAGTTTAGTAGTTCAATTAAACACTTGATCAATTGATAGATCAATATCATAGTGTTCAAGGTGTTAGACCGATTGATTAGAGTATCAGATTGATTGAAACTGCAATTGACTGATTTGCACAGTATGCTGCTCCAACCTATTGGCTCAAGAGTTGAACCGACCGACTCAGGTTGGTGAACCGATCGACTCAAGACATGCTGAGACGACCAGTTCAAGGGTTGAACTGATCGGCTCAACTGGTCTAACCAAGATCATTTGGAAAGTGAGAAGACTATTTTGCAAATACAATTTGTTTCACTTGTACACATTCGATTTGGACAAGGATTAATATTTGATTAATCAGAAACAAATTTGGAAGTCAATTTGAGTTGGATCAGGATCACGAACCGATCGACTCAGAAGTGAAACAATTGGCTCAAGTACCCCAACCGATCGGTTGAGGTGTAAACTGATCGACTCAACTCCCCAACAGACTATTTCATGGTTGAAACGATCAGTTCAGGTGGCACAGTTGGTTGTTTTGTTGAAAATCTCGAACCCTTCTACTCCTTCTTTAATCCCGCATTGCCCGGGGTAGAGAACCCTGTCCCATGACCCTCCTATATATATAGGGGTAGTGGAGGCTTCTTAGGAACACAACTCAGTGCACCAGTTGCTCTGTAAAGTTGTCGTTCTCTCTGGTTGTGGTAACCGAGAGAGCCCGAGCAAGTACTACCTGATAAGGGAGGCACAACAAGGAAAAGACAACTACAGAAAGCGACTAGTGGCAGGAGAGTGTGTCGGTGACTAGTACGCCGACAGGAGGGTGTGACTCCTTCCGATTCCTTATGGGACAAGGAGATCGGAGTTCCAGGTGATCCGTGTGGACTACTTCAGAGGCGGGAGACTTCTGCCGCTCGGAGGACAACTGTCAATCCCGACAGTCCCAGTGAGACCAGGAGCTGACAGTCCCGGTGAGACCAGGAGCTATACAAACACTATCCAAGACCGGAGGTGAAGACCACGCAAGCCGCGAGTTAACGTCGCTGAGCAAGCCTCATGAAAAGGTACGCCTCTACAAACCATCCTTCCTATTGTATAGACGTTGACACGTTTCCTTCGTTTTGGGTTATGGGGAGAGAAAATTTTTGTTTCCACTGCCTTCTCTGTCTCCCCTAAAACCCAACATGTTGAACCTCAAAATGTAGCTAACTCCTTCAATAAGCTTTTCGACAAAGCTAGTATTTATGAGGAATCTCTCTTTAGGCAAAAGTCTAGAGTCTAATAGCTTTAGGAATGTGATTCCATTTGCAAAGTTTATATTCTTCTAAATAGGTCTGTAAGCAAAAGGAATCATATTGAGGTTCTAGAGATTGATTGTATTATTAGCAATAATCTCAATGACATTAAGCATTTTGTTTATGATTACTATAACAAGCTATTCAACAACAACTCTACTACTCATATTACCTACCTAGAGTGTTCAGATTTCCATAGCTTAACTAAGTCCCAAAATAAAAGTTTAGATAGGTTTTTCTCAAAGAAAGAGATTGAAGATGTTGTTTCTAGTTTGAACATTGATAAGTGTCATATACCTGATAGATTCAATCAGAAATTCTACAAACTATTTGGGATGTTATTAAATTTAATGTTATTGAAGCTAATTTGACTTCTTCAAGATGGTAATACTCCTCAGGGAAGCTAACATAACTTTTGAAACTCTTATTCTTCAAAGTGATGACTCATCTTATTAAGAAATGTAGGTCCATAGCTCTTTGCAATGTCATTTACAAATTTCTATTTAAGATTCTCACTAATTGGTCGCATGACATTCTACCTTTTATTATTAGTAATGACCAATGAATTTTGTGAAAGGGAGAAGCATTCCAGATGTTATCCTTCTTTCTAACAAGCTCATTCATGACTTCAAAAGAAGGGTGGAAAAGGTAAGATGCGTGTCAAGGTTGATCTTACAAAAGCTTGTGACATGGTCAATTGGAGTGCTCTTTTCAAGATTCTTGATCTGATGAAGTTTCTAAAATGTTGGATTGTACAACTCATTTTTTTAAAACTACTTCCTATGAAATTCTTTGGTGGGGAAATACTTCTTCCTTTAAACCATCTAATGAAATTTGACAAAGTGATCCTTTGGCACCTTATCTTTTTGTGAGGTCTCCTACATACATTCACTCAACTGATTAACAAAGAGATTAAAGAAAAAAAATTTTCAACCCTTGTGATCTTCCAAGATAATGTAAATTTCTCATCATGTTTTTTTTATGAATGTGTGGTTTTCTTGGAAGTTAATGTGGAGGGTGATTCTGGCTTGAAAATAATTTTTGAGAATATTTCTTGCATCATTGGTCTTAAAATTATCCAAGAGAAGAGTGCCATTTAGTAAAATTTTGAAGCTAATAAGGAATTGATTATTGATACACTAGGTATTCAACAAGGGCTTCTTTTTTAGATATATCTTGTGATACCTCTTTTTATTGGTAATATATCTAAGAGTAATTGTTTTCCTCTTATTGATAGACTCAAAATAAGGTTGGAGGACTACATATCGAAGAAACCTTCATTTCTAGGATGGTTAGAACTAGTCAAATCTACTTCCCTTCCATTCACTCAGATTGGTCTTTCTTCTTTCCACTTTCTTGTTTCATCCGTGGTACTAGAAATTTCCTATGGGGCCAAACTAAAGGAAGAAATAATCTTCATTTAGTCAAATGAATAAAAGTCTCCAAGCCTAAAATTTTAGGTGGTCTAGGTATTATAGCTATTAGAGATATTTACAAGACTGTTAACATTTTAAACATTTAGAAATTACCTCTAGAAGTCAAGTGGGTTCATGAAAAATAGTTTAATAAAACTTCCATTTGGTGCATTGACTATTCTAGCCATTTTTCTTGGGGTTTTTCCCCAACTTATCATATATCTCCAAGCCTAAAGTTTTAGGTGGTCTAGGTATTATAGCTATTAGAGATATTTACAAGATTGTTAACATTTTAAATGTTTAGAAATTACCTCTAGAAGTCAAGTGGGTTCATGAAAAATAGTTTACTAAAACTTCCATTTGGTGTATTGACTATTCTAGCCATTTTTCTTGGGGTTTTTCCCCCAACTTATCATATATCTAGATTATTTTCTAAAGAATCAAAAATTATATTTTTGGAGATGGATACAATAATTTTACATGGCTTGACCCATGGAACCCTCCTACTCAATTCCTTTATAATTGTTTTGGTAAACATGAGATTCTAAATTCCGCTCTCCCCAACGACAGTAAAATTTATATTATTATATACGGTAATTAGTGGATCTTAGACTCTCAAATATGTAGAGTGGCTATCCATGTTCCTCAGGGGAATTTCTAGTCCCCAGAGTGGAAAAGAAAAAATACACGTATGTGGTGAAGATAATGTAAACCTAATAATTATTTGGCTAAACATTAGGAATAAACTACATAATGATGCATTTTTTTTCTGGAAATTTAAGGCTTTAGGAGGTTTCAGATAATTTCATGGAAAGTTGGGTATAGAAGACTTCATACAAGTGACTACGCAAGGAAAAAAGGCATTTCTACACCATCTATACATTTTTAAATGTAAAAATGAGTGAGAATATGGACATTATATAATGTTTGAGTGCCCCAATATATCTCATTAATGGACTGTATCTAAGCTCAAGTTTTTTTTATATCCACTATTCCTACTTGTAAGGAATAACTTTGTCATTTGAGTATCAAGGAGGATCACATCTTTGTGACTTCTATTATTCACTATGTGTGATTGGAAATGAATTCTAAAGTTCATGATAATATATATATATATATATATATATATATATATATATAATGTCATGCTAGAATGCACTCGAGTGTATTCATAGCAGAATACACTCAAGTAATTTTTCATGATACAATATTTTTTTCCCAAGAATCTAATCCAATGATCTTCTTAAACATCTTGTGAATAGATCATATACAAAATTTGAGCACATTTGGACATTTATAGGTCATGTTATAAAGACTACAAAAATTATGCATTTCAAATTAGTTTCACACGTCAATTTTGTTGCCCTCAGATGAGTGATTTACAATCATCCAAATAAGCTCAAAATTTGTATGTAGCCTAGTTATAGTATGACAGTGAAGATCAATGGTTTACATTTTGCAAAAAATAGTCTTGATATGCAAACACACTTGAGTGTAGTCATGCGATCTGTACACTCGAGTGTATTCTAGCCAGACTCTCTCTCTCTATATATATACATATATATGAGCTATTCACAAGATTTTTAAGAAGACCAACATATTAGATTAAAAAAAAATTATTGCATCATGAAAAACTACTTGAGTGTTTTCTACTCCGGATACACTCAAGTGTATTCCAGCCCGACTCTCTCTCTCTCTCTCTATATATATATATGTATATATATACATATATCTATACACACACACACACACACACATATATATATATATATATATATATATATATATATATATATATATAGAGAGAGAGAGAGAGAGAGAGAGAGAGAGTCAGACTGGAATACACTCGAGTGTATCCAGAGTAGAAAACACTCAAGTAGTTTTTCATGATGCAATACTTTTTTTTAAATATAATCCATTGATCTTCTTAAACATCTTGTGAATAACTCATATATAAAATTTGAGCCAATTTGGACACTTATAGGTCATGTTATGAAGACCACACAAATTATGCATTTCAAATTAGTTTCATGCATCCATTTTGTTTACCTCAGATGAGTGACTTATACTCATCCAAATGAGCTCAAAATTGTATGTAGCCTAATTATAGTATGACAACAAAAATCAATGGTTTACATTTTGCAAAAAAACAGTCTTCATATGCAAACACTACTTGAGTGTAGCGTGTGATCTGTACACTCGAGTGTATTCCAGCCTGACTCTCTCTCTCTCTCTCTATATATATATACATATTAGTCCCATTTTGAGAATGATTAAAATCATAACTACCGGTATTTTACATTGCAAGTTACTTCTTGAATGATTGATGATTTTGTGGTGTCTTGGTTATCTCATGGCTCTTTTCACTAATAGATCCTCTTTCTATGAGATTTTACTGGTCTTTGAATTTTTTGTCTGTGTTCATTTTGGATCTTTACATTGTTGATTGCCTACTGTGAGATGATAGTCTAGGGTCCCTAGTTTCTGTATCTTTATTCATTTACTGGTATAGGGGAGAGAGGGGAAACTACTCCTTATGATCTTAGCAATGTACTTGTCCTGCCGGCATCTTCTCAGTCTTCTTTCTTGTTGATATATTTCTCTATTGACTCCCCAGATGTATTGATGTTTTTTTAAAATCTTAGAAGCAAAATATACCTAATTTGAAGTGGGATAATAGCCGAGACTTCTTGGTTTCTGAATATATTTGGTTGTGTTTATGATAGCTATCTTTTTGATGATTGTTTTGGTGATGATTTGGAGGCCCATTGTTCTTTGACTTATATTAAATTTTGTTTGATAGGATTTCTTTCTTGAAATATGTATTTTCTCTCACTTTAATTGGTCAAAGTTTGTCCCACCAATGATATAGAAAACCTTACCATGTATGTACTCACAACACCAAAAGAAAGAGAAAGGAGACCGGTTCATAAAAAAACAAGAATCACCAACTTGCACAAACTACACCTCCAAAATCTCCCTCCTCTTACTTAGTTACCATTCTAAAGCTTAAAAATGTACTAAAAGAGCCCTAGATCTCATATATATAAGCCTAAGTTAGAGAAATTGAAAAATAACTGAAATATATGCCATTTTGACCTCCTACGAGTATGTTAAGCCCAAGAACAAAGTTGAAGTGCCCAATTTATTGTCCAAGAACATGCACTGGTCAACCACATAAACTCATTCAATAAGCTTCAGCACATGCTTTGACAACTCCACAACATTTTTTGTAATGCCCACCCTAATACATGCGTGTAGTGGAAGCAACACAAAGTTATCCATAACTCATGTACTCAAGGGATCATTATATAAAACTAGAATTCATAACAACAATATAACCAATCATACAAACAAAAGTATTAAAAACATTATCACAATTGTTCTTACAAAAGTAACATACATGTTATTACATTAAAAACTAATTTAACATCTTGAATATCTTATCTAATGTTCTAAACATTAAAACATATAGCTGAGTCTATAAACCTGAGGATCATATTAATAGTTGGCACCCACCAGATCTTAACATGCTCTATCCTTTTTCTCTAAGTCTCTGGGATCTACTCTACCCCTTCTCATCACCTGCATACATCTCGTCCCCAACCATGAATTGGAAAAATAGTTGTTAGTGTAAGTGGCATGAGTATTCTAGTATACGCATTACTGAAGAAATAAGATACTACAAAATATTCTTGAACATTATAAACATGAAACTAACATTAAACTCTGTATAAAATTTAAAACATAAATATCTCTTCTTTCTTTAACTTAATTCTTATCTTTTTACTTTATATTTCTCTAGAGACCTGTACTCTAGTACCTGGGCCTCATGACCTGCACCGAGGTGCTTGGGTCACATAACCTACACTCTGGGCTTGGGTTATGTCTCTAAATTGAGGTGCACTCTGGTAACTGGGCCACATGACTTGCAAAAAGGGCCTGAGTCATGTCTCTCTTATCTTAATATCCTTCATTATACTTATAAATGAGATTATGTGCATGATTTGAACTAAGGTGTCTTTCATTTATTACTTTTATCTAATTTGTGGCCACCATTATATGATAAGTCCTCCTCTGTTGACACCAAAGTGTCCTCTATGGTACAATGCACCTCTGTTGGCACTACATGCCCTTTGTTGACAATTGTCCTCCATGGTGCAATGCACCTTTGTTGGCACTACATTCCCTTTGTTGAAAGTATCCTCCATGGTGCCATGAACCCTCTGTTGGCACAACATGCCCTCTAAAATGGAGTAAACAATCCTCTAAATCTGAAAAAGATACCTCTGAATCATCCCGAGACTCTCTAAATGAGGACTTATCATATAATGTATTATTAATGTTCTACTGTCATTTTCTATCTCTGTTCTTAGTTTCTTATCTTTGACTCTTAATCTCTTATCTCTAAATCTTCTCTATTATCTCTGTATCTGTATCTCTGTTCTTAATTCAAATTGAATCTAACTGTGGATCTAAAATCTAATCTTCTTATTATCTAATAAATCTTAATTTGAAGCCCTATTTTAACCCAAGGACTTAACATAATTCTATATCATACTTTGACATCTGAGATAAAGGCTTAAGAAAATAAGCTGGTCTGAATATAGAAATACCAAGTATATGAAAATGGCTTAAGTACCAAATATCTAAAATAGGATTTCTGACAAAATAACTTAGTCTCTTTAAAGTCTCATTAAATCTGATCTTAACATGAATCTTAGTGAGTCATATGAGTTTAGATCTTAAATCTCAAATCTTAAAAGTGGAATCTTACAAAATATTATCATGCAACTTAATCAAAACTTAATTCCTTTTACTCTTATATCTTATCATGTACTTAATTCTTATATCTTAATCATCTATGAAATCTAAAAAAACCTAGTTCTTAGATCTTAATCTATCCTGGTAAACCTAAATGACATATTTCTTTTTGAAATCTTAAATATAAAGTAATACCACATAATAAGTATGACTATATTAATTACATATCTTATCTTATAGTCTTATTCATTAATATGATTATATTACTAAGAAATCTTATAGGAATATGATCCTTAATTTCCTCATGAACCTGGTTCATGAATCCCAATCATTATTTTTTCGGTAAGCAACAAATACATGGGGATTTTTTTGCATTTTTGAAAAGTGTATGTACAAAGCATGCTTCCTTCAAATGAAATAAGCCAAGAAGAAATGAAAAATACATGATCGCCTCAAAGAATGAATGGGAAAAAATAAGTAAAATGGAATGCCAGAGGAAAAAAAGAGAGATTAAAACATCACTGGTCTTCTATGCATGAGAAAACAGAGCAATCTTCGGACATCATCGAAGTGGCTGAGATTAGAAACATAGCCGTGCTGAAGTTAGACACGCAACCAAGGGAAGAAATGGCATCAAGCCCATTCTATGAACTGAAAGCCGTGCTATAAAACACGGTCATGATGATTAAGAAAATATATCTCTAGAAGCACCTGCATCTTGCTTCCATCATAAGATAGAAAAAAAGGGGGGACCTAAGCTACACATCTCATCATCCATAACATTCCTCACACAGAAAACCTCACAACCATTACTACATCAACACCATAAGGCACCCATATAAACACTTAGAATCAAAGATCACCCACTTATCAGCAAGAACAGTCCGTAAATACCCTGAGGAAGCTCTGCCACTCCAAGAAGGATCGGCTTACCCACTCAGACCATAACAACATGAAAAAACACCATGGAACAACACAAACAAAAAACTTAACGTTTGAAGAAGACACGATACAACAGCTAAAATTAGGACAGAAAACCAGTTAGCTAGCCTCTGAAAAGCCTGAGAGAGCTCTGCCACTCTGTGAGGATAAGCTCATCCACTCAAAGAGACTCAAACAGTCATAAGCAACACTCATCGATAGCCAAATGCCATCATAAAAAACCTTGTGAAGCTCTGCCACTCCAATTAGATTAGCTCATCCACTCATCAGCAAGAAAGAGAACCAAAGAGACTCAAACAGTCTCGAACAACACCCATCAACATCCAAACACCATCAATAAACAAAAACCTTGAGAGAGCTCTGCCACTCCAAATGGATTAGCTCATCCACTCAACAACATGAAAATCCCATCAAGAAAGAGATCCACCAACACTCCATATAACAAAAACCCAGAAAAGGAAGGATAAGCAAACAACATGTTCAACAAAAGACTAGAACCAGGCTTCTAGAAAAATGAGGAAAACCAACCAGCCTCTCACAAAAACCTCACAATCATTACTACGTTAGCACCATAAGGCGCCCCTATCAGTACTCAGAATAAAGCACACCCACTTCAGCAATAGCAAACTATAGGATCACCCACTCAGATCATAACAACATAAAAAAGCACCATGGAACAACTTAGCCAAAAAACTTAACATCTGAAGAAGACACGATTCAGTAGTTGAAACTAAGATAGAAAACCACGGAGCAAACCTTTGAAAAGCCAGAGAGAGCTCTGCCACTCCATGAGGATAAGCTCATCCACTATAAGAGACTCAAACAGTCTTGAACAACACCCATCGACAACAGGGTTACCAGGAGAACATAGACCAAAGACCTAACTGTCATCTAACATAGAGAAATATGTATAAATGCTCTTCCAAAGAATCTCTGAGCTTTTGTAAATATGATCATGAACCCTCCTATTTCTCTCCAACCAGTAGTGGTAAAGAATGATAGGACTAATGATACAAGCTTTCCTCTATTTCAGATTAACAATATCATTCCGGTTGTAAGGTTGTAGACAAATTAGCCCAGTAGACATAGCAAAGTTCCAGAGATCTTTAACAAAAACACAGTCAAAACAAATATGATTTATGTCTTCATAATCATTCATGCATAAGAAACAGATAGAAGCAACCGAGATATCTCTTCTTCTAGTATAATCTGAGGTAGGAAGTTTATTATGCATAGCTTTACAAGTATGTATTTTGCTATTCATGTGACTTTTACTTTTCCAAATCTAGGAGAATTTGGCATCCTCATCGCCTTTCCTTCTGATACAGTTCTAGATAATTTTTAAGTTCACATTTTTATAACCATTAAATAAACAATGGTCATACTCCTCCTTACAAATAGTGATAGACATAAGAGTATCAATAATCTCTTGAGATCCCCAAGAATTAGTAACAGCCCAAGCTCCATTTTTAATGATGGAATTAAGATTTTCATCCATGGGAAGACCAGCTGTTATAATGGATTTTTTATTCACTGAATCATGAAAGAACTTGCCCATGTACCAAGGGTCTTTCCATATTTTAATCTTACTATCGAACCCAATTTTAAAATTAAAGAAAGGTTTAAGTAAGATCCTGCTTCTAAGTAAAAAATTGAACATCCAAGAAAAATTCGTTGACATCTCACAGCTCCAAAAGGTTTCTTTCTTGAAATACTTCCCACCTATCCATTTCACCCGCACAGAATCTTTCTTTCTAGCTAAGTCCCAAGAATTTCGAATAAGACAAGCATCAACAACGTCTTTACTCTTTCTAATCCCCAAGCCTCCTTCAATCTTGGGAAGAGTTAGTAAATCCCATTTAATAAGGTGTAGATTTTTTTTTCAGATTGTCCCCAAACAAAGTCTTTAAAAAGCTTACCAATTTCTTCAAGAGTGGCACTAGGAATGGGAAAATCCACGACCCAAAAGAGATGCATAGTAGATAGGTGGTGCGTCCCCGCTAGTGGTGCTAACACACTACTCGATTGAATAGATGCGCCCCACGAGGTCGGAATGCACGGTGAGTGGGGGTTTGCTTTCAAAATTTATAAACCTAAACTAGCTACCTACGTCTACTAAAACACTACACCCGCAAGCGCACGGGGTCGTGTCATAGTATAGGAAGGTGGCAAGTATAGGGTCGATCCACAGGGAAAAGAGGGGGCGCTAGAGCTAGATTTAGTTTGGCTAGGTTCCTACTGCGGAGACTAGGGTTAAGGGTTTAAGGGTTGTCTTGATTGTTAACTAAGGATGAACAAGAAAGCAGTTAAAGGCAGAAATGAAATCTATGTTAACCCTAGACTAGATTAAGACTAAACAAGCAAGAAAGGATTAAGCTAGGTATGAAAAGGCAGATTACACTACAACAAGCAAGAGAGAAGAAAAAGAGCAATTAAAGAACTAAACTAGCATAAACAAGGCAAGAGCAAGGCAAGAAGCTAACTAAGTAAGAAAAGAACTAACTAAGCTAAGCAAGCACTAAACTAGGGTTGCAAGCAATAAAGAGAGGTGTGGGCTGTTTAGGGGTATGAACTTATCACTTAAGTTGGGGGGTGACATATGAACATTATGATTCCATTTAGATTATCCAAACCAAACAACAAGTTAGAGTCTAATGAATTAACCTAAGCTACTAACTGGCCATGGATATGCTAGGTTGTGTATAGGGGAACTAGTCCCTAACACCACCCACTACCCTTACCAGGCTCAATTGGGTTAGGGATTAGGTTCAATTCAATTAGAGTCTAATAAAGTCTAGGTTTCTAGACTAGGCATTCCTAGGGCAATTAGGGGCCGAGGGTAGTAATGAGGAGGTGAAATTAGGGTTTTAGACCCTAATTCCCCCACATTCTAGCCTTGAGAAGGCTCCATGCTAATTGCACTAGAATCATCTAATCTAGCTACTTATATCTCTCAATTAGGTTTAGGGAGATTGATTAGGATGTAGGAAGATGGGAGGCAACCTAGGGATCCAAGGATGTGGTACCACGTTCTGTGGTACCACGGCCGTGCTGGGTCCTGGATCAGCACTTTAACTTGGATCTTTGGCTTTTCTTGGACTTCTTTGCTTCAATTGATCTTTGGCCACTAGGGGTAGGTCGAGGGAGAATCAGACTTCACTTTGGGCCTCTCCAAATGTAGAGGAACCCTAGGATTTCCCCTTTTCTCTCTCTTCCATCAAGTGTGGTCCAAAAGCCTGAAAAACATGCACATAATGTCCATAAGTGAATTTTATACAAATAAGCATATTAGGGGGAATGACGTGCAATCTAACATGTATAGATGTGATTGAAGAGCAAAAAAGACACAAGATGAAGCCCTAAAATAGGGCAGCATCAATAGGGAAGATTTAACTAACTCTACTCTCCTAGCCAGAGACAAGAGATTTGATTTCCAACTTTCAAGCTTCTTTTTAATTCTATCAACAAGCCTTTCACAATGTTTTTTTCATGATTTTACCAACAAAAAGAGGTAAACCCAAATATTTGGTATCCTCCAGCACACCAAACTTCATGCCTAAGTTCCTAGATATATCAATAGAGTCCTTGTTATTTGATCCCATCAAAATCTATCCTGGATATATCAATAGAGTCCTTGTTATTTGATCCCATCAAAATCTATCAAAACTTCATGCCTAAGTTCCTAGATAGATTTAGAGATAGAACCATTAATACATAAGCTATTAATCGAGTTCTTGACCCTTCTTGTTTTCAAGGAAGAATAGAAGATTTGGTATTGAGGTTCCCTTCCTTTAGCCATTGTATGCGTGATTTATACCTATAGAACTCTTCCTCCATGATAGAAACTTCGTTAGCTTCTTTTCTTTTGACATTATTGATGTATCTCAACAAAGGGTCATCGGGATGTAGGTTAGCTTCCTTCTGAGTAGCAAGAGCTTGATCCTTCAACAGGGAAGCATTCTCAAAAATATCCCCAAACTTAGATCTATTCCAAACTTTAAGTTTATGCTTAAGGTGCTCGAGTTTCCTATACAATTTGAAAGTTGTAAACCCTTCAACATCCAAACTCCAAGCCTCTTTCACAATGCTCAAGAAATCTTTGTGTTTAATCCAATATTTAATAAATCTAAAGGGAGTGTTCCTTTTTTTCTATTCTCCCATAAACAAGAAAATCCTTTTGTGGTCACTGATAATCTTCGATATGCATTCACCATGAAAAGTATCAACTTTAGATTGAAATTCACCATTAAAGAGAATTTTGTTAATCTTGGATGAGATAAATCTATCACCTTCCTGTTTGTTATCCCAGGTAAAGAAAGTTCCATCAAGATCCAGTTGAAATAAGCCATTATCAAGAATAAAATCATTGAAATTAGCCATAGACTTAGTAGATGTGGGCAAGATACCTATTTTCTCTTCATTTTTCCTCATTGCATTAAAGTCCCCCATAATAATCTAGGGGCCATGAAGATTTCCAGCCATCATCTCTAATTTATTCCATAAGCTGACCCTATAATTATCTTCACTGTGCCCATAAATAGTAGAGAGATAGAAACTATTATCATATTTCTCAACCTTAACATGCATCGTTTGATCGCATTCATCAATATAGGATACTTGACAAATTTCCTTTTTCCATAGGATGAACACTCTATCAAGAACATGAGATTTTAGATTTGATACCCAGTTGTAATTGTCAAAATGCTTTCTCATAAACTTATCAGCTTTCTTGGCTCTAATTTTTGTTTCATTGAGGATGACCAGATCACAATTGGCCCTTCTTATTTCCTCTTGGACGCCCAAAATCTTATTACTGATTCCTATGACATTCTAAGAGGTTATGGAGGTATTGAGATTCATTTGGACCCTTGGGTTGTTGTACCGACAACCTCAGTATTGCTAGAAATCAATTGCAAACCCCCATGCATAGGTGAAAGGACTGAATTTTCTACTCTGTGATACATGCCTACATTCAATTTAGTTTGACATTTGGGAGGGAGTTTTAGAATTTTTTCCTTTTCTATGTTCATCACAGAACTTGAGGATGCCTACGAGCTTGTGTCACTATCTAGAGAGTTGTTAGAGAAAATGCGAACATGTGTTGGAGTTGAAACCCCCACATTAACTTCACTTCTCATGCCTTCTTCAGACAAATTAATACAACCTTGTTTGCTAATTTTGTTAACTTCAGAATCAAATCCAACATTTAATTCTACATATAACTTTTCATCTTCAATTATTAGCTCATCATCTGTCAATCTGCATTTGGCTCGAAGTATTTCTTCCTCATCTTCAACCTCTTCAATGAAAAAAAATTATCTTTAGATATCTCTACCTCTGTACTTTCTCTATTAGTAGTTACTTCCAGACTCTTTTTGACTTCCCAAAATTTCTTATACTGAACCTCAGTTTTGTTATCATTCTTTGGTGATACAATTTTTGCTTGACAAAAACCATGGCCCAGGCAGATGCACCTGTTACATCTATAAGGGACCCAATCATACTCCAAATCAATGATTTGAACATCTCCCTCATCACTTTCCAGCGTGATTTTTGTCGGGTACTTAGCATCCCTACTCATTAACACATGTATCTATACAAACTCAATACATCTCAGATTATAAGTAAGATCATCCATCCTCAGAGGTGTTCCCAAAAAAGAGCCGATTCTTTCAAATGTTCTTGGATCCCAGAGTTCCATTGGTAGTCTTCTTATTTTCACCCATGCTAGAACATAAAAAAGAAGAGCTTTCACCTATTTGTCCCCAATCTTCCACTTGTTCAATATGATAGGCCTGCCTTTGATGTACCAGTCACCCTCAAGAGTAGTATTCAAATCACATTGTTCAGAAAACCGTACCAGAAAGAAAGCTTCACCTCTGTCAAAAATTTCAAATGACCCTTGTGTGTTCCAGACATTGGCAAAATGAATGACGAGAGTGGGGATGTGTAGCCAAAAATCAATTACATAACCCAACATGCACTTTCTCCATCTATCTACATTCTCTACTGCTTCCTTTTTAGGGTAGATTAGCTTTCCTTCCACTATGGAAATCTCAGTCTTCTTTAGATCTGATTAGCTCCCTGATTTCTTTGGCTTGATATTCTCCCACTTGGTCGGACGAAGATCTGGATCTGAATATACACTTGAAGGAAAAGATTCATTAGACTTTTGATGCTCACTGGCTTTTCCTTCCAATCTACGACCGTCCACATGCCTGTGATCCGATCGGGGAGGCTTCCGATAGGGCACCATTGCCTTCCCAATCGCCTTATCATACAAGGTAGACACAGAGACGGGAGCCATTTTAATCCCAATCATTCTAAGAAACCTTAATAACATATCTCTACTTGAGATATTGGGTATATAAGATAACTCCATCATGGAGGTGTGAAAACTTTGATTGCACATCTTACTTAAAATCTTTGAATAGTAGAACACATAAATCATTATGTCTTATCTGAGATCCATGTAAATATTTTGAGCTTAATATATATGAATACTCATGGGCATGAACCACTTACTTGTGGTAAGCCAAGTCTCAAAAATACATCATTACTTCAAGTCCTTCTAACATTCCCCTACAAAACCATAGGGTCTATTAGTTTTAATGTCTCTTTTTAAAGTCTAATCTTCTAGGGTCATTAAGGTTCTCTATTAGGGTTTCTCAATGCATGTATTTGACTTTTGAGTGAAATCTAGGTTCATACACATGATCTAATGTTCTAGTGATTACTAGGGTGCATTGTCTCACCCTTTTTAGTGGACGAGTTGTTAGGGTTAGGGTTTAGGTGACATTCATACTAACTTTGATATGGACCTATAATGACATTAGAGTTCATATCTGAGTTCTTTGATAAATGAAAGGGTTTTGACACAAATCTCATGGGTATACATGTTTACATATTATCCATATGTTATAATTAGATAATTTCCCCACACTCAGGATATCAATATAATATTTTAACATCATTAATAGAAAATACATATCTTCAGTCTAGATGGTTGTGATACCTAGTTTAGACATTAGATTCTAAACCATAATTTATGAGTAAGTGGCACTATTTCCAAGGTTTAGATCATGGTATAAGTATTCAGATACACTGACAACCTTATAACAGTAAAATAAAACCATCACATATGAACACCAGCGATCTAGTTTGAGCAAACTGCTAAGACATTAAGCTTCCAAGCATCAATCTCAAGTGGAGATGGAATAAAGACTACAAAGGCTAGTAGATTGGCCCTAATGTGCCTGGACGAGCTTACAATCCCTTGGGCAGGGTCTAGGGTCTAGGGTCATCGAGGATCAAGGAAGACACCATGTCAAGTCTTTGTGTTGAAAAACATAGGAAGAGGACTAAAGCAAGGAGAGGGGAAGAAAGAGGGGCTCGTGTCCTCAAAAGGCCAGAAAACATCCAATATTTTTTACAAAATTTCAAGAGGGACCCATGTAGTTGAGACACATGTTGCACAACTAATCCTAGGAAGAGGAGAAGCAACGTCATTGATGCCAGGAAGAAACAAAATAGGTATAGAGGAGACGGGTATGGCGAGATTCCTCTCAAGACGGCTCGACCAAGCCTGGAGATGCTTCAGAAGGTTCCTCAGATGCTCCCTGACCCCTTCTGTGAGCCATGTGTCCTGATACTCTTCAGTGGCGAGGATCCATAGATAGACCCACAATAAGTTTTTTGGGGGACCTCCTTGGTGGATCACAGCTAAAATTGAAGCCGATGTTGAACTCTTAGAGGCTTGAGGAGGGTATAGCCACAAGCAGTTTGGCATAGGCTGAACTAATAGGGAGAACAACACTAGGTGTCGAAAATGGGGGAAATGAAGTAGGTCAGAGAGTTTCAAGGATGGTGCAATGAAATTGGTGGTTGAGATAAATTTGTGCAAGCATGAAGGTGCTCTGCCAATGCTCAGGATAAAATATGGAGGGCTAGGGATGGTCTGTAACTAGAACTGGAGAAGGAAATGATGGCCAAAGGGGAGTTTTGTGTAGGTGCACTCTAGGGTTTGTGTGAGGCCTTAAAAGGAGCAGGTCAGTCTCCTGATAACGATGATGAAAATTGTTTCCAAAATGAATAAGTGGATTGCGAGATAATCACAATGAACTAATTGCCAACTTTTTGTTTAAAAGAAGATGAAGGCTGAAGAAAGGAGGGGATCTGTGTACAACTGGGATTAGCCCAGTTCATCCCGTGCTTCATCTAACAACTCACACAAAAACCCAACAGGAAGAAATTTGATTAATTGCTATTATCTTATATTTATTGGCAATTTCTTGTATAAATCAATTACCTACTCAGATGACCTCGAAATAAAACCAAATTTTGATCACTTGTTCATTTTTGTGTCTAGAATATTTTCATGGAGTTAGTTTTTCTGATTAGTTGACCATAACAACAAATTTGATTGAAACAAGAATTTTCTTATATGCTAGATTACTAATTATCATAATACATTGGGGCATGCTATTCTGTGTGCTATCCCTTTTTCCATGTTCAATATTCATAGGAGAATTCCCACATATGTCAACAACCCAACAAATCAAAATATCCCTTCTATCTATGCTATGATATGAGTAATATGTACTTAAGAAATTATACTAAAGTTTCCAAAATGAGGATGTTACATTCTTTGACCCTGATTTTGTGTCACATCACCCCATCCTAGACACTCTTTGACCACACATAGTTGTCAAAGCAGTCGGATTCACCCACTTGTTATCCTGAGTTTGGAGAACTTTTAAACCTCATCAAATAATTTTTTTTAACATAGGCTCTTACCATCATTTAAATCATATATGTGCATTATCTCACAACATCATTTTTAAAGTTTAAACTATTTCAAAATCAATCCAATAAATTTTTTTAATTGAGGTCTCACAAAAATGGTCTCAACTTTTGTCCTTTTCATCATTTTGCAAACCTCTTCTCTCATGCAAGATGCCAATTTCAGTGAATTTCTTATTTATGTGCACCCTTGATATGATCATGTATGTGTTGTTGATGCACTTAGGTTTACATTCTTTGTACTTGTGCATGCACCAAGCATACTTCTCATTTTAGTGTGCATGTATTTATTGACCACAATCTTGAGCATAAGTGTTATAATTTCTATAATCCATATGCATCTTAGATCAATTTTCTATCACATTGAGGACCATCCCTTATATGCTTCCCCTTCTCCCAAACAAAATTTCACCCTTCTAAGACATTCTCCTTAATTTCTTTTTGAATTTAAAACACCACAATAAACATTGCCTCTCATGAGAAAATGATTCACCAACACATTCACTTGGCTTGATTTCTCCCAATGATCCAGTTTCTAATAATTCTATTACACCAACATATCTTCTTTGTCTGACCAAAAAAAACATATCTTCTTTGTGATCATAATTCTATTAATACACCTAATTATCCCAGTCTTCCTATTTTTAAAAGAGCATACAAGCCTCATAATCACTAAGAAGTGGCAACAAATCCTTAATGGTATGGATGACACAAGTGTACAACCTACGTATACATAGATGACCCTAAGGGCTAGTTTGGTTGGGCATAGTTGGGTGTAATTGTATGAACTTTCAATGTAAAATATATACAAATTCACACTTTGTCATCTGACTACACCCTACCAAACATGCCCTAACACACTACGAAGACAAAGATCCCCACCTCCTTCTCATTGATTCCTGAGAATATAGAATCTTCACTACAAAACCCATGATGACCTAAAATCAATACTACATGGCATACTAGAGTAGTAAAATCAATATCACGTCAAAAATGTAGGATACTACAAAATAAATCTAACAAAACTTGAATACATATTTTATTAGTATGGGTATTTGGGATGTACTGCCAAAACAACTGGCTAGTGACCACAAATTATCCTAGTCAAAGGTAGAGGATCTTAGGATTACCATGTCTCCTTAATATCCCTCTACACCTTAGTTGGGGTGAGTTTTAGAAGTAGGGACTCCTAGGCCTGCGACCTATATATAATGCAATCCCATCTTGGGTACTCAAGCATGATACCTATCATGTCATACAACCAATATTTCCTTCTAATCATCATATTAAATGTCTCTCAATCACATTGGTATAACCACCATTCACATTAAGAGATATTGCATCGCACATTCTCATACATACAATTTATTTTAAAATGATGAGGTACCTTACCTCATACATATTCTCAGTAACCCATGTATTGTTAGCAATATACACTCTGAGGAATTTTTCAAAATCCTCAATTCCTACATGGAACCCATTCACTGCCCTAACTTTTGAACACTGGAGTAATTATACAGTTGTAAGAAAATTTCATAGATCAAGTTTATAGAAATTTGTTACATCAATTACTATTTTATCTAAGAACAGGACGGGTACAAATTACTATGTATAATAAATACATAAAAAACATTAGAGGTGCTAAACCCTAACTTACATCAAAATGGCTCACGAATTACCAAAGTTTCACCATTTCAGCCATATAAAGGACATATAAACAAAGGAGGCTCACATACTTCATTTTTATTCTAGGTGATCATATTTAAATGCTCACATACTTCATTTTTATTCATTACAAAATTCCATCACTTTATCATCATATAGTCACAATAGAAAAAAGTGTTAAAGTTGGAAAATAGGGCATATCATATGCGAAATGTTTAACTTTTAGAATTTTGAAAGTCAAATAATAATCTTTTCATGTAATAATGGGAGGAATAATAAAGTAGAATATGAATATGAATTTCTAATCTTTTGTCCAAAAATCCAGAATGGCATACTTATGTCACATAAGATGTAATTAATTGGATTTAATGATTGCATGTAGGAATAACATCTCAAAGAATACTAAATGTAGAATATCTAAGGAGTGAAACTCAATATGAGATCCAATCACTTGCTCAAAGGGATAATGTCTGATATCCTTAGCCAAAAACCATGAGAAATTTTCACAAGGGATGAAACCATCATTATTTAGTGTATGAAGTATGTTTCAAGAACCAAATTGTAGCAATAGAAAACTAAATAATCTAGTTATTATAATTCTCATAAATAATATTGTTCTTAGTAAAAGTTAGTTCTTCATCACAAAAAATGGATAAGGGAAACTAAAAGCAACTAAACTAATTTCTAATGAGCTACATAGGGAAAACTATCTACTTCATTTGATCTTTAACATCCAACTCCCTTTAGGAAATCTACATGACAACTGAACTATTCTAAAGTCCTCTTCACCTAAGGGTTTGATAACACCCTACATGAAATAAGAACAAATGGAAGTTTATCACTAGAAAGCCAATATGTACCTCAAATAGGGATGGGATAAAATACAAATAAAGGACACCAAATATAAGTATATAAGGTTCCCAATGAGGGGGGGGTTAATACATCCAATTGAATGTCAAGAGAATTTCATATAGTAAGATTCTCAACTATATGAAGAACAATAAAGCTTATATGATCAATTCTTGACTTATATAAAATGTAGAGAACAAATAATGAAATCAATCAATTCATTTTATTTGCATTTTGATTATATAGCAAACTACTAAGATCTAGAATTACGACAAGAACACTTCCACATTTCATGCCTAGGAAGGATGTCAAATCACTTGCAATCCTTTATGTAACAATATATATTCAACATGGGCTAGATGAGAGCACCAATCACCCATGTAAGATAAAAGTTTTTACATTTGGCCAACCCTCATAAGGCATCACAACAACTAGATAATAATAGTCAAGAAAATAAAACATGCATATAATACAGAAGCAAGATGAAGTTTAATAAAAAATAATAATCAATTTTAGGTTACAACATATATTTTTACAAATCATATTAATCTTAAAATATGATACAATGTGAAATATCATGGTGTACATATGGCAATTAAGGTTTCTTGTGCATGAATGCATTAATAACTCCAACATGATGCAAATTGAAATATAGAGACAAGGTATAAACAAGGGATTCAATTTACATTTTTAGTGGTCCATTATGTTAATATCAAGGCATCACACATGATCAAATCAATAGATATGGGAAATGAATATTCAAGAAATATGCCACAAATGAGGTCAAAGAGAGATATAAAATAAATGTTATTCAATATGGTTCAAAAGGGAGTGCTACATACATCAAGAGAGATTTTTTTCGATAAACTATCCAATATGACTTCTGAATAGAAGCAACATGCTTCAACTTGTGTATCAATCAGTCAAGGTTAAACTCTAAATCCAGACATGGTATCTTTCACGCATAATTGCATTTCAATAAAATAATATAGTTAATTATGTGTATAAGTTGAACCCTAAATTATCATATGTTATTATAAATGTAATTATATTGTGAATAATATTTACTTAAGCAGAGAATATTTCTTGATTCCAACAAATATTTATTTGTAATTTTTGATAAAGATAGATTTATTTATGATTCTTACAATTTTGGTTAATTTCCTAAAAATATTGAAAACAAAATCACTGGAAAATTACCAATATACCCCACATATGATTGTAGTGTTGTATGTGTGACAAGACATATGGGTATAATGCTACAATCAACATACCATACAATAAAATCAACAACATCAAAACAATACTACTGGAAATGCCATGTGGAACATGACATCACTAAAATGAGAGCAAGGGTAAATGTTTAAAACTCTGGGCTATCATCTTCCTTTCCTTGTTCTTTCTCCTCCAAAAATTCAAGGCTGAACAAAACTCAAAATTGAGAATAAAACCCATTAAAACACCTCTTTCAACCTGCCATGGTGATTACCAAAAGCTTCACAAGACCTAGATGGTCTCAAGGAGCATAGAATAAAAATTATAGATGACATAGTCTCAACCACACATCTGCACCATTACTCACCAAAGGACAAAGCACAAAAAGAAAAATGGGAAGAAGTTAGTGGTACAAATAAGCCAAAAAACATGTATGAGATGTTTCAGTAAAGACATCAAAACTAAATATAGCAGAAGGACAACAAAAAGAAAACAAGAGCACCTCTCGTGACTAAAGTAGTCATACAGAGAAGTGAAAATAAGGAGAACACAAGAGAACCTACAAAGGAAGTAATTGGTACTTCCCAAAGCCTCATGGGGATCTAGGGAATCTAACAGTGAAGTCACATAGCCATCTCAAGGTTCGAGGTATGCCGAAGAAGTCGAGATGGTGGGGGAATACAACCACAGTTGGGGATATATACTCTAGTATGATTGAGAGATAAAAATATGGTGGGAATTGGTTAAGGGATGTGCACAAATATTTTAGGGTAGGTATTTATAGTGGAATTTTTCAAAGGCGTTAGGAGTCCAACTATGGAAGCCAACATGGGAAAGGAGGCATCTAGGGTCCAATTGAGATGGTAGGGAGGTGAATCCCAACTGAATCAGTGATTAGGAGGATACTTATCATGAGAGGATGTGGAGGAGAGGAGGGCATGAGACAAGGAGGAAAGAAGACAGAGAGAGAGAATATGAATAAAAGACATTGAGAGCACATTAAGGAACCCAAAGAGTCCTAGGTTCAAGGTAGAAGACGTTCTAGGAACCAAATGATGCTAATCTGACAACTTCGAATGAGCATATGTATAGGTTATGAAACAAGAATATGTGTGACATGACATCTATGTAGTAAATTGTCAAAATTTCTGATTAAAACCAAAGTTCAAAGCAACTATGACTCAAATAATATATATAACTTGTTTTGATTAATTAGAGTATCTATAGGTATCCAATTATGATCAAACTCAACCTCAGGTAATTTAACCATGCAGATCACAATTTTAAAGTAAGCTCAACTCTCACAACTTTATTATTTGAGTTTTAATGAACCAATGTTTAACTTAATTATCTTAATAAGTATTATGTATGACATCATTATCCTAATGTTTTATGTTTAGAGTCCTGTTACCTCATTTTATTATCATCATGATTATATTAGGTTATCTTACACAAAATCTATTATATTACTGACCCAATCATTTATATCAATTAATTCTATATTTACTCACATAAAGGACAATACCCATCCTCACTCACATATACAACACCCAATGATTAGTCTTATATATGTTTAAGAAGATTTCAAACCACAAAATCATTAATGTATATTTTATCACATCCAAATAAGATACTTATTATATTTAGGTCATTATGTGTATATCACTCAATGATGTGACGTAATTTATGATTATGAGATCGACTTACATATTAATTTTCATCAGATTACTGGGTTCATTTTATGTGTATTAAGATATGTAAGACATATATATACATATATATACATACATACACACACACACACACACACACACACACACACACACACACACACATATATATATATATATATATATATATATATATATATATATATATATATATATATATATATATATATATATATATATATATATATAGTCAGGCTAGAATACACTTGAGTGTACAGATCGCACGAATACACTCAAGTGTGTTTGCATATCAGGACTATTTTTTGTAAAATGTAAACCATTGATCTTCACCGTCATACTATAACTAGGTTACATACAAATTTTGAGCCCATTTGGATGAGTGTAAGTCACTCATCCAAGGGAAACAAAATTGACACGCGAAACTAATTTGAAATGCATAATTTTTGTGGTCTTTATAACATGACCTATAAATGTCCAAATGTGCTCAAATTTTGTGTATGAGCTATTCACAAGATGTTTAAGAAGATCAACAGATTAGATTTTTGAAAACAATATTGCATCATGAAAAACTACTTGAGTGTATTATGCTCCGAATACACTCGAGTGTATTCTAACCTGACTCTCTCTCTCTCTCTCTCTCTCTCTCTCTATATATATATATATATATATATATATATATAACACCTAGTGTAGCTACAATTAATCCACTCCAACATAGGGTTTAGATAACATGGCTACTATTCATCCGATAAAAATCTTTAATATGTATAAAGTCTAGTATCGTGTTTCATATATTCAAGTTATTATCTCATTGATGTATTGATTTAGCGCATGTTTAGGGTCATCAGTAAGCATAGTCAACCATTACATTTTATTTACTTAATATATGTGCATTATATATTCATCAAGGTACATAAAAGTATATATGGGTATATATCTAACTTGGTTTGGCCAATTTTAAGGTTCCAAGCATACTAACTTCCTATCCATGGGATTAGGGTTTCTAGAGTCAAGATAATAGATTGTGGTATCTCACATGACAACTCCTTAGAGAGGACTTGTCCTCAAAATTAGCATATCCATATACTACTAAGAAACTATACTCCTACCCTGAAAAAGGTTTAACCTAATTAGTCAAATGAATATAAAGGCACAAAGATGAGTCTAACAAAACAATATGTAACATCAAATACTTCATCGCTTACTCTTCACGGAGATATCAATAGACATGGAAAATGGAAAACACATCTATAAAGTTTTGTTAGCTAATAGCACAAGGCTGACCTTAATCATGAACATAAACTTCTTCACCATCAATAACATTGATATGTCTTGCACTACTCTCATCAAGTATTTCTTCATGACTTCTAGGGATCAAGGATGGGTATGACCAGGCTCTCCAAAATGATGAGATATTACTGGACCATCATCTTTAGGACTATTGTCCTAGGGAAAATCTTCTTCACACACTTTGCTACTCAAGACTTCACCATAGAACTTTTTGTTATTATTGCTCTTAGATTGATAATCCAGGTAAGCTTCTATAGCAAAAACTTATTCATCATCTATGAGAAGGTTAATGGTAATAGAGGAACCAACCTGTGTGCAATGTTGTAGCACACACAATCCATAAAAGGCTAGCTTGTTGTTGATAAAACCCTTAGCATAACTCTCCATCCACCATGTGGTACGTGGCAGACGGCTCAAATGCTAGGTGTCCCAGTTGGATAAATATTCATTTCTCAAACTTGAGTAATTTTAGAAATCTTCTACATACAATTAATGAGAATTGTGAATAGAGATAATTTAGGATTATCCCTCAGATTTGTCTAAGAAAATAAATTAAATATCTATGAAAAATGAATATTTTATTCAAGATAATTCAACTGTGAAATTAATGAAAAAGAGCTTATGAAAAGCATATTTAAAGAGAAATTTTTTCTTTTGATATGGAAAGTGAGGTTTCTTTTAAGAATACCCCAAACTAGGTAAAAATAAGTGTATTAAATATGCACAAAAATATGAAAAAATGTGAGAAAAATGATAAATGTGAAAGATGTGGAATGTGGAATGGACTCTGTCTTCATTCTTAGAATTGGAAATAATCATGAATTTCTATTGAGCGAGCAAAAATGGGCTATTAGCAGCTTGCTCCCTCTCAAAGAAAGGTTCAAGATAAGTGTGAGAACCACATACTTTAGCCATGTCTGACCCCCATTTAGATCATGAAAGGCCAAAAAGATTGTACTCTTCAAAGATATTTTGACAAACTGTGTGGAGGGTAGAAAGCATAAGTGACATCTTTTCCTTCTAAGGATGAATTAATGAAATATTCATTCATAACAAAAATAAGATTCGTGTAAATGATTTTTCCAGAGTAAGGGTAGCCTCTAGCCGAGACACTTACTTGTATTTGACAGCCATTGATTCCCCTAGAGTTCTAAGGAGACTAAAGAGGTTTATCGACCACAAAAGTGACTCTCGTTGTCATTTCTAGTTCTTAGATCAGTGGTGTCTGATTCTCTATCTAACTCATGCCTTAGTGAGAAAAAGGTGGATGTGCAGAGGAGGATGGGATTTATGATTTGTCAAAATTAATTGATGATGATCATGGAAAATAGTGACAACTGCTTCTCTATATAAAGATCTTTGAAAAGATTTATCCCTTTTCCTATGCATATTTAGTTTTCATTTTTTTCTAAGAGTTGTCCAATTTGGAGTCAGGACAAAACTTTTAAAAAGGTAGAATATGGAGATTTTGCACATCCAGGATAGGTGTTTGATTGTTGGGATTGGTAGTCAAGCATTAGAGAAGTTCTCAGATATAATGTGGCCTCTTGGAGAGTGACTATAATGGTCAATAGTCTATATTCTCAAAGTATTGGCAACTCTTTAAAATATACTGAGGCCATGCATCAAGTGATTATCAAGTAAAAGGTGGTCTCCATGATGTGTTCCTCCACTAGTTCATCATCTATACTGTAATGTGAAAACAAGCAATCATCCTCAACTCTCTAGTTCTCTTCTTGGAGACTGAGTCATGATTCAAGATCATAAAAAGGTTCTATAAATTTGGTTCATTTTGAAGTCATGATATGATATTGTCAAAAGATATGCACGCAAAACCAAGGTTGATGGCCTAGTCATAGTTTGGGCCGGTCAAAAGACTTGAATGGAATGGTGATTTTGGTTTAGTTTAAGGTCTTGATCTGGAATCATCAAATATTTGAACATGATCTTGAAGCTAGTTCAATTTTGGTTCATGATACATGACCCTAAAAAGATTTAGAAGCATGAGCACAATACTAGTTTAGCTTTTAGTCATGATCCATAACCCTAAAAAGATTAAAAGATGAAGAATATGATTGGTCTAGTCATAGTCGAGGACCCTGGTGATCGTAGTTAGATCAAAGAACTTTTTTGATCAAATAGGGGAATTTTAACTTTTTAAGTCAAGATTTGGACTTTATATTTTACAATTTTTGATATTTTACTTGTATTTTTTGTTTGTTTTGTGATTTATGTGATTTTTAGAAGGATCTAGAAATTTTGCTGAAAATATAGAGACATGTTTGTGATTTTTGTAAAAAAAATATTTTTAAAAGAAGGGAAATAAGAAGGGTAGGGGGGTCAAGCACCCTTCCCATTTCAACTTCACTCGAGCTACAATGATGTGTAGAGAATTGACATGAGCAAACAACAATGGTGTTTGAACAAGGAGAGAGAAAACCAGGCCAACAAATTATGATGATCCACAACCTCTAATTTGGTGGATCACGACATTCTGTCACTCAAGCTCGACAGGGTCGAGGGAAGCACACCTCTGGCAGTGGCAGGGCTTCAGACTACATATTTCATTGGTATTTTCATGTGGATATAAATTATGTATGTCTTTAGGAAAGTATTGTTTTCATTTTTGTAGTTTAGTTTAGCCATTTTGTCCTTCAATGGTAAAATAATATTTTATGTTCTCGATGTTCTTCAAGGTCTAGAGATGATTTTGATTCACATTCTAATTTGTGATTCAATTAATTTTTCTATTTTGACATTTTCTTGGCCATATGTCATCCGATTGAGCTAATTTTAGTTCCTATGAAAAGATGATGTATTGCTGTCATACTTGTGTAGATGGTGCCTTGTAACTATCCTAAGGAGGACCCCATCATGGATGAGTAATATGCTAGTAGTAGTACATGAACTGAGGTGTACCCACAATATGCATTGTAGCTTCTTTTGTTGAATTCATATATGATTTACAAGATCTATGAGTGGTCTTTGCTCTAGGCAGACATCATGAAGGGATGAGTAGGATTGTGGGGGAGCTTCTCTTGACTGACCAGTTCATTCTTCATCCAAACATACTGTGGATGAACATGAATCACCTAGGTCGTCAAGCGGGTGATGATGTATATCTTGGAAACTTTGCCCATGTTATCTTCTTTGCACTTTGCTGAGCTTGAATCTAGATTTCTTCCCATGATGAGAGTTTTAACTTTGTCTTCTACCTTGTTTCTTTAGGGTCTCGAATTTCTAGATGTATACTAGAAGACCTGTTGAACTAATCTAGGTATGTTATATGAAAATTTAGTTGCCGAGGAGTTAGATCTGCTTGAAGGGACTGACTTTGGTGGCATCTACGAGTATCAGATAGTTGATTGACACAACCTCCTTCCTTTGATAGAGCACTTCCTCCCCGAGTCTAGCATGTTCCAATTTTCTTCTGATGAGCTGGCCATAACCACTAGTGAGTTTTGTTTGGATCATCGAGTTAGAGTTGGGTGGGATCCCCATATGTTCTTTGCCTAACCGATAGGAGTGGGGGCCTTAATGGCTGGATGGGATTCTAGGGCTGAACCATGATGATATTAGGGCAGCCTCTAGATATGAGGTCAATTTCACTTGGTTGAGGGCCACCTTATTTTGTGAGGGTGATAGGTGGTATACCAATGATCCATACTATACAACCCTAAGGGTGAGGTTGTTCTTGTTGTGTGTTGATCACCGATTTCCAATTTTACAAAAATATGGGGAATATGGGAGACTCTGTCTAGTCCTCCTTTCTTCTTGATTTAGACATGGTCCCTTCCTAGGACTAGTATGGAGGTGTGTATGACCGCCTACTGATTCTACTTAAGGAGGTGTCTTGTGGGTGACTTTTACATGTGGGAGGTCAAAGCTACAAAAGGTTGTAACAACTTTGTAGGCTTGATCGTAGTAAGTCTATATCTGTTGCTTTGTATTTTTTCTTTGAAATAGATGCTGATCTTATTGATATTTTCCTTCCACTGTGGGGCTATGAGCATTTCTGCCTTCATAGAACCACCACTCTGAGTGGTCTAAAAGGTTATATGCATGCTTCACTTCCTACCTCTGGCCACTGGTCTAGACATAGTAGCAAAGTTTTGTATATGAAAATGGAGGGATGAATCATAGATGATGACTAGAGGTATGTATAGTAATTTAAGATTGCATTATCTTATGTTTGTACTTTAGCTGACTCTAATTCACTATAGTTTCCAAGTTCCAATTCATGATCATATTTATGTTCTAGTGTGGTGAAGCGAACACATCATGCACAACCTACTTTGAGATGTTGTCTCTAGATACTTTCCAGATGTAGTTTGAGTCAACCTCTCCAAGCATTTTGTACACAGGCGAACATGCTTCTCTTCAGTGGGATGGTGGTTAGCACATTCCCTTTGACCCTTTGTCTAGGTTGGTTACTCCTAGTCTTGAAATCTGCCAGGATACTTGGGAGATGATGTGGGGTCAGGTAGCACATTACAAGTACCTTGTATGGTACTAAGACCATGACCAACCACTACTTTTCTCTAAAGAGGCATACAATCACCTTCTACATCCTCTAATGGTAAGTGTTTTGGTTTATCTCATTTGTTTGCATCATCTTGGCATGTAACTTCTACAGATGATTGACTATGACTCTATTGAGAAGTAGGATGATTACATATATGAGTTTTGTCATCTGCCTCCTCTTGGGGCAGGTACTCCTCCTAAGTCTCCACCTTCTGTTCCTGTTTGTTCTTGGGGCTTTGACTATATTTCTAGTTTGAGGTCACATCCAAACTCTGGCATTGGAGTTTCATGTCACCTTTTAGGCAATATTGGTTGGACCTCATCCTTTTAGGAAACAAATGCAGATGTAGGTGTTCCTGATGGACTCTTTGGCTTGAGTACCCCACTTGGATACAAGCATAGTCATTGCCTATAGGATCCATTGGCATGGATGGTCTATTTTCAAACCCTCTATTTGGACTATAGACTCGCCATCAATAATTGTGCTGTAGTAGGTTCCTCTTGTCGTAGGAATGTTGTTTGATCATAGAGGTGCCTTCCAGTAGTTCCTCTAGGGGTCACTAGTGGTCAACTAGTGCTATCCTTTATGACACGAGTGGGGAGCATTGGTCATCTGGTTCTTCTTCCACTAATCATTAGCCTTCAGCCGAATGTTTGATGTGGTATCTAAAGATGAAGCTGAAGAAGTAGCACTTGGTTTCACTTTTCTATCATTTAATATATTTTCCTTTCCTAGAAGAAAAATTGTGTACTAGTCATGTTTGTATTTCCAAGAATCTTTTTATTTTAATATAAAAGTCTAAGTTCAAATTAAATTTAAAGTGTAAGGTCTTTGATCTTTGTTTCAAAATCATTGTTTAAGAGTTTGATCTTTAAAAGATATCTGGTAGACTCATTGGATTGCCTCAATCCGAATGCTGAATTTGGGTGGTGTATTGTTGCAATCTACTGGTTTTAGATAAATATTCCTAATGTATTGGGAATCATGTCCACATTAACCATCAATGTAGTTGTCGACAATGTATTACACCATTCTAGTGGGGAAAAGAACAAGAGTCCCTTTGTCTTTGGAAAGTGAATATGTCCTATTTGAGGCATATAAATATGCATGATTTTGTCTATTCTACACATCTCAACTTTTGTGATTCACAACCATTAGATAAAAGGTGATAAGAAAAATACCACTTTTGTGACGTCCTCCCATGAATCTGTCTCTAGTGCATCATTGCATTACTGATCTCTCCAAGACTGAGGAAGTTGAATTGGTGAGATTTAGTGTGACTCATCATCTTTTTCATATATCTTACATACCTATTGAGAGAGAGAGAGTTGATGTTGGTGGTGATCCCCTTTTGAGATCCACTATGCCACTCCTTTCTCTTTTGGGATGTTGTTTTGAATTCTACTTGGAAGAAATGGCCAAGATGTCTGCACTTCCTCTTCATTACCACTGTCATCTAACACCAAAGTAGTTGAATTGGGATATCGATCTTGTGAGTCTCCTAGGTTTGAAGAAGTCCCAAGATACTCCATGGTTGACCAATTATGTCCGCTTCATTAAGTGCCCCCCCTTGTGGGGGTCATTTAAGAGTAAAGTGTGATGTGGTGTTCGTTCTCCCGATATGCCCTGCTTATGAACATACACCTAGGTTATCATGAGATAGTTCTACTTTAGAAAGTTTGTTGGATGTGTGATGATTGTTGCCTATGAAGTTGCTTTTTTCCTTTGGAGGAAGGAGACATTTGTCCTTTTGGTATTGGCTAAAGTATAAAAGTTCTTAGAGGAGGACCTATTTGTCAGGAGGATCAGGAGACCTTTCAAGATCGTGTAGATTTATTTTGTAATGCGCATAAGACCTAGTAGGTTGGTGGAGTCTTCAAACCCTCATCATGACATGGGAAAGGAGTTCTTATTGATGCACATTCAGTTTGGCGAGCCTCATCAGTTGTGTCAAGAAGTTGGTGGCTTGCAAGTTTAAAATCCATAGACATACTTAGGGATGGATGGAGTTCTATCTTGATAAATTGGTCTGTGGAATTGTCATGCTTGGATTTTAGTGGTTGATCATCCTACCAGCTTTGGAGAGATTTGTTTCATATGAACCCATGTCTATCTTGAAGTAGTTCAAGCTCTAGTTTGCATATCATGTTGAAGCATTTCCTCCCTTTTTAAGTAGCTGGTGTTGGATTCTCAAAAGGTTCACAAGAAGATGGTGCATATGTGGCTGAACCAGAAGAAGCTGACCAATGATTCTTTCCATGTAGGCCAGGACTGCTCTCCTGAGAACCTAGAGTGTCTTGCATCAATGCCTCTAGTGATAGTAACTTGTGATTCTTCTAGAGAATTAGAACAATATTAATTTTTATCCTTTATTATATATATCATTTGTAGGAGCAAGGAGCAAATATTTTGTAATAAATTCTAAATTAAATATTCCTTTTGTTAAAGACACACAACATAAATAGTTGGCACTCCTTCCATGATGCTTTAAAATGTGTAATTGGACTTAGGTCCTTATTGATCTTGCGAGCCACATATTGCTATAAGTTCCCTTCTAAAAAATCAGGCAATCAATATCAATCTAGTCCTCCTACCATTGCATTAAGAACATCAAGGATGGATATAGGTTTGCCTAACATAAATCAATATCACCTCCTTCTTATCCACTTCCCTTAATGAAGTCAGAACATTGCAACCCCAAGCATCTTTTATGCTACCGCCCACCTCAATCTCCTAGTAGTAGGTGTTTCTTCCCCTAAAACATTTATGTCCCATTCTTCTACGATGAGGCCTCATTACAGGGGAGTTGATGGATTAATTCTTTGCTGGACTTGGGTGTCACACTAAGTGCTAAAGTTATTCCAGGTAATGGGTGTATAGAAGAAATATTCTACCCAGTTGGGCCAAGTCTCTAGGTGTCAGAGACTCCCCAATAGGCTTTACTGCTAACATACTTTGTGTAGCAATCCATCACAAGCATGTGTCCACCTAACTAAAGGAATTTTAGGTCATTTCTTGTGAGGTATCCACTAGCCATGGATATTTTAATTGTAGCTTTTGATTGGACATTGATGTTCATGGACTTAGCATGAGAGTCTAGAATTTTGTGAGAATGAATGGGGTTTGTCTAGTAAAGGTTTCCCACCTCATTTCTCTTGGGCCATTCTATGCTGAGGTTGTCTCACCTCTTTTCTTGAGATGAGGCCTAGATAGAAGCAATGAGTTTCAAGTTTTGCTTTCTCCCTATGGTCCTTATCTTTTAGATTGACCCCGACATATGTCAACATTATGGTATCTTCATGGGTATAGATGTCAGGATGTTAGTTTTGAGGATCATATCTAACTTGCCTCCAGGGACTCATAGTTTCTACCATCCTCATGTGAAATTAGTCATGAGATTCACCTTCTCTTTGACACAATCAAGAATGATGTTTTTGTGTATTTTGTTAAAGTTGACCTATTTGAAGTTACTTTTTGGTTGGTTAACCATTGAAGCCTTAGGATAATGACCATGCTCCTTCATTCCTAGGCCCTAGGTTCTACTTTAGCATGTTTGCTTCAGGGTGAACGTGGGGACATGGTTATGTATTCAAGTAGATTTTAGGTTTTTTCTAGAAAGGCATGAGCTTTTCTTAGATTCTTTATTAGGTTCATGCTGGCATCTTTACAACTCCATTCATATGTGGCTGATAAGGTGACATTTAGTGGTGTTTGATCCCCATAAAGATCAAATACTGTTTGACAGTTTTGGTGATAAAGTTTGTACTATTGTCTAATACGATCTCATGCAATATCCCATACCGGCTTATGATATTATTCTTAAGGAACTTGACGACTTGTTGAGCTGACCCATTGGTGATGGACATTTCTTCCACCTATTTTATCAAGTAATCAATTACAAACCAAAATGAAGCAATTCCCATTTGACACCTTAGGATTTATTTTCCGAACCACGTCAATTCCTTAAGCTAAGAATGGCCAAATCGTGGTCATGTTATACATTTGGTTGATGGGTGAATGAATGTGAACACCATGGATTTGGTAGGCTTGGTGCTTACAAACATACTGGCAATAGTCAATTTCCATGGTGTTCCAGTAGTACCCCAAGAGCTATATTTTCTTGGCTAACATGATTCCACTTATATCTGTACCGCACAACCCTGCATGGACTTCCTTCATAAGAGTTTACGATTCCATCTTTTTGACACATAGGAGGAGACTGTACTTGTAGAATCATGATATAGTTGGTTCTTCCCCTAGGAGATATTGTATGGCTCATTGTTTGAGTGCCTATTGCTCTCCCCAATAGAGGTTTTTGGGGACAACTTAATTTTCTAGATACAGTTTGATGTCATGGAATCAAGCCTTTTCTTCATCTTTAGGTGCGTTGTTGATGATCATACAATAGGAAGTTAGAGAAAGTGTGCACACCTCAAAAGAGAACGTCTAGTCTATTGACTCAAGGTTGAAATTGACTAAACCCTTGTTTTGATGATGGCTAAACAATTCCACTCATTTGTGTCTAATGTTTCTACTTGAGTGATTTCAAATTTCATAAACACACTCCAAATGCCTAAACTTGTGCATCCTAACTTAGAGAAATCAAGTCATACATGCATAAAGATAAAGATTTAAGAATAGATAGCATCTTTTATGTAAATCACTTGTAATGATTGTATGAATTGTAACTAATCTTAAAAAAATCAAGAGAACACAATTCAAATGTTTAAGCACTTATCAAAAGTGATTACATGTTGGCATGTCGACCGAGTTTATCCTAGTGACAATCAACCGACAACCTATTTGGCTTTTGTTAAATGCCCAGGGTCGTCCAAGTTTGTCCTAGTGGCAACTCGAACTGACACATGCACTTTGACTTGTCATATAGTGTCTTCAGTCGAGTTTCCCAAAGAAGACTCAGCTGAAAACACTATACAAAAAAGTACAGAAAAGTGTTTCTAGCCATTAGAGTGTTGCAAAACTCAAAAATATATCTGTTGGAACACCTAAAATGGCTATAATTGAATCCTAAGTGTCTCTAATGGCTAGTAGGCAACCTCAACTATAAATAGGACCCCTTGGGCTTCATCCCATGGTTAGACAAGCACTTTGAAGGTCTCTATATTATAGTTGAGATATATTTTCCTCCAAGATCTTCCATCCACTCTCATAAGCTTAATCACTTGCTACATCCATTAGAGTGAGTAGGATATTTGTAAGAAAGCTAGTCCTACATGTATATCTTATGAGGCTCTCACTTACTACACCTATAAATCTCTCTTTCTACCATGAAGATGAAGATTCTCTCTCTTGGATAAGAGAGGTGAAGAAGAAGAAGGGACAGAGTCCCTTGGTGAAAGCTTCTCCTTGGTGAAGGTGAAGTCAAATGCAACATATCTAAGTCCAGAGTGGGTAAATCTTTTAAGACGAAAGACTTGTTGCAAGAGTGGGTAAGTTCTTGGAGAAGGACGAAGACTCCTTATAAGAGTAGGTAAGTCCTTGGCAAGGTAAAAGAATTTTGGTCATAGACAAGTATATCCTTTGTAATGGTTATTGGCTCCTTGATCAAAAAATGGATGATAGGTACCCTTGACCTATAAAATGGAGATCTTATGTTGTAACTCTTATAATGGAATATAAGGAGTGAGACATGGTTGAAAATCCTAGAGGATGACCTCTCTAGGTAGTTGATGTACATCTCCTAGCTTGGAGGTTGGAACCACTATAAATAACTTATGTTATCTTGTGCTTGTTCAATCTCTCTCCCCTTGCTAGGCATGTTTAGTTGCACTCAAAGTTCATACTTGCAATATTATCTCAGGAATATCTTCAACATCTAATGAATTTTGTTTAAGTGGTTTTATCTCTATTTACCCCCTCTAGAGCCCATCATAGATCCAACATAGTCTTTGTAGATGTCAATCTAGGAAGAGAGGGTTGCTAGAGTGTCAAAAAATGTGTTGTACTCTCTTCTAATGAAGTGAAAGGTGACATGCTCAAAGTTTCGAGCCAAACAGAACATATGTTCCTGATACAGAACTAGGTTTTTATGGAATGTCTTTCACTTGTTCAAGACTTGAGATATCATAAGAAGGGAGTCATCATAAATCTATAAGTGACGTGCCCCTTGCCACCTAGTGAGATGAAGTCCTAAGATATAGGCTTCATACTCAGACACAATCTTAGTGGTGTTGAACTTTGACCATCTTAATATTGGTAGCTATTCTCCTTAGGGTTTTTGAAGGACTACTATTCTGTCTCCTTATAAATTGATAGATCTGTCAAAGAAGATCATCCACACATCTGGGACTAGAAGAGTAATCATGTCTAGTTGGTTGATCATCCCTATGTCTTCATCTGGGAATCTCTAGTGATGTGTTTCCTTTTTCAGGAGTGGGGAATCTGCCAGTTTATTTTGATAGAGCTTGTTCTTTGACTGCCTTCATTGGTAGATAGGTGATGTTGAATTCTGACAACTTTCACATCATCTAGTTAGGGTAGGGTGATCACACAAATAGAAGATGAGATCATGGTTGGAAATTAGCTATAGAGGATATGTCATAAAATAGTGGTGTATCTTCCTTGTTGTATGTATCAAGGCTAGAAAATACTTCTCAATTGTAGTGTAGTGGGCCTTGGTGTCATTGAGTTCTTGTATCTATTATTTCTTAACTGAGACTGCTTTTGCAGATGTTTTTTCAGACTGATAAGATAAGGATAAGAGAGTATCCTGGCATTGTCAGTCTCAACACTGGTTTATTGGTCAGGCATTTTCTAAGTTTTTAGAGTGCCTCTTTGCATTTCTCGTACTATCCCTAGTTTGACTTCTTCTTAAGTGGGTTGAAAATAGGCTCACAAATAGGTGTAAGCTTGGTGATGAAGCAAATGATGTATCAGAGAAGACTGAGCATACCTCCTATCACCTTCTCTATTATGAGGGAGGGCATATACCAGATATATTGAGCCTTCCTAGGGTCAAATTTAATTCCTCTCTAACTAACAATGTACCCAAGTAAGTTACCAGATGTAACCCCAAATGCACACTTATCTGAATTTAGGATTCAGGAGAATTGTTGTAGTCTTTGAAATAGCTTTTAGATGTGGTCTTTTGGATTTTTAGAATTGACAATCATATCATCTATATAAACCTCCACCTCCTTGAGCAACACGTCATGAAAAGAGAGCGACCATTGCTCTTTGATATACTGCTTTGACATTCTTGAGACCAAATGGCATGACCTGATAGCAGAACACTCCCCATTCTGATGAAGGCTGTCTTATCTTTATCTTCCTTGGTCATCTTAATTTGATGTAGCCAACAAACCCATCCAAAAAACTGAGGAGTGCATGGCTGACTAATTTTTTGATGAGCAATTCTATCATGAGGAAGTGGGAAGTCATCTTTTAGAAAATCCTTATTGAAATCGTTATAGTCCATGCACATTCATACCTTTTCATCCTCCTTTGGTACTAGTACAATATTGGAGATCCATGTAGGACAGTTGACCCTCTCTAAGAGGTCAACATTGTACTACTTCTAAACATCTTCCCTGATCTTGAGGCTCCACTCAGGCCGCAGACACCTGGCCTTATACTTGATAGGGAGAACAATGGGGATGATAACTAATTGATTAACCATGAACACCTCTTCCAACCCAGGCATGTCAAAGTAACTCCACGCAAACACATCAATGTAGTGGTGTAGAACCTCTACCAACTAGTCTTTGTTATCTTATGGTAGAGACACCCCTATTATGACTTTGCATTGCTCGGGGTCTGAGATGAGATTCATTGTCTCTGTTTCTTCTCTAATATGAAAAGGTTGATGCTCTTTTGTAATATACTCTAGGATGGGGACATTTTTGAACTTGGCATATTCGTCATTGTAGATTTTTGCTACTTCAATGAAATAACTAGCAAACTCCTAGAGAGTCTGCTCATATCGAAACATTTTTTTGAATTTTTATATTTTTGGTATTTTTTTTGGATTTTGCCAGTTTTTGGTATATTGCGGGGGTGAGTAGGGATGTGGTAGAGCATGAATAAACAACCACTTTGGGTTATCTACCACATTAGGCTGTCATATCTCTAATATGTTTTTTTGGGTGTGTGAAGGGACCTGGCCCTCAGAGTATTGTAATCTTCTACACACCAATTATGGACTTCTTCATCATTTTGAATCAGACAAATAAGGGTTTTTGGGTCTCTTAGAAATTCTTCATCAAAGATGGCATTGACACCCCATCCTTCAACCATGTCATAGGCGTCATTGTAGTTTTCCTATGTAATGTCGTAGTCCTCCTCCATGACTATAAGAGTTGTAATCTTAGAGTCATCTTGGATCGACCAGCCAGGGAAGATTGAAAGAGGATGTTACCAACTAAATCGGATTGTGTCTTCATCTCTTTGGGGGATCTATGAGTGTCACCTTGCCAACATGATCCTCACTGTGTTTGTTCTTTCTTTCTCCCGTGTTAGAGGGATTTTGGCACGAGTGTTTGATGGCGAGGGTAGGCATGAACTTGATAGCTTTCTTGTTTGGAGGGACAATCTTGTCTTTAGACTATTCTTTGTTTTGGGTGGTATGGACGCCCTAACTTTTTTCAGTGATGAGGGAGATTTCCCTGATGCTGACCATGATCCTAGAGTAGTCATCATTCTTGTCTTTTTTATCTCTTGCAAAATATAAGGTATTTTCATGGGAACAATGGTCTTGGCAACACTGACATCTTCTTCAATTGTGGCTACAATGTAGGGAAATTATGGATGGGAACCTTTATTCTTGAGGTGAGCTCCCATTGATACAATACATTGAGTCTACACTCTTCATCTAGACAAATGCATCTTTATTCTAGGCACATGTATCGAGTCAGTAGTAGATAGTTGAGGTAACCTCTCAAAGTCAAGTCCCTCACAATGGGATAAAATGCTATGGGCTTCCAATACATCATCCACCTAGTGATTTTATGTCTTGCATAGGATGGGCTATAGAATCCTAGGCCCAACCCCTATTGTCTTTGAGGGATCTGTGTGATCTTTGTATGTCCTTGTCCTCTGGCTCCTAGTCCTTGATCTAGGCAGATATCATAGCTTGTATCCGTTGGGAAAACTATGTGGGGTCATAAGGGAGATGGAGATCCCTTATTTGTGGTGGCACCCACCTGAGTTTGGTGATATGTAGAATATCAAAGAAATTTTTGATATCATCTTCTTTGATGTAGGTTATGGTGTCATGGCTGTCATCTTGGAAGGTGACAATGGCATGTCCCAGTCTATACTTCAAGCTTTGGTGTATTGATAAGGGGACCGCTTAGTTGTAATGAATACATGGCCTTCCTAAGAGAAGGTTGAAGGAGGGACTCAATTTCACAACCAAGAATAGTACTTTGAACGTTTGTGGTTCAATCTATATCTTAAGTGTAATCTCCCCTAGGGCAACGTTGATTACCATGTCAATGGAGGTCATCTTCTTTGTTGTAGGTTGCAGGTCAGAGGGATCCCCTCCCAAGATGATGAGCATCTTGATGGGACAAGCATTGAGGCATGCACCATTTTTGATGAAGTAAGAAGGGATTTTGAGGCCCTCGTAAGTGTCAGTGATTAGCAAGGGCTTGCTGTGATTTACTCCGATGGGTACCTCATCTTCAAAAAATGAGACCATATGCAGGGTTGTGATTAATCTGATGGTGGAAACAAGTGTTTCTGGCCTCACATGTTTGGACACATAGGCCCCTTCTAATGTTTGCATAACTACTTCACTGTGTGTGGGGGAGATTTTCCTCACGTCATCTAGTGATACTTCCCCTTTAGGTTCTTCTAGAATTGAATTATGTCTGAGCCTTATAGATTAGTTTCTTCATAAAGGTCAAGTTTTGGGCAGTACTTGCTTCGTGTTGACCATGGGAATGGAGTTTGGTGTGCTAGTAGGGACTCCTACATATGAACTTACCTACTCTTAGCTCTTATCAAGGGATGAAGGTATTATGGTGGGATGGGGTGCCAACCCATCTCTAACATGTCTGGTTTGGATACTGTAGATTGTATCACCACTTGGGATGAGGAACCACTATCTACTGAGCCTTTCCTAGGTTTGTTACTTTAGGAACCCACATCTTCTATCCCTTGCTCCTAGATATCTCCTGGTATGCTGATCGACTTCTTGGTGCTTGATGGGATTATTTGTTTGTTTTCTTGGACAGAAGCAATGACCCATGTACTTCAAAGGCTAGTTCTTGATGGATTTTTGCAAAGGGAGGATAAGCCCATGCATTGGGTCTTCTGGTGATGAGATGACAACAACAATGCTGGATAATGCATGCATCTCCTCTAATTCATCTATGATGAAATTACCAAATTGTATTAAGTCTTGCAATGCATGCTTGAGCATGAGGAAATTGTAGAAGGTGTTAGCGTTGTAGCTTTTTGGCAACTGATTTGGTAGATCCCATATAGATGGGAACTTCAATAGGTGCTTGATGTCTGGAAATATTATGCTAAAGAGAGATCCCAATGGATTGAATTTCCTTTTGGATTGGAAGGTTCTTCTAATACCAGAGCCATGGTTGCTGACTTTGCTTGAGGTGTAGGGTTGCTTTATGTAGGAGGATTGTTTGCCACTACTTCTTGTATAAGAGGTTGAAATGGTGGTGGCACGTACCCATGGTAGCTGTTTGGTGGCCATGAATACTATAGAGGCATGTATTGAGGCTGATTTTTGGTTGGAATCATATGATCATGTTGTTTTTGATGATGAGTGCAGATTCATCCTATATCTAGCTGCATTTTTAGTCTATGTTTACACTCATTTCAATTAGTTTACCCTAGAACTAGCTTGCATTTAGGTGTTCTTACTTTCTTGATAATTATAAGGTTTTGATTCAAATTCTTGGTTTTCATGGTAGGGTTGAACTTCATTGTATGGTAAGAGTTTAGGAGGCAGTGGTCCCACTAATCAACTAGTAGGCCCAAGTAATGGACACTCTTTTCAATCATCCAAGCCTTCTTCGGGCTACACCATCAAGCCAAATTCCATTGATCAGAAGTTTTATCAGGAAGCCCCAAAGACCTTCATAAATAGCCCCCCACTCACAAGGTGGGTTTTCTTCTCCCAAGAATCTCATTGGCCTGACGAGATTTCTGCCCCGACGAGAGTGTAGCCTTATGCACTCCAACCTGACGATAGACCCCCACCCACCAACAATCTTGTAGGTCACAAAACCTTTTGTCTATCTCCATTCGTCAACCTTCGATCTCCATGGAAAATGAGACTTGAATGTAAAGAAGATGAGAAGGGCTCCAAACCCTAACGGTAGCATATAAATAAAAGGTTAGTGTCACAATGTAAAGTATCTGCTTCGACATTGCTAGGCTATTGAATTCACTCCACAACTTCTTCCTACAGCTCTGTGACCCCTCTATCAGTTGCCTTCATCAATCTACTGACTAACAAGATCCCAAGTCCATTGTGACTCTGATATCTAGACTTGAAAGGAAGCTAGACCAAAGATGTCTTCACCATCGATCCATCTTTCACCTAATTCATTTCACGACATCTGGTCTAATTCATAAGGAAGGAAGGTCGATGCCCTCCAGTCCCTCCCCAACAAACATTTGAGGATTGGTTTACTTCTCTGACAACCATCATTATCTTTGATCTCAAAGCCAAAAATCTAAATACCAGAGGTTCCCCTTCGTTGTCTACTATGATGATGACTTCTTAATTTCTTCCATAGTTACTCTTGTATTTTCTTGAACAAGTAGTCCCCTCACCAGGGTGTAGAGAGTAACCTCACTACCTATTTTGTTCTCTTTAATGCAAGTGTTATTATGTGAACGATTATATATTTGGATTCAGTCATTTTTATGCTTATATTTGTTCCTTCTCATCAAGTTTATAAGTTTATTAGATATTGAGTGTAGAGAACTTTAAACTTAAGATCTAGGATATTGACTGAAATCTATTAAATCCTTAATGAGAATTTTTGATAGGCGTTTTATGAGGCAATAGATGTATGATTTTTATGTAACATGAAAATGACCTTGGAGCAATTTCTATACAAGTAACGCCAGAAGGGGGATTTTCTTAGACTCAACATATATTTTCCTATGATTAATTTGATGTAGTGGGGGAGCAAATGATAGGTAGTAGTGGTGAAACCCATTACACCCTAGTGTTTACATCCATTGGTTTATCAACCTTTTATTTAGTTTTTGCTATTTCAATGTTAGAGATCAACAACCAACCATTTGTGATATATGCTAGTTCTTTCCTAGTTACTTTGATAAGTTAATTCTTAAATATGTTGTCCTTTGGGTTTGATCCTAAACTATACTACAATCAAATCCATCCTCTTGCCGGTGGTGATTTTTGTACATCTAGTTAAGGTAAACTCTAGGGATTTTATCCCTAGTGAATTTTCCCATGTGATAAATCACACGTCAATTAGGCACAGAGACATTGGTTTCCCGAGTTGCTGATGCTTGAACCGATGAGATTTGGATAATTGACTTTTGTTGCTTACTATTTCCAGCTAGTTGAGAACTACCCCATTGTTGCATCTGTTGCTTTCACCTTGGTCCATTAGAATTTTGACAGGTTGTTCTAGAGGTGGAGTATGGTTGGAAAGTGAGGCCTATGTTTTGATAGACACCCTTCTTGACAGAATTCTTGATCTAGACTCCTACTTCTATGAGTTCTAGGAAGGTATTATACCTTTGTAGGGATAGCCATGAGATCTGGTGTGGCTTCTCTGATCACTGTGTTTAGGGCCTCCTTATTTGTGGTCTTGAACTCTAGCAAGGTGGAAAACTCTCTTCATCATCCTACAAACTCATAGAAGATTTTTCCAGGCTTCTATAGCAGCGCCTCCAGGTCCTCCTTGGTGGGACTTGGTCTAGATTCCAAGTACTGATCAATGAACCTTTCGGCCATCTTGGCCCAAGTGGTGATGGTTGACATGTATTGTTTGTTGTACCATGCCAATGTGGGACCTATATGATTATGTGTAAAGTAGTAGATTAACACTTTGTTGTCATCTTGGACCTATACCATGCCTGTGCAGTATGCCTTGATGTGGGCCATCATGTTCCCCTTTCCGTAGTACTCGTGGAACTTAGGCATGTTGAAGTTTTCTAAAATTTTTTCATATGAGAAGTGATAGAAGTGTTGAAGGTTTTCCCATTGTCCTTCCCTTCTAGCTGTTTGATTTTCTATAAGATACTGATTAGGATGGATTATGTGATGACAGGTTCAGGTGCAACATCTTCCTAACGGGCGAATACCATCAGTATCACTATCGGTCAACATCATGTATACTAGTGGTGGGAATCTATACCCTCATCCTATATATGGATTTTACCAAAAATATGGAGGGGGATAAAAGGTATGTAGGCTGGGCATGTCCTCAAACATTTTGGTATTGTGCTTGAAATTTTAGTATGGTGTTGACTTTCTCTGCCTCCTTAAGATCTTTTGCGGGTGTAGCTTCTTCCTCCTTCTTTTTCCCCTCGGTCTTCCCTTAGGGTTCAAGATGAATGTTGGAGCTTCTAGAGTTATCGGGACTACCCCAACATTCACAAATGGTGGACCCTAGTAGGGCCTAGTTTTGGTGGTTGAGGTTGGTGGGAAGCCTACACAGAACATGGGAAGATTTGCATTAATGGACCAACATATGTAGATCCATGTGTGATGAATCCTGGATAAAACCACCGTCATGCATGTCCTGATCTTAGTGGAGGTGTTAAGGGAACATTAGTTGTCTGCTTCAGTGCGCATTACAGTGGACCTTCATGAGTGGCAGAAGCCTGTGACATAACCCAAGCTTCTATGTGTTTCTCCCCTATAGTAGGCTTATCTTGCTTTTTGTTGACAACATCTCCCTTGGTGCCTGTATTAGATTGATGGTCTACACTGCTGCTTTTGACCATTTTGTTTGATCGTTGGTGAGACTAGGTGAATTACATGCTCATTGACCTTCCAAAGATGTCTTGAAATTCACATTAGTGGGAGTTAAAAGTAGGGTCTAATATTGTATGAGAGGATATTTTGTGTTTGAGGACGAGTCACTCTACACACATTACATCAACTAAGAAGTTAAAAAAGACTTCCCCCCTTTTATGAGGAAGTTCAAAAAAAGAGTGTTCCTTGGTTTCTTGCAATCTTCTCATGACAAAGGACACATGAGATAGTCTCTTTTTTATTACTAATGTTTAGGTGACAGAACCTGCCCCCATCCTGGATGAGATATATGAGTTCATTGACCTTCGACATAAGATGCAATTGCCAATGCCATGGTAGTGAAAAAGTAAAGATGGTGGACATTATGTTCCTCAGGAAAACATCCTAAGAGAATGTTTCAAAAATGGATCAAAAGGTGCGTATTTGACTGGTTGATCAAGATTAAGGTAGCCTCCACTAGGCCACTGACTGTGGTTCATCAATCACTTTTTTCCCTAGGGTGTCCTTACGAAGTGTGGTTTCAAACTGAAACCCCTGGTAGCATCCATGACACCCTAGTTTTCTCCTAGGTTGAGGGGTTTCCCTTGGGGGTTCTTGCCCCTTGGAAGCGGTGAGCAATTAACAAGGAGGGATCCTAAATTTGGAATCTATCTATCAATCATGAAATTGGGTATAGGCTGTGGTCCAACTTTGAGTCATAGTCTAGGACCATAGATGTAAGCATGGAGAGAACATAATGGTCTAGTTTAAGGTCATAGTCCAAGACTATATATGTGGGCATGAAAGGAGTTGGGTAGTCCAATTTTATGTTATAATCTAGGACCTTGGCAATGGATGGACCCGGCATTGAATAGTGATATCTCAGTCAACTTTGAAGTACTATTTTTTGCAATGGGGTTTTGAGGGTAGGGCACATTTTGGAAACAAAATTGTCTACTCCTTTAGAAACTACTTATCAGGTTTTGAAAAAGTTCATTTTCTAAAAACTTATCACTCTTTTGAATGATAGTTGAAATACTGGTTGATCTTTTAAAAGATGGTTTGACTTGAAAAGTAAATTAATTTTTAAAAAGATTATTTGGATTTGATAAGATTGTTTATCTTTGAAAAGATTGTTCACTATGAAAGTTTGTTAATATTAAAAAGATTTGAAATATTGTCAATCTTTAAAAAATTGTTCCATTTTGAAATATTATTAATCTTTAAAAAGATTGTTTAATACTAAAAGACTGTTAACTTTAAAACTTTGTATGATTTTAAAAGATCATCAATATTTAAAAGGATTGTTTGATTTTGAAGAATTATTAATCTTTAAAAAGATTGTTTGGATTTGAATAGATTATTAATCTATAAAAAGATTGTTTTATTCTGAATGATTGTTAATCTTTAAAAGGATTTCTCAATTCTAGATGATTGTTAATATTTAAAAATATTGTTTGGATTGAAAATATTATTTGAGTTTGAAAGACTATTAATGTTTAGAAAAGATTGTTTGGATTTGAAAAGATTGTTACCTATAAAAAGATTGTTCAACTCTGAAAGGTTGTTTCACTTTAAAAAAATTGTTCTAATTGGAAAGATTGTTAATCTTTAAAAAGATTGTTTGATATGCACAAAAAGGGGGTTAGAAATAGTGTCAAGGTTCTCAAAAACCAAATCCATATACAAGTATTTGAGTTTAAATCTGCATTATGTCCTCACTCAAATATGACATGCATAGGAGGGGTTGGTCCTTATCTTCTCTATGGATAGATCACACTCATCAAGGGGGTACCTAGGTTCAATGGATGGGGTTACTACTTCCAATACACTTTGTAACTATGACAACCATAATTAGTTGTGAGTGTTAAGAGAGGGGGTATTTTCAAGGCCTTTGGATGTCTAGGTTTGCGCTGCATTGATACCTTTACTAACACTCCACATAACTTCCAAGGATCCAACATGAGGTTGTCATCCATTCCATGACACATAGGTTTGTAGGAGTGTAGACTGCAAGTGTGAAATTTCAACATTTTTAGAAGCAAGCCCATAAAGCATGGATATAAGTAATATGTAAATGATAACAATATGTATCAAGAAAGATTAGATCTTGTTTATAGTCCAAAGCTACTATTCATCCTTTCCTTGATTTTTTATTTTTTGAATCATTCTGAAATAACTCCACAAGGGAAACGAACATCAAATCCTAAAAAGGGAAGTGTGCTAAAAACCTTAACCCAATAGGAAAAAGAGAAAAAAAGAATAAACGAAATAGAAGAAAAGAAGAAAAATTGTCAGAATTACCCTAGGGAAGTAGGATAGTGGGCCTAGAGGATTGCCTTAGTCTTCTAGGAATATGCCAATAGATCATGATGATGTGCATCCCTCTCCCAAAAATGTAAAAAAAGAAAAAAGGGAAAACATAGATAAAGTCAAAAAAATAGAAGTCCTAAAAATGATTAATTTTCATGAATGCAAACATGAAATCAATTTAGATCATCTTGTCATCTCCAACGGAGTTTCTAGTATCTCACACCCATCCAAAAAAAGATATGGTGTGATTCTTATGATTTTGGAAGTGAAAATTAGTTTGGAGGTAAATAAAGATAGGTGTTTGGAGTCGCCATCACGTTTTGTATGAAAAAAGAAAAAAAAATAACAAAGCATTGGGAGTTAACAATGGAAATCTGAGTCATCATCCGATTCAGATAAATAAGAAAAAAGAGAGCATAATAACTCAAAGAAATCATGTTCGATGATGTTGTTATGAGTGGGGAAGGATTATCACCCCATTTCGTCCGATAAATAGATTTTAAGCTATTTCATGTGGTTGCAAGGAAAAGAATAATTTCAAGACAACAATAAAAATATAACAAGGAAATGTTAATAAAAACACATTTTTATGGGCGGGATTTTAGGATTGGAGATGTAAACATCCCTCCCATCATTCTATTAAAAGTCCTATTTTCAAGTACGTTCAATCCTAATCACCTCATAATCTCCCCTGATAGAGATTCCTTATGGGTGGTTAGGAGGATGTGTAGGACTGGAGGATTATTAGTAGGCATGTGATAAAAATAAGATCTGATTTCAAATAGATATAAGCAACTAAAGTAGAATAATAGAGCACTTATGGCACAATTTCAATTACCATTTTAATGACCTATAAATGCTAACATGGCAAGTGGAATCAAAGGAAGGATCCTCTCATCATTATTGATGCATAAATTAAAGAGAGAGGTATTTTGATCCTCTAGATCCAGGAGGTCAAAAGGGCCCCGTAATACAACATATATGAGGGGGTATTTATAGGGTGGATATTAGGGTTCCACATTTTGGATATAACCTTCTATAAGAGGCAGAGAATCACTGGTGGTTCATGTTTGTGAAGGCACAAAAATTGAGTTGATATGCCACATGCCATGTGGAGGATGCATTAGATCCGCCAAGTGTTCTGATTAGCTGAAAATGCACCTCTCAATTTTCCAATAATTTTAGGAAAATTCTGGTTAAAATCAAAGAAAAATAGAGAGACAATTTAGGATTATCCCTCAGTTTTATCTAGGAAAATCAACTGAATATCTGTCGAAAAATGAAATATTTTATTCATGATGATTCAATCGGGCAATTTATGAAAACGAGCTTATAAAAAGCAGCTTTGAAGAGATAATTATAGTTTTGGTCTTAAAAGAAGGTTTCCTTATAGATTGCTCATTTTTTGGTTATAGAGCTCTTTAAAGAAATCAACAACCTCATTAGCCACTTCTACATGTCCTTTGGTTAGATTTCATCCTCCTTAAGGAGCTTATGAATGGAATTCTTGCATAAGGTTCTTCTTAATGGCACTATAATAGACTCTGGTGTTATGATCCTAATATTTAATCCATCTAAAATGACTACACTGTCATCACAAAACTTCCTTTGCCTTCTTCAATTGAAGCACTCTAGTCGTGAAGTTCTTCGATTTCTCGATTAGCTCAGAATCAAGAGGGTCATTTCTCAAGATAATGGTTGCTAGATCAAACTCAACGATTACATTTTTTAGGAGGTTGGTAATATCACCAAGTTCTCTGGACCAAGCCTTCAACATAGCCTTTGTCCTCTTAAGCTTCTTGACAAAAGTGAAGATTGGGTTTCCTTCTACCCCCAATTCCCAAGCTTCCTTAACTATTTAGCAGAACTCAACCAATCCAACAAAAAGTTTAGGAAGTAAAATGGTTTTTTGACTTGAGTGGTATTTGTCAGGTTGATAATCATCCATGCATGGTCACAATTGGGGTGACCACCTAGCATGACATTGGCTTTAGGAAACACATTCATCCAACACCCATTGGACAAACATCTTTCAAGATTAGTAGCAATCTTGAATTTGGGGCTCCTTTTATTGTACAAATGGATATGCCACCCATCATCTTCAGTTCAACCAAATCAGTAGCATCGACCATCCCATTAAACTACTCAAGATAGAATCCAGTATCAGTTTACCACCTATCTTCTCAAAGGCTCGTCGAACATGGTTGAAGTCCCCAAGAACAATCTATGGTAGTTCATGTAGAGTAGAGCTGATAGTCATATCCCAAATGGAGTGCATGCAAGCCTCTCTATTGAAACAATAGACTGCAGTGATGACACAATAGAACCCACTTACATTTATGTAACTGAATACCATCACCTGATCAGCCACAAAGATACATTGGGCATTCTAGATCTCCCTGTTCCATCCAACAACAAGCCTTCCACCTTCTACTTGCTGAAGATTAGAGGCACAACCCCATCCATTAGGAAAGAGATTCAATATTCTTTTCTCTAAATTCCTCTTAACTTTGGTCTCCAAGCATATGAAAAATCTGGCTTGAACCTTGTTCATGATTTTCCTCATCCTCCTCTGCTATTTAGGTTTGGAGGCTCCCCTCATGTTCCCCATGAGGATGGTCATCTAGATTGGGAGGACCACCTCAGCCAGAGGTGGATAATGTAGAGGATATTCTCCTACCTATGACCATATTGTTATCTCTACTCCTAGAGTTTCCTGACAGTGTCGGGGACCCATTCATCTCTTCAAATAATAGATCAACATCCATGTACTCCAAAATAGAGAAGGAGTTCCCTTCTATAGGGGAGTTCACCCTACCATGGATGGGCGGGGGTCCTCGACCACTACAACCACTTATACATTGGGCCTTGTCACCACCTTTACAGTATTTCTACTCACGAGTCCAACGACCACATTAGTATCAACACCACTATGATTCTTGGCCACCTCTTCACTCAATGATTCCTCAATAGGAGCACCAAATAGGGAACCATCAACAATGTCAATTCGATCACCCAACGGTGATGCTTGCTTTTGGATTTTATGATTCTTCCTCCTCCTCCTATGAGGTCTTATATTGATAGACCTCCATGCAACATTGAGGGTTCAACAATAGCCATAATGGGATCAAGGCATTCCCCAGGCATATGGCCAAAAACCTTGCATGTGTGGCATATGTTTGGTAATGCATCATATACAACCTAGATTTCCATCTCCTTCCCATTTGGGAACTCAACCATGTCTGTCAGAGGAGGGGGTTTATCGGTTTTCATATCCACAAAGATGTGTGAAGCACCTACATGTTTGCCTTTATCTAGGAAGACTATAACATTTGGCGTGCCCAATATGTTTCCAATGATAGTGATGGCTTGCAATGTCCACTGCACCCCCACATGCGGAAGGGTTACCCACATTAGAGCTGAAGATAGAGCCATCCATCTAATGATAGCCTCAGGTGTCCATCATCTTATGATGACCAGATGGTTTTCTAAGAACGATGGTCCCTCTTCAAGTGAGCACTTATATCAGCTTCAAACACAAACTGGATGAGGAACATGCCTCCTTTGATCAATGAGATATGAACCTCCCCTTTGGTCCTCTAAGAGCGGACCAACCACCCATATAGTTGCGAGATGTGGCATTTCTTCCCCATCGCCTAAATGGTGATTGTGTAGCGATGGAAATCATCCACTGCCACCACAACCAGCTCGAAAAACTCCATCCAAGGTCAGACATCACCCTCAAAATCCATGGCATTTGGGGTCCTCAGGGAGGTCCACCAGTCAGCAACATTGGTGGACCTCCATAGGTTTGTGGAGGGTATCCACCCAACTCAACCCCACTATAACATTAACATCAATGGAGGGGTCACACTAAGGCAAAGGGTGGGGGGGTTGGCTGGAAGGTGAGGTGTGGGAATGGGTTGGATCATGATGTGGAGGGGAGGAGGTGGTAGTCGAGTATGCACTAACACTTCCAGGCACAACCGCAGCCATGATGGGGACAGACACATCCCCGCCATGACGGCCGTGAAACTCCTAGAGAGGGGAAATAAGTGCTCATAATGTAAACCCTAATACATACATACATGGGAACTTGTTAGAGAACAAGTTTTTACAATATTTACCCAGTTTGAGTTTGACACATGGGGACATGTTATGGTAGTTAGAGTCATATATCAATGTGACAATGGTGACTGTAAGGCCCCTAAAATTGCTTAATGAGTTTAATGAGATTAATTATCATAATTGAATTCTTATAACCCTAATATAACCTTGTGATATTATTTGAAATCATAAGACAAGCTTAAGTTTCAAATTTCATCCAATTTGGACACTATTTGAGCAAGTTATGCAATTTTATGCACATTTTGGACTTTTATGCAATTTCCTCAATTGAGATGTTTTCTTTGAAATTTATCATTTTCATTATGTTCCTTGAATATTCTATCATCATTCTTGAGCTTGTTGATCCATGGGGCACCTATTTAAACCTTGGTTTGAAGATGTTTACTCCAAGGGTATTTTAGGGTTTTCCCCCTTCACGGATGAGCTACCTTTAGTAGCTATCAACTAATGAATTATTTGATTGGCTGGGAAATTAGACAAAGGAAATCTAATAATGTCTATACACATGATGGGGGATCTTCTTGTGTGTGTTCTTATATATTCTTAATAAATTAAGGCCATGGACACTTGGATAGATACTAGAACTTCAACTTTTTCTTTTTCTTTATCTTATAGTGTCATATACTTATCCCCAAGCACCAAAACGAGCCATTTTCTCTCCACCACCTCACTCCTTCTCCCAACCTCGTTCTCCCTCTGTCATCTACGAATTTTTCTGCCCAAGGAAGAAGAAAGTGGGGATCTTCTTGGAGAAAGGCTCTAAGGTTGAAATTGACTTCATTTTAGGGTTGAAAAAGCTTCCTTCTAGTGATCTTGACCTAAAAGGGTAAGAATTCCCTTCTTTACTCCGTCTATTTCTTTTTTATCCTTCCTCCTAGCTTTATCCAGGTTGGAACCTTGGTGTTTCATGGTAGAAATTGCTCTAAAGCCCTAAGACCCTACCTTTCTTGCTCCTTATGCTTAGGGTTTGCTTATTTGATGAAGAAAGGTGCTAGATGGACAAATTCATAGCTTATTCTTGGATTTTCTACCCTACCTGCTCGAGATTTCTTCTATGTGAGGTTTCATCTTCTCATTAGAGTAAAGTTTTATAACTTGATCCACGTTTATTGCTTACCATAAGCTTTCTAGATCATGTTCTTGCTTGGAAATGATGATCCATGCACTAAAAAGCTATGCTTGACTTGGATTTCGATTTTTATAATGTTCCATATTCTGATTTCAGTTATATATGAACCTGTGATAATGTGTATGTTATTCCTAAGGTATGATATGACTTGGATTAGGTTGTTTTGACAACCTATGGTGCTAAGAACCTATCAAACAATGGTCAATTTTAGGGTTTAAAGCTGATTTCTTCTATAAACCATGACCCGATGATGGTACCATTGCAAAAACCCTATGGTGTTGTCTTCATGATGACTAATGGCCGTGATCAAAGGTGTCATATGATGGTGACAACCTATGGTCACCCCCTTAGGTCAGGTTTTGGATCAATTAGAAGTTTAATGATCAACCATTAAGTACCCTACTGATGTTATCAATCAATGTTGACATTAGCTTAATATTTGATGTTGATTAATGAATATAGTGTTGATCTAACAACCTATGGTGACTTAATGGTCACTAATTATGGTGGATCAGGTATCTACAACCTATGGTGAGTTAAGCATTGTAGTGTAGCATCAATTAAGCCTTAAACCAATGGTTTCTTGGGTCACTTGATGCAATGGTCAGACCTATATTGTAATTGATGCTTTTAACATATGAAATTGACCCAATGGTCGAGATCTACTATTTATTCCTCCATTAAGGTGGAATGATGGCTAATGTAATATTTTATTCCTACTAATGTTATTTAGATGGTTTCCTTTATATGATCAACTTAAGGAGCTTACTTGTTGACAATGGATGGCTTGTTTTAAACAAACAATCGATTTTGAGTTTTACCCTACTCTCAATGGAAATTTTTATGTTTATTATCAAGGGATGTCTAGGGTTATATGGTTACTCTTTCTAGAGAACAATTCAAGGACTTCATAGGTGGTTTATCCAAGGTGTTTACCAACGTAAACAACCAATAGTCTTACCTTTTAAACATCCAATGGTTCTGGGTGACATTGTAGTATAGTGATATGGGTTGAATGATGATGGAACAAATGGAGGGTTACCCTTAATAAGGTAGTATTACCTATTAACTCATATGAATATAAGGTATGATAACCATATTGTGTTGATATGTAACCCTAATGAGGTATAGTTTGTTATACCTAGCTTTAATATTACTAAATGATGGTAATTGGATATGGATAGTCCTTGAATGACTAATACAATCATGGAGTACTCTATTATTGTTGAAACCCTAGTATGCTATAACCTGATGGTTACACCTTGATTTATGTGTGGGTTCATACTTGAGAATAGTATGGAATGTGATGGTGATGCTTCACCATATGCATCCATGATCCAATGGGGATCCCGTGAGTTAGGGTTTGGGTATAAGTTCTAATTAGTAACATTGATATAATTTATCATGTTGAACCTAACCCTAATGCAATTAGATAAAGATGAGTATTCATGCTTTCCATTCTTATATGATGGAATGATGGTAGAATAACCTCATTAACATGATCATAACCTTAATGTGTTAATTGGTGGTTATCATAGCCACATGGCTGATACTTTCTTATGCTGAACATGTGCATTATGAATATGATGAGTGTTAATCATATCCAGATTCCTTACATGTTGATGTAATAAAGGAATGTTCTTAATGTTAATATAACCTTGCTATGGTTGTTTATGAATATCTCCTAGCTCATTAATGCAAGATTGTGCTGATCTGGTGTATTATGTGTAAGTGATGTTGTTGAGCCTTGTTATAAGGCATGGAAAGATAATGATGATCTTGCATGGAATAACATGATGGTCTTAATGACCTTTGGGCATGGTTGAGCCCTGAATGAGGTGTAATCCTGTTATGTTGATAAGGGTTGATACCCTGTGATATTGTGAAAAGGATTTATATCTTGTGATAATATGATGACTAGTGTAGTCTAATGAATGGCAAGTGAATAGTACCATGTGATGAGATGATAAATTATGCTTCATACATTTTATATATTTTCAAGTTTTGATATTTATATGCTTACTAGAAGTGAATTAGGGTTTGTATGTCCACTTGTTTGATGCAGCCTTAATTCACCCAATTGACATAACTAGTCAAGTGCAACTCTAATCATGTAGTGCCCTGTGCCGTAGAACCATCTTCAGTGTCAAAACTTGCTGGATGGTGAAACAAGTATTCCTAAGGGAAACTCGGAGCACATACTGTTGAGTATGTGGGGGTGGAAGGTTGAGGATATATCCTTGTCATCCACAATGCAGATTGTGGAGGTTGGCTATGGTCATGCCTCATACATATGATGTGATTGAGAATGACTATGGTCGTGTCTCAGTGATTATAACATGATGTGATTAGAGGACAACTGTGGTTGTACCTCAGTGATTGAGTTTGAATACCCTAGTTTCTAGTGTCGTGACCTATACCAAGGTCAGACTAGTGGTTATTAGTTTGACTATATGTCACTTTGGTGGTAGTTTTGACTGATATGTCACTGCCGTTTTACTCGTACTGATCGAGAGGAAGAGATCTTAGGATATCGACACTCTAGATCTTGTACGGAACCGAATAGCCCTTCACAGGGTTCGGTTGGACTTTGAATGGTACAATTCAATTTTCCCAGGGCATAATAAAAGATGTAAGACAACTGTGTAACATATCTGTTTAAGGTTATACACAACGCTTCATATTGGATGAAAACCCTTGTTTGCTTTCTTTTCACTGAGATCATTTATAGCACAATAAGAGATAATAGATATGCTTATGCTGTAGTTATGCTCATGTTGTAAACATGCTTATGTTGTTACATATACTGACACTGATGGTTAAGATGTTGTTTCTAGGTATGTTTAATATTGTTGGCCATGCTTTGTAACTAGAGATGCATATACTGTTAATCATGCTTAACCAGATAGTTGTGCTTATGTTGTTAGCTCTTTTTATGATGTTGATATGTTCACCCTATTAGACATGCTAATGTTGTTAGCTATGCTTATGTGGCTAGACTTATTCTTAATGATAGATATTCTATGTTACTAGACTTGCTCATGATGCTAGATATGCATATGCTACTGAATTGCTTATATTGTCAACAAGATAAATGATGATAGTCTGGCTAATGATGATAGTTATTATCTGCTCATTCATGTAATTTGTTAATCATCAGTGTTGCTGAGCTTATTTGTTATATCTGATTAAACTGCTTAACTATTTGATTATTTAAAAATGTGGTAATCAATACAGGTTGTTGGAGGTTATATCTCTTGCTGGGACATGGGTCTCACCCTTGTGGTTCGCTACATTTTTTTAGGTAATCGACAGTGACGACAACAGAACTGTGGAAGTAAAGAGGAACTACAATAATGAATCTTTGAGAAAGTTGATTAGATGTCTAGTGTGTCCTAGAGTCGTCCCTATACTCTCAGATCCGGATAGGAAAAGTTTGTATATGGTGTTTCAAACGAATCATACTTTTGTTAGCATATTAATGCTTGTTTGTGTGGCATATATGAATATTGTTCTCCTGTGTATATATATATTGTAGCTAAGGTGATAGAACAATTTGTATCTAATTCTTGGCATAGTATGGATAAAATAAAGATGTTGGACTCTTATGCAAATGTTTTTGAGCAGGTGCTGACGTTGAAATCGGTTTTAATTTACCCATATTTTTGGGTATGAGATTAATTAGTGATTGATTGTGTTTTGTGTTTTGAGTAATCTTGTTTAATGTAACAGGTTCTGACAGTGACAATGATTCTTAAACTTGAAGTTATGATAATCATCTTGTTCTATGTACTTTAACACTCCCAATGTGACTTTAAATAAGGGTGTCCATACATACAGTGATTGAGTGTATGGCGACATTTATGGATTATTGTGAGTGATGTAGATGGAATTTGTCCCTCCATTAGAGAGGTATCTTGGACACTTGATAAGTTAGAGTATAAAATGCATGGACATGCTCATGTGAGTCAATATATATTGAGCTCACATAAGTATCAATAGTTTACTCTGATTCAAGAAACATGGATGAAATTTTTATGAGGATGGCAACTTCATGCCTTGATTTCAATATGGATGAATATGTGACAAAGAAATTATAAGGTAATGGTAACATTGGTCACTTTACATGTTAAATTTATTCTCCAAATTATTTGTATTACTTGGATAGAAATGATGTGTTTCTAGATACCAATTTTTTACTGTTGTGGTTTTGAACATCACCTCCAACATAATAGGGAACCTGGGAAGTCACATGCATAAGGATGATCAAAGGAATTGAACTTCACAATCACACATATGATCAGAATGGTTTCAAATCACGTACAAGAATATTTCTACTTGATCATACAACTGGTCTAGATTTTTGGCCGACTAGATGGCTTAGGTCACCTAATTGGTTGAGTGGAAATCAACTAACTGATCACCAATTGGGCAAGTGACCAATTGTTTGATTAAATAGTCTAGTTGAGAACTAGGTGAAATCAAGGTTGAACAAGAATTTGAAAGACTCGACTGATTTGGAACCAAATTATTCAAACTGGAATAAGACTTCCTAACTAAGCAAACCAATTGACTGAATAATCCAGTCAACCAACTAGGTTAGTGAATTGGTCGATTCATTAATGAACTGACAAATTATGAAGTTTGACTGAGTTTTATAGTATGATTGTGAATTGTGATTATGAATGGGATTTAAATTTTTGAGAAATCCAATTCCATGTTTCTCTTATATATATGTTCACATCATAAGACACGTTGTCTCAGATCTCATCTTCTTGGAGAGAGAAAAACTCACATAAGAACAAAATCAAGCAATTGGAGGAGAAGGAGAGAGAGAAATGCTAGCATGTCGATGACTCAGGTTTGTGTGCCTCTTGGTAACCAAGGTGGTGCAATAAGAGTCCTTGCATCCGTATGCACAATGACCTTGGGCAGAGGCTAGGGGATGCAAAACTTATTAAAGGAGAAGATAAGGTGTTCCTACAACGAAAATGCGACAACAACAATTACCACTTTGGTTCTAGATCCAGAAGTGCAAGTTCTATATCAACATAAGACATGTCTAGTTGTTCAGAAACTATTGTGTGCTAAGGTATATTCCATATTTCTTCTATATCTTTCATATACATATGCTATATGGCTATGGAAGATCTGTTAGATAAGAGTTTTGTTGGGAAAATGTTTGTATTTCCAATGTGCCCCTTTCCCTAAACCCCAACAAAATAATGTATAGTAAATAACATTGGTCATGAGGATAGTGAGGAGAGAAAATAGTAGAAAATAAGTAAGAAACTTACATAGATTCAAGATAAACAAGGATTATATGATCATTTCAATCTTTTTTCTTCAAGAAACTTAAGGAAACACCAACATGAATAGGATGCACCTTTAATACCCCTCATGTTACGACCCCACCTCCCGATAACCCCCAATTAAGGGAGACCGAGAGGTCGAAGCCGCACCCATAACTTCCAGATCAAAGGTTCGGCAATTAACCAAGAATAATTATCAAATTTTAACCTACTATACTGAAAAGCTGTAAGAAAATAAAATTTTGCATACCTTTTTGAAAACTTGGATCTCTATACTTCTATCCACTTAAGGATTCTACTCTAACTAATCCTCCTTGTATTTAACTTCATGTATTTCACAATATGACGATTTACTGTTTGTCCTTTTGGCTGGTACCTAAAACGCCGACAAACAAAACGTCGGTCAGCCAAAGCTGGTATGTGGGGGAAACAATAATTATGTAAATATATTAACAATGTAATCATTCAATTGATCATTTAACATCCAAGATTACATTTTAGATATAACTCCGTGATCCAAGAGTACCCTATCCTCTATGTTGTCCCCATTAAACCCTTCATGATACACCTATAAGTGAACCAATTTCTAGGGTTGAGTCACATGGCACTACTCGTAAGTAGCCCACTCCTTAACTCATGGCAGGCTAATGAGTCTCATGGCACTACACGTAGGTAGCCCAGTTTCTAACTCTCGGTAACCTAGACCTTGCTCTAGGATTACCCCTTTTTCTTTAGCCTTTTCAAAGCAATAGAGGTGGACCCGGATCTAGTCAGTTATATACCCACATTTATAGTGATAATCATAGTCACTTTATAGTTGCATGAAATAAATAAACATCCAACAATTATTTTCAAGAAACCGATTAAAACTTCAGGAATCGCCGTGAAACTAGAGTGATTATTCATAAGCGTAACCACATACCTTATGCCATCACAGAAACCATGCAGAACATCATGTACTTTACGAGTGTATCCAAACATCCAATCAACAAAGCATTTAATCTGAAATATACATACTACATATGTGTCACCATGTATTCATATTACATTATTCAGATCTAAATGCGCTCCTAAACTAGGGTTTAGGACTATCTTTTGTTTGGATTATAAGTTAGGGTTAAAAACCCTAATATGATCATATTATGGTTTCTAAGATTGCCAAATACATTATGCATATTAGGTGAAACCCTAATCATCATGCCAAGCATATTAGGTTATTCATGATACCTAGATCATATTATAAGCGTTAGATCATAGCAATATGTTGAAATTTATTATAACACCCTAAATCAACATATATAAGCTTACTAAATTGGAATCATCTATTATCCATAATTATCAGGGATTTCTTCATTATACATGTTTGGATCAGGCATAAATGAACCTATTAAGCATCAAATTAAGGCAAATCTAGGTTTCCCATTTATTCAAATCAAACCATGTACACTTTTAGAACTAGAAGCTTATTCGGATTCTGAAACTATTTTAATTGGGTTCCTCTCATTCTCTCGATAAATTTTCATATATTATATGTTGCAATCCGAGTTACCAATTATTAGTTATTATTTTTACAAGATTAGCATGTTTGGACCAATCACCAAGCGCCACGTAAGCAACTAACTCCCTTTTATCTATTTCCGTTAATCAAGTTAGTTTATAATGAAAATACCCTTTTGTCCCTCTGGCGGTGACTCATGTTGCTGCGTGGCAAGGGGCATTATTGTCCCATGACTATTAGCCATCCTTAACCTCCCGTTGTGTTGGGATGCCACATGCGTAGCAGCGCAGACAATGCCCCCAAGATCCTGCGCGTGTAAGCCGCGTCGCACGGACGTCGATGCAGACTGAAGTCCACCTTACTTGTAGGTTGGTTCCACCTCCCTTGGTCTTCCTTCATCAGTCGTGCGCAGGGGCACACTGCAGACATCGAGGAGGAGCTTTGTCTCCCCCAGCCAAACCTCTGAAGAAAACCCGACCGCTCTAGCCACAGTTTCTAGGCACAAATCCGGCCTAGTAAATCTGTCGCCCCTTCCTTGTCGCCGCTGCTCTGCGTGACCTCTTGGCAAAGCACCGTCTTTGTCACCTTCGTACATCGCCAACACCGGTCCTCTGCGTAGGTCACGATGCACCGTCGACGGCTGCCTTACCTGCCGCCCACGTCGGGTAGCCACACACAAGGTGTGGTCCTGCTACCTCATCCATGTATACTCTCACCTCCGCCCTAGAGATGTGGTTGCAAGGGAAAACCTCCTTCGTGCTGGCAGGTTCAAGAGCGGGGTCGTAACCTTGCACCTCTCAGGTTGGCTGGGATTGACCGAGGGTGCTAACAGCCTGGTCTCCCCTTCTCGCATCAGCCTATTCTATAGAGAGCAAGGTGCCTCCGCCCAAGCCTACTTTGGCGAGGCTTCACATGCGGCTTCCTCCATCCCACTCGCCCTCCGTTTCTGTCGGTGGTTTGGTGTAGCAGCTTCTTCTCAGCCATGGATCAGGTGAGTAGAACAACAACATCTTTTATTTACTCCTAGCGTGGTGGAGCACTACATCCCTTTGGGAAACCTCCATCTGACCTATGGTAGAGGCCACAAAAGACGATGGTGGAGGGTGCTATCTTGGAGACGAGGCCCCGGGGTCCCTATCTATGTATATATATATATATATCTAATCTAGTAGCCATCCTAGGTGTCCCGATGAAGGGAGGACGATGGGAAAAAGGGAGAGTCATGTTCCCTTCTTATAAACTCACAGATGGGAGAGAGAAAGACCCCATGTCCTAGAAGAGGAAACCTTCCCCATGAATACTCCAGTGAAAGCCTACGTGAGTCACAATCTACCCAAGATAGGAATGTGTTTCCATACATGATTTCCAAAGGATAAAAAGGCAAAGACTTAATTATATCCCTCCTTCCTTTTCTTAGGATAAAAGGTATCGACCCAAAGGTCACAAGAAGGTACATTTATAATGTAATTTTACCTCCCTTATGTTCCTTGTGCTTGACTTTTAACCCATGGCCACAAAAATCTATTTCCTTTTAATAGGAAATACTTCCTTTTTATCAATATCACAAAACTCATTAATAATGAATCATATTATCCTTTTATTTTATATTATTTTCCTTTTCTCTTTCTTTCTTGTCCATTTGGGCTCCTTGGACCTCAAGAAACTCTAATAATTCGAAATTACTTTTCAAGGATACTTATTATCATTATGCATTATTTCACATTATCTTATTTATTTCTCATTCAAATATCTATTTTTGAGGATTTCTTTTTATTTCTCATTTATTGTCCTCATTGGCATTCCTTTTATCATTAGGAATCCTTGGGATACGAAATCCCACTAAGGATAACTCAATTACTCCTCTTTTCATTTATTTTCCACATTTTCTCATTGTTTTCAATTTCTTTCTTAATAAAGGATTACTTAATTGATCTTTTCTTTTCTTATTGCATTCTCTATGCAACTTGGGACTCCTTGGAACCCAAGGAACCCAAGAGGCACGAAATCCTTCCTAGGATTACATTCTTTTGCCTTCCAGAGGTTTCCACATCATTCTTTTCTCAAAAACTCAATTATTCATTTGCTAATTGAATTTTCTTTGTTATTTCCTTATTATTGGGCCCAATAGTCAATAAAGCCCACAACACAAACATCAAGGCTATTGTAAACGAAATACATGTATTCAAAACAAATTATACCATTCTTTGTTCAATTATCTTTAATATGAGAAATTACATTTCTCACCAGATGATCCCAAAAATTGGGGTTGTAACATCCTTCCCCTCTTATAGGAATTTTGTCCTCAAAATTCTATCAAGCAAACAAACAATTCAGGATAAGACTTTTCCATGTCCATCATTGGCCCCTATGTGGCTTTACCGTACTCATGGCGCTTCCACAGAACCTTTATCATCACATATTCTTTTCTCTGAGTTCTTTCATCCCGGCGTCTATAAACTGCACAGGTGACTCAGGCCATGTCAGCCTCCTTTGGGACTCACTAGGTTCATGGCTCAACACATGGTCGGGGTACCTCACATAGTGCTCTAAATTGGACACATGGAACTCATCACACATTACTTTACCCTGAGGGGTAAGGTCAAACTTAACCTTCTTCACCAAACCATGTCCAAAGAACCCATGCATCGGGGACTCAGCTCTCTTAGTTATAACTTAGAGGGGTCAGATTTTCATGTCACATATTCCCACAGTGAACTGCATGTCAGCCTACTTCGCATCTGCTCATGACTTTCGTCATCTCTAGGCTCCTTTCAGCCATTGCACGATCGAAGCGACTTCATCTATACACACTATGGCCCTTTTCTAACCATCATGTGGTCCTTTCACCAACATCACCTTACTGAAGTGGTGACTGACACAACCTCCCTTACAGAGCTTCTTATAACCCCGATACTGGCTATGGTGGTTATCTTCACATCTTTCATAGGAAAAAAATTGTCTCTAACTATCACCCCAAATCGAGCACATATGCCCTCATCAGACCCTTTAGTCTGGATCATACTAACCATAGTTAGGGGTGATAAACTATACTAACATTGAGTTCTTCATGTACCTACTTCCACTTTATGGAAGTGAACCTCTAGGTCAAACTCAAGATCCTTTGAACTCACATCATGGTGTAGTTGGAACATCTCTCTCATGGATAGTTCAACCAGATCTGTCCCTTAACAGAACTCTTTTTTTTTCTCATGTCATCTAGGTAAGGCGACCTACCATAACCCATATTGCATTTCGACCTTCCTTGGCCCATGGGAGACCTATCACAACATCCATAGTGTTGAGCTCCCATTCCCTCTCAGGGACTCTTTTGTCCTCTATATCGATACACTGGGTTACTGGGGTTCGTCCTTTACCTCCTGGCTTGCATGACCATATACCACATGCAACTTCATCTTAAGCATCCAAAGTGCTATTTCCATTTACTATCTTGGTAGAACCACGGTGTATGGTGATCTTCAATCATGATTTCCTATATGTCATGATTCCTCAAGATCGATTCCTCTGAAACCCTAAACCACTCTAGTCGGGGTTTCATCACCTTCTTTTCCAAAGAAGTGCATCTGAGGTTCTACCACCATCCTTTCATTGCATCTAGGACTAGACTGGCTAACAAAACAACCCTTAACTTTTCAACGAATCTTGTTACATTTGAGTGTTATCCAAACACCTCTCCTTTTCAAACTTAGGGTTATCCAAACAACCTCTTCTAGCTTCCAGTCAACAAGTCAGATGTAACTCAACCAGAGCATCCATTACCACTTCGCATCCTTAGGTATTAGGTAACGTTGAAGACATACACCTTCATGCATTCCACTTATCATCTCATCTCGACTCTAAGTCTGTATTCATCAAGTACACTCTCTGATCTCATCAATATGGTGATCAAACTCAGCCTTGTAAGACTCACCTCTTGGTTTTTGAATTCGATCTGGTGTAACTCATAGCTCATGCTAAAAACATTCTTATAAGATGACTACCTTATTTCTCTTTAGCGTTTGCAAACCATCAATGTATCATTTGCTTTACCAGGGTATGTTATCTTCTCTATCCTCATACCTCATAGCAACGTTCCAACTCACATCATCTTTTATCCTTGGTGTATGGCATGCGTACTTTCCTATCTCTCACTCCCATAACAAGAGGAAATAAGCATTTGGCTGCAGTCCAAATATAGAGTTCCTCCTGTTCCAAGAGTAGAGATGGTACATCCCACCTTGCCAGTACACCTTTAAATCTAAGTTGAAACGTGTTGTTTATGCTTCTATATTACAATCATCTTGATATCCAAGTTACTTCCATGGAAAACTAGTTTCGAACCTACTTGGGTCACCTCACAATCCTTGGTCATCTCTTCCAGTTCTGTAGGGTGCCGACACTTTTGGGGTCATCCCTCTTCCCTCATGCATCAAGAGAATGCCCTACTCATATGCCCTTTGGGCCCCATGAGTTCATGAAGGTGTTCAATCTCCTAACCCATGGCCCTCAGACAATGATAGCTGTTACCTCCCGACCCTATGGTCATGTGCAACTGGGGAATTAGGCAACTCCTACTTTCATCGGTCTTATCCCTACCTGACCCTAGGATAGACTTAGGATTCTCCATTATAGTTAGAACCTTACCCAAGTCTTCATCATCTCTCTTTCTGCATTCATGGACTGGCTTTCATCCTTTCATAGGGATCATGGCAACCTACCTACCTTGGTCAAGCCCCATACCGGTTACCTCCATGGTAACACATTCATATGCAATTAGAGATGGATATCTATGGGTCTACATGTTCATTCTCATACCATGTATTTTTCACTTAGCTTCTCAAGATCCTTTGAGACCTTTTTAGGTTACCTTAAACCAACAAAACTGATATACTCCCTACCAAAAAGGGTCCCTCTCCCAGGATGGGAGGAAAACTATCTCTTGACAACAAGATCACAAAAGCTCTTAGGTCTAGGGTTTACATCCACTTGAGCCTACTTAACCCTAGCAAGCTATGAAGGCACTAGCAGATCACCTACTGGACCATGCTAGGTCATACTTGTCCTCTTTCCTCAAAGCTGGATCAAGATCATACCTTCCTTTATCATCCACCTAGCATTGAGGGGTTCGTCAAACATACCTTAAACTTAAGGGCTTCTCTTTTCCTCTATACATAAGGAATACCATGCTCGAAACTATAGCAATTTAATTCTCGTCATGAGCATTAGGTGTACCACTTCCCCTCTTAGGTCAGGAACCCTAGGTTCACCTGTAGGTGTCCAACTACATGCTCTATCTCTTAACCACAAACCAAGCATGCAAAAGGCATGACATGCACTTCTTGTCATCCTTCAACTCGAGCGACACTTAGAGTTGGGTCCTCCTTAAGGACAACCGACAAGGTACAAGGCCTCATAACCTGTTACTATACCTCTCCAGGGTTTATGGAACTCTTCTTCTCATCTATACCATAGGCACATAGGTACCAGAAGCTTCATCTTCTCTCTCTAGGGTTTGGTCCCTCTAAAGGCAACCAAGATATCATCAACTTCCAGGGATCGATCATGAGGCAACCACTATCATCCATTATTCCTCATATCTCAGGGTTTCAGGCTTCCAACCTTCTTGCTGGGTTTCCTGCTCTCTCTAGAGATAACCCTACATCCAACCTCACCATTAGAGGTTCTCTCTTCATGAAGGATCAACCTCAAAAGCATGCCCTACATGGGTGAAGCCTAGGTTCGAACTTATGTTTGCTCAAGATCATCCATAACCTTTTGTGCTCCATAATGATTCCCTATCCAGGGTTTCATCCTACTGTCAACACTATGACGTGCCCTAGGTTCCATCTATACCCTACTTGCACAAGCCCATAGGGTTTCTAAGGTCCTTCACTAACATCATCATCTAAGAAGCTATTTTTAACTCTAACATGCACGACTCTTCCCAGGGTTGGGTTGCCAAAGGTGCTAGATCACCCATGGATCATATGGCATCCCAAAGACATGTCCTTTCAAACACCTGGTCCAACTCATCTTTCTCTAGCCTTCACTACGGTTAGGGTTAGCATCATCCTCAGAGGATGTGCTAGGTCTCTACTTGCAATGGAGATCTCTATCTCCAAGACTAACTTATCCCCCTGACAAGAAGGTCTAGCCTCAGATCTCTTCTAAGGACATGACAACTTATGTCATACGACCTAAGCATGTATCTATCTTTTAATTTGCGCTTAATCTATTAATCTTATGTCCATGACATCTTATTTACATGCTTTTTCTTTAATTTGGTGGAGGATCCCTTAAACCTTATCAACCTTACCCATACCTCAAGAGGGTGAGGAGGAGAGAGAAAACCCTAATCCTTTAGGTCCTTAACAGAATTTGTGATGAGAATGGATGAATAAGATGAGAAAGTCCTAAAGGTATCTTATTTCGATTCATACCCTAAGACTTTGGCCAGGCAGTCACACAGATCCGGGAGTCCTCGTATTCCGACTAGCGGTGCGGAGGAAAATATTGCCAGCCCCCAGTCGTGATCCTTTTCTAGACACCTCTGTCTTTCGGATAATCCTCTAATAACTCCCTTGGGTTCTATGGAGTTTGTAAAATTTAATAATTATTAATGGTTAAATGAGGAACCTAGGCTCTGATACCAAATGTTACGACCCCACCTCCCGATAACCCCCAATTAAGGGAGCCCGCGAGGTCGAAGCCGCACCCATAACTTATGGATCAAAGGTTCGACAATTAACCAAGAATAATTATCAAATTTTAACCTACTATACTGAAAAGCTGTAAGAAAATAAAAATTTGCATACCTTTTTGAAAACTTGGATCTCTATACTTCTATCCACTTAAGGATTCTACTCTAACTAATCCTCCTTTTATTTAACTTCATGTATTTCACAATATGACGATTTACTGTTTGTCCTTTTGGCTGGTACCTAAAACGCCGACAAACAAAACTTCGGTCAGTCGAAGCTGGTATGTGGGGGAAACAATAATTATGTAAATACGTTAACAATGTAATCATTCAATTAATCATTTAACATCCAAGATTACATTTTAGATATAACTCCGCGATCCAAGAGTACCCTATCCTCTATGTTGTCCCCATTAAACCCTTCACGATCCACCTATAAGTGAACCAATTTCTAGGGTTGAGTCACATGGCACTACTCGTAAGTAGCCCACTCCTTAACTCATGGCAGGCTAATGAGTCTCATGGCACTACACGTAGGTAGCCCAGTTTCTAAATCTCGGTAACCTAGACCTTGCTCTAGGATTACCCCTTTTTCTTTAGCCTTTTCAAAGCAATAGAGGTGGACCCAGATCTAGTCAGTTATATACACACATTTATAGTGATAATCATAGTTACTTTATAGTTGCATGAAATAAATAAACATCCAACAGTTATTTTCAAGCAACCGATTAAAACTTTGGGAATCGCCGTGAAACTAGAGCGATTATTCATAAGCGTAACCACATACCTTATGCCATCGCAGAAACCATGCAGAACATCATGTACTTTATGAGTGTATCCAAACATCCAAGCAAAAAATCATTTAATCTGAAATATACATACTACATATGTGTCACCATGTATTCATATTACATTATTCAGATCTAAATGCGCTCCTAAACTAGGGTTTAGGACTATCTTTTGTTTGTACTATAAGTTAGGGTTACAAACCCTAATATGATCATATTATGGTTTCTAAGATTGCCAAATACATTATGCATATTAGGTGAAACCTTAATCATCATGCCAAGCATATTAGGTTATTCATGATACCTAGATCATATTATAAGCGTTAGATCATAGCAATATGTTAACATTGATTATAAAACCCTAAATAAACATATATAAGCTTACTAAATTTGAATCATCTATTATCCATAATTATCAGGGATTTCTTCATTATACATCTTTGGATCAGGCATAAATGAACCTATTAAGCATCAAATTAAGGCAAATCTAGGTTTCCCATTTATTCAAATCAAACCATGTACACTTTTAGAACCAGAAGCATATTCGGATTCTGAAACTATTTTAATTGGGTTCCTCTCATTCTCTTAATAAATTTTCATATATTATATGTTGTAATCCGAGTTACCAATTATTAGTTATTATTTTTGCAAGATTAGCATGTTTGGACCAATCACCAAGCGCCACGTAAGCAACTAACTCCCTTTTATCTATTTCCGTGAATCAGGTTAGTTTATAATGAAAATACCTTTTTGTCCCTCTGGCGGTGACTCATGCTGCTGCGTGGCAAGGGGCATTATTGTCCCATGGCTATTAGCCATCCCTAACCTCCCGTTGTGTTGGGATGCCACATGCGTAGCAGCGCTGACAACGCCCCCAAGATCCTGCGCACGTAAGCCGCGTCGCACGGACGTCGATGCAGACTGAAGTCCACCTTACTTGCAGGTTGGTTCCACCTCCCTTGGTCTTCCTTCATCAGTCGTGTGCAGGGGCACACTGCAGATGTTGAGGAGGAGTTTTGTCTCCCCCAGCCAAACCTATGAAGAAAACCCGGCCTCTCTAGCCACAGTGTCTAGGCATAGATCCGACCTAGTAAATCTGCCACCCCTTCCTTGTTGCCGATGTTCTGCGTGACCTCTTGGCAAAGCATCGTCTTCATCACCTTCGTACATCGCCAACACCGGTCCTCTGCGTAGGTCACGACGCACCGTCGACGGCTGCCTTACCTACCGCCCACGTCGGGTAGACACACACAAGGTGTGGTCCTGCTACCTCATCCATGTATACTCTCACCTCCGCCCTAGAGATGTGGTTGCAAGGGAAAACCTCCTTCGTGCTGGCAGGTTCAAGAGTGGGGTCATAACCTTGCGCCTCTCGGGTTGGCTGGGATTGACCGAGGGTGCTAACAGCCTGGTCTCCCCTTCTCACATAAGCCTATTCTCTAGAGAGCAAGGCGCCTCCGCCCAAGCCTACTCTAGCGAGGCTTCACATGCGGCTTCCTCCATCCCACTCGCCCTCCGTTTCTGTCGGTGGTTTGGTGTAGCGGCTGCTTCTCAGCCATGGATCAGGTGAGTAGAACAACAACATCTTTTATATACTCCTGGCGTGGTGGAGCACTACATCCCTTTGGGAAACCTCCATATGACCTATGGTAGAGGCCACGAAAGACGATGGTGGAGGGTGCTATCTTGGAGACGAGGCCCCGGGGTCCCTATCTATGTATATATATATATCTGATCTAGTAGCCATCCTAGGTGTCCCGATGAAGGGAGGACGATGGGAAAAAGGGAGAGTCATGTTCCCTTCTTTTACACTCATGGATGGGAGAGAGAAAGACCCCATGGCCTAGAAGAGGAAACCTTCCCCGTGAATACTCTAGTGAAAGCCTACGTGAGTCACAATCTACCCAAGATAGGAAGGTGTTTCCATACGTGATTGCCAAAGGATAAAAAGGCAAAGACTTAATTATATCCCTCCTTCCTTTTCTTAGGATAAAAGGTATCGACCCAAAGGTCATAAGAAGGTACATTTATAATGTAATTTTACCTCCCTTATGTTCCTTGTGCTTGACTTTTAACCCATGGCCACGAAAATCTATTTCCTTTTAATAGGAAATACTTCCTTTTTATCAATATCACAAAACTCATTAATAATGAATCATATTGTCCTTTTATTTTATATTATTTTCCTTTTCTCTTTCTTTCTTCTCCATTTGGGCTCCTTAGACCTCAAGAAACTCTAATAATTCGAAATTACTTTTCAAGGATACTTATTATCATTATGCATTATTTCACATTATCTTGTTTATTTCTCATTCAAATATCTCTTTTTGAGGATTTCTTTTTATTTCTAGTTTATTTTCCTCATTGGCATTCCTTTTATCATTAGGAATCCTTGGGATACGAAATCCCACTAAGGATAACTCAATTACTCCTCTTTTCACTTATTTTCCACATTTTCTCATAGTTTTCAATTTCTTTCTTAATAAAGGATTACTTAATTGATCTTTTATTTTCTTATTGCATTCTCTATGCAACTTGGGACTCCTTGGAACCCAAGGAACCCAAGAGGCACGAAATCCTTCCTAGGATTACATTCTTTTGCCTTCCAGAGGTTTCCACATCATTCTTTTCTCAAAAACTCAATTATTCATTTGCTAATTGAATTTTCTTTGTTGTTTCCTTGTTATTGGGCCCAATAGTCAATAAATCCCACAACACAAACATCAAGGCTATTGTAAACGAAATCCATGTATTCAAAACAAATTATACCATTCTTTGTTCAATTATCTTTAATTTGAGAAATTACATTTCTCACCAGATGATCCCAAAAATTGGGGTTGTAACACCTCCTCTTTATTCTTATAGCATTCAACGTCCCCAAAATGAACTAGTAGATATTTTGGATCAAAGTGATCTCATATATACAACCTTGGGTGAGAGAAAATTTTAAAATATCCAAAATGCAAAACACTTTTACCTCACATCGCTTGTTTCAACCCAAAAATGCAATCAAAGTGCCCACTTCAAACCCTAAGAACTCATATCAATCAGCCTTAGTGTGAATTGACCATGAAAACTCAATCAAAGTGGCCCAAGAACCTACTTTGGCCACACCACAACATGATTGGACCCTATACATGGTCATATCCTCCCATCCAGGACATGCTTTGATCGCACAAAGTGGTTGAAGCAGCTAGTCTGACCAATGTATTCCAACCAAAGGTGTTGAGGCTGCCTATCAAGTCTTGCTCGAAGTCTTCCAATCAGTCCACCTAACATGATTCATCCAATCAATTGATGCAATCACTGAGGTACATCTTTAGTCTAGAAAACCTCAAATTTCATTAAATCCAAATTTGAACGTAGATTCTTACCTTCATTTAGAATTTTTTTTGCAATATCTCACACCATAACTTTGTAATATCTAAACTAATTCAATTTAAATCCACAATAAGTCCAAAATCATGCATTTAAGATACTAAGTCAAGATTATGACAAAGTCTAGGGACTCACAAAAATATCTATAATTTTGTCCATGTCATCATTCTCCAACCCTCTTATCTCCTTTAAAGTTTACATTTTAGTGAACATCTTATTGAAACTCCAACACAATTTGATCATCTATGTGTTTTTGGAAAGACTTACTTTGTCCTTCTTCCTTCTTTTGAAAGCATCAAACTCACTTCTTAGAATGTTAAGTGTGTCTATATTGGAAACAAACTTGAGCATAATTGTTACTATTTCTATGATCCACATACATATTATGTCCATATATATTAGGATGCCTCTCTTATTAAGGAATAATCCTTATATGCCCGCCCCTCTTGTACACAACCATACACCCCTACTAAGATATTCTCCTATGGGATCGTAGTTCTAGTGTTGCTCTCAATTGACTCAATATCACTCCAGTTAAAATAAAACATGAGCGAGTAGCTACAAAAAATCTTGAGTGGTAGTTGGTCATGATTGGGGAGTTTGTAACTTTGGATATCACTGGTACATAGGACATTATTCATCAACCTTCCCATGCTACTCCAATTACTTATAAATACATATTCAAAATAAAACTCACTCAAATTGTATGCTCATGGACTGTACCATAACAAGGTTGATACTGTGAGAAGACTAATTATCTTTGTAACTTTGGATATCACTGGTACATAGGACGTTATTCATCCACCTTCCCATGCTACTCCAATTACTGATAAATACATATTCAAAATAAATACTCAGTCAAATTGGTTGCTCATGGACTGTACCATGAACAAGGTTGATATTGTGAGAAGACTAATTATCTTATTCTCATATGACTAAATTTTGCAATCTTATTTCTTTGGATGAATTCATATATCAATGTGAAGGATGCTTTGGTTAATGTCAATGTAGATGAGTATTTAACCCCAAATACAAATTATCTAGTCAAACCAAGCATGGGGCCATCATCGTTGTGCTCTATGAATATGCTTTGCTTAAGTGATTTAGTATTATTGTTCTAGGTTCCCATCCTACAGAGTAATCATGCCTTCTACAGATGCTTATCCCCACATAGACACTTCCCTGAATAATATGATAACTATTTCAACATTTCTAGGTGTAAGAGTCACTTGCAATGATAATGGATTTCATTTGTCCCAACAAGATGTGACACTTCCATCATCTTTGATATTTTGTGGCTATAAGTGTCACTTGTAAAGATAATGGATTTTTAACTTGAGTTTCAAGGCAGCTAATTTTGTTCCATAGTGAGTTTATCTATACATTGTGGTTTGTATATCTTATATAAAGAGAGAGACCTTTTGATCTACATCAACAAACATATTTTCCCTTATTTTTGTAACATAAATGATACTTACATGTTGTGTTTTAAGATAAGCACACATTACACACTATCAAATGTGTAATAAAGAAAGAAAAACAAACTCCAAAAATAACTTCATCCAGAAGTACTTTTATTTGACCATTTATTCACTCATTTTATTCTCCAAATATAGTACCAAGTATCACAAACAACCAAATAGGCCTAACAACCAAAACTAGTAACCGTACCTGGATTAAACTAAGGCCAAATATGATAGAATAGAAACCTTATGAACCAACACCCAATGTAGGTGAATCACTTGAGAGTGTGTGTATGGCGCTGAAAAGGAGCAAAGCTGTTGGCTCAATAGCCTTTATTTTCTAGCCTAATTGGTGTGTAGCCCAGTAGGGCAACAATAGGGAAAAGGGGGACTAAAAACACTTCCCTTTGGAATGACACAAACAATCAGGCACACACAATGAAGAAAGAATAGAAAATAAAGAAGAACAAAGAAATAATAAAAGGATGGAGGGCAGTGTTGTTTGGTTACTTCATTAGAGTTTCAATACATTGTTGTTTTTGTTCTATCTCGAGTCTTTTATGCAAGGGGTTTCTTTTTTGGGATTTCTTAGTTTGGTGACATATATATTTGGGTAATCTCTGTGTCTCTTCTCACTATTTTGTGCTATTCAAGTTTTAGTTTAAAATTTGAGACATAACTCTACACTATCTTGGTTATAATTAATTTCCCTATTGGATTAACTCTGTGATTTCTCCTCATACATCATGGGTTGTTCTCCATATAAAGAGAATGTTTTTTGGTTGACTGTGTCAGTGATTGTTTTTCCTAAATTTTTTGAGATATCGCTCACGATATGTTGTTTCACTACATATACATCTTTCAATATTGTGTGGCTATCCTGTAAGTGCATGTGTTTTCTTTGTGTCTGCGTGTGATTCCATACAACCCACGATCCCATTCAAATGGTGTCAAAGCATACCATATTGCACAAAGTAGAGGGAGTGTGTATAAATGTTGTGAAATTGAAGGCACCTAACTAGATGAAGTGGACAATAGAGATGGATCATATTCTTTATTATAATGTATAGGTAGTTCAAAGAGAATATAGCAACCTAATGGAAATGAAAAATAGAGGAATGGAAAAATAAGAACATGAAATGCATGGGACTCATTATCGTTGGATTGACAAGTCTATCTACATCATAACACCAATGAGCCTAGGGTTCGTTCTATTTGGAAGAAATTTGAGTCATTGTACAAGAGGAATACTACAGGTAACAAAATGGTTATGATTCAGAAACTTGTAAACATAAAGTTCAAAGAAGGCGATAGTATATATGTGCTTTTGATTGGTTTCAAAAGCATGGGAAATTACCTAGTCATGATGGGTAATTTAGTTGAAGACAAGTTACATGTGATTCTATTATTGGTTCTTTACCTAATAAGTGGGGGACAATGGTGATTTTTGTTAGCAACTCGATTCCAAATGAGAAGTTAACATTAGACTTGGTGTCCAACAATTTACAAGAGAAATGAACATATCAGAAAACATAGCTTGGAAAAGATGTTTACTTTACAAGATCTTGTTACCATGGTCATGGAGAGTATTTAGAGTCAAGGACACAATGGTGAAAATAAAAGTCAATGCACATGTTAGTGTCCAAAAGAAGAGTGATTTTTCATCATTGCAACAAGCCATGTCTGATAAAGAATTTTGACAGGAAACACAAAACAAAAATATAGGAAGTAAGTCAAAAATTACAAACAATGATACCAATACAACTACAATTGCTATATATTCCAAGGACATGTGGAGTTGTAATGGAACATTATCTACATGTTAGTGATAGACTAAGTGGATGTTTGATTCTAGTTCTTCCTACAATATCACACCTGACAAGAACTTTTTATGTCCTACAATTTTGGCCATTTTAGAATGAAAAAGATGCATATTTATATTTTATAAAAAACATGTGATTGGTGACATGGGAACACAAATAGAGTAATACACTCTATTAATGAAGTATGTTACACATATACTAAACATTTATTATAACATCATCTCTGGTTATAGATCAGATATTTTGGTGGTTAAAAGTCAAGGTCATCAAGGGATAGTTGGGGGTGGTCGAGGCAAAGCTTGCTGCACTTCTTATAGGATTATTACAAAGGTTCAAACTATAGTTTCAATGTTGTGGACGGAGCTATTTTTCTAAATTTGTGTCATATATGGCTTGTAAACATGAGTAAGAATAGACCATGTGCTTGCAGAGACAGAACTCCTACCCTATGTGAAGAATAGAGTTATTAATCCATGTGGAAGTTGTTTTATTAGGAAGAAACACATTCTCTTTAGTGCTCAACTTGGGAAGAATGACATATAGACATAATTTATACATATGTTTGTGGTCCTATGATCATGTGGAAATAGAACTTTATGACTTAATGGATATTGCATCTAGAAAAGGGTGGGTATACTGTTTGTAGAGGAAGGATCAAGTGTTAAATACTTTTAAGAAGTTCCATGACTGATTGAAAGGAAGACATGTACAACATTAATGTGTCTTCATTATGAAAATAAAGACGAGTACACTTCTAGGGAATTTGGACCTTATTGTGAATGATCCGAGATTCATCATGAGAAGATTGTTCTAGGTACCCAAAAATAAAATTGTTTGTATGAAAAAATGAATAGAAATATGGTAGAGAAAGTTTCATTCATGATGAAGAATGCAAAATCACTTAAAAAGTTCTAGGAAGAGGTCGTAGAGGTCGTAAACAATACTTTATACTTGATTAAAATGTTACCACCCATTCTTTTGTGGGGACATGGAGGTCATCTTCTTATTCTCACCTTTGAGTGTTTGCATATTTCATAAAGAGCGGAGTTAGAAAGTTGATAATGTATCTATTCAAAGTGTTGATAATAGATCTACTCCTTATGTTTTTTCTCATCTATGGTGATGAGAACTTTGGCTAAATAGTTTGGGACCCAAAATAAAGAAGATCTCTAGATATAGAGATGTTCTATTCTTTGAATAACCAATGTATTTTGGTATTTTGATGATAGACGCTAAGCATGCAGTAAGTGACATCGTTAATTGATATGTTAGGTCCCTCTCCAATCTCTAAAATGTTTATGGAGAGCATATTGGAGATGGTTAGATTGCCCATATGGATATAGAAAATCATGATCCTAATACATATGCCTTCCAGGACCAATAGGAAAATTTCAATCGAAAGACCGAATAGAGCCACAATTCAGGATGTGTATAAGAGAAAATGACGTCTATTCAATATTCCAATTTAGAATGAATTTGGTCATAGAAGTGGGGGATCCAAAAAACTAAGAGGCAGAAAAATTTCATCTAAAACACAAGCAAATGAGATGAACTCATTCAAGAAATGACACATGTAAGTATGCAATCTTCTTGAAGATAAAAAAAACAAAAACAAGTGATTCTTGAGAATATTTTTTTAGAATGGTAACACTGTGAAATACAAAATCAGACTTGTGATGAAGGCTTTAAGTTAAAATGAAGGATTGATTTTGATGATATACTTTCTTTAATGGTTAATATGAACTTCCATACACAATGTTTTTTCACTTAACAACTACAGTGGACCTTAATATAGTGTATCTTAATGCAAAGATGGCTAAAAAAATATATATAAATGCAACAACCTAAAGGATTTATAATGAAAGACAAAGAACATATGATTTGGAGAATGAAGAGAAGTATTTAAAAATAGAAATGAAACCTACTCATTAACATGAAAATATTAACCCATTTATGTTGAAGAAAGGGCATCACAAAATGAAAAATAGAACATGGTGTTCACTTTAAAGATTTTTGATGACATGTTCATTATTCTCATACTTAATATTGATAATATGTTGACTGTGGACAAAAATGTTAAGATGATTGTCAAGCAGAGAATGAATTGTTTAAAAATATTTAGAAGATACTTGAGAGACTCAATAATAAAAGTTAAGAAACTTGATATTTTGTTAGCCAATCACTTCATAGTTAATAATAACAATATCCATTTTTGACAGGGCACACCTGTCTTGATATGTTTCACAAGTAATGATTTAACATGTGATATTGACCAAAACATTTTTTTATTTTTCACTTTTTACAAGTGAGGCATGCTCTAATATTTTGTAGAAGTGTACCACTTTATTTAATACCAAAATATAACACAACACTTCTCGTGAGGAAATAAATGATTTGTTTTTTTTATCGATAAGTGGACGTGGCACATGAACACCTCATGACTATAACAAGAATGTTCTTTAAGATAAAATATATTGATTTGAGCTACAATTAATTACTCAAAACTCTCTAAAAAGAACCTTACCACTTTAAAGGAACTTTTTAGGTTAAGCTCCAGCTAAGGAGTTACCATTCTCTCCTTTGGGTAGATGAGATATTAGGCAAAGGGGTCTAAAAGTATACACCTTTAACATCATCTGCACACAATGTGTAGTTAATGTATCAACTTAGTAACCTCTATTCATGTTATTTTATGTTTTCCGGATTTCAATCTAAACTTCATACTATATTTCAATTATCATGGAATTTTTCTCATCGGTCTGACCTCATGATTTTTATGATTGTTTTTTTCAACTTACACATGATTAAAAGTTGTATATCTAGTCTATATGTGTAGATGAAATCCTTGTACGTGCAATCCTTAGAAATTAAGGAGTTGGTAATCGTAGGGAGTGTTTAGAGATATATGTTCCACATCTAATAGCTATGTTTTTTCTTCTTCATAGGTATCATGTCATCATTATCATCTAAGCATCAGTCCCAACTATGTTGGAGTCTGCTACATGGATCTTTCATTTCCATTTAGCTCTATAATGGGCCATATTTTGGTTGAGATGTAGAGATTCAAAATCTCTCTTTATAAGCTCATTCCATGTTAATTTATGTATTTCTCTTTTTCTATTTATTGTGCTTGACTCAATAGCATTGCTCCGTATAGACACATTAGTCAGTTTGTGTTGCACATGTCCATACCTTCGAAGGTTGGCCCTTGCTAAATTTGTCCTCAATGCCCTCCACCCCCACTTTATTCCTGATATAGTTATTTCTCAAGTGATCTTTTCTTGTCTTCGCACACATCCATCTCAGCATACACATTTCATCCACGTTCATCTTGTTGAGACCTTGTTTCTTCACTGCCCAACATCCACTCCCATAGAACACGGCTGGCCATATAGCTGGTCTATAAAACTTACTTCCTAATCTGAGAGGGATCTTTCGATCACATAATACTCCAGTTGCACTCCTCCATTTTAACCATCCCGTGGTGATCCAATGACATACATAATTTTGGACATCCCCATCTATTTGAATAATAGAACCCATGTAACTAAATTTTTTACATTTTGGTAAATCTACTCCGTCCAACTTGACTCCATCATTCACACTGTGAGATCGTCTAAAATTGCAATGCATATACTCAAATTTTCTCCTACTAATCATCAATGCATTTGATTCTAATGCCTTTCTCCAATGTTTGACTTTATCATGCAATTCAACTATAGTTTCGTCAATCAAAACAATATCATCAACAAATAACATTCACCAAGGAATATCATCCTGAATATTCTTTGTTGACTCATCCATAACGAAAATGAATAGATATGGGCTGAGTGTGGATCCTTGGTGTACCCCAACTGTGGTAGGAAAATTTGGTATCTCTCATACAAGAGTCTTCACACTTGCAGTAGAGCTATCATACATGTCTTTGATCAGGTCAATATATCAGGTTGGCACACCCTTTTTCTTCAAAACCATCCAAAACACTTCTCTAGATACTCGATCATAAGTCTTTTCCAAATCAATAAACACCATATGAAGATCTCTTTTTCTTTCTCTATACTTCTTCATAAGCCTCCTTATAAAAAAATAGCATCTGTTGTTGATCTTCTAGGCGTGAAACCAAATTGGTTGTTTGTTATTTGCGTTATAGATATTAGTCTCTGCTTAATAATCCTCTCCAAAAGCTTCATTGTATGACTCATCAACTTGATACCTCTGTAATTTGTGCAGCTCTGAACATCACTTTTGTTCTTGTAGACATGGACTATAGTATGATTTCTTCACTCATTCGATATCTTCTTGGTCTTCATGATCTTGCTAAAGAACTTTGTTAACCACAGAACTCCTTCATTCACAATACTCTTCCATACATCAATGAAAATAACGTCTGATCCACATACTTTTCTCATTTTCATCTTTTCCCAAAGAATTCTTGACCTCAAATGGTGAAACTCGTCGTGTTAAATGATATCTCTTGTATTCATGTCACACGAGTCTCTAACATTATTTGTAGTATCTCCAATGAAAAGTTTATGGAAGTAAGATCTCCACTGGTTCTTAATATCATCATCCTTAACCAAAACTCTACCATATTCATTCTTGATGCATTTCACTTGACTCAAGTCTCTTCCTTTTCTTTTCTCTTATACGGGCCCCATTTTATATATCTCTTTTTTTCCCTTCTGTTGTGTCCACATTCTTATAAATACCATCAAAGTATCTAGACCGTGCCTCCTAAACAACCTATTTAACTTCTTTGCTTGCTTGTATCTTTGGAATGTTGCATCATCTCAAGATTTGGGCAAGCTTCTATAGATCTCCCTCCTCAGTAGGAACTCATAGTGATAAATCCATGTCATAGAAAGAGTTTTTACAAAACAATTTATGACTTAGTGTCGAACTACTACCAACCCTCCTCCTTTACCCGGGCTTGGGATCAACTACATTTTCTTCTTAAGTATCATATACCACAAATTTTGTTTGGCTTGTCCATTAAGATTTGCAAGGAGAGAGAGAGAGAGACAACATGGTTTTATATCACAATGAATGTCACACTGCGGATGCTTAGGGGGAGAGATCCAATTTCTCTTTAACATCCCTCTAAGAGAGCTCCAACTTCTCTCTATCATCTCCCACACACAATGGCTACGAACACATTCAAACTACTATTGTACTCATCAATCTCATAACAACCAATTCTATGCCAGACACAGACTGTTTGCTCCAACACTTGGACCAGCAACAACCATTCCATTGAACATCTGACTACCACCAGTGGAAACAATCATAGAGATACACCACCTGATACACTGCTCACAACAACAATCATTGCGAGAGACAAAACTATTACATCCACATAGATTAGATTCTCTTCTATTAGACTGTACCACCCGTTTCTTGTAGGAACAATAAGTGCACTTATTACAACATTCAATCTCGTCACATTTACTACAAAATAGCAAACTCCTTCTACAATCTATACATTACAACAAAACACCGACATCGATACACAATACTGGATACCAACAACAACATTGACTACTACCACCTTGAAAGCATTACACAACCTAACCATCCCCCACCTCTTACCACCACAACACCAATGATGGCCTACCTGGATGTCTACCTTGATAAAAGAACGATCAGGTGCATCTTCCTACCTTGATCATGGAGATATCTCAACATGGACATCCACGACAACATCATCAACTTTTATGTTGGCTCCACAACCTTTCACGTCAACTTCTACCTTACTAGAAGAGGCCTTCTCCAGCCTACCCGAGGTTGGAGAGACATGCTCATCACCCTCAACCTTTGCATAGGATGGCACCTCATCCTCCGTCGACGAGGAGACATGAACATCAAATTATGGCTCATGGACATCAACAACCTCATTCCCCTGAACGTCCTCCGCCTATACTGCATCAAACATTTTCAACAATCCTCCTCGGAGGAAGTCACCGACGAGACAACCCATGATGATAATATGCTACGGACCACATGCACTCCATGACGGACATGGATCCTAGGAGGTTGAACTGGTAGACACTGTCACATCTCCGTCACAGCTCGACGAGGACCCCTTGGATTTGAAGATCCCTTGTCGCCTCAATTAATGTACTTTCTCAACCCTACCAGAAGAACTAACACTACCACATCATCTGAGAAGATCTCCACTATCACCACGGATCTTCACCATGATAACCCTAGAGATCCTACTTCACATCTCAATGAAACTCTACACCATCACATGGAAGGACCATGGACGCTTGTAACCAGGAGAAAACCCCACCTATACCAACATCACAAATGTGGCAAATGCCTACATGTTGGTCACCTTAGACGGTTATGCCAGAACCATATCATATTCTTTTCTTGCTCTTGAGATGGCCACATAGGCATATCTTTCCCACATCCACATAGGGGCTGGAGATCCCATCCATATACCACACATGTCATACCACAACAAAGCTCACTCCACCCACTTGCTAGAGAAACGACTGTTGATACATCTCCCCCAGTTAGCCTACATACACACAAACCTGACACAAAATTCTTTTTTAAGAACTTCTTTTGCCCCCTTCATGACGAACCTATGCCTTATGATGTTATCTCTATTCTAAACCCTACCTGATCCACTGCCTCGCCTCTCCGCACTCCTAACCATCCACCATCATTTAAACCACAAAGCCCATCTTCACTACCATTACCAAACCATCCACTCTAGCAAACTAACTCCTTTTCCTATATACCAACCACCATGGACACCTCCACACTTGAATGCTCCATCGATCTACTTGCACAAAGTATGCATATACTCAAATCTCTCACTGCTCACACTATCCAAGTAGACATTCTACAATGACCATCACCTACCGACATCAAATGCATTAAGATCACAAAATCCATAACACTCCTCATACCATCATGCACCATCCTGAAGCCCAAGATACTCTCTCCAACCAGACTCATATACACCCTTCCAGAAAATTCCATCTTCGAACACGCTCTAGGACAAACATCTGCCTTTGCATGTGGCAACGACTTTGCTCAAGCACGAATCACTCATTGAACCATTAAATAAGGAGCTAGCCCAGCCTCATCGGTAGCATTGAGATGGATTTCCATCGCTGACCTACCACCACACCTATGGAACGAGGGGGTGTTTTGAGAAATTGCACACTATGTAGGTGCCACCCTACAGTTTATCAACCCATAAAATCTTTACCCTACTGATTACATTTGAGCTTTCTGTGTTTTCACGGTGATAAAGGACACCATTGTCCCCAGTGACATCAACATCATATGCGGCAATATGCTCTACAACATGAAGCTGCATGCGGAACACCCATCCACACACATCAACTCCTTCAAAGACCACACACTCCACCCTACAACCTGATTTGAACCTAACCATCTCACCAACAACCAAAAACCACCTGCACCTATCTAAACTTCCTTGCCACAAAACCACATGACACATTCCCATGCCACAGATGATTGTGGGCCTTTTTGTAATGATGCAAAGGCCACAGATACTCTTGTGACCTTTGCATCATTACAAGAAGGAACACACTCACAACAACTTTCCGCTCTTGCCTCTATAGACAAACCATGATGCATACCCACCATCTCCATGAACAAGACACAATCTACACACCATGATATGGATCAAGATACCTTCCTAAAACTGAAGACATCCATCATCAAAGACCTTTGTGAATTACCGAGCCCAAATCTTATCAGAATTAGTCCGACGATCAAGGGTCATGAAGTGGTGCAATCATATGCATCCCTTCTTTGCATGCCTGAATCACAAAAATACAAGAACTTCTTCACTATCGACGATACAAGTATGAAATATCTTGAACCTTCTCCATCTATTGCATCTACACCACCAGTATGTTGCCCTTCTATTGAACATGTTATACTAAATACCGTATACCATATGACCCCATCTGCCTCCCAGATAGACAACATTAAATCCCTCACACCATGGGAAAACATTGAGGCTTTTACTTCCTTTTATCACAACATTGAAATCAATTTCCCACACATCAGGGCCAGGGAAACATTCCTCAAGGACCTTGTATAACAAAATCATTAGACTCACATCTGACTCACATCTTGAACATCCCAATGCTTACTCGGGGTTGATCTTTTCTATATCAATTACCAGACCATAACTACATGGAACATTTGCGGGGTGGCTGTGCCCAATAGAAGAAGGACTATTAGGAACACCGTTTACCAACAACACATCAACCTTATCACCATACAGGAGACTAAAACCACCTTAGATGGTTTTCAACTTAAACAACTGGGAGGACGACACATAAATAAATGGATTCAGCTCCTTCCCATTGGTTTCAGTGGAGGTATCCTTATAGGATGGAACGATCACTCTTATCACGCCACCAACTCATTCATACTCTATCATAGCATCACGGTGCTACTTCAACATATTAGCACTAACACATCTTGGCACTTCACAAGTGTCTATGGTCTCCCTGGTCAAAATGAAACACCATTTCTTGCTGAACTGGACTCACCGTCCACACAACTAATGACCACACCTTGGATCATTGGTGGTGACTTCAACTTGGTCTCATGCTCAAATGAGAGATATCACACAAACCCTAATGATTTTGCACCGATACCCCATCATGCCTCTCTCTTCCACAACTACATCACTACACACCACCTTCGTGATATCCACACCAGTAACGGCTGTTGGACTTGGCATAGAGGTATATCCCCAGTCAGACTAGATTGATTTCTATGCAACAATCTTTGCATTGACATGCACCCCATGGCACAGACATCTCTCGTCACATCCAGTATATTTGACCACCTTCCCATCCTTCTAAAAACCCAACCTTCACGATGGGGACATAAACCCTTTTGTTTTGAACGTTTTTGGACCTACCACTGAGACTTCTCCCTACTGATCAACAACTATTGGAACTCACAACCATCCACTGACAATCCTGGATATGACATACACCACCAAATCAAGCTGCTCTGACCGATCCTCAAAAGATGGAACAAGACACAATTTGGATCCATCCCAGAGACCACCAAGAGAAAGAAAAATCTTCTACTCACCACCATACAACAAAACACCCCAAAAGCACATATTCCCATTCTTCAAGAAATTAATACTCTCAAAACCCATGAAGAAACCATATGGAAATAGAGAGACAAAATCAAATGGCCGAAGGAGGGGGGAAAACACAATTTTTTTCATTGAACTTGCAATACCAAGCACAACCAACTACTAATCACCAACTTTGACGATATTGACGCCACCACTCAATCCAAACATACCCTCACAAACCACACCACCAACTTCTTCAAAGGACTATACAACAATAGATGCACTTTCCACCATCAGATCACTTTCGACTGGAACATACCGTTCCCACATGAGATCCCTCCCGCAAACAACCTCCTTAACCCCTTCCACGACGTAGAGATCCAAGGAGAAATGGAGCACTTAGGATTGGCCAAATCCGCTAGTCTGGATGGATACGAAATGTCCTTTTATCAAACATCCTGGCCTATTATCAAGGAATTTCACCAAGCTATGCTCCGAGATACACCGACTATACAACATCTCACATCTCCTCAAACCCATCAATCACACCCACATAGCTCTGATTCCTAAAACAAATCACCTCAACTTCATCTGGGATTACAGACCCATTAGTCTCATTAATTCATCATACAAGATCATTCCCAAGATACTTAGCAGCCACATGAAACTGCACCTTAATGGAAGCATTGACATTAGACAATGTGCTTTTTTGCCACACAAGAATATCCAAGATGCATTCATCACAGTACAGGAAACCCTACACACTTGCCACACACTCCACGAGCTGAAACTCATTTTCAAACTGGATTATGAAAAAGCATTTGACAACATTAATTGGCCATTCCTTATTCAATGCACGCAAGGACTAAAATTTCCCACTCAATGGTGTTCTTGGATACACTCTTGCATCAACATTAGATCATTTTCTACCCTCACTGACAGTTCCCCACAGTTTTTTCAAGAACTCCAATGGACTTCGACAAGGTAACCCACTATCATTTTACTTATTTATCATCATCACAACCATCTTAAACTCTTCCATACAAAATGCTATAGAATCTGGGTACCTAAACAAGCCCAGAGAATGCACACATAATGTGATACAATATACAGATGACACCATTATCATCATCAAACTAGACGACAATGAAGTCATCAATCTGGTTTCTCTGTTGAATACCAGGAAAGGAAAGAAAACCTATTCGAGGAGGAAGACTCCAATGATTCAGGAATCGAGTCCAGTTATTGTGACTTCGACCCTAAGGAATTCAATCAGTCCTGGTCAAAGAAAAAGAAGTCAGCCAGAAAAAAATTGGGTTGAGTGTCTCGCCTGCCCAATTTTAGGTGTTCGACTCTTGTAGCTTTGAATTTTTGGTGTAGCTGTGCTCAATAGGGGACCTAAAATCTGGTGGCTACCAATTGATGAAGAGGATCTGGACTTCCATCTGGAGTTCACATTTTCAGGGGACGATTTTAATGCTAGTGGAGGAAAGGTGGATGTCTAGTTTCAGGACATTTCTTGATGGTTAGCTTATGGAAGGTCTTCTGCTGAACTTTCTTTCTGCTTCTCGAAATCTTGAGTTAGATTGAAAATGAGTCTTGTCTCTTCTTGAAGATGCTGACTGTTTCCCGTAGCTATTGTCAGCTTTCAGTCTTCCAGGATGGCACATTTTGAAGGTGTTCTTGGATGGCACATTTTGAAGGTGTTCTTACTGCTAGTGTTATTTTGGTTGTTCTGGAAGATATTCTGGAAGATGTTCTGTAGTCACTGGTAGGGGTCTGTGTTCTCTTGTAATAGATGTAGTTTCTTTTTCTTCTTCTTTTGGAGATCTTTATCTAGATCTCAATAGTTTTATTCGGATGTTTCATCCCAGTCTGTAATAGGGGCACAAGTTTTATACCCAAAGTTTTGGAAATATTATAACAACGGAATTTTTGACCGACAAAAAAAAAACTCTACCGTGTGAGGATAGACCATTGGGACAAATCCCCTACATGTTGATTATGTATTTCCTTTCCGCTCTCTATTATCTGCCGGATGTATTAACCTTATAAGAGCGGTTTGCGGAAGTCAATATCCATTTTAAAAAATATTATCAAAGAGAGGGGGGGGGTAACTAAACATCGTGTACTAAGTTTTATTGATGACCATCCATCTCCTCCAGATCAAGAATGACAAAGAACAAAGTTATAATAATAATAATGAAATGATAACACATGAAGGTGAAGGGAGATCCAACATACACAACAAAGTCATCAGCGGGTTGGGATCTACATATAACGTACACAATCAATTATGGAAAAAACACAGTAAACCAACATCCATCTAAAAAAAACATCGAGCGATCGATCGATCATGAGGAACTGGCCCAAGAGAGCTCGCAGCATCCGCCGGGTCAAAAAACCGGTTTCTGTCTAGAAGAGCAGCGCGACTCCGCCAGCCACGGCGAGCAGGCCCATGCTGACAGCGGCGCCGCTAACGCCGTTGTTGTCGGTCGGGTTAATGGCAGGGGTGGCGGCTGGGGTGATCCCGATAGTGGTGCTGGGGGCGGGAGCGGCAGGGGTGGGCTCACCGGCGGTGGGTGCGGCGACGGGGACTAGGACCGGTGCGGTGGTTGGTGGGGTGGAGATGGAAGGCGCGGCGGCTACGGAGGGAGGGGTGGCGACGACGGTTGGAGGAGGAGCGACTGGGGCTGCGGCGGGTGGAGGGGTGGAGACGGGAGGAGGAGGTGGTGGGTTTGTGGTGGCTGTGGGAGCTGCTGCGGTCCTTGCTCCGGTCGGTGCGGCGGCGGGACCCTGGGCAATGCTGGTGGCGAGGAGGAGGGCGGAGATGGCCAGGGCCAGAGCGACGCGGAAAGAGGAACCGGCCATCTGTTCTTGTTGGTGCTAGCTGCTGCTGCTGCCGCCGCTAGCTGGTGATCTCTTCCTTGCTGCTGTCCTCGATCCTCTCCTTCCTTGGTGTGCAGGCCACCAGGAAGTGAGCAAGCTGAGGACGGGAGCTAGGCTTGGGGAGATGGAAAGAGAGCAAACAGAAGGATCGCCGCAACAGTAGTGTCTGAATGAAAGCTGGGGTTGAGCTTGAGGTGTGTGCCCAGGTACTGAGTGCTCGATGCGGTTGAAGCTGGAGGTGTCAAGCATATATAAGGCGGTCCTGAACCATCTGACGCATGGAGGTCGGGAGAGGTGGCAGCTGCAGGGAAGCTGAAGGTGGCGGTGACTGCTGGTTGGAATAGATGGTTGATCCGGTTGTTCGGTGCTCTGTCCTGCCTCTCTGTCGTCCTACATGATCCCCACCGCTACCATCTCATCTGACCATCAATCGATCATGTTCAGACCTCCAAGGTGGTTGGTGCCGCGCTGCGGCTCGGCTGGCTGTGGCGATTAGCGCCGGGGTGGGCCTCGCACCCTGAAATTCTGCCAGCTGGCTGATGATTAGATTAATACAAGCATTATATACGATTTGAACAACATCATATCGTGTTGGCCTGAAATCATATCCTTCTGTGCTGGTTAGTGCTGTGCTTCGCTAGCTGATTCATTCATGTGTAATTCCATCACACCATCACTCCTTTTCCTGACCCCATGTTCTAACGAGTGCGTAGCGGCCCCGCGACAGCGGGGATTTAGAGTAGCGAGAGAAGGTCGGCGCCGGTGTTTACGGCGATTTCTTGCAATGTTGGGTTTTGCAAGTTGGCGTTTGCGTTTGCGGTGGGTGCATGCAAGTGTGTCCCAATCATCAACCAACCAGCCAGCCGATTTCGCATCGTGAAACCAGCATGACTCAGCCACAGACACAAAAATTACTAATACCACGATACTCTATCTGTAGTTCTAAAGTAATTGAGATACCTAGAAAAGATGGTTTTAGTGTATCCAAATTGATTATGGCAAACTCCTACACAGAACTCCAATACTATTAATGCAAAGGATGTATGAAGAAGCTGTTAAAATAATACCATCGACATATAATAAATAAATAATACGTGTCATCATCATCATCATGTTGATAAACAAAAAGGGATGAATTGCATGTACTATTTTCTAAACTCCAACCGTGTAATATAGGTAGCAAATTGTTGTTTCTTTGCATGAGGTATTTGCTTCAGACTACATAATGATCTATATAAGAGGTTTGGATGGAAATGTTGACTTAGGCGGATGTTATATGCATATGGTCTCATTTACCACGGATGAATAGACCAAGAACAAGAATCAACAATATTCAATACATTCTGGATGACAATAGGCTTAACAATAGGATTAGAAATTTATCAGATGTCACTCCCGCCTGATGAGATTTTCTATTGACAACCAAATGTGATTATAATTGTTGCAATTATTAGTTTATTATGATCATGGGCCTATGTATACTTGGGCCATTAGGGTTCAAATCTGCTTATTTATAAGTGTTCCCCTCTATGATACATAGGAGTGGAATTTTGCCTAATAAATTATCCCATTGGACTCCATCTTATTTTCTATAATAACATTAAAGAGACTCTTACATGTTTGAATTAAACTTGTATCTAAATAAGTACATGCATTGAATAATATCAACATCAATAAGATGAGGAACCAAAGTCCATGTATTATTCTATAATAAGTGTGGTACTCATTATGCATAGTCGTATTCCAACAAGGATCACAAAGGATAATGGAAGGAATATTTAGTAGAGCAGAGGTTGTGGTAGTGGGGAGGACAATAATGGGTGCAAAGGTGGAACATATTTTCATAACTTGCACGGACAGTTTGCACAGAAGAGGGGAAGGCGGTGGTGTGACAATGGAGTTATCAGTGGCAAAAGTGGTGGGTGGGTGGGTACATGACTTTGATGCTAGGGAAATTCATAGGGATTAATTTTTGAAGCATATGGTGGAGAATGGGTGTAGGTGTGAAATCAAGCTCAAAGAAATTATAAGAAAATGTGGTAGATGTGGTACAATCGGTAAAGGGAAAGACGTCATCATCAATTGTAACTTTGCGAGTTATTATAGCCTTGTTGTGGCTAATTCTAGGCAGTGGTATCCAGTATGGTAGGACGATAACCAAGCAAGACACATTGAGTTGAGTGGGGAGTTAACTGGTGAGGAGTCATAACAATGATGTTAGTATAGAAAAGACATTCAAAGACAAGGAGGTGATTGTAAGATGGGTGTTTTAGATAACCTAGTGTGGTTTCATTGGAGGAGGTCCATAAACCATTTGGAATAGTCTAAGAATAATAAAAGGAAATACAAACATGTTTGCCAACTTAAAGAAAAATACACATAGGAATTTCTTTAATTTGGTACAAAAAATGAGTTTGAAATGCCCATTAGGATGACCAAAACGATTATGTCAGACTGAGAATGGAGTAGAAACCAGCACGAATCAGCCACAGACACAAAATTACTAATACCACGACACTCTATCTGTAGTTCCAAAGTAATTGAGATACCTAGAAAAGATGGTTTTAGAGTATCCAAATTGATTATGGAAAACTCCCACATAGGAAGCTTCAATACTATTAATGCAAAGGATGTATGAAGGAAATGTTAAAATAATACCATCGACATATAATAAATAAATAATATGTGTCATCATCATCATGTTGATAAACAAAAAGGGATGAATTATATGTACTATTTTCTAAACTCCAACCGTGTGATTTAGGTAGCAAATTGTCAATTCTTTGCATGAGGTATTTGCTTCAGACTATAGAATGATCTATGTAATAAGCATACATGGTGAGGTTTGGATGGAAATGTAGACTCACACAGATGTTATATGCATATATATGGTCTCATTTATCATGTATTCTTGACATCACACAGATGAATAGGCCGAGAACAAGAATCAACAATATTCAAAACATTTCGGATGATAGTAGGCTTAATAATAGGATTAGAAAATTCATTAAATGCCATTCTCGCCTGATGAGATTTTTTATTGATAGCCAAATGTGATTACAATTGTTACATTTATTAGTTTATTACGACCATGGGCCTATGTATACTTGATCCATTAGGGTTTGAGTTTGCTTACTTGTAAGTGTTCTTTTCTCATATACATAAGAGTGGGATTTTATCTAATAAATTATCTCATTAGCCTCCATCTTATTTCCTACAATAATATTGAAGAGACTCTTCACATATCCGAATTAAACTTGTATCAAAATAAGTGCATGCATTGAATAATATCAATATCAATAGGATGAGGAACCAAAGTCCATGTATTATTCTATAATAATGTGGGGTACTCATTATGCATAGTCGCATTCCAACAAGGATCACAAATGATAATGTAAGAAATTTTTAGTAGAGTAGAGATTGTGGTAGTTGGGAGGACGATTTGGGTGCAAAGGTGGAATGTGTTGGATAAATTGGATATTATGATAAATCCCTTTGTTTCGATGATGACAAACATTTCATTCTTATTAATCTAACGAGCTACTTAAGTGTGCAGGAACAAGGTGATGACAAAGTTCTAGGGAATCCTTACGCTTGAATGTTTATAAATATCATGCAATGTAATCATATGTAAACTTGTACAAACATATAATGTACAAGTACTTAGACTTCATGTAAATCAAGCGTTAGATCTCCCTAACTAAACACTACACTTAGTTAGGTCATCTCCTTCTAATAGGATCACATAATGCACACTCATGCACTCACTTAGTATCTTAATTGAAAGATTGAAAACAGAGTCAATCTCGGTCGACCACATTCCTCGACCGAGACACTCTCGGTCGACAAACTTCTCGACCGAGATTGACCAAAAGTAGTCGTTAGACACAGCAGTTGACAGTTGCAAATAAACGTTAATCCAGAGAGCCTGTCGGTCGAAAAATCCTCGACCGACCAGGCATCTCGGTCGACAAGTCCTCGACCGAGATGGTCTCTGACAGCAACTGCAGAATTAATTAACTAGCCGTTGCTAATGCGCCTAACTTATTCCTAACGGCTAGTTAAGCACTAGGAACCCCCTAGAAGTTGTCTAGAACGTCCTTAAGCATACTTAGGCCATTCCTATAAATAGGACAAGCCATAGGACACTAGCACTCACTTATATACTCAATTGTGCAATCTTTGAGCATACACTACATTGGCAATCTGTTTAGAGCAATAGTGAAATTCCCACACTTGTTATACATTCATATTGCTACCGTTTCGTGTCCTATAGACTAGGATCTCCTACACATAATAATCACATTGATATATATCTTGGTTGGGAGATCCAAACGCTTGATATAGGAAAATCAAGCCTTGTGCTTACAACGGTATTGTAATTTCTGTATTTCTTTCTTGTTCCTATTTATTCCTTGTACTCTCCTTGCTACTCCTAGGGTTGGAGGCTGCGGATTGGAGAGAGTGGACTTCTCAGGTGGAGAAGGGGACTTCAAGCTACTTCAAGAAGGCTATCGCACGGGAAGCTACTTCAGAAGGCTGGTGCAACGGGTGTTGGTGCATCTACTTCAAGGGAAGGCTGCTTCGAGTTGGGCGATTACTTCTAGGTGAAGGCTGCTTGAAGGGTTTAGGGAAAAGAAATGTATTTTATGTAAAATCCTTGTGAGGTAATAAAATAATTTCTTTTCAAATCCCGGTTGGGTAAGCAACCGGGTAGTGGACTGACTACCTTAGTATTTGCTAAGGCTAGGAACCACTCTAAACCCTTGTGTCTCTTTATCTAATCTTTCTTTGTGGTTGCTTGAGTTTAAATTATTTTAAAATCTCTATAAAACTCTATTCACCCCCCCCCTCTAGAGGTTTTCAATTGGTATCAGAGCAGGCTTCAAGAAGCCCTAACAAGGTCTTGAAGAGATAAAGGGAGGAGGTGACTACAACCACAAGAAAAGGAGCATGGACCAAAGTTCGACAAGTTGCAATTGGTGCTTAGGAACAAAGCACTCTACGTCTAAATGTCCATGGAGGTCAAAGAAAGGAGATGCACATAAAGAGTGTTTCGTTGCTACAATAAGTGAGGAAGAAGAAGAAGAGGTAAGTTTGCTTGATTTGCCCAAGGAGGAGTTAGTTGCTATTATTGAAGAAACACATAACAAATATGTTGAATACAAAAAGAAATTAAAGAAACCAAATAAAGAAAATGATGATCTAAATGCTAGACTTCTTGAGCTTACATCCGAAAATGATGATTTATATGCTAAATTGAATACTCTTGGTTTTGAAAAAGATAGCATTATGTCTGACAATCGTACTTTGAAATCATCTCTGAGTAATAGTGAAGTAAAAATTTTCACTCTAGAGACTAACTATGATCTTCTATGTCAAGAAAAGACTGAATTGCTTGCAAAGTTAAATGATATTAAAAAACAACCTATATTGTGCACCCATGTAGATTATGACAATATAGTGAAAGAAAGAAATATGTTATCATCCAATCTAGATCAAGCAAAATTAGATATCAAGAAAAGAATGGATGAGATCGTTAAGTTGCAACAAAAAGTTAGTAAGTTAAGCAACAATGGAATCCTTGATAATATACTAGAAAATTCCTATCATCAAATAGGGAGAAGAGGACTAGGTTATAAGCCTAATGAGAAATCCCATCAACAACCTAGAAGGACACAAGCAAGTCAATCTGCTTATATACCTAGAGGCACAAAAATGTATATACCCAAGAATAACCTAAATCAAAACCATAGAAAAAGGCTTGAGGTTGATTCAATTTGTTGTCATTATTGCTCACGCCTTGGACATTATTCTTTTTCATGCCCTTACAAGAAAAAGCATGTCGAAATGGTATGGGTTCCAAAAATCCCAAATTAAATAGGTTCGACTAAGTTGAGATATGACCATAGACCTTAATTTATATCCTTATGTCTATCTCAACTTAACATTTAGGGATAACAAAATCAAAAATTAAAAAGATTTAATAGCACCTTGATACACATACGTTTATCTCAAACTGCTGTAAATCTTTACATTGTATGTGAAAATTATTCTTGAAAGATTCTATTTAATCATTCTTTTATTGCACATTTTTCAGAAATACTTACAATGAATAAAATGTTTCAAATAAATTTTTGTGTGCTTTTATATTTTAGTCTATCCAAAGTAATCTTAAATTCATGAATGGATATTATTCTTGAATATGCTTCACCATATTTGATGTCCTTATTAAACTCTCATAATTAGTACACTTTAATATTTGCAAGCTATCTGCAGAACTCATACTTCGCATATGAATGATTCATACTGGAAACCTGCAGAATATGCCTCTTGGTTAAAATAAAATTTGACCAAGGGGCGCTATGGTCGTAATCAAGGGTGACCTAAAATAAACTTTGATAAAAATTGTTTATTTGAACATTATTTTATTGAACTTAATCTTAGCATATTTTTAAATCAAAACGTCAAATCATTTGTGGTAATTAGAAGCCTTAAATATTATTACTCCCTTGGAATATAAATATGCTCTACAAAAATGTTCTATGATTTGCATTAAGATTCAGCCAAAAATTGAACTCAGTAAGTTAGTCGGTCGACAAATGCTCGACCGAGAACCACTCGGTCAGCCCATCTCACTCGACCGACAAATTCCAAACAGACTCAGTATCAGACAAACTGTCGGTCGACGAGTGCTCGACCGAGACAATGTCGGTCGACAAGCGCTCGACCGAGAAATAGCCGTTGGATATGACCGTTGCGACCCGACCGTTATGACCGTTTTCTTTACCGTTGGAGGACCAAGTGGCGCGTCTGCAACTCGACCGTTGCGGACGCTCGGTCGACGAGCCGTCGACCGACCGGGTCGCTGGAATTCTATAAATAAGTGCAAAAACGAGCCACTTACTCACACTTGCATTTCCTTGCTTCCATAGTCCATCTCTAGTGCAATTTCGTGCAATCCTTCAGCACTCTTACTCTCAAATCTTCCTTGCTTCTTCTCCACTCTCAAGAAACACAATGGCCTCATCATCAACTGTCCGTGGGAAGAAGAAAGTTGCTGGAAGAAAAAGAAGAGAAGAGAGGGAAGCCACTCCGCCACTGACGATCATCAATGACATAGCTTTCGTCGACGGAGATGCTGGAGATAGATACTTTCGGCTTTCCTCTAAAGCTCCTCTTCCCCGACGTCCGGTCGAAGTGATGGACTTCATCAACATCGTAGACCTGGAGCATCTCTTTGGAGTACAAAAGCTGAAGGACTTCATCAATCCATCCTTTCCTTCCTACTCCATTAAGGTAGTCAATGAATTCTATGCCAATCTTCTATCCCACACCGAAAATGACACCACTTTCTTCTATACCATGGTCAATGGGCATAGTTTTAAATTTTCCGAAGGGGATATTCTTGACATGCTTGAAATTGATATAGATGAATATCAAGATTTCCTTGACCTTTCCACCGGCAATCCAATAAATTTATTTTCCCATGATGACCACACCACTAGTCTTAGTGATATAAAAAGAGCCATATTTCAAGCCAATACCACTTGTCATGAAGATAGGGGAACCTATTATGCAATAAACCTAAAACCGGCATGTAGAATAGTAAACCTCATTGTTTCCACCAACATACATCCACGAGCCAATAAATCCGAGGTTCCTATCTTCCGTATGTGTCTAATTTATGCTATCATAAAAGAAATTCCCATCAACTTCATTCGCATAATACTTAAAAATATGCTTGAGTTTTCTGGCAACCCACCATATGCCGATTTTGTATGCCAGATTACTCAACATTTTCTTAAGTCAAACATTGAAGATATGGGATACATATGGGAGCGTAGACCACCAAAGATAAGTAAGAACACCGTAGAGAAGATGGAAATTGACTTTGGCCATAAAAGGACAAGAGTAGAAGGAGAGTCATCACATCAGGATATACCACCCCCTCCTCCTACTAACCTTTCCATTGATCCCATCCAAAATACCCTTACTTATATTGCTGGCTCCCAATACCATCTTAGCAGACAATTAAACTACAATCACCATGCCATGACATACTTAAATCAAAGAATGCAAAACCTTTCTCCTGGCCAAACCGATGAATATCCGCATTCTTTAAACCCTGGCATGCTCGACCCATTTAATCCCTCATACAACTACTATCAACCTCCACCTTCACCATCAATGGATCTTGCACATACTCAATTTTCTTCCATACAATTGCAAGACATAGCTGCTCACTTCCGTTTTGACCGAGTTCCCACTTTCCTGGAAGCATATGCATTGACTACAACTGGTGCTTTGGATTGGAAAACTCTGGTCCAATATTATGGAGCCGAGCCATTTCTTGGGAAAGATCCGGACATTGATGTAATTCTTAAATCTTTCCTGTGAAGTGTTGGAGTTGTAATAGTTGTATTCTATATGATTGTAATCTTCTTCATGCTATTGAATGAAATTTGCCATTTTTTTGATTCACATGGTTATTTGTTTGTTTGGCATATGAGACTTCTTCAAAAATATGCATTATAAGTTCATTATTGTAGAGCATCACAAATAAGGGAATAATAATTAAAAAAAAACAGACAACTATTACAAATTAAAATTACATTTTCAAATAACAAAATAGTTCTCCAGAAACATTCTCGGTCGAGCAACTAGTCGACCGAGAACATTGTCGGTCGAGCAACTGTCGACCGACTGGGTTTCTGTTTTTACAGATTGACATAATTGCATACATCTTTGTTAAAATCTTGGACATTTTATATATTTTCTCAGTATTCAAACTTTCATTTGAGATATCTATCGACGGGGGAGCAAAACATAAGAAAAAGGGGGAGATCATTAACATTTTGATCATTGTTTAAAAGAAGCTTACAAAAACTTTGTAATCACTATGTGTAACTGAATATTTTCAAGAAAGTTATGAATTTATTGAAATTGGTATCTTGTACTTGAAGGAACTCTCTATCCAAAATGGGGCTTAACAGAGACATTTTTAGGTACTCTAAGCTTAGAGGATTCTCATTTAATCTAGGGCTTAACATCCTTTGATATATGAGAAATCCATATACATTTCATCATAGGCTTAAAGGTATCTCATTTCATTTCAAGGCTTCACATCCTTTGCGAATGATTGAGCAACAAATTATGGATAAATTAGATAAAAATCAATGTTCCTAATAGGATATCTAATTAAGGGGGAGCATTATATTAAGGGGGAGAAGAAAAATAAAACATTCAACTTTGGATATCTTTTTGAAATGACAAAGGGGGAGAAAGAATATAAAAATATATATAAAAGAGTTTCATCACATCTTGGCCAGTACTTACTTGAAAAACATAAATGGCTACAAAAAGTAAATTTTCAGGTATGAAACTCATATACTTTATATTTCCTTATTTCATATTTAGGAAATGTTTGTCATCTTCAAAAAGGGGGAGATTGTTGGATAAATTGGATATTATGATAAATCCCTTTGTTTCGATGATGACAAACATTTCATTCTTATTAATCTAACGAGCTACTTAAGTGTGCAGGAACAAGGTGATGACAAAGTTCTAGGGAATCCTTACGCTTGAATGTTTATAAATATCATGCAATGTAATCATATGTAAACTTGTACAAACATATAATGTACAAGTACTTAGACTTCATGTAAATCAAGCGTTAGATCTCCCTAACTAAACACTACACTTAGTTAGGTCATCTCCTTCTAATAGGATCACATAATGCACACTCATGCACTCACTTAGTATCTTAATTGAAAGATTGAAAACAGAGTCAATCTCGGTCGACCACATTCCTCGACCGAGACACTCTCGGTCGACAAACTTCTCGACCGAGATTGACCAAAAGTAGTCGTTAGACACAGCAGTTGACAGTTGCAAATAAACGTTAATCCAGAGAGCCTGTCGGTCGAAAAATCCTCGACCGACCAGGCATCTCGGTCGACAAGTCCTCGACCGAGATGGTCTCTGACAGCAACTGCAGAATTAATTAACTAGCCGTTGCTAATGCGCCTAACTTATTCCTAACGGCTAGTTAAGCACTAGGAACCCCCTAGAAGTTGTCTAGAACGTCCTTAAGCATACTTAGGCCATTCCTATAAATAGGACAAGCCATAGGACACTAGCACTCACTTATATACTCAATTGTGCAATCTTTGAGCATACACTACATTGGCAATCTGTTTAGAGCAATAGTGAAATTCCCACACTTGTTATACATTCATATTGCTACCGTTTCGTGTCCTATAGACTAGGATCTCCTACACATAATAATCACATTGATATATATCTTGGTTGGGAGATCCAAACGCTTGATATAGGAAAATCAAGCCTTGTGCTTACAACGGTATTGTAATTTCTGTATTTCTTTCTTGTTCCTATTTATTCCTTGTACTCTCCTTGCTACTCCTAGGGTTGGAGGCTGCGGATTGGAGAGAGTGGACTTCTCAGGTGGAGAAGGGGACTTCAAGCTACTTCAAGAAGGCTATCGCACGGGAAGCTACTTCAGAAGGCTGGTGCAACGGGTGTTGGTGCATCTACTTCAAGGGAGGGCTGCTTCGAGTTGGGCGATTACTTCTAGGTGAAGGCTGCTTGAAGGGTTTAGGGAAAAGAAATGTATTTTATGTAAAATCCTTGTGAGGTAATAAAATAATTTCTTTTCAAATCCCGGTTGGGTAAGCAACCGGGTAGTGGACTGACTACCTTAGTATTTGCTAAGGCTAGGAACCACTCTAAACCCTTGTGTCTCTTTATCTAATCTTTCTTTGTGGTTGCTTGAGTTTAAATTATTTTAAAATCTCTATAAAACTCTATTCACCCCCCCCTCTAGAGGTTTTCAGAATGCATTTTTATAACATGCATGGGCGGTTTCACAGAAGAGGGGAAGGCGCTGTGTGGACGATGGAGGTACCAGTGGAAAAAAGTGGCAGGATGGGTGGGGAAATAACTTTGATGATTAAGAAATTCATTGGGATTAGTTGTTGAAGCATATAGTGGATAATGGGTGTAGGTGTGAAATCAAGCTCAAAGAAATTATAAGAAAATGTGGTACATGTGGTAGGATCGATAAGGGAAAGATGTTATCATCAATCATAACTTGGTGTGATATTGTGACTTTATTGTGGCTAATTATGGGTAGTGGTATCTAGTATGGTTGGATAATAACCAACCAAGGCACATTGAGTTGAGCAGGGAGTCAACTGGTGAGGAGTCATAACATTGATGTTAGGATAAAAAAGACATTCAAAGATAAGGAGGCAACTATAAGATGGGTGTTTTAGATAACCCAATTTGCTTTAAATGGGGGAGGTCCATTAACCATTTGTAATAGTTTCAGAATCATAAAAAAACATGAACATGTTTTCCAACTTAAAGAAAAGTACACACATAGGAATTTCTTTAATTAATGCAAAAAATGATGGTGTAAATGAGTTTGACATGCCCACTAGTATGACCAAAATGTTATGCCAGACTGAGAATGGAGTAGCAATAAGAGAAATGGAAGGATATGTAGAAGGTAAGGAGGTTGTACATTAGAAAGATGTCACTAGAAAAAAAAATCCCCCAAAAGATTGCATTTACAATTAGTGTCCAAGTACTAAGATCCTTCATGGACACCCATTAGGGTCAATTCTAAAAAAAACATTTAGTTGTGAACTTTCCCAAAGAAGTAACTTTTTTAATTATATGAGGGTAAAGAAGGATGTTCCAAAGGTATAGAGGCTTGGTGGGGGTTTGCATTTACTGGTGGTTAATTACTATAACTGGAATGCGACTACCATTTCTGACTAAAAATGATGAGAAGTTTGAGAACTGATAGAATTTTTAATGGTGGTTTTATTTGGCATCACAACAAGTGATATTAGTGTTCATATACCAATTTTAATTAGGCTCCTCAAGATTCATAGTATTGGATGTGCTTTCAATATGTTGTGGTTGTAAGGATTGTAAGGTCAGGGAAAGAAACCCAACTTTTGTTGTTGATCATGGAGAGTGGTCAAAGATACCTGACACAAGAGGAGTGTGTACTAGAATTGCATTCCATTGAGTTCTTGTATGGGGGCAAGGAGGAACTTACCAAGGTTTATCGGACCATGATTGTTGTTTTGGGTACCATGGCGCAACATAGACTTAAGCACCTACATGGTTATTGTAAGACCCCTAACCCAGCTTAGTGCTTAAGTATGATTTCTTTGCTTAATTATGATGCTTAAAACCTTGCTTTAATCCTTTGAGATGTTTTTAGATCTTGTGGAGAGCTCAATTCTTCAATTTGAGATGATTTGGATGATGTTTGTTCTTTGTGTGCTTATTTTGGGCTAAATTGCGATTTACCCATTTGTGAGGGTTATCTTGTAATTTGCCACCTCTAGAGTGTTCTTTCTCTCTCTCGGCTTCATGAGAGAGAGTTTGGTGCCTTATGGCACCTTGGTTGAGGCTTGGTCGAGTGGTGATACCCTTAGTGGTGAATAAGGTTTGGTGTATTTCGACCTATGTGTACCTTGCGGGTTGTCTCGACCTAGGTCGCAATCTAGGGCATGTTTTGTGGGTGTCACAGTCAAGACACCTTCCCTATGTGTGGTGGTCATGACCGAGATGGTCTTGGGTCGAGACAAGATGATTTTGTGTAGAGTGTCTCGACCTAGGGTGTGTGTGGTGATCCTTTGTCTCGACCAAGTGATGTTTTGGTGTTGTTGTCGCGACCATGGATGGAGATCCTTAGTGGGTCACGGTCGCGACCATGTTGGGTGACCTCGGTGGTCGAGACCCAACATAGAGTGTATCACCATCTCATGCATGAGTGCCTTAAGTGGTTGCATGTTGGTTCCTTGGCTGGACAAGTGCCGCTTTGGAGCCCTATCTTGTTGACACCTCATCCTCCACCCCTACTTATCTCCTCCTTTGATTTATAAACCCTATTCTCCCCATGAAAGCAACTCATTTTGGCCATCTTCTTCCTAACTTCTTGCTTGGTCGTCCTTGGAGCCTAGTGGAACGAGAAGGTGTTATCCTTGGTGCTTTGGAGGAGGTTCAACCTTGCATGTGGTGGTTGTGGTGATTCTTGTTCATCTTCTACCTTAGTAAGTATGTTCCTTTCTTTTACAACATTTTCTTTTGGAACCTCCACCTTCTCCTTCTTTTTTCCTTGTTCGTAGACTAGGTTTCTACCCTAGTGGTCCCCTTGAGTGAAACTCCTCTTCACAAAGGCCTTAGACTATGGACTATCCATGGTGGTAACTAGTGGGAGGATGTTTTCTTCTCTTTTCCCCATTTATTCTTTGGTTCGGCCTATGGCTTTCTTTTCCCTTTTAATGAGCTACCTCTGACCAAGATGTTCTTGTTTTTTAAGGTGAACTTGTGGTCAAACTAGTGATCCTTGTTGGAGCTTCCTTTTCTCCTTTGGAGCTTGAGCTTGGAGCTTGTTTCCTCTTTAGAATAGGTGGGTGATATAACCCTTAACCATTTCTATTATGGCACTTTCTTTGCTTGCATGTAGTTGTTCTCTCTCTTTATGCCTAATGTGTTAGTAGATGATACCATGCTTGGTTTTCTTAGAATTTGAAACCCTAATTCAATGCACCCGACTTTGGTGTTTGTTATGTAAATATAGTTTTCTCCTATTTTTTGACCTTGCGTTTGATCACATGCTCATGTTTGTGTACCTAGATGTTATGAGCAGTTTAGTTTTTATTTTAGGTGCCTTAAACGTGCTTTTCCTCTCTCTTGAATGAGGCATTTTCATGGTGATGTCATGGCACATGTGTTAGGATTATGATAGCCATTTTGGGTGATGTTTTCTCCCTTGAAGATAGTGGTTTTCCTTGTTGTTCTCCTCAGTTTGGCCATGCTATGTTTTTGTTTTGATTTTTGGTTAACCTTGATTTGATGATGGTTCCTTGCCTTGGAGGTAGTTTGACCATTAATGGTTTTCATACCTTGTTTTGTCTTGGATTGAACACTTGTATATGTTGGGTTTTTGGTTCAATACAGATGACCTTGTGGAAGTCACGACACCAACTCCCTAGTGGATTGAGACACACCCTTAGTTCTGGTTGAGTTGTTCCCTTCCTTCCTGAGATCACGACATGCTAGTCTTGGTGATCAAAACCCTAGTATCATGTGTGGTCGAGACATGCTTATTTATGGCTTAAATGCCTTGCCTTGGGTTGTGGGTGAGACCATGAGATGTCACAGTCAAGACACCATGTAGTACGATGGTCAAAACACCCCATAATATCATGGTCATGGAAATCCTATATAGTGAATGGTTATCATGTATACATACTCATATGAATGATACATGAGCATCAACACTAAGTAATGAACCGTTCATGGTGCTATTTGGTTGGATGCCTAATCAACCCTAATGATGATCCTTAACCCTAAAGTATTCCAAGGTTATGGGAGATGTCATACATGGGGTATAGTGATTGAATGTAACTATAAGTCCCTAATCAGATAAGTATAGAGACTTAGCCCAAATCTAGGGATAATTGATGTGTTTGCTTTGCTCTCATGGAATGGATATGATGATATGATGTTTCTCTTTTCTACTTATAAACCCATAACCTTGCAGGTGAGATGAATTCCATGGCTTGTATATGATGTGGTGATAATTACACGATACATGATGGTGCTTATGCACATTAATGAGGCATAGCATGTTCATGTACATGCATGGTTTATGTGATTGGGTCCTATGATCTGGTGATGGCTTAATGCCTATTGTGAGGTGATATCCTCCAGTGATGTGAATGAGGAATTTATATCCCATAGTGATGTGACATTTGGTGATGGCCTTATGAATGGTAGTGTTGCTAGTATCATGTGGTGATAGTGTGACAAGTTCACATCTTATATGTTTTATATCTTTTGGAGTTGTACTACACCCTTATTCTTGTGGAGTTTATTATGGATTTATATGTTGTAACTTGATTGATGCTAAAAGTCACCCAATTTATGAACTAATCAAGTAGAACCCTAATCATGTAGGTTCCCTGTGCCATAGATCCTTTCTAGTGTCAGCTCTAATTACTGGATTGGTGAAACGAGTATAACTTGGAGCACATATTTTTGAATATGTAGGGGTGCAAGTTAAGTATTTCCTTGCTTCCATAATTACAGGTTGTGTGAGATGGCCATGCGTGAGGTGATCTCATTGTGATATGGATGACCATGCGTGAGCCACTCCTTTTTTTAAGAATGACCATGTGTAAGCCGGTTCTTCTAAAACCATTACCTATACCAAGGTGGGCTAGGTGTTTAAATATGGATGGCCATGCATGAGCCAATCCTTATGTTGACTATATGTCATATTTTGCAGTTGACCGGTATGTCTCTACGGTGTTCCTTGTGTTGACCAAGGGGTGTGGAGAGGTCATGGATTCTGGCTCTTCCATTTGACCTTGTATTGCACCAATTTTGACTTAGCAGTGGTCGGCTAGATTTGGGTGGTACGACTCAAATCCTTGGGGCAATAATAAAAGATATAACATAGCTGTGTAGTGTATCTTGCTTAGGGTCAAATATGAATAACATTAGTTGAGACCTTTACCTTATCCTTTTATTGATTTCTTGAATTATATGATGGTAAGAGAAGTCAACTGTTATACATGTTCTTCATATTCCTTTTTAGAATATAACTTAATTTACTATTCAGTGGTAGTTTCCTAGTCTTGCTTAATCTACTATATCTATTGAATTCATATCATTTAGTTGAATTTGCTTAACCTGCTTAGTATGGTATCTGCTGCTTAGCTTATATGTGCTTTTTAATAGATGTTGGTGGAGAGTTATATCTCTTGTTGGGACATTTGGTCTCACCATGTGGGTTTCCACATCTTTTAGGTGGTCGAGCATAAGGAAGTAGAGATCGTGTTGTTGGTGCAGAGCAGTACGAGGACCAGTATTTGCTAAAAGGTTGGATATGTTGCTTGTGTACAGAAGTAGAGTACTATGTGTCATCCCTGTACACTTAGGTCCTTGGGGAGGTTTTCGTTGTATGAATCGATACAAGGTTTTGGCTTCATGCCCATTGATGTATAAAAATGGCATATACGTATATGAACAGGTTATCATGTGTGGCATAATGTGGCTAGAGAGCCAGTGAACAATATCTTGTATAATGTTTTGGGCAGGTGATATGCAATACAGGTGGCTTTTGTGGACTCATGTGCAATATGTTGCAACTTATATGGTAATATGAAATTGGATTTAGTTTCCTATGTTTTATGGTAATCTGGATGTTTAGTTTTAGTTTCATAGTTTGGTTTTGAGTAATCTCATTTGTGGAACATTGGGGTGTCACAGTTTGGTTGGTATCAGATCTTTAGGTTCGTTGAGTCTACATGGGCATATGACTAAGGTTGTGTTTGTTCTAGTGTCCTCCAGTTTATCTTATGGTCACTTCTACTTTGGTAGAATAAGAGGAAGAAGAGTTGAAAAGATAGCTGGAGAACATGAAGAACATGTTACTGAGAGTGGTGTTGTTACACCAGGTGGAGGTGCGGGGAGGCAGGTTGTCGATGGGAGGGCACCTAAAGTGCCCTAGTTTGACCCAGTCATGCTAGAAAACCATGCCTATCGATCTATGTTTGGGTAGTTTATGGCCACGATTACACATATGGAGGATAGAATGCATGTTCCTTAAGTGAGAGAAATAGCCCCAATGTGGAATCCTTGGGCAGTGGGAAGACCTTCAAGTGGTTGAGGCGTGTCAGAGCCATGGAATATGTCAGCACAGTGAACCCATGGGATGTGTATCTTTTGTTGATAGAGCTAGAGAAGGCCTTCAAGATCCTTAGCATCCCTGAGGATGATAAGGTGAAGTACGCAGTGTACCTTCTAAAGGGAAGTGTTGGCCATTAAGGAAGAGAAATGACCAGGTGTTGATATCATTTGGAAGGAGTTCAGACATGAGTTTTTCAGCAGGTACTTCCCGCATACCTATCTGGATGAGAATATCTCTCAGTTCGAGAAGATCAGGTAAGGACCCATGACAATCAATGCATATGAGGCAAGATTCATGGAGTTATTGAGGTTCTATCCTCACATGATGATGCCATGCGAGGAGCGGATCATACATTTTCTGAAGGGTCTGAATGATGAGCTGATGACTACTGTGACAACTGTTACACCCTGATCTCACAATTACCACATATGAAGACTCATAGTGCACTATGATCACACCGTACAAGACTTAGCAGACACACCCGGGAAATGTTAAGTCTGACTACTCTCCTGGTCTGCAATAGGGAAATGGCTCTCTGGACTAAATTAGACTCCTCCTGTTATGACCCATAACTAAGTTAACTAATAAGTACCTCGATTAGCGTGAAATACCTTGATTAGTGCTAAGTATTTTGTTAAACATCATGATTAATTAAGATAAGCTAAGATGTGAATCAATAGTTGAGATTGAATCATTAACTTGATTTAGTTGAATCAAGCACATAAAATCAATTAGTGAATAATTAAGATGATTTAATTTGGGTAAAGTAATAATTGGATGCAATTGGAATGTTGAATCAGTAAAACAGTATAATTAGCATGCTTTTATGCCTTGAGATGGTAGTGGGTCTCATTCTTGAAAAGATGCCAAAGAAATCATGCTAATTAGACCTCCAAGGAAAAAGTTATGAGGATTTTCAGTTTATGGGGTCAAATTGGCAATTTTTCCAAAGTTTTACTTATAAACGATTCTTTTCCTTTCTTTTTCTTTTACGCTTATCCTTTTCCAGCCGTTGTCTTCCTGGAGTCGGCGCAGAGGCGATCAAGCGGGCGATCGATGAGCTGAGGAGCGGGCAACCTTGGCCTGGCTCCATTTCCCCAGCAATCTACTCCTTTCCTTCTTCTTTTTCCTCCCTTCCTCTTCCCCTTCCCCTCTTCTTCCTCTACCACTCCACGCGCCCAGCCTAGCAGGCCGCCCTGCGGCTTTGGTCGACGACTAAGATGCAGCAGCTACTGCTGCGTACGGTTAGGGAGGCCGTTGGGCACGCCCAGTTGAGTGGGGGGGGGAGCTACTTGGAGTTTTCCTTGGAGTTCAGGTCACAAATCCGTATCACGAGCTATGATTTGGCTACCGAAGAAGTTCTCCGCCGATCTGCTGTAGCGAGAAGCAATTGAGCAGTGAACAGGAACAGTAGGAAACTAATCCAAGGTAGAAGATAACTTAAATTCGCCCAGAATCCGACCTCTAGACGCAATTCCGGACGAACCCGGACAGTTCGAAACGCGGTGAGTAGGAGTTCATTTAGTTATCATCATTTAACTCCTTAGTTGGAATTTTTCGGTAAACTGTGCATTTTTCGCTGATACTTGGCTTTTGGACAGTATTTGGCGTTACTCAAATTTTATTTCATAAACTGCTTCCTTATGCCGTTATATGATTTAGATTAGCATCTGATCAGTGTGGATTGAATTAATGAATTTATATGGTTCATTGGAACTTGAAATACGTAATATGATTGATGAAAATGATAGAATTTCCTATATTACAACTGCAATGTATACGTTGAGCATAAAATGGATGTTTAGCATCGAAACTGGATAAGTTGATACTGAGTCATGTTTATAGATGACAAATGATGTTTATGTGTATATGTGGGTAATAGAGATTACCCGGATGTCGAGCATAGTTAGCATCCTTAGACTTTTAATTTGCATAGTTCAAACGAAATGAAATGATTAGTAAAATAAATGTGTATGCTTTACGAGTAATTTTAGTAAGATGCGAATAAATGTGATAAAGTATTTCAGGTTGAGTATTCCTTTCAATACAGTATATTTGAATGTTCAGTAATATGAAATCAGTATAGAAACGTGGAATAGATATGAAATCTATTTACAGTGAACGAATCTGTTTGCATGAAAGCATAGCTGAGTTATGAGTTATTGCGATATAAGAGAATAGTTGTTGCACTATATATAGAAATGTTATGAAAGTTGAACTTCTAGTTTCAGCTAGTGAATTGCAGAATTACAGTATATTCCAGTAGTCGAATATGTGTGAGAGAGACAAAATGTTATAAGAGTTTTCTTGTTATAATAAAATGTGTTAGACTTAGACGCCCTGACACCGTAGAACCCCTTTGAGAGGTCTGTGCCTTAGGGGTGAAACGACCTACCTAGCGTGTGTCTAGATGGTCGGTGGCTCGTGTTCAACAATAATCCGTGCGTGTGTCACGGTGGCACGAGGACAGAGAGGCAGTGTTCAACAATAATCCGTGCGTGTGTCACGGTGGCACTGGAGTAAATAGGGGTTATTCAACAATAATCCGTGCGTGTGTCACGGTGGTAACCCAGACTCTCCGCCTGTGTGCTCAGGTTAGAGGAGGAGTCTAGAGTACATTCTTTGAGAGTGCAGTGAGGCCCTTGAGCGCCTGAGAGTCCTGACGCAGACCAGGACAGCAATCAGACTTAGCATTTCCCGGGTGTGTCGCTAAGTCTTGTACGGTGGGTTCGTAGTTCGCTATGAGACTTTATATGCAGAGTACACTGCATATGATCAGGGCATAAGTTAAAAGATGATTACTTAGAATTAAGTTAGATTAATATGAAACTTGTGTATGTTTAGATTTAGAATTTATAATACTTGTTCTTTAAATGTTCAGTATACTTTTCTGCGATAATTGCACTGTTTAATTTGAACTGCTCAGTTTGTTATTTTATCCACATATTCCTGTAAAATGTAAAATTATGGAGTTATCCGATGATGGCTAAGTGAAATATTATTCACTGAGCGAGTAGGCTCATTCCTCTACTCAAACATTTTCAGGTCAGCGACAGTTCCAGGAATCTGAAGGATCTTACCAGCCTAGTCAGTAGAAGGTATATGTAGTTAGTTAGATAGTGGTCTCTTAATCCTTTCCCCTGGGTCCTTGGGACATGGTGTGGGTGAGAGAGAGTATGTATGGCGAATGTGTAAAAGATGTAAATTAACTGTTATGTTTACTTTCTGTTAAACAATGTTACATGTTGTAAACTCTGTTTATGTTCTCTAGCCAGGTTAATTGAAATGCTTCCGCAATAGTTTATCATGTTTTAGTTTACAGCAATAATCCGGATATCATTACGAGGTTTTAAAAAGAAAAAGTTCTCAACGATTTGTTTATGTGATAATCTCTCCGTCACACCCTAATCTCATGATTACTGGTTAGTGTGAGATCGGGGTGTGACATCTTGGTATCAGAGCATAGGTTGAGTATATGAATACTCTAAGTCAAGGTCATGGGACGATAAGAGACCAATAGGATTAGGATTTAGGTGTCTTCCTTCTAATTGCAATTTTATAACAGGAAATGTTCTGTTATAGTATTGCAGATGGCAGAAAGAGGACGTGGTCACAAGAATCAAGTTGAGAATTTAAGCTGAGTTATCAGGGATCATTAAGATCAAAAGATAGAATTATAATTAAGATGGATAAGAAATGATGTGTCTTTAGCTCTGGGAGATCTGAGTGTTTGGATACCCTGGCCAGATGTTTGAATACTTAGATTGACCAGTATCAAGCTACTCTGTCTATTCTTCTCTGGATGCCCTGGCCATGTATGCAGAGGAAGGATAGGCTAGAGAGAAACCCTAGAAATCTTAGGGTTAAGAAACTGGAAATTTATGCAGGAGTAAGAGATTAAACATAGGATGCGATGCAACTCTTGCTTTATATTGCTTATTTGATTGGAACTCATTAGAAATGCTCTTATATGTATGGATTTAGATTTTCAGTTTATAGAATAAATATGATTCTTTTATATTGTTGTGTGTCATGAAGTGATTTAGTTATTGTTTATATTCTTTGTATTAAGTATACCAGAAGTTATGTTTAAATGAGTTTGCCCTAAGTGGATATTCTTTCCACATGTTTGAGATTAATAGGAGTTGGTTAATCCTGAGTAGCTCTTGGCTTCAGGACTACATGTTCGGCCTGGTCCGGCTGGCAGGATGCGTTACTGAGATCTAATGACTCCTATTAACAGTATAATAAGAGTAGACTCTGGATAATTTAGACTCACATCATAGTAAGAATGTACATACACTAAGACGTTGAGATGTAAAAGAAAGATTAGAATAGCTAAGAATTTGCTGGAAATGATATCAGAGGCCCAATGTTGGAACCTCATATGAGCAATCCTTAATTAGAAATAAAGGAACACAATAAGGGTCAGATTAAATTTAATGATTAGGTAAGAAATACCCTTAATGGTACTAATCAATAATGCATAACCAATGCATGGATCCAATACATGATTGTGAAACCCTAGTGGAGGGTGTATCATTTCGATTGTTTATAGGCAACTTTATAAGTTATGCCTTAAACTAAGATAAGTCCATATCATGTGAGATAGCTGGACAATTCTAATGTGTGGCCTATGCATTATATGCTAAAGGTAAGTATTCTGTGATGGAATGGATTAAGAGGGGAAATACCTTAATAAAAGATAAAGTTGGTTAACTCAAGAGGGTCTGAATTAATGAGAAATGGGGAACCCTAACCCTAATTTGGGGAAAAGGGAATGATAAGCCCTGTTTGATAGTGAACCCTAATTCCTGGTCAAGGAATGATGGTATTACTATTGTATCACATGATGTGATGAATATCTTGTATGACTGATATCATGCCTAATAACCATGCAGGTATGATGAGATGATGAATATAGCCAAGTTTGGGCTGTGACATTTATATAATAAATGTTGATTGGCTTTTTGTGTGTTGATGTTGTTGTTGCTTAATAAAAGTAATAATGTGTATGGATTTTATGAACCATGTGAATAAGTTGTTGCCTAGTGAGAGGTGACAAGATATGAATGGCCTTGTGAGCCATGTGTGATGCTTGGGTAACAATTATCATGTTTATTTGTAGCATTTGTGTTAATAAGTTATGCTAGAGAACTTGGCTGATGCTACATTTCTGTTATATATCTATAGTTCATTGATGATTATTCATATCTGTTGTATCCATTACAAGTAGATGGATGAACTTATGAGATCTAAAGTTTGATTTCAAACTAAGGAAGCAAAGTCACATCACAATAGTGCTATGTTACTGATAAGGACCAAACCCTAGAATGTTTCGAGTTGAAGTAGTTCAAGGAACGTCGCTAGTGATTTGAACTTGAATACTAGCATCTCTATAAAACAAAATCATGAGATTTACACTATGATTGGTAAGCTAGCACTAATGAACTCCAGGGTTTAAAGGTAGTTAATCCGAAAGGTAGATAAACAATATGGAAATGATTCAGAGCAAGGGATAAGAAATATATTTGAAATGTAACAAGTTTGTTTTGAACAAAAGGAGAAATATAATATAAAGTGAAGTATGTTATGAAATAAATTCTTACAGTATTAACAAGAATGATGAATAATCTATTCTTACCTTGTATGTTTTAATTTTAAAGATGTTTATCTATATGATTAAAATAAGAAGGATAAGTAACAAGAAGTAAGTAGTGAAGAATGAGGAGTATTACCCGATACATGATCTGAAGTTAGTTGTTGTAGTTCATGCTCTTAAGTCATGGTGTCACTATCTTTATGATGTGACGATAGATTATCACCCTAGAAAGGCGAATGTGGTAGCTGATGCCCTGAGCAAGAAGTCAAGTTCAACAGCTGATGTATTCACCATGGCATGTTTCAAGAGAGACCTGCTAGTGGAAATGTGAAAGTTGAACTTAGACTTAGGGGTGACAGAGTAGAGTGGTTTGATTGCATAGATGCAAGTCAAACCTACTTTTTATGATTAGATCAAGGAACTTTAGTAGGGTGATAGTAAGTTGCAACAGATCATGCATGACATGTCAGGGGGAAAAGACCAGAGTTTAGGTTTTCAGTTGATGGATTGTTGTATTAGCATGACAGGTTGCATGTACCTCGAGATAATAATTTGGAAGAATCGATTCTTGAGGAAGCACATGCATCGATGTATGCCATGTATCCAGGTAACACTAAGATGTACATGAATCTCAAGGAGTTGTACTGGTGACCTGATATGACAAAGGATGTAGCTGAGTATGTGACTAGGTGCAATGTGTATCAGCAGGTTAAGGCTGAGCACCAGAAACCTACAGGTACCTTGCAATCTCTTCCTATACCTGAGTGGATGTGGGAACATATCACAATGGATTTTTGTGATAGGGTTTCCCAGGACACCTAGAGGTTGTAACTCGATATGAATGATTGTGGATAGATTAATTTAGTCTGCTCACTTTCTTCATATTAAGTCAACCTTTGTTGTCTTGAAGTTGGCTAAGATATACGTGGATGAAATAGTCAGATTGTATGGTATCCCAGTTTCAATTATATCAGATAGAGATCCTAAGTTCACATCCAGGTTTTGGAATCAGTTGCTTTGTGCTTTGGGCATAAAAATTAAGATTCAGTACAACTTATCACCCACAAACGGATGATCAGTCTGAGAGGACCATTTAAGACTCTTGAGGACATGCAGGGAGCAGTTGAAAGATACATAGGACAGGCAGAAGAGCTATGCTGAGAAGAGGCGTTGACCTCTTGAGTTGGAGGTTGGTGATGAAGTGTATTTGAAAATTTCACCATGGAAAGGAGTATGAGGGTTGGTAAGTCAGGTAAACTGACTCCTAGGTTTATGGGCCTATATCCCATCATTGAGAGGATTGGACCTGTAGCCCATAAGTTGGATTTGCCATTCGAGTTGCTTAATTCACATGACGTGTTCCATGTATCGATGTTGAAGAAGTGTTACCCTGGTCCAGAGGAGATAGTGGACCCAGAACCTGCACAGTTCAGATCAGATGTGTCCTATGTTGAGGGACCAGTTCAGATAATTGATCAGTGGATCAAGAAGCTCAAGAATCACGAGATACCATTAGTGAAGGAGCCATAACCTAGAGGAAGCCACGTGAGAACTTGAGTATGAAATGCGTAACAACTTTCCTTTTCTTTTTAGGAATTTCGGGATGAAATTCTTATAAGGAAGGGAGATTGTTATGACCCATAACTAAGTTAACTAATAAGTACCTCAATTAGCGTGAAATACCTTGATTAGTGCTAAGTATTTTGTTAAACATCATGATTAATTAAGATAAGCTAAGATGTGAATCAATAGTTGAGATTGAATCATTAACTTGATTTAGTTGAATCAAGCACATAAAATCAATTAGTGAATAATTAATATGATTTAATTTGGGTAAAGTAATAATTGGATGCAATTGGAATGTTGAATCGGTAAAACAGTATAATTAGCATGCTTTTATGCCTTGAGATGGTAGTGGGTCTCATTCTTGAAAAGATGCCAAAGAAATCATGCTAATTGGACCTCCGAGGAAAAAGTTATGAGGATTTTTAGTTTCTGGGGTCAAATTGGCAATTTTTCCAAAGTTTTACTTATAAACGATTCTTTTCCTTTCTTTTTCTTTTACGCTTATCCTTTTCCAGCCGTTGTCTTCCTGGAGTCAGCGCAGAGGCGATCAAGCGGGCGATCGATGAGCTGAGGAGCGGGCAACCTTGGCCTGGCTCCATTTCCCCAGCAATCTACTCCTTTCCTTCTTCTTTTTCCTCCCTTCCTCTTCCCCTTCCCCTCTTCTTCCTCTACCACTCCACCCGCCCAGCCTAGCAGGACGCCCTGCGACTTTGGCCGACGACTAAGATGCAGCAGCTACTGCTGTGTACGGTTAGGGAGGCCGTTGGGCGCGCCCAGTTGAGTGGGGGGGAGCTACTTGGAGTTTGCCTTGGAGTTCATGTCACAAATCCGTATCACGAGCTATGATTTGGCTACCAAAGAAGTTCTCTGCCGATCTGCTGTAGTGAGAAGCAATTGAGCCGTGAACAGGAACAGTAAGAAACTAATCCAAGGTAGAAGATAACTTAAATTCGCCCAGAATCCGACCTCTAGACGCAATTCCGGACGAACCCAGACAGTTCGAAACGCGGTGAGTAGGAGTTCATTTAGTTATCATCATTTAACTCCTTAGTTGGAATTTTTCGGTAAACTGTGCATTTTTCGCTGATACTTGGCTTTTGGACAGTATTTGGCGTTACTCGAATTTTATTTCATAAACTGCTTCCTTATGCCGTTATATGATTTAGATTAGCATCTGATCAGTGTGGATTGAATTAATGAATTTATATGGTTCATTGGAACTTGAAATACGTAATATGATTGATGAAAATGATAGAATTTCCTGTATTACAACTGCAATGTATACGTTGAGCATAAAATGGATGTTTAGCATCGAAACTGGATAAGTTGATACTGAGTCATGTTTATAGATGACAAATGATGTTTATGTATATATGTGGGTAATAGAGATTACCCGGATGCCGAGCATAGTTAGCATCCTTAGACTTTTAATTTGCATAGTTCAAACAAAATGAAATGATTAGTAAAATAAATGTGTATGCTTTACGAGTAATTTCAGTAAGATGCGAATAAATGTGATAAAGTATTTCAGGTTGAGTATTCCTTTCAATACAGTATATTTGAATGTTTAGTAATATGAAATCAGTATAGAGACGTGGAATAGATATGAAATCTATTTACAGTGAACGAATCTATTTGCATGAAAGCATAGCTGAGTTATGAGTTATTGCGATATAAGAGAATAGTTGTTGCACTATATATAGAAATGTTATGAAAGTTGAACTTCTAGTTTCAGCTAGTGAATTGCAGAATTACAGTATATTCCAGTAGTCGAATATGTGAGAGAGAGACAAAATGTTATAAGAGTTTTCTTGTTATAATAAAATGTGTTAGACTTAGACGCCCTGACACCGTAGAACCCCTTTGAGAGGTATGTGCCTTAGGGGTGAAACGACCTACCTAGGGTGTGTCTAGATGGTCGGTGGCTCGTGTTCAACAATAATCCGTGTGTGTGTCACGGTGGCACGAGGACAGAGAGGCAGTGTTCAACAATAATCCGTGCGTGTGTCACGGTGGCACTGGAGTAAATAGGGGTTATTCAACAATAATCCGTGCGTGTGTCACGGTGGTAACCTAGACTCTCCGCCTGTGTGCTCAGGTTAGAGGAGGAGTCTAGAGTACACTCTTTGAGAGTGCAGTGAGGCCCTTGAGCGCCTGAGAGTCCTGACGCAGACCAGGACAGCAGTCAGACTTAGCATTTCCCGGGTGTGTCGCTAAGTCTTGTACGGTGGGTTCGTAGTTCGCTACGAGACTTTATATGCAGAGTACATTGCATATGATCAGGGCATAAGTTAAAAGATGATTACTTAGAATTAAGTTATATTAATATGAAACTTGTGTATGTTCAGATTTAGAATTTATAATACTTGTTCTTTAAATGTTCAGTATACTTTTCTGCGATAATTGCACTGTTTAATTTGAACTGGTCAGTTTGTTATTTTATCCACATATTCCTGTTAAATGTAAAATTATGGAGTTATCCGATGATGGCTAAGTGAAATATTATTCACTGAGCGAGTAGGCTCATTCCTCTACTCAAACATTTTCAGGTCAGCGACAGTTCCAGGAATCTGAAGGATCTTACCAGCCTAGTCAGTAGAAGGTATATGTAGTTAGTTAGATAGTGGTCTCTTAATCCTTTCCCCTGGGTCCTTGGGACATGGTGTGGGTGAGAGAGAGTATGTATGGTGAATGTGTAAAAGATGTAAATTAACTGTTATGTTTACATTCTGTTAAACAATGTTACATGTTGTAAACTCTGTTTATGTTCTCTAGCCAGGTTAATTGAAATGCTTCCGCAATAGTTTATCATGTTTTAGTTTACAACAATAATCCAGATATCATTACGAGGTTTTGAAAAGAAAAAGTTCTCAGCAATTTGTTTATGTGATAATCCCTCCGTCGCGCCCTAATCTCGTGATTACTGGTTAGTGTGAGATCGGGGTGTGACACCTCCTCTAACCTGATCACATAGGTGGAGAGTCAAGCCACCTCTTGGCTTTTTTTGTACTCTAGTGCCACTAGGACTTCTGGTTAATGTTGGACATGCTTTTCTGTACTCAAGTGCCACCAAGACTTTTGGTTGATGTTGGACACAACAAACTATAATTTAAGGAGACTTCCACTAGGCTTCGTCCCCCGTGCCACCTAATAGCACGTTCCGACCCCCGTATACTGGACGCTGCTAGGGTTATGTCATTTCACCCCTAATGCGCATACCTCACATAGGGGTTCTACGGTGTCAGGGCCCTTAAATCTATAATTTCATTATTTTCTAGAAAACTCTTACTATGTTGAACCTTTTTCTTACTTATACTCAACTCTGGTATTTCTATGGAATCTCGTCTATTTAATTGTAGTTCAAATCACAACATTAATATCATTCTAGACCTGACAAAGCAGTATACTCAAAAACATTATAATTTACTGAGTAATCCATATACCATGTATGTAGGCAGATTGAAATTTCTTAAATAAACTAAACTCATATCAACTTGGCTCATATATGCTGGAATTATACAATTGTTCATCGTAACACACTAACAAGAGTTAATTACTCGATATATTAGAAATCGTCAGTAGCACTTTTAAATTATCTGTAATTCCTCAAAAATTGAGCACATCAACCCAAATTCTAAGTTATGCATCACATAACTCAATTAAAACTCAATTTACTTGACACAACAAGATTTAATTGTAAAAACATGCACATCAACCCTAATCTTGAGTTATGCATTACATAACTTAATTAAGAGTTAATTTCTTATCATGGCAAGAATTATTAATAATAACTGAGAATATTGATATCACAATACTTGATTCATTGAACACCCTAACCTTAGGGTTGCATTTACCTCATTCACTTATCACATGTCTCTCATAAGGATTTCATGCGACATAAACATTCACTGAATAAAGACTACTATCAACAAATCATATAAAATAAATATATGTATGAAACCTTGGAACTGAGCTGAATTTGGGTTTCCATGCCATTCATTGGGATATCATTCATCAATAATAACATTGGATAAATAAAGTCTATCATGTCAAGAAAATCCCTTCAAATGGATTTCATGATATCTATTAGCAAATATCCAACTTTCCTCGCATCTTGGGTTTCACCCTCTTTATTGAGATATCAAATAAAAACTATTCACTTTAAATGAACCAAGATAGTATCTGACATATATGTACTATGAATTTAGATAAACAATCATTCATAACCAAGGGAATCTAGATAAGAAAATTTCTCTATTTACTTATACAACAAATTTCAGTCATAGACAAATTCCCTATATTTCAGTTTATTCTTATAACCTCTGCGAATACTTAGGGAATTCTCATTAGGATGTATTGTATACATTTATAATATGATTTTATCATCTGAAATTCATCCAAATAGAGGAATAATCCATTTCATATCATTTTGCAACAACTTAGAACAAATAAACAATTCAAGGTTTGTAGTCGAATACTAAGCAATTAAAGATTATGGATGATTTAACCACTTTTTGTGCAATATACTATTTAAAGGAAGTTACCACTCACCCTAAGGTGTAAAAACACCTTAAAAATGTGTCACATATCTAAAAATCTCGAATCCATACCAAATCCCTAGCAATTTACCCGATTCTTCTTCCTTTCAACTCGGAAACCCTACAAATGAGGGATTATGAAGAATGAGTGAGAAAAGGGGAAGTTTTGATACCATTTTGGATCAAATTAGAGGAGGGAGATAATTTTGACATGTGAGAGAAGATTTACCATGAAACTATATCCAAGGAAGCTAAACTTACATGATTTCATCATTCCTCAGACCGCAAAACCCTAGGTCAGCATCTCCATCATTTTCTCCTCTCAAACCCTAACTCTCCCTCTCTCTCTAGGATTTCGTTTCTCTGTATTGAACCAATAATTATGAGATCTCCTTGTGTGTTAGGTTGATCATATAGAGTAATTGAGCTACTTGGGTCAATTGCACTTTGACCCCTCACTAAACTTTTTCTTATTGCAGCAGATTTTTCTGTCATAAAAAGGTTCCTTTAATTCGTGTATTTCAGAGACCAAAACTCCTCCAAAAATTATTATAATTTCTCATATTGTGTATAATTGAGTTACTAATATTTAGTTAAAATTTTAGATCACTCTAACCTCCCATTAAATAATTAAAAATCGCATAGTGCACTGCTATCCAAAATTATGTAGAAATGTCAGTTATTGTAATTCGTCTACTGATAAGGTTTAAATGCTTCCAAAAATTATAAAATTTTACATGTTGTTTATGATTGAGTTTCATATCTCCAGTTAAATTATTTGGAGTGACCAATAAATAATTAAAAATCAAATAATATACTGCTGAACAACATTCTGTCAGCATGGCCGATTGAAGTATATCTTGACCGAGAATGACTTTCAAAAAACATCCAAAAATTCTGATTTTTTTCACTGAAATGCACGATTGAGTTATACATAATATATCCAAATTTAAATTAAATCCAAATTACATAAAAAATATGATAAATTTTTTACCGTACTACTATCTTGATCAAATTCCATACTCATGTACCATCAAAACCCTAATTTCAGCCAACTAGGGTTTATATTTCTCAAACTCTAATTTCTCAAACAATAGAACACTTAACGTTCTTATGAGGTTTAAAAAATCATAATTGAATTATCATCATTAATTAGATTTAAGAATGATCAATACAATTAAGCATATAATCATCCAGGTAAACCCTAGTTTACCAATTAAGCTCAGATACGGTCATAACAATTCTCCCCCCTTTAAAAGGTTTTGTTCTCGAAACATAAACATGCAAGAAAAGTACTTTCAAGGTTTATTTTAAGCTTTTTAAATCTTACATGTCATTATATTCTTGTATTTCATACTTGAATTCAATTTTCAACATTAAGTCCTTTATTTCTTTTCTAATCACAACATGTTTGAAACAGTTCCCAATGATATCCAACAATTTCTCTATGCCACAATCAATCATAGGATAGAGAGAGAAACAACCATTTCAATATTTTCATACTCTTAAGGTGTTACCTCAACATTAATAATCTGATCCAACTATCTAAATTCATACGACTCAGTATGTACTATTGTTATGTATTTCTTCTAAGTCACAAAAGAGAGTTCACCATGTTGTTTTGAATTTTACTATTGTGCTACTCAAATAGCAAAACAGTCTTGAGTTGAAAGACTAGATTCAACAACAATTGTATAATACTACTCACGGAATCCCCATTGGATCATGGATGCATAAGGTGAAGCATTACCATCACATTCCATACTATTCTCAAATATGAACCCACACATAATTCAAGGTGTAACCATCAAGTTATAGCATACTAAGGTTTCAACAACAGTAAAATAGTACTACATGATTGTATTAGTCATTCAAGGACTATTCATACCCAATGACCATCACTTAATTATATTAAAGCTAGGTATAACAAGCTATACCTCATTAGGGTTACATATCAATACAATATGGTTATCATCCCTTCTATTCATATGAGTGAATAGGTAAGACTACCTTATTTAGGGTAACCCTCCATTTGTTTTATCATCATTTGAACCATATCACCATACAACAATTGTACAATACTAAGATGGATTACTGATATGAATGACTACAACTATCAGACACCTGAAATTAACATATTGCTTGTACATGTACACTGAAATCATACGTAGAACCAATTTACATCCCTTAATATACCTTCAACAAATTATACTTCTAAAAACAAATTCACATATTACTAAAAGCCATTATTTTCTCTTATCTCTCTTCTCATTCATTACTACTTACTTTTTGCTACTTATCCTTCTCATTTTAATCATGTAGATTAAACATCCCTAAAATTGAAACATACAAGGTATGAATAGATTATTCATTATTCTTGCTATCACTACAAGAATTTATTTTATATCACACTTCACTCATATTGTATTTCTCCTTTTGTTCAAAACACACTTGTTACATTTCAAATTTATATCTTACTCTTTGCTTCGAATTATTTTCATATTGTTCATCAGCCTTTCAGATTAGCTAGGATTACTATCAGTGCTAGTTTGCTTCTCATAGTGCAAATCATATGATCTTGTTTTATAGAGATGCTAGTATTCAAGGTCAAATCACTAGTAACAACCCTTGAACTACTACAACTCTAAACATTCTAGGGTTTGGTCCTTATCAGTAGCATGACGCTATTGTGTGTGACTTTGCTTCCTTAATTTGAAAGTCAAACTTTGGATCTCACAAGTTTTACTAAAGTCTTCCTTATCTTATCAATTGAATTTCCTTTCTCTTACTTGGCCATTAAGATAGATTGCATTCTCAATTTACCCTGCTAGGGTTTAATCATCATATTGTATGTCATTATTACATTCACTAGATGCCTCTATCATGGTGGTTATGCATCATATATGATTCATTTTCTTATCACTTCATTCCCACATTGATCTAATTAAGGAAGATATGAAAGAGAAGATGATTCCGAGACTTATAATTCTTATCTTCAAACATTCATTAATACATTTCTCATATGTAGGTTTAATTAGTTATCAACAAGGATACTTGACTAATTAGCACTTTCTTGAATCTCACAACCTCTTTATTTTATAATCTATATTACTCCATTATGTTTCAAACCCTTCCTTACTTTCCATAATCCCCTTACCATATACTGTTATTCCACATGTCATCTTTAACTGCTAGTTTTCTCTTATGATAATGTTGCTTATTTTATGTGTATGATCATGTATACCATGTTGCATATATTTCTTTTTATCCTTCTACTAATGTGAAGTTGAAATTCTAAATCAATAATCTCTCTACTAGTATCACCTCATGTTTAATACATTACATATCCTTCATTTTAAATCAAACGGCTCATGCATGGGTGAAACATAATTTCTCTTTCAATCAAGTTTTTTTTCTCCTTCCTAAATATAGTTTACCTTTGTATGACTTATTCATTTATTTAGCTACACTTTTGTTCTTCTTTTAGAAACTAGTTTGTTGTTCTATAGAGACTTAGAATCGAAAGGCAGTAAGGATGAATGTATTAAACTTATTAATAAAGGTATACACTCCATACTCTCAATTATCTCATAACCCTCATTCCTTAATCAAGCTCATTATTTCCAACATTTCTCTTTGTTTCAACTAAGTTTCTTATCCTAGTTATATGATTTACATGCTCATTTAGTTCTCTTCACTGTAACTCTTCTAAAGACTCTTCACTTCTATGTACTTATTGTGGGCTCTGATCTCCAAACCATGACATAAACACGATTAAAACTTAGCGGAAGCGAATCGGTAATCAGCGGAAGACAAAAATCACAGAAAATTAAAACTTTTCGAGACAAGAGCTTGGATCCATAAAAGCTTCTTTCATAAAGAGAGATAAACTGTTTACATCTCAGGATAATTACTTCTCGAGTAATTATATACATCAAGATACAAAATCTCAAGATCACTATACAAAAGACTCCAAGACCTGAGAGTACAGAGGACACATAGGACTGACTCTAACTACACCACATGGCAGGACAATCTCCACCTGAGATTACTGCTGCCCCTGGTGCTGCTGCTGAGACTGGTCACCTGTAGGCTGGTTCCTTCGTCTCCGACGTCCACCTAAAAAGTTGAAATCTACAGGGTGAGACAATTATACATAATTGTCCCAGCGAGAGTTATAACTCTTCGCCAGAAGCTTTATTATAACATCAAAGAATATCTTAAGCAGTAAAGCTATCAAAGTATTCTATAACCGTTGTAGGTATAACAAGATCTCTACAATTTAGAAGATATGGAGAATATAAACACTATTGCAATGTAACATCAATCAACTAACTTGGAGTTATCTCTAACAAGTTATACTACATGGTTGATTATGTTTTACAAACAACATTATGCCCTGTGGAGAAGAGGCTTACCACTCATACTCCAACTGATCGTTGAGAAGTCACATCAGTATCATACATAGGTCATTAAGAGAGACGGATTCTCATGACCTTCACCTTCCTCAGTCAGTAAGAGGATCACTTGTAGGACATCTCGTGTCTCTACTACTATAGCTCACCATGGTAAACTGGTCCTTCGCTATTCTAGAGTCACAGTGGCATTCTGTACTCTCTTCGTCATCAGGAGGTTTCATATTTACCTACCACTGATACGGATATCTGTGCTTTCTTCGTCATCAGGAGGTTTCATGTTTACCTACCACTGATACGATATGGAAATATAGTGAAGGATGGATGGATTACACATCTACATCACTTTCCTACACTAGGATGTAAGGTTCTACACATCCATGTACCCCACATACTCAAAAGTATGTGCTCCAGGAGTTCCCTGAGGAACACCTGTTTCACCATCACTTAATCTCTGACAATGATGGATCTATGATCAGGGCTCTACATTATACTTGATTAGTTAGGTACATTCAGTATTCTTTAACAACATACATTGTTCTTCAAACAATAACAGTAGCATAGCAGCTATGAAGGAAGAATACTAAATGTAACAGGCCTAACTCATATCAATCATCATTTCTCATTATCCTCATCACAAGTCATCTCTAAGGCATGACTTTGATGGTATTCATGGCTCTCACAGCCCATTATCAGCATAGGATGCCACTGACAAGACATCAGATTACTTTACTTATTCATAAGGCTAACAACATGCCTTTAATGAATATAACATCAACATCCATACCTGGATATGATCACCTTCATATCAGAACCTGCATGGTTAATACAACTGATAAAGGTAATACAAAAATAAGGAATATTCTTCCTACTCTTGTCATAAGAGTTTAAATCTCTAATTCTCATCAAATAAAGTTTAATATTCAAAAGCATGCCATTACCCTTGAATTAGGGTTTACTATTCACATTACATGTCATCACCCTTGAATTAGGGTTTACTATTCACATTAAGGTGAATTGAACTCATAACATCATTATGTATGAGTAACATCTTCATTGATGCTCTTAGATTAGTTAAAGGTTTATCATTTTTCATAATTAGGGTTTCTATGATCTCACACAGGTGGATCATACCCTAAATATGCTCATTCCTGTGCATTGGAGATGCTTTAATTGAGTTCCCACTTAAAAAGGGTACTTTCTCTCTCTAGAAGTACTTTCTCTCTCATCATGAGGTTAGGTGATGTCAACATTACTCTAAATTAGGTTGGATTGAGTCATCATAGGCTAATATGGCTAAAACATCATCATTAAGTGATTAGGGTTCGATCTGATCAAGGTATTACTCAATTTACCCTTTAGGGGTATTTTGGTAATTCATTCCATTGATCATCATCATGGTCAAAACCTTAGTCAATTAACCCCTTAATACCCTAGATTAACATTAAGGTTTGATTAGGGCAACATTGAACCATTTACGTCATCAGTTGATTGAATGAAGTCAAACTTGAATCACCTTGATCGATCTTCAACCATCAATCTCCAACTGATTTGAGATCGTCTGATAGTATTGACCATTTAGCTACTTTGACTTTCCAAGACCGTGAGCCCTCCTCTAGCTTCAAGACCGCGAGCCTCTTTAGACTCCAAGACCGCGAGCCTCTTCAATTGGTCCAAGACCGCGAATGCCAAGTTGATGTCAAGACCGCGAGGATCATGAAGACCGTTTGCTCAATTTTTACCTTGAGACCGCGAGGCCCCTCACGGTCTTGAGACCGCGAGCCCCCTCTTGGTCTTGAGATCATGAGCCTCCTCACGGTCTTGAGATCGTGAGCCTCCTCATGGTCTTGAGACCACGAGCCCTCTCACGGTCTTGAGACCGCGAGCCTCAAATGGTCTCAGCCGCTTGGACCTTCAACAAGATTCAATGATACAACCGATAATGTCAACCAATATTGAAGCCCTCAAAAGGTCAAATCTATGTTGACCACTTATGGATTGGGTTAATTAGGATTATGCTTGACCACTTAGTCATTCAATAGACCCTCAATTGTTGACCAATTAGGGTTGAAGTTGATTCAATTAGGGTCTATCAATGTTCACCCATCAATACTCAACAATGTGACTCAACACAAGGTTGAACCCTTCAATTGAGCTCCAATTGGGCCCAAACTTGGCCCAAACGGTCTTGCGGTCATGTGGGTGGACCCCACATGGTCTTGAGACCGTTTGCCCAAGATTTCATCAAAGTATAAGGTGATTTGATAGAGGTTGAACCATGATTGGGTCACCAAATCAGTATTTTAATCAATTGATAACTTATTTGCAATTAGGTCCTCAATTGGTCACATTACTTAAACCTAGACCTTCAAACGGTCTTGGGTGATTGTCCTCTCGGTCTTGAGACCGTTTGCCCATTAAATTTTGGATTCTAGTGCAGATTCATCAAGGTCTGACCCATTGAGTTGATGATCATGTCAATATTTTATTGCAATGTAATTTGGTGTAATTGTACCTTCAATTGGTCAACTAATCTTGACCCCAGACCTCCAAACGGTCATGGTTGATTGCCCTCGCGGTCTTGAGACCGTTTGGGTGACCCCTAAACGGTCTTGAGACTGTTTAGGTCAATCAACCCTAAAAACCCTAATTAGGTCACCATAATTTCAGTACTGATTTCACTTAGGGTTAGCCCTAGTATTCACCCTTCAACTCTTAGCCCGTTTGGAATTAGACCATCAAACTTGGTGAGTTGTTAATTAACATAATTTTGAACAGTAATCTCATACGGTCAACGCCTGGTCAACGACCTTACACGGTCTTGAGACCGTTTTCCCAAAAAGGCAATTTCAGACCATTTGAGAATCAGGAATAAATTCATTTAAAGTTGTTACTTAAAAAGGTCATATCTCTCGATTCCTTTGGAGTTAGCCTCCCAAAATTTGAGGGTAATTAGCCTATATAATCAGGAACAGATGTCTTATACGGTCCATGCTCGGTCAACGGGTCCAAACGGTCTTGGAGACCGTTTTTCCTGTCGCGGTCTCGAGACCGTTTGCTCACCTCGCGGTCTTGAGACCGAGAGAGAAAACTTTTGAGACCGTTTAAGGAAGTGAAAAGCGGTGGGTTTTTCTTGGAAATCACGCCTTCATCTCCTAGCTCAAGAACAGTACGAATATCCCATGGATTTTCTTGCAAAATAGTAGGGAAAAGTAGGGAAACACTAAGAGCTATCATCCAACCGCATATAAAGATGCACATAGTAAAGCATGGGTTTAGAGTTATAAAACCCGCCTAAAGCTTGCTTCTTCAGCTCCAAGCTTTCAAGCTCCAAGCTCTAATGGCATCCTTGAGTTCTTACAGGTTGGCCAAGGTGAAAAATCCAAGGAAGGATGAAAAGAGACGGCTAGAAAGGTAGGGTTTCAAGAGTTAGCCATGAAGATGACCTTGAATTCGAGTTCTAACCATGGAATTAGGCAAGAAGAGGGGTTTAAACCTACCTTGCACCCCTTGATCGTCCTCCTTAGCTCCAAGGAAGTCCTTGGTCATCTTTGGTGAAATGAAACAGTAAGGGAACGAAGGGTAAGTTCCCTTGCAACTAAGGGAAGGAGAGCTTATATACATGGGGTAGGATTTTCAACATTAGTTCATAAGTTGTCCATAATTCCAACTAGGTCCCTCCTTCTTTACTTGATCGTCCCTTCCTCTTTATTCTAAGGACAAACCTTCTCTTAAGGTCTTAGGAAAAGAAGGTAAAGGAGAGCAAGCTAATAATGAGGTACATACATAAAGAAATATTGCACATATACCCTGATTATTCAATCACAAGGCATATCTCATAACTTGATAATTTAATTGAGGTGACTCCCTCATCATTTCTTCTCTTAATGATGGAAAGAGTCTAAAAAGATACATTAGATGACATATTTTACAATTTGGATTCCTTAATTTGGGTAATTTGCATTTTACCCCAAATTAGGGTTTCAAGCACCGGGATTGCTTCCACAGCTGCACCTTGGTGCCCTAGCTTGGGAAATCCCTCAAACTTTACCAAAAAGATTCTCATGATGTCTCAACATCAGAGGAACATCTCAACATGTGCAAATTTGCAAGCTAACCCTTTTAACTGGGTAAATTGCACATAGGTCCCTGTATATCAAAACAATACTACTACTTTAAATAAAAAGGAGAAAATACTGAGATATATGTTTCTGAGAACTTAATTACATGCTCAGAGTTAATCACAAAGATTTAATTACATATTTAGGCAAAACACCTAGGGTTAACTCATAACCCAGGTTAGGGATGTTACACTTATTGTATACTTAGCCCTTTTCTTCTATTTTCCCTTTGCTTTGGAGTACATAAAAACATTGTACTCAGTTATATAATCCATTCCTCATTATTGATTCTTACTATCTTGGCCCCTTACATACTTTTCTCATATCTTTTCCATATTTCATATTTAGAGTTCTTATATTACTAATCATTAAACTTAATATGAACCTTATGTCGTGTTCCTTTATTTCCAATTAAGGGTTTCTCATATGAGGCCCCAAAGTTGGATCTCAGATATTAGTTCCAACTAATTCTTAGTTATCCCAGTCTTTACCTTATACTTCAAAATATTAGAGTATAAACATTCATACTAGAATTTGGATCTAATCTATCCAGAATTTACTCTTGTTATGTTACTAATAGGAGTCATTAGATCCCAGTAATGGATCCTGCCAGCCGGACTAGGCCGAACCTACAGTCCTGAAGCCAAGAGCTACTCAGGATTACTCAACTCCTATTCATCTCAAATGTGTGGAAGAAAACTTATCCACTTAGGAAAGCTCATTCAAAGATCATTTCTAGTCTACTTGATGCAAATAATGTAATCAATAAATGCTACAACTGTGTACAACAAATTTTAAAGACCCATATATATTTCAAAATTTTGAATATCTGAATTCAAACATATAAGAGCTTTTCTATTCATCTCAAATAAAACAACAATATGAAATGAAAGTTCTATCTCATTTTGTATTTATGCTCTTAATTCATGTTACATATCTTGTTTCTAACCCTAATATTTCTAGGGTTCCTCTTTAGCCCATCCTTCCACTGTATACCTGGCCAGGGTATACATGAAAGAATAGACAGAGTAGCTTGATACTGGTTGATCCAAGTACTCAGATACTGGGCCAGGATATCCAAATAATCAAATCCCCAGAGCTAACATCATAATATCTCCTATCTGCCACACTTATGACTCAAACTTACTAACTTAATGGTCCCTGACAACTCAGCCTAAGTTCTAATACCAAGCTGTTACACCCCGATCTCACAATTATCACTAATCATGAGATTCGGGTATAAATTGAGGATTTAACATAATACAAAGATCACCCTTAACTTTTGCTTCTTTTTCAAACTCTTTATTTTCTCACATTGAACCACATAAACAAACTTTACAAGAGAATTAAACTTTTATTTCTCTAATGTAATCTCAGCATTAATGATACACATCCATACATTCATTATGTTTCTCACACTTTCATGTACATACGACATGACAATCATTTGCATTCTCTCTTATTAAGGAAACAAACATACAAAACATCATTTACAACTCTCTCACATCTACACAAGGACCTAGAGTGACAGGGACCGACTGAACTTAACTATACTCAGACTTAACTCTTGTGCCAGATCTACTCTGATGCAATGATATCTTCTTCCAGTCCATGTGATTTCCCTAAAAAATTTGGGTAGAGGGGTGAGCCTACTCGCTCAGTGAATGAGTACTTCAAAGAAACAATCTAAAGCACTGATATAATTATAGATATGCTTTTGAGAAACTAATATCAATTATAACAACAGTAAACTTTAAAGAGTCTAATAATTAACAATCATAAATATGGCAGGATACTCTAGATATCTATAAGAGTGAATCAATATATGAAATGCTTGATTGATCATAAAGAGAACTAATAATTCAGAAACATACAAAAAATAATTGAATAACTGTACACACTTGTTTGACCTCTCATTCATTTTATTATGCCCTGATCATATGCAGTGTACTCTACAGATGAAGACTCGTAGTGCACTACGATCACACCATACAAGACTTAGCGGACACACCCGGGAAATGCTAAGTCTGACTACTCTCTTGGTCTGTAATAGGGAAATGGCTCTCTGGCCTAAACTAGACTCCTCCTCTAACCTGAGCACACAGGTGGAGAGTCAAGCCACCTCTTGACTTTTTCTATACTCTAGTGCCACCAAGACTTCTAGTTGATGTTGGACACACTTTTCTGTACTCTAGTGCCACCATGACTTCTGGTTGATGTTGGGACTGCAAACTATAATTTAAGGAGACTTCCACTAGGCTTTGTCCCCCGTGCCACCTGATAGCACATTCCGACCCATGTATACTAGACGATGTCAGGGTTAGGTCGTTTCACCCCTAAGGCGCATACCTCACATAAGGGTTCTACAGTGTCAGGGCCCTTAAATCTATAATTTCATTATTTCCTAGAAAACTCTTACTATGTTGAAACATTTTCTTACTTATACTCGACTCTGGTATATCTATGGCATCTCGTCTATTTAATTGCAGTTCAAATCACAACATGAATATCATTCTAGACCTGACAGAGCAGTATACTAAAAAACATTGTAATTAACTGAGTAATCCATATACCATGCATGCAGGTAGATTGAAATTTCTTAAATAAACTAAACTCATATCAACTTGTCTCATATACGCTGGAATTATACAATTGATCATCGTAACACACTAACAAGAGTTAATTACTCGATATATTAGAAATCATCAGTAGCACTAGTAAATTATCTGTAATTCCTCGAAAATTGAGCACATCAACCCAAATTCTAAGTTATGCATCACATAACTCAATTAAAAGTCAATTTACTTGACACTACGAGATTTAATTGTAAAAACATGCGCATCAACCCTAATCTTGAGTTATGCATCACATAACTTAATTAAGAGTTAATTTCTTATCATGGAAAGAATTATTAATAATAACTGAGAACATTGATATCACAATACTTAATTCATTGAACACCCTACCCTTAGGGTTGCATTTACCTCATTCACTTATCACATGGCTCTCATAAGGATTTCATGCGACATAAACATTCATTGAATAAAGACTACTATCAAAAAATCATATAAAATCAATATATGTATGAAACCTTAGAACTGAGCTGAATTTGGGTTTCCATGCCATTCACTGGGATATCATGCATCAATAATAATATTGGATAAATAAAGTCTATCATGTCAAGAAAATCCCTTCAAATGGATTTCACGATATCTATTCGCAAATATCCAACTTTCCTCGCATCTAGGGTTTCACCCTCTTTACTGAGATATCAAACAAACACTATTCACTTTAAACGAATCAAGATAGTATCTGACATATATGTACTATGAATTTAGATAAACAATCATTCATAACCAAGGGGATCTAGATAAGAAAATTTCTCTATTTACTTATACAGCAAATTTCAGTCATAGACAAGTTCCCTATATTTTAGTTTATTCTTATAACCTCTGTGAATACTTAGGGAATTCTCATTAGGATGTATTGTATACATTTTTAATATGATTTTATCATCTGAAATTCATACAAATAGAGGAAGAATCCATTTCATATCATTTTGCAACAACTTAGAACAAATAGATAATTCAAGGTTTGTAGTCGCATACTAAGCAATTAAAGATTATGGATGATTTAACCAATTTTTGTGAAATATACTATTTAAAGGAAGAGGTACCATTCACCCTAAGGTGTGAAAACATCTTAAAAACATATCCCATATATAAAAATCTCGAATGCATATTTGATCCCTAGCAATTCACCTGATTCTTCTTCCTTTCAACTCGAAAACCCTAAAAATGAGGGATTATGAAGAAAGAGTGAGAAAAGGGGAAGTTTTGATACCATTTTGGATCAAATCATAGGAGGGATGGAATTTTGACATGTGAGATAATATTCACCATGAAACTATATCCAAAGAAGCTAAACTTACATGATTTCATCATTCCTCAAACCGCAAAACCCTAGGTCAGCATCTCCATCATTTTCTCTTCTCAAAGCCTAACCTACCCTCTCTCTCTAGGATTTCGTTTCTCTGGATTGAAATATGAATTATGAGAGATCCTTGTGTGTTAGGTTGATCATATAGAGCAATTGAGCTGCTTGGGTCAATTGCACTTTGACCCCTCACTAAACTTTTTCTTATTTGAGAAGATTTTTCTATCATAAAAAGGTTTCTGTAATTCATGTATTTTAGAGATCAAACCTTCTCAACAAATTATGATAATTTAGCATGTTTTGTATAATTGATTTACTAAGATTAATTTAAAAATTGAGATCAGTACAAGCTCCCATTAAATAACTAAAAATCTAATAGTACACAACTATCCAGACTTTTGTAGAAATGCCAGTTATTGTAATTCATCTACTGATATGGTCTAAATGCCTCCGAAAATTATGAAAATTTTACATTTTGTTTATTATTGTGTTTCAGATCTCCATTTAAAATTTCAGATCATTTGGAGTAACCAATAAATAAATAAAAATCAAACAACATACTACTAAATAACATTCGGTTAGCATGGTCGGTTGAAGTATATCTCAATCGAGAATGACTTTCAAAGAAAATCCAAAAATTCTAAAATTTTTCACTGAAATGCAAGATTGAGAAATACATATTATATCCAAATTTAAATTAAATCCAAATTACATAGAAAATACGATAAATTATTTACCGTACTACTATCTTGATCAAATTCCATACTCATGTACCATCAAAACCTTAATTTCAGCCAACTAGGGTTTATATTTCTCAAACCCTAATTTCTCAAACAATAGAACACTTAACATTATTATTAGGTTTAAACATCATAATTGAATTATCATCATTAATTATATTTAATAAATGATCAATCCAATTAAGCATATAATCATCCAGGTAAACCCTAGTTTACCAATTAAGCTCAGATACGGTCATAACAAATCTCCCCCCCCCCTTTAAAACATTTCGTCCCCGAAACATAAACGTGCAAGAAAAGTACTTTTAAGGTTTATTTTAAGCTTATGAAATCTTACATGTCATTATATTCTTGTATTTCATACTTGAATGCAATTTTCAACATTAAGTCCTTTATTTCTTTTATAATCACAACATGTTTGAAATAGTTCCCAATGATATCCAACGAATTCTCTATGCCACAATCAATCATAGGATAGAGAGAGAAATGCCCATTTCAATATTTTAATACTCTTGAGGTATTACCTCAACATTAATAATCCGATCCAACTATCTCAGTTCATATGACTCAATATGTACTATTGTTATGTATTACCTCTAAGTCACAAAAGAGAGTTCACCATGTTGTTTTGAATTTTACTATTGTGCTACTCAAATAGCAAAATAGTCTTGAGTTGAAAGACTAGATTCAACAACAATTGTACAATAGTACTTACGACATCCCCATTGGATCATGTATGCATAAGGTGAAGCATTACCATCACATTCCATACTATTCTCAAATATGAACCTACACATAAATCAAGGTGTAACCATCGGGTTATAGCATACTAAGGTTTCAACAATAGTAACATAGTATTCCATGATTGTATTAGTCATTCAAGGACTATTCATACCCAATTACCACCACTTAATTATATTAAATCTAGGTATAACAAGCTATACCTCATTAGGGTTACATATCAATACAATACAATTATCATCCCTTCTATTCATATGAGTGAATAGGTAAGACTACCTTATTTAGGGTAACCCTCCATTTGTTTTATCACCATTTGAACCATATCACCATACAACAATTGTACAATACTAAGATGGATTACTGGTATGAATGACTACAACTATCAGACACCCAAAATTAACATATTGCTTGTACATGTACACTGAAATCATACGTAGAACCAATTTACATCCCTTAATACACCTTCAACAAATTATACTTCTAAAAACAAATTTACATATTAATAAAAGCCATTGTTTTCTCTTATCTCTCTTCTCATTCATTACTACTTACTTTTTTCTACTTATCGTTCTCATTTTAATCATGTAGATTAAACATCCCTAAAATTGAAACATACAAGGTATGGATAGATTATTCTTCTTCCTATCACTGCAAAAATTTATTTCATATCACACTTCACTCATATTGTATTTCTCCTTTTGTTCAAAACACACTTGTTACATTTCAAATTTATATCTTACTCTTTGCTCTAAATTATTTTCATATTGTTCATCAACCTTTCAGATTTTCTAGGATTACTATCAGTGCTTGTTTACTTCTCATAGTGCAAATTGCATGATCTTGTTTTATAGAGATACTAGTATTCAAGGTCAAATCACTAGTGACAACCCTTGAACTACTACAACTCTAAACATTCTAGGGTTTGGTCCTTATCAGTAGCACGACGTTATTGTGTGTGACTTTGCTCCCTTAATTTGAAAGTCAAACTTTGGATCTCACAAGTTTTACTAAAGTCTTCCTTATCTTATCAATTGAATTTCCTTTCTCTTACTTGGCCATTCAGATAGATTACATTCTCAATTTACCCTACTAGGGTTTCATCATAATATTGTATGTCATTATTACATTCACTAGATGCCTCTACCATGGTGATTATGCATCATATATGATTCATTTTCTTATCACTTCATTCCCACATTGCTCTAATTAAGGAAGATATGAAAGAGAAGATGATTCTAAGACTTATAATTCTTATCTTCAAATATTCATTAATACATTTCTCATATGTAGGTTTAATTAATTATCAACAAGGATACTTGACTAATTAGCACTTTCTTGAATCTCACAACCTCTTTCTTTTATAATCTATATTACTCCATCATATTTCAAACACTTCCTTACTTTCCATAATCCCCTTACCATATACTGCTATTCCACATGTCATCTTTAACTTCTAGTTTTTTCTTATGATCATGTTGCTTCTTTTATGTGTATGATCATGTATACCATCTTGCATATATAATATCTCTACTATTATCACCTCATGTTTAATACATTACATATCCTTCATTTTAAATCAAATGGCTCATTCATGGGTGAAACATAGTTTCTCTTTCAATCAAGTTTTTTCCCCTTCCTGAATATAGTCTACCTTTGTATGACTTATTCATTTATTTAGCTACACTTTTGTTCTTCTTTTAGAAACTAGTTTGTTGTTCTATAGAGACTTAGAATCCAAAGGAAGTAAGGATGAATGTATTAAACTTATTAAGAAAGGTATACATTCCATGCTCTCAATTATATCATAACCCTCATTCCTTAATCAAGCTCATTATTTCCAACATTTCTCTTTGTTTCAACTAAGTTTCTCATCCTAGTTTTATGATTTACATGCTCATCTAGTTCTCTTCACTTTAACTCTTATGAAGACTCTTCACTTCTATGTACTTATTGTATACTTAGCTCTTTTCATCTATTTTCCCTTTGCTTTGGAGTACATAAAAACATTGTACTCAGTTATATAATCCATTCCTCATGATTGATTCTTACTATCTTGGCCCCTTACATACTTTTCTCATATCTTTTCCATATTTCATATTTAGAGTTCATATAATACTAATCATTAAACTTAATCTGAACCTTATGTCGTGTTCCTTTATTTCCAATTAAGGGTTTTTCATATGAGGCCCCAAAGTAGGATCTCAGATATCAGTTCCAACTGATTCTTAGTTATCACAGTCTTTCTCCTATACTTCAAAATCTTAGAGTATATACATTCATTCTAGAATTTGGATCTAATCTATCCAGAATTTACTCTTGTTATGTTACTAATAAGTGTCATTAGATCCCAATAATGAATCTTGCCAGCCAGACCAGGCCAAACCTGTAGTCCTGAAGCCAAGAGCTACTCAGGATTACTCAACTCCTATTCATCTCAAATGTGTGGAAGAAAACTTATCCACTTAGGAAAGCTCATTCAAAGATCATTTCTAGTCTACTTGATACAAAGAATGTAATCAATAAATGCTACAACTGCATAGTGTACAACAAATCTTAAAGACCCAAATATATTTCAAAATATTGAATATATGAATTCAAACATATAAGAGATTTTCTATTCATCTCAAATAAAACAACAATATGAAATGAAAGTTCTATCTCATTTTGTATTTATGATCTTAATTCATGTTACGTATCTTGTTTCTAACCCTAATATTTCTAGGGTTCCTCTTTAGCCCATCCTTCCACTATATACCTGGCCAGGGTATACATGAAAGAATAGACAGAGTAGCTTGATACTGGTTGATCCAAGTACTCAGATACCGGGCCAGGATATCCAAATAATCAAATCCTCAGAGCTAACATCATAACATCTCCTATCTGCCACACTTATAACTCTAACTTACTAACTTAATGGTCCCTGACAACTCAACCTAAGCCCTGATACCAAGCTGTTACACCCCTGTTATAACCCCAATGTTTTTGGGTTCAAATAGTGAGAAATGTAATTTCTCATATTAAAGATAATTGAACAATTAATGATATGATTTGTTTTGAATCAATGGATTCTCTTCACAATAGCCTTGACTGGTTGCTTTGTGGGCTTTATTGGCTATTGGGCCCAATAACAAGAAAATTCAATGAATAAATGGATAATTGAAGAAAAGAAATATGTAGAAACCTCTAGAAGGCAAATCCAAAGAGGATTTCGTGCCTCTTGGGTTCCTTGGGTACCAAGGAGTCCAAGGTTGCAAAAAGAAAGCAATAAGAAGAGAAAATATTAATTAAGTATTTCTTTATGAAGAAAGAAATTGGAAAATAATGATGATCCTAAGTCAAATTGGGTATAAAAGACTATTAAAATGAATAGTTTGAGCAATTAGGGTTTACATGAGTAGAAAAGAGTATTTTAGGGTTTGTTGACCTAAAAGGGATAAAGTTTGAGGAATGGATCTAAGAAACCCTAATGAATATTAATGAACCTTAATGCGGATTAGAAAACCTAGAAAGAGAATCCAAAACAATAAAGTAGATTCTTGATGAAGTGTGTAATAAATAAGAGTACATGTTCTTTTCAGGAATTATGTAATGATTCAATTACTTGCTTGGATCTGTTGAATGGGTTGATTGTATATACATGAAGTATATGTTGAATAATCTGCATGACTCATCAAATCAGGTATGTGGTTACGCTTATGACTATACCGATTAGTTTTCCGAGGTTTGTATCGACGTTTCCCTCAATGCATGAAATAACTGTTGGATGTTTTAATTCATGCAACTATAAAGTGACTATGGCTATCACTATGAGTATACATGTATAACTAGCTAGATCCGAGTCCACCCCTGTGGCTATGCAAAGGCTAAGGATAACCTAGAGCAAGGTCTAGGGTATCATGAGTTAGAAACTGGGCTACACATGAGTAGTGCCATGAGACTCTTAGCATACCATGAGTTAAGGAGTGGGATACCTACGAGTAGTGCCATGTGACTCAGCCCTAGAAATTGATTCATCTATTAGGTGAAGTCATGAGGGGTAAAATGGGAATCTACCATAAGGGAGGTAGTATCCAGGTCCACTGCAGGGACAGCACAGGGGATAGGGTACACATGGATCGCGTAGTTATACTTAAAACATAAACTTGTTTGTTAAGTGATAATTGAATGTGATACATTGTTATAGATAATTGAATGATTTTTGTTTCCCCCACATACCAGCTTCGGCTGACCGACGTTTTGTTTGTCGGCATTTTAGGAACAAGCCAAAAGGACAAACAGTAAACCGTCACATTGTGAAATACATGAAGAAAGATACAAGGAGGATTATTTAGTGTAGAATCCTTAAGTGGATAGAAGTTAGAAATCCAAAATTTTCAAAAGGTATGTAAAGTTTATTTTCTTACAGCTTTTCAGTTTAGTATGTTAAAATTTGATAATTATTCTTGGTTAATTGCTGAACCTTTGATCCAGAAGTCATGGGTGTGACTTCGACCTCTCGATCTCCCTTAATTGGGGGTTATCGGGAGGTGGGGTCGTAACAACCCCGGTCTCACAATTACCACTAATCATGAGATTAGGGTATAAATTGAGAATTTAACATAATACAAAGATCACCCTTAACTTTTTGTTCTTTTTCAAACTCTTTGTTTTCTTGCATTGAACCACATAAACTAACTTTACAAGAGAATTAAACTTTTATTTCTCTAATGTAATCTCAGCATTAATGATACACATTCATACATTCATTATGTTTCTTACACTTTCATGTACATACGACATGAAAATCATTTGCATTCTCTCTTATTAAGGAAACAAACATACAAAACATCATTTACAACTCTCTCACATCTATACAAGGACCTAGAGTGATAGGGACCGACTGAACTTAACTATACTCAGACTTATCTCTTGTGGCAGATCTACTATGATGCACTGATATATTCTTCAAGTCCATGTGATTTCCCTAAAAATTTTGAGTAGAGGGGTGAGCCTACTCGTTCAGTGAATGAGTACTTCAAAGAAACAATCTAAAGCACTAATATAATTATAGATATACTTTTGAGCAACTGATATCAATTATAATAGAAGTAAGCTTTAAAGAGTCTAATAATTGACAATCATAAATATGCCAAGATACTCTAGATATCTATAAGAGTGAATCAATTTATGAAATGCTTGATTGATCATAAAGAGAACTAATAATTCAGAAACATACAAAGAATAATTGAATAATTGTACACACTTGTTTGACCTCTCATTCATTTTATTATGCCCTGATCATATGCAGTGTAATCTACATATGAAGACTCATAGTGCAATACGATCACACCGTACAAGACTTAGCGGACACACTCAGATAATGCTAAGTCTGACTACTCTCCTGGTCTACAATAGGGAAATGGCTCTCTGGCCTAAACTAGACTCCTCCTCTAACATGAGCACACAAGCAGAGAGTCAAGCAACCTCTTGGCTTTTCATGTACTCTAGTGCCACCGGAACTTCTGGTTGATGTTGGATACACTTTTCTGTACTCTAGTGCAACCAAAACTTCTGATTGATGTTGGACACTACAAACTATAATTTAAGGAGACTTCCACTAGGCTTCGCCCCCCGTGCCACCTGATATCTTGATCTACTCTAGGGACAACCAATAGCATGAGCAGCATCTACATCAGGCGTTGACCACATTGAGATAACACCAGTTGTATGCAAAGTTCAACAAGTGCGAGTTTTGGCTGAAGGAGGTATCCTTCCTAGGACATGTGATATCTGTTGAAGGTGTTCATGTGGACCCCAAGAAAGTGGAATATGTGATAGAGTGGTAACATTCGAAGACACTGATAGAAGTTTGTAGTTTTTTAGGTTTTGGTAGGATACTACATGAGGTTCATCAAGAACTTCAGTTCAGTGGCATTACCCCTAATGAAGATGACAAAGAAAGATGTGCCTTTTGTCTGGGATGATAGGTGTTAGTGTGCCTTCTAGTTATTAAAGGAGAAGTTGACTAGTGTACCAGTGTTGTCTCTACTTGAGCAAGGGAAAGGATACATAGTCTTTTGTGATGCATCGAGGAATGGTTTGGGTTGTGTGCTGATGCAGGACAAGAACATGATTTCTTTGGCTTCATGATAGCTTAAGAAATAGGAGGAGAACTACCCAACCCATGATTTGGGGCTAGCTGTAGTGGTCCATGCCTTAAATATTTGAAGGCACTACCTTTACGGCGAGAAGTGTCAAATCATCACAGATCACAAGAACCTGAAGTACATCTTTTTGCAGTAGGAGTTGAATACACGACAGAGATGCTAGATGGAGTTAATCAAAGACTATGACTGCATGATTGATTACCATCAAGGAAATGTGAATGTCATGATAGATTCTTTGAGTAGGAAGTCTTCTTTGACTTCTTGTACAGACAAGGAACAGTTGTGCTCTTTGGTGTGCCATAAGAGAGACATGTTGGTCTCTTTGTGTCAGATGAATGTGAAGCTAGAGGTTTCTTTTCTAGATGGGTTATTGGCATAGTTGCAAGTGAACCCCACATTGAGGCAGTATATTAGAGAGGTACAATAGGTTGATCATGTGATACAATAGATAGAATCAGAGTTTAGTAATGAGAACCATGATGGCTTCCACGAGGAAGATCATGGGTCGGTGTGTTACCACTACAGAGTCATGGTTCTTGGTGTTGACAACTTGAAGAACATGGTTTTAGAAGAGGCTCACTCTTCAATGTATGTTATACACCCAGGTAGCACCAAGATGTATTGTAACCTAAAAGATCTATATTGGTGGCCTAGCTTGAAGCATGATGTGGTAGAGTTTGTTGCAAGGTGTCCAGTGTGTCATCGGGTTAAGATAGAGCATCATAAACCTGTAGGGACGTTGCAACCATTGCATATACCATAGTGGAAATGTGATCATGTAACTATGGACTTTGTGGTTGGTCTACCTATGACAGTCAAAGGTCATGATTCTGTTTGGGTGATCGTTGACAGGTTGACCAAGTCAGCATACATTTTACCTATGAAGATGACGTTTACAGCGGAGAAGCTTGCTCATATATATGTTGATGAGATCATTTATTTTCATGGTATCCCATCTACTATTGTGTGAGATAGAGGACCTCAGTTTACAAGTCATTTTTGGGAGCGCTTGTACATAGATATGGGAACTCAGTTAAAGTTCCACACGACATTTCTTCCATAGATAGATTGGCAATCTGAGAGGACAACACATATGTTAGAGAATTTGTTGAGAGCCTATGTGCTACAGTTTTTGGGCAGTTGGGATGTGCACCTCAGTCTGATAGAGCTTTCCTATAATAATAGTTATTAGAAAAGCATTGACATGGCACCCTATAAGGTGTTGTATGGGAGATGTTGTAGGTCACCTTTGTGTTGGTATGAGACTGATGTGTATCAGCTTCTAGATCCTGAGCTTGTACAATAGATGACAGAGAAGATCGAAGTGATTCAACATTAGTTGAAGGCAGTAAAAGATAGACATAAGTCATATGTAGACAACCGATATAGACCGTTGGAGTTTCAAGTGGGAGACATAGTGTATCTCAAGGTTTCTCCTTGGAAGGGCATTTTGAGATTCAGGAAGAAGGGTAAGTTGGCTTCCAAGTTTATGGGACCTTACCCTATGTGGCATGTTCTAGGAAGCTGGCTTATAAGTTGGAGCTGCCACCTGAGTTGTGTAGGGTGCATCCAGTTTTCCATGTGTCCATGTTGAGGAAGTGCCACCCTTATACAGAGCAGGTTTCGTAGCCAGTTGAGGTTGAGCTTGACGAGGATGTGTCCTATGTAGAAGGACTTGTGTTGATTATAGATAGAAGGATCAAGAAGTTTAAGAAGAAGGATATAGTTCTTGTGAATATTATGTGGCATCCCCGTGGCATTGAGGAAGCCACATGGGAGCTTGAGGAAGAGAGTACCCGTCTCTTTTCTCTTAGGATTTTGGGGGCAAAATCCTTGTTAGGGGTTTATGGTTGTAAGGCCCCTAACCTAGCTTAGTGTTTGGGTATTTTTTCTTTCCTTAATGATGATGCTTAGAACCTTGCTTTAATACTTTGATATGTTTTTAGATCTTGTGGAGAGCTCAATTCTTCAATTTGAGATGGTTTGGATGATGTTTGTGCTTTGTGTGCTTATTTTGGGATAAATTAAAATTTACCCATTTTTTAGGGTTATCTTGCAATTTTCCACCTCTACAGTGTTCTTTATCTCTCTTCACTTCATGAGAGAGAGTGTGGTGCTTTGCGGTGCCTTGGTTTATGCTTGGTTTAGTGGTGAAACCCTTAGTGGGGATTAGGATTTTCTAGGGTTTGGTGTGTCTCGACCTATGTGTACCTTGTGGGTTGTCTCGACCTAGGTAACGATCTAGGGCATGCTTTATGGGTGTCGCAGTTGAGACACCTTCCCTATGTGTGGTGGTTGTGACCAAGATGGTCTCAGGTTGAGACAAGTTGCTTTTGTGTAGAGTGTCTCGACCTAGGGTGTGTGTGGGGATCCTTTGTCTTGACCAGGTGATGTTTTGGTGTTGTTGTCATGACCATGGATGGAGATCCTTGGTGGGCCATGACCGTGACCATGTTGGGTGACCTAGGTGGTCGAGACTCGACATAGAGTGTATCACCATCTCATGAATGTATGCTTTAAGTGGTTACATGCTGGTTCCTTAGTGGACAAGTGCTCCTTTGGAGCCCTATCTTGTTGACACCTCATCCTCCACCCTACTTCTCTGCTCCTTTGCTTTACAAACCCTCTTCTCTCCATGAAAGCAACTCTTTTTGACCATATTCTTCCTCCTTTCTTGCTTGGTCGTCCTTAGAGCCTATTAGAGCAACAAGGTGTTGTCCTTGATTCTTTGGAGGAGGTTCAACCTTACATGTGGTGCTTGTGGTGATTCTTGCTCATCTTCTACCTTAGTAAGTATGTTCCTTTCTTTTACAACACTTTCCTTTGGAACCTCCACCTTATCTTTCCTCTTTCCTTGTCTTTAGACTAGGGTTCTACCCTCGTGGTCACCTTGAGAGAAACTCCTCTTCACAAAGTCCTTAGACTATGGACTATCCATGGTGGTAACTAGTGGGAGGATGTTTTCTTCTCTTTCCCCCTTTCTTCTTTGATTTAACCTAAGGCTTTCTTTGACCTTTTTTTTGAGCTAACTTTGACCAAGGTTTTCTTCTTTTTAGAGGTGATCTTGTGGCATAAATGGTGATCCTTGTTGGAGCTTCCTTCTCCCTTTTGGATCTTGAGATTGGATCATGTTTCCTCTTCATAGTAGGTGGGTGATATAACCCTTAAACATTTTATTATGGCACTTTCATTGCTTGCATGTAGTTGTTCTTTCTCTTTAAATGTATCCCTAATGTGCTAGTAGATGATACCATGCTTGGTTTTGCTTAGAATCTGAAACCCTAATTCAATGCACCTGACTTTGGTGATTGTTATCTAATGATAGTTTTCTCCTATCTTTCGACCTTGGGTTTGATCACATGCATCATGTTTGTGTACTAGATGTTATGAGGAGTTTAGTTTTGGTTTTAGGTTCCTTAAATGTGGTTTTCCTCTCTCTTGCATGAGGCATTTTCATGGTGATGTCATGGAATATGTATTAGGGTTATGATATCCATTTTGGGTTATGTTTTCTCCCTTGAAGATAGTGGTTTTCCTTGCTTTTCTCCTCTGTTTGGCCATGCTATGTTTTTATTTTGATTTTTGGTTAACCTTGGTTTGATGATGGTTCCTTGCCTTGGAGGTAGTTTGACCATTAATGGTTTGTATACCTTGTTTTGTCTTGGGTTGCAACACTTTGATATGTTGGGTTTTAGGGTTGAGACATCTGACCTTGTGGAAGTCACGACACCTACTCCCTAGTGGGTTGAGACACACCCTTAGTTCTAGTCAAGTTGTTACCTTCCTTCTTGAGATTGTGGAATGCTATTCTTGGTGGTCAAAACCCTAGTATCATGTGTGGTCGAGACATGCTTGTTCATGGATGAAATGCCTTGCCTTGGGTCATGTGCGTGACCATGAGATCTTACAATCAAGACACCATGTAGCATGGTGGTCATGACACCCCATATGATCACAGTTGCGACAATCCTATATAGTAAATGGTTATCATGTATACATACTCATACAAATGATACATGAGCATGAACACTAAGTAATGAACCGTTCATGGTGTTGTTTGGTTGGATGCCTAATCAACCCTAATGATGATCCTTAACCCTACACTATTACAAGGTTATGGGAGATGTCATACATGGGTTGAATGTAACTATAAGACTCTAATAGGCTAAGTATAGATCCTTAGCCCAAATCTAGGGATAATTGATGTGTTTTCTTTGCTCTCTTGGAATGTCTATGATGATATGAAGTTTTTATTTTCTGCTTATAAACCCCTAACCTTACAGGTGAGATGAATGTCGTGGATTTTATATGTTGTGTTGATGATTACATGATACTGGGTGGTGCTTATGGACATTAATGAGGCATAGTGTGGTGATATACATGCAGGGTTTATGTGATTGGGTCCTTTGATCTGGTCATGGCTTAATGCCTATTGTGAGGTGATAGCCTCCAGTGATTTGAATGAGGGATTTATATCCCACAGTGATGTGACATTTGGTGATGGACTTATGATGGAAGTGCTACTAGTATCATGTGATGATAGTGTGACAAGTTCACACCTTATACATTTTATATCTTTTGGAGTTGTACTATACCCTTATGCTTGTAGAGTTTGTTATGGCTTTATACATTGTAATTTTATTGATGCTAAAAGTTACCCAATTGGACAACTAATCAAGTGGAACCCTAATCATGTAGGTGCCCTACGCCATAGATCCTTTCCAGTGTCATCTCTAATTGCTAGATTGGTGAAATGAGTATAACTCAGAGAACATATTTTGAATATGCAGGGATGCAAGTTGAATATTTCCTTACATCCACAATTACATGTTGTGTGAGATGGGCATGCATGAGCCGATCTCCTTGTGATATAGATGTCCATGTGTGAGCCACTCTTTTTAAGAAAAACCATGTGTGAGATCGTTCTTCTAACGTCGTTACCTGTACTAAGATGGGATAGGTGTTTATATATGGATGACCATGCGTGATTCGATCCTTCTATTGACTATATGTCATCTTTTACAGTACACCAGTATGTCTCTGTGGTGTTTCTCTTATGCTGACCAAGGGGTGTTGAGAGGTTGTGGATTCTGACTCTTCCATTTGACCTTGTGTGGCACCAATTTCGACTTAACAGTGGTCAGTTGGATTTGGGTGGTATGACTCAAATCCTTGAGGCAATAATAAAAGTTGTAACATAGTCATGTAATGTTTCTTGCTTAGGATCAAATATGAATAATGTTGGTTGAGCCATTTGCCTTTTCCTTTTATTGATTTCTTGAATTATAAGACGGTAAGAGAAGTCAACTGTTATACATGTTCTTCATATTCCTTTTAAGAATGTAACTTGATTTATTGTTTAGTGGTAGCTACGTGGTTTTGCTTAATCTACTTTATCTATTGAATTCATATCATTTAGTTGAATAAGCTTAACCTTCTTAGTGTTATATGCTTCGTAGCTTATATGTGCTTTTGATAGACGTTGGTAGAGAGTTATATCTCTCGCTGGGACGTTTGGTTTCACCCTGTGGGTTTCCACATCTTTTAAGTGGTCGAGCATGAGGAAGTAGAGATCGTGTTGTTGGTGTGGAGAAGCAAGAGGACTAGTAGTTTCTAGAAGGTTGGATATGTTGCTTGTGTATAGAAGTAGAATCCTATGTCCATGTACACTCAGGTCCTTGGGGAGGTTTTTGTTGTATGTATCAATATGAGGTTTTGGCTTTATGTCTATTGTTGTATAGAAATGTCATATTTGTATATGAATAGGTTATAATGTGTGACAGGATGTGGCTAGAGATCCATTGAACAATATCTTGTATAATGTTTTGGGCGGGTGATATGCAATACATGTGGCTTTTGTGGACTCGTGTGCAACATGTTGCAACTTATATGGTTATATGAAATCATTTTTAATTTCATGTGTTTTGTGGTAACCTGGATGTTTAGTTTTAGTTTTGCAATTTGGTTTTGAGTAATCTCATTTGTGGCACGTTGGGGTGTCACAGTTATTGTGGCCACTATGGAAATTATTGTGATTTCAACATCCCAAGGATGCACTGTGTTAGAGGACTACCAAGAGTATGTTAGCATGGGTGTTTTGAGGGATTAAACAAAGGGGGTACCCATGTTTAGGGCACAAGAAAAATAGTTGAGTAAGGTGTGCTATTAGAATTAGGTCAAGGAACAATATGGAGTGTGTGATTTCAAGCATTGGGAGTGGTGTGCTTTGATAAATGATTGATACTACAATGTCAAATATAGTGTGGAGGCCATTAATAAGTTACAACACAAGCCATCTTTCACTAACAATGTTGTCATCATAATATAGTTAAACTACAAGAAGCTTTAGCTATTTGCAACTCATCAAGGGAGGGGCACTTGAAAAATTAATATTGGAGAATTCTTTTTCAAGAGGAGTGGCTCGAGATAATTTTCTATTGAGGAATTTGCTAAAGAGAGTAGTATATGTGTCATGGGAAGTGCATACTTGTTGAGGCGGTCATCTAGTTGATCTTTGGGGCATGCATATGTGACACCTAGTCATGCAAGAGTGAGATTACTAAAAAACATCAATTACACTAATAAACCATATCAACTAATAGATTATGTATAGAAAAAAAATTGATTCCCAATCACAAGGTTTGCACAAAGGCCAAACTTTTGTTGTTTGTTCTGCAACCAATGTCACCACTTGTATATAAAAAGATTTATTGATATCATAGTTACAACATGTGAATCTATACAAGGAGTGCAAGCCAAAACACAAGTTGTAGATACATATTACTAAACCCACCTTGATTAGACCTGAGACTACACGAATGACTCTAAAATACTACCCCTTCAAGAAACTATTATTCTCTAAGAAAAGGCTCTTCTTCATAGAAACCCTAATTTTCCTAGTGGTCACCTAAAATATTTGGATAACCATAATGTGAGACTCATGTCCTAGTGATATAATATAACACCCGATAACATTTCATGCTGACAACATAACATGTAAGCATATTATATAAGAGTAGGAAATATAAGACAATAATAATTGTGTAAACAATGAAATAGAATTATAGGTGAAGCAAATAAATAACCTATATATTTAGAGCACGGTATAACATTACAAACTGAATACAAAAATTAATTTCTAAATAAATATACCACGCTGCTAATATTTTAAGACTAATCCATGGGTAGTTTAAGTCCTACCAAGTCAATCCATAGGGTAGTACTTGAGAAATCCCCTAGACAACATGTAATGTCTTTAGTATTACTACACTAAGACCTTGTCATGCCTCAGTAGGCTTGAGTATAAATAGAGTAGTGTGTTTAAAGGTTGCACTACTCATTGAGTAAGGCCAGTCCACAAAACATTAGGTTCACCTGGGTACTCAAGTATGAGCACCTATATTAGTGTATAAAATCCTTGGGACATAATATATATTGCATTCCAATTATATTAAAAATTGTTAGATGTCACTGGAGCCATGGCCTCAACCATGCAATCTATATTAGATGTTGGATTAGAAAATCTCTAGTCACCTGCATGTACTCAACAATACATACTCAAAGTCCTTGTCAAGATAAAAGATTGATAGACTGAAACTCTTTTGCTATCCCAAATTTCAAATGATATGTTCGTTCCTGCGGTCTCCGGGTTAATTAGGTTCATTTTCATGTATCACCGCATCGATCAAGTTACAAACAAGTCCTATAGATAAAATTATGAAATTAATCAAGTATAAAAATGATAAGATACAAAGTGTATCAAGATATATTTCAAGTAACCATTTGAGGCGCAATCAAACATCCTTGGCCATATCAAGGCCCAATCCAGCAATCTAGGGCACAACAAGGTTGACATCACCATATAATGACATATCAAGTATAAGTTGAGATTGAGATCTCATGTCCCCCTAAAATTATGCATTTATACTCACATGGAATAAAAAGTTCACCATGTAAAGTTTCAGATCAAACTCATAAGTATTGAAAGTTTCACCTAGAACTAAAATTAGCCTGAAGGGTCATTTTTATGCATAAATGAGTAACTTTAAACATCAAGTCTAAGTAAAAAAAATTTCACCATCATAACATTTAGAAAATCAGACTAATTCCATGCTATAAACACATGCAAAAAGTAGAAAGAGTTGCATAATTCTTTATCCACCAACATGGTATCAGAATACCTTAAAATAGCATTTGTAGGGCATACAAGCCTTTATAAATTCATCCCTTAAGAGTAAGAGTGATCATAGACAAACCACCATAAGCAACCATTTGAGAGTAAGGTAAGATACAAAATTTTGTTTCCATTTCATAAAATATTAAATAAGTCCATAAAAACCCCATGTTTAGATCTATAGAAAGTTCTAGCACAATTAGAGCTCAGCATGTGAATTGTAGGCAAGAAGTGCATCAAAAGTTATAGATCTCTCCTTAGAAGGAGATGAAAATGTGATCAAATAAAAACCTATTCAAGATTCCTGGTTTTTACATGCAAGATATCATTTCAAACTCCTATCTAAAACCTCCACACTAATGGAAAAAGAGAGAGAAAAGAAGGTGTTGTATCTACACGAGCAAGTTTAACCACATATACCATGGAACTCAGCTCAAGGAGAGGTTGAGAGGGAAACCAAGATAAAAGAGAGAATATAGTTTTAAATTATGTATAATCAAGTTTAAAAATATCTACATGGGTTAGAAACCACCAAAGGAACTTGAATCAACAACATGCAAGTGCATGCAAGAACTTGATCCAAGTTATCAACCTTCAAGCCGAGGTTTCTAGGTTTTAAGGATCTTACCCCTCATTTCCATAAGGTACCTCTAAGAAAAAATGAGGCCAGAGGTCAAGAGGGGTCATTAATATATAGTAAAAAGGTTTAAAATTTCAAACTAACCTCACATACAACAAGATATTAATGGGTAAAGATGGAATACCTATTGATGTTTAAAGGCTCTAGATACAAGCATTGCCATGTAAATGATCCTCACGAGTATGAGACCTATCACGGATCATCTTATCAAGAGATGCATTGGTTATTTACTTGACCTATTGATATTTGAAGGAAAGGATATAGAGGTCACCAAATTGGATATATCGCGGTGCACACACATCACACATATCCACCCTCCACTCATGTATAGCCTATCGAGGGTCACCAATGAGGTTGATCAATAGCTAGACACCCATGGTACCTTTGATAGCCAATATATAGAGGGTGGGAAGAATGTTATATATTGAGACTCATGTTTCAACCAAATAAACTTTATCATCTAGACTAGGTTAGGGCCAATGGTTGAAACCTCACCCAAACCTAGTTCAAAAGCATCCAATGATTATCATAGAAAGAATGGACATGAAATAGAGAATTTTCTCATAAAATTTGAACTCAAATTGCAATTAGATCTTCACTTATGGTACATGGATATAAAGTAGGGAATTTACTCATATAATTTAAATTTGAATAGCATTTAGCTCTTCAATTATGATGGATTTACAATTTAGTCCACAAAACTATGAGATATTGTAAAATAGGAAAATCATAGTGAGAATTGAGTTAAATTAGATATACAACTTAATAAATTTAGTAATTTAATCAATAATTTAATTATAATTAGAATATATGATTAGAGTTTACGATAGATTAGGGGACTTACATTCTAGCTAGAGACTTGTAAATGGACCCTGACTAGGTGCTTGCTTGAGACAACAGGGTGTCTAGTCAGATGATCCACACGTCTGGTTAGCCCTTTTCAAGGCTAGACATATACTTATCTTGTTCGAGTCATTGAGATTTGTTTTTGTACTTCATATTCCCCTTTACCTCCTCCCATTCCCCATTGTTGGTGTGTATGCACTTCCACCGCTTCCCCCACGACCCTGAGGTTCTCCTTTCTTGTTCAATAGCTCACACTTGTCCTCTTCTCTGCTTGCTCCTTTCTACTCTTCTCCATCAGATTATATCTACCTTATTAAATCTCTATAGTTAATTGAATTATTTTCATTGACTTGTTGACACACCAATACCACACATGCACTGCAAGTGTACGGTCATCGGTAAGTGCGGGTGATCGCCTGGAGGCTAGGTAGGTGGCTCACCACCCGACGAGGCTGCCCCTGTAGCGCCCCTCCATCATGCCCTCCCTGCTGCTCTGACTCCTTCCTCCCCCCTCCCTCCCTCCAACCACCAACGGAATCCATCATGGCATTTAGGGACCAACTTAATGTGGCTTAGGAAAATTGGGAATGTTCGGGGGCTCTATCCATGGCACGACCTCCGGTGAAGGTCGTGGATGTAGGTGCTTGCACCATCGCGGTGATTGCTGGGCAAAAGGAGGGAGTACATGGTCATGAGCAGCCAGGGGATAGTATCGCTTGCAGCGAGGGCGAGACGGCCAGGATACCTTCATATGCGGCGAGGCCAGCGGTCTGTGCTGGAGGTTTTAAATCCACTGACGTCGGGCGGACGCCTGAGGTGTATGCCACCTCAAAGGCTCTTGCGATTGGCGTGTCCCCTCCCCCTTCTTCTCTTACAAGTGGGGATCGGGGTGGTGTGGGGTTCGGCTACCTGGTGGGGTGTCGATCGGAGTGGCAGGATGAGGTTGAGGGCTTGGAGAAGCCCAAGGAGGGGGAGAAGATCATGCTGGTGGAAGATGCAGGTACGACATTTGAGGTTTTGCCTCAAAAACCCAATTCTAGTCTGGCTACTTGGGAGTCAGGATGAAAGGCGTCAGGTGGTTCCACTGGCAATGAAAGCTTCCTTGGGGATTGCATTTGGGTCGGGACAATCTGTGTCCCCCTACTGGAAGTGTTCTCGAAGACAATGTCAGTTGTGAAGGGGGTTGCAGGTGACCAAGTTGCAGGCACGCAGTTAGAAGATGAGGTCTCGTCTACCCGACATCGATGGAGAATGGCAAGTTGTAGGCATCGGTTACATGCTTTCGTTGTAGGCGTCAGTTGCTATGAGGATGCTTGGATGTTGGGTTTGTTGTTTTCCTGATGACACATTTAGCTTGCATGGGGTGTGAGGATGGTCTCTTTGATGGTTGAGTTTCTCGTTGGTGAGGGTAATCTAATCTAATCCTTTTTGTTGATATCTTTGTCCTGCGTGAGGTGCTAGATGAATAAGATCGACCTCAATTGCATTAAAAAAAAGTGTACAGTCATCAAGTAATATAGGGACGATGGATCTTGAATTTTTGAACCCCATATAATTAGGATACTAGAAAATATTAATACCTAACACTAATAATCTACATTGAAAGAAGGTTTGGATATTGATTAATAAATGATCGAACTAAGCGATTAACTAAGATTGGTTAGAATTCAAATTTAGGATCTTGGGGATGTTCCATTCACCGTGTACACTATTGCAAAACAAGTCAAATTCTCAAATGGTTAGTATTGCAATTTTGGATAAGAGTTTCACTTCACTTATACATGCTTCCAATTTGTGTTTCCATATTTAACTAAGAAAACCCCTACTTCTCTACTTTTTTTAATTATCTAGACTAACAAGTTTCAGTCTACAAGGATAAATCTTTGCAATCTTGAGGCTACTTTCATGTTCATGTGCATTGTGTTCATGCAAGAAATCTGATAAAACCTACATTTTTCAACCAAAAGTCCCATCCAGTAAGTCAATTTTGTGATGACAGCCACAATCAACAAAAACAACTCATTCAAACTTAAAATTCAATGCAATTTTTAATCTATTAAGAAAATAAATTATTTAGCAATATCAAGATGGTTTATTAAGATAAGATGATTAGTTCCTCATGATAAAGCTTTGGTCCATATAATACAAAGGGAAAAATAAAATAAGGATATTATATGATGAGAAAAAGATACTTTATAGTAGACTCTAAATAGCAAGGTATTGGATAATATCAAGCAACTTTTATAGGTCACATTCACCTTTGGATGCACATGGGTGATGAGGATTTGCTTTCTCCACTCCTATGTTGCATGTGGTCTTAAAAATGGTCTATAATGATATAGATTGACGTCCCCACAAGATTTATTCTTAAGGGATCCTACTTTTCATATTATATCACAACTATCTATTCAATTCTCTCAATTTCACTAAAAATCGTTGCACATGGTCAATTCAATTGACATGGGTGTTGATTCATTGACAAATGTGGTTGTAGAAACCCAACTTTCCAACAATAAGGTATATTCTATCAGTTGTTGGTTTGATGCATTGACCATGATGGATTTGGGGGTACCTTTGAGGGTCTCTAAGTTGATATTATCGGGTATTAAGTCGATGTCTTGACTATTTAAGAATATACCATGAATTATATATATATAAAGTGATTTAAATAATACTACAAATATATATATATATATGATAAAGTAATCACATAAATAGATAGACACAATCAAAGTTTCATAAGTAACTAATTCTCTATTGGAAATAATTAACTCAAATAATATGCAATAATGATCAAATAGTCAATTGAATTGCACTAAAATTTCATGGAGGAAATAAGGTAACTGTGCATGCACCACTTGTCCTTTGGTTCCATGTCTCCAAAATTCACACTTCCTCCTAAAGTCTCTAGTGATGTTAATTGAACCATCAAACAATGTCCTTCTTTCTCCATAGTTGGTGGCCAATGATAAGACTATTATATTGTGAATGTTTTTTTCTTTATTAGATGATTTTTTGTATACAATCTATTGATTTACTTTATTTTGTTTTTGTGTTGTTTGATATATATACATATATAAATTTGTGGAAGGAGAGAAATAATCCTTGATTCCAATTGAAGAGATTCTCCTATAGTGTTAAGAGTGGGTGAAAACCCCATGTGTAAGGCAAAATATAAAGATCTAGGTTGGAGGTATTTTTTTAGCCAAACTTATTAGACAATAACAAATTACAATGTTCATTTATAGTCACGTAGGAGTGGGTGGATTAAAACCTTGAAGTAGAATCTCATTTGAAGGTATTCTTATATATTTAAATATGTAATATGTTCTCAATATATATAGGATGAGTTGAGGGAATGTAGAGATCATAATAGGAAGTGCAAGGTTGATAGAAGCTTCAATTAAAAAAACAATGTTGTGGAATAGGAGTGTGATGATAATGGGTGGAGTTCTATCCTGCTACTTGTTCATGTGATAAATTATAATTCAATTTCCCTATGTTCTAAAGGGGAAAATTGTATGAAGATCTAATCGGTCTATATGTTCCAATATCAAGTAATTGTATGATGGACATAGGGATGTCTTGCTTTTTTATTTTATTATTTAATGTATTTCCACTTATCAATGTAAATTTGATTACTATGATGTTGGTGTATGTAATAAGTGTCCTAAGAATGATTGGTTCAAAGCCGTGGATTTCAAGTGCATGAATTCAAATAAGATCCTAATGGATGTTAAGAATAATATTTGTAAATGCCCCTAGTCAACTATTATTGTGTTTTGGACAGCAATAATGTGAGACTAGTGTGTGTGATGATAGATGACTATGTCTCATGAGTCATACATATTGAATACCAAGCCAAACACATAAGTATTTGTTAGAGAACATGTCAACTGGATAGACTAACCTTGATTATTATATGACAGTCATAATCATCTCTAAATAAAACAATGGTGCTATGGTCCTTCGACCTAAGGTCATTACAATGGTGATGTGTGGTCATCATATTCTTACACTTCTCAGTGTGATATTGAATGTTTTCCCAAAGGTAGTAATAGGGCGAGATGAAAATCATGCTACACATTGTAAGTGATGTAGAAGTAATTTTTCTCACCTATATAATAAGAAATATATCCTGCACATCTTAATTTAAACTAGTTAAATGAACAAAAATGTCCATGTGAGTCAGTATGTGATACTAGGATCATATATATTTTGCTATTCTACTTGGGTATAAAGGAACTTGGATTAAATATGGTGAGGATGATGTGTATATGCCTCTAGATGAACTAGGATATCCTCGCCAAAGGGATTATACAACACAATGACACTTGTTGTTTATAATTTACTTTACTTGTACATATGGAAATCTATCTATCTTAACTCTTGTAATTGTATTTCTATAGTGTGTATGTTACTGTGTTTGGATGTATAGAATGAACCAAACAAGGTTAGAGATATTACCCTAATTCACATGTGTGTTCCCTAATGTAAATGCAATGCATATGAAAAGAGCAGCTTAAATATAAACCCTAACAATTTTTACCTATGACCCTAACTTGATATTAATCAATAAATGCCTGACATGATGTTGAGTTGGATGTATGGAACCTAACCCTAAACTTTGTACATATTAATGACATGGATTGGATGAATAGTAATCATGTTGGTTTAACTCTAGGTTGTGAACTAACCCTAACCAACACATGCTTGCTAAACCATATGATGCATTAGTAAGATTAGATTTTTTAATAACAAAGCATATCTTAGTACTCACGAAGTTGACTTAATAATCTATACATATCTTAATATGTCAGTGAGCTCATCAAATATATCATACATGTCATAATGCTCACTAAGACGTGCCTAATGGCTTAAATGTGCTTAATTAGTAATCAGATGTGTTTGAGTATGAATGAATGGTTAATGTGAAATATTATATGCTTAATAGTGGATAATAATTGGAAATTTATTGTAAGTAGAAATAATTAAATGTGATGCTTGCATGTAAATGTTGACTTTATTGGATATAATAAGTAAATTAAGAAAAAGAACATGTTTTGTGCAAGGTTATTAATTAAAAAATTATGGTAAAGTATGAGGAAACTAGGACTTTACAAAATAAATATCAGTAATAGATATTGAGATATAACAATAAGTAATATTATAATGGAGTAAAACCATAATTGTATCAAAACTCATACAAGATAATCTTAAAATCTTAATCTAACTTCAAATTCAAATTCCTTGGGTCCGAGTTGGTTAATGTGCCAAGATTCAACCTAATTAGATAATTTTTGACACTGTAATATAATTAGAGAAGATAAGCCTTAAATATGCAATCCAAATATAAGTTAGACTATAGTTTAATTGTGATTTCCCCCAGTTCAATTTTCAAGTAGTTTAATCTTGGGTTTTTTGAAGTTGTTGTGGCCTGTTGGGATTCCTACCTTAGTTTTTCTTGAGCTGTCATTGAGACATGACATGTCCATCGTACAACTCCTAACTCATCTCCTACCTTGAGTAGGAGTTTGAGAATAGACCACACAGTATTGGCATTCCTTTCCACTACATGATATCTCTCCCCTTTCCTCCCCACCCTATTTTCCTTTTCCTCCACATTCCTTGCACTAATATAAGTCCAATGATCCCTATACAATCTAGTATTGGGTGTCTCTATTGATTAGGAAAACCAAGAGTACCTCTCCCTTGTTAATTCCTTCTTGTCTTGTTTCCACTTTAGATAGGGCCCTCCAGTATATATAAGCCCTCAAACACCTTCATCCCGTCCCTATAAGACTATTTCAAACATCATCTCATGGTGGTTTTTGCATGCGAGTGTTCTCCAATCTTGGTTTACTTGAAGTAAACTACCTAAACTTGGTAACGAGTCCCTAAGGTCGAGACAGCTACTAGATCATGTGTCTTGCTTTTTTGGGTTTTTCTAAAGCTTTTGCAAGTGTTGACTTCATATTAGAAGGTGAGAGCTCATTTTTCCCCATTTTTTGGTCATCTGTCTGTTGCTTTCAATCTGATTCTTTATCTCATTTTTTGGGCACATGTTTGTTTTGTTCTCTCTATCATCGACTCTGACATAATGTTGGGAGTTTTTTTCAATATGTAGATTTCATTATAGTTCCTAATTTATTGAAGTCCTAGTTGCATCTCCCATCCGGACATGGAAGAATTCATAGTTGTGGTTGTTGGTCATCTTACATCCTCTTACTGGGCTCGGTGAGATCAGTATAGATCGACAAAGTTGATGATGGTGTTTGGTATCCCTACTCTATTTTAGAACTCAAGTTTTTTCTTTCTCATCAGAGAGTTGTTCTAATATCTAAATTTCTCACATGAAAGATTGAGGAAAAGAATATGATGATTCGGGACTTTACGTTTCTAGCCCTCAATTTATATGATATTTGTCATTACTTATGGGATTTCTCATCTTTTTCCCCTATGATTTTGATTTAGTCGTGTATTTTGTTGTTTATGGCAAAGTATCAATGTACCCTACCACAGTTATGATACTAAAATCATATGTGGGGTATATTTATAATCATCTAGAGATTGTAACTTTGATATTTTAGTAAATTGACTTGACTTGATGAATTCAAAACTAATTATGTGTTGATCATAAAATTAGATATAAATACACATTAAAAACAAAAGAAAGTCTCTACCTAACTAGATAGAATTAATAGCCTAAATATATTTACAATAAGAGTTGATAATTTATGCACATTAACTAATTCATTGTAGTCATATTTTGATAATAGATGTAGATTACACTATTTAGAACTAGGGTTTTGCTTGTGAGTGTTGATACTTATTTTGAGGTATGTCATTTCTCTCTTTAGTCATATTGGACAATGAGTTATATTTTCTCCCTCTCTCACTTTGACCTCATGGAGGTATAATTACAACTAAATCTCCTAATTCAATCTAATTGATATGATTGGGTCATATCTCTCAAAATTGATGTTATATTATTGTTGGATTGTTGGTTACGGAAGTTAAAATCTAATATCCATTCTTGTATCTTGTCATAGTTCATTTAGTTTGCAGCATAATGATTTTAGTGATCATTCATGTAATTGAACCCTAATCCTCATATGTTGGACATGATTGTATCATTGATCATATGTGTACATATTTATGATGTAATCTTAATTTGTATTCTTGTTGATGATATAACTAAACTGATGATTGCCTCTCTATTAAACATGCATGTTTGAGCTTGAATAACTACTATAATGTAAATATTTTCACACATGTGGTGAATATGTATTGTTATTATGTATATACATAGGACTAAAATAGTGTTTCCTATTCCTAAGTAACAATGTGGTGATGTCATTACTCCCCTGAATATTATAATGGTGATGCCATTATATGAGTTTATGGTGAGGACACCATATACCTTGCCATTTCTTACACTCAATGATGTCATAATAATTTGCATGCAATCTTCAATATCTATTAATTTTCACTTATTCATATTTACGGCAAGAATTTATATTGTTACACTTCTAATTTCTTCATATTATCTTTAAATTTTACTATACCTCCCTTTCATTGGGAACCTTGTTTACTTTAATTTGATATACTTCATCCATATATATTGTCTAGTATTGATTTGATGTGCACTCCAACATTTAATTATCATTTGTTCTTTGCTTGTGGGCTCCTTCCCAATCCCTTAGGTGGAGAAGACAATGGCATAGTTGAGCTGAGTTGCAACATGCATGAGAGTAGTCTTTTGTTGGGAGATAGATTGTAGTATCCAAGTTTCCCTCTACAACCTATTAGTTGTAGTTGAGTTTCTTATATAACTCATTTGTATGACTCTGTGTAGTGAAGGAATATATTTAGTTTGAGTAGTGTTACTATCAAATACTTTTATACGATGCTACAAAAGTTTTTATGTTTTAAACATACTGAATGAATGAATTGGATTATTATCCTTTGTGAAATGTAATGATTGTTTTTAGCATGGGATATATTTCCTTTTTTCATTTGAGTAAGTGAGTGGATCTAGTATCTATTCACACGCCTTGCATTCATCTTGTGTGACTTATCCTACTAGTTGGGTAGCAATGATGCGTGGCCAAACATCACTTATTATTATGTATTGTAATATTGAATACTAAATGCATTGTTAACATAATATGGTGACTACATGGTTGCATGAATAGATATAGATTAAAGAAGGGATGAATTTGACTATATTGTATATTTAGAATGAATCTAGGGACCTAAAATAAGTATTGAGGAGTAGAATAAAATATGATTCTAGACTTGAGAAATTGGTTTCCAGAAGTATGAGACCTATCCCTAGTAGAAGAGGGAAATATTTTCCATATCATTTTTGAAAAAATGTTGTGTTCTAGGAGTTCATATGGGTGGCCAAAACCCTCATTCCACAAGGGAGTCCATATCATGGACAAATTGGATTTGGGAACCTCTAAACTCTCAACTTGTCTATATTTATGATTAAGAGTGTAAGGCCCTTGACCTAGCTTAGTGATTTATTGTGTTTTTTTAGATTAATTAGATTCTCAAACCTTAATCTAATCTCTTGAGATGCCTGAATATCATGTGGCATGCTTGTGGTTTCAGTTTGGTCCTATTTGGATGTTGTTTGATCTATGCTTTCTTATTTTGGACCAAGTTGAAATCTACCCATGATGAGGGATCATCTTACAATTTGTCACATGTAGGTTATGCTCTTTGTGCCTTGTAATCATGAGAGAAAAATGGTTCTTTGGGGTTCCTTGTTGTGCCTTGTTTAGAGAAGGAGAGAGAAGGTGACATGTTGAGTGTTGTCTCTAGGGTTTGCTTGGATGCCCTAGGTTGGTGTTGACCTTGTGTTGATCATTTAATGTTCTTGGTTTTTAGCAACCTTCCTTGATGTTCCTTGATGTTTTCTCTGTGGTCAAAGGTGGTCTTTAGAGTGTGAAGAAGTACCTTCCATCTCTTCTTTTAGGTCGAAGAGAACTTAGGGTTTTGGTTTGGTCACTTGGATTTTTGAGTGTCCTCGACCACTTGCCTTTGTGCCATTTTTTCCTTTGATCGATGGTTCTCTAGGACCAAGTGAGGTTGTTGACCCACCTTGTTTTTCACAATAAATGTTTCATGCATGGTTTAGTGGATACATGGTTTATGTGTGGAGGACATGTGGCACTTATGTGCATGACACCTAACCTCGTTGGTCTCTCTCTACCCTTGGGTATATGTACTCATCTTCTTTCTTGCATAAGATTCTTTTGCACCCTCCTTCTCTCTCTCACCTTTAGATATTGGCCCTAGAAGCTTGGCGGTGAAAAAGAGCTCATCCTTGGAGATTTGGTGGATGATCATCTTGCATGTGATGATCTTGAGTTGAAGCATCATTTCTTGTTGTCTTATTGGTGATCTTTGATGCTTGGTTAGTAATTCAACCTCTTGATTTTGTTTCTTTGCAAAACCCTACCTCTTTCTTCTTCTCTTGGTCGAATCCATGGAGTTTCGACGGTGGTGCTTGTGTTGGGATGGAGGTACTCCTCTTTCTTGGTCCAAATCCTTGATTATCCAAAAGTTGAGTGGAGGAACTCTTGTCCCTTTCTCTCCCTTCTTATTCTTTTTCATCCTTGGGATTTTGGTTCTCCTTCTTGCCCTTTTTTAAGGTTTTCTTCTCTTTTGAGGTGGTGACTATCTTGGTTGTGGAGGTGATCAAATCTAGGTTTTCTTTCTTACTTTTGGAGCTACTTGATTGGAGGTGGTTGCACCATCATCTAAGGCAGGTTATATAACTCTTCCCTCTCCTATTATTGCAGCATAATTTGCATGTACGCTACTATTTTATCTTTAGAAAGTGATTATAATATGCTAGATGTCACTATATTGTTCTAGGGTTTAAGATTATTAACTGATATTGCCTAGTTTGCTCTTTCTCCAATACCCTAATTCATGTGGTTGATATCTAGTTGATGGTGATGATGATAGTTTTGCATGCATCTCAATTTCAGCTTTGAGTATCTTGGTTCTTGGTTTGGTTCTCTTGTGTAAGATGAAGTTTTAAGCATGTTTCTAGGTGCTTGATCTTGAGTTTTGACATCATAGCATGGTTCCCATGTGGATCTCATGTGATGCTTGTTTAGAGTTTGGATGGCTTTCATTTCCTTGATGTTCCACCTTTATTGGTGCTTGAACTCCCTGGTGGGAATAGCCATTTTGATGGACATGTTATCTTTATGTTAACCGTCTTTTTTATTGTGCTTCACCAAGTGGTGGTGGTGTCCCTTGGATAGTCGTTGAGGGTGTTTTGGTCGATGGTATTGTGGTGCTTTTGGTCGCTAGTTTTTGCCTTGTTCGCTGACCTAGTTTGTGCTTAGTCGCTAAAGATATCTTTGACCTAGGTCTTCTCTTCGGTTGTTGGTTGATGGTCTTCGACCATGGTGTTCATGCCTTCTTCGACCGTTGATGTCAAGTGGTGTTCCTAGTCACTGAAGTATCTTTCGACCAAGGTGTGTCTTTGGTCGTGGTTTTTCCTTCGACCGCTAATGTGCTTGGTCATTGTATGTCCTTCGAGTGAATGGCTTTATGGTCTCCTATCCTTTTTTATTAATGGTATCATTTTGACATGTTGTTCCTTGGTGTTGGAGAGGAGTGATAATTAAGGTTGACCCACATGTTCCAAGAATGTGGGAAGGTAATACACCTAGGGTTGGATGATAAGTGTGTTGGAAACCTTACTTAGCTAGTATGAGAAATGCTAATTGGCCATAAGGGGAATCCCAACCTTGACTCTCATGTGTATAATGTACTTGTTGAACTTACTTGAATGACTAGAGTGTGATGATATTTCTCTCTCCTACTTGTGTAATTGTAACAGTGCATGTTGAATGAATGCCATAACTAGTGAATGCTATGGTGATTCTCGTATGACACAGGTGATGGCTATAAGCCTTTATGAGGCATGTTGAGATAATGATGTGTTTGGGTCTTATGACCTGGAAGAGGCTCAATGCCTAATGTGAGGTGATATCCTCCAGCGTTGTGATGAGGGATTGAAATCTCCTAGTAATGTGATGATGTTGATGGCCTTGTATGGAAGTGATATCATGTGATGGAGTGACAAGTTCTTACTTCATATGTTTTATAACTTTTGGAGTTGTAATATACCTTATCTTTGTAGAATTTTTTTAGAGTTTGTGCATTGTAACTTGATTGACGTTAAAAGATACCCAATTGTCTTAATTAATCAAGTGAAACCCTAATCAAGTAGTTGCCTTGTGACATAAATCCATCTACAAAATCAGTACTTGTTGGATGGTGAAAAGGGTTCTCCCTTAGTGGAAGCTCAGAGTCATATATTATTCAGTATATTCATTTCACAGGATTGGTTGTAGTCATACCCTGGAAGGAGAATGGTCGAGGTCGTATCTCAGTGATGTGATTTTATATATGTATATGATATGTTTTGAGGATGGCTGCAATCATACCTTGGTAGGAGTGTGGTTGTGGTCGTAACTCAGTTTTTACTAGTGTTGTGCCTATATACTGTGGCAGACTAGGTTGTTTTGCAATTTGACTTTATATATCACTACGGCGGACTCAGATTGACTGAGGGTGTGGGAGATCATAGGAGTCTGGATCCTCCTAGATCTTGTATGTCATTGATTTCAACTTAACAGTGGTCAGTTGGAGCATGAGTGGTATACCTCATCTCCTCAGGGCATAATAAAAGACATAACACAGTCGTTTAGTGCTTTTCTTTGGACTAAACATGACTAACATTGGATGACCCTTTGCCTTATCTCTTTTATTGATTTCTTGAATTATAATACGGTAAAAGAAATCAACTATTACATGTTCTTCATATGTTCTACTTCTCAATGGTAAATCCCTAAATTGCTTAAATAGTATTAAATGCTTTACCCATATTGTTTAGCTGAATCTGCTCAACCTGAGAATGATGTTATCTTCCTGCTTTAGCTTATATCTATTAATAATAGTTGTGACTAAGAATTATATCTCACATTGGGAAATTTGGTCTCACCTAGTAGGTTTCCACATCTTTTAGGTGGTCGTACATGATGAGGTAGAGAGCATGTGGTTGAGGCTGAGCAACAAGAGGAGCAATAGTTGTTGAAGGTTGGATATGCTACCACTATTTTGTAGTAGAGTCCTATGTGTTGTCCCTATACTCTCAGGTCCTTGGGGGTGTTTTTTAGAAGTTATATATCAACATGAGTTTTGGCAGGAGGCCATGGTTGTACAGAGATGGTTCGTATATATATATATATATATATATATATATATATATATATATATATATATATATATATATATATATATATATATATATATATATACATATATACATATATGAATAGGTTATTATATGTAACAAGATGTGACCGTTGGCCACATGAACAGTGATATGTACCATCTTGTGGCCTGATATGTAATACAAGTGGTCTCATGTGGACTCATATGTAATACATTCCTGCCTTTGTGGTGATATTGAATCGGTTTTAATTTTTACCTATTTTATGATAATCTTGGATGTTTAGTGTTTGTTATGTGCTTTGTTTTGAGTAATCTCGTTGTGGTGTTGTTGGGGTGTCACATAGAGGATGTCTATCGGGCATGTAATAATGTATTCTTAATATTTCCTCTAAATATAAGAAAACTCTAAGAGAAACTAGAGATAAAGAAAGAGAGAGGAAACCAAAAAGTCCAGGCTATCTTTGAACCTTGGGTGGATACCATAAAAATGAATTCACATTGCAAGTATGTCTTAGATGTGAAAATTCATCAAGACACTGAATTTAAGAAAAAGGTGTCATGTGACAAAAGGTGTAATTCACATATACATGATTCCATTAGATGTAACTTTACTATAAAATCTAGAGTTACCAAGACCATCTTTCTAACCTTGGATGAAAGGATCCCAAGTCAATGGTAGATATAAGCTACATTGGATGAACATGAAATAAAAAATAGAACTAACATGTATTTGGAGATTGATAATTAAATCTTATTCTCAACTTGTCAAGATTCATTGTTAAGTTTGCCATAAAATTACTTGATTTATACTCGATCAAGTAAAATCCATCATGCCACGTTCTCTCGTCAATGACTCACTTTCCACATATTAGGATTAAATGAAAATCCTAAGATAAACAACAGACTCTGGTCTACATCAGAGGCACCAAACATTGGCTAGGTAAGAGCATAAGGCCTTTCTACCTTACAGACCTCATCTCTGGTACATAAGGTAGGTTTAATGACATAAATATCATAGACAGGGAATCATGTATGAGATACTAAATAAAACTATCTCTATTGATCCCTTTCACATCATTATTATAGTTTATAGAAGTGTTCCAAGTACAATTCATTTCATTTACTTAGCAATAGAGAATTTAGGTTAGTATCTCATCTTGAAATCTTTCCTAAATTCTGGTGATCTAGCCTTCAAGGTCTAGAATCACACTCAGTCATTCCTTTTCATAATCCAAGGACTATTAGAAGTTATCCTATTTCATATACCTAGTGTAGACCTCGGGGGAAAATCTTAGTGTTCAGGGCTCCTATCTAGATGACTTAGGTTCTAATGGATATTAAGTGCATTTACTCACTTTAAAGAAAATATGAGGCAATTATATGGCATACATGTGATTTCACGTTCTAAATCTATAATATGTTGATTAGGGTTTTACAGATACCCTATATATCTATTTCCATCATATAAATTCAAATGAACCAGTCACAACTCAAGAATTCACATATTATGCACATTACCTCATATTTAACCAATGTGTGGCATTTGCAATGTATAGATAATAAGAATGTGCAAACTGAATTTAACAAATGTGTATTACTCATGATCAAGAAAATTTAACATTTATTTATAAGAATCATATTATCAATAAAACAAAAGAATCCTATACAATGTTGGAGTTTCTCAATTTCCACCAATTGTATTTTAATGAGTAGATTTTATGTTATAGTTCAACAAGAGTTCTCAAATGAACCTAAAACACTCACCTTAGGTGTGAAGCATCTAAAATTCGTAGACCAACTACTTCTAATTCTTGAATCAAGTTCTCACTTCAAGAAATCAGAATTTTCCTGCTCCTATTTGCTTAAGAACCTAGAAGAATGAGAAATGAAGAAAAAGAATGAGAGAAGAGATTGATTTGGGATCTTTTGATCCAAGTCAGCAGAGGGACATCATCTTTAGCATCCATACCCCTCTATTGTAGAAGTAAGTGTTTCCTAGGATGACATCATTTGTATCATATGGCATTTCTGCTACATCAAAAAAGTTTCAAGATGTGGTATTCAGAGTGTTAGACACACCAAAAATGAATTTTGATTTCTAATATGGTGAGATTAGAAGAAAATGTATATTGTAAGGTCTATAATTGCACTGACAAATCCAAGTTTAAATGTTAAAACCTCCTCCACAAGAAGGTATAAACTTGTAATATTAAATTGGTATCGGTGCATTAGATGGATCCTACAGTAAGGATTATCAGCATATGCTTTGTCTGGTCTATTTTTTTATCCCAAGAATTCAATAAATATCTAGAAGGATTGGTAATAACATCATAAAGACTATAGAAGTAATATGTAGGTTTTATGAATGCATCATTATCTTCTGTCATGATTGATTCTAAGGAATAAACCTATTCTGCTATGATGGCGTCACAACATCAATCACTAGGCATCTCTAAAGATGTACAGTGAACATCTTATCCTAAGGCTTGATTCCATTCAAAAAATAATTATCTGTTTTACTTACAATCAATGACACTTACATGTTTCTTGGGGACAGACACAGCTTCATAAGAAATTCTATTAATTTAAGTGACATCATTTCACTTGATAGCTTGGTATTACCACACTAAACCAAATTTGTGCAATCTCCACTCAATTAGGTTGGATAGCTACCATATGTGAATGGTTCATCCCAAACTTTAAGCTAATCTATAAATCTACAGAGAGTCCTTTAGTGAAATGATTGAATGTATTGTATTTGGTTCTAGTGTAATCATCAGCCACAACCCCATTAGACACAAGATCCCTTTCAAACTATAGTCTGACTTGGAAGTGTCTCCTTTGTTTTGAACTGTACTTAAACTCATTAGATTGGTCGTAGTTTTACTACTATTGCAATGAATTGAGACTGCATGAAGCAATTGTGTTATCATAAGTACGTTGGACATAGGTCCCTTAATCCATTCAACTTTCACACCAATTTCATCTATAGAACACAAATCATCCCAAAAGGTAGATCTAGATGAGATGGTTTGTTTCTTATATTCCCATGTGAGAACACAACTACCCAAAAGAAACACATATCCATATACCCCATTACTAACAAAATCTTACGTATCCAACTTGCATCACTAAACCCTTTGAAAACTAGAGTATGATTTCTATTAAACAATTCAACGGAATAAGTTCTCTTTGTACATCTAACTACAATGTTTATACTTTCTCAATGGACCTATTTGGGAAATGTGTGTGCCTACTTAAATTATACACTACAAATGCAATGTTTGGTTGTGTATAGTTCGCAAAATACATTAAAGTTCCAATAATACAAGAGCATCTTAATTCAGATACATGAATACCATGTTAATCCTTGATCCAATAATTAGAAGGGTCATATGGAGTTTTGACAAGTCTGCCTGATGTATGGTCAAATCTACCAAGTACTTTTTGAATGCAACGATATTGAGAGAGTGGTATTCCATATATAGATGTAATGATTTTAAGTCCTAACATCATATCATAGCTTGCACATTCTTCATTTCAAACTTACTACATAAAAATGATTGATCTTGATTAGTAACTCTCATATTCGAATAAAAAAGAAGACTGTCATCTACATACGAGCAAAGAATCACAAACTCATTATTGAATAATTTACAATAGACACAATTATCAAATTCATTTAAAATGAAGTTGAAGGAATATAGAATTGTCAAACTTTTCATGCCATTATTTAGGGGCTTGTTTCAAACCATATAATGATTTAACAAGTTTGCAAACTTTGTTTTCAATCCCACAACCCACAAATTCCTCTAGTTGTTTCATGTATATTATCTCCTAAAGATCATTGTACATAATTGATTCTCTTTGCAGACATATGGTGGATAATGAGATCAAATATGGGATCCAATGCAAACTCAAATTATAGTCATGTGAGAAGAGGAAAATAGGTATCAAGTAATATGTTCCCTCCTTTTATGTATATTTGTTGACCATTAATTTAGCCTTGTTATTTAGTAATATAACCATGAAAAAATAGTTTCTTTTAACAAATCAATTAACATCCATTGTAGTTCAACAGTGAGGCAAACCCACCAAATCTAAATTTCATTTAAAACAATTGATTGGATTTTGTTTTAATGATTTTATTGAAAAATTTGTCTTTAGAAGAAGATATAGATTGTTGGTAGAATATAGGATCACCCTTAACATTATAGGCGACAAATTCACTCCCAAACACCTTGGATTTCCTTTTACATTTAGACCACCTTCGTTCAAGGATTTCTTCATATTATTTGGTCTAAAAATAGCACACTCACCACCAACCCCAACATTAATATTCATTTTCACTTGATCTAGAATGAAACTTGTAAGTTTAGGAGTCAACTAAATCAATATTGATTTACACCCATTTTCATAGGAACACTACTATAGAAGTGAGATATCTCATCAGTCATTTTAGGCATACGTCGTTGGTTTTTAACCAACGACTAAGTGGGTGATGCTAAACTCAGGACATACATCATAGGTTAACCATACTGGAAACATGCATATATATCATCAGTTCCACGTTATAATCAAACCGACGACATAGCATGATGTATGCAATGAAATTGTGGTTTCTCTTGACCTTTCCTCATTAGTTAATTAAACCAGAACTGACAACTTAATGCTAATTATGTAGCAAAAATGGTTTCATTTGATAGTTCCTTGTCAGTTAATTAATGAGACATAACCACTGACTTTTTCAGTGAATAAATAGTGAAAATTAAGATATATTATGTCGGTTTACCATAGGAAATTGATGCAGTGTTTGTATGTAGTTAGTTATTTTGAAATAACTCATGAGAAATGTCAATGTTTTTTAGATAGTAAGTCTGCAGAACTGATGTCCGACTACTAGTCTATTTGTTGTCTGTAGTTCATCAGAACTAAAAGTTCATCAGAGCTGCAGGCCTCTAAAACATCATAGTTTAACAATAGGCCAGTTACCTACAAGAAGAAAGATATATAATATGAATACATATGCATTTGATACAATATGCACAAACATGCCATATGACCTTAACATTCTATCCATGTTTCACTTCAAATGTACACGTATGCATGAACTCATAACTCAATTGATTCACTTCTCAGCCACACATTCAATTTCATACATATGCATAAATACACATCATTCTCCTTCTCATTCACTTGACATTCAATTCAAACACACATATGCATGAATACATATCAACATCATCTTCCATAGAGTTTAAGTCCACAAATGTATAATAATATAACAAACAAAAAACTGACATCAAAGTTTGAACTACAAAAATATAATTTAGCACTCCCAATTCTAACAAGTCCACATGTTTGATAAAGCAGTCTGCCCATTGTTTGTGTAGGTCATTCGGTTGCTCCAATGTATAGGCTTCATTAGTGTAAAAAATCTGCAAAGAGAATGAGACGTAATTCTTACTAGATTTGATTGTTTGTATTATCAAAGGAGACTACTGAATTAATTTATGATCCAAGACTAATACCATTACCTTCTCTATACATTTTATATGTGTCATTTGTGTGATAATCTTCTGCATGTACAACATCACATAATATGTGCATGCTCAATCATTATCTTGTACATGGCACTTTAGATTTACAATTACGTTGATAAATGTAATTAAGCAGCGTTGATAATATATATGCATTGGAATGAGAAAACTACATCAACACTCCTCCAAGCTACTTATTTCTTTTTTATCAACTTTACCTTAACTGTTGGAATGCTTTCACAGCCCTATAAATTAAATCAACAAATATGTTGCATTATTAAACTGTCATATGATGCAAATATTAGTAGCTATTTTGAGCATGGAGAAACTATACTTACGCATGAATTGCCAATTTCATTGTGTGTCCCTCATTTGGTGTTAGTTTTATATTCAAAGGATCAATTAAATACATAGTATAATACTTGGGAACAATCAATAACAATTGTCAATGTTGATTTCTAAGTGAACAGAAGGCAAATAAAATAAAAATAAAATTCCACAACAATTGTATTCATAAATTAGAAATATAAATAAGAATCTCAAAACGTACACATCATTGAATGGAGATATGATCACAGTTGTGAAAGTATCAAAAACCTTCATTGCAGTAGTCACATAATCTTTGATGCCATTCGAATATCTAACTACATCACTAATCATTGATGGCATTAGAAATGCCACATTTGATATTTCGAACTTAACAGCCACAAAATATAGATGACTGAACATATATATATATATATATATATATATATATATATATATATATATATATATATATATATATATATATATATATATATGTGTGTGTGTGTGTGTGTGTGTGTGTGTGTGTGCAATAGTCAGTTAATATATAGGAAACAATTATAAATATGTATTCTTCACATATGATGAGGTATTTAGTTTCATCGTATCCAAAGTCTATCACTAATGTATTCTTTTAATTATACTAAAATGGCTCTAAAACATGTTTGAACATTATAACAATTTCATGATCTATACCTACAATCTCCTCCTAATGTTCAAACATTATAACAATTTCATGACCATGGTATCTGATTGTTCTATATTGTCTAACCATACAGTCAACACCTTGCAGTTAGGGCCTAAGGAGTCAAACAACTCTTATAGAATAAAATGTGGGGGCAACGGCTTCAAAACCCTAGGGTGCTTTTTAGATATTGTGCTCTACATGCTTATATTCTCATATTAGCTTTCAATTATTTGTATAAATTTTAATATGTATTTCCATGCCTTAATAAATACAACGAGTCATTTGAGGCCCCAATTAAAGTTGCCTTCAAACTCTCCGACTATGGTGGCATCCCGGTACTCATATGGGAGAGGTGCATCTCTCCATGTCAGAACGATGTGTATGACGCTCATAGGAAAATGATCAATGGGAAGGTGTATACCATGAAACATATCAACGAGTGAATAAGTCTCGGCATCTGCCATGACAATGTATGATGGAACATCGACGAAAAGATGTCATTTTATGACCACCTACAATTTCTTGAAACACAAAATTTAAATTGACACACATGCATAATCACTTGAGGGATTACTTTGTCACGATGTATATAAAAATGACTTAAATTGAATCTTACCTCGACTGTGTCATGTGGGTCCAAAGGACTACTCCCAATACACTACATGGGCATGTGACATTGTACTGATTCTATGACTGCTAGAGGAGCTTGTGTCACTTGAGAAGCCTTAGACTCCTCCAAGGATACCGTTATCATTATTTTCACTTCCTCCTAATCCATTTCCCATTTCTTGTCATATTTGTGTCTTTGATGGGATGTGCCAAAAAAGTTTTATCCAAAACCTATCTCCACCGGCCCTAGCACGTCCAGGGTGCTCTTCTATCCCTAGAGCAAACATCAATTCATTGTGTGTGCCCTGAGGGGTGAACTTTCACTCCTTTGTTTGCTCACCCAGCTCCAACCGTTCATCATCAAAACCTACTAACCATTAAAACTTAACAATCTAGTGAAAAAATAACATGGACATATTGTGAGACCAAGAAATTTACTATTTTGAAGCCACCTCATGGGTTTCTTGGACAAAAAAATTCTTTGAATTTGTTTTCTATTGTATATATCCACTAAATATAATGAGGCAATCATCCAGAAGCACTAGAAGACTCAACAGTAGAAGGAGTACAAGTAGAAGACCCTTTCTCTTTCTCTCTCAATTAGCACCATTTAATATACCCACATGAGTCCAACCACTGGTTGCGCACATTCTTGTCACTCCTTTATTTTTTAGCATCGTGAATGGTCTGATTAATTCAATAAGAAATATTCTTAAGTAATCATAAGAAATTATAAAAGTGTAACTAATTCAATACCTTGAAAGCATCTATTTTTCTCTACTTAACAAACTCCATCCAATCTTTTTTATCAAGATAGGGCGATTGCATAGTGGGGTTCTTATCCTTCTTGTCTCCAAATATGTAGTATCTTGTTAGGATTGTCCATCAATCTATATGTCTTATCCCGACGAGTTGCATAAAAGACTTGCGATGCAACTTTTCATCAAGCTCATACCAGCCCTATAAAAGATTCAACATTCACTACTTTTTAGAAATATGAAAAGAAAGAATAGGAAAAGACTAAAAAAATGTAAATGCATATATCTCACTGCTATCTCACTCCAAATGAGGTCTTTATTGGCCTTAGTCACTTATCTCCTATTCTCAACACAAAGAGGTACTTTGCTTTGATCAAGGACCCCACAGTAGCTAACAAACTCTTTGGTAATCGGTGTTCTTGCTTCTTCAATGAGGCCCTTCTTCCCTTCCCTATTTGAGACAATTTTCACCAAAGTTATCCCTCTCTTATGTTTGGAGTTATCAACATTGTCATCGCCCTGTTAGGGTTCCTGGAAGGATCCTCACTCTCAAGATCCTGATGCTTGCAATCGATGTGCTCCTGGTCAGATGCCATCTATGAAATCAAAAGTAAGCATATGAAAAGTCAGATCACATGTAAAAAGTCAAATGACATATGAAAATGTCAGCTCACATATGAAAAAATAAACATGTTATATAATGCATATAACATATGATATATTACATGTAGTATATCTCAAACTAGCATCACTTTTGTGTGATATTCACATGGATAGTCATCAGTGTTAGATTCAACATTTACACTTGGTAAGCCAACAAAGAATGGACTAGAGTCATCATACTTATCACAGTGGTCTTATTCATTTATAGAATCTGAAATGAACTATCTTTTCCCATGAAGAACGATAGACTAATTTTCTTTTGCTAGATCGTCGATATAGAATACCTACTTTTCTTGTGTTTCCATCATGAATGGTTCATCCTTCTCACTTATCCACTCAAAATTCACTATTGTGAAACCGATTTTGTCAACTACAACCCTTTTCTTGTTATCAACCCATTTACAATGGAACTGTAAACTCTATGTAGTCAATTTCCCATATGTCTTCAATGACACTGTAATAAGACACATTTCCTTCATGTGGACTCTTATCCTTGGCACTATAAAAATACAACAAAGACACCTGAAGAGTGACCTCACTATTTTGGATAATGCTCTTATCATCTTGACATTTTGTGTAGTATGAAAATCCATTTTTGTCAAACCCTTCGTAAGATGTAATTTGCGTCTTTGGCTTATACGTGAGCCATTTGATAGTTTCTATAACATTATTTGGTGTTTGAGATAGTTGACTTAATACTTTCTCTTCAAATCACCTAATAAATGTGTGATTATTCTCTCTAGCAAGCTGCATTAAACTGGCTTGGGGATAAATTTTCTTGATCTCGTTGGTGTGTTCAGTGAAATAAATGTCCACGTCATCAATGTTGTGTAAAACATACAAGTGTGCGTGTTCCCACTGTGAGCACTGATATTTATCTGTCGTTCTCCCAAAGTACCTTTGTCAGAGTAAACATCAAGATTCATAGTATTGGCATGAGTTTTGTTGCAACTCAAAAAGTCATTGCAAAAGTCCATAACCTCCCTAGAAATATATCCCTCAATGATACTCCCCTTGGGGTGACAACGGTTCCCAACATCACCTTTAAAAACACTAATGTACGACTCAAAAGGATACATACAATGCAGGAAAATTGGACCCAACATTTTCACTTCCCTGGTCAAATGGACAACTAGGTGTACTGTGATATCAAAGAATGAAGGGGGAAAATACTACTCAAGTTGGTACAGGGTAACGACCACTTCTCTTTGAAACTTATCTAGAATCTCACAATCAATTGCTTTGTTGCATAGAGTGTTGAAGAAGAAGCAAACCCTAGTTATTGCAAACTTACATGCTTAGGAAGGATAGCTTGAATAGTCACATGCAATATATGTTGCATTAGAGTGTGACAATCATGAGATTTAATACCTATCAGCTTCAGATCCTTCATTGATACCAATATATGGATACTAGATGAGTATCCCTGTGGTACCTAAATAATAAGCAAGCGTTTGCAAAAAGTTCCCTTCTCCTATGTAAACAAGGTGTAACAAGCAGAAGGTAAATATGTGGGGCAATCCTTGGTAAATTCTTTTGTTAATTCTTTCCTTATACCCATTTCACATAGTTCCATCTTTATCCTTGCCTTTTAATTAAACAAAGTACAAATGATGTTATCACAAACATTTTTCTCAACATGCATGACAACAAACTGTAAATGAGCTCCAATAAGGAAGATCCCAGAATATCGACCTCTTTTTGAATGAATACTTTTCACCTGTGGGAGTAGTACATGGTCTCTTACCAAAATGATTTACAATGTTGCTTACTCTTGCATAAAAATCCTCCCCTAACATAAGTTTAAGGGAACTCTGTTCCTCAATTGATCCATTGAATGTTTTGTGAAACTTTCAGTAAGGATGCACCTTTTGCTAAAACCTTTGATGACCAAGATATATAGTCTTACCTCCATGTTTTAGTTGGATTGAATCAGTATTTTCCTCACATACAGGCAATGCCTTGGTTCCTTTGATGTTGTATCCAGACAAGTTCCCATAAGCAGGAAAGTCATTAATAGTGCAAAACAACATAGCACATAAATTAAACATCTTTCTATGCAAATCATCATAAGTCATCACACCTTCTCCCCAGAGTTTCTTTAGGTTATCAATCATAGGTCCAAGGTAAACATCAATATTATTTCCAATTTTTTGGTTCTCGAAACAAGCAAGGATAGCATGACATATTTGTTCTTCATACACAACCACAGAAGAAAATTGTATATAGCAATCATGACAGACCAAGTGCTATGTTGACTGCTTAATGTTCAATATGAATTCATCCCATTAGTACAAAGTCCAAGTCTTAAATTCATGGATTCTTTTCCAAATTTGAGATATAATAAATAAATATTCTTCCATTGCGAGGAATCAAAACACATGTTGTAGCATATCATCATTATTTTTCTTTACCTCTACATGCCAAGATAAATTTTGTGCAACTAATATATTATCAAACAAGCATTGAAACGGTGGCATTATAGGAAGATACTACATCACCTTGGAAGGAGACTTGGTTTTTATCTTACTCGATGTTGTCCTTTTGTACCTAGACGCCCCACATTTCGAACATTCTTTCATATCGATATAGTCCTTTTGAGGCAACACACAATCATTCAGGCATGCATGTATCTTCTTATCCTCCACTCCCATTGGGCACAACATCTTTTTCATTTCATATGTTGAGATTGGAACCTCATTGCCTTCAAGGAGAATTTCTTTCAACAAAGACAATAGAGAAGTGAAGTTTTTACCGTTCCATCTATTGTTAACCTTCAGAGCATACAATCTCAATACAATGCTCAATTTTGCAAACTTAGTACACCTAAGTATACTAGTTTCTCAACATTGTGCACAACATTTCTAAAAAAGGAGATGGATATGTAAAATTTACCTCGCAACTATCTAGAATTTCATCAACCATGTATGTTGGAATTGGTTCATTCTCATCAACATCTCAGTCTTTTCTTCTTCAACACAACTTCCACTACCAACATTTGTTGATCTCACACTAAGAATCTCTCCATGCCAGTGCCATTCTATATAGCCATTTACAATCCCATTGCACATGACATGTGTCAACAGTGTAAACTTCAAGTTGTTACCACAATTCCTGTAGGGGAAATAGAACCTATCTACGGGTTGCTTTCTATGTTCCTCTACAAATCTTACAAACTTATTGAGACCATTAATAAACTCTGGAGTGATTTGGATTATACATCCATGATCGATCCATTATATGATTAGATGGGAGATGAGTACCTCATCAGGTGTTAGCTAATAAGTTAATTTTAGAAGAAGAAAAATATGTTTGAAATGAGCCATAATCATCTATTAGCATTGACATTCATGAATGTGTACCACCTATCCCATTATTGAGAACTTCATCTCACTCGTAAGTGTATAATGTGTGTTCAATTTCAATAGATTTTGGCATCACCCCACAATTCTCCAAGTACACCAATGTAGATGGGAAAAACCCACCTACATATGGACCCAGAGAACAAAAGGGGAAATGTTGTCAAAGTTTATTGAAATCGAACACGCATTATACACTTACATCCTAAGTGAGATGAGTGCTCATGAAAAGTACCAAATCGGGGATTATCCAAAGTTCACTTCTAATGAGTAAATCTCATATGGGTTTCTAGGCCAACAACATGGTTTAGAAATTAGGCTTAAACTTTACCTAATTTGTGAGCAATTAAGCATACATATTTGTTGGCAGTAAAGCTGGGTCCAACACCCCGACCCTAGCAACGCCGCTCTGGCGATTTTCTAGGGCTTCCTAGGCGATCGATCCCTGCTCGGGGGAGGGGGAGGCCGACTGCCAGCTGACTGCTCCTTTCTCCCCCAGGGTGCGTCCTCCTGCTCGTCTTCTCGGGGAGCATCATCATCTAGGTTCACGTTCTTTCTGCTGGGCGGTGTCTTCCCTGACTCGCTGATGCCTGGTGTCCAAGCTTTCGAGCCCGCTTCACTGGCGTTCGCCTCCATCCTGCGATATCTCCAGATCCATTTTGTACGGCGGAGCACGAGGATCCTGACCCCCGATCGGCTGCTCCCTGGAGGGCGAGTCCCTCCTCTTTTCCATTTTTGTTATTAGTTTGGTCTTTTCTTCTTTGTCTGTGTGGTGCCCTTCGGTTGGGCAGCGGGCTTAGACAACCCCCAGTCTTTTTTGCAGGTGAAGGGGTCAAGCGGGGCCTATTTCCTAGTGTGGGTGCTCCCACCCTGCGGCCTTCTTCGTCCTCCTCAAGCCTTTTCTTGAGTGTGGAGGGAACGTCGAGGTGGTTTGGGAGTGATGGTGGGGTTCCCTGTGCTTTCCCTACCCCCACCCTTCACCCACCAAGGTCCCCCTTCTATGTACACTTGACCTTCTGGGTTTTGGTCGTCGGTCCGCCCAATGCCTGGGTTGCACTCTATCTGTTTGGTCTTTTGTTTGTGTGAGTTTTTGCTTTATTTGCTTTACTTTCTTTGTTGTGTTGTTGTGTTTTGTTGTAGGCGTCTAGCTGGTTGTAGTTATGGTCAAACTCTCGTCATTCTGGTGGGCTTAAGCATGTATGAGTTGGTGATCTCTGTTGGTTGTACTGCTACCTCCTTTTCCGATATCCTCAGGGGCTCGTGCAGATTGAAGGTTTCCCTTATTGATAGCTGCTTTGGACAGCCACAACGTAGAGGGTTCGTGCATGTAATTTACCTACCGCTTCCCAATCTGAGCCTGTGTGCTATGTCAGTCTCTCAAAGGAGTCATGTTTGGTACTTCAGTGTGAGATTACTATCTTGTAGATGTCGTATGGCTTGTTTTGAATGATATTGAACTGTTTCCTTCAACAACAAAAAAGCATACATATTTAAGAAAGTAATTAAGAATGCATATATATATTAGGTTCTTAACCTATCATTGACCACCTAGATCACAAGAAACATCCGATTAAGATAAGATCACATGCATGTATTAGATTCTCATCACTACCCCGGATAGCTCCATTTTAGGGTTTTTGTCAAGTTAGGTTCAAGTTTTTTATTAGCATATTTGATGATCTTCTACTGATTTAGGGTCTACCATGAATGTGTATTTCAAGTTTCAAGATATTTCAAGGTTTCATTAATTTCCCATGATTATTTCAAGGTTTAAGTCATATATGTACTATGTAGGGTACAAATTCTCATAATAGTGCATAAAAGGTTCATGATTAGTAAGATCAATAGATAACCATTATTCAACATTTCAACATACATTCAATTATCAACATAGATACACCACTGTATTTAACATTTCAACATACATTCAGTTTTCACAAGATACACCATTATATTCAACATATTCAATTATCACACTAGGTCATCACTAGTGGACCTAGAGTCACATACACCATCATATCATAACATAGTGTGAACATAGACATTAGGGTCTCTAATCATCGTGGAGTTACTGATTTCAAGCATAGAAAGGAGTTTTATGACAAATTAGGTCAAAACTATCATGTAGTTACATTTGGAAGCATAGTAGGAAGAGGCACCAATAGAGGATGAGCAAGACAATGGAGAAGAAGGAGTAGGCATCAGCAGAGCTTTTTGACTAGTGCTCACCAAAGAACAGTGTTGGTGCTCTCTATAGAATAGTTTCAGATGAAGGTGAGATGGAGGAGGAGCAATTGATAGAGCTTAGAGGAGGAGAGAGGTGGAATAACTCATAGGAGGAGGAGGAGTGGCGATCATCCTTGGTATCATGAGAGGTCTATTAGATAGTAGGCTCATGGGGAGGGGAAGCGGGATAAAGGTTTCTCAAAGGGTTAATTAATAGATGCATACATGGTTGGTTATTTTAAAAACTGACGACGTACAACCTACGTCATTGGTTGCAACCAAAACACCGCCGATAAAACAATTGTTCAGTGTTAACTATGTCATCGGTTGACTAGACAAAACTGTCAACTAATGTTGCAACCTAGCGATACATACATCATCGGTAGAGGTGATAAAATCCGACGAGAAAAACCAATTTGAGAGGAAAAAAATTCATGAGAGACTTGGTGTGAACCCCTTCCTCGTCGGTCCATATATGTACAATCGATAATATATACAAATAAGAATTATAAGGAAACATTCGACGTGTAGCCCTTTATCTCATTGGTTATTGTTGTAAGGAGTGGGACCCAAGAGGGGATCTACTCCCTACTTTATTTGAGGAATAAATACATCTATTACAAACACACTCAGAAGGTATGCTAGAATGGGTGTAATTTTTTTCTTCTCAAATGATAGCATGCATAAAGACCAAAGAAGAGCAGCATAATAATATTTCATGACTATATTCAATTTTTCCAAAAGTATATCATCATCTCCCATAAGTGATTTTACATGAAAGTTATAATATCAAAATCTAAGTAGAGGGATATCTAGCTATCTCAAGTCTATCTCCCTAAGAGCTCCACCTAGCACATCCATGTCTCCATGTCTAGTCATCCAAGTCCTATAGTTGGGGTTGGAAGCTTATCACAGAAGAGAAGACAAAATAGAAGTAATCAGCATAAACTCATGTATATGCATATAAAATAAAGATTGAGCAATATAAGGAAAAAGGACATTAAGTATAACAAGGCTTCCTATAGAAGAGGAAATTACTATCCAAATAGATATCAAGAGGGTAAGAATTTCAATAAAAGGATAACCTAGAATAAGAGATTTATTTCCTTAAAGCAATGTCACAATAATAATATCACAAAACATAAAATGTTGTCTGGTGAGTAAAAAATTAGCATATGCTAAAAAGTAGTAAAGGAACCCATATATTCCATACCAAGGACAGGAGGACTAAAACCTTAGTGCTAAATAAAATATAGAGTTTGCAAGAAGATTGAAATCTTAGTGCATTGGCAGAAGGACTAAAACCTCAGTGCCCAAAATATTATATATCACAGGAGGACTAAAAGCTTACTACAACGGCAAGAGAAATAAGACCTTAGTGCCCAAAACCTGTGGGCTCTGATCTCCAAACCATGACATAAACACGATTAAAACTTAGCGGAAGCGAATCGGTAATTAGCGGAAGACAAAAATCACGGGAAATTAAAACTTTTCGAGATAAGAACTTGTATCCATAAAAACTCCTTTCATAAAGAGAGGTAACTGTTTACATCTCAGGATAATTACTTCTTGAGTAATTATATACATCAAGATACAAAATCTCAAGATCACATAACACAAGACTCCAAGACCTGAGAGTACATAGGACACATAGGACTGACTCTAACTACACCACATGGCAGGACAAATCTCCACCTGAGATTACTGCTGCCCCTGGTGCTACTGCTGCTGAGACTGGTCACCTGTAGGCTGGTTCCTTCGTCTCTGACGTCCACCTAAAAAGTTGAAATCTACGGGGTGAGACAATTATACATAATTGTCCCAGCGAGAGTTATAACTCTTCGCCAGAAGCTTTATTATAACATTTAAGAATATCATAAACAGTAAAGCCTTCAAAGTATCCTATAACAGTTGCAAGTATAACAAGATCTCTTCAATTAGGAGATATGAAGAATATAAGCACTATTGCAATGTAACATCAATCAACTAACTTGGAGTTATCTCTAAAAAGTTATGCTACATGGTTGATTATGTTTTACAACAACATTATGCCCTGTGGAGATGAGGCTTACCACTCATACTCCAACTGATCGCTGAGAAGCCGCATCAGTATCATACATAGGTCATTAAGAGAGTCAGATTCTCATGACCTTCACCTTCCTCAGTCAGTAAGAGGATCACTTGTAGGACATCTCGTGTCTCTACTACTATAGCTCACCAGGGTAAACTGGTCCTTCGCTATTCTAGAGTCACAGTGGCGTTCTGTACTCTCTTCGTCATCAGGAGGTTTCATATTTACCTACCACTGATACGGATATCTGTGCTTTCTTCGTCATCAAGAGGTTTCATGTTTACCTACCACTGATACGGTATGGAACTATAGTGAAGGATGGATGGATTCCACATCTACATCACTTTCCTACACTAGGATGTAAGGTTCTACACATCCATGTACCCCACATACTCAAAAGTATGTGCTCCAGGAGTTCCCTGAGGAAAACCTGTTTCACCATCACTTAATTTCTGACAATGATGGATCTATGATTAGGGCTCTACATTATACTTGATTAGTTAGGTACATTCAGTATTCTTTAACAGCATACATTGTTCTTCAAACAATAACAGTAGCATAGCAGCTATAAAAGAAGAATACTAAATGTAACAGGCCTAACTTATATCAATCATCATTTCTCATTATCCTCATCACAAGTCATCTCTAAGGCATGACCTTGATGGTATTCATGGCTCTCATAGCCCATTATCAGCATAGGATGCCACTGGCAAGGCATCAGATTACTTTACTTATTCATAAGGCTAAGAACATGCCTTTAATGAATATAACATCAACATCCATACCTGGATATGATTACCCTCATATCAGAACCTGCATGGTTAATATATCTTGATAAAGGTAATACAACAATAAGGAATGTACTTCCTACTCTTGTCATAAGAGTTAAATCTTTAACTCAAATCAAATAGAGTTTAATACTCAAAAGCATGCCATTACCCTTGAATTAGGGTTTACTATTCACATTACATGTCATCACCCTTGAATTAGGGTTTACTATTCACATTACATGTCATCACCCTTGAATTAGGGTTTACTATTCACATCAAGGTGAATTAAACTCATAACATCATCATGTATGAGTAACATCTTCATTGATGTTCTTGGTTTAGTTAAAGGTTCATCATTTATCATAATTAGGGTTTCTATGATTTCACACAGGTGGATCATACCCTAATTATGCTCATTTATGTGTATTGGGGATGCTTCAATTGAGTTTCCACTTAAAAAGGGTACTTTCTCTCTCTAGAAGTACTTTCTCTCTCTAGAAGTACTTTCTCTCTCATCATAAGGTTAGGTGATGTCAACATCACTCTAAAACAGATTGGATTGAGTCATCATAGGCTAACATAGCCAAAAACATCATCATTATGTGATTTAGAGTTACTTTCTCTCTCTAGGGTACTTTCTCTCTCTAGAAGTACTTTCTCTTTCATCATACTAATGGTGGATGATAACATTAGACTAGATCAAGTTGGATAGAGTCATTATGACTAAAAACATCATTCTCATGTAATTAGAGTTTGAATTGAGCAATGTATAACTCGATTGACCCTTCAGGGGTATATTGGTAATTCACCCCATTGATCATCATTATGGTCAAAACCTTAGTCAAATAACCCCTTAATATCCTAGGTTGTCATTAGGATTTGATTAGGGCAACATTGAACCATTTACATCATCAAATGATTGAATGTGGTCAACTTTGAATCACATTGATTAATTTCAATCATTAATCATTAATTGAATTGAGATCGGTTGAAAGTGTTGACCATTTGCCCACTTTGACTTTCCAAGACCGCGAGCCTCCTTCTAGCTCCAAGACCGCGAGCCCCCTTTTAGGGTTCAAGACCACGAGCCCCCTTTTAGGGTTCAAGACCGCGAAGCCTCCCATTGGTTCAAGTTAATGTTGAGACCGCGAAGACCAATTTGAGTTGAGACCGCGAGGGTCATGAAGACCGTTTGCCCTTCTTTGACCTCAGGAATGCGAGGCCCTTCGCGGTCTTGAGACCGCGAGCCTCCTCTCGATCTTGAGACTGTGAGCCCCCTCACGGTCTTGAGACCGCGAGCCCTCTCACGGTCTTGAGACCGCTTGGTCCTTCAACAAGGCTCAAAGGTGCAACCACTAATGTCAAACGATGTTGAAGCCTTCAAAAGGTCCAATCTATGTTGACCACTTATGGATTGGGTTAATCAAGATTATGCTTGACCAATTGGCCAACCAATTTACCCTCAATTTTTGACCAAGTAGGATTGAAATCGATTCAATTAGGGTCTATCAATGTTCACCCATCAACACTCAACAATGTGACTCAACACAAGGTTGAACCTTTCAATTGAGCTCCAATTGGGCCCAAACTTGGCCCAAACGGTCTTGAGGTCATGTGGGTGGACCCCACATGGTCTTGAGACCGTTTTCCCAAGATTTTATCAAAGTATAAGGTGATTTGATAGGGTTGAACCATGATTGACCCACAAAATAGAATTTTGATTAAATTGATAACTTATTTGCGATTGGGTCCTCAATTGGTCAAAATACTCAACCCTAGACCTTCAAACGGTCTTGGGTGATTGTCCTCTCGGTCTTGAGACCGTTTGGATGAGTTCCAAACGGTCTTGAGACCGTTTGCCCATCAAATTTTTGGATTCTAGTGGAAATTCATCAAGGTTGAACAAATTGAGTTGTTGATTATATCAATATTTAATTGCAATGTAAATTGGTGTAAAAGTACCTTCAATTGGTCAACAAATCTTGACCCCAGACCTCCAAACGGTCTTGGTTGATTGCCCTTGCGGTCTTGAGACCGTTTGGTGACCCCCAAACGGTCTTGAGACCGTTTAGGTCAATCAACCCTAAAAACCCTAATTAGGTCACCATAATTTCAGTACTGATTTTACCTAGGGTTAGCCCTAGTATTCACCCTTCAAATCTTAGCCCGTTTGGAATTAGACCATCAAACTTGGTGAGTTGTTAATTAACATAATTTTGAACAGTAATCTCATACGGTCAACGCTTAGTCAACGACCTTACACGGTCTTGAGACCATTTGCCCAAAAAGGCAATTTCAGACCGTTTGAAAATCAGCAATTTATTCATTTAAAGTTGTGACTTAAAAAGGTCATATCTCCCGATTCCTTTGGATTTAGTCTCCCAAATTTTGAGGGTAATTAGCCTATATAATTAGGAACAGATTTCTTATACGGTCCACGCTCGGTCAACGGGGCCAAACGGTCTTGACACCGTTTTCCCTGTCGCAGTCTCGAGACCGTTTGCTCACCTCGCGGTCTTGAGCCCGAGAGAGCAAACTGTTAGGACCGTTTAAGGAAAAGAAAAGCGGTGGATTTTTATTGGAAATCACGCCTTCATCTTCTATCTCAAGAACAGTACAGATATCCCACGGGTTTGCTTGCAAAATAGCAGGGAAAAGTAGGGAAACACTAAGAGCTATCATCAAAACGCATATAAAGATGTACATAGTAAAGCATGGGTTTAGAGTTATAAAACCCACCTAAAGCTTGCTTCTTGAGCTCCAAGCTTTCAAGCTCCAAGCTATAATGGCGTCTTTGAGTTCTTACAGGTTGGCCAAGGTGAAAACTCCAAGGAAGGATGAAAAGAGACGGCTAGAAAGATAGGGTTTCGAGAATTAGCCATGAAGCTGACCTTGAATTCAAATTCTAACCATGGAATTAAGCAAGAAGAGGGGTTTAAACCTACCTTTCACCCCTTGTTCGTCCTCCTAAGCTCCAAGGCAGTCCTTGGTCGTCTTTGGTGAAATGAAACAGTAAGGGAACGAAGGGTAAGTTCCCTTGCAACTAAGGGAAGGAGAGCTTATATACATGGGGTAGGATTTTCAACATTAGTTCATAAGTTTCCCTTAATTCCAACTAAGTCCTTCCTTTATTACTTTCTCGTCCCTTCCTCTTTATTCTAAGGACAAACCTTATCTTAAGTTATAGAAAAGAAGGCAAGGAAGAACAATCTAATAATAAAGTTCATACTTAAAGGGATATTGCACATATACCCTGATTATTCAATCACAAGGCATATTTCATAACTTGATAACTCAATTGAGGTGACTTCCTAATCATTTCTTCTCTAAATGATGGCAAGAGTCTAAAAAGATACTTTAGATGACATTCTTTACAAATTGCATCCCTTAATTTGGGTAAATTGCATTTTACCCCAAATTAGGGTTTCAAGCCCTGGGATTGCTTCCACAGCTGCACCTTGGTGCCCTAGCTTGGGAAATCCCTCAAACTTTGCCAAAGAGATTCTCATGATGTCTCAACATCATAGGAACATCTCATCATGTGCAAATTGCAAGCTAACCCTTTCAACTGGGTAAATTGCACATAGGTCCCTGTATATCAAAACAATGCTACAACTTTAAATAAAAAGGAGCAAATACTGAAATATACGTTTCTGAGAAACTTAATTACATGCTCACAGTTAATCACAAAGATTTATTCACATATTTAGGCAAAACACCTAGGGTTAACTCATAACCCAGGTCAGGGATGTTACAAAACCAATATGGTGTCACTACTTCTAGATTGACTAGACAATCAAACATGCAAATAGAGCAGGGAAGATAAAGTATAGTCATATTCAAATGAAGGATGAGATCATCCAAGTGATATCAATGGGGTTAGAGGACCCATAAACAAGTATTTAATAATCTCCATAGTCAGATGCATCATAAAATCATGAAGTCCACCACAAGAAGGTTAGGGTATCAAATATTCAATATAGTGTTATCACAAGGAATAAGTGGGACAAGCTACATATTTGAAACCGTCAAGAATATCCAAAGGAATAAGATAATCACAAGATCCATATGAAAAGATAATTTCTCACATAATTCAACCTCTCATAGGATAGAGAAAAGTGTGTAGGGAATATGTCCAAAGGACCACGAGAGAGATGAAACATAGGTTCTTTCTCAATATAGAAGTAAGGGAATGCAACATTGAATAAGAGAGAGAGAAATCAGATCAGCTGCTCAATATAACTCATAGGAGATGTAACATACCTTAAATGAAGTCTACATATGTCCAAGGTCAAAATCCAAACTCCATTTCAGTCCATAAAAAAGCTATATTGGCATATATGACATTACGATATGGTTTACATTAATTACATATATCCTAAAATTTTCCTTTTATTATTATTAAATTAGGTGATCAAAACCACACCATCTTCAATATTATAGTTTTCTAAGTTCATATGATATTTAATTTTATTTTTAAGACTTATATATAACTAGTTGTGAATTTTAAAATTTCTAACCAGTTAGGAAATCCCACTAACAATCACATATTTTTTGTATCAGAATCATAATTCAAACCATGGGGTAGATTATAATTGTCTAATTCTAAAACATATTTTATTTTAATTTTATGACTTACGATTCATTTATAATGGATTTACAAACTCTGACCAATCCAAAAATCCTATAAATTCATGTATATCTGTTTATACATAAAACACAATGACATGGCCCAATTGGAAATGGCCAACTGGTCTGGGCCAACATCAACTAGGACACAAGTGGATTCAAATGGAAAAGACCAAGTTTCCCATGAAGACTTGATGAAAAGAAAATATCAAAATAGGTCTAAGTAAGTAATAACCTAGGTCATCACCTTCCTTGTCACCCAAAGAACCAGTTGGCTATGGAGAAACAATCATGAATCAATCATTATCTTCCAGAAGTGATCTTAGTGAATCTATGTTGCGGTTGAGCTCCCCTAGTCTTCACAAATCGAATGACCCTCAACATGGGGTGTGCAGTAGTTGGAGGAGTTACCTCTCCTATCTACTGTGAGATCAGGAGAGCAAGAAATCGCAACATTGAAAATCAAATACTCCAAAAAAGAAACAAGGTTCTATTGACTTGAGAGTTATACATTGGCCATATTTTGATCGATGACTTAACCATTCCATTCCTATGTATCTAATATGTTTGTTCAAGATTGATTTAAGGCTTTAGGTACATGAAAAGGATCAAATTACATAAGCCCTAGCTTGTCCAAGTTCAAGTCAAAAGCAATGCAAGTGTGCATTTTGGGAAATCACTCCAAATGACCTTAGATGGTTTTTGTAATCACTTGTATTGATTATATGACTTGTAACTAAGATGAGAAAAAATCAGGGACACTTAATTCTAAATCACTCAAATGTCAGTTTAGAAAATTTGTCACAAGTTGTTTATCAGTCAAGTTGTCAAGGCCAAGATTCAATAAGAGTGGGAAAATTCCTTCAAGGCCAAATACTTGATGCAAGTGTGGGTAAGTCCTTGTTGAAGTTTGGAGACATCTTTATCGAGTGGGTAAGTCCTTGGATGTATGGTGGTCTCCTTGTATCTATTATGAATTAATATAAGTATACACAGATTTCAAAGTCCTAGATGTTGACCTCTTTAGGTAGTGGATTGACTCTCTCCTAGTTTAGAGAGTGGAACCACTCTAAACCACCTTGTCCAAGTGCATGTTTCAATTTCTCTCATCCTTTCCATGCTTTCTTAGTTAGGACTTCGAATTTCTCTTAAGCTATTGGTTTTGATTGATATAATTTGAAGGTCTAACTTATCTTGTGAGAATTTTGAAGCTCTATTCACCCCCCTATAGAGCCCTAGATCCAACAAGTGGTATCAAAGCCAAGGATCTTCTCCAACAATCTTCCATGAGATGAGAAGATGGGTGACAACCTACTTGGTTCACTCAACCTAGAGGGATGCTTGTCCATGTGTCGTCCGGTCTTTGACGGCACCAACTTCCTCTATTGGAAGACGTGTATGTAGTTTTGCATTCAATGGATGAACTTTGATATGTGGAAGGTGATGGTCTCACCATACAATGAGCCAACCAGAGTTGTTTCAACATGGAATGAAGTTGTATTAAAAGAAGCCCAGCTCAATGTCAAAGCCATAAGCATCCTCTGTGCAGCCCTTACCCAACAGAGTTCAACCACATCTCATCTTGGGAACCCACCTATGAGATTTGGGATAAATTATACATTACCTATGAGGGCACAAAGCAAGTCAAGGAGGCTAAGATATACATGTTGAACAGCCTTCTAGAGAACTTCAAGATGGGCAAGAAAGAAGGGATTACAGAGATGTACTCTAGGCTTAATGTGATCATCAATGGCCTATATTCTTTGGGCAACACTTTGGATATAGGTTTAATCAACTCCAAGATCTTGAGGACTCTACCAAAGAAATGGGAGTCAAAGGTGACCTCCATTGAAGAAGTGAGGAGTCTTGGTGACGTCCCAACCGAAGAGCTCATTGGCAACCTCCAAGCTCTTGAGCCAAGGCTTGACAAGCAAGAAAAAGAATCCAAGCAAGAATAGAAGGAAGCTAAGAAGATCAAAGATAGTGCTTTCAAAGAATAAGTGGAGGAGGTAATCCTTCAACAACAACTTTCTTGCCAAACATCTCCCTCCTTCTCTATTGAAGATGATGGCCCTAGTGAGCATGAAGCCAACTACACCAAGGCACTTCAAGGGAAAGCAATCCTCCTCCTCTACTCCTAGATGCTACAAGTGTGGACAAAAGGGACACTACAAGAGTGAATGTCCCAAATCAAGAAAGTCACACCACAAGGGCTTCTCCAAGAAAGAGGAAGAGTACAAGAAGGAGAGAAAGTAAAATATTAAGTAAAAGAAGGAGAAAAGACACAAGAATGCAGCTCATGCAGCTTGGGAGGAATCATCCTCAAGTGGCTCTATCTCTGAAGAAGATGGAGAGTGCCACCTTGCACTCATGGCCTCTACTAGTGAATAAATTGGTGAGTTAAGTGAGGTAAGCTTGCATGAGTTATCTAAGGGAACTCTTATTAATATTCTTGTTTCTACATGTTCTTCTTTTGCTATCCAAAAGAAAAAGTTTAGGAAAAATTATTGATGATTTGTATGCTAAACTTGAAATTCTTGAGCTAAATGAGAAAACTCATCTTGATTCATGGATCAAATTCGATTCAGTGGGATCTTTCACTCCAATTTTAGAGCATTGATAACTTACAAGGGAAATATCTTGATCTTGTGCTCCAATACAATGGAATTGAAGTATAGAATGGTGTTTACCTTAAGAACATTGAAACTTTTAAGGAAGATAACCAAAAGTGCCTAAATGAGCTTGAAACTCTTTAAACTGAAAATGTTGAATTTCAGATCATTTTTTATGCTCGTAGGGATGAGAGGGATGCTTATCTTAAGGAGATTCAATTGCTTAAATCTAAAAATGCTAGGTTTCTTGGTCAAGTTAATGATTTATCTTCTAGACCTATCTTGCCTAGTAATGATATTGCTTTTATTTCTCTTGAGAAAGATTCTTATTTGACTAAAGTCCTCTATTTAGAGGTTGACCTTGTTCATGCTAGAGATGATATTTCTAGCTTGTCTTCTACTATCATATTACTTACTGATGACAATCATAGACTTAGAGCCTCTCTACAGAAATTCCTCAAAGTCATAAACTCCCTAAATGAAATCCTTGATTAGTCTACCAAAAAAAGTGGTACTAGTGGTTTGGGATTTGTAGGGAGAGCACCTAAGGGAAAGAACAAAGACAAAGGTAAGAAAAAGAGCAAGGAAACCTCCTTTTTTATTGGAGAGTCTTCTGGCACTAAGAAACCTACGATTTGTTCTCATTACAAGTGTGTTGATCATTACTCTACTTATTGTCCTTACAAGCCTAAGGGGACCAACCCAAAGATGTAATGAGTCCAAAAGCTAACTCTGGATCCCAAAATTTGATTTTGGAACTGACACTCTCCTTTCTTACAGGAAAAAGGTAGATTGATTGTTGAAAGTGGTTGCACTAAGAATATGATAGGTGATATAAGCCATTTCAACAACAACACTAAAAAGAAAGGAGGTTTGATTACCTTTGGGGACAACAAGAAAGGTAAGGTCAAAGGTGAGGGTGATTTACGTGAATCCTTGTGTATCAAGAATGTTCTTTTTGTGGATGGCCTACATCACAATTTAATAAGTGTAAGTCATTTATGTGATAATGTTTACCTTGTGCTATTTACTTCTTTTGAATGCTTGATTCTAGATTCCTCACCTATAAAGTCATATATATGGGAACTAGAAGTGGTAATCTTTATGTAATTTTCCTTAACTCTATTAAGCATGTTGTTGATAGATGCCTAGTAGTCAACTCGAATGATATTTCTCTTTGGCATCGAATATGCATTAGTTGAGTAAGTTGAGAAAAAAGGACTTGGTCAAGGGACTTCCCAAATTGGATTTTGAAAAGGATGAGGAATTCCAACCTTGTACCCAAGGAAAGCAAACCAAGTCCTCCTTCAAATCCAAAGGAGTCCTTAGTACCAAAAGATCTCTTAAACTTCTTCACGTTGATCTATTTGGACCAATGAGAACTCAATCACTTCGTGGTTCCAAATATTGCTTTTTATTGCCGATGATTTCTCTAGATATACTAGGACCTTCTTTCTCATTTCAAAAAGTGATAGGCTTGATGTTTTCTTGAGTTTTTGTAAATGATTTGAGAATGAAGCTTCTTGCTGGATTGTTTCCATCCGTAGTGATCAAGATGCAGAATTTGAAAACAATCTTGTTGAACCTTTTTGTGAAGAATCTGGCTATGCACATAACTTCTCTTCACCTCGAACACCTCAACAAAATGGGGTTGTAGAGAGGAATAATAGTTCACTACAAGAGATGGCTAGGACCATGATTTTAGAGCAAGACACTTCAAAGAAGTTTTGGGCCGAAGCCATTAGTACCTCATGTTTTGTGCAAAACTGGTTTTTTACACATCCTTCTTTAGAGAAAACCCCCTATGAGCTATGGCGTGGTAGAAAGCCTTATATCGAGTATTTACATGTTTTTGGATGTCCTTATTTTGTTTTGAATACGAAAGATTCTCTTGAAAAGTTTTATCCAAAATCTTACAAGGCTTTCTTTCTTGGCTATAACACTACTATCAAGGCTTATAGAGTATTTAATGTTGATCTTGCTAAAGTAGAAGAATCTATAGATGTTAAGTATATTGAGACCAACCCCTCTATTACCAAAGATATTGTACCAAATGATGATGTTGCAAGTGAGGTAATTCCTATTCTAAAAGAACTTTAACATCACCCAAAATGGAAAATAGGTGGTCATTCAAGAAGAAGAGAAAGATGAAGAGAAAAAGGATCAAACTCCCAGATTTGCAAATAATCAACCAAAAGAGATGATTTTAGGTGATCCATTTGAAAGAGTGAAGACGTGGGCTATATTCAACAAAGAACAAGCCAACAGTGCCTTCATATCACAACTTGAACCAAAGAACGTCAAAGAAACTCTTGGGGATGATGAATGGATCCTATCTATGCAAGAAGAGTTAGAGAAATTTGAAAAGAACAAAGTATGAAACCTAGTGCCAAGATCAAGTGATAGAAATATCATTGGCACCAAATGGGTCTACCACAACAAGCTAGATGAAAGCGGCAAAGTGGTAAGGAACAACGCAAGGTTGGTGGCTCAAGGCTACAATCAGCAGGAAGGTATAGATTTTGATGAAACATATGCACTTGTAGCTAGACTTGAGTCCATTCATATGTTTATTGCTTTTGTTAGTTATAAAAACTTTCTTCTGTATCAAATGGATGTTAAAAGTGTGTTTTTGAATGGTAAAATTGAGGAGGAAGTGTATGTTGCACAACCCCCGGGCTTTAAACATGATAGTTTACCTAGCCATGTTTATTTTTTGCAAAAGGCTCTCTATGGACTCAAACAAGCACCTCACACTTGATATGAGAAATTAAAGAACTTTTTGTTAGATCATGGGTATATCATGCACAAAGTAGATTCTACCTTGTTTCTAAAGCACGCTTATAAGAATTTTCTTATCATTCGAATATATGTTGATGATATCATTTTTGGCGGAACTAACCTTGATCTTTGCAAAGAATTTAGTGATCTTATGCAGACTAAATTTGATATTAGTATGATGGGTGAGCTCACATTCTTCTTTGGCTTTCAAATAAACCAAACCATAGATGGGAACTTCATCAACCAAGGCAAGTACACATTTGAGCTACTTAATTGCTTTGGAATGGAGAACACTAAGACAATGGACACACCCATGTCAAACACTGCCAAACTTGATAAGGATGAAGAAGGTGAAAGGTAGATGAGAATCTCTATAGAGGTATGATTGGAAGTTTACTTTACTTAACTCCCTCTAGACCTGATATAATGTTTAGTGTTGGCTTGTGTGCTCACTTTCTATCAAATCCTAAGAAATCACATCTTATAGTTGTTAAGAGGATTTTAAGGTACTTAACCAAAATCCCAAATTTTGTTCTATGGTATCCCAAGTCAAGGGACTTTACTCTTACGGATTATAGTGATGTGGATTATGTGGATGCTTGATTGATAGAAAGTGCACAAGTGGCACTTTCTTTCTCCTAGGACCGTGCTTGGTGTCTTGGTTCTCTTAGAAACAGAACATAGTGGCATTATCAACTATTGAGGTTGAATACATTGTAGCTGTGAGTTTTTGTGCCCAGGTCCTATGGATGAAGCAAATGCTCCAAGATTTTTTTTAAGTAAAGTCAGGAGGCTATCTTATTCATCCCGCCCTCCTCTCATAGGCGATAAAAAGATTAGTACAAGTACTATCATTTTCAGCAGAATTAAACATGATAGTACTACTACCATTACATCTATCCTTGTCCACCCATCCCATCACTATATCAAGAGGGCGAATATATTTAAAGCTACTAGTGTGAAATTTTAAATGGTGTTTATCTAAGCTATCTATAGTGCCATTACTTTTCCTATCGATCTTCACAATCTTCCAGTTAGGGTGTTGCTTCAGTATGCTCTGGATGATGTCTATCTATACTACGAGCTTGGGATTTTGTTGGGGGCATTCTAATAGATTCAAACACCACCTTACAATCTATTTCAATGATTAGATCTTTTAAATCCAGCCCATGTGCTCTTTAGACGACACTTTCAATAGCTTTGATCTCATCCTAGACCACAGATGCAACCTCACCGTTCGTACCCATACCTTCTAACCATTCACCCTTTTCATTATGGAGGACTACAGCTATAGAGCCTTTGTGTTCTTTGAGAGTTGCATCTGTATTCATCTTGTAGGTTCCCAGTGAATGAGTCTTCCAGTGCATGTTACTAATATGGGTGTCAGTATGGATTTTAGTGATGTGAGCAGGTTGGTAACTTTTAATCGACAACTCTATTTCTTTTAGGATGAATAGAACTTGAAGTCTAATAGGGAGGATGATCTTTTCAAACGTATGTCTATTTCTGCAACTCCAGAGGTACCAGCAAGTAATCATGAATCTACTCCTGCATAACTCATTCCCTGTCAGGCCCATCTTGATCCAAATGCTTAGGTTGGTGTTGAAGAAATCATATGACAGGTCATTATGTAAGATGTGTCTCCATACATCGATTGCATACTTGCAGTCGCAGAAAGCATGGAGGCTCATTTCTTAATACTTGTTGCATCGTGCACAGATGCTTTCTGTAGCCATGTGCCTTCAGACCTTCCTACTATTAGTTAGAACTGCATCATGCGCCAAAGTCCAGACCAGAAATTTGATCTTTGTTGCAACGTTTGCCCTCCAGATCTTGCTCCACTCATCATTGACTCTAGATTCAGGTTTAACTATTATCAAGTTGTAAGCAGAGATGGTAGTATATCGGCCATGTTCTGAACTCTTCCAAACTTTCAAGTCATCAATATTGGTATTTATTGGTGGTTTGATACTCAGGATGGTGTTTACCCATTCATGTGGCAACCAACTCTTTAGAAAATCTATGTCCCAACCACTCTCCTCTGTAACGATGCTAGCTACTCAAAGATCACAGAGATCATCAGGGATGGTAGTAATAGCCAGCTAATGCAGCTTTGTGTCTTGGTTTACCCAGATGTCACTCCAGATAATGGTGTCATTACCATTCATTATCTGAGAAAAAGAGTTGTTGGCGATGAACTTTTTCCCCCATAGGGCAGCTATTGCCAGTCTAGAGACATTAGGCTTCTTCTCAGTGTCATAGTCATTGTATTTTTCTTTCATGAACCTGCACCAGGTGGTGTCACGGCTGGAAGCTATGTCCCAAGCATTCTTCAGTATAAGAGCATTGTTCCACTCGTGCATTCTCCTGATCCCTAAACCGCCATTTTCCATAGAGTTTGTCACTTTATCCCAAGCAACTAGGGAAGTTGGATGGGATTTATAGTTACCCCCCCCCCAGAGAAACTTTCAGATGCTACTATCAATGCGGTCATAGAGGCTCACCAAAAGCACTGTCATCTGCATTACATAAGTAGGTATCACATTCAGCGTCGATTTTATCAGGCAGCAACGACCTACAATCAAAAGGCACTTGGCCACCCACCCACTGATTCTAGAATCAACTTTCTCCAAGATCTCTGAGTATGTTTTCTTTGTTACTCTTGAGTGAAGAATTGGTACTCCAAGGTACTTACCCAAGTCAGTTGTTTCTTTAAACTTCCATACACGGGTAACCTCCCTTCTTGTGCATCTAGGAACGCTGGTTGTAAAGAATACATGGGTCTTCTTTACTGATATGGCTTGGCCCGATGCCTTTTCAAAAGATTTAAAGCAGTTGATAATTATACGCATCTGGTCCCTGGATGCATAACTGAACAGTATCAGGTCATCAGCAAAACACAAATGAGAAACTTTGATTCCACTACGACCCATCTTTATGGGTTTCCATTTGCCTCGGTTAATGAGATCGTCGATCATCTGACATAGACGCTCAATGCATAAGATGAATAGACAAGGAGATAGTGGGTCTCCCTGATGCATGCCCCTACTGGTTTTGAATGATTCAGTGCACTTGCCATTCCAAAGGACTGTTGTATCCCTTGTAGTAATGGAGTTCATAATGTACTGGACTATGTTGGTCGGCAGTTCGAGCTTCAGGAGAGTATATCTAATAAATTGCCAAGATAGCCTATCATAGGATTTGGTTAAGTCGACCTTAATGGCCATGCATTTCACACTCATCTTTCTCTTCATAGTATGAATGATCTCCTGAGTTTGGGAGATGTTATCCATAATCCTCCTGTTTGGAATAAAGTTGTTCTTTCTTTGAGATATCCAATCAGTGATATGAGGCTTGAGTCATTCGACTACTAGTTTGGATGCCAATTTTAGACATATGTTGTTTAAAGAGATTGGTCTTAACTATTCATAGGCTTCTTGTCTTAGTACCTTAGGGATAAGTACGATGATAGAGTTGCAAAGTTACTTGCTCAAGCTCCTTCCTTCTAGAGCATCTTTCACTGTGTGACATATTGACTGCGCCACTTTATCCCAGTTATGAATAAGGAAGTAGTCATTGATGTCGTCCAGTCCCCCGGCTTTGTAAGGATTTGTTGATCTTAAAATGTCAAGGATTTTAGTGTCTACTGATTCTCTAGCAATGTTGCTTTTCTGTTGCTGGCTTAAAGCCTTGAATTTTGTCAGGATGGTGTCTAGCTCAATCTGACTAGTAGTGCCATTAGCAGTAAGCTACATTTGGAAGTATTCACGGACCAGCGCTTTGAGCTCGGCTTTGTTGGTGATCCACTGCCCCTCCCAATTCTTGATCATTGTTATTGTGTTTTGGTGGCGTCGTTGATTTACATAGGCACTGTAAAATTTAGAATTCGAGTCCCCATATCTGAGCTAATTGATATGGGTCCGAGCTTTCCATTCCTCTTCTTCTTCCTATAGGATTTTGTTCAACTCAACTTTCATGTTGATGTATATGTCGTCTGTAATATGGTTGTAGCTCTCTGCCAACTCATTTTCGAGTCGTGACATATTTCCTAGTATTCGTTTCTTGTTCCTTTTCCTCTATTGGAGGTTATTCTTATCCCAATCAATAATGGTGTTCCTTGCATCGTCTAGGGCTTTATTGAAGTTTTTGTGTGAATCCCAATGTTTATCAAGAGTTTGTTTGAAAGCTTTGTCATGTGACCACAAGGTTCTATCTAGAAAATGTTGCGACTTGTTATCTTTCAGCAAAGACTTCACAAGAATAGGGCAATGATCCGATTAGAGTCGGGGTGGGTGTTCGACGGTGAAATGTGGATAGGAACAGATGAACTTCTAGTTAGCCACCGCTCGGTCCACTCTCTCTTGGAGAGTACCTCTCTTTAAGGTGAACTTAGGACCTAAGAATCCCAAGTCTGTGAGCCCAGCATCGGCCAAAGCTTCATGAAATATCCTTGCTTTCGTGTGGTTATAATGTGTACTCCCATATTTCTCAGTTGGCATACTAATGACATTGAAGTCTCCAAGAACAATCCACAGTTTGGTGATATTTAGTCCCATGTGGATGAGGTGTTTCCAAAGTAAATGCCTCACTGGACCATGAGGGCTTACATATACAAATGTGATAATGGTATCATTGTTGACACAGCATGTTAACATTCATTCTGATGATTCTCCTATCTATTGTGATAATACTAGTGCAATTAACTTGTCATATAATCCTATCTTGCATAGTAGAGCTAAGAATATAGAGGTTCTCCATCATTTTCTTTGTGATCACATTGCTAAAAAGGATATCCATATTACGCATGTCGACACAGAAAATCAGTTTGCAGACATTTTCACTAAACCACTAGCTAGATAGCAATTTAATTTTATTAGATATAAACTACTCATAACTGCTTTGAATGAATCTGATATGCCTTCTAGCTATTTTTCATATGTCCTATATGCTTTTCCTATGTTTTAATCATCTTTGGTTGCTAATATGCCAAAAATCAGTTTTCATGTTCTTTTTGTCGTGTTTTTCTCTTGTTTTTGGGTAATTTTTGCAAACGCTTGCTTTATTGCAAAATATTATCCAATGATGAGTGATATATGCCTAAGTATGTTTAAGATGCAAAATGGACTTGAAAATAAATTTAATTAGCACTCTAATGGCTAGAAATTAGAATTTCTAATGTTGGTTCAGTTGGACCATCGGTCGAGTTGCCAACTTGACTGATCGGGGGTGGAGCAAACATAAGTTAGGTTTGGCCGACTTTTCTCCCTCTCAACTAGAGAAAAATTGACTGATCCAACCTCTAGCTCCCTCAAGCTCTCAACCCTAGCCCCGACCTTCCTCTCTCTAGCCCTAGTTTGACCTAGATCGACCTCCCTTGACCTCTTTCCCTTCAATCCTAGGTGTGTGGACGGGTTGTGGTGATGTTTCTCTTGTTCTTGCTCTCTCCATCCTCTCTATTTCATCTCCATGGCATCCAATAGGATAAATAGAGTGGCCCCAGTTGGAGCACCATCTTCGTCTTCCAACTCGCATCTCATACACTTTGACGATACTTTTTTTGTCTCCAATGAGGCTCTTAATAAGTACAAGGAGCTCCTTTCTAGGAATCCTTTTCTATTCCGTGCCCTTTTTTAGTCGACCCCATGTAGACAAAGGTTCATCGATCAAATAGTTGAGTTGTTATAAAATTACCATCTCTCTTCCACTTATGTCGAATGCTTGTGCTACAAAAATTCCATAACTAGCATGAATGTTGTTCATGAATTCTATGCTAACTTGTATTGGAATTATGACACATTTCTTACCACCACCCAATACTCAATTAGTCATGACTTCCATGATCGCTGGGAAGAAATTCCAAGTCTCTGAGGATACCCTAAACATTTTCTTCTCGGGTACTGAGGTGACTGACACTTGGAGGAAGGACTACCCCAAGTATTTTGACTTAGTTGACCCTGAGGCCTTCTACAAGCAATATGATCTTACTCTGCCCGATATTCATAAATACTTGAAAATGTCTCAGTTCCCCTATAGGAAGAAGTGTACCCTTCCCTCCTCCACCTTATACCACAAGAACTGCATACTTGCCCTAGTTGTTAACAACAATATTCATCCCAAGAAAAATCAGGCTAAATTGTAGAAAACACTACAGTAATTATGTTCTGTCTCTTGAAGAACATCAGAGTCAAATAGTCTCCTTATGTCCTTCACCATATGACCTATTTTGACTCTGGTAAGAACACACGTGGCACCCACCCAACCTACCCTACCCTGATCTGTGGTCTTTTCAACTTGCCCCTGGCAAATCACTTTTCCATGACCTTCACTAAAAACTAGTCTAGAAAGGAGTTGCATCAGTGAGACTACGCTTCAAAAGTATGTGCCTATTCCTTCCTATACCACACCTGGAACCTCTACCTCTACTCGTGCAACTCCACCACATCAGTCTTCTCGACTTGCTCGCGCCTCTTTTCATGTGAAAAATGAAACCCTTATGGGATACATGATGCATCAACAAGCATATAACCTTCTGGTTCATGAGCACATGCATCAGGATCTCTGTGTCATCATCTCCAACGTGAACCTATCATGTGAACACCCTTATCCTACCTACCAACCCTACCCAGGAGGTGACTATGCATACTATGCATATGATCACTTTTACCTGGCCCCTCCACATGCTGCTTCTTCTACTACACCCTCTAATGATGGTGGATCTACCCATGGAGTGTTGTTTCTTCCTGCTAGTCCTTTGGCCACCCTGTTTGCTGGTCTTGGTACTTCTTCTCCCTCCTTCCTGTAGGTCAATGAGCTTCATGCTCTTGGCATGTCTTGAGATGAGCATAATTCTCATTGGCCCGACCATGGTTTTGGTTCCCTTGTTGATGAGGAGATGCCAAACCAGACTGATGAAGAAGTTGTTTCTGATGAGGAGGAGGCTTCTGAGGATGATGAGGATGACGATGGTTCTGATGGCTTTGTTGGTGCCTCTGGTGATGAAGGTGATGTCGTTGTCTCTACTGCACCTTCGGACGGAGATGATGACTATGAGCCAGAATCTTCTGATGTTGATGACGATGTTAATGATGTGGACATAGATGACCTAGATGTTTAGATTTTCTAGTTTTTTGGTCTAGATATTGATCATATATATCTTTCTAGGCTATTTTGAACTAAAAACATCTGGGCACATTTTCTGAGCCATACTATTTTATCATCATGTTTTCATCATTTTGGCTTTTAGTTGTTTCTGAGGACATACTCTCTGTGTTGTAATCTTAATCATATGTACACTTATTCTTTGATTTACTATATCTCATGAGTTGGTCCATGTTTACCATATTTTGATTATGCCTTAGATTGCTTGTTTCTCTTGTCTCTATTTAGTGTATGCTTTAAGATTGCATGTTGTGGATGTATGTTTGGTTGTTTTTGGATAAGACCTATTTATATGCTCTTTTACCCCCCCTTCCTTTTTGATAATGTCAAAAGGGGAGAGAAGTTCAATGTTTTAAAGCTCAACCATATTGCTTTTATTTCCTGTGTGATCCTTTTCTTGTTCATTACTTTCTTTATCATGTGACTTGTTGAAGGACCATATAGTATATATGTCATGTTGTTTTGTGTAGATAGACTAAATATGTAGGTAAGAGTAAGAATAGATTGAGGGGGAGCAATTCACATTGTTCAAAGCATGAAACCCCCTACAATTCACAAGGCAAAGGCATAACTTTACATATCTTTTTAAATATGATTGAGGAATGGTTTGTCATTGTCAAAAAGGGGGAGAATGTTGACTTGAGAGTTATGCATTGCCCATATTTTGATAATGACTTAACCATTCCATTACTATGTATCTAATATGTGTGTTCAATATTGGTTTCAGGCTTTAGGTACATGAAAAGGATCAAATTACACAAGCCCTAGCTTGTCCAAGTTCAAGTCAAAAGTAATGCAAGTACATGTTTTGGGAAATCACTCCAAATGACCTTAGATGATTTTTGTAATCACTTGTATTGATGATATGACTTGTAACTAAGATGAGAAATCATCAGGGACACTTAATTTAAAATCACTCAAATTTGAATTTAGAAAATTTGTCACATGTTGTTTATCTATCAAGTTGGAAACTCAACCGATCCAGTGATGGATTTTTTGGATAGACCAATCGGTCGAGTTGCACACTCACAGAACTCGACCGATTGATCAACTAAGAAAAATTGATTTTGACTCATCGGTTGAGTTTCCCAGGACAAACTCAACCGATAGTTTGAAAATTAGCTTTGTCACTTAGTGGATCGGTCGAGTTATCTTTATTGAAACTCGACCAAAAATATTGTATGGAAAATGTAGAAAAAGTGGTTATAACCATTGGTGAGTTGTTTTGAGCAAGAATAGATCTGTTGTAACTTGGAAAACTACTATATTTTTCCCTTAAATGATCCCACACTCAAGGGAACACCCCCATCTATAAATAGGACCCCTTAGAGTTCATTTCAAGTTTGCTCATTCATGATATTCTAAGTCCTTGCTATAGTTGAGTGTGTTGAAACTCCTTGAGCCCCTTTCTCTCTCATTTACATTGCATTTCATGATTATGAGTGAGTTAGTCCAGCTATAAGAGAGCAACTACCTTCATGTGCTTGTAAATCTCTCATTCCATTCCATCTTCCCTACCCCCTTTCTCAAAGACGAAAAGGTTGAAGCAAGCTACTCTGAGTGAAGGTGAAGTTGTTGTTCTACTTCTTTAAGGTTGAAGAAGAGGTGAAGATCTTCTCCAGGTGAAGGAGAAGCGCAAGGCCAAGATTCAATAAGAGTGGGCAAATTCCTTCAAGACCAAAGATTTGATGTAAGTGTGGGTAAGTCCTTGTTGAAGGCTAAAGACATCTTGATCAAGTCATAAAGTCCTTATGTAGGTGGAAGACTCTTGTCTTGAATAGGTAAGTCTTTGGATGTATGGTGGTCTCCTTGTATCTCTTGTGAATGAACATAAGTATACACAGATTGCAAAGTCCTAGAGGTTGACCTCCCTAGGTAGTGTATTAACTCTCTCCTAGTTTGGAGAGTGGAACCACTCTAAGCCACCTTGTCTAAGTGCATGTTTCAATTTCTCTCATCCTTGCTATGCTTTCTTAGTTAGGACTTCAAATTGCTCTTAAGCTATTGGTTTTGATTGATATTATTTGAAGGTCTAACTTATCTTGTGATAATTTTGAAGCTCTACTCACCCCCACTGTAGCCCTAGATCCAACAGGTTCCTAATAGCTTTGAATAAACCTCACTAACTCAAGCCCACAAATTCTTGGCAAAAACACACACCAACACGCCCAAGCGTTGTCAAGATTTAAAGGAAAGCAACTAGAAACTCAAAAGGGGAAGATACCTAAAACAATATGATTAGAACCCTATCAACTCATATGTCAAGCATGGATGCTCGCAGATTGGTTGGCGTCCATCCGCGATCACCGCAGGTCCTTGGATGCTTTGTCAAACTGATAATAGCGAGCAGAAGTCCCTCAAGTAGGGTAGACCAACACCCTAAAGCCATAGATAACCTATTGGTATGTATGCCCTGCGAGACAATCATGGGATAATTGGTGGGATACATTAAGATTGATTTGATAAGCATCAAAGGCAAGCTTCCAATTCTTTCTGGTTCAATCATATGAGATAATGATAGAAAAGATTGAATGTCTAGAGAATGACAGTACTCAATGACGTATGCTTTCAGGTTGAGGACCTGAATGATGAGATCATACAGATGCTAAGAGTTTTTACATTCTTATTATGTCCCTATTCAGATGTCATTGTGGAAGGTAGATAGACAACAATGACACACAAGACTAGATTGTGGTGTTGGTTGATGACAGAATCTCGTTAGTCATGATATGGAGATATCAAACCAAACACATAGGTACTTGTTGGAGAACAAGTGTACCAGACAGACCCACCGTGAGTTTGACACATGGAACCATAACATGGTAGTCACAGTCAGTTCTCACAGTGATGGTGGTGAGTGTGGTTCTTTGACCTGAAATCACTACACTCAACACATGTTGTTGGGTACACTTTGACATCATCAAACGCAATCCTGAAACATGGGTTGTTATAAAGTTGATGATCGGGTGGCTTTGACACATGGGGCTTTTGAGGAGTGAGTGATAGATATGGGATTTGTTCCTCCTGAGGGAGTTTGATATCTGTGGCCACTTGATGAGTAGGATTGAGATAGGCGTGTGCACGCATGTGTGAATCAATATGCGATATTGATGTCATACATATCTCCTCTGATCTACTCTGAGATCAAGAAAGTGAATGAACGTTGATAGGATGATTGTTCCATGCCTTGAGTTCATTCGGGATATCAGGGACAAAGGAATTATACATTCACTATAACACCATTCACAAATTGTAGGATTGAAAGTTGTTCTCCAACTTTCCTTTTCACTTGGGTAGCACTGATGTGTGACTAGGCACCGCTCTTTGCTTGTGAAGTTATAAGTGTTATGGACTTTCACTGCCAACGTGAAATGGACATGCAGTGTCACACACATAGGATTTAACCTGGAAGAGGATTTTATCCACAAATGGTGTTTAGATTGATTACTAAAGGAGTTTAGTAGTTCAATTAAACACTCAATCAATTGATAGCTCAATAACATAGTGTTCAAGATGTTGGACCGATTGGTTAGAGTATCGGATTGATTGAAACTACAATTGACTAATTTTGCACAGTCTGCACTTCCAACCGATCGGCTCATGTGATGAACCAATCGGCTCAAGTGGTGAGTCGATCGGCTCATGTGTCAATGAAATGATCGGCTCAATCATTGAATCGGTCGATTCGTGTGACCTACTGAGATCATTTAGAAAGTCAGAAGACTCTTTTTGCAAAAACATATTTGTTTCACTTGTATAAATTTGATTTGTACAAGGACTAATATTTGATTAATTGGAAACAAACATTCAAAGTCAATTCGAGTTGGACCAGGACCACGAACTGATCGGCTCATGCTTGAAACAATCGGCTCAGGTGTCCCAACCGATCGGTTCAGGTGTGAACCGATCAGCTAAGGTCCCTAACCGATCGGTTCATGCTTGAAATGATCGGTTCAGCTGGCGCAGTTGGTTGTTTTTGTGGAAAATTTCAAATCCTTCTACTCCTGCTTTAATCCCGCATTGCCCGGGGTAGAGAACCCTATCCCATGACCCTCGTATATATATGGGTATTGGGGGCTTCTCAAAGTACAACTCAGAACACCAGTTGCTCTACAAAGTTTTCATTCTCTCTGGTTGTGGTAACTGAGAGAGCTCGAGCAAGTCATACCCAATAAGGGAGGCACAGTAAGGGAAAGACAACTATAGAAAAGCATCTGGTTGCAGGAGAGTGAGTCAGTGGCTAGTACGCTGATAGGAGGGTGCGACTCCTTCCGATTCCTTGTGGGATAAGGAGATCGGAGTTCCAGGTGGTCTGTGTGGACTACTAAAGAGGCGGGATACTTCTTTCGCTTGGAGCACAGCTGTCAATCCCGACAGTCCCGATGAGACCAGGAGATGCACAGACACTGTCCAAGACTGGAGGTGAAGACCACGCAAGCCGCAAGGTAATGTCGCCGAGCAAGCCTCGGGACAAGGTATGTCTCTACAAACCATCCTTCCTATTGTATAGACGTTGACGCGATTCCTTTATACTGGGTTCAGGGAGAAGAAATTTTTTTGTTTCCGCTGCCTTCTCTATATTCCATAAAACCCAACAGTGGTATCAGAGCCACGTCAACTTCTCTATACTTTAGGATTATTGATATGATCAATTTTGGTTTGTCACCTTTATTTATTGCATACTATGTGAATAATATTGGCTTTATGCATGTTCAATCCTAAATCCACAAATCCCAATATACATATAAGATATGTAATATGAATGCATTCGATACGCTTCGCCCTTAAATGAGTTTTGTGGTGGATGTATAGCGTGGTTATGGCCAATAAACCCTATGTATGTGTACTTGGTTGAATGTGGTTGCTTAAATCTCGGTCTGCGCACCGATTCCCTATCTCTTATTCCTGATGTAACTCGAGATAACTCGAGATTTCTTTCCTACCTTTTCTCCCCCCGAATGTAACTCGGGGTTTCTCAAATAAAATGTAAATAGGATAGAAATTTTATTTCCTATTATGTCAAAGAATGGAGGACAATCTGACGACAACTGAGACGATCAGTTCAACGTGTGAACCGATCAGTTGGCAATCCAGACGACTAGTTCATGGAGTGAGATGATCGGGTGGCGGCCATGAGGAGATTCACAATGACCAGGAGAACCGATTGGTTGGAGGAGCCAACCGATCGGCTGGTGGCACCCAGACGGCCGACCAGGGTGAGCAGGTCATTCATGTGATGAGTTGATCAACTCGGATGGCTATAGCACTTCATCATGGACAGGTTGCATGTGATGTAGACCTAGATGACCGTGATTCCTCTTGGCTCGAGGAATCACATTAGGATGGCCATAATCATTGATTTTATCATTTCACATGTTTTCTGTGGGATATAGCATGTATATGATATGTACTATATATTGTGGTGATTGGATATGTATATGTACCTATAAAAACCAAATCCCTCATTAAATATTAAAGTTGTAGATGCCTTCCAAATGCGACACACGTGAAAAGCTTGATCGTCCAAGTGTGGGCACGCCCTAGCATGGTGCATCGTCTATCTCGTGGAAGCGTGAAGGATGGATATGTGGGTCTTCCCTAGCATGGTGCATATTCATCGTGTAAGCTTTGGGTCGGACTTAATAAGGTTACCTAGATAGGATCTAGAATCTTGAGGCATGGAGGTGATCATGGCAAGGAGTTGCATATGACATCTTTCAAGAGTTGCATATGATGCAATTGGCAATAGTTGCCTACCTGGAAGATCTAAGTTATGGGTGACAGCCCTAGCTGGTCCATGACTCAGAGGATTTCAGGATCTTGACCCACTAGAAGATTGTACATTGCAATCTTCCAAATTGATGGTGAGGGCTATTAATTTGAACAAAAATAATGGGAGCGATAATTAATTAAAGTCCTAATTATATCGTCAACCTTTCAAATCAATCAAATAAGTCAAAATTGAGTTTTGGAATAAATTGTATAAATTTCCTTTTGTAGTACAAATGACAACAAACAACAATCACTTTTCATTGCGATCGGTCCTTGAGAAGGACAAGATGAATGGGACTAACTTCCATGACTGGTTTAGGACATTGAGAATTGTTCTCACTCAAGAGCGAAAGCTATATGTCCTGGATACTCTAGTTCCATAGGAACCTGCCCCTACTGCACCAAAGGCAGAAAGGGATGCTTATAAGAAGCATTCTTATGATTCCATTGATGCAAAGTGCTTGATGTTGTGCTCAATGAACCACAAGTTGTCGATACAACATGAGAACATGGGTGTCATTGAGATGATTCAGCGTCTCAAGAACATGTATGAAGATTAAGCACGGCAAGAGAGATATGATGTCTCCAGGGCGCTATTCAAGTGTGTCATGACAGAAGGAGATCCAGTTGGTCCTCACACACTCAAAATGATTGGGTATGTGGATAACCTGACGAGACTGGGATTTCCCCTGAGTCAAGAGCTAGCTACTGATGTGATACTGCAATCATTGCCAGAATCCTACAGTCAGTTTGTGATGAACTACAACATGAACAACTTTGATAAGCCATTGACAGAGTTGTTGGGCATGTTGAGGACAGCCGAGGCACAGATGAAGAAGGACAAGCCTAAGTCTGTAATGATGATCAGCAACAAGAAAGTCAAGTCCAAGCGCAAGGGAAAAGGCAAGGCTAAAAAAGGTTCTGATGCTAGCCAGCAGCCCAAGTCGTCTTCATCTCTCAAGGCCAAGGGAGGCATGACCAAGAGAGGCAATTACCACCATTGTCAAAAGCTAGGACATTGGAAAAGGAATTTTCCACTCTATCTGGAAGAACTAAATAAGAAGGAGGTGACAGACGTCTCCACCTGAAGGTGTCATGAAATAAACTTATAACACTTTTAAGGTATATGATACCAAGATATAGAGTGTAAAGCACCCAATACATGGGGCAAGTGTTGCCTCCATAGATAGGAGTACTTTAGTTTATTTTCATCATTGAAGGCATGTAATAGAGTTATGAACTGCTATTTCATTTTTGCCAATGGATAGAAACACTTTATTTTTGCATATTGTATGACAATGATAGCAATTAATAAAGTTTATGTTTCAATTTCAAAGATATGATCTTTATGGAAATGCCTTGTTATCTTGTGGTACTTGATATGCATAAGATAAAATGATACCTAAAAGTTATTGATAACTCAAACAATCAAATTAGCATAAATCATGAGAAATTCATTTCTAGTTTCCATATGATGGATAAATCTAGACTCTTTTTGTTTAGAGAACCAGTAAGAGACATGAATCTCTTAGACATGATTAATCAATCTTCACTAAGGTAGTGGGAGAATGATTATCCTATTCGGTATGATACATGTTGTAACATCCCTGACCTGGGTTATAAGCTAACCCTAGGTGTTTTGCCTAAATATGTAATTAAATCCTTGTGATTAACTTTGGGCATGTAATTAAGTTTCTCAGAAAACATATATTTCAGTTTTTGCTCCTTTTTATATAAAGTTGTAGCATTGTTTTGTAATACAGGGACCCATGTGCAAATTACCCAGTTAGAAGGATTAACTTGCAAATTTCACATGTTAAGATGATTCTCTGATGTTGAGACGTCATGAGAATGATTATGTTGAAGTTAGAGGGATTTCCCAAGCTTGGGCACCAAGGTGCAGCTGTGGAAGCAATCTCGGTGCTTGAAACCCTAATTTGGGGTAAAATGCAATTTACCCAAATTAAGGGATGCTATGTGTAAAATATATTATCTAATGTATCTTTTAAGACTCTTGACATCATTTAGAGAGGAAATGATTAGGGATTCACCTCAATTGAATAATCAAGTTATGAATTACACCTTTGTGATTGAATAATCAGGGTGTACGTACAATAGCTCTTTATATATGTACCTTAGTATTAGGTTAATCTTCCTTGCCCTTATATTCTTGACCTTGAGAGAAGGTTTGTCCTTAGAATTAAGAGGAAGGGACGAGCAAGTAAATATGGAGGGACTTGGTTGATACTATGAAAAACTTATAAGCTTAAGTTGGAAACCCCACCCCAAGTATATATACACTTTACCTCTCAAGCAAAGGAACCTTTCCTTCATACATTTCACTGTTTCCTCTTGCTTGATCGACTAAAGACTGTCTTGGAGCTCAATAGGAACGACCAAGGGTTTAAGGTAGGTTTGAATCCCTTCTTTTGCCTAATTCCATGGTTAGAACTCGTATTCAAGGTCAATTTGGTGACTAGCTCACGAAACCCTATCTTTCTAGCCATCTTTTCTTGATTTTCCCTGGAGTTTTCACCTTGGCCAACCTGTGAGAGCTCAAGGACTCCATTAGAGCTTGGAGCTCGAAAGCTTGGAGCTCAAGAAGCAATCTTTAGGCGGGTTTTATAACTCTAAACCCATGCTTTATTATATACATCTCATTTATGCATGTAGATGATAGTTTTTCTTTTTCCCTACTTTCCTTTGCTACTTTGCAGCAAATCCATGGGAAATCCGTGCTGTTCTTGAGCTAGGAGATGAAGGCGTTATTTCCAAGAAAAATCCACCGCTTTTCACTTTATTAAACGGTCTCCCCAACTTTCTCTCTCGGTCTTAAGACCGCGAGGTGAGCAAACGGTCTCTAGACCGCGAGAGGGAAAACGGTCTTCAAGACCATTTAACCCCGTTGACCGAGCATGGACCGTATAAGAAACCTCTCCCTAATTATGTAGACTAATCACCCTCAAATATTGAGAGGTTAACTCCAAAGGAATCGGGAGATATGGCCATTTTAATCAATAACTTTAATTGAATTTATCCCTGATTTTCAAACGGTCTGAATTAGCCTTTTTGGGCAAACGGTCTTAAGACCGTGTAAGGTCGTTGACCAGGCATTGACCATATGAGATTATTGTTCAAAATAATGTTAATTAACAACCCACCAAATTTTATGGACTAATTACAATCGAGCTAAGAGTTGAAGGGTGATTACTAGGGCAAACCCTAATTAAAATCAGTACTGAAATATCAATGATTAATTTAGGGTTTTTGGGGTTGATTGACCTAAACGGTCTCAAGACCGTTTGGGGATCAACCAAACGGTCTCAAGACTGCGAGGACAATCACCCAAGACCGTTTGAAGGTCTGGGGTCAAGAATATTTGACCAATTGAAGGTACAAACATACCAAATTACAATGCAATTAAGTATTGTTATGATCATCAACTCAATGGATCCAACCTTGAAGAATTTTCACTAGAATCCAAAAGTTGGATGGGCAAACGGTCTCAAGACCGTTTGGAGCTCATCCAAACGGTCTCAAGACCGTGTGGTGACAACCCAAGACCGTTTGGAGGTCTAGGGTTAAGATAAATTGATCAATTGAGGGCCCAATTACAATGGGTTATTGAATTAATCAAATTGCTGATTTGTGACTTAATTAAAGTTCAACTCCTATCAAATCACATTAGATCTTGATGAAAACTTGGGAACACGGTCTCAAGACCGTGTGGAGTTCATCCACACGATCTTAAGACCGTTTGGGCCAAGTTTGGGCCCAATTGGAGCTCAATTGAAGGGTTCAACCTCGTTTTGATGCACATTGATGAGTGTTGATGGTTGAACATTGATAGACCCTAATTGAATCGACTTCAACCCTAATTGATCAACAATTGAGGGTCAATTGAGTGACCAATTGGTTAATCATAACCCTAATTGACTCAATACATAAGTGGTCACCATGGCTTTGACCTTTTGAGGGCTTCAACATTGGTTGACATAATCGGTTGTAACCTTGAACCTTGTTGATGGTCCAAGCGGTTGGAGACCATGTGAGCCTCGCGGTCTCAAGACCGTGAGGGGGCTCGCGGTCTCAAGACCGTGAGGGGGCTCGCGGCCTCAAGACCGTGAGGGGGCTCGCGGTCTCAAGACCGTGAGAGGGCTCATGGTCTCAAGACCGTGAGCCATTAAACGGTCTCAAGACCGAGAGCCATCAAACGGTCTTAAGACCGAGAGCCATCAAACGGTCTCAAGACCGAGAGCCATCAAACGGTCTCAAGACCGAGAGCCATCAAACGGTCTTAAGACCGAGAGCCATCAAACGGTCTCAAGACCGAGAGCCATCAAACGATCTCAAACCAACGTGCCCTCTCGACCTTGAAGTCAACATGGTTAAATGGTCTACACTTCTTCTTGGTCTTGAAGTCAACAATAGTAAATGGTCAACCCATCCAAAACGGTTTCAAACCGTTTGGAGGTTGGAGGTTGAGACCATTTGAGGACTTTCAAAGGTGTATATGGTTCTATGATGCCCTAATCTAAACCATAATGATAACCTAGGACATTAAAGGACTAAGTGACTAATGAATTAACCCATGATGGTGATCAATGGGGTGAATTACCAAAATACCCTTGAAGGGTCAATTGAGTAATACCTTGATCAAATCAAACCCTAATCACATGTTAGTGATGTTTTTGGCTATGTTAGCCCATGATGACTTATTTCAACTTGATCTAGAGTGATGTTATCACCATCTACTTGTATGAGGAAAGAGAAAGTACTTCTAGAGAGAGAAAGTACTTCTAGAGAGAGAAAGTACCCTTTTTAGGTGGAAACTCAATTAAAGAACCTTCAATACACATGAATGTGCATAATTAGGGTATGATCCACCTGTGTGAGATCATGGAAACCCTAATTATGATGTATGATGAATCTTAAGACATTCTGAGAGCATCAATGATGATGTTCCACTTACATGATGATGTTATGAGTTCAATTCACTTCAATGTGAATAGTAAACCCTAATTCAAGGGTAATGGCATTCAATGTGATTAGTAAACCCTAATTCAAGGGTAATGACATTCTTTATGAGTATTAAACTCTAATTGATAAGAATCAGAGAACTTAGCTCTTATGATAAGAGTGAGAAGTATATTCCTTGTTTTAAATTACCTTTATCAGTTGAGCTAACTATGTAGGTCCTGATATGAAGGTGATCATATCCAGGTATGGATGATGATAGTGTATTCATTAAAAGAATGTTAAAGGCTTTATGAATAAGTAAAATATCTTGATGCCTTGTCAGTGGCATCCTATGAGTTAATGGGCTGTAGGAGCCATGAATACCACCAAGTCATGCTTCAGAGATGACTGGTGATGAGTATAATGAGAAATGATGATTGATGTGAGTTAGGCTTGTTACATTTAGTATTCTCCTTTCATAGCTGATATGCTACTGTTATTGTTTGAAGAACAATGTGTGATGATTAAATGAATACTAAATGTACCTAACTAATCAAGTATAATGTAGAGCCCTGATCATAGATCCATCATTGTCAGAGATCAAATGATGGTGAAACAGGATTTCCTAAGGGAGCTCCTGGAACACATACTTTTGAGTATGTGGGGTATATGGATGTGTAGAACCTTACATCCTAGTGTAGGTGATTGATGTAGATGTGTAATCCGTCAACCCTTCACTACTAAACCCTACCGTATTAGTGGAAGGTAAACATGAAACCTCCTGATGATGAAGAAAACATAGATATCTGTATCAGTGGAGATAAACATGAAAACTCCTGATGACGAAGAGAGTACAGAATGCCACTGTAACTCTAAAATAGTGAAGGACCAGTTTACCCTGGTGAGCTATAATAAGTAGAGACACAAGATGTCCTACAAGTGATCCTCTTACTGACTGAGGAAGATGAAGGTCATGAGAATCCGGCTCTCTTAATGACCTATGTATGATACTGATGTGACTTCTCAGCGATCAGTTGGAGTATGAGTGGTATGCCTCATCTCCACAGGGCATAATGTTGTTTGTAAAACATAATCAACCAAGTAGTATACCTGCTAGAGATAACTACGAGTTAGTTGATTGATGATACACTGTGATAGTGCTTATATTTCTTCATGTCTCATAAATGTTGAACTCTTGTTATATAGTTGCAACTGTTATTGAATACTTTGAAAGCTTTACTGCTTAAGATATTCTCTGATGTTATAATAAAGCTTTTGGCGGAGAGTTATAACTCTCGCTGGGACAATTATGTAAAATTGTCTCACCCTGTAGACTTCAACTTTTTAGGTGGACGTCATAGACGGAGGAACCGGTCTACAGGTGACCAATCTCAGCAGCAGCAGCAGCACCAGGAGCAGCAGTAATCTCAGGTGGAGATTTAGCCTGCCATGCGGTGTAGTTAAAGTCAGTTCTATGTGTCCTCTGTACTCTCAGGTCTTGAAGTCTTTTGTGTGAGTTCTTGAGATTTTGTATCTTGATGTATATAATTACTCTAGAAGTAATTATCTTGAGATGTAAACAGTTTATCTCTTGTTATGAAAGAAGTTTTTATGGATTCAAGCTCTTGTCCCAAAAAGTTTTAATTTCCCATGATTTTTGTCTTCCGCTGTCTATCGAATCGCATCCGCTAAGTTTAAATCGAGATTATATCGTGGTTTGGAGATCAGAGCCCACAATTAGTGGTATCATAGCTCTAGGTCAGTTGAGTCTACAGAGGCATAGGACTTAGGATGTCGAGTCTATCTTTAGTACTCCTTCCTTATCTAATAGAATCTTCTGCTCCTCAGGAGAAGAAGATACATAAGAATGGTTGAGCCACATGATGAGTACGTGGCGGAGAGTAATGCTAGTGCACCTCGAGGCGGTGCAAGGGTTCCAGAAATAGAACAGCCTGCACCTGAGTCACCAAGAGAGCCACCCCAGTTTAACCCAGCCGACATGGGTAACCTAGCTGTACAGACGATGTTCGGGCAGTTTATGACTGCCATGACACACATAACTGACAGGATGCCCATGCCTGCACCTAGGGCACCTGTCCATCCTGAAACACAAGGTATCGGTAAGACGTTCGAATGACTTCGTCGTGTCGGAGCTACCGAGTACTTCGGGACTGCCGACCCCGCCGATGCTGACCTTTGGTTGACAGAGTTGGAGAAGGCTTTCAGGATTCTTATCATCCCGAAAGCTGAGAAGGTTAGACATGCTGTCTATCTTCTCAAAGGTAGTGCTGGTCACTGGTGGAACATGGAAGAACAGAAGAGACCTGGAGTAGAGTTCTCATGGGAAGAGTTTCGTCAGGAATTTATCAATAGATATTTTCCAAAGACCTTCCTAGATGAGAAGATCTCTCAGTTTGAGAGACTAAGGCAGGGTATGATGAACATTAGCGAGTATGAAGCTAAGTTCATGGAGTTGCTGCGGTTCTGTCCGCACATGGCTGCCACAGAGGAGGAAAGAATCAGAAGATTTGAGAAGGGTTTGAATGTTGATATGTCAACCCCTGTGTCTGCCTTAGAAAATCGAGAGAGATTCTCAACCTTCGTTGAGTTAGTCCGAAGTATAGAGAGATCTGTGGTTGAGAAGAGACAAACTCAGAAAAGATATCCACAGTTCTAGGGTTCTTCATCTAGGGATTCCAAGAAACCTAGATTCTCTGCACCTAACCCTCCACCACCCAGATCGAGTTTTCAAACTCAATGGACACCGAGCAGAGGTAGAGGACGGAGTCAACCGCTTCAAGGAACTCACAGTTCTGCATCAGTGTCAGTTACTGGACCACCCCGACCACAACAACTGGAGAGAAGCTTCTACAACTGTGGTAAGGTGGGACACTTGATGAAGGACTGCCGATCTAGGCCTGTCAATGTGACACAGCCTCCAAGACATAGTCAACAAGGATCTCAGAGGAGGCAATCTCAGGGAACAGCTCGAGGATGTGGACAAGCGTCTCAAGCTGGATCATCAGCACCACCTCAACACCAGGCGACTGTGAGGTTCTATGCTATGAACCCACCAGAAGCAGTGATCAATTCACAGGTAGTGGCAGGTCAGATGGAACTTTTATATTCTGATATGTCTACATCCTGTGTTGTATCTATTTTGATTGACCCGGGTGCTACGCACTCTTTCATCACTCGTAAAGTGATCCATAACTGCAATATGACTGTTAGTCATAGGGCAGATAGTTTGTTGTTGGAGACTCCGTTGAGTGGGTCTGCCGTTTTGCAAGAGGTATGCTCTCCCTGCATCCTCTTCTTTTCTGAACATCGCATTCAAGTGGACCTTATACCACTTGATATGCGAGGATTTGATATAATCCTCGGGATGGATACCTTGGAAAGGTATAGAGTTGTCTTGGATTGTGAGTCCAAGTTGGTTGTGTTTGCTGATGAAAGCAACACATGGATCTTTCAAGGTGAGAGAAAGATTCTGCCCACCTGCCTTGTGACAGCTATGGTTGCTGATAAGTTGTTGAGGCAAGGATTTTATGCATTCTTAGCCCATGTGGTAGATGTTACCAAGGAAAGTTCCAATCCTGTGGAAGTTCCCATAATCAGGGAATTCGAGGATGTGTTTCCCGAAGAACTTCCTGGCATACCACCACCTTGGGAGATTGATTTTGAAATCAATTTGATCCCAGATACAAAACCCATAGCCCAGACTCCATATAGGATGGCGCCTGCCGAGATGGCAGAACTAAGGAAACAGCTCCAAGAGTTACTTGAGAAGGGTTTTATCCGACCGAGCACTTCACCTTGGGGTGCTCCGGTCTTGTTTGTTAAAAAGAAAGATGGGTCAATGCGGTTTTTCATCAACTACAGACAACTCAATAAAGTAACAATAAAGAACAAGTACCCTCTGCCGAGGATTGATGATCTCTTTGACCAGTTGCGTGGTGCAACAATCTTTTCAAAGATAGACTTGAGGTCTGGATATCATCAACTTCGTATTAAGGATAGTGACATACCCAAGTCTGCCTTTAGGACAAGGTATGGTCACTATGAGTTCACGGTTATGTCGTTTGGACTAACTAATGCACCAGCTGCATTTATGGAACTCATGAATAGAGTTTTCCAACCTTTCCTTGATCAGTGTGTTGTCGTCTTCATAGATGACATTCTGATCTATAGTAAGGATGCTCAGCAGCATGAGCAGCATCTTCGCCAAGCTTTGACCTTGCTAAGGGAACACAAGCTGTATGCTAAGTTTAGCAAGTGTGAGTTCTGGTTGCCGGAGGTATCTTTTCTTGGACATGTGATATCTACCTCGGGAATTTGTGTTGACCCTATAAAGGTAGAATATGTTCTACAGTGGAAACAACCGAAGACACCGACGGAGATTCGAAGTTTCTTAGGGTTAGCTGGCTACTACCGAAGGTTCATTAAGAACTTTAGCTCTATAGCCTTACCTTTGACTAAGTTAACCCGGAAAGATGTTCCTTTTTCTTGGAGTGATAAGTGTCAACAGTCTTTCCAGTTGTTGAAGGAGAGGTTGACCAGTGCACCTGTACTTGTACTACCTGAACAAGGGAAAGGATATGTAGTTGTCTGTGATGCTTCCAAGAATGGACTAGGATGTGTGTTGATGCAGGATAAACAAGTGATTTCTTTTGCTTCTCGACAGTTTAAGAAACACGAGGAGAATTATCCAACACACGATCTGGAGTTAGTTGTTGTGGTTCATGCCTTGAAGATCTGGAGACATTATCTCTACGGAGAGACTTTCCAGATTTTCACAGACCACAAGAACCTTAAGTATATCTTCTCTCAGCATGAGCTTAACATGAGGCAACGTCGATGGATGGAGTTAATCAAGGATTACGATTGTATAATTGATTACCATCCAGGGAAGGCCAATGTAGTTGCAGATGCTTTAAGCAGGAAATCAGCAACATCAACCATGGAAAGGGCACAACTAAATTCTTTAGTATGCTCTAGAAGAGATATGCTTATCTCTTTGAGGCAAGACAATGTACAGTTGAAAGTGTCATTGTTAGCCGGGTTGTTGGCTGAGATGCATATTAAACCTACCCTTAGAGAGCAGATTAAGGAAGCACAGCAAGTGGAAGTTGTAGTTCAACAGATTAGGTCAGAGTATGGTGATGAGAAGCGAGATGGTTTCCACGACTCAGATGATAATGTGGCATGCTATCATGGAAGGATGATAGTGCCGGATGTAGATAACCTGAGAAAGTTAGTCCTGGAGGAAGCTCATTCTTCAATGTATGCTATGCATCCAGGGAGTACCAAGATGTATCGAAACTTGAAAGATATGTATTGGTGGCCCGGGATGAAGAAGGATGTGGCTGAGTTTGTTCTGAGATGTCTAGTGTGCCAACAGGTAAAGGCTGAACACCAGAAACCTGCCGGGACAATGCAACCTTTACCCATACCACAGTGGAAGTGGGACCATGTGACCATGGACTTTGTTGTTGGCCTACCTAGGACAAGCAAAGGACATGATTCTGTTTGGGTAATAGTTGATAGGTTGACAAAGATAGCTCATTTCTTACCTGTCAAAACAACCTATTCTGCTGAAAAGTTATCACAGTTGTATGTCCAAGAGATAGTGCGTTTCCACAGAGTTCCTGTCACAATAGTTTCTGACAGAGGTTCTCAGTTTACGAGTCATTTTTGGGAACAGTTGCACAGAGCCTTAGGCACCAAGCTAAGGTTTAGTACGGCCTTTCATCCGCAGACTGATGGACAGTCGGAAAGGACCATACAGACCTTAGAAGACCTGTTGAGGGCATGTGCTCTCCAGTTTATTGGAAGTTGGGATCTACACCTAAGCTTGATAGAGTTTGCCTATAACAATAGCTATCAACATAGTATTGATATGGCACCTTATGAGGCCTTGTATGGTAGACGTTGTAGATCACCTTTGTGTTGGTTTGAGACTGGTGAACATCAGTTGTTAGGTCCTGATCTTGTGCAACAGACTACAGAGAAGATTAAAGTAATACAACAACAGATTAAGACTGCACAGGATAGGCAGAAATCTTATGCTGACAAGCGTCGTAGACCCTTAGAGTTCCAGGTTGGAGATAGAGTGTATCTCAAGGTCTCGCCTTGGAAAGGGGTCCTTCGTTTTGGAAGGAAAGGGAAGTTAGCTCCTAGATTTATGGGACCTTATCCAATCATTGAACAAATTGGAAAGGTAGCATATAGACTAGAGCTGCCTCCATAGTTACAGAGGTTACACCCTATGTTTCACATTTCTATGCTAAAGAAATGTTACCCCGACACCGAGTCAATTCTACAACCTATGGAGTTAGAATTGAATGATGATATATCCTATGAGGAGGGACCAGTGTCAATCCTTGATAACAGAATTAAAAAGTTAAAGAAGAAAGATATAAGTCTTGTGAAAGTCCTCTGGAACCATCGTGGTGTTGAAGAAGCCACTTGGGAATTAGAGGATGAGATGAGAAGGAAGTATCCTGCCCTTTTCTCTTAATATGTCTTATCGATTTTGGGGACAAAATCCTTGTAAGGGGTGGATAATTTGTAACATCCCTGACCTGGGTTATAAGCTAACCCTAGGTGTTTTGCCTAAATATGTAATTAAATCCTTGTGATTAACTTTGGGCATGTAATTAAGTTTCTCAGAAAACATATATTTCAGTTTTTGCTCCTTTTTATATAAAGTTGTAGCATTGTTTTGTAATACAGGGACCCATGTGCAAATTACCCAGTTAGAAGGATTAACTTGCAAATTGCACATGTTAAGATGATTCTCTGATGTTGAGACATCATGATAATGATTATGTTGAAGTTAGAGGGATTTCCCAAGCTTGGGCACCAAGGTGCAGCTGTGGAAGCAATCCCGGTGCTTGAAACCCTAATTTGGGGTAAAATGCAATTTACCCAAATTAAGGGATGCTATGTGTAAAATATATTATCTAATGTATCTTTTAAGACTCTTGACATCATTTAGAGAAGAAATGATGAGGGAGTCACCTCAATTGAATAATCAAGTTATGAATTACACCTTTGTGATTGAATAATCAGGGTGTATGTACAATAGCTCTTTATATATGTACCTTAGTATTAGGTTAATCTTCCATGCCCTTATTTTCTTGACCTTGAGAAAAGGTTTGTCCTTAGAATTAAGAGGAAGGGACGAGCAAGTAAAGATGGAGGGACTTGGTTGATACTATGAAAAACTTATAAGCTTAAGTTGGAAACCCCACCCCAAGTATATATACACTTTACCTCTCAAGCAAAGGAACCTTTCCTTTGTACATTTCACTGTTTCCTCTTGCTTGACCGACTAAAGACTGTCTTGGAGCTCAAGAGGAACGACCAAGGGTGTAAGGTAGGTTTGAATCCCTTCTTTTGCCTAATTCCATGGTTAGAACTCGTATTCAAGGTCAATTTGGTGACTAGCTCACGAAACCCTATCTTTCTAGCCATCTTTTCTTGATTTTCCCTGGAGTTTTCACCTTGGACAACCTGTGAGAGCTCAAGGACGCCATTAGAGCTTGGAGCTCGAAAGCTTGGAGCTCAAGAAGCAAGCTTTAGGCGGGTTTTATAACTCTAAACCCATGCTTTATTATATACATCTCATTTATGCATGTAGATGATAGTTTTTCTTTTTCCCTACTTTCCTTTGCTACTTTGCAAGCAAATCCATGGGAAATCCGTGCTGTTCTTGAGCTAGGAGATGAAGGCGTTATTTCCAATAAAAATCCACCGCTTTTCACTTTATTAAACGGTCTCCCCAACTTGCTCTCTCGGTCTTAAGACCGCGAGGTGAGCAAACGGTCTCTAGACCGCGAGAGGGAAAACGGTCTTCAAGACCGTTTAACCCCGTTGACCGAGCGTGTACCGTATAAGAAACCTCTCCCTAATTATGTAGACTAATCACCCTCAAAATTTGAGAGGTTAACTCCAAAGGAATCGGGAGATATGTCTATTTTAATCAACAACTTTAATTGAATTTATCCCTGATTTTCAAACGGTCTGAATTAGCCTTTTTGGGCAAACGGTCTTAATACCATGTAAGGTCGTTGACCAGGCATTGACCATATGATATTATTGTTCAAAATAATGTTAATTAACAACCCACCAAATTTTATGGACTAATTCCAATCGAGATAAGAGTTGAAGGGTGATTACTAGGGAAAACCCTAATTAAAATCAGTATTGAAATATCAATGATTAATTTAGGGTTTTTGGGGTTGATTGACCTAAACGGTCTCAAGACCGTTTGGGGATCAACCAAACGGTCTCAAGACCGCGAGGACAATCACCCAAGACCGTTTGAAGGTCTGGGGTCAAGAATAGTTGACCAATTGAAGGTACAAACATACCAAATTACAATGCAATTAAGTATTGTTATGATCATCAACTCAATGGATCCAACCTTGAAGAATTTTCACTAGAATCCAAACGTTGGATGGGCAAAAGGTCTCAAGACCGTTTGGAGCTCATCCAAACGGTCTCAAGACCGTGTGGTGACAACCCAAGACCGTTTGGAGGTCTAGGGTTAAGATAAATTGATCAATTGAGGGCCCAATTACAATGGGTTATTGAATTAATCAAATTGCTGATTTGTGACTTAATTAAAGTTCAACTCCTATCAAATCACATTAGATCTTGATGAAAACTTGGGCAAACGGTCTCCAGACCGTGTGGAGTTCATCCACACGATCTTAAGACCGTTTGGGCCAAGTTTGGGCCCAATTGGAGCTCAATTGAAGGGTTCAACCTCGTTTTGATGCACATTGATGAGTGTTGATGGTTGAACATTGATAGACCCTAATTGAATCGACTTCAACCCAAATTGATCAACAATTGAGGGTCAATTGAGTGACCAATTGGTTAATCATAACCCTAATTGACTCAATCCATAAGTGGTCACCATGGCTTTGACCTTTTGAGGGCTTCAACATTGGTTGACATAATCGGTTGTAACCTTGAACCTTGTTGATGGTCCAAGCGGTTGGAGACCATGTGAGCCTCACGGTCTCAAGACCGTGAGGGGGCTCGCGGTCTCAAGACCGTGAGGGGGCTCGCGGTCTCAAGACCGTGAGAGGCCTCACGGTCTCAAGACCGTGAGAGGGCTCGCGGTCTCAAGACCGAGAGCCATCAAACGGTCTCAAGACCGAGAGCCATCAAACGGGCTTAAGACCGAGAGCCATCAAACGGTCTCAAGACCGAGAGCCATCAAACGGTCTCAAGACCAAGAGCCATCAAACGGTCTTAAGACCGAGAGCCATCAAACGGTCTCAAGACCGAGAGCCATCAAACGGTCTTAAGACCGAGAGCCATCAAACGGTCTCAAGACCGAGAGCCATCAAACGATCTCAACCCAACTTGCCCTCTCGACCTTGAAGTCAACATGGTTAAATGGTCTACACTTCTTCTTGGTCTTGAATTCAACAATAGTAAATGGTCAACCCATCCAAAACGGTTTCAAACCGTTTGGAGGTTGGAGGTTGAGACCATTTGAGGACTTTCAAAGGTGTATATGGTACTATGATGCCCTAATCTAAACCATAATGATAACCTAGGACATTAAAGGACTAAGTGACTAATGAATTAACCCATGATGGTGATCAATGGGGTGAATTACCAAAATACCCTTGAAGGGTCAATTGAGTAATACCTTGATCAAATCAAACCCTAATCACATGTTAGTGATGTTTTTGGCTATGTTAGCCCATGATGACTTATTGCAACTTGATCTAGAGTGATGTTATCACCATCTACTTGTATGAGGAAAGAGAAAGTACTTCTAGAGAGATAAAGTACTTCTAGAGAGAGAAAGTACCCTTTTTAGGTGGAAACTCAATTAAAGAACCTTCAATACACATGAATGTGCATAATTAGGGTATGATCCACCTGTGTGAGATCATGGAAACCCTAATTATGATGTATGATGAATCTTAAGCCATTCTGAGAGCATCAATGATGATGTTCCACTTACATGATGATGTTATGAGTTCAATTCACTTCAATGTGAATAGTAAACCCTAATTCAAGGGTAATGGCATTCAATGTGATTAGTAAACCCTAATTCAAGGGTAATGACATGCTTTATGAGTATTAAACTCTAATTGATAAGAATCAGAGAACTTAGCTCTTATGATAAGAGTGAGAAGTATATTCCTTGTTTTAAATTACCTTTATCAGTTGAGCTAACTATGTAGGTCCTGATATGAAGGTGATCATATCCAGGTATGGATGATGATAGTGTATTCATTAAAAGCATGTTAAAGGCTTTATGAATAAGTAAAATATCTTGATGCCTTGTCAGTGGCATCCTATGAGTTAATGGGCTGTAAGAGCCATGAATACCACCAAGTCATGCTTCAGAGATGACTGGTGATGAGTATAATGAGAAATGATGATTGATGTGAGTTAGGCTTGTTACATTTAGTATTCTCCTTTCATAGCTGATATGCTACTGTTATTGTTTGAAGAACAATGTGTGATGATTAAATGAATACTAAATGTACCTAACTAATCAAGTATAATGTAGAGCCCTGATCATAGATCCATCATTGTTAGAGATAAAATGATGGTGAAACGGGATTTCCTAAGGGAGCTCCTGGAACACATACTTTTGAGTATGTGGGGTATATGGATGTGTAGAACCTTACATCCTAGTGTAGGTGATTGATGTAGATGTGTAATCAGTCAACCCTTCACTACTAAACCCTACCGTATCAGTGGAAGGTAAACATGAAACCTCCTTATGATGAAGAAAACATAGATATTCGTATCAGTGGAGATAAACATGAAAACTCCTGATGACGAAGAGAGTACAGAACGCCACTGTAACTATAAAATAGCGAAGGACCAGTTTACCCTGGTGAGCTATAATAAGTAGAGACACAAGATGTCCTACAAGTGATCCTGTTACTGACTGAGGAAGATGAAGGTCATGAGAATCCGGCTCTCTTAATGACCTATGTATGATACTGATGTGACTTCTCAGCGATCATTTGGAGTATGAGTGGTATGCCTCATCTCCACAGGGCATAATGTTGTTTGTAAAACATAATCAACCAAGTAGTATACCTGCTAGAGATAACTACGAGTTAGTTGATTGATGATACACTGTGATAGTGCTTATATTTCTTCATGTCTCATAAATGTTGAACTCTTGTTATATAGTTGCAACTGTTATTGAATACTTTGAAAGCTTTACTGCTTAAGATATTCTCTGATGTTATAATAAAGCTTCTGGCGGAGAGTTATAACTCTCGCTGGGACAATTATGTAAAATTGTCTCACCCTGTAGACTTCAACTTTTTAGGTGGACGTCGTAGACGGAGGAACCGGTCTACAGGTGACCAATCTCAGCAGCAGCAGCAGCACCAGGAGCAGCAGCAGCAGCACCAGGAGCAGCAGCAGCAGCACCAGGAGCAGCAGCAGCAGCACCAGGAGCAGCAGTAATCTCAGGTGGAGATTTAGCCTGCCATGCGGTGTAGTTAAAGTCAGTTCTATGTGTCCTCTGTACTCTCAGGTCTTGGAGTCTTTTGTGTGAGTTCTTGAGATTTTGTATCTTGATGTATATAATTACTCAAGAAGTAATTATCTTGAGATGTAAACAGTTTATCTCTTGTTATGAAAGAAGTTTTTATGGATTCAAGCTCTTGTCCCAAAAAGTTTTAATTTCCCGTGATTTTTTTCTTCCGCTGTCTATCGAATCGCTTCTGCTAAGTTTAAATCGAGATTATATCGCGGTTTGGAGATCAGAGCCCACACATGTGATGTATTTACATACCTATTAGAGTTAATGCTAATACTTCAAGCGGTGTTTAGAGAAATATCAATATGAATATCTTGAAGTGTTCAAGAATATCATAGATGAAGTATGAATTTGGTAAAGTGTTAATTCTTGATGAGATCAATGAATGAAATACTTGAACCAAATGTTTGAGATCCTTATGAGTGATTATGATAGTGTATCATAGTAAGCTCGTGATTAAGGCATGGTAATGTCTAAATCAACAAGGAGTAATACTCTAAGGAGTTAGAGAATGATTATCAAATAACTAATTTCTTCTTAAATAAAGAATACCCTACACTAATAAAGGACATTAAGAATCACAAAGAGTTGTGAGTTCTTATATCCTTGACAGATACACCTCGATTATCTATGTGATGAGTTGGTCATATGATGAATCAACTATCTATATGAATATGAGGAACTAGATTTTGAGTTATGGTTTATGACCATTACATACTAAATGACTTCCATGTGAACCATAAGGTATGACCTTGATGGTAGCACCCATTGGGATGAAATCCATAAGTGCAAATGAGTCTTAAGCATTAAGACACATGGATAACATTTTGAGAAGGATGATGTTGGTTGATTGCAACTTAATGACTAAGAGATTTGGCATACGGATACTAAAACTGCATTCCTATGAGGAATAAAACAAGGATGTGTACGTGACACAACCTATAAGGTTTATGAATCCATTAATGCAAATAAAGTCTATAAGTTACAATGGACTAATCAATGTGATTGATTGAGTATAAGCAACTCAGAGCTGGGATCTTTACTTTGATAATATAGTCAAAGGGTTTGACTGATATGACAAGGATAAAGAAGAGATTTGTGATTTAGTAGGAGCGTATTTGCATTCCACGTGTCGATGAGGAATGAGATGTTCTAGAATGGAAAACCAAAGTGGAAATTATCTTTAGGGAATATAGAGACATTTCCTATGTGATAGGAATAGAGATCTATAGAGAAATTTCTCGAAAACCTCTTGACCTGAAAAGAGAGAGCATACATTGGAAATCTATACTGAAGGGTTCAGTGTGCGCATATTCAGTGAGAGAAAACTTGTCCATGTTACATGGAGTTAGTATCCCAAGGCCAAGTGTCCAATTCTTATGAAGAATGGGAACACTGAGAATAGATATGGATCTATTATGTATGTAATCATCCCATTATCTTGCATGAATGGACATGGCAAGAATAAAAGGCAATCATCTTATATGTAGGACATGACAATATGATATGATCATTCTGATAACTCGTATGTGGGACATGACGAGTGGATGTCTATCTAGTTCCATTAAGGGTTACTGGAATACCATAAGAACTTGATAAGTACTTGAGAAGTACTAGTTATATGGAAATAAGGAAGGGTTCACTGTAAAGAGTTACACTGATGCAAACTTCCGAAAAGGATAGAAAATAAATCGCAAAATATACGGGATATATAAAAGTGAATGTTTGTTGATAAAGTCATTTAAAAGGAAAAGTCGAGTATTCGTGTGTTAAAGAACAATAGTGGATACTATATGGATCTGGAAGTTCATAGAGATGAACTTATAGATATTCTGGTCATTGATGACAAGTTAGGAGTGCTTGGTCATGCAATGTGGCTAAAGGTTAGCAAAGGAATACTAGATCGCATATTACGGCAACTCCATCTGATACATGTGACGTACAGCGAAGAGATGAGAGACATGCAGTTAATACTGACTTTGGCAAGGTGTTTCCATAACTCACTACGTAAGCACTAGAGCATAGTAACATGTGGGACATGTTTGAAGATCACTATGAATACGATTCAAGGGTAATTGGCTCACAGTGCAAGTGGGAGTCTGTTGGTATGTATGCCCTGAGAGCCAATCATGGGATGATTGGTAGGATACATTAAGATTGATTTGATAAGCATCAAAGGCAAGCTTCCAATTCTTTCCAGTTTAGTCATATTAGATAATGATAGAACTGATTGAATGTCTAGATAATGACAGTACTCAATGACGTATGCTTTCAGATTGAGGACTTGAACGATGAGATCATACGGATGCTAAGAGTTTGTACATTCTTATTATGTCCCTAGTCAGATGTCATTGTGTAAGGTAGATAGACAACAATGACACACAAGACTATATTGTGGTGTTGGTTGATGATAGAATCTCATTAGTCATGATATGGAGATATCAAACCAAACACATGAGTACTTGTTGGAGAACAAGTGTACCAGACAGACCCACCGTGAGTTTGACACATGGAACCATAACATGGTAGTCACAGTCAGTTCTCACAGTGATGGTGGTGAGTGTGATTCGTTGACCTAAAATCACTATACTCAACACATGTCATTGGGTACATTTTGACATCATCAAACGCAGTCCTGAAATATGGGTTGTTATAAAGGTGATGATCGGGTGGCTTTGACACATGGGGCTTTTGAGGAGTGAGTGATCGATATGGGATTTGTTCCTCCTGAGGGAGTTTGATATCTATGGCCACTTGATGAGTAGGATTGAGATAGGCGTGTGCACGCATGTGTGAATCAGTATGTGATATAGATGTCATACATATCTCCTCCGATATACTCTGAGATCAAGAAAGTGAATGAATGTTGACAGGATGACTGTTCCATGCCTTGAGTTCATTTGGGATATCAGGGACAAAGGAATTATACATTCACTATAACACCATTCACGGATTGTAGGATTGAAAGTTGTTCTCCAACTTTCCTTTTCACTTGGGTAGCACTGATGTGTGACTAGGCACCGCTCTTTGCTTGTGAAGTTATAAGTGTTATGGACTTTCACTGCCAACGTGAAATGGACTTGCAGGGTCACACACGTAGGATTTAACTTGGAAGAGGAGTTTATCCACAAATGATGTTTAGATTTATTACTAAAGGAGTTTAGTAGTTCGATTAAACACTCAATCAATTGATAGCTCGATATCATAGTGTTCAAGGTGTTGGACCGATTGATTAGAGTATCTGATTGATTAAAACTGCAATTGACTGATTTTGCACAGTCTGCACTTCCAACCGATCGGCTCATGTGATGAACCGATCGGCTCAGGCTGGTGAACCGATTATCTCAAGTGGTGAGTCGATCGGCTCATGTGTCAATGAAATGATCGGCTCAATTGTTGAACCGGTCGATTCGTGTGACCAACCGAGATTGTTTGGTAAGTCAGAAGACTCTTTTTGCAAAAACAAATTTGTTTCACTTGTACAAATTCGATTTGGACAAGGACTAATATTTGATTAATTGGAAACAAACATTGAAAGTCAATTCGAGTTGGACCAGGACCACGAACCGATCGGCTCTGGTGTCCCAACCAATCGGTTCAGGTGTGAACCAATCGGCTCATGTCCCCAACCGATCAGTTCATGCTTGAAACGATCGGTTCAGCTGGCGCAGTTGGTTGTTTTTGTGGAAAATCTTGAATCCTTCTACTCCTGCTTTAATCCCGCATTGCACGGGGTAGAGAACATTGTCCCATGACCCTCCTATATATAGGGGTATTGGGGTCTTCTCAAAGTATAACTCAGAACACCAGTTGATCTGCAAAGTTGTCATTCTCTCTGGTTGTGGTAACTGAGAGAGCCTGAGAAAGTGTTACCTGATAAGGGAGGCACAGCAAGGGAAAGACAACTGTAGAAAAGCAACTGGTTGCAGGAGAGTGAGTCAGTGGCTAGTACGTTGAGAGGAGGGTGCGACTCCTTCCGATTCCTTGTGGGACAAGGAGATTGGAGTTCTAGGTGGTCTGTGTGGACTACTACAGAGGCGGGAGACTTCTGCCGCTCAGAGGATAGTTGTCAATCCCGACAGTCTCGGTGAGACCAGGAGTTGCACAGATACCGTCCAAGACCAGAGTTGAAGACCGCGCAAGTGACGAGGTAACGTCGTTGAGCAAGCCTCGGGACAAGGTATGTCTCTACAAACCATCCTTTCTATTGTATAGACGTTGACGCGATTCCTTTATACTGGGTTCAGGGAGAAGAAAATTTTTTGTTTCCGCTACCTTCTCTGTATCCCATAAAACCCAACATAACCAAGGTGTCATTGGCTCTAAGATGAAACAGGAAGGGGAACCATGATGCCATGAGTGTCGATTCGAGATTCCAAGTCCTCAAACATGATCGTGGGAGGATTATATACGAGTCTAAAAGCCTCATGAAGGGGGGAGAATGAAAGGGGGGAACATAGGTGCAATAAGGGAGGTCAGTGGGTGACTTGTGATCTGGCTTGGATGTCCTAAACCCCTAGATTTTATAGAGTTACATGATTTGGAATTGTAAGGGGAAGATTTAGGAGAAATAATCAGAGAATAAGAGTGAGGAGAGAGGGAGAAAAGTAAGAAAATTAGAGAGGGAAAACCCAAGTTTCTTCCTGCGTGTGAACCAGCGAGTGAGAGTAAGGAGATAAAGTGATGGCACTTGATTCTAATCTGTTGGCCCTGAATACTTCCTCATTTCGGCAATAAATGTAACATAAATGTATCAAGGAACTATAGGAAGCCAACTATACTACTTAGTATTTTGACTATCATATATTTAAAGCATATATGTTCTTATTTAATTTATATGAGGGCCCAAATAGTGTCCAACTAAATTCAAATTTGGTATCTAGGCTAATTAGGACATGTAGAATCTGATTTTGGCATCAGTTTGTTATTTTGGGGTTGTTTACTATTTTATTTAATACTTTTGACATTAAGTTGTATTCTCTCTCCTAGATAAAACTAGGATAGATAAGATTGTTTAATTAATGTGAAAATTTGCACATAGACTAATTTTGGTATGTGGAGTGTGAATTTGGGATGTATTTCCACTTTTGAAGACATTTATCAATTTACTTAGTATTTTTGGATTTATCTCATATTTTCCTTTCTTAATGAAATTAGAATAGTTATTTTTGTTCAAGTAATATGAAACTTAGCACCCAACCCAATTGGGACTCAAAGAACATGATTTTGACATTATATTCACTTTTGAGATTTCTTTTTATGATTTATGGCACCATAGTATTTTTAGCTCGTTACCATTGTATTTAGCAAAATATTATGTTTGTATCATCAACATTTAATTGAGTCATGTTATTTTCAATTCGTTTCGAAAAGAGCTTCTATTATGCAAGAATTTTCATATATTTTCTTATTTGACATATTATGTTCATTAAGTCAATATTTATTTAGATAATGGTACATTATTCATATTTATGGATATGGAAACACCAATTGTTATTCCAAAACACATTATACCTCTAACTATTCATGAATTAGCTATTATTTATATATTAGTTAGGAAAGGAAATATATGTGACACATTTAATTATTTGAAATACATGTTAGCACATAATTAAATTATAATGTTAACATGAGTGTATTATGATACATGATCTTGATTATAGAGCCTATGGCCACATAATACATTATATGCATTAACAATATTCATTAAGGTATAACTTTATCCTTGTTTGATTAATCTAAGGAACCAATCATACTAACCTCCTAATCATGGAATAGGGTAAGAGTCTAGGTTTTGGTTTGTTAGAACATGCCATCCCATAAAGAGAATGTTGTCCCTAGAATCCAGCCATACTCGTGGTATCATCCAACTTTCCTCCACCCCTTAAAAGGTTTAACCTAATAAGCCAAACTAAACAACATCAAGGTATTAAGGTCACCTATGGATCATTTTTTGTGAATATTTTAGGTATTTATGTTGTTCATAGGTCATACATCCAACTAAAAGGGTCATACCCATCTAGGGTTTAGTTTTAGGACTTTGTGTTACCAACCTAACAACCTTAAGATTCACATCTCAAAACTAAAGATCTTAGTGTATAAAAGGGTAGGTCAATTAAACCTTTAAATAATGACACATATTCTTGGTCACCACTACACAGCCAAAAGTAGGGTTGAGATTTCTATTCTAACTAATTCTAGGGTTTCCCTATCAAGACTTCACACATCTCTTGATTGTGACTTAAGTCAAGAAAACCACAATAATATTCAAAGAAAACTTTTTTTGTACATATACTATTATAAGGAAAAATAATTTTTTGTGCCAATGATGTGGCACCCAATTGGTAAAAGTATTGATGTATAGCTGAGAGGTCCTAGGTTCGGAAACCCCCTGGCCACAGGATGAATGAATGGCCAATTTTTTTAGAAAAAAGCTTAAATTGATATGAAAACTTTTACGATAGAAAATTGAAGATAGGGCCCAAAATCAATGTGAGAAACCAAGTCACAAATTTTCCATGTTAGGATCTCCTTGTCATGATACACTAACATCCTTATTACCCAATTCCATCCTAAGATAAAAATCATAACTTACAAAGAGATAGGTCATACCTAACCAATATTATAGGGTATGATCAACTAGACTCTCATCACATCAGGGTTTACTAATCATGAGTCTTATGTGTACCTCTTATGATTCTAAACCAAACTTTCTTCATCTCGTAAACAACATAGGTCAATTGTAGGGTAAACATTTCACTTAGAGGGTGACTATGTAAGGCAAGGGTTCTAATTAGGGAGACAAAATTAAAACAGTCAAAGTCTGACGAACAATGGATCTAATACCATTTTGTAAGGAGTGGGACCTGAGAGTGGATCCACTCCCTACTTTATTTGAGGAATAAATCCATCTATTCCAAATGCACTCAAAAGGTATGCTGGAATAGGTGTAAATTTTTCATTTCTCAAATGATGGTATGCAAAAAGACCAAAGTATAGTAGTGGAATAATCTTTCATGACTGAAGTATATCATCATCTCTCATAAGAAATTTATGTGAAAGTTACAATATCAGGATCTAAGTAGAGGGATATCTAGCTAACTGGTCTATCTCCCCAAGAGATCCACCTAGAAGGTCCATGTCACCATGTCTAGTCTACCAAGTCCTACACCTAGGGTTGGAAGCATACCCTAGAAGAGAAGACAAAATAGGAGTTATCAACATAAACGTCAGTATGTGCATATAAAGTAAGGATTGAGCAATATAAGGAAAAAGGACATCAACTATAACAAGGCTTCCCATAGAAGAGGAAAGTACTATCCAAGTCATAAGATATTTCTTGCCTTAAAACAATGTCACAATAATAATATCACAAAACATAAAAAGTTGCATGATGAGTAATAAGAATACTAGCATAGACTAAAAAAAGTAGGGTAGGAACCCATATATTCCATACCAAAGGCATGAGGACTAATACTTCAGTGCCAAATAAAATATAGAGTATGCAGGAAGACTAAAACCACAGTGAATTGGTAGGAGGACTAAAACCTCAATGCCCAAAATATAATATATCACAGCAGGACTAAAACATTTATGCAGTGGAATGGGGACTAAGACCTCAGTGCCTAAAATAAATAACGTGTCTCTACTTCTAGATATGACTAGCCAATAACACATACAAATAGGGCAGGCAAGATAAAGTATAATCATATTCAAATAAATGATGAGATCATCCAACTGATATCAATGGGGTCAGAGGGCCCATAAACAAGTATTCAATAATTTCCACAATCATGTGTATCATAAAATCAAAACATCCACCGCAAGAAGGTTAGGTTATCATATATTCAATTAAGGGTTTCCACAAGGAATAAGTTGAACAAGCTACATATCTGAATCCAACAATAATATCCAAAGGATTAAGATGATCATAAGATCCATATCAAACCATAATTTCTTACATAAGTCAACCTCTCAGAGGAGAGAGAAAGGTGTGTAGGGCATATGTCCAAAGGACCAAGAGAGATATGAAACATAATCTTTGCTCAATATAGAAGTAAGGTAATGTAACATACAATAAGAGAGAGAGAAATTAGATCGATTTCTCAATATAACTCATAGGGGATTAACACACCATATATGAATTCTACATATGTCAAAGGTCAAACTACTAACTCCATTTCAGTCCATAAGCAACATGTTAAAGGAATGCATCAGATTAGGGTTAGGTTTACATTAATTATATAAGCCCTAAAAATTGCCTTTTCATTATTGTTGAATTAGCACACTATCTTGGAGATTATAGTTTCTTGAGTTCATATCATATTTAATTTTAGTTTTAGGACTTTTATATTGTTAGTTATACTAACCAATTAGGAAATCCCACTAAAAATCACATATTTTTTGTATCGAAATAGATGATGAAATTAACACCTTGGGGTAGATTATAATTTTTTTATTCTAAAACATATTTGATTTTAATTTTATGACTTTGATTTATTTGTAATGAGTTTTAGAAACTCTAACCAATCCAAAAATCCTATAAATACACATATGTACCTTATCCATTTATACATAAAACATAGTGACATGGCCCAATTAGAAATGGAAAACTGGTCTCGGCCAACAACAACCAAGCACACAAGTGGATTTGGTAGAAAATATCAAGTTGCCCCTGAAGATGTGATGAAAAGAAAATATCAAAATAGGGCTAAGGAAGTAATAACCTAGGTCATCACCTTCCTTGTCACCTAAAGAACCAGTTGTCTATGGCAAAACAATTGTGAATCAATCATCGATTCCAAAACCAATCTTGGCGAATCGACGTTGTAGTTGAGCTCCCCTAGTCTTCACAAATCTGATGACCATCAACTTGGTTTGTGTATTGGTCAGAGGAGTTACCTCTCCTCACCTTCATGATATGGGGAGAGTAATAAGTTGCAACAGTGACAAACAAATACTCTAGAAGAAGAAAAAAAAAACAAGGCTCCTAATAGCTTTGAATAAACCTCACAAATGCAAGTGCACAAATTCTTGGCAAAAATGCCCACCAACATTCCCAAGCATCATCGAGATCTGAAGGCATGCAATGAGTAACTCAAAAGGGGAAGATACCTGAAAAAATCTGATCAGTACCCTATCAACTCATCCATCAAGCCTGTATGCACGCGGGTTGGTCAGCATCCTACCTAGGTCACTACATCTCCTTGGATGCTTTGTCAAACGGATACCGACGAGCAACAGTCCCTCAAGTAGGGTAAACAAGCGCCCCAAATCCATGGATAACCGAGGTGTCGGTGACTCCAAGATGACACAGAAAGGGGATCCATGATGCACATAATGCCAATTTAGGATTCCAAGTACCCACACATGATCATGGGAGGCTTATACGCGGGTTTGAAAGCCTCACGAAGTAAGGAGAAGGAAAGGGAGAGAGTAACATAGGAACAATAGGGGAGGTTAGGGGGTCACTTGTGATCTAGCCTGGAAGCCCCGAATCCCCAGATGTTATAGGGTTACATGATTTGGAACTATGAGGGGAAGATTTAGGAGAAATAATCAGAGAATAAGAGTGAGGAGATACAGAGAAAAGCAAGAAAATGGGAGAGGGAAAACTGGGGCTTTTGCTTGGGTGTGAACCAACGAGTGAGAGTAAGGAGATAAGGTGTTGGTGCATGATTGTAATCTATCGGCCATGAATAGTTCCACATTTTGGCAAGAAATGTGACATAAATGTATCTAGGAACTAAAGGAAACCAACTGTATTAATTGGTATTTTAAATATCAAAAATTCAATGAATATTTTTTTATTTTATAATTCATTTGAGGGCCCAAACAATGTCCAATTAAATGCAAATTTGGTACCTAGTCTAATCAGGATATGTAGAATCTTATTTTGGGAGTCACTTTATTATTTTGGGGATGTTTGCTACTTTATTTAATACTTTTGACTTTAAATTATATTCTCTCTCCTAGATAGAACTAGGACAGATAAGAATGTTCAATTAATGTGAAAATTTGCACATAGTCTAATTTTGGTATGTGGAGTTTGAATTTGGGATCTATTTCCACTTTTGAAGACATTTACAAATTAACTCATTATTTTTGGATTTATCTCATATTTTACTTTCTTAATAAAATTATAATGGTTATTATTGTTCATATAATATGAAACTTGGCACCCAACCCAATTGGGACTCAAAAAACACGGTATTCACATTATTTCACTTTTGAAATTTCCATTTATGAGTGATGGGGGCACCATTAGTATTTTTAGCTCATTACTGTTGATTTATTTTTATCATCAACGTTCATTTAATTGATTCCTATTATCTTCAATTCGTTTTCAAAAGAGTTTCTTTATATTATTATCAGGAATTTCCATATTTTTCTTATTTAGCATATTATGTCCATTAATTCAATATTTATTTACATTATTCATATTTATGGATATGGAAACACCAATTGTTATTCCAAAGGACATTATACATATAACTAAACATATTTTGCCAATGTTTGCATATCAGTTAGAAAAGAAAATATATGTGCCATATTTAATATTTTTAATTACATTTTAGTGTGTGATTAAATTATTATGTTAATAGGAGTGTATTGTGATATGTGATGTTGATTATAGATCATATGGCCACATAATACACTATATGCATTAACAATATTCATTAAGGTATGACTTTATCCTTGTTTGGTCAAATCTAAGGAACTAATCATACTAACCTCCTAATCACTGAATAGTATAAGGGTCTAGGTTTTGGTTTGTTACAAATGTACCACAAACTGATGAAATAGGTTTTTGGAGCAAAAATGAAATGCCTCCCAAAAAATTTGCATGAAATTGTAATTTCGAGGGCAATGTATCTTATTGGTTGTTTTGAGAATCCATTGACAATATAAATTAAACACAACCTACATTTTCTCAAGTGGCCAACTGGGTGGTTTGCTTTATAGAACCGACAAGAAAGTTTACACTGTCAGTTTTCCTTGGGGAAAAAATCGACGTCATATGTCATGTTTTTAGTAGTGGAAATATATTTTTAGAGAATGTTGTGTCATGGATCTCAACTCTATTATTGACGTTCATGTAATGACCCTGACCTGGGTTATGAGGTAACCCTATTTTTTTTGTCTAAGTAAGTTGCTTATAAATTTAATATAATCCTCTAAGGTGTTTTTTTATCATGTGACACACTTATGTTCCAAGTTTGGTCCTGATTGAATGTTGTTTGAGCAATGTTCCTTTGTTTTGGACCAAAGTGCAGTTTACCCAAGATGAGGGGTTATATTGAAATATGTCACATGTTGAACATGCCCTAAGTGTTTTATCATTATAAGAAAGATAATGATGCTAAGTTGTGGCTTTTGGAAAGCCTAAATACCAAGTTTGAACTTGTTTGAATAATGCTAATACCTTGTGCACCAATTTTGGTACAAATTGTAATTTACCCAAAATGTAGGGTTGATATGAAAATTACCACCTCTAGAGTGTTCCTACTTCCTATATGTATCATTTATAGGAGAGATAATGAATGATACACCATGTTTGAATCATTTATGATTGGTAGTATTCTTGGTGATGGAAAGACCAAGAAAGGGGTTGAATGGAAAACCTAATTTGAGCTTGTATTGAGTGTATCGGGTTGTAGTGTTCAATGGGAGTCCCTATCGGCCAAGGAGACAAAGAGGAGACCCCCATATTGTGTTTTTAACTCTTTGACTTTGCAAAAACAAACTAAGCACCTCAATAAAGTAATGGATATTGGCTTGGAACTTTCCTTGGGAAAGGTTGCATTGAATTGTGAATATAATAATATGAGTGGAAGTGGCTTGTCCTAGAAGATAACCAAAGGGGGCCGACCCTTATCCCTTGCATTATCCTCAAGTTTTTATTTTACATGGAAAGATAAATATGGAATGCACGCAAGTACATGTTTCAATCCATGAATGGCCATGTGGCACCTACTAGTAGTAAGGTGATGACACCTCTTACACCCTCTCCCATGAACCTCAAGTATATATACCCTTCCTTTCACCCCTTAGTGAAATTTTTCGAATCCTACCACCTCCTTGCTCTTATATATCGTGCATAGAGTCTTGTTATAGTGCATAGGTGAAGTGGTATTGTGCATAGGGCCTTGGTTATCGACCATAGCAAGTGATATCAGCCATAACATGTTGATATTTGCCATAACAAGTTGATATCGGCCAAATGAAGTGATATTGGCCACAAGTGAAGGTGATATCGGCCAAAAGTGAGGGCATATCGTGCATAAGTAGTGAGGTATCGTGCAAGGTGCTAAGGAGAAAGAAGGATCTCAAGTCTTAACCCTAAGGTGAGGCCATGATCATCTTCAACCTTGGATTGAAGCATGGATCTAGGGTTATGATCTTTCTTTCTTTTCTTCTTCACCAAATTCTTAACTATGATGATTCCTTGCATGTGAAGGAGTTTTGAACAATCCTTGGACTTTTTATAAGTCATCTTCAACCTTAGGAACGTGAAGCTTTGGATCTTGGATCTTTGAAGTTGTTCTTGAGGCGGGTTATATAACTTGAACCCAAACATGTTATTATTCACCATCTTTCTTGCTATATTTGATGATCTACTTTCAATTCCGAGATTTTCTTGAATACTTGATATCTATGAATTCTAGTAGTTTCTTAGACCTTTTATCCATGTCCTATAACAAGTAGAATGAATATCTAGAGCTTGAATATGATGGTATCACCTTACAAAGTGATATTGGGTTCAAGTACACAAGCAAGCACCTCTAACCTGATATGGTGATGTACATACACCACTAAAATGATATGTATAAGAGTTTATACTTCCTAAAACGATATGGTAATGTAGTATACACCTCTTGGACGATATGAGGTCAAGCATACACCACTTTGCCCGATATGGTGTGAAGCACACACACACCTCTTTGCCTGATATGGTGTGAAGCGCACACACCTCTTTGCCTGATATGGTGTGAAGCACACATACACCTCTAAGGTGATATGGTAAGCACACATACACCTCTAAGGTGATATGGTAAGCACACATACACCTCTAAAGTGATATGGCAAGCATGCACACACCTCTTACCCGATATGGTAAACAAGCACACACCTCTTACCTGATATGGTAAGCAAGCATACACCTCTTACCCGATATGGTAAGCACACATACACCTCTAAGGTGATATGGTAAGCACACATACACCTCTAAAGTGATATGGAAAGAAATCACACACCTCTTACCCAATATGGTAAGCAAGCATACACCTCTTACCCGATATGGTAAGCAAGCATACACCTCTTACCCAATATGGTAAGCACACATACACCTCTAAGGTGATATGGTAAGCAAGCATACACCTCTAAACTAATATTGGGTTAAGAATACACCTCTTGGACGGTATGGTGTTGAGCACACATCTCTAAAATGATATGGTGGGTAACCCAATACACTAGATGACAAAAGTGGTAAGGTGGTTAATACCCTAGAATATATGATGGCCAATACATTAAAGTAGGATGTGGCCAATATCTTCAAGTGAGGTGAGGATGTTACACCCATGTATGGTGAAGGTGATACACAATATGATTGGTAAGGTTGATACCTTGGTGAGTAAGCGTATGAGGGATATGATTATGCCTAGCTCGATATACACCTAACCCAATACATGTGTTCAACTTGACATACATGATTCAACCCGATACACCTTGTAAAGGTGAGGGCAAAACACTCTTAGGAGTGATGAGTATAACACCAAGTAATAGTGTATCTAATACCTTGATAGGTGAAACACCTAAAGTGGTTGATAATGGTCAACCCTATATCAACAATGCCTTAAATTGAGATGAGTCCATATCACTTGATTATAGTTGGGTAATTCAAGTGTGTGACTTATGGCCAATACACTACATGATAAATGTGATGAGTTAGTGCATAAAGTATTAGGATGAGAAATACCCTAATACAAGATAAGTTGATAAACTTAAGTAAGTTAAAAGTGATGAGGGAAGTGATATACCAAGGTATGATAAATATCACATCCAGCGCCTCAAGGTTGATGCACCTCAAATCTAATTTACTTAGATGAGTAACACATGAAGTGTGTCATGTCAATTGTTACATTAAGATGTAATGAGTTTAATGCACTTTGATAAGTGTAGGCTAACATACCTTGAGAAAGGGTTAAGCCAAGTTAATAAAGTATGATGTAATCAATATCCTAGTGAGGATGAGAGAGAAACTCATATTTTGTGTTGATAATCATTTAATGATAAATGATGAGAAAAATAAGTATGATTGAATACTTATGATATCAATGTATGCTCCTAGATGTGTAGAGCAATGAATTAGGGTTTGGATTGATAATATGAATTTGAAACCCTATTCAGCTATAAAGGGAAACCTTAACCGTAATAATGGGCCTTGTAAGCCATGTGAATAATTGTTGTCTAGTGAGAGGTGACAAGATGTTTAATGGCCTTGTGAGCCATGTGAATAGTTGTTGCCTAGTGAGAGGTGACAACATGTTTAATGGCCATGAGAGCCATGTGAATAGTTGTTTCCTAGTGAGATGTGACAAGATGTTGATCCAGAGATTGATGCAAGAGATGGTAATGTTCAAAATAAACTAGGTAAATAGGAACCCCGTAACATAATAATAATAATTAATGGTTACAAAGATAATATTGAAATCTTGGTCATACATACATTATGGTCATAGACAAATAAGGGCTATGGTTCTTTGAATATGCTAAAATGAGACATAAGGAATACTTGTATCACATAACGGATGTGCATGTGTATGATGGTTCGACTGAGGTATAATGCCTAGTAAAAGTGATGTGGTATTCAGTGATGAGTTGAAGGGATTGATGTCCCATAATGAAAGTGAAAGGGAAATATAAAGGTATTCCAACTACTATGGAATACTTAGCAATATGGCCATGATCTCACAGGATTGGTATAATCCAATACCTGGATGTACTCTCAAAGTGCTCTCACAGGATTGGCATAGACCAATACATGGCTGTGATCTCACAGGATTGGTACAACCAAATGCCTGGCTGAACTCCCACGGGATTGGTACAACCCAATACCTGGCTGAACTCTCACAGGATTGGTACAACCCAATTCCTGGCTGAACTCTCATAGGATTGCTACAACCCAATGCCTAGCTAAACTCTCACAGGATTGGTACAACCCAATGCCTGGCTGAACTCTCACAGGATTGGGATAACCCAATACCTGGATATGATTTCATACGATTGGTACAACCCAATGCATGGTTAAACTCTCACAGGATTGGTACAACCCAATGCCTGGATGAACTCTCACATGATTGGTACAACCCAATGCATGTTGAACTCTTACAGGATTGGGATAACCCAATATCTGGCTATGATCTCACAGGATTGGTACAACCCAATGCCTGGCTGAACTATCTCAGGATTGGTACAACCCAGTGCCTGACTGAACTCTCACAGGATTGGTACAACCCAATGCATGGATGAACTCTCATAGGATCAGGATAACCCAATACATGTCTATGATCTTACAGGATTGGTATAATCCAATACCTGGCTGTAATATCACAAGATTGGCATAATCTAATACCTGGCTGTAATATCACAGGATTGGTACAATCCAATTTCTAGTTGTAATATCACAGTATTGGTACAATCCAATACCTGGTTGTACTCTTGCAAGATTGGTATAAAGCTGGAACATGATGATATTATCATAGGATAAGCTTGAGATTTTGGTATAATATGATGGGTAAATGATACACATGTTCTTCATATTCATTATAAAGTGAATAGATGAGTGTTGTATAAAAATAGAAGTCTATGAAGAAAATAGGTGGTTGATTTTATCAAATGTATCACCAATGTTGTGCCAATGGTTGTTGCAAAAATGGTTTTTTATTTCACACCATATGGACTAAATGATGGAGGCATATAGTCAATTTATGTTATTGGTAATTGCCATTTCTCATTCTAAAATGGTATAGCATGTGATCTTGTTAAGTCAAAGTATTATAAAATTCATGGTCCAAATGAAAAAGACTATAATTCGACAACATTTGTTGGTATATAGGACAAGATAAGGAGTGAAGAATATTTTCACTATTGAGGTGAAAAGGAGAAATATATGGATACCTAAGAACCCCTTAAAATACAAATGAGTTTTGATGAGAACTTTTGTTATGAGCCGTTAACCAAATTGATATTGAATTTCATAGGGAATTGAATTTTAAGCTACCATCCAAATGATTTTAAATGGGAGGGTGTTTACAGAATTTTTCAGGTTTGAAGAGTTTATAATGAGTCTCTTAAAGTAAAAAAAAACGGATTATGTGATGAATTGTTGATAATCATTGTAATCTTGTATATTTTTTCCAAAGCAAATATATTGTTGTCCTAGAGTGTTATTAAGCATGTATTGCTCATGGAGTTAATAACCTTCATGGATTCATAGATATCAAAATTCGTTAAGCATGCAGGAAGGCTAAGGGAAAGAGAAGCCATTAATGGTACCATATTTGTACCATGGGCTAGACCAAAAGTTGATTCTAAGAAAGGTACTTGGGAGTGTGTGATAGGGTTTTGGAGGATGTATATCAATCTTTGAAGGCATTTTCATAAAGGATATATTTTCTGGTTGACAATATATCTCAAGGAATTATTTATATAATCTTTGACCAAAACATGATGGACCAAATGGTATTCTCATTTTTAGGGGGGTAGAATTTATCCTTTTAAACATACAATCTAAGGTCATTTAGTGTATAGGATACCAATCCATCGATATTGTGAGGTTTACATATTGTTCTCCAATTGTCTAGGTGATATTTTCTTATATCCTCTATATCTCCCTAAAGGAAATTTCTTCTCAAGATATTATTCTATTTTTGAACCAGATAAGGGAGGGGGATGCAACTCATATAGTAAGAATCAAAAGTCAGAAGAGTTATGTCGAACTATTATAGAGAAGAATGGGTATGTCAGATCTCTGAGATTAATTGATTTCCAATTATCTATGGTGGTAGTGGTTTTGTAACAGTGTGCTTCTAATCAGGGTTTGAAAGGAGAAAGGAGGTGGTTGAGATATTTGATAGGATATTGTTCTTCTTGACAACCAAGAATGTGTTTGAACCTAAACAATGCTATTAGTGCTCAACATGAGTACCAATAATGAACAAATTATGGAAATCAAACCTAAAACTAGAGGTGTGAGAGAAGATGTCTAGTATTTAAACAAAGCCATTGATATTCTTGTGATCAAGATTTAGGAAGATAATGGTATCATTTGTGAAGTAAATTATATTATAATTATAGAATATCTCATCAAAAATTTATCTAGAATACTAGAAGATAAGGCCAATTTAAACATGAGGGACATGATAGAGGTGGAAAGGATGAAGAGAGTAGGAGAAAGGGGTTCACCTTATTTTATTCCATATGACAACAAAAATAGCTAAAATTTGATCCATTCATCAAAGTGGAAAAGTGACTCATTTTTATGCAATTATGGATCAAATTGAATTCAACATCAAGGAAATCCATATCTATACATACTGGAAATTAAAAAAGTTCCAATTGATTTTTTGAATGCTTTTTTCAAAAGTCAAATTTTCAAAGTTAAGAGAGGAGTGTTGAAATCCTGGTGGGAGTGGATTAGTTCATGGATTAAAATATAAGCATATGCATATGTCTACTAGATGATTAATTTACTCATTAAAAGCTAGGTGAAAGTGTGATAAAAGACATGTGTCCCGCGTCTCTCTCTGGAAAAAAGCATGACTAAGCTCTCTCACACATATGGGAATGTCTTAGAGGAGGGCCTCCAGACAGTATTAAGCATTAGAATGCTCCCTCTAGATTATTTCACTTGGGTTGTGTGGATTCTCTTCCCAGTGGTGAGCGGCTCCAATTTCCACCCCATCTTACTCTGTCCCATGGCACGGTATCATGTAATTTGGTTTGTGTTGTAGTTGTGTAGTTTGGAAACTATGATGGGGCTATTGTCGCATTCTCAAGTGGCACTGATCTCCACCCAATTGCCCTTGTGCCAAGTCTCCTGCCCCCTTTCAGAACTCCTTTATCTCTTTTCATGTTGGTTTCATTTCTTTGTAGTGTAGGTGTTAGTTTAATAGTGTGGCTTTGTTGCCATCTAGTCACCATTTATCATCATTTATCAGTCAAATTTCACTAAGTGATCCTTATTTTAGGATAGAGATGAAATTTCTAGTTGGTGTTAGGTCTTGATTTTACCTTAGTTTGATCTTGTATATTGGTTATGTGGCTTTATTTAAGGATATTATCTATTCTCAAAAAATCATTCTAGTCCAGCCTCTCTACTTGTGCTTATTGTTGAAACTTAAGGAGTTCCTCATGATAGATGCTTTTTTTAGCATCACGGAAGAGGAAATCAATGTAGAAACTCCTTACTCTCATTATAGTATTATTTTTAGGGGTTTAGTGTTAATGAACTTGTTCTTTGTATGTTTTGGTAGTGTAATAATCTCTTTTATAGAAGATGTACGGCTTGTGAGTAATGAATTAATACATTTTCTCTAAGAAAAAAAGAATACATATACCATCTACGAAGGACAACAAGATCATTAATGTGAATTCTAAATGATTACCACAAGTCATGGAGTCTATTTTTAAGAATTATTATCAAAATAATGAACAAAATGTTATGATGTTTGAAGTGTTATCTTTCTTATTAATGAGAATGATATTGGTTTGATTAAAAAAGTCAATTTTGGGGTGATACTTGTAGGGTAATATGGCAAGAGAGTAGGCAACGGATGAAGAGGGTGAAGACATACCTTGTCCTAGAGAAAGTCTAGTGACTATTCATGTAGAGAGATGTGCTTCATTCTCAAGTAGCACACAGATAGCAACTGTAGACATCCTTCTGGTGTAGCGCACGCAGATGTTGGTTGACCACATAGATTACCAGGCTTCCACGCCTCTAGTTAGTCCACACTAGCTACTGAGAAATCCACGTTGCACTTCCATAGCCAATGAAAAGGAGATGTCCTTCCATTTTTCAATGTGCTAGCATTGACTTCTTTCCCCTTTCTAATTCTCCCTTTTGGGTAAGACTGCTAAGGCTCTCTCACATGTTACCATGAACTATGAGATGAGGAGTCTTGAGACAATCTCTTGACTTCCTCTTTAGAATTGGTGTTCATTGTATGTCTTGAGCCTTGGCCACCCCTCACCCCCCTTATAAATGAGTAGATGAGTTAGGGATTCAAAATTACCAAAAAATATGAAAGGTTAGATCTAATAGTTTGACAGTTTATGAGGACAACCAGTCGATCGACTAGACCATCCAGTTGGTCAAATTGGCACATCAATCGATGGAGTGGACTATCTAGTCGGTCAATTAGCTTGTGGTCAGTGGTGCAATAACACGATCTTGTGAGGTGAAGATTAGTGCACATCATTACGCATATGATTAATAGTTTGACCCAATCAAAGTAGTCCTTTGACATAGTCAAATTGGTCATTTTGCATCCCAATCATCGACAGGACATTCCAATCAAACAACTTGGTATTTTAACCATCTGTTGGGAACCTAGTTTAGTCTATTGGTTGGACATTTCAACTTGTCGACTTGTTGGTTCCATCGTCCAATGTCAATAAGCTCCAGTTGTTTAAATGGACATTCCATTCGATCAACTATCACAGTAGTTGATGGACTGGACATTCCAATTGATCGACTAGCACACTAGTTGATCGACTGGACACTCCAATCAGTCAAATGGCTTATCCATTATTGTTAAATTTGATTACCTAAACACTTTTTGTAACGAAGTTAACTCTTATCCATGAGTAAGCTCCTATTCCAAGAGCATCCTATCTATGTGACCCTATAGGTCTCATATCACGTTAATAGTGAAGTTTATAACTATTATGACTACACAAGCAATGAGTGGTATCTAGCAACACATCATTTCTATCCAAGTAATTGGAAAGTTGGAGAACAACTTCAACCTACAATATGTGATCATTGTTAACATGAATGTATAATTACTTTGTATCTAATATCCAGATTGAATCTGAGTCATAGAATCATCATCCTCTTAATATTCAATGTATGTTTCTTGAACTAGAGTTGACTATTGACATATAGTGAGTTCACATATCAAATATTGACTCACATGATCATGGCCATGCATTTCTCAATCTCGCTTATCAAGGGCTTGGTATATCAAACTATCATAGGAGGGACGAATCCCATCTACATCACTTACAGTCAAACACCATGTGATACAACGTACCCAATAACCACCTTTATGGAAACCCTTATTGAGGATCACACTGGATGGTGTCAAAGTTCATCAAACAACATGTGATAAGTGTAATGACTTCAAGTCCAAGAACCCCAATCGCCACTATCACTTTGAGAGCTTATTATGACTACCATTTCATAGTTTTCATGTATATCTCTCAAGGTGGGTTTGTTCGGTACACTTATCTCTAACATGTAACTATGTGTTTGACTTGATATCCAATATCATGACTAATGAGACTTTGCCATTAGTCTAAACACATTTTGGTTTTATATATTATTGACGTTTATTTTGCTTCAACAATCATATCCAACTAGGGACATAATAAGAATATATATGCTCTTATCACACATATGATCTCATTATTTAGGTCCTTAACCTAAAGACATATTTCATGGAGTAACATCATTCTTTAGACATCTATTATACTTTATCTCATAACTGAGACAGGCATATTAGATGGAAGTACCTTTATTAATATTATCCAATCAAGTACATGAGGCCCCCATACAATCATCAAATGATTTTCTCTATGGGCATATATACCAACAGACTCCCATTGAAATTAGAGCCAATCACCCACAAATCCAATTCCAAGTGATTCACCATGACCATCATGTTTTGTTGTGTAAGTAATTTTTGTTTGGAGGTCAGCAACATTCGCCTCAACCTGGTGAAAGTATTCACATCTCCTCATTGTAAAATATTTTGTATGAGATGTAAGGAAGTGTTGTAGTATGTGATCAAGGTTCCTTAGCCTATACAATAGCTCCATTGTTGCCACAACATCTGACTGTGTCAATTGTTGAATCCGCCCCAAGTTGACCAATGAACTTATTGATCCATACAATACCCTCGATTTATCCAAAAAAACAAAATGTACTTGGCTTCTATTGTATCAACAGCAATTGTCTCTTGATCAGAACCTTTCTAGCTTACAGTTTTTTTGTTAGGGAAAATCACAGATTGCAATCGACATCTTTGTTAGTTCAGCAGCTTTTGTGGGTGTAACCCTTTACACTCAACTCTTCCATATCACCATGATCAAGCAATTGATTCTTAGTGCTACTTAAGGATGTTCTTTATGGAAGTCCAGTGACCTTCATCAAGATCTGAGTGACATCTATTCTCCATGCCCAACCATACAAGTAACTGTCATGAGTGCAAAACATTACATACATGATAGATCCAATTGTGGATGCATATGGCATCTTACTCATGCACTCACATTCTTCACAAGAACCAGGACACTGGGCTCTAGAGAGACTAATTCCATGGGATACATGTAAATTTTCTCTCTCAAATCATGCATGTTGAACCCCTTCAGCACTATATCAATGTATGTACTCTTACTTAGGCTAAGAATCCTTCTAGATCTATTCTATAGATCTTGATTCCTATCCCATAGGATGTTTCTCTTAAATCATTCATACAGAAGGTACTTCCCATCCAGTTCTTCACTATTTGTATGGAAGGGGTGTCATTCCTACATACAATATAAGGAATACAATTATGCTCCCACTAGACTTCTGATAAACACAGGTTTCATCTTCTTTTTGACTCAACCTAAACTCTTTGACTGCTTTGTCAAATCGAAGATCCCAGCTCCAAGATTCTTACTTCAATACAAAGATTGACCTTTATAGCTAATATGCAATGGAAAGCATGATCATGTCGGATGTCATCCATATTGGACTTCAAGACCTACTTGCACCCTATGGGTTTTACCTCTACAGGTGGATCCACCAAGGTCCATACCTTATTGGTGTACACGGAATCCATCTTAGATCTCATGGCCTTAAGCCATTTCTCAAACCTTGGTCCATCAATAACAACCAGGTAGGTTGTTGTCTCATCACCTATGACCAACTCATCTCCTTCTTGAGTCACAAGATATCCAAATCTCTCAGGCTCAAGGTGTGTCCTACAAGATCTATGAGGTTCATGTTTTACAGGAGGAACTTGATATTCCACAATAGTTTGTGACGCTCCTTGTTCCTATTGTATCTACACATGTTCTATGTTTTCTTGTTGGTCTCAAACTTCATTGAATTCTACTTCTCTCCCACAAATTCCTTTGGAGGAGTACAGTAGTCCTGGCAACAAACACTTTGTTGTTAGATGGAGTTTAAAAATAGTATCTAATAGAATAATATTTATCTAATTTGGGACCAATATTTTCAAGAAATTTTTTTTCATATAAGCTTCACATCTTCAAATATTCATAAAAGACATATCGGGACACTTCCCATGTCATATCTTACATTGTGTCTTTTGAACCGATTTAGACAGTATGTGGTTTAGTGTAAACACTTATAGTTTTTAGAGCATACCTCCAAAAAGGAAGTTGGAATATTAGCTAGACTCATCAATGATTGTACCATGCCCAACAGGTTATGATTCCTTCTTTATGATACATCATTATGTTTCTAGTGGATTCCATTGTGATACAATACCATAGTTTTGAATAAGGTTCTCAAACTCTTGGGTTCTAGTATTCTACACATCAATCATATCAAAGTGCTTTAATATTAGTAACCACCTTTATCATTTGGTGTAAAAGGTTAACATACATCATTATGTATGAATCCCAATAGATCACTCACTCTCCCAAAATTTCCAGTGAATGGTGATTTTGTCTTTGCCTAATAAACAAGACTCACATATCACTTGTTGGTTCAAAACCAAAAGAGTCTAGAATCATCCTTATGGAATCTAGAGATGTGTTTCTTATTTGTGTGACTTAGACGACAATGACATAGGAATGTTTTGTTTGAGTCGTCAAGTCTTTCAGTATTTATGTTATATACACTTGTCTCTAGAACTATCAAGCATAGATTATGAGACATTGGGGCACTGCCATAAAATATCTTATCTTTAAAATGAAACATTCATCATTCATTGTATGAAATATGAATCCAATCTTATCCAAAACAAGATAAATGATGTTTTTATAAATGGTAGGTACATAATAGCAATGCTATAATAAGCCCATTGGGTTGAGATAAATGATAGATTCTAAGTGCAGTGGAAGCAACTCTTACTCCATCAGTTCCACTTCATCCTTTCTTTAAAGGCTTACTTCTTCTCAGATCCTACAAATTATAGCATATGTGAAATCTCCATCTAGTATAAAATAATTAGTGTATATACTTGAAATAGGGGCTTCAATCCCCTGGTTCTTCACAATGAGTTCCTCTATGTAAAGAGGACAATTCCTTTTTTAGTTTACAGGGTGGTGATAGTTGTGGCAATTCCCTTCATTACTCACTCCTCCCTTTACTTCAAGTGCAGAACAGTTGGGTTTCTGGCTTGACTTAGAACTCTTCTTGGCCTTGACTTTTCCCTAGAACTTCCCCTTTCCTCCATTGATCACCATAATAGATTTAGGAGTGTCCTTTTTCATTTTTGTCTCACCAGCTCTCAACATGCCAAGCAATTCGGACAACAGTTCATCAAAAAATTTCATGTTGTAGTTGATGAAAAATTGGCTATATGATTCAGGAAATGATTGTAGAATCATGTCTGTGTCCAACTCTTGGCCTAAAGAAAATCTTAGTCTCTCTAGGTTTTCCATGTACCCAATAAATGTGAGCACATGGGGCCCTACTAGATTTCTATGATGACCCACCCACATGAATGAGATTACTCAAAACTAGAGCACAGAATTGACATTAAACATCCAAATTACCAAAAACCATAATAAATTAAAACTGGTTTTTATATAACCACAAAAGAAAATCACATTACATAGAAGTCCACAAACGGTGCCACCTATATCGCATATCATACCATAAAGATATATACATCACTTTACAGTGGCCATTTTTCCACAAATCTATTACAAAAGATAACTTGTTCATACATACAAGCCATACATGTACAACCTTGGCATACTGCCAAAAACCTCATACCGATGTACAACATCTACAAAAAAAACCAAGGACCTGAGAGTATAGGGATGACACATAATACTCTACTAAAAAATACTAGTAGCATATCCAACCTTCAACAACTACTGATCTCCTTGTTGTTGATCCTCAACTGCACGATCTCTATCTCACGCATGACCACCTAAATGATGTGGAAACCCACACGATGAGACCACCTCCCATCGAGAGATATAACTCTCCTCCAAAAACTATTATTAACAGAGATAGGTTAAGACAGATCAAGCATTATAAGAATATTCAACTAAATGAATAAGTAAAATTCATAACATAGATTAAGCAGTTTAAGCAGCTACAAATCAGTAGAAAATCATATTCTTTGAGAAGGGATATGAAGAACATGTATAACATTTATCAACTAAATAGTATAATAAACAAGGCAAAGGGTCATCCAATGTGAAATGTTTTTAACCCTAAGCAGTTATACTACATGGTTGTATTACGTCTTTTATTATTCCCTATGAAGATGAGGTATAGGCCCACTCATACTCCAACTGATCACTAGTAAATCAAAATTAGTGTCATACAAGATCTAGGAGAGCCGAACTCTTATGATCTCCCACACCCTCTGTCTGTCTGAGTCTGCTGTAGTGACATATAGAGTCAAACTGCAAATCATCTTAGTCCACCTTGGTATACAAGCATGACGCTAGTGAGACACAACCACAACCATTCTCCTTCTGAGGCATGATCACAATTATACCTGGAAACATAGCATATGAGATAAGGTCACGACCGTTCTCCTTCTTAGGCATGACCGCGGCCATTCTCAAAATAAGTGATTGTGGATGCAAGGATATATCCTCAACTTGCACCCCTGCATATTCAACAATATGCGCTATGAGTTTCCCTTAGGAATTACTCATTTCACCATCCAACAAGTACTGACGTTGAAGATGGATCTGTGGCTCAGGGAAACCTACATGATTAGGGTTCCAAATGATTAATTAAACCAATTGGATATCCTTTAGTGCATCAATCAAGTTACAACATACAATCCATAAACAAATTCTAAACAGATAGGGATAGATTACAATGTCAGAAGATATAAAATGTATTTTGGTGATATTGTCTTACTATTTTATACCAGGCTATGACCATTATCATATCATCATGGGATAACCATACCTCATCACATCACTAGAGGATATCACCACAAACTAGGCACAAAGCCTTTTCTAGGTCATAAGACCCAATCACATAGTTCTTGCATAACATCAACATCTCATCATGACTCATAAAGGCTCATATTCATCACCTTGTGTCATATAAGAGATACCATAGCCATCACAAGCTATGATATGTTTTCAACCTACAGCATTAGGTTTACACAATAGGAGAGAGAAATACTTTATTGCATGCTACTCATCCAAGCAAGCTAAGAAATTACATCATATGCCCAAATTAGGGTTTCTCACAAATAGCCGGTTAGGATTTCCATAACAGCATTCAACATCAAACCCTAGGTACAACACTTCCCACATACTTGGAACACATAGACCAAACATCCTCATAACTGACCAAGTAATCAAACAGTGACAGGTATCGACCATACAAGATGCAACACCTCCATCTACCACTAGGAATTAATTGCCCTAGCATCTACTAGGGTTAGGCCATTTGTAGCAACCAACCCACATAACACATGTAGTGACCAAACAACCCAAACAAAAGTAGCGACCTCCCTGATTAGGGTTAGGGTTTGTTGCGACCAAACCCCATAGCAACCACAAATGGGTCAAGGGTAGTGACCCTCACACAACCATAGCATTGCAACCACTAGGGTTATACCATGTGTAGCGATCCACCAAGAAACTAATCTATGTGTAGCGACCACCAAGAAAGGTCAAATGTAGCAACCACAAGGAAGAAAAACCCACTTTGACCAGCATCAAGGTGCCCATGTATAGCGACCACAACACACTCATAGGTAATGGTAGTAACACATGTATCAAGGCATAGTGTCCAACATACATGATAGTCATAACAAAACTTAAGCATAGTGACCACACAACACATGCATACTTAGTGTAGAGACCATCAAAACATGAGAGATGTTTCAACCCACAACAGGTGATTAACATTGAGAAATCGAAGAGTCACCACAAATAAATCTCATGGAGATGGTACTCCAAACCCAAAAAAAAAGTGTCACAAGAATAAACGTGGAAAACCATGTTATTATAGACGAAACCAAGCGTCAAATGCATGTAAACAAGGACCAAAACTTCCATCTCCCATATGATATCTGAATCAAGATCATGGTGATAATACCAACATTCCTAAAGCATGTAAGAATCAACAACTCCACTCTCCATCCATAACAAATGGGTTTCAAGAATTAGGGTTTAGGAGATAGAGCAATCTACACAAGAGTACTTCATAATCTTAAACCCTAAATCAAGATATCATAATCTAGCAACTTATGATCACATTTTAGAGATACAATAACATGCAAATAAGATGTCGTGCAACAATAGTAGAGGAAAGAGTTATATAACCCACCTTGAGGTGAAGATCAACTCCAAAAGCTAAGAAGCTCCAAGAGAGAGAAGAAATTCCAAGATTGGTTCAACTCCAACTCCAAGCAAGATCACCTCAATAGAAGAAGAGCAAACCAAGGTCAAAGAAAGCTCAAAGGAGATAGGGTACAAACCCTAAGCCAAAAAAGAAAGAGAAAGAGGAGATCTTCATCCCACTCATGTACTACCATGGAGAACCATAGATTTGACATCTATTGGAGAGAAGTTCCTCAAGGAAGACACCATGGAGAACCATAGTCTGGCTTAGATAAGAAGGAGAGAGGGATAGGTTTCAAGAAAGTGAGATCAAGAAGGTAAAATCACTTACCAAGCACAAGGATCAACAAAGAAGGATGCTCCAACCCTAGATCACCACATGCAAGGAAGAAAGATACACCTTCTTCAAGTTCAACACCTCCACTTACACCACCAAGCTCAAGGCCAAACTCCAAACAAGAAAAAGAAAGAAGAGAGAGCCAAAGGGATTACTTTTTTTTTAAGTTAAACAGACAAATTTCATTATGGAGGAGCCATACGGCATCTACATGAGGAGAAAAACAAACTAAAAGACCACACAAAGATCAAGAACAGATACAAACCACCACAAAAACTCATATCGAAATCTGATAAGGACAATGATGTATAAATCCCTCTTCTCCTTCGCTGGCTAAGGCAGCTTTCTATGAGGAATACCTTCAACCTGAGTATGTATATGTGGTAGTGTACCTGCACCAAATCAGTGTTCCAAAAGGATATTTTTCCCGCACTTGCTGCCATACAAACTCCACAACAAAATTGACCGAGAAAGAAAAATCTACCACGAGAAGAGAAAGCAGCGCTGATTAACAGTGAGATAGACAAAAAAAGAGAACAATCTAAACAGAAAGCAGTAAAAGAGAAAGGGGATAGGAAACTCATCGCATCCGGGCTCAATGACAGGGTGGAAGAAGACCGTTGCCTCCAAAGACACCACCCTCACACACCTCCCGAAGAAGAGATCCTACTGATGACGGGCGAGAAGAGGCCGAGGGGGAGCGGGGCACCGCTTTGTGGCAGCCAAACCCCCTCCCCCCAGCCATCCGCCTATGGAGAAAGAACCCTAGTGGTGCTAGGGTGAGAGAGAGGGGAGAGAGTTTTTGCTTGGGAGAGATAGATATATATTATCACGCGTGACAAAGGGATTACTTGCATGTAAAAGAAGGGGTATAAATATCCAATGGTTGGAGTGATGTGAGGAAATATGAGGTGTCATGGTACTAGAGTCACTCATGACACTTGTCCCTCAAACACCTCAGCCATACAAGCACTCTAGATATGCATGCATCAAAGGGTGAAAGAAATAAGGCTTGGTAGCGACCACTAGGTCCACTACCTTCCGGTTGAAGCAAACATCACCATGGTAGCGACCATGGTTCAAGATCAAATGGTCACTACAAACAAACCACAAAGCCACAACTACTTAGGTCTCTAAAAACCAACCAAAACAATGTGTATCAGTCACAACACTCATAAAACACATCAGACGCTACAAAGACAACAACAACACGGTTGACACCACTATCAACTCAAGCATTCGTGCAACCATGCAAAATGTAGCACCAACACACATGATGCCTCCTCATCAACCAAGGTCCAATAAGGTGCCCCTATGCATCATTCTCTCTCTCATGATGTTAAAGCATAGGAGGCACATCCAAAATGTGAAAAATTGCAAGATAAACCCTCAACATGGGTAAATTGCAACTTGGTCCAAAAGCAACACATATATAGCATAACTAGCTCAAACACCAACCAAACTGGACCAAACTAAAAACATAAACATGTCACATGTTATTAAGTTGCATCACAAGATTATATTAATCTTTAAGCATCTTATTAAGCAAGCAAACAAGATCAATCACTAAGCTAGATTAGGGGTTTTATAACCATAAACCCCTAACAAGGATTTTGCCCCTAAAATCCTATGTGAAAAGAGAAAATCCTACACAAAAAGAGATGGATACTTCCTACACATATTGACCTCCAAATCCTATGTGAATTCTTCCATGCAATGATGATACCACAAAACCTTTACCAAAATGATATCCTTCTTCTTCAACTTCTTCACCCTCCGATTCAAGATCAACACAGGACCCTCCACATAAGACATATCCTCATCCAGCTCGACCTCTACAAGTTGCAACACAAGCTTTGTGTCAGGGTGACACTTCCTCAATATCAATACATGAAACACCAGATGCAACCTATGCAACATGGATGGAAGATCCAACTTATAAGACACCTTCCCAACACATTCTACCATAGGGTAAGATCCTATATATCTACGAGCCAACTTACCCTTCTTCCCAAAACTCAGCATGTCTTTTCAAGGAGAGACCTTAAGGTACATCTTGTATCCCACTTGAAACTCCAAAGTCCTGTGACGATTATCAATATAAAATTTTTGCCTATCCTGGGTTGCCTTCAACTACTGTTGTATCCTCTTAATCTTCTTTGTTGTATGTTCTACAAGCTCTCAACAGATCATCCAGCTTCTGAATATTCCATTCAGATTGTCCATCTGTCTTCAGGTGAACAGTTTCGTTGAACCTTAATTGTGTACCCATGGTTGTGTGTAGACGCTTCCAAAAGTGACGGGTAAACTGGGGACCTCTGTCAGACACTATTGCCACTAAAATACTATACAAACACACTATCTCCTCAACATATATTTGTGCCAACTTCTTAATTATATATGTTATCTTCACATGGAGGATGTGTGCTAACTTGGTCAACCTATCAATGATCACCCATATGGAATCATGACCTCTGGATGTCCTAGAAATACCAACTACAAAGTACATCGTGATATGATCCCATTTGCATTGTGGTATAGGTTACGGTTGCAAAGTTCCTATAGGTTTTTTATGCTCAAACTTAACCTACTGACATGCAGGACACATCGCCACAAACTCAGCTATGTCATGCTTCAAGCCAGACCACCAATACAAATGTTTTAGATTATGGTACATCTTGGTAGTTCCCAGATGCGTAGTGTACATTGAAGAGTGAGCCTCTTCCAGAACCAACTTCCTCAGATTGTCAACATCAGGAACCACCGCTCTACTATGGTAACACACTGTCCCATCTTCTGACTCATGGAATCCATCACACTTCTTGATGCCAAACTCAGCTCGAATTTGTTGTATCATAGTATCACTCTACTGCACATCTCTGATATGTTGCCTCAACATAATTTTTACCTGTAACTCAGATAATAAGCCATCCAACAAAGAGACCTCCAACTTTACATTCATCTGGCGAAGAGACACTAACATGCCTCACTTATATCACACCAAAGAACACAAATGTGCCTTATCAGTAGATGGTGACGAAGAAGACTTCCTACTCAAAGCATCTACCACCATGATTGTTTTCCCTGGATGGTAGTCTATGGTGCAATCATAATATTTGATTAACTCCATCCAGTGTCATTGTTGCATATTCAGCTCCTGCTTCAAAAAGATATAATGTAGATTCTTGTGGTTAGTGAAGATCTGACACTTATCACCGTAAAGGTAGTGTCTCCAAATCTTCAAATCATGGACCACAGCTACAAGTTCCAAATCATACGTCGAGTAGTTCTCCTCGTATTTCTTAAGATGTCGCGAAGCAAAAGAAATCACATTCTTATCTTGCATCAGTACGCAACCCAAACCATTATTCAACGCATCACAAAAGATGATGTAACATTTCCCTTTTTCAAGCAACACTAACACTGGTGTACTGGACAACTTCTCCGTCAAAAGCCAGAAAGAACGCTGACACTTGTCATCCTAGACAAATAGCACACATTTCCTCGTCAACTTTGTTAGGGGTAACGCCACAGCACTGAAGTTCTTGATAAACCTTTGGTAGTATCCTGTCAAGCGTAGGAAACTACAAACCTCTATCAGTGTCTTAAGATGCTCCCATTCTAGCACTGACTGAACCTTCTTGGGATCTACATGAACACCTTCAGTAGATATCACGTATCTAAGAAAAGACACCTCCTTCAACTAAAACTCATACTTGTTGAACTTAGCATACAACTTGTGTTGTCTCAACAAGATCAACGCTTGTCATAGATGTTTCTCATGTTTTTGGATGTCTCTGAAGTATATCAAGATATTGTCGATGAATACAACCACAAATTTATGAAGATCAGGATGGAACACTCTATTCATCATATCCATGAATGTTGGTACATTGGTTAGCCCAAAGGGCATAACCACGAACTCGTAGTGACCATTCCTAGTCCTAAAAGCTGACTTGGGTATGTGATCTACCTTGATCTATAACTGATGGTAGTCTGACTTCATATTTATCTTTGATAAATTGTATCACCCCTCAACTGATCAAATAGATCATCTATTCACAACAATGAGTATTTGTTCTTGATTGTCACCTTGTTCAAATGTCGATAATCGATGTTGAACCTCGTGGAACCATCCTTCTTCTTAACAAACAACATGGGAGAACCCAAAGGGGGGTGCTCAGTCTGATAAAGCCCTTCTCTAACAGCTCCTGCAACTACTTCTACAACTTTTTCATCTCAACCTATGTTATTATGTATGATGATTGCGCTATTAGTTGTGTACCAAGAACCAGATTGATCTCAAAGTCAATCTCTCGAGGTGGGGGAACACCGAGAAACTCATCGAGAAACACATATTCAAACTCTCTGACAATTGGCACCTCCGGGATACTAGGACTCCTCACCTTGGTATCCACCACATGTGCTAGAAAAGCCTTATAACCTTGCCTCATCAACCTCTTTGTTGTCATCACTGATACCAGACACATTGGAATAATCTTCCTTCTCCTTGTAAAACCCACAAAACATCATCATCAAAGAACTTAGCCACCTTGGAACTACATTCCAAGACCACTCCCTACTTCTCCAATGTATCCATTCCAAGGATCATATCAAAATTGTGCATGTTAAGTGGTATAAGGTCCACTTAAATGTTGCGTCCTGAGCAAGAGAGAACGCAGAATGGACACACCTCCCGCAACTCAGTGGAACCAACCAAAGGGATTTCTAAGCAAAGACTATTGCATCTACAACTAACAGGCAAGGAACAACTAGCTATCACTTCTCTAGTGATAAAAGAGTGTGTCCCACATGGGTCAACAAAAATAGATATAAAGAAGGAAGAAGACAAATCAGAATGAAACAACTCCATCTGACATGTCACAACCCATGGTTTGACTACTCCCTCCAGTTGAATCATAGCATAGAACTGAGTCATTGCCTATTGTCACCCTCATCCTATATTGGCCTTCCTAGACGAACCAACTTGTGATGCCTGATTGTATCCTCTGCCACTGCCACTACTGAATTGTCATTGTTGTGACCCTTGCTGAATATGTCTCAGTTGTTGTGTCACCTCTTCATCCTTCACCAGGAAGAACATCCTCAGATGTCCTTTCTGACCACACCTATAACAGGTCTTCATGTCAAACTACAGCCTAGACGGCCTTGTTACTGAAACTGATGTTGCACTATGAGCTCCTGTCGATGGAAAACTATGGTCTATGCCCTTCTTGGCGACCACTGAGACTAAACCACTAACCTCTACTGTGACTAAGGTGTTGAGAACCTAGGCTTCTTGAAGCCTCCAAAAGACTATCCTTGAAACTGTGTCAGTCTCTTATTGGTGTTAGCTTCATGCTTCTCTATCGTCGACCGCTCAATCCACCTCACAGACTCCACAAACATTGCAAATTATTCTTTGTTCTCCAAATTTGATATTGTCATCATCAATTGTGAGCTCAAACCCTTCTCAAAACATCAGATCCTCTCCTTATCATCAAGCCATGTGAGGAAAAAACCTCAACAATTCCATGAACTTGGCTCATACTCATTGATCGTCATAGATCCCTGTCGTATCTTCTCAAACTGTGAGATCTTCTCATCTAGGTATGTCTCTGGGAAGTATTGGCTCACAAACTCTCACCAAAAATCCTCCCAATTGATCACCACTCTGGCTCTCTTCTCCTCATCTATGGACCACCAATGTCCAACACTACCCTTTAATAGGTACACTACGTGCTTCACCTTATCCTCTTCTAGAATTTTGAGGATCTTAAAGGCCTTCTCCAACTCTATCAGCCACATATCGGCGTATGTCGGGTCCATCGTACCAGTGTACTCTATCGCCCCCACACGCCTTATCCTCTCAAAGGTCTTCCCAGAACCCTGGGATTTTGCATTGGTTATAGTTGCCCTTGCTTGGGGTACGGGCATTCTATCCACCATATGTTCATCATGGCCACGAACTGTCCAAACATTGACTGCAAAGCAAGATTGGACACAATTGTTGGGTCAAACTAAGGCACTTTCGGCACTCAATCTACTCTTATCCGCCTCCTAGAACCACCTCCTAGTGCAGCAACACTACTCTCAGCATGTTATTTGTGTTCTCTAGACATATCTTTTCCCTTATTCTTCTTCTACATAAGTAGAAGTTACGATCAGATATGTTGGATGATACAAGAACATACACAACCCTAGTCCTATGTCCCTGTAGACTCAACATACATAGAGCTCTAATACCAACCTTTTTCATGTGATGACCCACCGCCACATGAACAAGACTACTCAAAACTAAATCACGGATTTAACACTAAACATCCAGATTACCAAAAACCATGATAAATTAAAACCAATTTTTATATAACCACAAAAGTGTAGCACATTACATAGAAGTCCACAAATTGTGCCACCTAAATCACATATTATACCACAAAGGTATATACATCATTATACAGTGACCATCTTGCCACAAACCTATCACAAAAGATAACATATTCATATATACAAGTCATACATTTACAACCTTGGCATACTCCTAAAAACCTCGTATTGATGTACAATGTCTACAAAACACCCCGATGACATGAGAGTAAAGGGATGACACAAAAGACTCTACTACAAAACACTGGCAGCATATCCAACCTTCAACAAGTGTTTATCTCCTTGCTTCTCTTCCTCACTCGCATGATCTCTATTGCATCGTGCACGACCACCTAAAAGATGTGGAAACCTATGGAGTGAGACCAACGTTCCAATGAGAGATATAACTCTCCACCAACAACTATTATTAACACAGATAGGTTAAGACAGATGAAGTATTATGAGCAGATTCAGCTAAATGAATAAGTAATATTGATAGCACTGATTAAGCAGTTTAAGCAGCTACAAACTGATCACTAGAACATCATATGCTTTAAGAATGAATATGAAGAACATGTATAACCTTTATCAACTAAACAATATAAGAAATAAGGCAAAGGGTCATCCAATGTAAATTGTGTTTAACCCTAAGCAATTATATTATACAGTTATATTATGTCTTTTATTATGTCATGTGGAGATGAGGTATACCACTCATACTCCAAATGACCCCTGCTAAGTCGAAATCAGTACCATACGAGATATGGTCACAGCCATTAGTCGGACTCCTATGATCTCCCACACCCTCATCCAGTGCGACTCTACCGCAGTGATATATAGAGTCAAACTACAAATCAGCCTAGTTTGCCTTCATATACAGGCACAGCACTAGTGAGATATGGTCGCAGCCATTCTCTTGCCATGTCATGATCCCAACCATCCCTGAAAACATATCATATGAGATACGGTCTCGACCATTTTCCTACCAAGGCATGTCGCAGCCATCCTCAAAACTAGTGATTGTAGATGCAAGGATGCGAGTATTGATGCTAAAGATGGATCTATGGCTCAAGGAAACCTACATGATTAGGGTTCCACTTTATTAATTAAACTAATTGGGTATCCCTTAGTGCATCAATCAAGTTACAACGTACAAGCCATAGACAAATTCTACAAAGATAGGGGTATATTACAACATCAAAAGATATAAAATATATTCACATGATATTGTCTTATTTCCTTATACCAAGCCATCACCATTATCATATCATCACGGGATAACCATCCCTCATCACATCACTAGAGGATATCACCTCAAACTAGGCACAAAGCCTCTATCAGGTCATAAGACCCAATCACATAGTTCCTACATAACATCATCTCATCATGCCTCATAAAGGCTCTTAATCATCACCATGTGTCATATAAGAGATACCATAGCAATCACAAGCTATGATGTGTATTCAACCTGCAGCATTAGGGTTACACAAGTAGGAGATAAAAGAAATACTTTATTGCATGCTACTCATCCAAGAAATCTAAGCAATTACATCATATGCCCAAATTAGGGTTAGGGTTTCTCATAGATAGCTGATTAGGATTTCCATAACAACACTCAACATCAAACCCTAGGTACAACACTTCCCACATACTTGGAACACATAAATCAAATGTCATCATAACCAACCAAGCATTCAAATAGCAATAGGTATCGATCATACATGGTGTAACTCCTCTAGCAACCACTAGGCATTGATTGCCCTGGAGTCCACTAGGGTCAGGTCGTCTGTAGTGACCAAACAACCCAAACAAAAGTAGTGACCACCTTGATTAGGGTTAGGGTTTGCTGTGACCAAATACCATAGTGACCACTAATGGATCAAGGGTAGCGACCCTCACACAACCATAGCATTGCGACCACTAAGGTTACACCATGTGTAGTGATCAACCAAGAAACTAATCTATGTGTAGAGAACACCAAGCAAGGTCAAATGTAGAGACCACAAGTAAGAACAACTCACTTCGACCAGCATCAATGTGCCCCATGTATAGCGACCACAACACACTCACAAGTAACGACAGCAACACATGTATCAAGGCATAACATCCAACATACATGATGGTCGTAACAAAACACAAGCATAGCGACCACACAACACATGCATACTCAGTGTAGCGATCATCAAGACATGAGCCATGTATCAACCCACAATAGGTGATTAACACCAAGAATCCGAAGAGTCACCAAAAGAAAAACCTCATGGATATGGTAACCAACCAAACCCAAAAAAAACATCACAGGGATCCACATGAAAAAATCATGGTATTAGAGCTGAAACCAAGTGCCAAACACATGTAAACAAGGACCAAAACCTCCATCTCCCAAATGATATCCAAACCAATATTATTGTAACATCCCTGACCTGGGTTATGAGTTAACCCTAGGTGTTTTGCCTAAATATGTAATTAAATCCTTGTGATTTACTTTGGGCATGTAATTAAGTTTCTTAGAAACATATATTTCAGTTTTTGCTCCTTTTTATATAAAGTTGTAGCATCGTGTTGAAATACAAGGACCTGTGTGCAATTTACCCATTTAGAAGGGTTAACTTGCAAATTGCACATGTTAAAATGATTCTCTGATATTGAGACATCATGATAATGATTATTTTTAAGTTAGAGGGATTTCCCAAGCTTGGGCACCAAGGTGCAGCTGTGGAAGCAATCCCGGTGCTTGAAACCCTAATTTGGGGTAAAATACAATTTACCCAAATTAAGGGATGCAACTTGTAAAATATATCATCTAATGTATCTATTAAGACTCTTGTCATCATTTAGAGAAGAAATTATGAAGAGGTCACCTGATTGAATAATCAGGGTGTATGTACAATAGCTCTTTATATATGTACCTTAGTATTAGGTTAATCTTCCTTGCCCTTATTTTCTTGACCTTGAGAGAAGGTTTGTCCTTAGAATTAAGAGGAAGGGACGAGCAAGTAAAGATGGAGGGACTTGGTTGATATTATGAAAAACTTATAAGCTTAAGTTGGAAACCCCACCCCAAGTATATATACACTTTACCTCTCAAGCAAAGGAACCTTTCCTTCGTGCATTTCACTGTTTCCCTTGCTTGACCGACAAAAGACTGTCTTGGAGCTCAAGAGGAACGACCAAGGGTGTAAGGTAGGTTTGAATCCCTTCTTTTGCCTAATTCCATGGTTAGAACTCGTATTCAAGGTCAATTTGGTGACTAGCTCACGAAACCCTATCTTTCTAGCCATCTTTTCTTGATTTTCCCTGGAGTTTTCACCTTGGTCAACTTGTGAGAGCTCAAGGACGCCATTAGAGCTTGGTTCTCGAAAGCTTGGAGCTCAAGAAGCAAGCTTTAGGCGGGTTTTATAACTCTAAACCCATGCTTTATTATATACATCTCATTTATGCATGTAGATGATAGTTCTTCTTTTTCCCTACTTTCCTTTGCTACTTTGCAAGCAAATCCATGGGAAATCCGTGCTGTTCTTGAGCTAGGAGATGAAGGCGTTATTTCCAAGAAAAATCCACCGCTTTTCACTTTATTTAAACGGTCTCCCCAACTTTCTCTCTCGGTCTTAAGACAGCGAGGTGAGCAAACGGTCTCTAGACCGCGAGAGGGAAAACGGTCTTCAAGACCGTTTAACCCCGTTGACCGAGCGTGTACCGTATAAGAAACCTCTTCATAATTATGTAGACTAATCACCCTCAAAAATTGAGAGGTTAACTCCAAAGGAATAGGGAGATATGGCCATTTTAATCAACAAATTTAATTGAATTTATCCCTGATTTTCAAACGGTCTGAAATAGCCTTTTTGGGCAAACGGTCTTAAGACCGTGTAAGGTCGTTGACTAGGCATTGACCGTATGAGATTACTGTTCAAAATAATGTTAATTAACAACCCACCAAATTTGATGGACTAATTCCAATCAAGCTAAGAGTTGAAGGGTGATTACTAGGGCAAACCCTAATTAAAATCAGTACTGAAATATCAATGATTAATTTAGGGTTTTTGGGGTTGATTGACCTAAACGGTCTCAAGACCGTTTGGGGATCAACCAAACGGTCTCAAGACCACGAGGACAATCACCCAAGACCGTTTAAAGGTCTGGGGTCAAGAATAGTTGACCAATTGAAGGTACAAACATACCAAATTACAATGCAATTAAGTATTGATATGATCATCAACTCAATGGATCCAACCTTGAAGAATTTTCACTAGAATCCAAACGTTGGATGGGCAAACGGTCTCAAGACCGTTTGGAGCTCATCCAAACGGTCTCAAGACCGTTTGGAGCTCATCCAAACGGTCTCAAGACCGTGTGGTGACAACCCAAGACCGTTTGGAGGACTAGGGTTAAGATAAATTGATCAATTGAGGGCCCAATTACAATGGGTTATTGAATTAATCAAATTGCTGATTTGTGACTTAATTAAAGTTCAACTCCTATCAAATCACATTAGATTTTGATGAAAACTTGGGCAAACGGTCTCAAGACCGTGTGGAGTTCATCCACACGATCTCAAGACCGTTTGGGCCAAGTTTGGGCCCAATTGGAGCTCAATTGAAGGGTTCAACCTCGTATTGATGCACATTGATGAGTGTTGATGGTTGAACATTGATAGACCCTAATTGAATCGACTTCAACCCTAATTGATCAACAATTAAGGGTCAATTGAGTGACCAATTGGTTAATAATAACCCTAATTGACCCAATCCATAAGTGGTCACCATGTCTTTGACCTTTTGAGGGCTTCAACATTGGTTGACATAATCGGTTGTAACCTTGAACCTTGTTGATGGTCCAAGCGGTTGGAGACCATGTGAGCCTCGTGGTCTCAAGACCGTGAGGGGGCTCGCGGTCTCAAGACCGTGAGAGGGCTCACGGTCTCAAGACCGTGAGAGGCCTCGCGGTCTCAAGACCGTGAGAGGGCTCGCGGTCTCAAGACCGAGAGCCATCAAACGGTCTCAAGACCGAGAGCCACCAAACGGTCTCAAGACCGAGAGCCACCAAACGGTCTCAAGACCGAGAGCCATCAAACGGTCTCAAGACCGAGAGCCATCAAACGGTCTCAAGACCGAGAGCCATCAAACGGTCTCAACCCAACTTGCCCTCTCGGCCTTGAAGTCAACAATAGTAAATGGTCAACCCATCCAAAATGGTTTCAAACCGTTTGGAGGTTGGAGGTTGAGACCATTTGAGGATTTTCAAAGGTTGATTTCAACTAACCACTTAAAGGTGTATATGGTTCTATGATGCCCTAATCTAAACCTAATGATAACCTAGGACATTAAGGGATTAATTGATTAATGTTTTGACCCATGATGATGATCAATGGGGTGAATTACCAAAATACCCTTGAAGGATCAATTGAGTAATACCTTGATCAAATCAAACCCTAATCACATGTTAGTGATGTTTTTGGCTATGTTAGCCCATGATGACTTATTTCAACTTGATCTAGAGTGATTTTATCACCATCTACTTGTATGAGGAGAGAGAAAGTACTTCTAGAGAGAGAAAGTACTTCTAGGGAGAGAAAGTACCCTTTTTAGGTAGAAACTCAATTAAAGAACCTTCAATACACATGAATGTGCATAATTATGGTATGATCCACCTGTGTGAGATCATGGAAACCCTAATTATGATGTATGATGAATCTTAAGCCAGTCTGAGAGCATCAATGATGATGTTCCACATACATGATGATGTTATGAGTTCAATTCACTTCAATGAGAATAGTAAACCCTAATTCAAGGGTAATGGCATTCAATGTGATCAGTAAACCCTAATTCAAGGGTAATGACATGCTTTATGAGTATTAAACTCTAATTGATAAGAATCAGAGAACTTAACTCTTATGATAAGAGTGAGAAGTATATTCTTTTTTTTAATTTACCTTTATCAGTTGAACTAACTATGCAGGTCCTGATATGAAGGTGATCATATCCAGGTATGGATGATGATACTGTATTCATTAAAAGCATGTTAAAGGCTTTATGAATAAGTAAAATATCTTGATGCCTTGTCAGTGGCATCCTATGAGTTAATGGGCTGTAAGAGCCATGAATACCACCAAGTCATGCTTCAGAGATGACTGGTGATGAGTATAATGATAAATGATGATTGATGTGAGTTAGGCTTGTTACATTTAGTATTCTCCTTTTATAGTTGTTATGCTACTGTTATTGTTTGAAGAACAATGTGTGATGATTAAATGAATACTAAATGTACCTAACTAATCAAGTATAATGTAGAGCCCTGATCATAAGATCCATCATTGTCAGAGATCAAATGATGGTGAAACAGGATTTCCTAAGGGAGCTCCTGGAACACATACTATTGAGTATGTGGGGTATATGGATGTGTAGAACCTTACATCCTAGTGTAGGTGATTGATGTAGATGTGTAATCCATCAACCCTTCACTACTAAAACCTACTGTATCAGTGGAAGGTAAACATGAAACCTCCTGATGACAAAGAAAACATAGATATCTGTATCAGTGGAGATAAACATGAAAACTCCTGATGACGAAGAGAGTACAGAACGCCACTGTAACTCTAAAATAGCGAAGGACCAGTTTACCCTGGTGAGCTATAATAAGTAGAGACACAAGATGTCCTACAAGTGATCCTCTTACTGACTGAGGAAGATGAAGGTCATGAGAATCCGGCTCTCTTAATGACCTATGTATGATACTGATGTGACTTCTCAGTGATCAGTTGGAGTATGAGTGGTATGCCTCATCTCCACAGGGCATAATGTTGTTTGTAAAACATAATCAACCACGTAGTATACCTGCTAGAGATAACTACGAGTTAGTTGATTGATGATACACTGTGATAGTGTTTATATTTCTTCATGTCTCTTAAATGTTGAGCTCTTGTTTATATAGCAGCAACTGTTATTGAATACTTTGAAAGCTTTACTGCTTAAGATATTCATTGATGATATAATAAAGCTTCTGGCGGAGAGTTATAACTCTCGCTGGGACAATTATGTAAAATTGTCTCACCCCGTAGACTTCAACTTTTTAGGTGGACGTCGTAGACGGAGGAACCGGTCTACAGGTGACCAATCTCAGCAGCAGCAGCAGCACCAGGAGCAGTAGTAATCTCAGGTGGAGATTTAGCCTGCCATGTGGTGTAGTTAGAGTCAGTCCTATGTGTCCTCTGTACTCTCAGGTCTTGGAGTCTTTTGTGTGAGTTCTTGAGATTTTGTATCTTGATGTATATAATTACTCAAGAAGTAATTATCATGAGATGTAAACAGTTTATCTCTTGTTATGAAAGAAGTTTTTATAAATTCAAGCTCTTGTTCCGAAAAGTTTTAATTTCCCGTGATTTTTGTCTTCCGCTGTTTATCAAATCGCTTCCGCTAAGTTTAAATCGAGATTATATCGCGGTTTGGAGATCAGAGCCCACAAATTAGTGGTATCATATCTCTAGGTCAGTTGAGTCTACAGAGGCATAGGACTTAGGATGTCGAGTCTATCTTTAGTACTCCTTCCTTATCTAATAGAATCTTCTGCTCCTCAGGAGAAGAAGATACATAAGAATGGCTGAGCCACATGATGAGTATGTGGTGGAGAGTAGTGCTAGTGCACCTCGAGGCGGTGCAAGGGTTCCAGAAATAGAACAGCCTGCACTTGAGTCACCAAGAGAGCCACCCCAGTTTGACCCAGTTGACATGGGTAACCCAGCTGTACAGACGATGTTCGGGCAGTTTATGACTGCCATGACACACATAACCGACAGGATGCCCATGCCTGCACCTAGGGCACCTGTCCATCCTGAAGCACAAGGTATCGGTAAGACGTTCGAACGACTTCGTCGTGTCGGAGCTACCGAGTACTTCGGGACTGTCGACCCCGCCGATGCTGACCTTTGGTTGACAGAGTTGGAGAAGACTTTCAGGATTCTTATCATCCCGGAAGCTGAGAAGGTTAGACATGCTGGATATCTTCTCAAAGGTAGTGCTGGTCACTGGTGGAACATGGAAGAGCAGAAGAGACCTGGAATAGAGTTCTCATGGGAAGAGTTTCGTCGGGAATTTATCAATAGATATTTTCCAAAGACCTTCCTAGATGAGAAGATCTCTCAGTTTGAGAGACTAAGGCAGGGTATGATGAACATTAGCGAGTATGAAGCTAAGTTCATGGAGTTGCTGCGGTTCTGTCTGCACATGGCTGCCACAGAGGAGGAAAGAATCAGAAGATTTGAGAAGGGCTTGAATGTTGATATGTCGACCCCCGTGTCTACCTTAGAAAACCGAGAGAGATTCTCTACCTTCGTTGAGTCAGTCTGAAGGATAGAGAGATCTGTGGTTGAGAAGAGACAAACTCAGAAAAGATATCCATAGTTCCAGGGTTCTTCATCTAGGGATTCCAAGAAAACTAGATTCTCTACACCTAACCCTCCACCACCCAGATCGAGTTTTCAAACTCAATGGACACCGAGCAGAGGTAGAGGACGGAGTCAACTGCTTCAAGGAACTCACAGTTCTGCATCAGTGTCAGTTACTGGACCACCCAGGCCACAACAACAGGAGAGGAGTTGCTACAACTGTGGTAAGGTGGGACACTTGATGAAGGATTGTCGTTCTAGGCATGTCAGTGTGACACATCCTCTGAGACAGAATCAACAGGGATCTCAGAGTAGACAACATCAAGGAGCAGCTCGAGGACGTGGACAAGCGTCTCAAGCTGGATCATCAGCACCACCTCAACACCAGGCGACTGCGAGGTTCTATGCTATGAACCCACCTGAAGCAGTGGTCAATCCACGGGTAGTGGCAGGTCAGATGAAACTTTTATATTCTGATATGTCTACATCATGTGCTGTATCTGTTCTGATTGACCGGGGTGCTACGCACTCTTTCATCGCTCGTAAAGTGATCCGTAACTGCAATATGACTGTTAGTCATAGTGCAGATAGTTTGTTGTTGGAGACTCCGTTGAGTGGGTCTGCCGTTTTGCAAGATGTATGCTCTCCCTGCATCCTCTTCTTTTCTGAACATCGCATTCAAGTGGACCTTATACCACTTGATATGCGAGGATTTTATATAATCCTCAGGATGGATACCTTGGAAAGGTATAGAGTTGGCTTGGATTGTGAGTCCAAGTTGGCTGTGTTTGCTGATGAAAGCAACACATGGATCTTTCAAGGTGAGAGAAAGATTATGCCCACCTGCCTTGTGTCAGCTATGGTTGTTGATAAGTTGTTGAGGCAAGGATATTATGCATTCTTAGCCCATGTGGTAGATGTTACCAAGGAAAGTTCCAATCCTGTGGAAGTTCCCATAGTCAGGGAATTCGAGGATGTGTTTCCTGAAGAACTTCCTGGCATACCACCACCTCGGGAGATTGATTTTGAAATCAATTTGATCCCAGATACGAAACCCATAGCCCAGACTCCGTATAGGATGGCGCCTGCCGAGATGGCAGAACTAAGGAAACAGCTCCAAGAGTTACTTGAGAAGGGTTTTATCCGACCAAGCACTTCACCTTGGGGTGCTCCGGTCTTGTTTGTTAAAAAGAAAGATGGGTCAATGCGGTTGTGCATCGACTACAGACAACTCAATAAAGTAACAATAAAGAATAAGTATCCTCTGCCGAGGATTGATGATCTCTTTGACCAGTTGCGTGGTGCAACCGTCTTTTCAAAGATAGACTTGAGATCTGGATATCATCAACTTCGTATTAAGGATAGTGACATATCCAAGTCTGCCTTTAGGACAAGGTATGGTCACTATGAGTTCACGGTTATGTCGTTTGGACTAACCAATGCACCAGCTGCATTTATGGAACTCATGAACAGAGTTTTTCGACCTTTCCTTGATCAATGTGTTGTCGTCTTTATAGATGACATTCTGATCTATAGTAAAGATGCTCAGCAGCATGAGCAGCATCTTCGCCAAGCTTTGACCTTGCTAAGAGAACATAAGTTGTATGCTAAGTTTAGCAAGTGTGAGTTCTGGCTACCGGAGGTATCTTTTCTTGGACATGTGATATCTGCCTCGGGAATTCGTGTTGACCCTTCAAAGGTAGAATCTGTTCTACAATGGGAACAACTGAAGTCACCGACGGAGATTCGAAGTTTCTTGGGGTTAGCTGGCTATTATCGAAGGTTCATTAAGAACTTTAGTTCTATAGCTTTACCTTTGACCAAGTTGACCCGGAAAGATGTTCCTTTTTCTTGGAGTAATAAGTGTCAACAGTCTTTCCAATTGTTGAAAGAGAGGTTGACAAGTGCACCTGTTCTTGTGCTACCTGAACAAGGAAAAGGATATGTAGTCTTCTGTGATGCTTCCAAGAATGGACTTGGATGTGTGTTGATGCAGGATAAACAAGTGATTTCTTTTGCTTCCCGACAGCTTAAGAAACACAAGGAGAATTATCCGACACACGATCTGGAGTTAGCTGTCGTGGTTCATGCCTTGAAGATCTGGAGACATTATCTCTATGGAGAGACATTCCAGATTTTCACAGACCACAAGAACCTTAAGTATATCTTCTCTCAGCACGAGCTTAACATGAGGCAACGTCGTTGGATGGAGTTAATCAAGGACTACGATTGTACAATTTATTACCATCCGGGCAAGGCCAATGCTGTTGCAGATGCCTTGAGTAGGAAATCAGCAACATCAACCATGGAAAGGCACAACTAAACTCTTTAGTATGCTCTAGAAGAGATATGCTTATCTCTTTGAGGCAAGACAATGTACAGTTGAAAGTGTCATTGTTAGCTGGGTTGTTGGCTGAGATGCATATTAAACCTACCCTTAGAGAGCAGATTAAGGAAGCACAGCAACTGGATGATGTAGTTCAACAGATTAGGTTAGAGTATGGTGATGAGAAGCGAGATGGTTTCCACGACTCAGATGATAATGTGGCATGCTATCATGGAAGGATGATAGTGTCGGATGTAGATAACTTGAGAAAGTTAGTCCTAGAGGAATCTCATTCTTTAATGTATGCTATGCATCCAGGAAGTACCAAGATGTATCGGAATTTGAAAGATATGTATTGGTGGCTCGGGATGAAGAAGGAGGTGGCTGAGTTTGTTCTGAGATGTCCAGTGTGCCAACAGGTAAAGGCTGAACACCAGAAACATGTCGGGACAATGCAACCTTTACCCATACCACAGTGGAAGTGGGACCATGTGACCATGGACTTTGTTGTTGGCCTACCCAGGACAAGCAAAGGACATGATTCCATTTGGGTAGTTGTTGATAGGTTGACTAAGACAACACATTTCTTACCTGTCAAAACAACATATTCTGCTGAAAGGTTATCACAGTTGTATATGCAAGAGATAGTGTGTTTGCACGGAGTTCCTGTCACTATAGTTTCTGACAGAGGTCCCTAGTTTACCAGTCATTTTTGGGAACAGTTGCATAGAGCCTTAGGCACCAAGCTAAGGTTTAGTACGGCCTTTCATCCGCAGACTGATGGACAGACGGAAAGGACCATACAGACCTTAGAAGACCTGTTGAGAGCATGTGCTCTCCAGTTTACCGGAAGTTGGGATCTACACCTAAGCTTGATAGAGTTTGCCTATAACAATAGCTATCAGCATAGTATTGATATGGCACCTTATGAGGCCTTGTATGGTAGACGTTGTAGATCACCTTTGTGTTGGTTTGAGACTGGTGAACATCAGTTGTTAGGTCCTGATCTTGTGCAGCAGACTATAGAGAAGATTAAAGTAATACAACAACAGATTAAGACTGCACAGAATAGGCAGAAATCTTATGCTGACAAGCGTCGTAGACCCTTAGAGTTCCAGGTTGGAGACAGAGTGTATCTTAAGGTCTTGCCTTGGAAAGGGGTCCTTCGTTTTGGAAGGAAAGGGAAGTTAGCTCCTAGATTTATGGGACCTTATCCAATCATTGAACGAATTGGAAAGGTAGCATATAGACTAGAGCTGCCTCCAGAGTTACAGAGGTTACACTCTGTGTTTCACATTTCTATGCTGAAGAAATGTCACCCAGACACTGAGTCAGTTCTACAACCTATGGAAGTAGAATTGAATGATGATATATCCTATGAGGAGGGACCAGTGTCAATCCTTGATAATAGAATTAAAAGGTTAAAGAAGAAAGATATAAATCTTGTGAAAGTCCTCTGGAACCACCGTGGTGTGGAAGAAGCCACTTGGGAATTAGAGGATGAGATGAGAAGGAAGTATCCTGCCCTTTTCTCTTAGTATGTTTTATCGATTTCGGGGACGAAATCCTTGTAAGGGGTGGATAATTTGTAACATCCCTGACCTAGGTTATGAGTTAACCCTAGGTGTTTTGCCTAAATATGTAATTAAATCCTTGTGATTTACTTTGGGCATGTAATTAAGTTTCTCAGAAACATATATTTCAGTTTTTGCTCCTTTTTATATAAAGTTGTAGCATCGTGTTGAAATACAGGGACCTATGTGCAATTTACCCATTTAGAAGGGTTAACTTGCAAATTGCACATGTTAAAATGATTCTCTGATATTGAGACATCATGATAATGATTATGTTGAAGTTAGAGGGATTTCCCAAGCTTGGGCACCAAGGTGCAGCTGTGGAAGCAATCCCGGTGCTTGAAACCCTAATTTGGGGTAAAATACAATTTACCCAAATTAAGGGATGCAACTTGTAAAATATATCATCTAATGTATCTATTAAGACTCTTGTCATCATTTAGAGAAGAAATTATGAAGAGGTCACCTCAATTGAATAATCAAGTTATGAATTACACCTTTGTGATTGAATAATCAGGGTGTATGTACAATAGCTCTTTATATATGTACCTTAGTATTAGGTTAATCTTCCTTGCCCTTATTTTCTTGACCTTGAGAGAAGGTTTGTCCTTAGAATTAAGAGGAAGGGACGAGCAAGTAAAGATGGAGGGACTTGGTTGATATTATGAAAAACTTATAACCTTAAGTTGGAAACCCCACCCCAAGTATATATACACTTTACCTCTCAAGCAAAGGAACCTTTCCTTCGTGCATTTCACTGTTTCCCTTGCTTGACCGACAAAAGACTGTCTTGGAGCTCAAGAGGAACGACCAAGGGTGTAAGGTAGGTTTGAATCCCTTCTTTTGCCTAATTCCATGGTTAGAACTCGTATTCAAGGTCAATTTGGTGACTAGCTCACGAAACCCTATCTTTCTAGCCATCTTTTCTTGATTTTCCCTGGAGTTTTCACCTTGGCCAACTTGTGAGAGCTCAAGGACGCCATTAGAGCTTGGAGCTCGAAAGCTTGGAGCTCAAGAAGCAAGATTTAGGCGGGTTTTATAACTCTAAACCCATGCTTTATTATATACATCTCATTTATGCATGTAGATGATAGTTCTTCTTTTTCCCTACTTTCCTTTGCTACTTTGCAAGCAAATCCATGGGAAATCCGTGCTGTTCTTGAGCTAGGAGATGAAGGCGTTATTTCCAAGAAAAATCCACCGCTTTTCACTTTATTTAAACGGTCTCCCCAACTTGCTCTCTCGGTCTTAAGACCGCGAGGTGAGCAAACGGTCTCTAGACCGCGAGAGGGAAAACGGTCTTCAAGACCGTTTAACCCCGTTGACCGAGCGTGGACCGTATAAGAAACCTCTTCATAATTATGTAGACTAATCACCCTCAAAAATTGATAGGTTAACTCCAAAGGAATCGGGAGATATAGCCATTTTAATCAACAACTTTAATTGAATTTATCCCTGATTTTCAAACGGTCTGAAATAGCCTTTTTGGGCAAACGGTCTTAAGACCGTGTAAGGTCGTTGACTAGGCATTGACCGTATGAGATTACTGTTCAAAATAATGTTAATTAACAACCCACCAAATTTGATGGACTAATTCCAATCAAGCTAAGAGTTGAAGGGTGATTACTAGGGCAAACCCTAATTAAAATCAGTACTGAAATATCAATGATTAATTTAGGGTTTTTGGGGTTGATTGACCTAAACGGTCTCAAGACCATTTGGGGATCAACCAAACGGTCTCAAGACCACGAGGACAATCACCCAAGACCGTTTAAAGGTCTGGGGTCAAGAATATTTGACCAATTGAAGGTACAAACATACCAAATTACAATGCAATTAAGTATTGATATGATCATCAATTCAATGGATCCAACCTTGAAGAATTTTCACTAGAATCCAAAAGTTGGATGGGCAAACGGTCTCAAGACCATTTGGAGCTCATCCAAACGGTCTCAAGAACGTGTGGTTACAACCCAAGACCGTTTGGAGGACTAGGGTTAAGATAAATTGATCAATTGAGGGCCCAATTACAATGGGTTATTGAATTAATCAAATTGCTGATTTGTAACTTAATTAAAGTTCAACTCCTATCAAATCACATTAGATTTTGATGAAAACTTGGGCAAACGGTCTCAAGACCGTGTGGAGTTCATCCACACGATATCAAGACCGTTTGGGCCAAGTTTGGGCCCAATTGGAGCTCAATTGAAGGGTTCAACCTCGTATTGATGCACATTGATGAGTGTTGATGGTTGAACATTGATAGACCCTAATTGAATCGACTTCAACCCTAATTGATCAACAATTAAGGGTCAATTGAGTGACCAATTGGTTAATCATAACCCCAATTGACTCAATCCATAAGTGGTCACCATGGCTTTGACCTTTTGAGGGCTTCAACATTGGTTGACATAATCGGTTGTAACCTTGAACCTTGTTGATGGTCCAAGCGGTTGGAGACCATGTGAGCCTCGCGGTCTCAAGACCGTGAGGGGGCTTGCGGTCTCAAGACCGTGAGAGGCCTCACGGTCTCAAGACCATGAGAGGGCTCGCGGTCTCAAGACCGAGAGCCATCAAACGGTCTCAAGACCGAGAGCCACCAAACGGTCTCAAGACCGAGAGCCACCAAACGGTCTCAAGACCGAGAGCCATCAAACGGTCTCAAGACCGAGAGCCATCAAACGGTCTCAAGACCGAGAGCCATAAAACGATCTCAACCCAACTTTCCCTCTCGGCCTTGAAGTCAACAATAGTAAATGGTCAACCCATCCAAAACGGTTTCATACTGTTTGGAGGTTGGAGGTTGAGACCATTTGAGGATTTTCAAAGGTTGATTTCAACTAACCACTTAAAGGTGTATATGGTTCTATGATGCCCTAATCTAAACCCTAATGATAACCTAGGACATTAAGGGATTAATTGATTAATGTTTTGACCCATGATGATGATCAATGGGGTGAATTACCAAAATACCCTTGAAGGATCAATTGAGTAATACCTTGATCAAATCAAACCCTAATCACATGTTAGTGATGTTTTTGGCTATGTTAGTCCATGATGACTTATTTCAACTTGATCTAGAGTGATGTTATCACCATCTACTTGTATGAGGAGAGAGAAAGTACTTCTAGAGAGAGAAAGTACTTCTAGAGAGAGAAAGTACCCTTTTTAGGTGGAAACTCAATTAAAGAACCTTCAATACACATGAATGTGCATAATTATGGTATGATCCACCTGTGTGAGATCATGGAAACCCTAATTATGATGTATGATGAATCTTAAGCCAGTCTGAGAGCATCAATGATGATGTTCCACATACATGATGATGTTATGAGTTCAATTCACTTCAATGAGAATAGTAAACCCTAATTCAAGGGTAATGGCATTCAATGTGATCAGTAAACCCTAATTCAAGGGTAATGACATGCTTTATGAGTATTAAACTCTAATTGATAAGAATCAGAGAACTTAACTCTTATGATAAGAGTGAGAAGTATATTCTTTGTTTTAATTTACCTTTATCAGTTGAACTAACTATGCAGGTCATGATATGAAGGTGATCATATCCAGGTATGGATGATGATACTGTATTCATTAAAAGCATGTTAAAGGCTTTATGAATAAGTAAAATATCTTGATGCCTTGTCAGTGGCATCCTATGAGTTAATGGGCTGTAAGAGCCATGAATACCACCAAGTCATGCTTCAGAGATGACTGGTGATGAGTGTAATGAGAAATGATGATTGATGTAAGTTAGGCTTGTTACATTTAGTATTCTCCTTTTATAGTTGTTATGCTACTGTTATTGTTTGAAGAACAATGTGTGATGATTAAATGAATACTAAATGTACCTAACTAATCAAGTATAATGTAGAGCCCTGATTATAAGATCCATCATTGTCAGAGATCAAATGATGGTGAAATGGGATTTCCTAAGGGAGCTCCTGGAACACATACTATTGAGTATGTGGGATATATGGATGTGTAGAACCTTACATCCTAGTGTAGGTGATTGATGTAGATGTGTAATCCATCAACCCTTCACTACTAAAACCTACCGTATCAGTGGAAGGTAAACATGAAACCTCCTGATGACAAAGAAAACATAGATATTTGTATCAGTGGAGATAAACATGAAAACTCCTGATGACGAAGAGAGTACAGAACGCCACTGTAACTCTAAAATAGCGAAGGACCAGTTTACCCTGGTGAGCTATAATAAGTAGAGACACAAGATGTCCTACAAGTGATCCTCTTACTGACTGAGGAAGATGAAGGTCATGAGAATCCGGCTCTCTTAATGACCTATGTATGATACTGATGTGACTTCTCAGCGATCAGTTGGAGTATGAGTGGTATGCCTCATCTCCACAGGGCATAATGTTGTTTGTAAAACATAATCAACCACGTAGTATACCTGCTAGAGATAACTACGAGTTATTTGATTGATGATACACTTTGATAGTGTTTATATTTCTTCATGTCTCTTAAATGTTGAGCTCTTGTTTATATAGCAGCAACTGTTATTGAATACTTTGAAAGCTTTACTGCTTAAGATATTCATTGATGATATAATAAAGCTTCTGGCGGAGAGTTATAACTCTCGCTGGGACAATTATGTAAAATTGTCTCACCCCGTAGACTTCAACTTTTTAGGTGGACGTCGTAGACGGAGGAACCGGTCTACAGGTGACCAATCTCAGTAGCAGCAGCAGCACCAGGAGCAGCAGTAATCTTAGTTGGAGATTTAGCCTGCCATGTGGTGTAGTTAGAGTCAGTCCTATGTGTCCTCTGTACTCTCAGGTCTTGGAGTCTTTTGTGTGAGTTCTTGAGATTTTGTATCTTGATGTATATAATTACTCAAGAAGTAATTATCATGAGATGTAAACAATTTATCTCTTGTTATGAAAGAAGTTTTTATAGATTCAAGCTCTTGTTCCGAAAAGTTTTAATTTCCCGTGATTTTTGTCTTCCGCTGTTTATCGAATCACTTCTGCTAAGTTTAAATCGAGATTATATCACGGTTTGGAGATCAGAGCCCACAATTATGGTGATAAAACCAACATTCCAAAAGCATGTAAGAATCAACAACTCCAATCTCCATCAATAAAATCTCGGGTTCAAGAACTAGCGTTAGGAGAAAGAACAATCTACACAAGAGTACTTCATAATCTCAAACCCTAAATCAAGATAGCATCATCTAGCAACTTATGATCACGTTTTGGAGATGAAATAATAACATGAAAACAAGATAATGTGCAACAATAGTAGAGGAGAGAGTTATATAACCCGCCTTGAGGTGAAGATCAACTCCAAAAGCCAAGAAGCTCCAAGAGAGAGAAGAACTGCCAAGCTTGGATCAAATCCAACTCCAAGCAAGATCAACTCAAGAGAATAACAGCAAACCAAGGTTAAATAAATCTCAAAGGAGAGAGAGTACAAACCCTAGGCCAAAAAAGAAATAGAAAAAGGAGATATTCATATCACTCAGGTACTACCATGGAGAACCATAGATTCGACCTCTGTTAGAGAGAAGTTCCTCAAAGAAGCCACCATGGAGAACTATAGTCTGGCTGAGAGAAGGAGAGAGGGATAGGGTTCAAGAAAATGAGATCAAAAAGGTAAAACCTCTTACCAAGAAGGATCACCAAAGGATCAACAAAGAAGGATGCTCCAACCCTAGATCACCGCATGCAAGGAAGAAACAACCACCTCCTTCAAGTTTAGCACCTCCACTTGCACCACCAAGCTCAAGGCCGAACTCCAAACAAGAAAGGAGAAAGAAGAGAGAGAGATAAAGGGATTACTTGCATGTGAAGGAAGGGGTATAAATTCCTAAGGGTGGAAGAGAGATGAGGGGATATGAAGTGTCATGATACTAGATCCACTCATGACACTTTTCTCTCAAACACCTCCTCCATGCAAGCAATCTAGATATGCATGCATCAAAGGGTGATAGAAATAAGGCGACCACTAGGTCCACTACCCTTCGGTCGAAGCAAACATCACCATGATAGCGACCATGGTTCAAGACCAAGCGGTCGCTACAAACAAACCGCAAAGCCACAACCCCTTAGGTCACTACAAACCAACCAAAATAGTATGTATTGGTCTCAACACTCATCAAACACATTGGACGCTACAAAGCCAAAATCAACATGGTCGACGCCACTATCAACTCAAGCATTCGTGCAACCATGCAAACCCTAGCACCAACACACATGATGCCACCTCATCAACCAAGGTCCAACAAGGCTCCCCTATGCATCATTCTCTCTCTCTCATGATGCTAAGACATAGGAGGCACATCCAACATGTGACAATTTGTAAGATAAACCCTCAACATGGGTAAATTGCAACTTGATCCAAAAGCAACACATATATAGAATAACTAGCACAAACACCAACCAAATTGGACCAAACTAACAACATAAATGTGTCACGTGTTATTAAGGTGCATCACAAGATTAGATTCAGATCTAAGCATCTTAGTAAGCAAGCAAGCAAGATCAAGCACTAAGCTAGGTCAGGGGTCTTACAATCTCCCTCTGCCATCATGCACTTAAATAATGCCTTTGAGATATCATCTCTCTCTTGTCTTGCATGATCTTGGACATATTCTTGAGATGTGTTACCATCTAAATAATGTCCATGTTCCCATGTTGTCTCTATAACTCATAGGTCATTGAGCATAGCATCATGCACTTGACATCTACAGCATCCTTAGAATGCTTCTTGTAAGCATCCCTTTCAGCCTTGGGTGTGGTTGGAACAATTCCTCTAGCTCTGGTGTCTCTAGGAAATAGAGCTTGTGCTCTTGAGTAAGAACGATTCTCAAAGTCTTAAACAAGTCATGCAAGTTGTTCCCATTCAGTTTGTCCTTCTCAAGGATCGATCGCAACGAAAAGGTGTTGGTGTATACCATTTGTTTCTTCAACAGAAAAGTTGCATTTGTCAAAATACTTTTTTTTTAGTTTAAAATATCGATGATGTTAATTAAGATTTTAATTAACTATTTCTCCCACTATTTTTTTCAAATTAATGGCCCTCGCCGTCTATTTGGAAGATTGTAATGTACAATCCTCTAGTGAGCCAAGATTCATATTTTATCAAGTCATGAGTCAACTTTGGTTGATCGCCCACAACATGATTATTTAGGTATTTCATCCAATGAAACTCTTGGATAGATGGCATGTGCATTCCTTTTCATATCCCATCTCTATGCTTCTAGGCACTTGATCCCACTAAGGTCACCTAGTTAAGACTGACCCAAAAGCCATCACGATAGACCATGCACCCTGTTTTGACATAACCTACATATCTACCATCACACTTCTATGAGATAGAAGGCACACCATGGTTTGGCGTAACCTACGCTTGGTCGATCAAGCTTTTCATGTGTGTTGCTTATGGAAAGCATATAAGGCTTAATCCTGATTAGGGAATTTGTTTATAAATACATAAACATATCCAATCACCACATACTTATAATATGTATCTATCCAACATCACTTCCATTCATATTCCCACCAGCAAAATGTCGATCCAATATTGTTCTTGTAGTAGTATTCTTGGACCCTACAAAAAATCAAGGATATCATTATTAAGGACAAACACAATGATTCTTGTTTCCACTAGTAAAACTTCCATTCAATATCATTCTAGATGTAGCATTATTGGTCTCTACTAAAATAGAAGGATATCATTACTAAGAAAAAATGCAATGATGACTATATGAACTTGATGATTGAAAAATTCACTTCAATAGTTTTAATAGTTACTTGCACAAAAAACAACAACAATGATAATAAATATGAAGGACATGCTCATTAGGCAGATTTTGTATGTTCTAATCACAGCGGTGTTGAAGCCTTGGTCACTCCAAAACATGATAACTTACCCAAGATACCAATATTTCTCATCCTTTAGGTATGGATACTTATCAGTACCTTTTATATCCATGTAGACTGTAACGATAACCTCTTAGGAGTCAAGTTTTTATTTCTTACTTTAAAAAATCCAATGGTATTTTATTTTGTAACTCTCTCAGTGTTAGTTTATCTTTATCTCATCTATAACCAAGTATTATTTGGCACAACATTAGACCTTTTACCTTGATCAATGAACAAGTTGGGGCCTATCCTTGTAAATATTTGTTTTTTGGTTTCATTGTGCTTCAGCTATTTTTTCCATTTGTTAATTGCATGTTGGAATATTTGTTGTGTTGTCTCATTTGACTTTTAGTCATATCCCACAAGATTTAACTAATAAACATTCAAGAAATCAAGTTTGATCTCACAAATTTTGAACTTATTACTATTGAAGGTAACTTAATTATGATTTGGATTCAAATACATTTTCCTCAAGCTTTGTTTATTGGTTGTTAACCCAACATTTTTTCCATATCTCCACACATCAAGGGACTTATTATATTTCTATTCTCATTGTGAATACTTATGGCAACCAAGTCCTGACTTTCTTGTGTGTCTGCAAAGAACCCAATCACAATAATATACCCATGCTCCCAAAACTTAACACTCTTATAAATCTATACAACAAAATTTTGTAGGTCGTTGGTGGTGATTTTTACCTTGCCAGACCAGATGATGAGCCCAACCATATTGATGATACCCCATGTAATCATTCTCAACATAACTTGGCTTTTGATTACTCCAATAGTCATCTTTCGATGATCTCTCTACCTTCAACATATAAAGACACCTGGCGTAGATGTTTCCCCTTGTTTGCTTGTGTGAAATTTTTTGCTTTCAAGCTTAGTATCATATTTACCCACCTAGGAATTCTTCTTTCAGCTTTTGGTATCAATGTTGATCATTGTCCTATTATTCAATTTCTAATTTGTAGGCATGAGATCATAATACATTTAAATTTGAGACATTTTACATCTCTCGCTCCTTTCCTTCTATTGTGCACAACTCTTGGGACTCATCTATTCAATATTTCAACCCTAATTATACTATCCATAATAATATTAAGAGATTCCTAAATACACATGCTTACTGGAGTAAAATTACTTATAGTAATGTTCACATCAGAATTTGTGGTTTAGAATCAACCTTCCTCCACTTTGAGTAGAATTCTCCTTAGACCCCATTATAGATTTCTCAAACAAACTAGAGCTAGAAGATTTTCTATACAACCAGATTCCTACAGAAAGAAAGAACTAAAGCCCACTAGAGTATGGAGGGAGATAATAACACCAAGTTTCTCCAATAAGACTTGCAATAGTATGAAACACAATTCATATATTAATAATCTTTCCATTTATAATATTTTAACTCCTAACAAATTCATCATTGTGCAACACATTACTGATTACTTTAGAAATCTCTTCACCCATAGTCTGTCTTACTCCAACTTCTTCAAATTTAACTAGAATATGTTTTGTCAAAGAAAAAATTAAATCTCGATTCCCTCATTTCCCCCTTTCTGAAGAGGAAGTCCATAATACCATCTTGTTGATGGATCCTGAAAAGTTTATACATGCTCTAATGGGCATGGGGTTGCCTCTTATCGGGAAAGCTTGGAGAAAATTACAGATTCATTCATGAACATCTTCCTCTACATGCAATACAACAAAAATATTGTCGGTATATATTCTCGTATATAGAATCATTTGATGATTGTATGGGACATGATGTACTTGATTTGATAATATTAGTAAAGGTAATTTTGTCTATTATGCATGTCTCAGTTATGAGGTAAATACACAAGCTTAATAGATGTCTAGAGAATGATGTTACTCAATGACATGTGTCTTTAAGTTAAGGACATGAATAATGAGATCATATATATGATAAGAGTGCATATGTTCTTGTTATGTATGTGGTCAGATAATATTATGGAAGAAAAATAGATGAAAATAATTCATAAGACTGGAATGTGTGATGACTGGTGACGGAGTCTCATTAGTCATGATATTGGATATCTAGTCAAACAAATAGGTACGTGTTAGATAATAGTGTACTAGACAGATCCACCTTGAGAGTGATAGATGGAAACCATTAAATGTAGTTAGAATCAACTCTCAAAGTGATAGTGGTTATTGTGGTTCTTAGACCTGGAATCACTACACTTATCACATGTCATTCTATGAACTTTGACACCATCCAGCGTGACCCTGAATAATAGTGCCATAAAAGTGGTGAATGGGTATGATGTGACACATGGGTTTGACTGTGAGTGATGTAGATGGGATTTGTCCCTCCTATGAGAATTTGATATCTCAAGTCGTTGATAAGCGAGATTGAGAAACACATGGCCACACTCATGTGAGTTAATATGTGATATGTGAACTCGGTGTATCTCAACAATATGCTCTAGTTCAAGAAACATAGATTAAGTATTAAGATGATGATGATTCCATGCCTCAGATTCAATCTAGATATCAAAGGGAAAAAAAGTAATTATACGATCATGTTAACATTAATCAGGGATTGTAGCTTGAAGTTGTTCTCCAATTTTCCAATTACTTGGGTAGCAATGATGTGTTGATAGATACCGATCATTTCTTGTATAGTCATTATAGTTATGGATTTCACTGCCAACATAATAAGGGACATATAAGGTCACATGCATAGGATGCACTTGGAATATGAGTTTACTCATGGATAAGATTTAACTTGGTTACTAAAAGTATTTAGGTAATCAAATTTAGCAACACTGCCTCTGCCAGTCGGTCGATTGGTGTGTTATTCGATCGATTAAAATGTCCAATCGACTGAATGGAGCTTACTAACCCTGACACATGGAACCACCAAGTCAACTGATTGGAGTATCCAACCAACTGAATGAAGAAGATTCCCATCAGATGGATAAAATACTGAGTCGACCGACTAGAATGTCCAATTGGTCGACTAGATGTGAAATGACCAATTTGACTAGGTTAAAGGACAAGTTGTATTGGGTCAAACAATTAATGATATATATGTGTAACTATGTCCATTAATCATCACATTAAAAGACAATATTACTGCACCACTGATCACAAGCCAATCGACCTACTTGATAGTCCAGTCAGTCAACTGGTGTGCTAGTCGGCCGACTGGATGCTCCACTAGACCGACTCATTGTCTGTAGTAGTCGTCAAGCTGTGATATGTGAGCTTTTGCATCCCATGTGTTTTAGAAATCCTAGCCCATCCACTTCTATATATGGAGGGGGTGACCAAGGCTCAAGACATATAATAGAAAAAAGGTCTAAAAAGGAAGTCAAGATATTGTCTCAAGACTCCTCATCTCATGTTCTGGTAACGCATGACAGAGCCTTAGCAGTCTTACCCAGAAGGGAGAGATAGAAAGGGGAAAGGAGGTTGATGCTAGTACATTGACAAACGGAAGGGAAACTCCTTTCTGTTGGCTCTAGAAGCATAATGTGCAGTCTCCGGTGGTCCGCATGGACTACATAGAGGTGTGGAAGCCTTTGTTGCCACACTAGGAGGATGTTGTCAATCGTTTTCCATGTTTGCTACACTATAAGGACGCCTACAGTTATCATTTGTGTGCTACTTGAGAAGGAAGTGAATCTCTTTGCAAGAATAATCGTTGGACTTGCTCCAGTACGTCATGCACCCTCTTTCCCAGATACATCGTTATTGATGTGATCTGCTAGTTAGAAAATATGGATATAAACTTTTCATTTCCACTTCCTTCACTACTTCCATATTATCCTACAGTGCCATCAGAGCCACGTCAATTTACTATGTAGCACGATTTAAATCGATATGATCATATTTAGTTTTATCATTTATTTTGCTGCATATGATGCAAACATTTAATTGATTAATATGCATATTTGATTAAATATTGCATATACTAGGGAATGTACCATAGATCCAATATATATGTGTCTGTGTGCATATATATGCAATTCATAAGTGTCATCCTAAAATGGTTTTGATGGTTGATGTATTCTTGGTTATGGTTGATACCCCAAGGATGCTTATGTGGTTGGATGGTTTATTTCATGTCTTATGAATTTGGTTTGCAAACTGAGACTTCCTCTTTCTTCTCCAAATGTAGTTAATACTTAACCCCCTATGCTCCCCTCAAATGTAACTCTAGGTATTCTTCTTACACAACATAATATATAGATAGGATTAGCATTAGTTTTTGGTAAGAACAAGGTGTCTTGACCAGACAAGTCGACCGAATGGAACTTGAGTCGATCGACCAGAGGACAACAAAAACCAGCCGACCGATTGGAGGTATAATCGACAACTAGAAGAGTCCATCCAACCGCTTGAGCCAGGATTCAGTCAAACGACCAACAGAAACTAGCTGAAAAATAGGAGGATGAATTGATCAAATGGATGTTTTAGTTGATCGACCAGCCTATTCCCAGCACAAGAAGTTCCAATACATGTGGAATCATATGTTGTATGACCATAGGTGGATAGCAATTCTTTGTGGCTCCAAAGAATTGCATCAATGTGGTCATAACCATCGCTCATATATTTGTGATTGCATGTTTCATTTGTGAAATGATGAGATTTTTGTTAAAAAATTAGAGGAAGAGAGTTGAGGTCATCGAGCTATGGTATGTGGGTTTCTATTGTTGTGTATGGAGTTGGATTCCTTCCTAACCAAAACATGACCTTTGTAATTAGGTAATTGAGTATAAGAGGTGTTCCCATCACTTGTATATTGGTGATTGGATTTATTCCTTAGGGTAAATCAAGTGGAGGGATGACCTAAGAGGTTGATGAAAGTAGTATTGGGTTCATAAGGGAGTGGAAGAATAATTTGGAGACCCTCCATATTCCACCAGCGATGGTCAAAGACATGCCATCATCTATAACCCATCTAGAGATAGAGGCTTGGGTGAAACCGGGCTCATTGGAAAAGGAAAGAGGTATTCCTTAGGTGATCGATAGTAGTACCTTTGGACAAGGTATATATTAGTTGATTTTGCAACAAGACCTTAGGTCTAGGGATAGAGGTACCAAGTAAAAGATAGTGTAACGTCCTCGAGACGTCTATGGTGTTGATGGAAAAAAATTGCCAAGTTGTAAGGAGATGAGGATACTTTGGTTCTCTAGGACATGACCAAGACACATGGTAATGGCATAAAGGTCCAACACCAATTCCTCTACACATAAAGAGTTTTTACAAGTAATGTTATTGGATAGTAGATAGGTGAACAAATTTGAAATGGAAGGAGGGGGGAATCTATATGTTGTTGATGTCCTATGTTGTGGGTACCATCAGAATTCATACAGAATTTTCAGTAACTTTAATTTGGTAGGAACAGAGATAGGTGGTGAACCAATTGCCATGAAGAAGTTATATTTGTTGTCAAATGTGTTATGAGGATAGTTGCATTCACTAGATTCCAAAAATGGTTGTGAACTAGACATAGGGTTGAAGAAATTATGTAATTGAATAGACATGCCCTTCATACAATCCTGACGTATAAGGAACTGAGAGGTTGAACCACAGATCTTTTGATAATGATAGAGGGAGTGTCTTTTGGATTGAAGGAGATGTAGATTTTTATCTTAACAACGGTAATGAGTGGGTGTGAATATGTTCGATAGGAAGAGGATAGATGGAGGAGTAACGACCATTTCCTTTGCAATTGAAATACAACTTATGGTATTGGAAATTGTAGTGCTTATACTCTATTTTGTTATATCATTTGCAATGATAGACAAGCTTTCACAGTGAGGATTTTTTCCATTATGGATAGAAATAAATGGTTATTAAAAATAATGATTTCGTTATTACCAAATGAGATGTAAGAACTTGCATCATAAGAAGCATATATCGAAGAACTATGTGCATGGAAACATTTTTAGTGACAATATTAGTAACATAAGAAGAGCTAGCTGAAATATCGTTATCTTCATTTGTTTTGTTTTTTTTCAAATAGAGTTGTTACTCGACTTAGAATTATGAGAGTTATATGGTAAGAGATCAATTGGAATGGGGGATATTACTTGCTTCTGAGAGGGCAGGTTAGCTAGAGCCAGAGTCGAGGCAATAGATGAGGAGTCATTGACAATTTGGTGCATGTCCACCAAGGATACACCTTGATCATATTGGTACAAACCAAGGGTTGCAAGTGTGCTCATTAACTCCCAGTTGTTGAGATAGGCAAGAGGGATTATGTTAGGCTCATCTTTGACAAAGAGCTTGGTGGGGGTTAGCGGTAACCTTCTTGAACCCTGAAGTGAACCAACATTTCATTGTCAGATGTGGGACAAAGTTTTATCATCCACTCGGGACCAATGCCCAATTTATAGATCATCTCTTTCCACACTTACAATGACGAAGTATGTTAATTGTCATCCTAGAAAAATAGGACGAAAATACATGAACCCTAACCCATCCTAGGCCAACGTCCGAGTTGTTGCACCTTCACATGATGAGGAGGTTGGTCCTTCAATAGAGGTAGGGTTTCATTTTAAGAATGATCATCATCTCCCTATGAGTTCTATTTTCAAAAGGAAAGGAAGAATATGAGCAATGAATAAGGTGAGAGGGCGAGGAAGAGAGGGAGAGATGGTTTTTGGTGATGTTTGGATCAATGTTAAGCAGACGAACCTCCCACCACTCTATAGTTGTAGTGTCATTGATATTGTCAATACCCTTGAAATCCAAAAAATGTCTAGGGTTCGCTATTGATTGAATGGCGTTGATCATTGTGTAGTGATGATGAGCAAAATTGCCATAGAGGGCAAATGACTACTCGTCAAAGGTTTGTATACCTTTGTACGATTAGGACGAGTCACCTTTCCAGAACTGGGGAAGAGAGGAAGGGATAAATGAGTCTTAAAGATAATTATGTTGTTTAGGAGACCCTATGATGTTGATATAGGGCTATCTTGAGAGCCAACTGGTTACCCCATTCATGCGCAGTGCCGGACTAGTTAAGTCAAGAACCTTATCACAACTTTGCAAAGCAAGCGCCTATGGTGTAGAGACATGGTGAGATGGTTGGTGGCAGCAGTCATGATGAGGAAGAAAAGCTTGATGGTACCAAGCTATCACCCAATGATCGCCATCTCAATTGTCGCGGCCACTTCTAGAGACTGCAATTTTGTAGAGTCCATATAAAATGCCACAAGGTATGCGGCAACGAACGTTCTTGTTGACGCCAGAATTCTAACAATGCTGTCAATTTCTTCGAGCATGCATTCGCTGATATTGAAATATCACGTGTACAACATTCTTAAATTACATCCTACCAAGCTAAAGAGCAAATGAAATTGACAAATTTATAATATTTTATTTAAAACATGTACTTTCCTTTCATGACAGCTAATTCACGTCTTAAGTTTCTTGGTATACGTTGCTTAGTTTTACATTTAACCGAATATGGCCCTGTATTCAAGGTGCACCGAAGATAGTTTGTAAAACGACATGTTTAATATTTCCACCTCTATTAAAAATAATAACTCTTTGAAATATGTGAAAGAATGAGATTACAATCAACCTGGAATCGACGCTGTACATCAGGAACGTATCCTGGCACGTTTAGCAACGTCGATCAGTTGGCACAAAGATGGAAGGGGCTGAGGCACAGGAACGTTCTTTGATCTGTACATCTTTCTTAAACTATCGCTCAGTTGCTTGGACGACCCAAGTCTCGATGAAGTCCTCTCTAATTCATTTGCCAGGTGCGGCAGTTTTTCCGGCTGAAGCAACTCGGTTTTGTGATCAGGCAAACAAAGCGCAGATTCAACTTCATTACTACTTGATGGTTTCACGTACCCAAGATCCTGAATTGTAGCTAGATCCTCTGGACTTGTACGGGGTAAATTTATAGATTGGTTGCCAGGAAACTTTGATACATTTTGGGACGTAGGTAATATGTCATTTGTACCGGCAATGCCTGGTGTCGGAATAAGTTGTCTTGGAAGATTATCCTCATACGAATTTGATTCTTTACAATCACCTACAAATGAACCATTGAATACCTTATAGTCATGAAATGCATCCCAGTCCTGGAGGTTCAGTCTTGCTCTTCCAAATAAAGTGATAGGTTTTTCTCCCGAACACAAACCAAATTGCTTCGAATTGGCAACGGGAGGTTCACTATCTTGAGGTCCATCGGTAGTTACGGAAGCTTTAAGCAATATTTCTGAAACTCTTGTCGCCATTTGCATCTTAATGGCTGGTTTTGATATAGGAGGCGAAGAAAATTCAGTCTTCCCACCACCAACACTGAATAATCTCCACAAAGGGTCATCGGGACCTATTTTAGTCTTGAAGCAGTATTTCTTTACGTATTCAAGTTCCATGGCCTGACATGGTGGCGTTGTTGATATTACCCATTTGGGTTGAAGACGGCCCAAGGCAGATTCCAATTCATCTTTAGAAGAATGCATGGAGTAACAAACATGCCAAACACCAAATTCATCAATAACAGGTGTGCAGAGATCAATGATTTCCGTTTTAGGTCTCCCTAAGCTTTCATCACATGCAAACCATTGTGCTGAGGGCCTTATAAATATGGGTTGAGGTTGAGCGCTACAGCGAGCTTGTGTGAGAATCTTGCTTGCTCTTTCATATAGTCTAGGAAACCCTTGAATAACCTGCCAAGCAGCTTAGAAAAGTTATTAAACAGCTCATATTATGGATTGGGGGGGGGGGGGGGGGGGGGGGGGGGATATGACAACTCTGAATCAGAGCTGCCAATATAACCCAGGCAGAATACAAACAAACAAATACATACACTCGTAAGCATGTACAACTTTCACAATTGACCATGATAGCTACATGCTTAAACATCATTCATGTATTATAACACAAACTCAGCCACTGACAATAGATTTCTGCAACTGCTTCTATGGGATGTAACCATTTGCAAAGGACCCTCTTGATTTAAATCATACTTAACCCAGCACCATGCAATTTCTGCGATTGAACGATTTATAGAAGAGACCAGTAATAGAAGCAAACCTGGAATCGGGAAGATGCATCTTCAGATATTATATCTGGTGCAGTAAGCAGAAGAGACTCGAAGAAGTCTGAATTTGTTGTCCTGTCTACATATATCTTAGAACCAAATGTTCTAAAGACCTCAAGAAGTATTTCCTCCTGCCCAAGAAGATCACATGCCAGATAAACTGTCGGTGCACTGGGGTGCTTCCATATGCAGTTTATAACCTACAGACACCAAAAGAGATGGTGTCATAAGTATATACTTGTGTATTTTATGAGAATAATGGCAGTATGCATGCATGATAGCTACCTGCTGAATAGCAGATTGTTTACATGGAATCTGAAGTGGACATCTGCTGAAAGTGCAGTCCAGAAATAGGTAATCCATACTTGAATTTGTGCCATGCCCCTTCTTAGAAACATATTTAGGTGGCAGGTTTTGAAGACAATCATTACCAAGTCTACAGTCACCAGTGTGCAATATATTACCAAATTCACCTTCAAATAAAAACATTAATGCACCTGAAGAAGAAATTAATACATTAGAGAGAGATCATCATTTGATTGCCAGAATTTTCAGAACATGGAAAAACCACGTAACTGAGAGATTGTAAGACCACAAGATCTGATTGGCGTGGAGTTGCAATTATACTACTACACATTGTATTATTTTATTGAAAACTGATTTTGAATGACAACAAGGAGCTATGTATATGCAGTAACACAATCAAAATCCAACCAGTGAGAGTAGGACGTGGGTCTAGGTCCCCAAATGTAAGTTCTTTTTTGGCACAAGAGGGGTTTGAAAATGTAGTAGCATTACGCAGGAGCGCACCCACCTTGCTAGAGTCTTGATGTTGTATAACGAGTCAGACCAAGTTTGTCCATGAGATTATCGACGTTAATATATTTTGGATTCATTGATAAAGCTTTTATCTTTTTTTTGGAGAAACTAAGACCCTTTTTTTTGCCACACTGGAGAGACTATGAGAAGAAATGGGGTAGACAAATCTAAAAAAACTCAGTCCGATTCATCATATTTGACAGAACACTGCCCCTGGGGATGCTGTATATGATGCTCACATACATAAATGCAATTCGAACTCAAACAGGGAAATAATGAGCAACAACCTAGAAGCAAGAAAAAAAATTCAGTCTAGTATAATAAAATAAAAAGTCACATCTAGAAATAGGTAAATATAAAAAGATTAAATAACCATAACAATGGGGTAGGTACTGCCTACTATGCAGGACATGGGTCCGACATCCATACAACTTATTTCTCCCCAATTAGGAAGGTTAACATTTGGCGAGTCTAGGGGAGGCACCAAGATCAACTTCAACATGAAAGATGGAGCCATGGAGTCATGGGTGTATTAATAAAGGAAGCCAAAACCATTAGTGATTAGTCTGAAAACCATTGAAACATATTGCTGAAGCCTTTCTATTGAGCTAGGGAGTTGAACCACCTCAGTCAGCTAAACACAATGTGCTCATCATCAGGTGGAACCACATCGCAGAATGTTGAACCTTTGTAGAAGCATGTGGGCAAAAAGATTGGGCACCCGAGGCATGATGAGATTTGTTTGAGATAGGTTGTAAGTTTGTGAGTGAGATGCAATGCACACCCAGCACCAAAACTGCATATACAGAGGCGGGGCCGAAGCAGCACAACCGTCAATATAAAGTTGCACTGTACCCATCGTGTGTCAACCAAGCTATTAGTAACAAAGAGTCTTGCAATTAATCTTCTTCCTCGTCATAGCCATCACTGGGTTTACTGGCAGCTTCCATGTCTTTGTATTCTTTCATTGAGTTTTCATTTGACTCAACTGTAAAGTCAGTTTTGTTTTGCACATTGATCAGAATCACAGATGATGCTTAGCTAATTGACACATTAAGCACTAAGCTCATTCGGACAGCAAGTCTTGCAAGATCTGGTTATATTCATGGTGGTGCTAGTTGAGTGTCAATCAGCTTGGCACTTCCATGAGATTGACCTGTACTTCATCAGTTCTCAAAATCAATTTTAACTTGCCTTATTTGTGGGATTTCGCTTGTACTTAATGGGCACATTTGGTTTGACGTAAACAGGTGTATTGGATTGTGTTTTGGACTCCCGCAAGCCAAAGTTTATGTTTGGTTTGCTGGAGCGGGAAAAGTCACAAAATCCAGGAACTCGGAGGATGCAGTCCGAGCAGGATTAGGGCTTACATCTCAGATCCGTGGGACGCCAACATCCCAGTATTTACCCGACTCTCCCTTGCGGCGGCTCCCCCGACTCCCGACTCTCTCCCCGCTTCACCTCCCCGACTCCCGACTCTCTCCTCGCCTCACCTCCTCGACTCATTTTCCCGTGCCGCCTCCCCGATCTCGACACCAGCAGTGTTGTGGCATGCTAGTCCTTCTCTCTCGTGGGGTATCTTCTCGGATCTCAAGCTCCTCTCCGATCGGAAGTTGCTTTTAGCGCCGCTCTTCTCCGATCTCCCAAGTAGATCGAGGCATCTGATGGCGACGCAGATCCGCCATTGCTACTCCATCCGTGAGAGATAGTTGCTCAACAGCGGTTTCTACAGTCACGGCGAGGAGACACAGGTATCTCTCCTGATCCTATCCCCTTCTTCTCCAGATTTCTACATCCTGTGCAAACAATGGGCTCCGACTTTCTCCCTCCCACTCGGAGACATCTGTTGATTGTTTCTTCCCATTGCATGACCAAAAACGCCATGGCAGAGAAGCTCGTTTTGCCCACAGCACTGACGGAAAAGAGATGGGATCTGACAGTTGCGGTATCAACCAACTTGGCAGCATCCTCGTCGGCTATTTTTAGTCACCCCTGCTACCAAACAGGTCATCATAGATCTCACTCATCTTTCCCCCTTTTTCCATCTTTTGCTTTTCCCCTTTCTAAGCCATTCGGCAAACAATACAGATCTGTCTGTTTAGGTGCCTATGAAAGCAAATGCAGTGAGAAGGAGCAGCATTCTAATTGAGGTTTGCTTGCACTCTTTTATCTGCAACTCGTTTATCAAATACATCTACATTTTTAGTAAAATTGTTAGAGCAGCTAATGAGCCAATTCATGTCAAAATTGCAGGCCCTATCATAGGTTTTTGTTGACACATTCTGACAAAGTGGCCGACTAGCTGAGAGTATGATAGTCTGTTAGATCTGTGACGAGTCCTCACTGCATCACTAAGATCCTGCTCTTTGGGAGTTGTGGATCATTTCACGTCTTGGTCTCAGGCTTATTGATCTCTGGTGGAGATCATATAGTACTTGGTAAGACATCACTTTTAGCAGAAATACAAACAACATATTCCTCTCATATCCTCCTCACATTCTCTCATCTTCCCCTCCCCTGTTGGTCCTTATTTGGTTATGGGTGTACGGAGTAACTAATCGTAACAGGGGCTAAAGAGATGTATACGTTGATTCGTCTATTGCTCATGTTCACCTTTGCTTATTCTTTAATTAGTATTTGAGCTCTTATTCAATTTGTTTGTTTATTTGTCATCCTGCAGATCTACCCATTGCCTAATACGAATTGGATTCATTAATTTGAGGAGCCAAGCAAGTACATGCAACAACAGAAATCTGCTATTTTTGTCACTCCTACCATTGTCAAGAAGGTCAAGATTGCTCTCCCTCCTCGTTTCCCCATCTTCCACCTTCTCTTTTTACCATTACGAACCCATTCAACAAATAAATCCATGTCTTGTTGTAGGTTATTGTTGAGACATTCTCACAGAGTGCTGATTCATCTAATCAATTAAGGTATATCTCTCCTAAACTCTGATGGCTGCCATTATTTTATTGTTTCTAGCAAATTACTCGTGGTTTATTTTTTTCCTAAAATTGGGTCTGTCACCTTTTTGATGATAATATTGCTGTTATCATATTTCAAATGTTTGTTGGGTGTTGGGTGTTGGGTGTTTTCAGTAGGTGTGATTCATTGCTTGAATTTAACCATCCGAAATCACTTTTTTGTATAGTTAAGGAAAAGTTTAGGTATTTATTTAATCAAATGAATTAAAGGACATAGGGGAGCAAGTTCAAGGTGTATGTAATATATGTATCATCTCTTCATTGCTTGTTATGAATCAACACTTTCTTAATTTCTTCAAGTAGGATTTCTTCTGAATTTGGGTCTGTCACCTTTTCAATGATAAGCTTGTAATATAATACTTCAAATGCTTGTAATATAATACTTCAAATGCTTGTATCGTGAATAAATTGGTAGTTTAAATATTGACAAGTATGTCTGTGCGAAAAAAAATTATTATTTATTACTTTTCCTATTTTAATATGTAGATGGATCTTATGGTTCAAAGGAGACGTAGGATTTGTGTAATATTTGCAATGATAGTAGTCGTTGCCGTACTTCGGAGACGAGCAAGGATGAGGATAAGTAGAGTTAGGGCTCCTTATTTTAATCGGGACCCTCATAGGGAACGATATCTACTCTCTATCATTGATTCCACAGATGAGAAGTGCAAGGATATGACAAGAATGAGTCGGGCCCCTTTTTTTCACCTTTGCAATATTTTGAAGTCTAGGGGTCTACTTTTAGATACCACATGGACCACAGTAGAAGAACAATTGGTCATGTTCTTACACACAATTGGCCATAGTGTGCGGAATCGTGTTGTTAGACACAACTTCATCCGATCAGGAGAAACTGTGAGTCGTTATTTCAATGCTGTCTTGAAGGCAATTGGTTCCTTAAAGGATGAATATATCATTCCCCCTTCAGGTGTCACACCAGTAGAGATCATATCAAAGAAGCAATATTGGCCTTGGTTTAAGGTAAGGTTTGCACTACTAAATAAAGTGGTGTCATTCTATTGATAGGATACATGAGATTTGTAGTTATTTGATTTTTTAGGATTGTGTTGGAGCTATTGATGGGACACATATCCGTGCTTCCAACTTACCAACTGAACTGAAGGGCAGTTTTTGGGGTCGGAAAGAGTACCCTACCCAAAATGTACTTGCTACAGTCAATTTTGATCTCACATTCTCATATGTATTGGCTGGTTGGGAAGGGTCTGCCCATGATGCAAAAGTCTTAAAAAGTGCATTGGAGAGAGAGAATGGCTTGGTAATTCCTGAAGGTGAGAGATACATTTATTCTATTTAAATAAGTTAATAGTGATATTAACTTCTTAGTAACACTTTATTGTAGGAAAATACTATCTTGCAGATGCGGGTTATACAACAAAGTATGGCTTCATTGCACCTTATCGAAATGTGAGGTATCATTTAAATGAGTATGGCAATGAAAACCCGCCTACAAATATGAAAGAGTTGTTCAACCTACGTCATTCTTCTCTTCGAACAACAGTGGAGCGAGCATTTGGTCTCTTAAAAGGTCGATTTGGACTCTTAGATACCAAGACAAGATTTCCATTCAAGACACAAGTCGATCTTGTTCTGGTGTGCTGCATTCTACATAATTTTATAGCACGCAATGACCCAGAGGATGACATGTTTAGAGAAGCACGTGTGGATGATAGTGCACAACTAGTTGAAAATCCTAGACCTCCTCAGTTTCGCACACGTGCACTTGAAAGAGAGAATAATCTTGAGTGGTGTGCACGAAGAGACTCGATTGCCCAAGATATGTGGCTTTCAAGATCTTCTCAATCTTAGTATACCATTAGGTGTTGTTTTCACAAATGTAGCATGTATTTGAACGTCATATATATGAACACGTATTTGGATGCCTTAAGATTGCCTTTTTTTTCATTTGAATGCTTAGTGGTCTTCATGTAGTAAAATTTCATATTAATAGATTGAATTATATTGTGAACACAAAATCTAGGATCATGGATGATTCAAAGGCTAAAGTTCTAGGTAAAAATGAGAAGAATGAAAAAAATTTCAAGTGGTCCAAAAGCATGTCTCAATTTCTAATTGAGACACTTGTTGAACAAGTGAAAAAGGGCAACAAGGTTGATAAAGGATTTAAGCGAAAGGCTTACACTGCAGCTGCTCGAGCCGTTAGTGAGAAGTTTAATGAAACATGCCAAGAGAGTAACGTAGAGAATCATTTTAGGACTCTGAAAAGGAATTGGCAAGAAGTTGTGAAGCTGCGGGGTTTGAGCGGCTCTAGTTTTGACAATGGTTCAAAGACCATTGGATTGGATGAAAGCACAGCTGCAGATTATATAAAGGTAATGTATATATTGCATTATATTGTATGTCACATTCCTATATATAGTATGACTTGCATCATCTTTTATGTCACATTCTTAAATGTTAGGACTTGCATCATCTTTTATGTCACATTCTTAAATGTTAGGACTTGCATCATTTTGTAGGGCCATCCAAAAGCTGAAGCCTACATCAATAAACCAATCTGGATGTATGATGAGCTAAACATTATATGTGGAAATGATTATGCAACTGGTTTTTTTTCTAGAGGGAGTGGTGAGTCCCTTCATGTTGAAGAAGTTGACAATGTCTCAGGTGCCCCTAGTACCCAAAGTGCCTCCATATCTATCAATGATTTTGAAGAAATTGATAAACCAAAAGACAGCAGTGTATCTTCAAGTGGGTCTAAGGGAAAAGGAAAACGTCCTCGAGGTGATGAATCAAAAGAAGATATGCATATCTTAGCTATTGAACTACGTGCCATGGTAAATGAGATGGGTCGCAATCAAGAGGAAGAGTTCACTGATAAAATTTTTCAAAAGGTTATGAGCTGTGAACCTACTCTAAGTTTGGAAGGATATAGCGAAGAAAATTTTCTGAGTGCGTATGGGTTCCTTATTAAAAATCTTGAAGTAGCTAAGGTCTTCATTCGTGGCAGTGATGCATATCGCACCAAATGGATCAGAAGGTTCTTCCATGATAATTGTGATCTTTGAGGTATGAACTTCCTTTATTATTTCTGTAATGTACTTGTTTAATTACTGTCAGTTTCTGTAATGTACTTGTTTAATTACTGTCAGTTTCATATTATTGATTTATATTCTTGACTTGTATGTTGGAAAATTTATGGGTGTTGTTTGGTCCATGCTTTATTCGTTTCTGTTCAAATAATGCCAACCATCATATACTCACCAGTTTATAAATGACTGTGGTTCAAAATGATGTTTGGGGAGGGAACAGTAGAAAACGGATGAATGAATAGGGAGGAAGCCATGAATTAGATTCGTTGGTTGTATTACTCCCAACCAACATGAAGTCTCTCATAATTCCTTTTGTTACTTAAAATTGCAGATGCTAGATACACAAGTAGTCTCTCAATTCCTTTGTTTATTGATACTGATACAAAGCTGCTAATAATTCCTTTTGTTACTTAAAATTACTGTCAGTTTCTGTAATGTACTTGTTTAATTACTGTCAGTTTCATATTATTGATTTATATTCTTGACTTGTATGTTGGGAAATTTATGGGTGTTGTTTGGTCCATGCTTTATTCATTTCTGTTCAAATATGTACAACATGCTTTGGAATAATGCCAACCATCATATACTCAGCAGTTTATAAATGACTGTGGTTCAAAATGATGTTTGGGGAGGAAACAGTAGAAAACGGATGAATGAATAGGGAGGAAGCCATGAATTAGATTCGTTGGTTGTATTACTCCCAACCAACATGAAGTCTCTCATAATTCCTTTTGTTACTTAAAATTGCAGATGCTAGATACACAAGTAGTCTCTCAATTCCTTTGTTTATTGAAACTGATACAAAGCTGCTAATAATTCCTTTTGTTACTTAAAATTGCAGATTCTAGATACACAAGTAGTCTCTCCATTCCGTTGTTTATTCATGTGCCATGTGGTCTACTGATTTGCTTCTTATTAATTCTTTTTCTAAAAGCTTTTCTTTTCTGCCTTAGGTTATAGCTCTACCAAGGCTTCATCTATAGCTCCTTCAGCGTTCATGGCATTCTCCTCCATGGACAAAAAGCAATTGAATGAAATCATCTATAGCTCCTTCAGCGTTCATGGCATTCTCCTCCATGGAAAAAAAGCAATTGATGGAATTTATTATGAAATGTACGGGTGAATTTGATGTAAAAACTAGTGATGCTAGTATTTCAGAATTTACTAAACTTCTGTTATTTGTATTTGGATGGAACAATATCAAAACTTGCCTTGAAACATGGTTTGTGTTCAAAATATTTGACATGAAATGTATGTTTGTTTGTTTCCGTTTCTTGTTGGCTGTCAATGGTTGAATTTTCTTCGTTGGATGTCTTGAAAATATTAAATCTGTGGATGTGGTTTAAGTTTTGAATAAAACAACCCTCACGTTAGTCAAATAATTCAAAATAGTTTGGTATGTATCCAGACAAAAAAAGTTGAATGTACATGAATTTTGATTGGATTTTGATTTTGTTTGAATTTTTTGTATATTAAAAATTGGTTTGTAATTTAATACCACAGACCCAAATAAGTAGAATAATGGGTTTTAAAATTTTGGGTTCAAAATACATTTACGCTTGCAAATTTGTAACTGAACAGCCCACAAGGTTTATTTAAATTCAAAACATAAATAAATCCTGTATCAGAATCCAACAAACCAAACTTAAAATTTTGCAATACAGAATTAACTGAATCCAGAAAACCAAACATAAGCTCAATATTTGTGGGATTCCTTTAATCCCGGAATGTGAGATTCCTGTACTTTGAAAAACCCGGATTATTGCAAATCCAGGGTAATCCGGGAAACCAAACGTGCCCATCATGTAAGCTTCTGGAGACAGACAATGTAACAGTGCCATTTTGTTGTTGAACCCTTCTCACAAGAAGGTAATCATACTCAACTCATTAGTGATTTGTTCAAAAGCTGAAACGGTTTGTTGTACTCAACTACAGAACCTGTACCGTGACGACGGCATAAAACGCATACAGATGCGTCATCTGTTATCTCACAGTAAGAAGAGTTAGCTGATGGTGCATCAGAAGGCTTCAAAAGACTCCGGTAGATTGTTATGATGACATTCTACTAAGCTTGTGTTCTATCCTTGAGTTTACTCTTAGAGAACATTATTATTTTAAAAAGCTCCCAAGGCAGCGGCCACTGTTTTAAAAAGCGGAGCGGCCCACAGGCGCAGCCGCCTAGTTAAAGGCTAGACCTGTCAAACGGGTGGGTGGGTTGGTTTTAGGTTGGGTCATTGCGGATTAAGGTCTCGCAGGTGCGGTCAAAAAGATGCAATTCTAAACAGGTCAAACAAACACTAATCCAAACTCGACCCAGCAGGTTTTAGGTCACCCGTGGGTGTAAATGTAATATGTGTTTGATAAAGGAATATTTTGCAACTTGCTACTGTAACGGTAAAAGAAAATCCTTCGTATAGTGTTTTCACATGTCATATAGCACAAAAACAACCAAATACTATACAATTTCTCTATCAAACAAAAAAGCATGTTAAAAAAATTTCAACCATTCAATCACATGCTTTTTTCAGATAAAATTCTCTAATGTATAATGAAAATCCTCTAATGTATGATTATGATCAACAAACTAGAGTTAGTAACTTGTACTACAACTCTATATTAAGTAATGTAGATCAATTAGATAATATAGTAGACGTAGATTTTTTTTTCAATATCTCTCTCTGATATCAAATCTTGTTTGACAACTTTGTGTGAATGGGAAGTCCTTAACAATTTATGGGTAGTAGTAAATCATCATATTTATTTAAGTAATAGTGATCATTACATTTACTTTTATGTAATTAATTTATTTAAGCAGGTCACACACGGCTGCCCGCGATCCACCCGCGAAACTCGCTAAATAAACGGGTGGGAATGGATTTGGAGAATTTTCAGCACCTGGCAAATTTTCGTCACTCAAACCCGACTTAAACAAGTCGACCTATGGCCGCCCGCGAATTTTAACCCAATTTGACAGGTCTAGTCAAGGCCTTGAGCGGTCTATAGGCGCCAACCCATTAAGCAGCCACCTAATACCCGCTTATCATGCCTATGCGCCCACCTTATTCCCTCTTGTGGGTGTCCGCTTTTGGCTGCCTAGTTTCTGGGTGCTGGATTTAGCTCATCTGATGGGCCCAAATAGATGTCGGCCCAGTTGCAAAAAAGGGAATACAATAATGCCCCATTAATGCAAGTGAGGCTTGCTTTTCTCCCGACTAAAATAATCATGGTTGTTCCTCCCACCACAAATCATTTCCCCATCGTTTCTAGCGGCAACCCTTCGTAGGGATTGCACTTGCTTTGCACCCAACGCACCCTAGCGACGCAAGAGTTTGTGATTTTAACCACATTTAGCCTTGTCCCTTCCTCTAGTGGTTGTCGTTTTGGAGGGAGTCGTAGGTTGTTTTTTTGTTGATGAAGAATTGATGAAAGCCTATTTTAGGGCTTCATCTTGTGTATTTTTACATCTCAATCACATCTAGACATGTTATACTACAAGTTATTTCTCCTAATAACGATTTCATGTCAAATTTGCTTATGGCTGCTCTTTGTGTGTTTTTTAGGTGTTCGAATCATGTATCGGATGGAGAGGAAGGCAGGATTCTTTGGTTCTACACCCTGGGATGAGTCATAGACCATCTCCCAACCTTTCATAGATGGGCAAAAATGGATTCAAGGCAAAGAGTGGCTGAGAGCAAGACTTTGGAGCCAAAAAGTACAGTTAGGCCCTCAAAACAGATCGTGGTACTTTGCCACGGTCGTGGCCAAAGTGCCCAAGTTACAGGTTGATTTGAAAATTTTCAAGTGCTACAGTAACTCAACCTCCACAGTCGTGGCCAGAAAAACGCCTGTGGTATTTCAGAGCTACCACGCCCGTGGCACCCGCCACGGCCGTGCTGATGAGCGTCCGCAACAACCAATTTGAAGAAATGGTTGTGGCAGCCACCTCGACTGTGGCCACTTCATGCCAAAACAGTCGAGCTAGCCGCCTCGCCCGTACCACCTCTCACCTACCACACTCGTGGTGACCACCACGGCCGTGCCACTGACCTTCCAAAAATCACCCCTCAAATTTTACCCATATCCATCTCGCATGTGCCACTCACCACGGTCATGCCACTGACCTTCCAAAATCACCCTTGATCTGTCATTTTACCCATAACCACCTCGCCCGTGCCACTCTACCACAGCCATGTTCACCTCATCCATTACGGCCGTGGTGACCAAACGGTCAAAGTAGCCAGCAACCCTAGCATACTTTTTGCATTGATTTTCCCCCATTACCCCCACTTAATCTAGTGCTTCCCTACCACCTATACATACCTAGGTGACGACTGTAGCACGAAGTTACACTCTTCTAGCATTCATTTCCACCTCCCTTGAGCATTCAATGAGCTCCCACCTACATCCATTTCATTTCCACCTTCCTCCCCCCCCCCCAAATCCTAGTTTTCTAGGATTTTGACCATCATCCACCACCATTCCATGTCATCCATCTAGCTTGGGAGAAGTACAAGCTCCAACAACTAGGAGGTGGAGTCTTCACCACGTTCTATGGCCCCCTACTCCTCTACTCTTTCTTCTTTCTCTTTTTCTTCTTTTATGTCTAGCTAAGCCATTTGTGGTGGGTTGTTTGGGGTAAAAATATTACTTTGATACCATGTTGGGGGAAAATAACTTGTAAACTGTTACGACCCTAACTCCCGATAACCCCCAATTAAGGGAGACCGAGAGGTCGAAGCCGCACCCATAACTTCCGGATCAAAGGTTCGGCACTTAACCAAGAACAATTATTAAATTTCAACAATCTATACTAAAAAGCTGTAAGAAAAATAAACTTTTGCATACCTTTTTGAAAACTTGGATCTCTAAACTTATATCCACTTATGGATTCTACTCTAACTAATCCTCCTTGTATTTTACTTCATGTATTTCACAATATGACGATTTACTGTTTGTCCTTTTGGCTTGAACCTAAAATGCCGACAAACAAAGCGTCGGTCAGCCGAAGCCGGTATGTGGGGGAAACAATAAACGTGCAACTATGATAACAACGTAATCATTCAATTAATCATTTAACAATCAAGATTACGTTTTAAATATAACTTCGCGATCCATGAGTACCCTATCCTCTGTGCTATCCCTGCAGTGGACCTGGATACTACCTTCCTTATGGTAGATCCCCATTAAACCCCTCATGGTCCCACCTATAGGTGAACCAGTTTCTAGGGTTGAGTCACATGGCACTACTCGTAAGTAGCCCACTACTTAACTCATGGCAGGCTAATGGGTCTCATGGCACTACACTTGGTAGCCCAATTTCTAACCCACGATAACCTAGACATTACTCTAGGTTACCCCTTTTTAGCCTTGACAAGCCACAGAGGTGGTCCCGGATCTAGCCAGTTATACATGCATATTCATAGTGATAGTCATAGTCACTCTATAATTGCATGAAATAAAAGCACCCAACAGTTATTTCAAGCCATGAGGGAAACGTCGATAAAATCCTCAGAAAACTAGTCGGGATAATCATAAGTGTAACCACATACCTTTTCCATGAAGAATATATAGTTATACTTCGAGTAGATTCAATCAACCAGTCGAGCAAGCAACCAAGCAAATGATTGTTTAATCTGCATGTATGTAAATCCTAAATTGTCACCATCACATATTATTCCAAGTAAATCTTAATCGATCCTAATCTAGGGTATTAGGGTTTGGTTAAGGAATAGATGTACAAACTGTAATTCCATCACATAATTGTTTATTAGAGTTATTAGTCCCAATTAGACATCATGTGTAACCCTAATTAACATATCCCACAAATTTGTCTGTTATGATCGCTTAGATCCAATTTACGTTCACTAACCATATCTTAGTTTTAAAACCTAATTCTCATAAGCATGATTATACATATGGGACACCGCATCTTTTCAACATCATTAACATGATCACCTTCATTTCTCATATTGTTTAAACAAATTCAGATAAGAGCATAAAACAAGGGCTTTTAATGTAATTAACATGTTTAATATCCAATCTAGGGTTTCCATTTATAAATCTTCACTTAATATATATATAGCTTACCCTATTTTTCAGAACATGGAGCATAAAAAGACTTCAAACATATTTTATTTGTATTCCCCTCATTTTTCCGATCATTTTGATATATAGATTTGCTATTTTCGGACACTCCTAGCATTTTCTATAATTTGAGAAAGATTAAACCTTTTTACCTTTGTCAAGGGTGATGTGGCGGCCTCCTATTGGGCCACGCCACTTGGGACCCGCGTCCAGCTGGTTGAGTGGGCAAAGACCCTGTTCAATCTACCTCTGAACCGTCCGATCCAGCCACCCGGTCCAGGCACATGGATCGCGTCCCCGCTTTCCTGGTTCGTCTTCATCACGTGAAGATGGCAGCGACACTGCGTTTTCGGCGTTGGGTGCCCTCCGGTGCTAGGCCTCACAGCCAAGGGGGTCGTCCCCAAGGCTTCTTCCTCACTGACCCATGCTCTCACCTCGGCACCTCCCACCATCGTGCTGCAAACCAGTCGCTTTCCTTCTCTCCTGACGGACCCAAGCAAGTCACCGCTGCTGCAGAGTCCTCGGCGCTGGCCTCCGCGCATCTGTTGGCGACATCGACGCCTTCCATAGAGAGGCTTACGGAGACTCCGCCAGCCCGGTTCCACCGTATTACTCCTATTATAGGCCCACAGATCGCTTCCCCCCTCACTCTCTTCCTCCATTGATCGGCCATCTCTGCTATGGTTGGGTTTCTTCGCGTGAGGATGACAGTTGTGTCTTCTCCGTCACCCGCGCTAGCTGCTTGACAGAGAGTTCTTGGTGAGGGGCCAACCACCCTGGGCACCGTCTTGGAGGATTCTGCCCTAGGGCGGTGCAAGACGAGGGTGTAGCAACCTGCTCGTCGTTTCCTTCCATACGTCTGGGTCTGCGGATGTGTTCTTCCCATGCCCTATGAAGATGAAGGAGTCGTACTCCCCTACTCATGGATTGTTTTGGATCAGGAAAGGATCTGTCCTCTTTGGTCCTCTTGGCATAAGGCAGCGTTGCTGCTTGTAGAGTAGGCTTTGAGCTAGAAGAAGATGGCTTAGCAGACGTTATATTAGGGTATTAGGGAAAATGACCCGAGGAAGGAGACGAGGGTGTATCTCTCCAAGAAGGGTAGTCGTCCCTGAAGGAAAGGGCTGATGTTGCCTCTATATATACATACCTCAAGAAAGCCATAATGGCTCTTACGTAGTATGAAAGGAAGGGAGAGGAAGGAACCTTACGGTTTATAAGGGAAAGTCTTTATTTCCCTTTTTCCTTATTGAGAGAACGTGGATCTATATTAAACACATATCCTTCCTTCTTGTTTCCTTTATCACTTCTCCCTTGGTGTACAAGAAAGGTATCCAAAGGCAAGGCACACATTAGCACCTTTCCATAACCATTAAAAGATGCCTCTTTTGGCGAGATGACTAAACCTTTGATTATTCAGCTTATCATGTATTTTATTTTCCTTTATCTTATTTATTGGGACTCCTTGGACCCCAAGAATTTCATTTATTTCGAAATTCCTTTTTAAAGATATTTATTACCCTTCTAGATGCATCTACATCCATTATTTCTCATTACCTTTCTTATTTTTTTATTAAAATATTCTTTTGTAAGGATTTCTCGTTATTTTTCATTTCCTTTCCTCTTTTTCCTATTTCTTTTATTAGAAATCACATATGAACGAAATTTATTCCATTGTGGCCACTTTCTAGAGATTTCCATGTATTTCTCATAATTATTTTGCTCAATATTCATTATCTTGTATCCTTTTCTATTATTTGGATTTTTCCTCCATTCTTCTCTTTTATATCCCTTAATGGATTAATCTAATAAGAGGAATCATGAAATTCCTATCAAAAGGGATATTTGCAAAGTGATCCATTGTTTGAAGCAAAACATACAACTTTTTAATTAAGTACAATTCATAAAATCATTACATTTCAATTATGAAAATATATGCAAAAATCAGGGTTGTAACATCCTTCCCCTCTTACAAGAATTTTGTCCTCAAAATTCCATCAAGCAAACAAACAATTCAGGACAAGACTTTTCCATATCCATCATTGGACCCTATGTGGCTTTACCTTACCCATGGCACTTCCAAAGAACCTTTATCATCACATATTCTTTTCTCTGAGTTCTTTCACTCTGGCGTCTATAAATTGCACAGGTGACTCAGGTCATTTCAGCCTCCCTTGGGGCTCACTAGGTTCATTGCTCAGCACATGGTCGGGGTACCTCACATAGTACTCTAAATTGGACACATGGAATTCATCACACATTACTTTATCCTGAGGGGTAAGACCAAACTTAACCTTCTCCACCAAACCACATCAAAAGAACCCATGAATCGGGGACTCAGCTCTCTTAGCTATAACTTAGAGGGGTCAGATTTTTGTGTCACATATTTCCCACAGTGAACTGCATGTCAGTCTACTTTGCATCCGCCCACGACTCACGTCGTCTCTAGGCTCCTTTTAGCCATTGCACGATCAAAGCGACTTCACACACTGTGGTCCTTTTCTAACCATTACATGGTCTTTTCACCAACATCACCTTACTGAAGTGGTGACCGACATAACCTCTCTTATAGAGCTTCTTTAAATCCCGATACTGGCTATGGTGGTTATCTTCACATCTTTCATAGGACAAGAACTGTTTCTAGCTATCACCCTGAACGAGCACATATACTCTCATCAGCCCCTTTAGTCTGGATCATACTAACCATTAGTTAGGGGTGATAAACGATACTAACATAGAGTTCTTCATGTACCTTCTTCCACCTTATGGAAGTAACCCTTTAGGTTATACTCAAGAACTTTTGAATTCACCTCATGGTGTAGTTGAACCATCCCTCTCATATGTGGTTCAACCCGATCTGTCCCTTGACAGTACTCTTTCTTTCTCATGTCACCTAGGTAAGGCGATCTACCATAACCCACATTGCATCTCGACCTTCCTTGGTCTAGGGGAGACTTACAACATCCATAGTGATGAACTCCCTTTCTCTTTTGGGGACTCTTTATCAATGCACTGGGTAACTGGTGTTCGTCCTTCTCCCTCAGCTTGCATGGCCATATACCACATGCAACTTTATCTTAGGCATCTAAAGTACTACTGTCACTTAATGTCTTGGTAGTACCACGGTGTATGGTGATCTTAAGATCATGATCTCTTGTATGTCATTATTCCTTAAGATCAATACCTCAAAAACCCTAAACCATTCTATCGGGGTTTCATCGCCTTCTTTTCCAAAGAAGTGCATCTGAGGTTCTACCACCATCCTTTCATTGCATCAAGGACTAGACTGGCTAACCAAACAACCATTAACTGATCTCGTTACATTAGTGTTAGCCAAACATATCTTCTTTTCCAAACTTAGGGTTAGTCTAACAACCTCTTCTAGCCAAACTAGGCAGATATATCTCAACTAGAGCATCCATTACCACTTCACCTTCTTATGTATTAGGTAACATTGAAGACATTTCCATGTATTTCACTTATCATCTCAAACTCGAACTCTAAATCTATCTATATTGAGAACACTTTTGAGCTCATCTTCTTGGTGATCAACTCAACCTTGTATGACTCATATCTCAAAACATCCTCATGAGGTGACTACCTCATTCCTCTTAGAGTTTGCAAACCATCCATGTATCATTCACTGTTATCTTCTCTGCCCCCATATCTCGTGGCAACGTTCCAAACCACATCATCTTTTATCCTTGGTGTATGGCATGCGTACTGTCTTATCTCTTACTCCCATAACAAGAGGAAATAAGCATTTGGCTGCAGTCCAAATACAGAGTTCTTCCTGTTCTAAGAGTAGAGATGGTACATCCCACCTTGCCAGTACACCTTTAAATCTAAGTTGAAACGTGCCGTTTAAGCCTCTATATCTCAATCATCTTGATATCAAAGTTGCTTCCAAAGAAAACTGGTCTCGAACCTACTTGGGTCACACATTTCTTGGTCATCACATCTAGGTCTATAGGGTGCCGACACTTTTGGGGTCATCCCTCTTCCCTCATGCATCCAGAGAGTGCCTTACTCATCTGCCATTTGGGTCCCATGAGTTCATGAAGGTGATTAATCTCCTAACCCATGGCCCTCAGACAATGATAGTTGTTACCTCCCGACCCTATGGTCATGTGCAACTAGGGAATTAGGCAACTCCTACTTCCATTAGTCTTATCCCTACCTGACCCTAGGATAGACTTAGGATTCTCTTATAGTACATGTTCAACTTTGAACCTTACCCAAGCCTTCATCATCTCTCTCTCTCTCTCTGCATTCATGGGCTGACTTCCATCCTTTCATAAGGATCATGGCAACCTGCCTACCTTGGTCAAGCCCCATACAGGTTATCTCCATGGTAACACATTCATATGCACTTAGAGATGGTTATTTATGGGTCTACAGGTTCATCCTCATACCATGTACTTTTCACTTAGCTTCTCAAGAGTCTATGATATCTCTTTAGGTTAACTTTAACCAACAAAACTGGTATACACCCTACCAAAGGGTCCCTCTCCCAGGATGGGAGGAAACTACAACTCTTGACCAGAAGGTCACAAACATCCTTAGGTCTAGGGTTTACATCCATATGCTTAACCCTAGTAAGCTATTAAGGCACAAGCAGACCACCTACTAAACCATGCTAGGTCATACTTGTTCTCTTTCCTCAACACTGGATCAAGATCATACCTTCCTTTGTCATCAACTTAGCTGTGAGGGGTTCATCAAACATACCTTAAACTTAAGGGACTTCCCTTTTCCTCTATACATGAGGAGTACCATGCTTGAAACTATAGCAACTTAATTCTCGTCATGAGCATTAGGTATACCACTTCCCCTCTTAGGCCTAGGAACCCTAGGTTCACTTTCTTGATGTCCAGCTGTCTGCTCAACCTCCTAACCACAAACCAAACACGTATTGGGTATGACATACACTTCCTGTCATCCTTTTTCCTCAATCAATCACTTTAAAGTTGAGTCCTCCTCAAGGACAATCAACAAGGTACAAGGCCTCATAACCTGTTACTAAACCTCTCCAGGGTATACAGAACTTCTTCTTCCTTTCTCAGAAGGTAAGCACTTATACCATAGCCTCATCCTCTCTCTAGGGTTTGGTTCCTCCTATGGCAACCAAGATGTCTTCTACCTCTAGGGATCAAGCATGTGGTGACCACTATCATCCACTTAGATCGCATCATCCTCAACTCCCGACTTCTCCTCATATTTCGGAGTCTAGGATTCCAACCTTCTTGCTGGGTTTCCTGCTCTCTTTCTAGAGCTAACCCTACAACCAACCTCACCATTAGAGGTCCTCTCTTCATGAAGGATCAACCTCGAAAGCATCCTCTACATAGGTGAAGCCTAGGCTCGAACTTATGTTTGCTCAAGATCTTCCATAGCCCTTTATGCTTATTTCATAAGCCGTCCATCATGATTCCTTAACCAGGGTTTCATCCTACTACTGACGTGCCCTGGGTGCAAGCCATACCCTACTTGCACAAGCCCATAGGGTTCTATAGGTTTTTCTCTAGCTTTATCCATGGAGGAGCTATCCTTCACTCTAACCTGCTCGACCCTTCCCAGGGTTGGGTTGCCAGAGGTACTAGGTCATCCAATGGCTCATATGGCATCCAAGGCATGTCTATCCAAACACCTGGTCTATCATGACATTTAACTCATCATGTTATCTCTCCCTTTCACTTAGGGTTAGGGTTAACATCATCCTCAGAGGATGTGCCAGGTCTCTATTTTTAATGGAGATCTCTATCTCCAAGACTAACTCTCTTTACTTATCCTCCTGACAAGGAGGTCTATTCTCAGGTCTAAGGGCATGACAACTTATGTCATACGACCTAAGCATGTATCTATTCTTTAGTTTGCACTTAATCTATTAAGTTTATGTCCATGACATCTTATTTACATGCTTTTCATTAATTTGATGGAGGATTCCTTAGACCTTATTAATCTTACCCATACCTCAAGAGGGTGAGGAGAAGAGAGAAAACCCTAATCCTTAAGGTCCTTAATAGAATTTGAGTTGAGAATTGATGAATAAGATGAGAGAGTCCTAAAGGTATCTTATTTCGAATCATACCCTAAGACTTTGTCCAGGCAGTCACACGGATCCGGGAGTCCTCGTATTCCGACTAGCGGTACGGAGGAAAATATTGCCAGCCCCCGGTCGTGATCCTTTTCTAGACACCTCCGTCTTTCGGATAATCCTCTAATAACTCTCTTGGGTTCTATGGAGTTTGTAAAATTTAATAATTATTAATGGTTAAGTGAGGAACCTACGCTCTGATACCAAATGTTACGACCCCAACTCCCGATAACCCCCAATTAAGGGAAACCGAGAGGTCGAAGCCGCACCCATAACTTCCAGATCAAAGGTTCGGCACTTAACCAAGAACAATTATTAAATTTCAACAATCTATACTAAAAAGCTGTAAGAAAAATAAACTTTTGCATACCTTTTTGAAAACTTGGATCTCTAAACTTCTATCCACTTATGGATTCTACTCTAACTAATCCTCCTTGTATTTTACTTCATGTATTTCACAATATGACGATTTACGGTTTGTCCTTTTGGCTTGAACCTAAAACGCCGACAAACAAAACGTCGGTCAGCCGAAGCTGGTATGTGGGGGAAACAATAAACGTGCAACTATGATAACAACGTAATCATTCAATTAATCATTTAACAACCAAGATTACGTTTTAAATATAACTTTGCGATCCATGAGTACCCTATCCTCTGTGCTATCCCTGCAGTGGACATGGATACTACCTTCCTTATGGTAGATCCCCATTAAGCCCCTCATGGTCCCACCTATAGGTGAACCAGTTTCTAGGGTTGAGTCACATGGCACTACTCGTAAGTAGCCCACTCCTTAACTCATGGCAGGCTAATGGGTCTCATGGCACTACACTTGGTAGCCCAATTTCTAACCCACGATAACCTAGACCTTACTCTAGGTTACCCCTTTTTAGCCTTGACAAGCCACAGAGGTGGTCCCGGATCAAGCCAGTTATACATGCATATTCATAGTGATAGTCATAGTCACTCTATAATTGCATGAAATAAAAGCACCCAACAATTATTTCAAGCCATGAGGGAAACGTCGATAAAATCCTCAGAAAACTAGTCGGGATAATCATAAGTGTAACCACATACCTTTTCATGAAGAATATATAGTTATACTTCGAGTAGATTCAATCAACCAGTCGAGCAAGCAACCAAGCAAATGATTGTTTAATCTGCATGTATGTAAATCCTAAATTGTCACCATCACATATTATTCCAAGTAAATCTTAATCGATCCTAATCTAGGGTATTAGGGTTTGGTTAAGGAATAGATGTACAAACCCTAATTCCATCGCATAATTGTTTATTAGAGTTATTAGTCCCAATTAGACATCATGTGTAACCCTAATTAACATATCCCACAAATCTGTATGTTATGATCGTTTAGATCCAATTTACGTTCACTAACCATATCTTAGTTTTAAAACCTAATTCTCATAAGCATGATTATACCATATGGGACACTGTATCTTTTCAACATCATTAACATGATCACCTTCATTTCTCATATTGTTTAAACAAATTCAGATAAGAGCATAAAACAAGGGCTTTTAATGTAATTAACATGTTTAATATCCAATCTAGGGTTTCCATTTATAAATCTTCACTTAATATATATATATATATAGATTACCCTATTTTTCAGAACTGGGAGCATAAAAAGACTTCAAACATATTTTATTTGTATTCCCCTCATTTTTCCGATCATTTTGATATATTGATTTGCTATTTTCGGACACTCCTAGAATTTTCTATAATTTGAGAAAGATTAAACCTTTTTACCTTTGTCAAGGGTGATGTGGCGGCCTCCTATTGGGCCACGCCACTTGGGACCCGCGTCCAGCTGGTTGAGTAGGCAAAGACCCCGTTCAATCTACCTCTGAACCGTCCGGTCCAGCCACCCGGTCCAGGCACATGGATCGCGTCCCCGCTTTCCTGGTTCGTCTTCATCGCGTGAAGATGGCAGCGACACTACGTTTTCGGCGATGGATGCCCTCCGGCGCTAGGCCTCACAGCCAAGGGGGCCGTCCCCAAGGCTTCTTCCTCACTGACCCATGCTCTCACCTCGGCACCTCCCACCATCGTGCTGCAAACCAGTCGCTTTCCTTCTCTCCGGACGGACCCAAGCAAGTCACCGCTGCTGCAGAGTCCTCGGCGCTGGCCTCCGCGCATCTGTTGGCGACATCGACGCCTGCCATAGAGAGGCTTACGGAGACTCCACCAGCCCGGTTCCACCGTATTCCTCCTACTATAGGCCCACAGATCGCTTCCCCCCTCACTCTCTTCCTCAATTGATCGGTCGTCTCTGCTATGGCTGGGTTTCTTCGCGTGAGGATGACAGCTGTGTCTTCTCCGTCACCCGCGCTAGCTGCTTGACAGAGAGTTCTTGGTGAGGGGCCAACCACCCTGGGCACCGTCTTGGAGGATTCCGCCCTAGGGCGATGCAAGACGAGGGTGTAGCAACCTGCTCGTCGTTTCCTTCCATACGTCTGGGTCTGCGGATGTGTTCTTCCCATGCCCTATGAAGATGAAGGAGTCGTACTCCCCTACTCATGGATTGTTTTGGATCACGAAAGGATCTGTCCTCTTTGGTCCTCTTGGCATAAGGCAGCATTGCTGCTTGTAGAGTAGGCTTTGGGCTAGAAGAAGATGGCTTAGCAGACGTTATATTAGGGTTATAGGGAAAATGACCCGAGGAAGGATACGAGGGTGTATCTCTCCAAGAAGGGTAGTCGTCCCTGAAGGAAAGGGGTGTTGTTGCCTCTATATATACATACCTCAAGAAAGCCATAATGGCTCTTACGTAGTATGAAAGGAAGGGAGAGGAAGGAACCTTACGGTTTATAAGGGAAAGTCTTTATTTCCCTTTTTCCTTATTGAGAGAACGTGGATCTATATTAAACACATATCCTTCCTTCTTGTTTCCTTTATCACTTCTCCCTTGGTGTACAAGAAAGGTATCCAAAGGCAAGGCACACATTAGCACCTTTCCATAACCATTAAAAGATGCCTCTTTTGGCGAGATGACTAAACCTTTAATTATTCAGCTTATCATGTATTTTATTTTCCTTTATCTTATTTATTGGGACTCCTTGGACCCCAAGAATTTCATTTATTTCGAAATTCCTTTTTAAAGATATTTATTACCCTTCTAGATGCATCTACGTCCATTATTTCTCATTACCTTTTATTAGTAGATAGACTTTGCTGTGTTTTTCTCTTTTACACTTAGTCTATTTTCTATTTTTCTTTTCCAGATGGTATCAGAGCAACAAGATCCACCCTAATTCTTTTTCCCCCCCTCCTTACCCTAACCTACCCCTGCGCCGTCAACCACCACACCGCCGCCGCCCCCCCCTGCGGTTTTCTCCCTGCCGCCGCCGTCGTTCTTCCTCCTCCTCCCTTCCTTCCTTACCCTACCACCACCGCAGCCCTTCTCTTCTCTTTCCCTGCCCACCGCCCCATCTCCTTTTTCCCGCTGCTACAGTACCGCGGCTGCTACAGTACCGCGGCTGCTACAGTACTTGCTGTCCGCCACCAACAGCCACCACCACCACCAATTTCCCGGCCCCTACACCACCCACAATCCTCCACCACACCTCCACATCCTCACCATCTCTATCCTTGTGGCCTAGACAACCATAAGTTCCCTTTTCGGTCTCCGTTCATTTTCTAAATCCGTTACGTACAGCCCCGACACTTTCCAGTTCTGGCACGTTGAGGGTCTAAAAGCTACATCCAGATCTGCCTGCCTGCGCCACATGGTGGAGTAATTGTTTCTCCATGTTGGCGTAGGTTCTGCTTCTTTATCTCTGCCCCGTGAGGGTTTCTGAGGTCCATGATCGGATCTCCTATCTGCTGCTGCTGGTCCATGTGTTGGACACTTCCTGCTGCCTACTGATTCTACTGTCTGCCCTGCGCTCGTGCTGCTGACTGTCTGCTTCTACTCTCATGGCGACTTCAGATTTGCCACAGTCTTTGTGTGTTACTTCTGTTAAGTTGGATGGCTCCAACTATCACCTATGGGCTGCTTCATTCGAACTCTACGTGAAAGCACACGGGCGCCACTCGCACCTGACTACCAAGGGTCATGCTGTACCTGTTGCTACTGCTGATGACAAGACTAAGCAAGCTTATGATCTCTGGTCCAAGGAGGATTATGGGGTTATGGCCTGGCTGGTCAACAGCGTGATGCTAAGATCAACCACTCTCTGCTTCGCCTTCAGACTGCTAAGGAAATGTGGGATCATCTATCCCATGTTTACTCTCATCAACAGAACCCCAAGAAGGTGTTTGAAATTTTCAAGAAGCTTGCGAAACAAGACTTCTCGACATATGACTCTGTGGAAGACTACTACAACTCGTGTTGTGCTCTGTGGGACGAGTTTCAGGTTTATAATCCTCTGACTGCGAATCTTGAAGAACTACATCGTCAGCGGAATGAGCTCATGCTTGTTCAGTTCCTGGCTGGCCTTCCTACTTCGTTTGTTGGGGTCGTGGATCAGATCCTCTCCAGTGACCCGTTACCTACTCTTCGGGACGTCCTCAAGCGGGTCCAGCGTCTTCCTTCTTTGACGCTCTCTACTTCTGATGGAACAGCACTTGCTGTCCGTTCTGCGGATTCCTTTCGTGGTCGCGGCCGAGGTCGTGGCTGTGGTGGCCGCTCTTCTGCACCTGGACGTGGTTCTGGCTCGGAGTCAGGGGAGCCCCGCTACTGCACTCACTGCAAGCGTACTAATCACAATGAAGACCGTTGCTGGATAAAATATGGTAAACCTGACTGGGCGAACCAGGTTACCACTGAACAACCTGCATCTACCTCTGCTGCCTCTGACCCTACTGCTGATTGGATTCGCTCCGAGTTTGAGAAACTGCTTCAAGCCCGCCTTGCCTCTACTTCTGCGGACTCTCCTGAGAATGGCGCTGCTCTCCTGACGACGACTGGTAAAAGCCCTTGGGTGATCGACTCTGGTGCGACTGCACATATCTCTGGTACTGCTAGTTTATTTTCTACTCTACGCAAGACTTCTCTTATACCGCCTGTGACGGTTGCTGATGGTTCCAAATCTCCTGTTTGTGGCATTGGAGATATCACTTCTACTAGTACTCTACCTCTGCAGTCTGTGCTATATGTGCCCAAATTTCCTCTGAATTTACTATCTGTCAGTAAACTGGTAAAAAGTCTTCGTTGTGCTATTACATTTGACCCGGATGGTGTTCTGTTTCAGGATCTGCGTACGAGGACGACGATTGGTTCAGGCCATGAGGGACCGGATGGATTATACTATTTGGACGAGCCGAAGCCAGCTGCTTTCCTGACATCTACAGTTCCTGATATTCAGTGGCATTACCGTCTGGGCCACCCGTCTGCTGAGAAGTTGAAGGCTTTACTACCGACTGTTGCTAGCACTAGATTTTATTGTGAAACATGTCAATTGGGCAAACAACACCGTTCTACTTTTTCTGCAAAATTTTGTATTGGCTCTAAAGCCCCTTTTGACATTGTGCATGCTGACATTTGGGGACCGTGTTCTGTGCCTAGCGTTTCTGGATTCAAATATTTCTTAAGTTTTATTGATGATTTTTCCAGAACCACATGGTTATTTTTACTGACAGACAGATCTACTGTAGTTGAAAAAATTTCTGAGTTTTTTGCGGAAATTCGGACTCAATTTGCTAAGCCCATCAAGATTTTTCGCACAGACAATGCCTTGGAATTTGTGCAAATTTCTGTTCAGTCTTTTTGTAAACGTCAGGGCACCATTCACCAGACTTCCTGTGCTTATACCCCACAACAAAACGGTGTCGCTGAGCGTAAGAATCGCCATCTCCTTGAGGTTGCCCGCACACTTCTCTTTCACTACCATGTTCCTCACAAATTCTGGCTTGAGGCAATCTCCACTGCTTGCTATCTCATAAACCGCATGCCTTCCTCTGTAATTCACAATAAAATCCCTTTTCAAATTCTTTTCCCTGATCTACCACTGTTTGCTGTACCACCGCGTATTTTTGGGAGCACATGCTTTGTGAAGAACCTTAGACCTGGTCTTACGAAATTAGATCCCAAGGCCACCAAGTGTGTTTTTTTGGGCTATTCCCGCACTCAGAAAGGATATCGGTGTTATGATCCTGCTTCACATAAATGGCTTGTATCTGCGGATGTGGTATTCTTTGAACACATGCCATTTTTCTCTTCGGAGGGTTCTGCTCTTACGTCTGATTTGTTGACTGATACGCCCTTACCTATGGTGGATGATGAGTATGATAGCCATGCTCCTGTATCTACAAGTGAGAAGCCCCCTCTGCAGGTTTATCACAGAAGACCAAAGCCAACAGCTCCCTCTATGGCCTCTCCATCGTCCACGTCCTCTGCGCCAGATCAGCCACCTCCGCAGGTATTTTCTGACCTTGATGTTCCCATTAGTCTGAGAAAGGGGACACGTGCTTGTACGAAACATCCAATTGGGAATTTTTGTACGTCTGTTCATTTGAATTCTAATTTTGCCAACTTTACTGCTGCTCTGTCTGCTATTTCTGTCCCTAAGACTGCTGCTCAGGCTCTTAAAATCCCAACATGGCGTCAGGCAATGGAAGAAGAAATGACGGCTCTTACTGATCGTCATACTTGGACTCTTGTTGATCCTCCTACTGATTGCTCGCCATTTGGGTGTCGCTGGGTCATCACAGTGAAATATCAGCCTGATGGTACGGTCGAGCGCCTGAAAGCCAGACTGGTTGCTAAAGGATACACTCAGACCTATGGGGTTGACTATTTTGAAACCTTCTCTCCTGTGGCACGACTTAATTCTGTAAGGATTCTGATCTCTATTGCTGTTAATTCTGATTGGCCGTTATACCAGCTCGATGTGAAAAATGCCTTTCTCTATGGCGATCTACATGAAGAAGTCTGCATGTCTCAGCCCCCCGGCTTTATCTGTGAGGGGGAGCCATCTAAAGTCTGTCGTTTAAAAAAAGCTATCTATGGCCTCAAACAGAGTCCACGTGCGTGGTTTGACAAACTTAGCACTATTCACCAGGATTATTCTTTTCGCCGCTCTCAGTCGGACCACTCTGTTTTTGTTAAACAATCCACAGCTGGCATTATTATTCTTATTGTGTATGTTGATGATATTATACTCTCTGGGAGTGAGCAGCAGGTATTCAGGCAACTAAGCGGTATCTTGAAAAGCACTTTGTTACTAAAGACCTTGGTTCTTTACGCTACTTTCTTGGGATAGAGGTCTCTCGCTCTTCTGCAGGACTGTGTCTTTCTCAGCGGAAGTATGTTCTGGACTTGTTATCTGAGACTGGACTCCTAGGTGCTAAGCCTGCTAGCACCCCTCTTGATCCTAACACTGATTGGGATGATCAAGCCTCTCTTGCATATCCTGACACTCATCAGTACAGACGAATGGTCGGGAAGCTTATCTACCTCACAGTCACACGAGCTGACATTACTGCTGCTGTCGGATTGGTTAGTCGCTACCTTGACAAACCTCGACAATGTCATTGGGATGTTGTTTGCCATATTCTGCGCTATTTGAAGAACTTTCCTGGAAAAGGGCTTCTCTACAAAAAACATGGGCACTGTAAGATACTGGGCTACTCAGATTCTGATTATGCTGGGAGCAAGGTTGATCGCCGCTCCACTTCTGGATACTGTACTTTTATTGGGGGCAATTTAGTCACATGGAGGAGCAAAAAGCAGGCTGTGGTTGCCCGCTCTAGTGCTGAAGCTGAATATCGCGCCATGGCACATACTACCTGCGAGCTCTTCTGGATTCGAAGCCTTCTGACAGATTTTGGTTTTTCAGACTTGTCGCCCATTCCTATGTTCTGTGATAATAAAGCAGCCACTTTCATTGCTAGCAACCCTACCTTCCATGAGCGCACGAAGCATATTGAAGTGGACTGTCACTTTGTTTGTGAGGCGGTTCTATCTGGTCAGATTTCTACCCCTTACATTCATACTGATGAGCAGATTGCTGATATCTTCACAAAGATTCTTCCGAAGAAGCGCTTCACTGATATGACATCCAAGCTGGGCATGATTGACATCTATGCTCCAGCTTGAGGGGGAGTATCAGTAGATAGACTTTGCTGTGTTTTTCTTTTTTACACTTAGTCTATTTTCTATTTTTCTTTTCCTTTACACTTATGTTTTATCCCACATGGGTTATCTCTAGACCCTGTGGTTCTTTTGTGTATTATACAGAGACTCTTGTATATTCTTTTATCATCGAATAATACAAGACCTTTTTCCGCATTATCCAGACCTTTCTTATTTCTTTATTAAAATATTCTTTTGTAAGGATTTCTCATTATTTTTCATTTCCTTTCCTCTTTTTCCTATTTCTTTTATTAGAAATCACATATGAACGAAATTTATTCCATTGTGGCCACTTTCTAGATATTTCCATGTATTTCTCATAATTATTTTGCTTAATATTCATTATCTTGTACCCTTTTCTATTATTTGGATTTTTCCTCCATTCTTCTCTTTTATATCCCTTAATGGATTAATCTAATAAGAGGAATCATGAAATTCCTATCAAAAGGGATATTTGCAAAGTGATCCATTGTTTGAAGCAAAACATACAACCTTTTTAATTAAGTCCAATTCATAAAATCATTACATTTCAATTATGAAAATATATGCAAAAATTAGGGTTGTAACATAAACTCTATACATTTGTTTTACGATGATTGTCTTCTAATTCTATCTTATTTCCCATAATTCTTCTTGTGGTGTGTGCTTGAAAACATAAATTGTTTGTTGTTTTATGCTTAAAACCACCTAGGTCAAGGAGAAGATGCCATATGTAAGGCTATTTTGGGATCTGCTCCTAGGTCTAACTAGTAGATCCCTAGCTAGCACCCCATCTTTCCACTCATATATCCCTTCTCTTACTCGTAGGTGTGAGACCTAAGTAGCTAGTGTAGGAGTGTTTAGTGCAATTGCCTAGGAGTTTTCTAAAAGCTAGATGGTAAGTGATGTGATGTGAAACACCCTCACCTCCACTCCCCATTCCTACCTTTGGCTCCCAATTACACTAAGGACTCCCGCCCTAAAAACCTAGACTAGCCCAATCCTATTAGAATCTCACCTAAACTTTAGTTCAATTGAGCCTGGTAAGGCTAGATAGGGTGTGCAAGGGTGTAGTTCCCCTTTATACACCCTATACCATCCATGGTCAATTAATAGGTTAAGGTGATTCCATTGCATTTGGCTAGTTGTTTGGTTTGTCAATCTAGAATGAATGGTTAGGTTTTGCTTGTTATACTCCCCCCAACTGGAACCCTAGTAATATCCCCCAAACGGCCCACCTCTCCATAGCTTGCATTAAAACCTTAATTGTTCTTGCTAGTGTATGCTCTCTTAGTTACTTGTTTTAATTGATTCTTCGTCAATTGTCTTGTTTTGGATAATTTAGTCTTGTTAGGGTAGTTAGAACTCCTTTGAGCTTGTTAGTGTTTGTCCATGCTAGTTAGTGATAACCTAGTTCCTTAATTGCTTTAGAGTCTGACTTGTTTAGCTAGTGTAACTTAGTCTTAGTCTCTCACTCTTGCTTAGTTTCCTTTCTTTGTTAACAAGAATTAGATTGTTTAGGGTAAAAATAGGACTTTGTTTGTTTTGCTTCCTTCCTTGCTTTCTTGCTTAAAACTTTAGTGTAATCAAACCCAAATCAACCTCAAACCCTAAAAACCCTAATCTCCGCTTTAGGAACATAGCTTAAGCTAACTAAGCTCTAGTGCCCCCTCTCTCCGTGCGGATCAACCCTATTCTTGCCGCTTGCATATACTATAACACAACCTCGTGCGCTTGCGGGTTAGTGTGTTAGTCTAAGTGGGTGTGTTGGTTTAGACCCATTACAAATTTTGAAAGATCCTAAGTGTGTTCGAAGCTAATCAAAACTCAATTGGTTAGGTGTACTCCAAGGTTAGGATAGACGCACTAAGAATCAACATTGCAAAGTAGATTCTGCTATAGTGGAGCGTGTGGGGAAGCTATCTCCTGCTTAAGAGAGGACGGATCATTCCAAGGTAATCAACTAGTCATTTGTTTTTGTTATTTGTTTGTTCCTACCCTCTTTTCCTCCAGAAATACATATGGTGGTTGTATTGTTGCTTTCATTTTTTTGTTCTTTTGTAGTAAATTGTTGTTGTTGGTACTATATGCTGACTTTCCAAGTAAATATGTGTGTATGACTGACTTTATGTGCATGTAATATATAATATAATACTACAAGTCTATAATAATATAACGCATTACTGTTGTATATTCTATAATACATAACATTATTGTATAATACATTATGTACCTTTCTACCTACCATAATACATTAATACATCCTATAATACATTCTATAGTACATTGTATATGTTACTGTTTACTGGATATTAAAACGTTATTTTTTTGGTTGGCAGATATTAATACATTATATAGTACATTTTATATATTCTATTGATTATTGCATTATTATATTATCCATCTTCTATTGTTTACTACATATTAGTATATAAACTTGCGTAAGATGTTTAGATAAGCATAAAACTTCTTTAAACTATATGATTTATATGTAATTTTTTATAAAATGACATAAGAACATAGGCATCCACTCTTTCAAAAAGCGCCCGCTTGGCGCTCAAGCGGCCACAAGGTGATTTCTACACAGCTCCGGCTTCCCGCTTTTTAAAGGAATGGCAGTCGCTGAAGCGTCCAAGGCCCTCGGGCGCCCCAATAGGCACTCAACTAGGCAGCTGCCGTTAGGCGCCCATTCCCCACCCCCACAGGCCGCTTAATTTGCCAATTAGGCCGCTTTATGGGCCGCTATTTAAATATTTCCTGCTTTCATCCTCGTTTGGTTGAAAACGGCATCTGAGTATGCTTAGTTTCTATCTCATACATAAAATATTTGTAATATATATATATATATATATATATATAGAGAGAGAGAGAGAGAGTTAGGCTAGAATACACTCGAGTGTATCCGGAGCGGACATACGCAAAATTTGAGCACATTTGGATATGTATAGCTCATGTTATGAAGACCGCAAAAATTATGCATTTCAAATTAGTTTCGCGCGTCGATTTTGTTGCCCTTGGATGAGTGACTTACACTCATCCAAATGGGCTCAAAATTTGTATGTAGCCTAGTTATAGTATGACGGTGAAGATCAACGGTTTACATTTTGCAAAAAATAGTCTTGATATGCAAACACACTTGAGTGTATTCGTGCGATCCGTACACTCGAGTGTATTCTAGCCTGACTATATATATATATATATATATGAAGTAATGATCGTATATTAGTATATGAATATTATTTATATATCAGCTACCGCATCATCGCATTAAGTATATATAAGCCATTCTTGTGCTACCATTGTATGCAATTACAAGTTTACAACTACTATTCCGGATCTACTGCACAGGTCAAATTAGTATGTAAATAATTGCATAGTAATCATCTACAGTTTACTAACTACAGAATACATTTTTCACTAATTTAATAGCTTTAGTTTACTTTATTACCATCTATATAGTTGCTGGTTAGTAGTTAGTAATATATTCTAACTGGTGACATGAGTATTATTCTTACTGTATAAATTTACAGTAAACAGAAATACATTAACTGACTAATATATCGGAATAGTGATACTAACATAGTCATATATTATATTTTACAACTGATTACAGCAATTTATATCAAATGTAATAAGCTTTAAGTTGATGTAATTAAAATTCAAAATTGACACGTGTGTGAAGTTATGTGGGTTGCAAACTTAGTCACCCACTTTCTAAAAACCGCCCGCCTGGGACTTGAGGGACTACAAGATCTAGTCCGCTCACCTCCCTTTTCACGCTTTCTAAAACATTGCAAAACATGAACTGCTGCCCATCTATCAAACAGAGTTAAGTGCTGACCACTGCTATCAACCAGACTAATAAAGAATTCCTATTTACAGTCATCATTGTAGTACGAAATTTTAAAAATCACGGTGCACTTAGCGAATTGACAAACTGGTTGTGAGGACGCACAGTCATCCTCTCAATGGTTTTGAGCGCATTTGTTCTGTAAGGTTATGAGTACGGATTTGTAAACCATCATGAAGGTTTTGAAACAATCCACCTTTGCATTGAGGTCGGCAAGCAGCATCCACGATGAAGTTATAGGTTTAGAATTCCTCCTTGTTCACTATGATGTGAGACTGGAGAAGCACTTCACTTTAAATATAATTGTTGTCAGGGTGATTCAAGAATCTGCAATCATTTCTCATACAGAAATTTCCAAATTTTCTAGATGTCATTTTGGGACGATCAATGCTCGTACCTGGGTAGGCTTGATGACATCAGCTACAACATAGAGGTCCCAAACAACATCAGAAATATTAAAATGGAAAGCTTACATTTTATAACCTCTGAATAGACAGAACCCTTCCAAGAGTTTTATGAATAACAGTTACCAAGAATAGCAACAAGCGATCATCAATGAACTATATAGAGTCTAGACCACATAACTCCATATCCCTCTTAGGCTTGGGGATCTACAGTCACTGTTAACACTGCATATGGTGACTCTGGATATAGAAATCATTGTGGGATATTTCTGGAACATTAAATGTTCGCCTAAAGTACACATCCTATTTTCGCTCATAGGACATTCAAAAAAAATATTTGCAAGGAATGTATGAAAAGAGGGCTTTACGGACCTTTCATGCGTTCCTATGTGCCGACCATTCAGAAGCTACTTATCATATATTTGTCCATTGCTCGTTTGCGGTTGAAACGTAGCGTCATTTTTTCCATACATAAATACATAACCACCAAGATTATGATCATGTTATTTACTTACTCAATAACAACGATGTCTGTCGTGACAATCGTTTCAATCCTTATTGTCATGGACTTGATACTAGTATTTTTTTTAGAATATTTGAGTAGAGTGTAACAATAGAATATTCAACTCCACTAGAAACAACAAATATTCTATTATAGTCAATGTGTCCAACACTTTTCAATTATGATAACGGGCTTTTTCTTCGCAGGCAATGCAAGCTCGGCCCATAAGTCCATAGACACTTCATATGCCTTCATTTTCTTCCACAAAGAAGAGGCCTTTGTCTATGCCGGGGTTATTAATTTCGACACTGATGACGAGTTGCCATGCTCACCCAAAGGTCCTGTCATGCCATGACAACATATGCCCTTCTGTCAATCAAACCGTTCGTGTTGATGTTCCCACCACTGATGCTGATGACCTTCTTGCTGCCTTGCTTCATGCTTTCTGTTGTTCCCCTCGCTGATCAAACTACTGATGCTCCTCTTTTTCAAGGCTTCATTCTCACAAAATGCCTTTAGGATTTTTTGTTCTGTTGTGAGTGTCTAAGGGGAAACCACCCCCCTAGTACTTTCTCTTTCTTTGTAGATCCGGATGACCACAAATCACCCTTACTGAACGTTTCAACATGAGGTTTCCCCCCTGTTTTGTTTTCTATAGCTTTGTCTTACCTATCTAACAATCCGCCCTCCCGATGGGCCTAATTGTCAAGTCTCGAACACTTTTTTACTAATCCATGTTTCGCGCTTTGCACTTCTGATGCTTATAGCCTCCTTAAGTAAGCATATGTCCAGTATATGCTGTATAATTCCCCTAGAAATATAATTGGTGTTGTTTCAAAAAAAAAATTGAATATCATGAACGTCCACGCTAATATCAGCATATGTACACCCTAGGTGGATATGTTGAACAACTTTCCTCTTGGGACCAAGTGGCGTGTGCACTATAAATAGTCTAGGGGAAGGACTTTGAGAAGTGACCAAAAAAAATGGCATGTGTGAAGTCAACATTCAACACAAAGCATGGCCTTGCTTGTACAGCAGGGACATCAACCAACTCTAAGGGAGGGGATAATATAGGATGCACTTGCAGTTGGTTTCTGACTAGATCGACCGGGGAGACAGCTTGACATGGCATCATGGCACAGAGCAATAACACTAGTTCTTGCTGATTGTGATGGGAGAGGCTTGTGATGACGCACCCCGCTATGATAGTGGTATATTCTTCGTTGAAGCTTGATTGTAGTTGTTTGTAAAGGAAGTGACACATGTTATAGCATGGTGATGTTTGCCTAATGGCTGCTGGTGACAATAAATTATCTTGGGTTGGCACACATGAACGGGATTGACATTTGCCAGGGTGTGCTTTTTGGATAACGAAATTAATATTTGCTAGGCGTTTCTAGGCGTTCTTCATATTTGTTTATATTTTACATATATATAAATGATTTGTGTATACATTAGCTACATTCAAATATGCACATTTGTTTTAGTTATACCTAAGCTTAATCAATCATAAGTTCACCAACATCACACCTATCATGACCTATGAAGCACGGATACTCCAAAACAGGTGTCGTACCCGTATCCGATACGTATTGGATACCAATACTCCGTGGATACTCCTAGATACGTATCGGATACTCCTAATCCGTATCCTGATGTATCCAGGCCGTATCCAGTCAGTAAAAACTAAAAAAATATATATGGGCATGACATTGCTTGATTAGCATTTGACACCAACTCATGTCTCAACCCTCTCTGCTTTTAAGTAGTAGCTTGCAGCAAGGCTGTCATAGTTGCTTCCTTGAAGTAGTTCAAGGTTAGTCACCATTCCCCTTGCTAAATGCCAATCTTCCTTCTTCTCTTTATTGTTTCTACCTCCTATGTTTTTTGGGATTTCACTTTTTAAAGAACTTCAATATGTAATCTGGATTTTTGTTTGTTCTTTATTGCAAACCAATTCATTCACCTTTACATGGTACTTCCGGATGCTTTCCCTGCTAAGGTGCAAGTTTTATGCACGTTGATGTCCTCCATATTCTATGAAAGGCTTCAATTTAGTATCGTTGGGTTAGCATGCCTCTTGTTTTGGTGACTAAATCCATTGTGATTTAGTCTGGATTTCTATCTAGACAATATCTATTTCATCTCCTTTGACGATAATCATTGCATCCCCATCCTTATGTCTCCCCCTATGAAGCACCGATACTCCAAAATGGGTGTCCTACCAGTATTGAATACATATTTGATACTAATACTCCCTAGATACTCTCTAATACATACCAAATACTTCTTAAGTCGTATTCCTTTTTTTATTAGCATGAAATGACCTCAATGCAACCAGGATACAACCAACCCATTTAGCAACCAAGAGAGCACCCCACTCGCGTGATCCCTCAAAATCCCAAAACCATGTGACTTCCAAGTCTAAACTCCCCCTATTGTATTGTGATTTGAGAATGAAATTGGTATTTTCTGTTAAAATTTCAAAATAAACATTAAAAAAATGGTTGTATCCATGTTGTACCCGCATCTTATATTTTCAAAAATTGTCGTATCCCCGTACCGCACTTGTACCGGTATCCATTTCTATATCTATATCCGTGCTTCATAGTAGCTAGCTATACATGAGAGAAGATAGTTTGGTATCACAGATGACACAACTCACTTTACAACACAACATTACATGATACAAGAAATGTGAAAGGTTTAGAATATGATATTATCATGTCTTTTTGTAACTTGTCTCACATTAATATGAATCAAAGACCCCTTTTTAAATCATTGTTTGATATTATAGTATTGGTTTCCATTTTCTTTAGAAATATTGTGATTTTTGAATGAAATTTGATTGTCTTCATCTATTTTTAAAATAAATATATTGGTTATTTTTTAAAATATTAAAATAAATATTAAAAAAATTGTTGTATCCATGATGTACCCGTATCCTATATTTTCGAAAATTGTCATATCCGTGTACCCGTACCCGTATCCGTATCCGTGCTTCTTAGATCATGAGCTAAGCTAGACCTATTTGGCCTTAATTTGACCTAACATGGTTTAAATTGAACCTAATTTTGCCTAACTATGACGTATTCAATTTTGGCATAACATGACCTTATGAGACGTAATTTCACCTAATTTGTGCTACTTGACCTAAATGAGAACTAATTTGGCGAAATCGGACCTAATTTCCCTAAATATGACGTGTTTTTTCCAAATTAGACATATTTCTCCCCCAAATAAGACCTAATTATGCCCAAATTAGATCTGATTTAGCCTAAATCAGATCTATTTCTCCCCTAAAACAACTGAACTTGATGTAATTTGACCAAATTCAGACCTAATCCATGCTAATTTGGTCTTTAAGTGTCTTAATTTTAGCCTAAAAGGCCTTATGCATCCAGCCTAGGCGTGTCTAGGCAGGAGCCTGGATAGCCATGCTTTTACATGAGTCAAACAAGGGAGAAAGAATGGGCATTGGGGGGAGGAGATGACAGATCTGAGACAAATGCACAGGGGAGGAGGACGCCTGACAAGGAAAATTGGATATGGCAATTTGTTTATGGTACTAGATTTATGTAAAATTTGACATGAGGGAAACAGAAACAAAAATGCAAATCTAATAATCAATCAAGTATTTTAGAAGAAAAGTTCACATTAGTTATCTATAAGCCTTCTATGCATAAAATATGTGAATCAAATTAGGAAGTAAATATCTAAACTAGTAGTAAGTAAATAAAATCCTAGTTTCGTATAGCAAAACTCGTTATATTAGGGGAGAAATAGAGGGGAGATCATGAGGTCCAATTACATAGCCAATGAGGTTCATTCACCAATCGGCAATGAAGGACTACTCCTACACAGTTATATACAAGGCACTAAAACACAATGTAACAATGTGGGAGAATTGAGTCACACATGAACCTAACAAATTACTGCATCTAGTGAGCCTATGACTCCCCTTCGAATTTGAGACAAGCAATTAGCACCACACCACAACCACAAGAAGTCAACCTGGTAACCAATCCAACAATTAATGTTGTTTACAGATAGGTGCAACAATAAATCGGGTGTTATTACCAATTATTATCTGAAAACAAAGAGGGGAGCACTAAATCTAAGTACATAACCAAGTGGGTTGTCATCTCAAAACCGATTGGCATGCAACATGTGACCCAACACGATTATATATCAATGACAACCGTTGACTCTTAGAAAATTCACGTTTAAAACTCACATTATTGTGATTGTATGTGATGGCCAAATAACTCATATTTCCCAAATAAATAAAAAATCCGTTCTTTATGTTTTTCTCCATTTTATATTTTTCTAGTTTTATGTATTTTTCCGCTTTTCTTGTTTTTTACTATTTAAGACTACAACTTGCTTTGAATGATATATATTTGAATATGACATGTAATATATATGTGTGTAATAGACATACGCCTACATCCCAATGTATTAGATGGATAAGATTGTGTGTATAGATACATGATTTGTGTAATGTGTATTTGTGTTTGCATGTGTGTGTGACTGTGTGTGTTTGTCATGTATGTGCAATTATATGCACATACACATAGGTGTGTGTAATAGGATGTGTGTTAGATTATAAACATGTGTGTATGGGGATATTATTCATGCAATATGTCCTACACCCACTGTCGCAACCCTACACCAGAAATATGCCCATCACGCCACTTGAACATTTCCTCACAGCACTACACCATTCCCCAGCTATTTTGTTATGATAGTGATTACTGCATGCACACATGGCAATGTTTTGTAGTTTTTTTGTCAGGACACCTAATTTGCAGGTACCACCGATATATATTTGATTTCAAATTCTATATTATTCCCAACCTTTTTTTCTAGGAATCATTTATCCCTCTCCTTTAGAATGGCTCCATCCATTCTATCCTATCGGTGATTCCTTCATTCGCTTTGCAAAGCAACCAGTCCCTAGCATTTTGAAATGTTACATACATATACACGTGATGGTATCAAATACTCAAAGGAACCATACATGGAATTAAAAGTGAAAGGAAAACAACATGCAGTGTTTTGTTCTTCCAACATCCTAGTCTGTCGAAGGCTAGTTCTTCATTATTTGCAAACCTCTCATCATGACCTACCACATAGTTTTGAGTACTGCATACAAAACTTATTATCCTCACCTATATACTCAACAGTTGTAAATTTTGTTTTCCCTTAATGTGCGTCCGGCCAGCTAAGCGTTTCCATCAAGAAACATCGCATTATTATTGCATACATTTCACACTTTGGTGTTGTTATTTATACATTTCATACTCCTGTCATTATCTTGTAACCAATGTATTAGAAAGCGGGAAGCGGGAGGCGTGCGGACGGCACCCTGTAACCGATTAAGCGGTAGGCGGGCGATTAAGCGGGCGATTTTTGAAAAAGCGGGTGTCTAAATTTTATATATTTTTATACAAAATTACATGTATGTGTATATAAAAAATATATTTATAAAGAACTTCTATACATATCTAATCAGCAAATCAGTAATTAACTAAGTATTCATCAATACTTACTATTAATCAGCATCTCTAATCACTAAAATCAGCAAGCAGATCAGTAATTGTATATAACAAACTATGAATTATTGAATTAAAGTAATCACTAAAGTAATACTAACCAGCAGTACCAATCATTAATCACTGAAAGCAGCAAGGAAATCAGTAAAACTAATCATGCATTACTAGTATAATAGAGCAATAGGATATTTACTTAGATGCATTACAGCAGTACCCAATTATTACAGCTTACACACAAAGTATGCATTCTAAATTAGGACTAGCTATATCATAGAACATTTAATGTATACAAGTTTTGTATATTATAGTCAACACTACTTGGCTATGTAATTAATTAATGTTAGATGCTTACATTAGGATTTTTAAACAAAAGCGGGAAAAAGCGGGAAAAAAGCGGGAAAAAGCGGGTGAGGCGGGCAAAAAGCGGGCGATTTTGTTCAAAATGATTAAGCGGGCGATTAATGGCAAAATTAAGCGGCTGGGGGTCATGGGCGCTTAAGCGGCCCGCCTGGCCGTTTTTTAATTCATTGCTTGTAACTAGCAATATCTTCATGTAAACATCCAGTACTCTTCATGTAAACATCCGGTGTAGTTTCACACATACAATATTACAAGTTTATACACACACAAAACAGAGCAGAGATGGCCTAGTGGAGTCGATAATGGCAGCCAATGAAGTACCCAAGTCCGACCCATGGTGTAACCATCAATAATTTACCTCCCTGCCACTCGTTAGCCAATTCTGGAGTTTGGGTGGTCTAAGGGGCGGCAAGGGGGCACCTCCATCTGTTACTCCATTTTTTACATTCCACACAATATTTCCCTCAGAATGAGGAGTATCAGTGGATAATCATTTAGTTCATGAGCACAGAAATCACTGTACACAATTTAACATCTTCGTGTACCATAACCATAATAGAACAAAGCATATATTTGCTTCAGCATGGCATGCCATATTTTTAATTTGTATGCATTAATTGATTGTTTTCAAAATTATGGTGTTGCCACTATTGGACCTTTCATTTGTCCTATTTAGCGTTCATTGTCGTAGTTAACAATACACACATGTTAATCTCATACGTTCACATATAAGTAATAATATGTATTCTAACATTGTGCATTGCCATAACCATAACTTAACAGTTACACCTTTGAGTATTGCATGCTGAACATAAGATTATGTTCTCAGCTCTAGCCTAATAACTTGGAAATCACTTCTTATGTTTAATCAGTCGGTTTTGGCCCTACGCACCAAAGGCTTTATCTAGCACTTCCAATTATCTTAAAACAAACAACATAAGGAGATAATTGGAAGTGCAATATAAAAATTCTTTTATGATAAAACCAAAGGCTTTATCCCTTTGCAATAGCGAAAAAGTTGATTCATCTCGTTGAAATGAGCAAAATGAGGTTTTGCGCATAACACAGATGGCAAACAAGGCTTTCTTTGACTTGAATGAATCTTATAAGACCAAGGGTAATGTCAATATATATGCAACTTCCAATGTGTCATATGATTATAACAACTTATCATACCAAAAATCCATGATGGAGTTGTAAAATCACAATTTGGTATGTTTGAAACTTTGAATCTATACAAGAAGGTAGATCATTTATCAAGCACATGTAGAAGCCTGTGGGTTTAGAGTCACAACATCTTATTCTAGAAAGGTCTCCAACAATGACGTCATCAGTAAGATTTCAATTTGATTTGTCAAAGGTACTGACCTCATAAATCAAGTGTAGTCCTCTACATCGCCAACAACTAACTGCCTAGGGCCAGATCATTTTAGAAGCAAATGTGGATGCTAGCGGGTTTGGAGTCATAACAACTCATTCTACAAAGGACACCAACAAGAATGTCATTATTAGGATTTCATTTGTCTACACCAAAGGTAGCCTACCTCCTAAATCAAGGAAAAGTCCTCTAAACTTCCGACGACCAACTGGCAAGACAAATTGTCCAACAGACATTAAGGTTTGACATTACACATTCTTGGAGTAATACGTTATTTCTCTATTTCAAGAACAACATAACCATGGCTTTCTCGAGCAGCTTTTAGTTAGTCTACTCTCGTTACAACTCAAGATAGCAAAGGATATAGTAAGAAGAATTGATCTAGATGATAGACAGGGTGGCCAAAATTTTCTATATTAGTTATTACATCATTTTGACCTTCACCTATGTTCCATACATTTTGATGCAAATGTAGCCGCTCCCCAAGCTAGGGTAAAGGAGGGTTGGTGGTAGGTTGACATCCAGCCAAAGTTCTAAAAAACGTTAAGCAGTAAGCGTGCGGACAGCGCCTTGTAACTGGTTAAGTGGTAAGCGGGCAATTTTTGAAAAAACGGGTTTCAGTTTCCTATATATTTTATACAAAATTGCACACATATGTATATAACTACTATATTGTTTGGAATTTTTATACATATCTAAACACTCTACCCAACAATATAAAACTCCCAAATAGTTTATAAGACAACTACAAAACAATGATTATAGCTATAGTATAGTAAACAATAGACTTGACATGGTTAAAACACCCTACATACATGATACAACAAAAAATTTGCATCACATATTTACATAGCTAAACAGTAAAGAATAGACTTATCATGGATACCTTACTAACTTATTGTTATATGTGCATAAGATTAGTTATTCATACATTAGAGCAGTACATTTAATTAAAGTATGCATTCTAAAGTAGATAATAATTACATGTAATTTACTAGTATACATTACATCAGTACCCTATTATCACAACTTACATATGAAGTATGCATTCTAAATTAGAATAGTGGCTTATCATAGAATATTTAAAGCATATAAGTTCAATATTTTATAGCCAATTAATCTCATTGTTATATGTGCATAAGATTAATTAGTCATACATTAGAGCAATACATTTAATTAAAGTATGCATTCTAAAGTACATAATAATTACATGTAATTTACTTGTATACATTACATCAGTACCCTATTATCACAACTTACATACGAGGTATGTGTGAAACAACCTGCTTCCCGGTCGATACCATCGACATCACAGCTACCGGAAAACAGCCCGTCGATACCATCGACATCCATGTCAATGGTATCGAGATTGTCACAGCCACCGGACAACAGTCCGTCGATACCATCGACATCCTTGTCGATGGTATCGACAGAACATCAGAGGCGGAAACCAACGATCTGCCACTTGACTGTATTTTTATTATATCATTTGTTTTATTGTTTTTCTAGGTTTTACTCCTTTGTACCACCTTGTATCTTACCCTAATATATAAAAAGGAGTGAGGCGGCTATCGCCCTCACACACAAAGAGTTGCACCTTGCAGCTGCCAACGTTGTTCGGCTTCCTTCTCTCTCGTTAACATGGTATCAGAGCAAGGTTTGCTCTAGGCCGCCATCTCTCTCCACTGGTTGTTCCTCTCTTCCTCCTTATTCCTTCTTGCCCGCCGGATCTTCCCCTTCCTTCCTCCAGATCTTCTCACCGCGGCACCGACAGCAGTAGTTGCGGCTGAGCCGCCGCACGGCGTGCAGCCGTAATCCGCCGCCTTGAGGATCTTCGGGTAATCCAACAGCGATCTAAAATCTAAACCAGAGGACTAGTCTCTCCACAGTTATTCTCCTAGTCACACATCCTCCATGTGTGATTAGGAAAATCATCCGGAGGCTGTGAATGCGTCAGTAACGCATTTCTATTTTTTTCTTGGGTGACGTGTATCTCTCCGTCACCTCAGTCTTCTTTGTGGCGTGTATCAATCCGTCACACAGTCCCGTTCTGTAATGGGGGATATCAAGACACCTATGATCTACAACGAGGTGTCACCTATCATCTCCATCAAGCTTGACGGGAAGAATTTTCTTCTATGGATGAATGTCGTCCACACTGTCCTGGAGTCTCGTGACAAGGCGGGACATGTTGACTCAGGTCCTCTGGCCTCTACTGACAAAGGATATGCTGAATGGAAGCGTCATGATAGTCTGGTGAAGACTTGGTTGTGGAACAGCATGGAACCTACTATTGCGGCAAGGTTCATGTTTTATTCAACAGCTAAGGAGATATGGGACGCAGTGAAGCAGCATTATTCTCAAGAAAAAAATGTGCTTCGCCAATTCATGATCTATGATCGTTTGTTTGCTGAGAGGCAGGGTGACAAATCTCTTGAGGAGTACTTTGGAGCTATTCAGGCACTTGCTCAAGAGCTGAGCTATTATCATCCAGTGACTGTCGTTGAACAGATCAAGGACAGGGACGATCCAGTGTCATTTTGGCTTCTGATAAATTATCCGGTTTTGTGGAAGCCTATTCAAGAATACAACAATCTATCTTTGAGTCTACAACTCCTGCTCCTGTTATATCTTCTGGGGAGTCTCATGCATCCGTAGCTGCTGCGGTACGAGGGGGACGAACTGGTATGGGCAGAGGACGTGGAACACGTCCTAAGTGTACTTTCTGTGATAAATTGGGACATACAGTGGAGAAGTGCTGGAAGAAACATGGGAGACCTGCTGCACCACCTGTAGGGACAGCTCATTATGCCACTACTACAGATTCCTCTTCTTCTTCTGTTGTGGGAACTACTTCTGGAACCGGTATCACTCTTACTCAAGAGGAGTATGATCGGTTTATTCAGGCTACACAACACATGAGTATGGGATCATCATCATCATCGTCAGCAAACCTGGCATCTACTGCGGGTAATCAGGCTACATCTCTCATAGCTTCTGGCTCTACTTCATCTTGGGTGGTTGATTCTGGCGCGTCACAGCACATGACTAGTATGAGGAGATTGCTCCACACTATTGACTCGTATATCCCTCACAAATCTGTTACACTGGCAGATGGTTCAGTGAGGAGAGTGTTAGCTAGTGGATCTGTCCCTCTAACACCCAAGATTGATCTCAAATATGTACACTTTGTGCCTAAATTTCCTTTTAATCTTCTTTCTGTTGCAAAACTGATTGACACTGTAAAATGTACCGTAACTTTTGGTCCTTCTTGTTTTGTATTGCAGGATCTCAAGAGTATGAGGACGATTGGTGGGGGACCTAGGAAAGGTGATCTCTACCTTTTCCATGGTGACAGTCTGCCTCGCCAAGTATCTGCTCCTGCTCCATCCGTCCTGTTGAGTGGTTCCCCCTTACTATGGCATTGCAGATATGGACATCCTTCCTTAGAGAGCCTGCGCAAGTTGGAACCAGAATTGTCTCAAGTGTCATCTTTAGAGTGTCAGTCATGTCAGCTTGGAAAGCATCATAGGTTATCTTATCCCAGTCGTGTCAATAAACGAGCTTCTTGTCCTTTTGAGTTAGTTCATAGTGATGTGTGGGGTCCTGTCAAAGACCAGAGCTATAATGGTTTTCGTTATTTTATTTCCTTTGTGGATGATTTTTCTCGAATGACATGGATCTATCTTCTCAAAAGTCGAGAGTCTGTACTATCTATTGTGAAACATTTTCACACTGAAATAAAAATCCAATTTGACTGCAATATAAAAATTCTTCAATCTGATAATGGTTTAGAGTATGTCCAAAAGGCCATGTCTGATTTTTATAGCTCTGTAGGTATGATCCATCGCACATCGTGTCCTTACACCCCTCAGCAGAATGGGGTGGCTGAGCGGAAAAATCGCCATCTTCTTGATATTGCTCGATCTATTATGTTCCAATCCAATGTACCTAAGAAATTCTGGTCTGAAGCTCTTTTAACTGCTTGTTTCTTAATTAATAGACAACCATCCTCAGTTCTTAAAGGACAGACTCCCTTCTCTGTGTTGCGACCCACGGACCAACCTTTTTCTCTTCCCCTTAGAGTGTTTGGTTGCACTTCCTTTGTCCATCATGTTGACCCTAAAGCAGACAAGCTTTCTCTTAGGTCTGTTAAAACTTTGTTCCTTGGTTACTCTAGTACTAGCAAAGGATACAAGTGTTACTGTCCTAGTCTTCGTCGGATGTTTGTGTCTAGGGATGTTATCTTCCATGAGACCACTCCATATTTCTCTGATGCTATAAGTAAGGGGGAGCAATTGAGAGAGGGAGTGCCACCAGCTTTTCAGAGTGATAGAGTGGCACCATCTGTGCAGAGTGAGGGAGAGCCACCCATCATTCCTGATTATACTTTTATTCCGGATGAGCAAGCAACAGACAAGCCTGTTATTGAGCATTACCCACATGTTTATAGTAGGCAAGGCAGACCAGAACCAGAAATGGTAGCGACACCAGTCTCTGAGCCTTCATCTTCGTCTTCTACTCATGGGATTCATGCAGAAGCATCAGATCTTGACCTTCCTATTGCTGTTAGGAAAGGTACTCGTTCTTGTACTATTAGACATCCTATTACAAATGTGTGTTGTTTGTCCCACCTATCTACGCAGGCCCGCGCATTTGCTATTGGGATTGATTCTGTTGATATACCAAGGAATCACTATGATGCTATGAAGGACAGTGGCTGGAAACAGGCAATGCAGATTGAAATGGCAGCTCTTTTGCATAATGCCACATGGGATCTTGTTGAATTACCTACAGGGAAGAAAGTTGTGGGTTGCAGATGGGTTTTCACCATCAAACATAATCCGGATGGATCTGTTGAGAGGTTGAAGGCCAGATTGGTGGCAAAAGGCTACACACAGACCTATGGAGTTGATTTCTTTGAGACTTTTTCTCCAGTAGCTCGTCTAAATTCTGTGCGAATTATTATTTCTTTGGCTACTACTTTTGAGTGGCCCCTATTTCAACGTGATGTTAAGAATGCCTTTCTACATGGTGACCTCCAGGAAGAGGTATATATGGAGCAACCTCCTGGGTTTGTTGCTCAGGGGGAGTGTCAGAAGGTTTGTAAATTGAAGAAAGCCATATATGGTTTGAAACAGTCTCCTCGAGCGTGGTTTGACAAGTTCAGTGAGGTTGTACTCCAGATGGGCTTTTCTCGCTCTATGACTGATCACTCTTTATTCTACTCTAGCTCTTCATGTGGCTCTATCATTATGGCAGTATATGTTGATGACATAGTTATTACTGGCAGTGATTCTGCAGGCATATCTCGTGTGAAGGAAGGGTTGCAGAGACACTTCCAAACGAAGGATCTGGGTAAACTGAGATATTTTCTGGGCATTGAGGTGCTTCGATCTCATGCAGGTATCAATCTATCTCAGAGGAAATATGTGTTGGACTTACTACAAGAGACAGGCATGACTGGATCTAAACCGGTATCTACTCCTATGGATTATCACACCAAGGAGACGGTTGATGATGTTGAGTACTCAGATCCAGGATATTACAGGAGAATAGTTGGCAAGCTAATATATCTGACTGTTACACGACCTGACATTTCTTTTGTTGTGGGAGTTGTGAGTCAACATATGCACTCACCACGACAGTCACACTGGACAGCAATTTGCCGGATTCTGAGATATCTAAAGAGTGTTCCTGGTAAAGGGATAACATATTCCAAACCCAAGGTGCCTCCATCTACTTTGACTCTCACTGGGTACTCAGATGCAGATTGGGCTGGTGATCATATTGATAGAAGATCTACATCAGGCTATTGTACCTTCCTACGTGACCAGTTGATTACTTGGAAAAGCAAAAAGCAGAATGTGGTAGCCAGATCCAGCACTGAGGCTGAACACCGTGATATGGCCCATGCATGTTGTAAACTACAATGGGTCAAATCCGTTCTCTCTGAGTTAAAAATCACTATTATGCCTTCTATGGAGCTCAAGTGTGACAACCAGTCTACTATACACATTGCCAGGAATCCTATCTTTCATGAGCGTACAAAGCATATAGAAGTTGATTGCCATTTTATTCGTGATCAAATCAAAGATGGTAATATTGTGACGCCATATGTCAAGTCTGAAGATCAACTGGCAGATATCTTGACAAAGCCTTTGGGTCCGGCAGCTTTTCAGAAATTATGTGGCAAGCTGGGCATACACGATGTGTACTCTCCAGCTTGAGGGGGAGTGTGAAACAACCTGCTTCCCGGTCAATACCATCGACAGGAGGTCGATGGTATCGAGATTATCACAGCTACCGGAAAACAGCCCGTCGATACCATCGACATCCATGTCAATGGTATCGAGATTGTCACAGCCACCGGACAACAGTCCGTCGATACCATCGACATCCTTATCGATGGTATCGACAGAACATCAGAGGCGGAAACCGACGATCTGCCACTTGACTGTATTTTTATTATATCATTTGTTTTATTGTTTTTCTAGGTTTTACTCCTTTGTACCACCTTGTATCTTACCCTAATATATAAAAAGGAGTGAGACGGCTATCGCCCTCACACACAGGAGCTGCACCTTGCAGCCGCCAACGTTGTTCGGCTTCCTTCTCTCTCGTTAACAGTATGCATTCTAAATTAGAATAGCGGCTTATCCTACAATATTTAAAGCATATAAGTTCAATATTTTATAGCCAACTGAACCATAAAATTTACTCCATGTTATAGTTGTACAATGGTATTTAAAAAAAGGGCAAAAAGCGGTCAAATAACGAGAAAAAAGCGGGAAAAAGCGGGCTAAGCGGTCAAAAAGCGGCCTTTTTTGTAGAAACGCTAAGCGGGAGCTCAACAACAAGATTAAGCAGTTGGATGTCCTGACCAAATAAGCGGCCGCTCAGAATGTTTTTCAATAGAGTGCACCGAACCATGAAACTTTGTCATTCTTTTTATGACATGGATATTTTATCAAAGTATCCCTAGCTAATTCTACAGCGACATCCGGGTGCAATAATAAAATGCAAGGGGTTTAGGCTCAATGGCGCCCAATTATGTTGGAGCCTTAAGGGACAAGCAACGGTTCCCACATCTTGGTGGGTGTGGGTAAAGAAGCTAGTCCTATTGCATCATTACCTGGACGTAGTGAAAATGTGCAGCAGATTTTCAACAAAGTAAAGGAAGCAAACTCAATAGAAAGGGATTAGAGTGGGATCTTAGAATATTAGCTCTTTTACTGTAAAGTCTTTAGAGATAGTAGATACAATGATTTAAAGAAAAGTCAATATAGCTTGCTTGCAGGAAATCAAATGAACAAGGGAACAATGCATTGAGATTGGAGACACAATGTATAAAATCTAGTATATAGGTATTGACACGGATAGAAATGGTGTTGGAATTGTTGTTGATAAGATGTTGAAGGATGGTGTAGTTAAAATCACAAAGATGGGTGATAGAATCATAGCTATCGAGGTTGTTCTAGGTGGAAAGATTTTTAATATTATTAGTGCTTAAGCCATCAAGTTGGCCATAGCGAGGAGGCAAAGAAGGATTTTGGGATAGCATCATCTTTTTGAAAGTGTTTGGTTCGACCGGTTGAACATGGCGGTCCTCTATAGGAATCTGGCTTCATGCGTTAGTCTAGGTGTTTTTATGTGAAGCAACCGCTGATGCCACAAAATAATGCTTCAGTCCACTTAATTGGGCCCCGAGTCTGACTAAGCAGTCTGCACAGCCTGCTTTAAGGAAAAAGGCTACCACTGCCTTTTTAATTCCAACCAATTACTCAACAATAACATGTCTTTCCAAAACAAGTCAGAAGCCGTCAGCGACAACAATGCCTCACACAATCATGTTTTTTGGCCTCTTGGTTTCCAATTTAAAGTGGGATCAATTGTGATCGCCATGGCGCCTCATCTAACCTATAAAAGGCACAACAATATCTTTTGAAACAGTACAAAGCAACCCTAGGTTTGCGGAGCCGTCGACCTGGACTTCATCGTCGTGAGACCTTTGTTTCTTGTCAATTTTTGTGGATACAAGGAGTGGAATTTGGAGAGGAGCCACCATCATTTGTAGAAGCTTTAGAAGTTAGAAGCTTCCAGCAAAAGTCCCTTTAGGAGCCCACGAGCCAACACCAACCAGAGCAACAGCTTTGTATTCCTTGCTCTGTTCTTTGTTTCTTTTGTTTCTACGTTCTTGCCTCCTCTCTTTCCAATTCTTTCTTTTTTCTTATTTTCAACGCTATTCAACACCCAACTCATGATATTTTCCAATTGAGAATCCCTACCCTCTTCTTCCAACCTCGAATTTGATACATTGCATACAACATCATGTATACCTTGTTCTTTGCGAGTCTAATAGTGCAACATTGACTTTAAGATGTTGTTGGACAATACCATGTTGGTCTCATTACATGTAGATTGTAATTTGAATTGCCCCTCTTCCAATAAAGAATAATCCAGGCTATACAATAAGAACATTAATGTCCCATAACATCATTGCACAATAAAGCACAATCCAGGCTGCTAGCCCCTCTTCTACAAAATTCTTACTTCCTTAGAGATCACACAAATTTTAGGCAAGAACTTGTTGCTTTCCTTATCACTAGTTTATCATGACTTTATGTCAAACATGCTTCTACAATTTTAGGTACCAAATTGGAACGAGCAAGAAGTGGTACAAGTAGAATCATGTGTTGTAAACCTTGACAAACCCTTTCACTTGAACTTGCAAGTATGTAATATCTACTCCTCATAAAAGGGTCATGTATGGCATTTCTCCCCGAATACGGATAATAACTTCCTTGTTCTACATTATGTATTATAAGTTCTTTATTCTTGTAATATGTATTAAAAGTTCCTGCAATATGTATACCTATATGTTACACCTATAACTATAGCAATATGTAATAATTTAATGCAATATGTATCTCTGCAATATTATCAATGTAGGCATATAAGTAGGCCTACGCTGCAAATACAGTAGGCTTACAATAGGCAAATGTAAATAAAATCTAGCTAATAATTGTTGTATTGTTGATCCGCTGACAATAGCGGTTCCATGTTCCATGTTTTGAGTTATTAATTGTACATCTTATTAGTGTGCTATATGGCGAAGAGTAGCCAGTTCTTTTCATGTTGAGATGTTAAATCAACTTGATAGAAATATGAGTTACTTATCTAAATGTAATCAATTTTCACTTACAGGAAGGACTTGTATTCCCCTAGGTCATTACCTAGGCAATAATATAATATAGTTTGACTTGTACATTGCAAATGTGGTTCTATCCCAACAGAGCATGGTTGACGCTGGTGAAAAGCAACAAGTGATCGAAGTGTGATCAAATTCGGTGACCTCGTGTGGAAGTGTTGCGTACTTCCCAATCTATCTAAGAGGGAAAGGGTAAAATGCAAGTTTTACGGTCACTTATCAAACCGGCAGAATATTCAGATTCAAATTAATCTGGCAGGAAAGAGTGGCGACGTTGATGCATGTAGGGGTGTCACGCCTGCGGTGAAGTGGGAAATATTTGATTAATTGGATAAGTTTTCTGAAAAGAAGAAACAAGAGGGCATTTGAGTTTAAGGATTTAGGAGTTAAAGTAGACATCTATAAGTGTGATGAGTCAGTTCTATCTGTGTTTGGTAAAATAGGAGTTGAAACTGAACTTACAGGGTTCCTCAGTCCAATTTCAATCCCCCATTTAGGACTGAACCTCACTTTTTCCAGTCTTGTTATTATTTGGATTAGAAACTCAGTCACAATTTCCCTCTCTGTTCTGACACAGATGTGACATTATATTCTGACTAAAACCACCTTGGGAGCAATTTGGCTACCAAAAGGGGTTAATCCCAAACCAGACTATGAATGTCCCATCAACAGGACTGAGTTAATACCAAGCGTTCAACCCCAGTCCATTGCCAAATAGGGGCTAAGATATATATTAAAAGAGAGAGGGCAAAGCTTTCACGATTTCTCCCTCTCCATATGCATCCCCTAACTCACACGGGTGAGGGGATTTTCTCTTAATTAGAGATTCTTTTTCATTATTAACATCACAGTGCTACCTTGATGTGATTGTTTTCCTCCTACGATGTACTTTTACCAATAGTAGTTTTACTTCTCTCTTATGTACACATCTACCTACCGTGCTACAATCTAGTAGTATTGTTTGTTTGTTTACTGAGACGTCTAACTAGTAATCCTTCATTCCAAGCTAGGTTGTGTAGGCGTCCAGACGGCCGTGCGCTGCTCCTAGGCACCTAGGCGGTGGCTTAGGCGTTCCTAGGCGATTTATTTTTATTTTTTTCATTTATAGGTTTATATATATATAGTTATATACATATTATAATATATACATAGTCATACTTTAACCTATATGAATCAATGTCAAAATATATATATATTATACAAGCATGTATATATTTAAGGAATGCAACAAAAATACAATTAATATTGTTGTTAGGTGTAATATGCCTGGTAGATCAACAACAAATGCCATTTTTCTGATAAGGAGGCTTATGGAGAAGTATAGGGAAAGAAAAAGAGATCTTCACATGATTTTTATCGATTTGGAGAAGGCTCTTGATCGAGTACCCAGAGAAGTGTTATGGATGGTTTTGAGGAAAAAGGGTCCAATCCAATTCATTGACTTGATTAAAGACATGTATGGCAGTTCTACTGCAAGTGTGAAGACTCCTGGAGGAGAGACACCAACATTTCCCATCACAGTTCGGATACACCAAGTATCCACACTCAGTCCATATTTGTTCGTTCTTGTTATGGATGAGTTGACAAATAATGTTCAGGATGATGTTCCTTGGTGTATGTTATTCGTTGATGATATTGTATTGATTGACGAAACTAAATATGGTTTGAATGATAAAGTTGAACTTTGGAGAAAGGTACTGGAATCAAATGGATTGATGATTAGTAGGAGCAAAATTGAGTATATGCATTGCAATTTCAGCCAATCTCGCAGTGTGAATGGTGGAGCCAAGTTAGACGGAGTAGATATACCAAAATGTGATAAATTGAAATATATCACTAAAGCATCACCAACCAGACTAAAGAGAATCCCACGTGGGTATTAGCAAATAAGCAAATAGTCAAGTACTCCATTGGATGTGGTGTAGCACGGAACCCCATACCGCTGTCAGGTACATGTGGCATCACAATGTCAAAGCTATGTCGAATGAGATGAAGCAGTTCTATGTACAAGAGAAAAACAGCCTCCGCCTCTTCTTTGAGCATGAGGTAGAAGCACTTTGGAGGCATATTATGATCCGATGAAGGCATTTTTTCATAATAGCAATATGTGGTGTATGGGCGAAAATGTTACCGCATAGAATATATGTGGTATGTTGTATGTGTGGGAGTGTATATGATTTTGATTTGTTTAATAAATTAACTATATATAATCATGAAATCATATATTGAGCTTATAGAATTATATATATAAATATGTAAACAGTTATTCTATATATATGATATATTTATATATGTGTATAGATTTAAAATCTCTTTCTCTTTCTATAGAGAGAGAGAGAATGTGTGTATGTCTACATATATCGACATGTATACATATATGTACTAATATATGTGTAGAGTGTGTATATAAATGTGAATGAATAAATATGTATACATAAATGTACAAATATGTTTTGACTCATATGTATATGTAGGTATATTACTTATGTAAGTCATTGTCGTCGACATCATCATCTAGGCCTTAATCGCAACCATGTTGGGGTTGGCTACATGGATCCTTCTTTTCCATTCATCTTTGTCATGGGTCATATTTTGATCAAGATGAAAAGATTCAAAATCTATTTGTACAAGCTCTTCCCAGGTTGATGTAGGCCTTCCTCTTCTTCCTTTAATTGTGCTTGACTCAATCGCATTGCTTTGTATAGGAGCATTAGTTGATCTGCATTGCACATGTCCATACCACCTGAGTCAACCCTACTGCAACGTGTCCTCGATGCTCGCCACCCCCACCCTCAATGCTCGTCACCCCCACTTTGTTCCTGGCATAGTCATTTCTCAAGCAATCTTTTCTTGTCTTCCCACACATCCATCTGAACATACGCATTTCAACCACATTCATCTTATTGAGACCTTGTTTCTTCACCGCCCTACATTCACTCGCATAAAACATGGTTGGCCGTATAGATGTTCTATAAAACTTGCTTTTTGATCTTAGAGGGATTTTCCGTTACATAATGCTCCACTTGCAAATATATATATGTGTGTGCATGTGTATGTGTTATGTATAGGTGTAAGTAGTGGTCTATTCGAAAAGCAGAGTATAATCAGCCATTTAATTGGCGTAGGTATTAGCAAGAGTATATGGGGCTGTGCAAACCAACATTCAAAACAATCATGAAGGCACTTGTTAATCAAGTGAACTACTTCTCTCCCAGCATGTTGGTAGATGTCTCCAAAAAATGTGACTCCCCCATACGGCCATACCTATGACTCCTCTCCTTTGTCGTCCCTTCTGAGGGTTACACGATTGTCGTAGTTGCAACTAGAGATTATGGTCAAGGCAAGGGCCCCGTCCAAAACGTATACACTGCCACGAGATTTGTCATACCGAAGATAGGTCACTGTAGACATACTCGTCTAGCACTGCTATTGGAGCACCACCTGCAGGCTCCACTTATATATCTCAAACTGGAGAATATAATTGTCTCATCCAACCTCGCAACAAGTTGGTGATTCTCTATATGCTCAGCTAGGACCTCCTTTTGTGTGCCTTGTACAAGATTGGCAGATTGGTGACTGTCCTGTGTATCCTCCGCAGGCCTCACTATTTGCTCACCTAGCAATGGCACACTAAGATAACTTGGTCCCGCACACTCCGATTGGATTGTGGACTCAAGAGCAACCCAACATATGACGCGCATGTCACACCTCCTTCAAACATCTAACTCCTATATCACTCACTCCTTGAATTCTATCAAAACAGTTAAAAATTGTGGTTACCCCACCAACATCCTCCATTAAAATAGTGCATTAGGAATCTGCACCCCAGCCGTTGTAACTAGTGCATACATGACCCCAAATATTTTGAGAAGCGTTGGCAAGAGGACTTCCAGTCTCCCACTATAAACTAGTGCAGTGGCTGAGGATGGCAGGTAGGTCATGTGCTGAAAGGTTACCCCAGTTACTGTTCACATTTCATCCATATCTCGTGTGATATAACCTACATTCACCATTAATCGAAGCAATAGTAATAGTAATATAACTTTAAGCAACAAGCCAAAAGCTATTGAGCTAATGGCAAATACGGAACAAAGCAACCAACTAAACAACGGGAAGGATATATGGAGCATCAAAAACAAAACACAAACCGGGGCAATGATTCGCGTCCAGTGCTGTAACGGTAAAATCCCCATCGGGATCATGCACGGCAACTGATTCCCCAACTTCAATCTCCACGAAGAAACCTTCAACCTTTTTGGAACAAAAATGTTCAGAGAGCCAGTTAGGGAAGTTTAGCCTAAGCAATCAGCAATTAGATAATACCGCCTTCACAGACAAGACGAACCTGAGGGAACTGGCGGCTGACTATGGCTTTGGTAACGCGGGAGGAGTATATTGGGTACGACCCATTAGCGGCGATGCCGGCGGAATGATCCTTGTGGGCGTGGGTGAGGAAATGGTGCCGCTTACGGCTCGAGGTCGCGCTCCATGTGTCCACCGAGAAGGGAAGACCCCTCGGCATCTCGATCGGCATTTTCCTATTGGGGCGGACAACAAGCGGGGGCACGGTGGAAGCGTACCGTGGAAGGATTTCCGGCGGTGATGAAGCATGTAGGAGTTGCGGAAGCAAATTTTGAAATGAATGGGGAAGGGATGGGGCGGGAAGCGAAAGAGGTAAGTAAATAGTTCCAACCGATCCACTGCTTGCTTCTCCTCTGCCTGTTCGTCTGGCGATATACTCCGACGCGGGCTGCCTCCTTACGGCAGAAGGCGCAAAGATTTTATTATGAATATATTCCAAGAGGTCGTGGCGAAGTTGCCATATTTTATTTGCTCACCATTTTATAGACAATTGCATATTGCCCAACGGATTAGACCGGTCAAACTGGGTCAAAATCTGCGGGCGTTCATGGATCAACCCGTTTAAGTCGGATTTAGATCACAAAATTTATCACCCGCCGGAAAAAACCCAAATCCGTATTCACCCGTTTACTTAGTGGGTTTTATGAGCAATTTAAGGGCACCCGCGGGTGACCCGCTTAATTACATTAGTTTTATGAATCCATGTGGCTTAGTAGTAATGGACAAATATTAAATCAGTCATATGCTCATATCACAATTGCATATTACAATTCAAGTTAACAAAGCACAATAACGGAGACTCCAATATCGGATCGTGAAACAAAAGCAAACAAAGCAGGAACCTAAGTCTAGAAACGATTGCTAGACTTAAGTTTCATTAATTTTATTCTTTGTTTTAGTTTCCAAGATCTATCTTTCGTCTCATTTGGATGCCACAATGCATACTAGATATTGTTTTTTTCTAATTGTTTGATGTAGGTGGTCATTATTTAAGACTATTGTATGAACGTCTAAAGTTTATAGTATATTGTTGTTCCAGCATTTATATGATTCAGAAACTTAATTCACCCGATCGGGCTATTCTTTAATAGACATGCTGCAGCCCACACTACTACATAAAAGCCTTTTAGTGTCGGTTATTTAAGCTCTTTAGTGTCGGTTTCAAAGCGACACTCAAGTGGGTGTCACTAAAGGGGGACACTTTCGGCGTCGGATCCCAACCGACGCCAAAACGTTTTTCGCTACCGAAAACGCGCCAGTAAAGGGACTATATGCGTCGGTTGTTTAGTAAAAATTGACGTCCAAACTCTTCCCGCCATCGAAAACGCACCAGCAAAGGGACTATAGGCGTCAGTTGTTTACTAAACAACCGCCGCCAAAACTCTTCCCGCCACCAAAACACGTCAATAAAGGGATTATAGGCGTCGGTTTTCTAAGAGAAACCGACGCCACATCATCTGAACCGACGTCGGTTTTGTGATAATAACCGACGCCCTATCCCCTGTCTGCCACCACGGTCGTGGTACCTGGTCACATAGACGTCGATTTTAGGTGGAAAACTGCCACCGTATAACATAGGTGTCGGTTTTGTTCAAATAATCGACGCCTATGTTTTGATTTTTTTTTCTGTCAGTCTGCAGACCTGTTGTGGCCGGTCGCAGGATGAGAAACCTGCAGTTCCGTTATGAACTGCAGGTTTTACGACATCCATTGATATCAGCCAACAATAGGCCACAAACCAACAAAATTAACATGATGGGCAATATTATATATATGTGATTCACACTCATGTATAAGAAAATTTAATTCATATTATTTTTTTTCATCACACGCATGTAGAAACCAGTAGCAACCTGCAGTTCTATTTATTTCATCTCTTTTCACATTCTGACACATGTAGAAACATTCATGTATTGATGATTTTCACACACATATGACAATTCATAAAAATTCATTCACATTCACACAAAATTAATTATGAGAACAAAGTTATTCTTTATTCATCATTGTCATCAGTGTCATCATTGTCAGCAAAATCATATTGAAAAATTCCCACTCTTTGCAGGGCTTTTGCCCAATCTTCTCTTACAGTATCTAATTCATCTCTCGTATAGGGAGCATGTACATCGAAACGTTTTGCACCTGTGTTGAAGTCCTCAGTTTTAAAGACCTGCAAAGAGAATGACATACATACATAATTATAATAATATATAATAAGATTCATATATTTCATATTATCTAACGAGACTATGTATAATACATGTTGTATGTTATCGATTTCTAATACGGCATGTTTGATGATTAGGTCCATAAATCGCATCACATAGTAGGCACATGCCCAGTCATTGTCTTGTGTAGCACACTATAAATTGAAACATACAAAATATTCAAAAATATAAATAAACACAGTTCACATAAATAATATATACATTGGAGTCAGGAAATTACTTTCACATTCTTCCAAATGAGTGTCAGATTTTTTTTCTGGGGACCTTTCCTCCAACTTTTTTGTACTCTTGTAAAGCCCTACATATATTAATGTAACACATTAAATTGTATAATTAAATATTAATGCAGTAACAGATGTTAACAGATATAAAAACATATAATATTTCTCATGGGAATAATGACCTTTTAATTGCATGTCCATATAATACATCCAACTCACTCCCCGCAGGATCTAGATAATAGACGGTGAATGTCTTGGGGACAATAACTAATAACTCCCAATGCTTAGCACTACAGGTAAGAAAGTAGAAAATTAATAACTCAATATCCGCAATAAAAATGTAATTTGCTTAAGTCCAAATTACAAGCAAAGTAAACTTACTCGACATCGAATGGAGCTATTATCACCGTCTTATTGTTTTTATCAAAATATTCAAAAGCATCACAGTAGTATGAAGTAACTGAAGAAGGGTTTGTATCTACAAGACTAATCAAAGATGGAACCAAAAATCCCACATGGGAAAACTCAAAATCTGTACATGTCTTGTATAAGTGGCTGAAAAACATGTATTACGTATGCATTAATATATAAGAAATCAGATTGCCGTATATAAAACAAGGTATATGGATGTATAAACTAGATTGTCGTATGCATTAATCTCACCATATCCACAGCTTTATCATAGATGTGTTCAGCCATTCATAACTAAACAACTCCAAAATATCTTGTATAAATATATTGTTTCCGAATGTTTGACCTGCATAAATACGTATCCAGAACTTCTATTACGTATGCATTAATACGTATGCTAAACTTGTATAAATAGATTGTTATCGTATGATTTACTTACAGCATTCTCCGGAATAGTAACATTTATAGGGCAATTTGGATTATGTTCACCGATCCATACTGCCACACTCCTACAATTAGGACCTATCGAGGCGTGTAGGTCTCCTGGAAGCCAACTTGGTAGTCGAGGAGGTGGAGGTCGAGATGTAGCGGGTCTCGTCTTTTTGACCTGTATATATAATTTCATATCAATTGACTCATATATATATACACTCTAACAAATTAAAGTAATGAAATTTTATCATACAATATCAGTATAGAGGACATCCGCTTCGGGCCACAGTATCACTCCGCCTACTGCCTCACCAAGTGTTTCAACATCTGGGTGTGCATGAGGCAGTGCAAGATTCGTCTAGCCAGCGAGTATACGTATGGGGCTCACACGTACCATGTCATCTGGTACTAGACTCCCATGAAACATGCACCCTTTAAGGGGTGGGTAAGCCGATGCATCTGCAACGATATATCCTTCACTTTGTAGTCGGCATGGCTTCAACCCCTACAAATTTACGTAAAGAATGTTATATGCATATATACACAAACATATCATCTTGAACAGACTAGCTATTATATATGCCATAAAAATACTTATAGAGAATGTGCTAGGTTGTGGGTCTATAGGATTACTCCCAACCTCTGCAGTACGAGCAGTAGGAGAAGAGAGGTTCGCCACAGGTACTGTCTGAGTGGCAGTCTGAGACGCCTGCCACTTGTTAAATGCTTCCTGGAGTCTTTTATCAACTACTTCCTCGACTCTCCTATCAATTAAGGAATCTACCTATACATGGATAAAAGAAATGCTAGTTTCTGATTATTGAATTCCCTTTCGCAATAACGTTCTAAAATAAGATTAAGTTACCTCAGCTTGTGAAAGTCCCGCTTTTGGGACAGGTTTGCGCTGGGATGGCCCAAAGAACGTTTTGATGCCCACACCAGTGCCTGCACCCCTTACACGTCCAGGATGTCTTGGGTTACCCAGAGCAACTGTCAGTTCATCACTTGTTCCCTGAGGGATGAACTTGCCTTCCTTCATCTGCTCGTGCAGCTCCCGCTAAGCACAATCAACAAAAATTTGTAAGTAAACATAACAATAATCAATATCGATAGATTGCTCTAAGAGTTTGATTTTTACCATTTTTGCAGCCGCCTCAACGGTTGCGAGCTTCGGTATCTCTCTCTTCTTGTTTTGCCTCCCAGCTATCCAAATAACATGACGAGGCAGAGGTGCGGGAGCAGCAGTAGAGGACTCTACAGTCTGCTGAGTAGCAGTAGGCTGAGTAGACTCAGCTTGTAGTCTTTGGCGAACGCCTGCATATCCTCTTGGACCCATTGTGTGGTCATGCACATTCAGTGCACGCCTTGCTCGTTGAGCATCGCTGATAGCCTAGTTAATTAGCACATTGATTTGGTTAGTAACACTAAAGGTTAATCTTGAATAGGTGAATACATAAAAATGTATATTAATTAAATTGGGAGTGGTGCTTAATACCTTGAATTCATATGTTTTTCTTTGGGTAACAAACTCCTCCCATTCTTTGGGGTCCAAGTAGTTCCATTTCTGTGTGGCTTCCTTCTTCCTATATTTATTTTTCAAAGAGAATACAAACAAAAATTATTAGTGTAGAGTTAGTGAAATACTGATCAATGTCTAGAATTGGAATCAATCAAGAACCTATTCTCAGCATCACGTATGTAATCTCGGGTGAGATTGGTCCTATAGTTCCTTAGGACCCTCCCACAACATTGCATCACACATTTACGATGCAGCTTTTCATCCAGATCAAATATGCTCTACAAATTAAATAGAATTTCTATTAACTAGTATCCTAAAAATTAGTAATCTACACAAATAGAATTACAAATAATAATAACTCACGCATAGTTCCTTCCATATGTGGTCTTTCTTCCCCTTAGGAACTTTATGCCATGATTCTAGGATAGGACTGCAATGGCTGCGAGTAAGAACCCCAAGATATGAAACAAATGAGTTGTGGTTCACTCCATATGGATTTCCTACCTGATCGAAATCCACAACCAATTTGGGTCCATTGCCCCTTTGCTGTATTAACTTGTTCATCATTGTGATGCCCCTCACTTTCTCAATTTTCTTTTGCTGCTCATCAAGTGCTATAATTTCTTCAGGGGGTACATCACCAACCTAAAATTTGATTAAAAAAACACACTTACATAATATAATTATAAATGAACATATAGATAGAAACCTCAGGGATATATTCTTAAAACTTACATTGTCAGGCGGTGCAAGCTCGTCCTCACCCTCACGGTGATCATCAGCATGGTCATCATGGGAATGCTCAGCCATCTGAAAGTTCACATTCAAATTATAATTTTCACATTGTAAAGTAACACTAATTGTAAAGTTCACATTGTAAAGTACACATTCACATTGTAAAGTAATTCACATTGTAAAGTTCACATTCACATTGTAAAGTTCACATTCACATTGTAAAGTAATTCACATTGTAAAGTCCACATTCACATTGTAAAGTTCACATTCAGAAAAATAAAACATAATAAAAATATAAACATCCATGCCTCTAATATTGTGATCTTTTATCAATTAACAATCCTTCATTATGATCCCCACAAACATACAAGTCATTGTGATCCCCAGCTTCAATATTTGGTGGTGTTGGCAACCCAACTGAAAATGGACTGGAGTCATCATACTTATCATAGTACTCTTCTTCATCTATATGATCTTCAATGAACTGTCTTTTACCATGAAGAACAACCGACCATTTATCATTTGCAGGATCATCGATATAAAATACTTGTTTCGCCTGTGATGCCAATATGAATGGTTCACCCTTCTCGCCAATCTTTTCAAAGTTCACTAACGTGAAACCTAATTCATCCACTATAACTCCTTTGTTGTTGTCAACCCAATTATATTTAAAGAGCGGAATTCTGAAATCTACATAGTCAAACTCCCATATGTCTTCAATGACACCGTAATATGACATTTTAGCTTCACGTGGACTTTTATCCTTTGCGCTTGCAAAAAACAATGAAGACGCTTGAAGGGTGACCCCGCTGTTTTGGACGACACTCTTATCATCTTGACGCTTTGTGTAATTTGAGAAACCATTTATGTCAAACCCTTCATAAGACATAACATTCAATTTTGGTTTAAAGGTGAGGCATTTGATGGTTTCAGTAACATTATCTGGCGTTTGAGATAGTTGATGTAAGACTTTATCTTCAAACCACTTAATAAATGTCTTGTTATGCTCTCTAGCAAGCCACATTGAATTGGATCGAGGATATTGTCTCTTGATGAAATTGGTATGTTCCTCGATATAAACACTCACTTCGTCGATGTTGTGTAAAATATACAAGTGACTTTGCTCCAACTGCTCACGGCTGATTACTTTCACCCATGATCCCAAAACTCCTTTGCCAAAATGCTCCTCAATATTCTTGTCATTCACGAGAGCGTCATTACCACTCAGAAAGTCATTGCAAAAATCTATAACCTCTCTCGCCACATAACCCTCAATAATACTCCCTTCAGGCCGATAACGGTTTCGAACATTACCTTTAAAAATGCTCATGTATCGTTCAAATGGATACATCTAATGCAAGAAAACTGGTCCCAATATTTTCACTTCCCTAGTCAAGTGGACAACAAGATGTACCATGATATCAAAGAACGACGGAGGAAAATACATCTCAAACTGACATAGGGTAACAACCACTTCTCTTTGCAAATTATCGAGAGTATCAGGGTCAATAACTTTGCTGCACATACTGTTGAAAAAGAAACAAAGTATGGTGATTGCAAACCTTACATGCTTCAGCAATATAGATCTAATTGCCACAAGCAATATTTGTTGCATTAGAGTGTGACAATCATGAGATTTAAGACCTATCAACTTCAGATCTTTCATTGATACCAATGTACGGATGTTGGATGAGTAACCCTGTGGCACCTTAACATTTACCAAGCATTCACAAAATGCTTTCTTCTCCTTTCTAGACAACGTGTAACAAGCGGGAGGTAAGTATGTTCTCCGATCGCTACTAACTACTTCTGTTAATTATGTCCTTATTCCCATTTCACGTAGGTCCATTCTGGATTTTATCCCATCTTTAGTCTTACCTGGTATATTCAACAGAGTACTGATGACACTATCACATACATTTTTCTCAATGTGCATGACATCGATACAATGCCTGACTGTCAAAGAACTCCAATAAGGAAGATCCCAAAATATCGACTTCTTATTTAATAAAGACTTGTCACTCCTTGTGGACATCGTACATTGTGATCTCTTACCAAATTCATTGGCGATGTCTTTCACTCTTTCATAAACATCCTTCCCTGATATAGGTTTAGGTGCACTACGTTCCTCATTCCGTCCATTATATGCTTTGCGCAACCTACGATACAGATTAAATTTTGGAAGAAACCTTCGATGACCAAGATATACAGTCTTTCCGCCGTGTTTTATTCATATTGAATCAATGTTCTCTTCACATATAGGACACACTTTAGATCCTTTGACACTATATCCAGACAAATTCCCATATGCTGGAAAGTCATTCACAGTGAAAAACAACATAGCGTGCAAACAAAATGTCTCTCTTCATGAAGCATCATAGGTCATCACACCTTCACCCCAGAGCTTCTTCAAGTCATCAATCATAGGTTCAAGATAAACGTCGATATCATTTCCAGGTTGTTTAGGGCCCGATATCAAAGACGACAGCATAACATACTTATTTTTCATACACAACCAGGGAGGAAGATTGTATATAATAAGCATAACTGGCCAAGTGCTATGTTGGCTGCTCAATGTCCCATACGGATTCATCCCATTTGTACAAAGCCCAAGTCTTAGATTCCTATCCTCTTCACCGAATTCAGGGTACAATAAATCAATCTTCTTCTACTGTGGGGAATCAGACGCATGTTGTAGGATCCCATCATTATTTTTCTTAACATCTGCATCCCACCTCAAATTCTTCGCATCTATAGGATTGGCAAACAAGCGTTGAAACTGTGGTATTATAGGTAGATACCACATCACCTTGGCGGGAGAACTAGTTTTGGACTCCCCCGAAGTCGTCAATTTATACCTTGACGCACTACATTTCAGACAATCTTTCAAATCCACATAGTCCTTTTGAAATAATACACAATCATTCTTGCATGCGTGTATCTTCTTGGCCTCCATTCCCATTGGGCACAATAATTTCTTTAACCGGTATGTTAAGATCGGCAACTCGTTTCCTTCAGGAAGAATTTCTTTCAACAAAGACAACAATGACGTGAAGCTTTTATCGCTCCATCGATTGTTAGCTTTCAGTTTATACAATCTCAACACAGCGCTAAGCTTCGTAAACTTACAACCCGTGTATAACGGTATCTCAGCATCATGCACAATGTTTCTAAACATGGGAGGTGGATCAGTTTTGGTGTGCTCTACCCCATAATTATCCAGCATCGCATCAATGATGTCTACTGAAACTGATTCGTTCACATCTACGTCATCGAAGGCAATTTCTTCTTCCACACAAGCACTGCTATCGACATCCATTGGTTTCGAGTTTGAAATCTCTCCATGCCAGTGCCATTCTGTATAGCCTTGTACAATCCCGTTGCACATGACATGACTTCTGATTTCGTCACCAGTACTGACTTTCAAGTTGTTACCGCAATTCCTACATGGACAGTAGAACCTATCTTCAGGTTGTTTCCTATGTTCCTCGGCAAATCTAATAAACTGATCAAGACCAGAAATAAACTCTGGGGTGCAGCGATTGCGAATGGACATCCATGATCTATCCATTCTATGATCAAAGAGAAAATAAGTATATATTACAACAAGATTAGGGTCTAGGGTTAACAAATACATGTGTTGTCATTCTTATATATAATAAATGTGTACCACCTATCCCATTCTTGAACACCTAATCTCACTAGTAAGTGTATAATGTGTATTGGGTTTTCAAGAAAATTTCGGCATCATTTCCTCGCTGTTCTCCAAGTACATATGTACTTAGAGAACAAACGGGAAAATGCTACCGAAATTTCCTTGAAAACTCAATACACATTATACACTTACATCCTAAGTGAGATTAGGTGTTCAAGAACAATCCCAAACCGGGGACTATCCAAGATTAACTCCTAATGAGTAAATCTTGGACGGGTTTCTAGGCCAACAAATACATATGATGTCATTCTTATATATAATAAATGTGTATAAACTACAGGAAACATGGTTAATCCTAATATGTAGAGAATTATTAAATAATAAATCAAGAATTCAATAGTTTCAAACATGCAATAATTCACAATGCTATTGATAAAAAAAAATCACAATGCAATGTTATATCAATGTTCCTCAATATATGTATTTGTTGAAAATAAGTTGTATTGGATAGACCCATAATGGAAGTGATCATTGAAAAAATACTAGACAATCATATTTTGTTTCATATATAATGTTCAATTTAAATAAACACTCCCTTAGAGGATCTAATATTATGCACAAAGTCATGTCTTAAATACTATGGAAAAATATATATTGATTCAAGATCACAACTCACATGCAGGTAGACATCAAATCCACTCTTAATAATGTATTAAAGGACTAATCAAGTAAAAATGACACCAATACTAGAGTCGGGTCAGACAAGAACCCTACAGAATTCAACATTGGATACAATAAATGAAGATGGAGACTAGACTGTACGGTACTCTTAGTTGCAATAGCACACACATAGAAACCAGTGGATCAACCAAAGTAGAAACAGAGATGGAGACCAGACTATAAGGTACTCCTACAGGTCACACACATAGCACACACGCAGAAACGGAGATAGTTCCATTACCTTTGATTGTCCGGAGCAGCGGCAGAAGGCAGCAGGAAGGTGACGCCGGAGTTGGAGCAGTTAGAGAGCAGGCCTCCGGACTTGGTCGGAGCAGTAAGAGAGTAGGCCGTCGGAGGCGCCGGAGCAGCAAGAGAGCAGGCCGCCGGAGAACAAGAGACCAGGCCACTGGAGTAGCGAGCGGCGGCGGCAGAGGAGCAGAGACCAGCAAACGGCGAGCAGTAGGTGGCCGGCGGCGAGCAAGGAGAACGGCGGCGGCGGCGGCGAGCAAGGAGAACAGCGACAGTGGGCGGCGGCGCGGAGGGAGTCTGCTTGCTCATCGGAATCGCCATACCCTAAGCCGATTGCAATGAAACAGAGAGAAAGGGGAAGAGTCGGGCTCGCTCGCGCGCTATTAAGTTAACATTCGGTGTCGGTTATTAAACAAAATCGACACATAAAACTAAAGGTGTCGGTTAACCACAAAAACCGACACCTGTTCTCAATGATAATCGTCGGTGTTAACTAGAAAAAAATCGATGTCTATCTACATATGCCGATTAAAAAATTTATTCTCGATTAATGACTATAGTCATCGGTTTCTTTAAAAATCCGACGCTCAAAGGGTGTGAAAAATTTTCCGCGAACAACGGGGGAAAACCCATAAGTGTCGGTCATTGTTGTAAAACCGACGATCAAAATGTGCCTAATTTCTGTTTCGCGAATAACCTTTAGTCGTCGGTTTATTAGTTAATGACCGACGTCATATGTTAAATTTTGGAGGTAATTTTTTCCCTGGAAATTTTGGATTTGGCGGTTAATTTTAGACGTCAGTTTTTTTATTAAGGAACCGACACCAAATAAAAGCGATACCCATGTCTGGTCGCCCTTCACAGATTGATGTCGGTTTATTTCATAAACCGACGCTTTATTGTTTAGGTGTCAGCGTATTTATGCAACCGACGTCTTTAAAAGTGACGTTATAAGCCATTTCTGTAGTAGTGCCAGTTCATGAGTGTATTGCATTTTGATACTCTTCTTGTAATACGTTTTTGGATATAAAAATAAATATTATGTGACAATGTATGCAACGTGATTGTTTTGTGCCATATCTTATATAAACAAACACTAGCATTTTTTTTAAAATTTATGTGGGCACCCGCGGGCAACTCGTAACCCGCTGGATCGGATTTGGATTTGTCTTTATTCCGCCCGTTTAGAACTACATCTTTTTGACCCGCACCCGCGAGACCCAAATCCGCAACGACCCAATCCAAACCCAACCCACCCACCCGTTTGACGGGTCTACAACGGATCATTAAAGTTTTTTTCATACAATGTCATGTCTCAAATTCTTCTTCGTATTTGTTTGTAAATTCCCAAAAGCATCCCCTAGGGGGATGACGATATCAAGGCACACCTAGTGGGTTCTTTGGACTATGTTGAAGTAAGGGATGTATATATAAAAAAATATTGCAGCCACAAAGAGTTTAGGTAATTTATAATCCAAGTTTATTGCTTAAAGTAAGAAAATTAAAGTGTTGTTTTTGAAGCATAACCCTTGCATTTTGAATCCTCACACCCATGATTTTTAAAAGCTATGTCTTTCATGTATCTAACACCCAAACTTGAATATATATAGTAGTCTAGCCCCATTGGAAGGCATAATTGACCATTATGTTCATGTGATGTGGTTTTGCTTATTTCAAATGGCGAAGGTGAGGACGTGTGTGTGTCATGTATCCGCGAGCAAATCCAAATGGGTCAGTCCGTATCAAAAGTATAAAACCGAGTGCAATAATGTGTCTTGGATCCCGCATGTAAGTGGGTGTGGAATGCATACAAGGCTTGGTTTTGCTACATAAATGCCTGCCTTGTTTGTCCTCATATTTTGCATAGATGGCATCCCCGACATACATAGGATGCATCTTAATTATATCTCCTAATTACTTGTTGCCCGTTTGATGATGATTGAATGGCATATATATGACGGGAAAGAAACGCAGTGGAGAATCTATAAAATATAAGGGATACTTCCTATTTTGCATAAATGTTGTGTAAGCACGTTTCTTAATTTAGTTCTTCTCTTTTCTCGACTAGAGTTGTCATCCTATGAAGAATGGATCGGAGATTGTCTTCTTGTTGTTGCTACGTATGAATACCTTCTCAGTGGCTTTATAATATGATATCCCATAGGGATAGCATGCAGTGGCAGAGCTACATACAAGGTTGGTCAGGCATGTGCTTACTCATAATTTTGTATCATGTATTAGTTTTGTATGGAGATTGAGTCATGACAGAAGAAAATTTGGTATAGTACCCTACGTGCCCCCCCCCCCCCCCCAATTTCCTGGCTACACCAGTAATAACAAAATGCATTCTTTTGCACCAAAGTATGATCACTGAACTCTTAGAGATGGTGCTTCTCGCATGCATCCAGAGTCTTCAATCTCAGTTACAGTTTTATTGTGCAAGTCACGATGCATATACAACCATTTTAAGAGTTATATACCATGGATGCACTTCTGTCGATTACACTTTTTCTATTCCCAATGCTTGGAAACTACATTATGAAACCTATTTCCAATATGTCTATTTTTTCGGACAATCTGCCTACTTCCGGTGTATATAAGATTGAGTAGTTTTCTTTCGCCACTACAAACAATAGGAAGACAATATATATTGCCTCGAATCTTGCTGATGTATAGGATGTCTTGTCCAAGCGGAAACCAAAAATAGATTTTGTCACTTATGATGACGCCAAATAAAGCTCTGTATGTGCCATTGATAAAACAGTCTCTAATAAACTATCCAACACCAATTCCTTCTGCAAAACACCTTGTATATCTGATAACATATCAGAAAGAAAAAAAGTTCATACTAGCAGAAGCCTTAATTAGTAATGGCGTTGTTGATCATTTGGGCAAGTTTGGCGACAAGGATATAACCTTCTAAATACACATGTTTCACGCTCTATCATACGATGTTAAGAATAATGTAAAGACAGATTTACAAACATCATTTAGCTCTACTTATCTAATAGAAGAAGAAAAAAAGTTGAATTGTTGATTGACTTAAAAATTGTCTAAATATAAGAGGAAGACTATGACACTTGATGAAATAGTAGTCTGCATCCTTATCAAAGACCAAAATTGGTCAAAGGAGAAAAATTAGACGTAAGGAGATTGTGTCTCGTGTCAATATAGTTGAGAGTGATGTGAACCATGACAAGTATGAATGTCATTCATTAATCACATAAGGAAAGTGGAATAAATTCAATACATGAGATAACAAATTAAGTATTTCGAAAGGTCAAAATATCAAGGGCCGCAAGGATTTTTAGAAGATGGTATCTTGTTGTTTTGTTTTTGGTAAATACTAGCAACACACGTGTGCATATGCACGTGCCTCATTGAACATGTTTATTTTAAATATTTAAAAAATAAAACCTCCCAAAAGGATAATGGTAATTGTGTCCATTGATCAGATTTATCTTATATTAAACATTTTAAAAATAAAACTCTCCAAAAATATAATGATAATCCTCGTAACCGTCCAAAAGGATAATGATAATCATGTAGAAAATTTAAAAATGTGTTGTTTACTGACTCCTCAACGCACGTTCGAAGAGACGTGACAACTGATTTTATCATGAAAGAGAAAATATAAAATTAAACAAATATAAAAAAAGTTGAGAAAATGTGTGAGAAGAGAGAGAATCAAGGAGAGTGCAGCGTGAACTCGTTCTTTTTATACTAGTATAGACTAGTATAGATGTGCAACATGCTTTGAATGCAAGTGTAGGAAGACACAATAAGGACATCATTTAACAATCACAAGTCACAACAAGAACATTATTTCTATAAAGACGTCCTTTTTTAGTTATCATGGATACTAATTATTAATGAAAATATATAGATCTAAACTCATATCTAGAAACTAAATAATTGATTTCTGACGATCAATATTAAAATGGTAAAAAAGAAACATGTCCTTTTTCCCTTTTTACAAAATCTCACAGTCAAATCTCACATCATATAAATATACATATTTGATCAAATATCACGTTACATAAATACACATACTTAAACATGTTTTTCTCTTTTTTACAAAACCTCATAATCAAATTTCACATTGAATAAATACATATATTTAATCATTAACCATCATCGCTACCTGATTCAATGAAGTAATCTCATCTGAGAGCTTGTTGGAATATAATCAAACCTTATTGCTTAAATTTATAGTTTAATTTACACCCGATTACAAGTACACAAAGGAAACAAACTTTTTGAATAATTCCAACCAAAAAAGAGAGAGTATAGAGACAGATGTAATATAAATTGTTCTATCTAAACCTTCACTATTACGATCTCTTTATCGAATGATATTGTATTTATAAAAATTTGAACAAGCAACGTCAGTTTCATGTAGATCTTTAGTGAATGAAGAACTCTGTCTCAGTCTAGGTAAATATCCATCAGTAGTATATTAGGCATATTGAACTAAAAAGAATCTATAGAGTTATTTTACAAGTCAAACATGTAATTCTAGCATAAAATAACATAATATTATAAAAGCAGGCTAATTCAGAGGAAAGTAGTCACTTTCATCAACATGTCTACAAGCTTTTCCTCCAATAGTACATTTATTAACATCTAGGAAATTACCAAGTACATCTATAAACACAATCAATTCATGAGAGACATATCATCTGAGACACTACAAATTCTAAGTTTTATTTATCATTATGAATGACATTGAGACCATGATTGTCTTTCAACCAGTCAGACAAGGAACATATCATATAGTCAAGAATCCAAAGATCACAAAACAAATGGATATAAAACCAATTAAATCGTACAACGATCATAAGTTTCATATAATGCAGTAAAGTAAGTAATAGATTTATCACGTGACATATAATTGATTTTACTTATTATCAAATATTGCTAATTCGGTTCATACTAAGTATGTACATTAAGACAACAAACTATCTTTTAAAGGCACAACAAATAGTTCACACACACACACACATATAGAGAGAGAGTCAGGCTAGAATACCCTCGAGTGTATTCAGAGCAGAATACACTCAAGTAGTTTTTTATGATGCAATATTTTTTTTCAAAAATATAATTTGTTGATCTTCTTAAACATGTTTTGAACAGCTCATATGCAAAATTTGAGCACATTTAGACATTTATAGGTCATGTTATAAAGACCACAAAAATTATGCATTTCAAATTAGTTTCGTGCATTGATTTTGTTGCCCTTAGATGAGTGACTTACACTCATCCAAATGGGCTCAAAATTTATATGTAGCCTAGTTATAGTATGACGGTGAAGATAAATGGTTTATATTTTACAAAAAAATAGTCCTAATATGCAAACACACTTGAGTGTATTCGTGCGATGTGTACACTCGAGTATATTCTAGCCTGACTCTCTCTCTCTCTCTCTCTATATATATATATATATATATAAATATATATATATATATATATCGAGAGAGAGAGAGGTCATGCTAGAATACACTCAAGTGTACAGATCACACCGTACACCCCAATGGTATTTACTTATCTAGACCATATATTTGCATATTCTAATCTAATGGTCTTCATTGTTTCAATAATAAAAGACCACATGAAAATTTGATCCCATTTGGATGAGTGTAGTTCACTCATTCAAGGACAATAAAAGTGACACACACAACTAATTTGAAATGTATGATTTTTTTAATATTTTAGACGGATGACCTATAAGTGTTTAAATGAGCTCAAATTTACTATATAGTATAACCTTAAAATATTTAAGTAGTTCAATAGTTTAGTTTTCCAAATTGTTACTTCATGATGAAAAACAATTAAGGTGTATAGCATCTCTAGTACACCCGAGTGTATTCTCGCTTAACTCTCTCTCTCTCTCTCTCTCTCTATATATATATATATATATATATATATATAATCCCAAATCAGATGCATACATCACATGAGTTATATTATATGGGCTGATTCAATATGGAGTATTATCAACATATAAGCATTATACAAACATCATTAAGATGCTAATAACTTCCATACAATAACCTTGATTTTCATCCTCACTCATACATCACCATAAATAAAAGAATAATAAAAGGCTGACTACTACCTATTAAATCCTCTCTAGACACTTGTACAAACTATTCATGTTGATAGCTTGCTTCATGATCCTCATATTACGAAGTACATGTAGCTACAAAATTGTTTGAATAGAGTGTGGGCTATTGTCTCAATTTATGGAAAGCCGCTAACTAGCTAGTCTAATCCATATATTAAGGACTATATTAGCTACGTATAGGAGAGTAAAACATGGCAGTTAGGGGTGAGAAAATTTCATCTGAACGGTAAAACCAGATCAAATCGGTCAGTTTGGTCTAATCTGGTTTGGTCCGATATTGGACCGTTTCAAAGTTTGATCCAGTTTGCGATACAAAAATTTAATTGGACTCCTCAAAACTCTCAAAACTTAGGAACTTGGGAGGAGATCAGAGCACTAGTCTTAACTACATGTATCAGTGATTCCACAAGGGTTGATTAATTGAGTTGTATTGGGTACCACCATAATCTCTAGTTAGGTTTTGGTACCAAAATGTATTGAGAGGACCATACTTGCTAGCCTTTTACCATGTACCCCAATGAGACACTCTGACTGCCTCATAATGGACTCTATTACCAATGGTATTCACATTTATTAGTTCACGTTATGAACTTCAAGATGAATTCTTTGATGTTCATGACATCTAGAGTCTAGTTTATTCTTTAGTTTTATTTATCATTGATCTAGTACACATATATTAAAATTGCTTATCTAAAACAGTTACTCATTTTTATGTGCACTAAATTGCAAATAAGCCACTAACTTGCTATACTAAACACCACATGAATTCAAATAATTTAGCATTACTAAAAATACTTAATGGATATATAAATGTAAAATGTTGAATCATATCTAGAAGTAACCAAGCAAATGAATCATATTTTTGGGGGAATTTATTTTACTATTGTAGAAATCCAGCAAATATGGGCAGACCAGAGCCTCTATATTCTACTATGTCATAGTCACACAAGATATATGAAGGATTTACAATTCTTAAAACATTGAAATACTATCAATTTTCTAGCTATTTCACCTATTCATGCATTGGAAAATTGAGTTTAGGCAAACTGAGTCGAGACTGGGAAATAAGCAAAACATGGTATGTATGTTCTTCATATTTTTTTCTATATTCTATAAAATCATGGTTGATTAATTATTTTTCACTCACCTCCACTTCTATTCTAGGTATTAAGCTTGAAACTAGGTTGCCGCAATCCAGAACTATAAATTAAAATTATAGTTTCCACTTCCTTCTAATAATTCATCAATATGCTTGTTTGTAGACGTCAAGAGGAGTAGGTAAAGGGAAATAAAGAGATTCAAATAAGTTTGACCACTAGTTTCTACATAGGAAAAAGGAAAGAAGGGAAGAAGAAGCCATCAAAAACTATCTACCTAAAAGGATCTTAGATATATTTTAGTTATTCAATATTTTTATTTGGGTTTTCCCTTTTTTCCCAAAAATTACCTCCTTTGTATCCATCGCTTGTATTCATCAGTAGGTCAATGTTGTGGTTAAAGCACCCAAGACATTGTGGTTTGACCCCACGTAAAATGATGGAAGGATGTCAAAGTGGGTGGTTGATGTGTGTTGTAGTGCTTGATCAGACGCTACTTCAATTCTGATATACCAGTTAGAGCACCCTGCTTCTATAAGAGTGACCTACTATGGTAAAATGGGCTTCAATCATTTCCTTCTATCGATCTGAAGCACCCGTCAATTGGTGTCACATTTTATATTTTAAAAAAATTGGAAACTATTTTTAAAACGCATGTACAGAGTTTATATATATATATATATATATATATATATATATGATTTTTATCTCTTTCCAAGTTTAATCAGAATATACACACTGATTGTAATCTTTGATTTAGACAAATTGCATATTAATATATAGTTATTCATTGATTAACCATACCATTATGGAAAATGGCATGTAAAGTTCTGAGATAAGATTGGTGTTTTATAACCCTAATTTTACAAAGAAGATAAGGTTGTGGCAATCTCCCCCTTAAGAAAAATATTGTCTCAAAATTCTTAGTAGATGAAAGAACATTTGTTACACATATTAGACTCTAACTCTTGCATAGCCTTCTCAACACCATATTTCTCCACATGACTCTCATTGGAGGTATTTTCCTTTCAAAGAGTTATATATGTTGCAGTTAAAATCTGCATGGGGACTTTAACGTTAGAAGACATATTCCATCAACTATAGTGACTCTAGGTTAATGATTGTTTATGTTACTCCTTGATATTCCTTTATTATGTGTTGACAACACATTTTTTCCACTCATTCAATGATAACAATCAGATAAACTCTCTTACTAGTGATAAAATTGGTCATATGTATTCCTTTTTTTCAAAATATTTTTCCCAAAAAAGCACCTATTTATTTAACTCATTCATCCATTTCAACCTATAGAGGGTTAAAGGATAGAAGATATCCTTTTTATGAACTTAAGTATAAATTGGCCTTCACTTGATATTTTATAAGATTTTTCCTATAAATTGACAAATTAAACTCTACATGAAGAAAAAAATCCAATTCCAATCCTGGTTTGAAATTCATTTATTTTGAATATTTCAATTACATATATTTATAAAAAGGAGAAAATAGTGAATTTAAGACTTGCCTAAAGTTTTCATATCGCTTCCTCTCATCTATTTTAATTTTAATTTTATTTCTCAAGACACATTCTCACGCATAAAAAATAAATTTCCCATATATCATGAATTCAAAAGTTTTCTTGAAGGTAGAAACTTGAAAAGGGAATTTGAGACATGTTTCCCAACAACAGTGTTGGTATATCGTAGTGTTCTACCCATGTGGTAGACATGGTGGAGTCTTATGTTCTTCTACTAGATGCTCTATGTGGAACATTGTAATATGTGAGCCTCATAGCAACAACTTCTAGTTTTTATTTCCTATTGTTGTTTAGAAGATGATCCATATCACAAAATCTCTTTTCATGGTGTTGACCCCTTTGAGCCTCCAAACAACTATAATACTCCCCTTACCATCACTAACCTTTTCCTATTTTGACTCTCTTGAAGAAAGAGAGTGAAATATCATATTTTTCCTTACTCTTGAACTATTCTTGTCTAGAAATCTTTTTTTAAATTGACAGATTCTGATACATTGGGAGGTTGTATAAATGGTAATGAGGAACAAAGGTCCTCTAGATATAGTGAAATTCCTCTTATTGTTCATTTATATACTAGATTATATCATGTTTTAAATGTTTATCTAGGGTTTATGTTAAAGAAAATAGTCATGTCAAGACAACTTATGTATTGCTAAAATTATGACAACTTGATGTAATTGTTCATGTACTTGTCCATAACATAACTGTTGGTATATTTGATATGGTTGTATCTGATCTTTTTCTTGTCTCATAGTCACACTTAGGTGGGGCTCCTATAACCCACTTAAGTGGCCTCACTCCTATATATAGACAGGATATGTACTCTCTTTTTACTTACTGAATAAACACTTATTTCTACATGTACTATCTTTTTTTTGTCCATTTTGTTCTGAACGTTGCATACAACCTAATATATGTAGCAAAAATTGTTGATTCCCTTAGTTGTTTTTTAACCTTTGGCTCGTATGATTTTATTTTATAGGGTTGGAGGAAATTGATAATGATTGGGCAAGGAGTACATTTTGGTGATCTCTACTACTTATCCACCCCCCCCTCAAGCCAATCACATGCCCTTCTTACCTTTGCACCCCTTTAGCTTAACATTTGTCGTGGCCATCTACCTTTAGACAAGTTTAAACTATCGGATAGTTCTTTATCTTTCTGCTCTTCTATTTCTTGTAATGCTTGTCAGATAGGAAAAGATCATCGTGTGTCCTTCCCGACCCATACTTGTAAACAATCATCCCACATGTTTGACTTGGTTTATAGTGACATTTGTGGTCCATTCAAGACTACTAGATACAATGGCTATCAATACATTTGTACGTTTGTGGATGACTTCTATAGAATGACATTGATTTATTTACTTCAAACTCGTGATGAAGTTTTTACACTAAAAGTTAATTTTAACTAAGTTTTCCCCTACCATCAAGATTATGTGAATCGACAATGCCCTCGAATCTACCCAAAAGCTTGCAGCCTCTTGATGTGTGTATTTTATATCATCTTTTGGACCATTTTCGGTTACATTTTCAAACTGTCTGCACCCAATAATCACTCTTAATCATGCTAGACTTTTATACTTTATTGTTATCTTTACTTACTCTATGGTTTTGAATTGTAGGTACCACATTTTAGCATCAAAATAGGGAGAAAATAACATCATATCATCCATCAACACATTCCCCAATCATGTAAATATTTAAAAAATCAATATTTTTTATAATGGTAGTGACACGTCGTGTCCAGAAAAAGACACAATGTGTCCAAACCAGGCACGCCGTGTCTCAGTCCAAAACTTGAATCTAGAACTCCCTCAGCTGCAGTAACACACCATGTATAAATTTAGATAAGCCATGTCCCAGTCCAAAATTTGAATCTAGAACTCCCTAAATTGTAGAAACACGCCATGTCTAAATTAAGACACGTTGTGTGACTTTCTAGAACTTAGACCATGCTTTACTTATCGCATTGAACACGCCCTGTGACCTACAGATTTCACTCAAATGTGAATTTAACTACCTCATACTTATATATACGACCCCAAGTCATCTTGGGATAGTTATAACAAACTATTTTGGGCCATTTGGAGTAGGACTCAAGCAAGTGAGAGCCAGGCAGAGTTGGAGGCATTCTAAGGGAGAAAAATTGATTTCTCGAGAGGGAAACTTCTTCTTCTTCCTTCTTCTTCAACAATTACAATAGGGATATCTATTCTCTCCACTCTGGAGTGAAGCTTTCTGGAGAGTTTCTAGTAATAAGGATGTATTTGCGAGTCCTTAAACAAAGTTCCAACTCTGACTTACTTCTCCACAGACATCTGAGTTTATTTTCCTCTATTATGATGTCTAGCCATGTTCTCTACTACTTGTATCTGACATCTACAACCATGGTGAGTAGATCTATACTTCTTGGGCATAAGGGAGTAACTCCCATGTCATAACTATGTTGAACATGAATTTCATATATAATTCCAGTTGTTTCACGGTTCTAAGGTTCATCGGTGTTCAATTCTTCTCACATACTTTTCTGGCCACTTTGTGTATAAGATTTATGCTCTTTGTATAATCTGGGAAGATATGCATAGGAGTACAGAGATGCACTTTAGCTGCACTACCTTGACTACAAGAGTGGTTTGGATGTGTTGGGGAGTAAAGATTTGTAGTCTAGATCTTAGTATATCTGTGGGAGTGGCATACAAAGTTAGGACTATTCTACACTACTGAGAGGTGGGTGTAGGATACAAACCTTCCTTGTGTTATTTCTATCTTTGTGGATAATTATTGCTCTTCATGTTATGATATGTATGTGAAACCTTATTCTCAAGAATCCCCAATCCAATTTGATCCTTAATACAAATGATTTCTATTTTCATTTGTTTCTATTTAATTTCTTAGTTAACTAAACAAAACCTCTCTTGTTAAAAATATCTAGATTGTTGAAGTTTAATACTCTTGATCCTAACAATGCCTTACTCCTTGGATGACCTCGATAATACTATATGCACCCGTATAGGTTCAGGGTAATGCTCGACTTATAAATATTAAAACTTGTGTATTTGAGCACAACAAGTTGTTGGCATCTTTGCTGGGAGCATTGGTATATTTTTGTTAGAGTAAGAGATGTTGACTACTAAGCAAGACTATATCACACTGTCACCTGTCATATTTGCCATCATTTTTTTCATAATGATCATCATCATTATCATATTGTTGTATCTTCCATTTCTTTATACTTCACTCACCTTTACTTGCAAGATTGTATGAAGCAATCCAAAAGGGGTTTTGAACCTTCCACATTTCTAGATCCTGAAATTGAGCATTATGTTAGTAACCTTCAAAAATCAAGAAGAGGTGAACCTCAAACAACTTTGGAGGAATAATAACATCCATCACCTTCATTGCCACCATATTCACCTGAAAATACAACCCAACAAGAAGAACAAATCATGGAAGATGATCATCCCCTAAAGGACTTCGTTGTTCCAGCTGCTACAAATATCAATGGGGCTATCAATATCCTACAAATCTAGGCAAATGATTTTTATATTAGCCCCACTATTATACATATGATACAACATAACTAGTTTGGAGGGATGCCAATGGAGGATCTGAACCTCCATATTGCTGAATTTCTACAATTTCTAGGCACTTTCAAGATAGATGGTGTTCCTACTGATGTAGTTTGTCTTCTTCTTTTCCCCTGCTCTTTAAGATATAGAGCCAAGGTGTGGCTCTATTCTTTTCCAAGAAACTCTATCACGAGTTGGGATAAACTCCTCAAAGTTTTCTTAGCCAATTTCTTTCCACCAAACAAGACTACAGAATTGAGGAGTCAACTCATCAATTTTTCTCAAAGGCACAGAGAGACTTTGTATGACACATGGAAAAGGTTCAAAGACGTTCATATCTTTGTCCACACCATGGTTTAAGCAGCTAGCTTCTATTGCAAACTTTATATAATGTCTTATTATACAATACAAGAATATTTATTGATGTCGTTGTTAATGGTGCTTTAATGAACAAATCATACATGAATGCTTATGCCACTATTGAAGACATGGCACTTAATCATTGCCAATGGTGTCAAGACTGGAGCATCCAACCTTCTTCTTCAAGCTCTATTTTCAGAAAGCAAGTTGCTGAAGTAATTTGTAATGCATGTAGAGTAGTAGGACACACTCCTTATTCATGTTCTATCACACCATCACAATTTGAAGAGATACCAAAACTCAACAACAATGTCATCTGCAATTTCATCCAGCAATAATAACATTTGCAGCCGAAGTCAAGTTTTGTTTCCATGCTTGAGACCTTTGTCTCAACTCAAATTCAGCAAAATGATGCACTTCACCAACAAAGGGAGCTGCTAAAGGGTGCTATTTTACAAATTTCTTCTAAGGTGGATGGAATTGACACATACTAGGATGCTGGAGAATCAAATTGCTCAACAAGCACTTTCCAATCAAAAAGCACCCTCTATTTTCTTGCCTAATCAACCATAAATAGATTCAAGGGAGACATTCATGTAGGTTACTTTGAAGAGTGGAGTTGCTATGGGAGAATCTTATTCACCATCAAATACAATATTATATGAAGTTGTTGACTCTGATGTAGGCAATGCAACTAAAGCTCAAAAGAAAAAATATGCATATGCTTCAAAGGATGATTTGTCAAACAAGTCAAGTGCCCACTTGCAACACATTTTTGATACAATACTCATTGATGACAAAATTCTCTTTGAATCTGATTTTCATTATTTTGAAGAAAAGAATGAAGGGACAAACAAAAAGGAAATCCAAAAGACTATTCCTATTACAAATCACAAGCGTCAATCTTTGGGCCAAATATAATATATAATGACAAATAGGTGTAGATCCTTAACACAACAATTTATAGCCTCAAATCAAAGCAATGGACCTCCCTCTTGATCATTCACCATGATAGGTATCCAATTTCTATCTTCTTGAGTTTGTTATATGCAATGAGGACACTGCAAATTTCAAGCTTAGGGGAGAGAGCAATCAGACAGTAGTTGTTCTTTTTGTTTTTCTTTTCCATTTTTATTTTCCTTTCCTAATTAATTGAAAAATCTATGCATGAACATGATGATCTATTCTTGTTTGGGTAGAAATTAAATCCCTTCTAACTAAACCATGTACCCATGGAGATGATAGTTGAAGAACCCTAGCATGCACATCCAACAATTTAATGAAAGCAATAGGCCAACCACTCGTGTTGCCATGATATTTTTGCACTAGCATGTTTTTCATTTTCTCACTCTTATGTCAATGCAAGTGATGGTTTAAATGCTTTGGATTAATCAATTTTATAGTCTTGTATAGCATTTTTGATTATTTTTCCAAATCTTTACTGTGTTTTTCACCAACCCCGTGATGAAAATGTTTACAAATAAAGGAATTATAGGTTTTGAATCACCTATCTACATGACCCTTCTTCTCTTTGAGGATATGACTAGCCTAGGACTGTGAGGCTCCAAGGAGGAACTTGAATCATGTTTATAAAGGGATATTTGTTTGCTCAAAATAAAAAAAATCTCTTCCCTACAAAATATGGCTAAGTTGCCAAAGTAATCTCCTAAACCAATGAAGGTAATGAATTATGTCAAAAAGAGGGTCAATAAACCCCAAATGGCATTCCATGTGCGCGTAAACCTACATTAGAATCCAAGTGTTGTATCCAAAGCTTTTAATTTTAAAATCTTAATGCTTATGAAGGAGTCATTGCAGGTTTGCTGATGTCAAGCCAAAATTTTAATTTTATTCATCTCTATAATCAAAAGAGTTTAGTCCCATATTCACTACATTTTTGGCTTGTCATCGTAACTCTGTACATTGCTATCTTGTTGATTTTTCCAAAGCAATTTGACCACCTTTTAAACTTAACTTTCAATTTTAAGCGATTGAAATGAATCCATGTCTAGTTGCAATATCCTGACAATGATTGACATGCTATGATTGAATTCTTCCATCTCATGGAATTGATGTATGTGCCATGCTATTTCTTCAGCTATGTATCTATGTTTGTTTTTGCTTGAGGACAAGCAATGGTTTAGGCTTAGGGTGATTTGATGTGCGTATTCGATATCATCTTTTAGACCACTTTTGGTTGCATTTCCAAATAAGTTTCACTCGATACTCACTCTTAATCGTGCTGGATTTTCCACTTCATTATTATCTTTACTTGCTCTATGGTTTGGATTGTAGATACTACATTTTGACATCAAAATGGGGAGAAAGCAACATCATATCATCCATCAACACATTCCCCAATCATGTAAATATTTAGAAAATCGATGTTGCTAAAACTGACAGTGACATGCCGTGTCCAGAAAAAGACAGGCTATGTCTGAATTTAGACACGTCATGTCCCAATCCAGAACTTGAATCCAGAACTTCCTCAATTGCAGCAACACGCCGTGTCTAAATTTAAACACGATGTGTCCCAATCCAAAACTTGAATGCAGAACTCCCTGAATCGCAACAACACGTCGAGTCTAAATTAAGACACACTTTGTGACTTTCTAAAACTTGGATCAAGCTTCAGTTATTGCATTTAACAAACTGTGTGACCTGCAAATTTCACTCAAATGCAAATTTAACTACCTCACACTTATATATACGACCCAAGATATCTTGGGACAAATGTGATGGACTATTTTGGACCATTTGGAGAGGGACTCAAGCAGGGAAGATCCAACAAGATTTGAAGGCGTTCTAAGGGAGAAAAGTTGGTTTCTCGGGAGGAAAACTTCTTCTTCTTCCTTCTTCTCCACCAATGGCAATATGGATCTCTGTCGTTCTCTTCTCTCCACTTCAACGTGAAGCTTTCTGGAGAGTTTCCAATAGTAAGGATGGATTTGTGACTCCTTGACCGGAGTTCCAACTCTATCTTACTTCTTCCATAGACATCTGGGTTTATTTCCTTCTATTATGATGTTTAGCCATGTTCTCTACTACTTGTATCTACTTTCTACGACCATGGGCGAGTAGATCTATACTTCTTGGGCATGGGGGAGTAACTACCATGTCATAACTATGTTGGACATGAATTTTGTATATAATTCTAGTTGTTTCACTGTTATGAGGTTCATTGGTGTTCAATTCTTCTTACATACTTTGTTAGCCACTTTGTGTGTATGATTTATGCTCTTTGTATAATCTGGTAAGATGTGCATAGGAGTAAGGAGATGTTCCTTAGATGCACTACCTTGACCATAGGAGTGGCTGGGACATGCTGGGGAGCAAAGGTTTGTAGTTAGAATCTTAGGCTGGGATATGTTGGGGACCAACGGTTTGTAGTCATAATCTTAGTATATACACGGGAGTGGTATACAAAGTTAGGATTGTTTTACATTACTGGGAGGTGGGGGTGTAGGATACAAACCTCCCTTATATTATTTCTAGGTTGTGGATCATCATTGTTCTTCATGCTATGATATGTATGTGAAACCTTGTTCTCAAGAATCTCCAATCCAATTAATTTGATCCTTAATATAAATGATTTCTATTTTAGTTTCTTTACTTTTAATTGCTTAGTTAATCAAACAAAACCTCTCATAAAAAAATATCTAGATTGTTGAAGTTTAATACTCTTGCGCCTAACAATGCCTTGCTCCTTGGACGACCTTCATAACACTACAGACGCATGTATACTTGTGGGGTAGTGCTCGAGTTATAAATATTAAAAGTTACACATTTAAGCACAACAACTCTTTTTTTCGTGACGTAGGGATGACCAATCATGTGCATATTCTTCACACAAAAAATGACATCACTGAGCATAAAAACCATCATATACTTGACATTACACACTCTCTTCTCACTCATGTCAACTTGTCTAAGCATTTTTAGTCCGATGTGCTCCTCATTGTTTGCTTTCTTATCAATCTCCAACCTTCCTCTATTCTCAAGAAGCACACTCTTTTTCCTTTGTTTACCCTCAATCCACACCGTTTCCACTACCGCCTCAATTTTTCAGGTGTGATGCATCCGTTCATAATTTTGATCCCAAAACTAACAAAGCTTTCCCCTCATGATATTCAAATGGTGTTTCTCTATTATCCTTTCGCTAAAAAAGGGTACAATTGTCCTGACCCTAGCTCTGATAGAGTCTATATCTCGATAAATGTCACCTTTCATGGTTAGACAAGTTCTTTTCATCATCTTCATCCCCCACAAATCATATTGATACTATGGACTTAATCCTAATCCATTCATCCCATCCTCACCACATTCAGCACCATAATCATCCTCAAATCGACACATGGAAGATGACTCACTGGATTCACATGCATCATCATTGATAGTTACATACCAATCTAGTGTACCTATGACACTCCTCAAAGGTATATGCTCTTGCACTATCAAACATCCTATTTTGCACTTATTATTTATCATGTCTTTCTTCTTCTACCTCATCCTTTGCTACAACCCTAATATACCATATATTCCTAAGCGTTCAACAGATGCTCTGCATCTCCTTGGATGGAAAGTTACCAATCTAGAAGAAATGATGACTTCTCCACGACAACAAGACATGTGATCTTGTGATTGCACCTAGTGGCAAAAATATTGTAGGTTGTTAGTGGGTTTTCTTTTTCAAGCACAAATGGCATGGCTCTATTGAGAAACTCAAGGTGCGACTGGTTGTCAAAGGATTCACCCAAAAGTACGGTGTGTATTACTTTGAGACATCCTCTCTAGTGATAAGGATTACTTTCGTTCACATCCTTATCTCTCTTGCATCTCACCTTGATTGGCCTCTCTATCAACTCGACATCAAGGATTCCTTTCTTCACAAGGACCTGATGGAGGAAGTCTATATGCAGCAACTATCTATTTCTGTTTCTGAGGAGGCATCTTCTCACATAGTGTGTCATCTCTGAAGATCTCTATATGGTCTCAAACAGTCTCCACGAGTCTCATTCAACAAGTTAAGCCATGCCCTTGCACAACTTAACTTCTAGAGATCAGCCACTAGCCACTCTTTGTTCTTCTCCAAGTCTTCCAAAGGCTACATTCTTGTTGTTTTTACGTTAGTGAACTCTTCATCACTAGATATGATATGATGGGGATATCTCAACTAAAATAGCCTGTGTGAGCACATTTCCACACAAATGACTTGGGCTCTCCGCAATACTTCCTTAAGATCAAAGTTCTCCCCTCAACCTTGGGGATCTTCTTGTCATAATGACACTATGTCTCGGACCTCCTTCAGGAGATCAACATGATAGAAACCAAACTAGTCTTTACTCTTATGGACTATCATTCAAAGACTATGCATGAAGGAGAACTCTTTGTTGATCATAATAACTATGGTAATATAATAGATAAGTTGATTTAGTTGACTATTACTCAACCAAATAGTATCTATGTTGTTGGGATAGTCAACTAACACATGAGTGTACTACTTCAGACACACTAGTCTAGCATTCAATGCATTTTTTTGCTACCACAATAATGCTCCAAGACGAGGTTTGTTTTACAAACATTACAAATACAAGGTAATATCTGTCTCTGGATATGCATATGCAGATTGGGTAAGTGATTTTATAGATGGTTGGTCCACTTTCAGCTATTGTATCATAATTTGCACTCACCTAGTCTCCCAGAGGAGCATAAAAGAGGTTATGGTAGCTCACTTCAGTACTAAGGCATAATATCGGGCAATGACTCATACATGTTGTGATGTACATTAGGTGTAGTCTATTTTGGAGTCATTTTCCAAATGTCAACTACTTTGTACTATGACAACCAAGCGGCTATACACATAGCTAATAATCCAGTCTTCTATTAGTGCACAAAATATGTTGAAGTCGGTTGTAATTTTATGCAAGACCTAGTCAAGCCAAGTAAATCATCACTCCTCATGCTAGTATAGTATATCGGGTTGCATACATCCCTAGCTGACCTCTTCCTCATACTTTATTCAAATCATCAAGTTGAGACTTCAGAATGTTTACTCTCCAACTTGAGGGGGCGTGTTTGTATATTTTATATGGTTGTATCCACTTTTGTTGTTGTCTTGTACTCACACTTAAGTGGGACTCCTATAAACCGCTTAAGTGGCCTCAATCCTATGTATATAGGAGGCTATGTACTCTCTTTTTACTTACTACATAAACACTCCTTTCTATAATAACAATTTTACAAGTGATGACAACTTGATCCATCAACCTTTTTCTTCACAACATCTCACCCTTCTGAGTTAGATGGATCTCTGTCATGGATGATCTTGAGGTGATTAGTACCAATGATATTAGAGTCCTTAGTGTTGATGGCAAAAAGGATTCCTCAATCAACTTAAGGCCCCAAGAACTTGCAAATCATTGATCATATTTAATCACTTGATTTTTTTTCCTAACCTGAAACCTAAACCAAATCAAACTATTTTCACAAACTCAAGATTACGTTCACTATACTTACCTTTTTGGGTGACAGATGGTGTCTAAAATCTTCACATACTGTAATATGATTTACGTACCCAATCTCATGGACATGTTTTCCATGTCTTATTTGGAATTTGGTGGAGTCAAGTTTGTCTTTTTCACATTTAACTCTTATTCAAATGTTCATTTATAGTTTTCACTCCTACAGATATGACATATTGCATCAATTGTTTTTAAGATACATTGACAATGTTATCTTTAGCGTTGGTTTTTTGAAAACAACTGATGCAATTTGACCAACTAAGAAACAAGAGTTTCATTTTTTTTTATCGTCGGTCACTTCTCAAAGCAACTGACATTATATATCCCATGTGAAAATAGAATTTCGTGTAAACTTTTTGTGAGCATTTTATTGCCTCCAAAAATCCTATGCCATCGGTTCTTATATAAATATACAACAGGATAAAGAGATGCATGCGCCATGTGTCCTGTAAAAACCAATTGGCATTTCTCGTCGATTGTATCTACAACAACCGACAAGAAAGGTGTTTGCGACATGTGGCCCTAGAACTGTCAAACGGATGGGTGGGTTGGGTTTGGGTTGGGTTTTTGCGGGTGTGGGTCTAGTGGCTGCAGGTCAAAAAGATACAATTCTAAACGGGTGGAAGAAAAGCACACCCTAACCCAACCTGGCGGGTTGCGGGTTACCCGCGGGGGCTGATATAAAATGTGTCTAGTCAATAATAAGTTGCTAGTTGCTATCCTTAATACTAAAAATAACATTTAAAACAACTTGTAACTATGTTTTTTATTTCAAGTATAGTACAAAGGAACAAACCAACTACTATGTTTGATGTCAAACCATTCAATTAGTTGTCAGCAAATGCTTATACAAACTTAAAAAAAATAACAGCTAGTTGTAGTATGTCGATGTAAAATACAAAAACCAGCATAATATTTATAGATAAATATCACAAAAAACAACACAAATTTTTTTCATGTAACATTAGACATTCCTAATGTTACAAGTACTTGTTGTTGCCTATTACAAATAAAAAATAAAGAGAATACAATTATTGTTGGTAAAGGTAAAGAGTTAACTTGTGTAAAACAAGTAACATCTTTCAATAGGTGTATGTGTATATTATGTATTTGCTTCAGTAAACTGGGTCACTCGCGGGTGATCGCGGATTACCCGTGAAACCCGCTATATAAATGAGTGGGTATGGGTTTAGGTGATTTTCAGCGGGTGACAAATTTCATCACCCAAACTCAACTTAAACAGGTTGACCTGTGGGCGCCTGTGGATTTTGACCCAGTTTGACAAGTCTATGTGGCCCACTAAAATTTTCCACCCCTAATGCGTGTTTCTTGTATTGACCCTAACCGACAACATAGGTATATACAAGTTGCATCTGGGATACAGAGTTAGGAGTTAGTTTATTGGATATAACCAATGACAAAGTTGTCCTTTTGTATGCGATTTTTTGAATGCAATTGATGAGACTCATTGACGTCATCAGTGTCGTAAACAACCAATGCCTAATGTACATGTTAATTAACCCTGAAACTATTTCCAATATTTCTCCCCACCATATTGTCTGGTTAGAACCTCTCTCACGATAATCCTCCGAGCTCTGCCGCTTCTCTCGCAATACGTGATGGTCTACTTTGAAGCCTTTGTTGCCATCGATGTTGTTGTTGTTGCCGCCGCTACTGTTGGTGTTGTTGTTGTTGATGCTGCTCACTGGAGAAGTCTGCCGCCGCCACTTCTTGCTCTACTGGTGATTGCTCCTACTACTTCTGCTTTTTCTCCACCTTCTCAAGCAGTTGCCACTATTCTCTCCTTTGTCCGGCAAGGTAAGTTAGTTGCTTATTTTTGTATCATCATCTCCATCTCTCTTTCCACTCTCCTCCTTCATCCTCTCTCCTCTCTCCTCCTTGCACTACCCTATGATTTTTTTTCTCATAATTGAAAAGAAATTGTGAAGGCAAGGGAAGGAGGAGAGAGGAGGAAGGAGGAGAGGGGGGAAGGGAGGCAGAGATTGCTATAAATGTAAAAATTGTGAATTGTGATGAAACTGTATTAATGGAGATTTCAATTTGTGCTAAATTGTGAATAAATTGTGTCAATATTGTGATGAATTAATGGAGATTTGATGAATTAATGGGAATTGAATCAAATTCTACATCTCAATAATGAATTAATGTTAGTATGGTTAGTTTAACACACCTAGGAATAAAAACTCTGAAATTGATATGAATTGCTCTAAATTAACTTGATTTACAATTTACCTTATTTAAACCTAAACCCTAAACTTCTAAAAAGTAAAATATAATTTGTAAACAGTAACCCCTATAATCTATTGGCCTAGAAAACTATTTGAGATTTACTCATTAGGAGTAAACCTTAGGTAGTCCAGGATTTGGGATTGTTCTTGAGCACTTCATCTCACTTAGGATGTAAGTCTATAACACGTGCTCGATTTCAATAAATTTCAACAACATTTTCCCTTTTGTTCTTTGGGTACATATGTAGGTGGTTATTTGCCCATCTACATCAGTGTACTTGGAGAAATGTGGGGAAATGCTTCTAAAATTTTTTGAAACTGAACATGCATTATACACTTACTAGTGATATGAAGTGCTCAAGAATGGGATGGGCGGTACACATTCATGAGTGTGAATTCTACAAGATGATTACGGCTCAATTCAAACATTTTCCCCCTAAATTAACTTACTAGCTAAAGCTTGATGAGCTACTCGTCTCCCATCTGATCATAGAAATGAATTGATCATGGATATCTAAACCAAATTGCTACACTCTTGAGTTTATTAATGGTCTCGATGAGTTTGTAAGATTTTGAGAGGAACATAGAAAGAAACCTGGAGATAGTATCTATTGCCCATGTAGGAATTGTAGTAACATCCTAAAAGTTGATATTGTTGACATGATCAAAGATCGTGTCATGTGCAATTGGATTGTACAAGGCTATACTGAATGGCATTGACATGGAGAGATTCCTAGTATGAGATCAATAGATGTCGGTAGTGATAGTTGTGTCAAAGAAATGGCTCACAATGTTGATGAGAACGAACCAATTCCAACATTCATGGTTGATGTGATGCTAGATAGTTGTATGGTAAATGTTAGAGACCACATCCCTTATTTAGAAATGTTGTTCATAATGTTGAGAAACTATCATACATAGGTTGTACTAGGTTTATGAAGTTGAGCGCTATGTTGAGATTGTATACTTTGAAGGCTAACAATAGATAGAGTGACAAAATCTTCACTCCTTTGTTGTCTTTGTTGAAAGAAATTATGCCCGATGGCAAGGAGCTTCCAATCTCAACATATGAAATGAAAAAGATATTTTAGCCAATGGGAATGGAGGCTAAGAAGATACATGCATGCACAAATGACTGTGTATTGTTTTAGAAGGAATATATCGATTTGAAACAATGTCTAAAATGTGGGGCGTCTAGGTACAAAAGGACGACATTAGGTAAGACCAATATTGAGTCTCCTCCCAAGGTGATGTGGTGTTTTCTATAATACCATAGTTTCAACACTTGTTTTCTAATGTCGTAGATGTATAAAATTTATCTTGGCATGTAGAGGTAAAGAAAAATAATGATGGTATGCTACGACATGTGCCTGATTCCCCGTAATGGAAGAAGATTGATTTATTGTATCCTAAGTTTGACAACAAAGCCATGAATTTAAGACTTGGATTTTGTCATGACAGGATGAATCCATATCGAACATTATGCAACAAATGTAGCACTTAGGTTGTCATGATTGTTATATACAATCTTCCTCCATGGTTGTGTATGAAGAATAAATACGTCACGTGGGCGTTGCTGATATTGGGCCCCAACAACCTAGAAATTATATTGATGTTTACCTTGAACCTCTGATTGATGACCTAAAGAAACTATTGGGAGAAGGTGTGATGACTTATGATGCTTTGCACTGAGAGATATTTAATTTACATGCCATGTTGTTTTGCACTATTAATGACTTTCCTGCTTATGAAAAGTTATTTGGATACAACTTCAAAGGAACCAAGGCACATCCTATATGTGAGGAGAATACAAACCCTATTTGACTAAAACATGGTGGTAGGACTGTATATCTTGGTCATCGAAGTTTTCTACCAAAGGTGCATCCTTACTGAAAGTTGTGCAAATATATTCAATGGTTCGACTGAGGAATAGAGTGCCCCTAGACCTATGTTAGGGGGGATGTTTATGTAAGAGTAAACAACATTGTAAATCATTTTTATAAGAGACCATGTACTAGTCCCATAGGTGAAAAGCCTTTATTCAAAAAGAGTTTGATATCTAGGATCATCCTTATTGGAGTTCTTTGATAGTTTGACATTGTATCAATGTCATGCATGATGAGAAAAATGTTTGTGATGGCATTATTGACACTCTGTTGAATTTACTCGGTAAGACTAAATATGGCTTCAATTACAGAATGGACCTAAGTGAAATGGATATAAGGAAATAATTAACAAAAGAAGCTACCAAGGGTCACCACACATATCTACCCCTTGCTTGTTACACCTTGCCTACAAAGGAGAAGAGAAATTTTTGCGAGTGCTTGCGTAATGTTAAGGTACCACATGTATACTCAACCAACATTCCTAGATTGGTATCAATGAAGAATTTAAAACTGATAGGTCTTAAATCTCATGATTGTCACACTCTAATGAAACATGTATTGCATGTGACTATTCAATATATCCTTCCTAAGCATGTAAGGTTTGCAATCACTAGGCTTTGCTTCTTATTCAACACTCTATGCAACAAAGTAATTGATTTTGAGATTCTAGATAAGTTATAAAGATAAGTGGTTGTTACCCTGTGTTAATTTGAGAAATATTGTCCCCCTTCATTCTTTGATACACTACTACATCTAGTTGTCCATTTGACTAGGGAAGTGAAAATGTTAAATCCAATTTTCTTACTATAACATACCAAAATCCAGGATCTTTCCTGCAATTTACTCAATTTTGAGCTTTTCTTTGCCTTCTAGTCCATTTGGACCTTTTTCATAAATTTCCCATCCTTTTGGATCATTTTTGGACTCAATGTGCAATTTGAGAATTAATGATGGTGAAGTTCCATTTTTGCCCCCAATTATGATAATAAAGGGGTGTTTGCACAAATAACCCACTTAAGGTAATAATGAAGGACTAATAATGCAAAATGGAAGTGAAAACAATATGATTGGTGAAAGTAATGGTAATGAATCAAAATAAGGTATGTGGATCCTATTTTGGTATGTGAATCCTATGTATGTGATTCCTATTATATATGTGGAATGTATGAATGTGAAATCTATGTGCAAACAATCCTAATCGGAGATAATTTGAATTATAACTCTATGTGGTCTTTACAACATGGTATCAAAGGTATAGTCTCTACTATTAAAGACATAGTCTCTACTATTAAAGACATTGATTGGGTGTCTCCTTTTGAGTAGTACATGAGTGTTTTTAAAGGTGATGTTCGGAATTGTTGTCACCATAAAGGGAGTATCATTAGGGCTATCTTCCTAGGGAGGTTATGGATTTTTTCAATGACTTTTTGAGTTGCAACAAAACTACTACTAATATTGTGAATCCTGATGTTTATTGTGGAAAAAGTATTTTAGGAGAACGACATATAAATATCAATCTTGACCAGTGGGAACAAACACACTTGTATGTTTTGTACAACAATGATGATGTGTGTATTTATATCACCAAACACACCAACAAGATCAAGACAAGTTATCCCCTAGCTAGTACAATGTGGCTTGCTATAGAGCACAATTGGATATTTATTAGGTGGTTTGAAAATAAAGTATTCAATCAACTATCTCAAACACCAACTAATGTTACAAAAACTATCAAATGGCTTGCGCATAAGACAAAGACCCACGTTACATCTTACAAAGGGTTTGACATAAATGAATTTTCATACTACACAAAATGTCAATATGATACGAGTGTCATCCAAAATAGTGGTGTCACCCTTCAAGAGTCTTCATTATATTTTTCAAGTGCTAAGGATAAGAGTCCACGTGAAGGAAAGATGTCTTATTACAGTGTCATTGAAGACATATGGAAAATTTACTACACAAAGTTTAGAGTTCAATTATTTAGGTGTAAATGGGTTGAAAACAAGAAAGGAGTTTTAGTTGATGACATTGGTTTCACATTAGTGAATTTTGAGTGGACATATGAGAAGGATGAACCCTTCATCATGGCATCCCAATAAAAACATGTATTCTATATCAATGATCCCGCAAAAGAAAATTGGTTTGCCATTCTTCATGGGAAAAGATAGTTATTTCAGATCCTATTGATGAAGAAGAGTACTATGATAAGTATGATGACTCTAGTCCTTTTTCTGTTGGCTTACCAAGTGTAAATGTTGAATCTAACACTGATGACTACACACGTGAAGATCACACATAAGGTATATTAGTTTAACGTATATTGTTCATATGTGATCTGACCTTTTTTGCATTATTTAATATGTTTTCATATGTGATCTCACTTTTTTCATATGTCACTGACATTTTATATGTGATTTGACTTTTTTTATATGTTCTCTTTTGATTTTATATATGGCATCTGAGCATCCTGAGCATCTTGAGCGTGAGGATCTTGAGCATCCTGAGCATGAGGATCTTGAGCATCCTGAGCGTGAGGATCTTGAGCATCAAGAGAGGGATAATTGTGATGAAAATTTCTATAAAATAGGCAAGCAAGGAAGGACATCATTGATTTCAATGAATCAGGAATACCAATAACAAATGAGTTTGTCAGCTACTGTGGGGTCCTTGCTCGAAGCAAAGTGTCTCTCGTTGTTGAGGATTGGTGACAAGTGAGTATGGCCAACAAAGACCTCATATGGAGAGAGTTAGATGTGAAATAAATGCATTTACATTTTTATATTTTTTCTTATTATTTCTTTTAACATTTCTCAATAGTACTAGTGAATGTTGAACCCATTTAGGGCCGGTATGATCTTGATGAAAAGCTGCATTGCAAGTCTATTATGCAGCTCATGGGGAGAAGGCATAGAGATTAGTAGACAATCCTCATAAGAGACTACATCTTTGGAGACAAGAAGGATCAAGACCCTATTCTTGAATGACATTATATTGATACAAATTTTTAGAGGGAGTATGTTGTGTGGAAAAAACATATGCGTTCAAGGCATTGCATTAATTATTTATATGATTTTTTGTGGTTAGTTAACAATATTTATTTATTGAGTTGATTACATTTTAATGATTTCTTATGGTTACTTAACAATATTTCTTTATTAAATTAATTAGGACATTCACGATGATAAAAAAGATAGGTGTGACAAGAATGTGTACAACCACTGGTTAGGTTCAGGAGGTTATTTTAAACGCTACTAGATGATAAAGCAAGAGCAAGAGAAAGAGAAAGGGCAAGGGCCTTCAACTTCTACTCATTCCACTGCTAAGTTTTCTAGTGCTTTTGGAAGGTTATCTCCCTATATTGAGTGGATAGATGTGAGAAAATACAAACATGTAGAAATCTCTGTCCAAGAAACATAGGAGGTGGCTTAAAAAATTGTAAATTTCTTGGTCTTGTAATATGTTTTTTTCTTCACTGGATTGTTTATGTTTTATCACTACTACAGAAACAACATTCAGTGTCGCTTTTCTGGGCGTCGGTTATTTAGGAAAACCGATGCCTATAATATTAAACGTCAGTTATTTATGCAAACCGACGCCTATATTCGAAGACCAGCCAGACATGGGTACCGCTTTGTATTCAGCGTCGGCTAGTTATAACAGACCGACGCCTAAAATCGCCCACGAAATCCAATTTTCGAGCGAAAACATTTTAGGTCACCTACAACGTCGGTTTTTTAACTATTCACCGACACCTATTTAAAATGAAAATTTGCATGAAAAGTCCCACTTTCAGTGTCGGTTATCGTTAGATAACCGACGCTGATAATGGTTCCCACCAAATAATTTAGGGTAAAGGTTGTCTAGTTGGGCGTCGATGGTTTACTATCAACCGACGCGAAATCATAATAGGCATCGGTTTTGTAGATAACCGATGCCGTTGACCAACTTAATAGAGGCCCGATCACCCGGCTCTCCCCCTTTCCTATTTCATCGATTCTCCTGTGTTGCTCGCCGCTGCTCTCCCAAAATCACTGCCTGGTGCCTACTGCTTCTCGCTCACCGTCGACGCTCCCTGCTACTGCTCTGCGTCGCCGCCGCCGCCTTCCTCCTTGCGTCGTCGCCGCACCGCCTTCCTCCTTGATCACGCCCTACTGTGGCGCGCTCCTTCCTCCCTGCTCACGCCCTACTGCGGCACTATCTTCTTCCTTGCCGCCGCCCGCTGCTTGCTACTCTGCTCTCCAGGTATTAGTCGTAGTCTCTATTCTTCTTTCTCCCTAGCTCTTTAACTACAACACTTCCTGACTTCAAAACCTAAGCACCTTAGCCACTTGGCTACGGTCACCTGGAAATTCAGTGAGATACCTTCTAGTTATAGAAGTCCTTACTTCACTTTCTTCCCGACTAAATAATCAATCAATTTCGTTAAAGACTAGTCAGTATTCTACTTCTTTCACTGAGAAGAATGGCCTACCACGACCGTGCTGGGCAGCACGGCCATGGTAGGCCAACACAGCCACGGCCGTGTTTTCTGTTGGTAAGGATATGAACAAATCTATATGTAATGCTTTATGTAAATTCTAGGATACGAACAAATCTTTTGCTTGCATATATTTGTGCTTCTAATCCTAATGCTTGACCTAATTCAGTAAATTTTGATGCATGTTGAAATAAGATTTAAACTTGTCCATTCTAGCATCCTAATTTGATTTGATTAAACCCTAACATTGATGAAACCCTAACATCAATTGTGATGAAACCCTAACATGTACATATCTATTATTGTGTTTGTTGGCCTAGAAACCCGTCCAAGATTTACTCATTAGGAGTAAATTTTGGATAGTCCCCGGTTTGGGACTGTTCTCGAACACCTAATCTCACTTAGTATGTAAGTGTATAATGTTTATTGGGTTTTCGAGAAAATTTCAGTAGCATTTCCCCGCTGTTCTCTAAGTACATATGTACTTAGAGAACAGTAGGGAAATGCTGCCGAAATTTTTTTGAAAACTCAATACACATTATACACTTACTAGTGAGATTAGGTGTTCTAGGATGGGATAGGTGGTACACATTTATTATATATAAGAATGACATCACATGTGTTTGTTGGCCTAGAAACCCATCCAAGATTTACTCATTAGGAGTAAATCTTGGATAGTCCCCGGTTTGGGACTGTAATAGGAGTAAATCTTGGATAGGATGTAAGTGTATACCCTAATCTTGTCCTAATATATACTTGTTTTCTCTTTGATCACAGAATGGATAGATCATGGATGTCCATTCGCAATCACTGCACCCCAGAGTTTATATCTGGTCTTGATCAGTTTATTAGATTTGCCGAGGAACATAGGAAAAAACCTACAGATAGGTTCTACTGTCCATGTAGGCATCGCGGTAACAACTTGAAAGTCAGCACTGGTGAGGAAATCAAAAGTCATGTCATGTGCAACGGGATTGTACAAGGCTATACATAATGGCACGGGCATGGAGAGATTTCAAACTCGAAACCAGTAGATGTCGATAACAGTGCTTGGGTGGAAGAAGAAATTGCCTCCAATGACGTAGATGTGAACGAACCAGTTCCATTAGACATCATTGATGCGATGCTGGATAGTTGTAGGGTAGAGCACACCGATCCACCTCCTATCTTTAGAAACATTGTGCATGATGCTGAGATACTGTTATACACAGGCTGTGCTAAGTTTATGAAGCTTAGCGCTGTGTTGAGATTGTATAAGTTGAAAGCTAACAATACATGGAGCTACAAAAGCTTCACTTCATTGTTGACTTTGTTGAAAGAAATGCTTCCTAAAGGAAATGAGCTGCCAATCTCAACATACCAGGTAAAGAAAATATTGTGCCCAATGGGAATGGAGGCCAAGAAGATACACGCATGCCTGAATGATTGTGTATTATTTCAAAAGGACTATGTAGATTTGAAAGATTGTCCAAAATGTGGTGCGTCACGGTATAAATTGACGACTTCGGGGGAGTCCAAAACTGGTTTTCCTGCCAAGGTGTTGTGGTATCTACCTATAATATCACGATTTCAACGCTTGTTTGCAAATCCGAAAGATGCGAAGAATTTTAGGTGGCATGCAGATGTTAAGAAAAATAATGATGGGATGCTATGACATGCGTCTAATTTTTCATTATCTTCTAGTTAATACAAATGCTAAATGTTTGCCTTTTTCTAGTTAATACAAATGCTAAATGTTTGCCTTTTTCTAGTTAATACAAATGCTAAATGGCCTGTTACATGAAAACCCAAAACGCACACTTGTAGCCATTTTGACTTGAACTTTACCCATTCTAGGGCTTTGGATTTTAGATCATTTTCAGATTTGATGTTTCATTATCTTATAGTTAATACAAATGCTAAATGTTTGCCTTTTTAATGACATTTTCAGATGGCTGACCATGATGAGCATGATGTCCATTATGAGCATGAAGTCCATGATGAGCATGCTGTCCATGACGAGCATGGCGAGGATACCAATGTAAGTTCTAAAAACATATCATGTATTTCTATAAAATTCATTATCTTCTAGTTATGTCATATATCCCATATTTCTATATTGTGCTAATTCAGTGTGTTTATTTTTGTCAAATTTTAGGTTGATGATGCACAGGTACCCACTGAAGCACTGGAGCAACTTGATGCGCAGCACCAAACACTTAACAAGAAAAGGGGCATCACTCTGTTGAAGAAGTTAATAGCGCTAAGTGGCAGTCGATCTAAATTGGTTGTGGAGTTTGATAATGGAGGAAATGCAATTGGAGTGAACCGCAATAATTTTGTAAACTATCTTGGGTGTGTCACTCGAAGCCATTGTGGTGTTAAGTATGATAATTGGCATAAAGTTCCTCAGGGGAAGAAAGACTCGATATGGAAATATTTATGCGTGAGTTATTATTATTTGCAATTCTATTTTGTAGATTACAAATTATATTATTTGCAATTCTATTTTTGGATACTAGTTAATAAGAATTCTATTTTACAAAATATGTTTGCATTGGATGAAAAGCTGCATCGTAAAAGCCTGATGCAATGCGCTGGAAAGATGCTTAGGAAATATAGGACAAATCTCAACAGAGAATACATAAAAGATGGTGATAAGAAGAAGAAGTCAGCCCTTGAACAGTGGAACTTCTTGGACAAAGAAGATTGGGACAATTTTGTTGCTTCAAGAAAATCTGAAGAATTCAAGGTATTAGGCGTCACTCCCAATTTAATAAATATACGTTGTATTCACCTATTCAAGATTAACATTTAGTGCTACTAACCAAATCATTAATGTGCATACTAACTAGGCCCTTAGTGAGGCGCAAAAAGCAAGGCATGCACTGAATGTGCATGACCACACTATGGGTCCAAAGGGCTATGCAAGCATTCGCCAAAGACTACATGCGGAGTCTGCGACTACTCAGGAGTCTGCCACACCCATGCCTCGCCATGATATCTGGATAGCTGGGAGGCAAAACAAGAAGGGTGAAATAAAGAAGCCCGTAACTGCTGAGGCGGATGCGAAAATGGTAAAATACAACTCTTAGAGCAATCGTTTGAATATTGATTATTGTGGTGTTAACTTACCAATTTCTATTGATGGTGATTAGCGGGAGCTACACGAGCAGAGGAAACAAGTCACGTTCATCCCTCAGGGCACAAGGGATGAATTGACAGTTGCTCTGGGTAACCCAGAGCATCCTGGACGTGTTAGGGGTGCATGCGCTGGTGTGGGCATCAAAGCATTCTTTGGGCCATCCCAGCGCAAACCCAGAGTGGGACTTTCACAAGAAGAGGTAACCTATTCTTTTTTTATAATGTTACTGCAAAAGGGAATTCAATAATAAGAAGCTAATGTTTCTTTATCCATGTATAGGAGAATAAGAGAATCGAGGATATAGTTGCTAAGAAGGTCAATGATATAGTTGCTGAGAAGGTCAAGGAAGAAATAGTGCGGTGGCAGGCATCTCAGGCTTCCAATCAGCCTATGGCGACCCACTCTTCTCCTGATGCACAGACTGCGAGTAATCCTGGAGACCCATCACCTAACACATCTACTGTAAGTATTGTTTATGACATTGTAGCTAGTCTTTTCAAGATGATATGTTTTCAAGATGATATGTATATATGTATAACATTCTTTACGTAAATTTGTAGGCATTGAAGCCATGCTGCTTAAGAATGCAAGACTATGTTGTTACAGAGGCGCATGCTTACCAGTCCCTTCCTAGGGAAACATTTCATGGGACTCCAATGCCACATGGCTACGTTCGTGTGAGCCTGATATGTCTATCACCCGATTGGAGGGAAGATGCATTGCCATATGCCCACCCAGACATTGATACACTTGGTGAGGCAGAAGGCGGGGTGATATTGTGGCCCAAAGCAGATGTCATCTATACTACTGAAATTGTAAGATAAATTTATATTACTTTAGATTGTTAATGTGTATATATGAGGTCAACTGATCTAAAATTATATATACAGGTTAAAAAGAAGACACCCGGAGCACCTAGGCCTCCACCTCCACTTCCTGCATTACCAAGTTGGGTTCTAACTAACCTAAAATACCCGTTAGGTCCTGCTTGTAGGGGAATGGCATGTTGGCTACGGGCACATAATATACATTGCCCTATAATTGTTTCTTTAGAAGAAGATTATGCAGGTCAATCATACGACATCTCTTTATTTATACAAGATATTATTGAGCTGTTTATGTATGATTGGCTGAATACATCAATGATAGAGACATGGATAAGGTGAGATCTTGTTTATACATCCATATACTTGTGTAAGATCTAGTGATCTGGTTTCTTATATATTAATGCATACGTAATACATGTTTTGATGCTACTTAGTCGAAGATCAATGCAAACAATTTGCATTTGATCATGTGGGTTTTTTGATTCCATCATTGATTAGTATGGTAGCTAAAGACCCTGATAGTGTTCAACAATACTGTATAGATGCTTTTACAATTTTCGGTCAGCAAAAGAAGACGATAATAATAGCTCCATTCAATGTCAAGTAAGTTTCCTTTATTTATAATTTGGACTTAAGAAAATTCCATTTTTATTGTGCATTTTGAGTTATTAATTTTTAACTTTTTTACCTCTAGTGGTAGACATTGGGAGTTACTAGTTATTATCCCCGGGACATTCACTGTTTATTATCTAGATCCTACGGGAAGTACATTGAACACTAAAATTGGACACATATTGAGAATGCCATTATTCTGGTGAGAAATATTTTATTTTTATATCCGTTAACATCTGTTATTACATTACTATTTAATTATGCAATTTACTGTGTTACATTAACATGTAGGGGTTTAGATGCATTAAAAAATGCTGGAGGAAATGTCCCAAGGAGAAAGAACCAACCAATAATTTGGGAGAACGTAAAAGTAAGTTCCCGACTCCAATGTATATATTATTTATGTGAACTGTGCTTAGTTGTATTTTTTAATATTTTGTATGTTTCAATTTATAGTGCGATACACAAGACAACGGCTGGGCATGCGCATACTATGTGATGCGATTTATGCAGATGATTATCCGACATACTGCATTGGATATTAATACCATACATGAGGTATTATATATAGTCTCATTAGTTAGTATGAAATATATCAATCTTATTTTTATATTATTACTTATATATATACATCATTCTCTTTGCAGGTGTTTAAAACTGACCACACTATAGGTAAATGCTTAAAAAATATACATGCTCCATATACGATGGAAGCATTAAATGAAGTAAGAGAAGAATGGGCAAAAGCCATATAAGTAGTGGCGATTGTAAGATATAATTGGGATGCTGATAGCGATGCTGAATGATATTTTGTAAATAAATATTTCTGAATGTTTATACATGTCTGAATGTTTCTACGTGTATTTGAATGTTTCTACATGTGTGAATGTGAGAATTGAATTGATGTCTGAATGTATCTACTTATGTGAAAAAATATTTGTTGATTTTGCAGGTTTGTGGCCTGTTTGTAGGCTGATATCAATGGATGTCGTAAACCTACAGTTCAGAAAACTGAACTACATGTTCTCATCCTGCTGACCAGCCACAGCAGACCTGCAAACTGATAAGAAAAATAAAATAAAGTATAGGTGTCGGTTATTTATAAAACACCGTCATCAAAGGCCTACAACGTCAGTTATTAGATAAAAACCGACGCCTAATATGACAAACAACCCGACCGTGCAGGAAAGCACGACTATGGTGGAAAAGGCGTCGCTTATTCGTATAAAACTGACGCCTATAGTACTAAACATGGCCGTGCAGCGAAGCACGACCGTGTCGTCTGGGAGTATGGCGTCGGTTGTTCAGTTGTTAACCGACGCAGAAAGTGTCCTAGGTGGTGCCCTTCTTTGTGGCACGAACCCTATAGACGTCAGCCAACTATATATAACCGACGCCTATAGATCATATAGGCGTCGGTTAGAAAACCAACACTGAAGAGTTCGACCTTTAGCGGTGCCCACATAGGCGTTGCTTTAAAACTGTCGCCAAAGGGGGTTAAACAACCGACGCCAAAGGCGTATTCTGTAGTAGTGTATTGACTAGTCGGTTTGGATGATAATTAGTTGGAGCCAGGTGAGCAATCAAAGGAGGGAAAGTTCACCCTTCAAGATACATATAATAAATTGATGGTTGCTCTAGAGATAGAAGAGCATCATGGACGTGTTATAGGCGTTAGAGCTGGGTATGGGATAAAATCTTATTTGGTGCATCCCAGTAAAAGCACAAATATGCCAAAAAAGGGGAAGTCAACCAAGAGAACATGCAGAGATCAATAGGTGCAGCCTTGGAGAATTTCAAGGCTTATCAGGTGGCACAAGCTTCTCCAACAATCATGGAACCTGATCATCACTCACCCAAGAAGTGCATTGAGGGTAGTCCTTTGGACCCACACGGCACGGCAGGGGTAAGATTCAATTCAAGTCAATATATATATATATATATATATATATATATATATATATATATATATATATATATATATATATTGTGATAAAATACTCCCTCAAGTCAATATACATGTTTGCCAATAAAAATCGTGTGTTTCATAAAATTATAGGTGGCCAGAAAATGTTGTCTTGCCATCGATTTTCCAGCACGCAACTTCGTGGAAAATGTCGAAGATTCCATCTATGATTGGTTCATCGTATTCCCCTTCCCGCTGATCATATTTGTGTGAGAGTCATATGTGTATTTCTAATAATGAGAGACATACCTCTCATGTACGAGCACCTGGATGCCACCACAGTTGGAGATGTAGAAGACGGATTTATGGGTAGCCCAAACGACTCATTATATATCTCTAGGTACATGACAAATGTATATTGAAATTTATATAAATGATGGAAAGCTAATATGAGAATACATACATACAACCCACATCAGCTAAGAAGCCCCCTAGAGTTCAGAAGCCCCCGTCCCCACATTTTATTCTATAAGAGTTGTTTGACTCCTTAGGCCCTAACTACAAGCTGTTGACAAGATGGTTAGATAATATAGACCAAACATATACCATGATGGTCAACCGTGGGGAGGCGATCGTGGGTATAGAACATGAAATTATTATAGTGTTGATAGATGTTTCTGAGATATTTCAGTATCAATGTATGAATACATCAGTGATAGAACTTTGGATACGGTGAGTCTGAATACCCTGTTATATGTGAAGAATACATATCTTTTAATTGTTTCCTATATAGTAATTGATTATTGCATATATATTATTCAGTCATTTGTATTACATGATTGTTGAGTTTGAAATAGCAAACATGGCATTTCTATTGCCATCATTGATTAGCAATGTACTTAGAGTTCCTAGTGACTCAAAGATTATGTTAGTACCGTGATATAGTTTTTTGGTGCTTCCAAGAATGTTATAGTTTCCTTCAACATTGTGTAAGTTTTAGGCTTGTTGTTTATATGTCTAACTTATGAATACAATTTGTTGTAGAATTTAATTTTTATTTTATCTGCCTTCTATTCACTTAGAAATAAGCATTGGAAGTTGTTAGTGATTGTTCCTGAGAGTTCTACTGTGTTTTTCTTTGATTCTTTTGGTATAAAAATGACACCAAGTGAGGGACACCAAATGAAATTGGTGATTCACACATAAGTTTAGTTTTTCAGGGTCCAACATATTTGTTAATGTTTGCACCATATGAAAGTTTAATAATGCAACATATCTATTAATTTAACTTATAGGGGTGTGAAAGAATTTTGTAGTGGCAGAGGGAAAGTAGATAAGAATAAAGAAATTAATGAATTGGAAGTGTGTTGATGTAAGTCTTCTCATTCCAATTGCATTATATATTACCAAGTCTGCTCAATTGCATTTGTTTACAATAATTGTAAATCTACATGCCCCTATACAAGACAATGATTGGGCATGTGCATATTACATGATGCGGTACATGCATATGATTGTGATGCACACACAACATATCAAATTTATAGAGAATGTAATGTTATTAGTCTTGGATCATATTAATGAAGTAGTCCTATTTGATAATACAAACAATTAACTAGAAGTCTCATTCTCTATAAAAAAATTGACAATACATAACCTTATAACAACTGAATGACCTACACGAGCAGTGGGCAGACTGCTTCATCAAAAATGTGGACTTGAATAATGAATAGGAGGGTTAATATTTTTGTAGTTCAAATTTTTATGTTAGATTTTTGTTTGTTATAATAATATACATTGTGGACTTAAAATCTGAGATGATAACTGATATTGATATGTATTTGTATGTGTGAATCTAATGGGAAGTGCATATGTGTGTGTGAATTGAATGTCAAGGTATGAGGAAGAGAATGATGTGTATTTATGCATATGTATGAAATTGAATGAGTGCTTGAGAAATGAATCAATTGAGTTGTGAGTTCATGGATTTGTGTCCATTTGAAGTGAAAAAATGATAGATTGTTGAGGTTTGTTGGCATGTTGTGCCTATTGCATGAAATACATTGTCATATTTTGTTTATATATCTTTTTCTTGAAGGTTTGTTAGTCTGTTGTTAAGCTGCAATGCTTACAGAGCCCCCACAGTTCTTTAGAACTTTCAGTTCTGAAGAACTACAGGTAGCAGACATGCTAGCAGCCAGACAATAAGTCTACGGATTTGTTTTATAAAAAACATAGACATTTCTCGTTGGTTATTTATAGATAACTGACTACATATACATTTTGCATCGGTTTATTACAACAAGCCGATGAGGTTTATTTAAAATTTTCACTGCTCAATCACTAATAAAATCAACATCAAGTTAGTCAATGTCGGTTATTTGTCATTACCCAACCAATGAGGAACTTTTAACGACATAAGTTGTTTTACTTACAACCTATGCAGAAAGGTTAAAGGAGACCATAAATACATCACCCACTATGTTACATCGTCATTTTAGCTGCAACTCAAACCCAATGACAAAAAGTATTGTTATCAATTTTTTGAACCGATGAAGAATGGCTTGAGTTTTAGCATCACACACTTGTTCTTCGATTTATTACAAACATTGTATGCCTAAGATAACCGACACCATATCCCTATTATGTAGTAGTGTTTCCTTTTAACACTAGGTTGCAACTTTTGTTTCATTATATTTTCTTATTTTGAACTTTTATAGTGTTGCATGAGAAACCTTTCTATAAGTTTTTCTTAAGGAGTAAAATAATTCAAAAACTTCTCTAAAAAGTTATAGGCAATAAAATTTAATTATTTGTGTTTCCTTGAGTTTCATTATTTGATTTGATTTTCACTCTAGCTTCCTTTTTGTTTATATCTTTTTTGGGTTTTCCACTTTTGTTTCCTAATTTGTATCCAAAACTAAACAAAAAAATGACACAAAGAGAACTCTTACTTTGTATGATAGATTCTTTCTTTCCATATACATTGCCCTTGTTTCTTGATTATAAGGATGATTAGTTTTGGGAAATGGGGATACAATTTCATGTTCTCTTAGGAGTTTCCTTATTGGCTTTTATAACTCAAACTATCTATCATGGGATTTCACTTGAAAGTATGAAATATGCACACATGCTCGTTATACTCCTAGAAACCCATGTGTCTACTGAAAGGGTGTTAACACTCACACTGGATCTCAAGATGAATTGTGGGGGTGTTAATAAAGGCATTAGTATAGTGTAATGTTGGAAAATCAAACACCTAGAGGACACCCCCTATTCTATCACTACCTACTGATTGTGGCCTTTATAGTTGTAAGGTGTGTCACGAATAGTACCCAAATCTAAAGAAAATGACCCCTGCATGAGTGCCACATTGCCACAAAGAAGTTAAGGACCCTTATATACTAATGTAAGTCATGGATAGGCGAGGATGTAGAACACATCATAACACATGGACTAAGTGGCGATAAAGCCTTTCCCCCATACTTACATTGCTAAGATTGTTTCTTGCCATTGTATTGCATAAATTATTGTTTGGGTTGACATGTTCATGTTTATAAAGCAATCATGCATAAAAAGATGAACCATCTCCCACAAATAAATATCCTAGAATACACTATGTTGTTATACTTCCAAAATCAACTCAATCAATCTTCCAACCTACACCAATCTGTTAGGATAATATTCGATATATCATATGACAAGCCAAAACCATACACGCAAACACAAGTGTATGGTCAAGTAAAATATGGCTACAAGAGACATGCATATCAATCCCAATGGATTTGGGCCAACTATATACCAATACACTATCTCTTATCATCTAGGTTGATTAAAGAGTTACATTTGAATCACTAATTAACTAACAATTTAACCTAAATGATTAGAAAATTTTGAATAAGTTGTAGGGATAGATATCTCTAGAATGACGACTTCATCATGGAAAATTACTATATTAATTGATTAAGCTCACTACATATTGATATTTTTTATTCTAATAGGCCTTATGAAATAGTATTATGTCCTTCTAGTCCACAATATTGTATTTAATAGTGATAAATTCTACTACGATAGTGTTCTTATAGGATTAAATTATTTACGCACAAGACTACATTAATTAAATCTTTACACAAATGACTACTTTTTTATTTTTGTGGATGTGTGTTCGTGAAGGAAATCCAACAAAACTAGTCTTGAAAATTGATCATATCAAACACATCAATGAGGTAACTAATCATATTCCGTGAAAAAAAAATCTATTCATGAAATAAAAGCAATAACAATATATAAATCAATCTAAAATAGTTTCAGGTTCAAATACACCCTCATTATAGAGAAGAAGAAAAAAACATTTTCTCATGAATCTATGTTGTTCCATGCAATCATTACATAAGAGAACAACCCACATAGTCATATAAGAAAAAAGATAAGAATTATGTTGTAGAACAAAACATGATAGGTCATGGGCATCTCCAAGCAACTTTTTCTTGTTGAATACAACTTTGTCTATTATTTGGGAATCAAAGAATCTTTCATCCTTTCTCCAAAAATTTCTCTCTACCTATCACAACAATATCAAAAATGTATATTCAACCTATATCTCATCATTAGGTCTTACATGGGCTGTTTTGCAACTTCAAAAACTAGATGTTGGATACAAACAACCTGACTTTGACTAAATTTATTAGGCAATGTCGACACATCAATCTAATGGTTGATGATTTTGACCTGATTTGCTTCAATGATCATGGTGTCTCTTGGTGTCTACCTCCATGGACTCATGCTTGATGCATCAATAATTAAGTTTGTGTCAATTATATAGTGGTAAAATCTATATTTCATATAGAAAACATGCATCTATAAGTAGCTCGAGAATGTAAAAGAAAATTATTGCAATGTTACTTATAAAAATGTGAAATTGATCAACACATGAGTATAAATCTATCTAGTGAAATGTGAATGAAATATATATAGATAAGATAAATTTGTGAATGAAAGTACACTACATTAAATAGATAAAATGATATTGTGTGTGCGGATCAAAGTCTCCCCAACTTAAATTGTTGCTCTTCTTTAAGCAATGACTGCTCTTATATTTATTTATCGATCATTGATAAGATATATTGATCATAGATGGAATTTGAAACAAGTTTTCAACCAAAATGGGTATCTATTAAGTCAAACCCAATCATGAAACATGCACCTTATCAAAGCAGTTAATCACAAAATTCACAAAGTTGTTGGCAATAAACTGATAAATCACACACGTCACTTGGAGAAAACTCATTTTATAATCAAGATCAAGAATGGATAGTGCATCACAATAATTCCATATACTACATTTCCCTAATCATATCAAAATCTACACTAAAATTCCCTTGATGACAATGGACAAGGGGTATATCATGGAACTAGCACACCAATAGTGCAACAAACAAGAGGTGAAGATAAGAATCAATCACAAGTGTACCAAGTGGTGAAACATTTAATGAAGGATGATGTAGATTACTACAATTAAGAGGCATCATCCTACCAACCATGATATAACTCTCCCACAATTGAGTCATGAATCTATTGGTCTTAAAACATATCACCAAGAAATCCAAAAAAGACAAACATTGTTGTTGGATTTGATGAATTCAAATCTTTTTCTTTTTAGAATAGTATGGTTCAATCAAAGTGTTCAAATTCATCGAACTACCTCAAGGTTGATAATTCCAAGTCAAATTTAAAAAAAAATATGCTTTAAACAATCAAATAAGGTATGAAAAACTAGTTAGATGCTACATTCACTAATCTGACAATGCGCTCAATATCAATAGAGCTTGAAGATCTCAAGGTACAAAGTCATGTGGATCTAGATTACAAATGGGTTGAGTCCTTTCTTCTGATTTGGCCCCGTCAGATATTATGAGGAGAACCCTCAAGCTAGCAGTACCTGCTAGTAAGAGTTCATATGATGTCCAAGACTGGGTACACTCATAAACTAGAAGCTTCTCCATGAAAAGTGTATATGAGCTCCTCTGTATATATAAAAATATGCATGTTGGTATGTATGCCCACATAGCCAATCATATAATGATTTTAATGGCATAATTTGTAAATGATTTGATTAATAATAAAGATAAGATTCTAATTTATTCTTTTTATTCAGTTATGAGATAATGAAGTAACATAATAAATGTATAGAGAATGATATTACTCAATGACATATGTCTTCTAGTATGTGACTTGAACAATGAGATCATACAAAAGTTAAGAGTATATATATTCTTGTTATGTCCCTAGTCAGATGTTATTGTGGAAGGTTGATAGACATCAATAACACATAAGACTAGAGTGTGTGTTAGTTGATGTTGGAATCTCATCAATCATGATATGTGATATCAACCAAGCACATAGATACTTGTTAGAGAACAATGTATTAGACAGACCCACCATAAGAGTGATACATGGAAACCATGATTGGTGAAGATATACATAAGTTTTCTTCCACGACTGAGGAGCATCCCGTGCGACTGAAAGGGGCGACTAGGGCACGTCTTCTCCATTCCTGGGGGAGGGGGCTCGACAGCCTGGGTGCGCCGCCCTGCTCCCCCAGGGTTACCCCAGCCTGGCTTCAGTTTGGATCGCTCTTCTGAGGGTGCTTCAGGTCATTCTCTTCTTCTTTTGCTCTGCCTCCTTCCTACGGCGGCTGGGAGGGCGATCTCAGATCTGGCTTTTGGCTGTGCTTGGAGGTGGTGCCAATCGCTGCGGTTGCTTTTAGGTGGTTGTCGGCGTTCATCTGAGGTTGTGGAGTCGACGAGAGGCATCTTGGGGATTCCGATCCTACTGCTGCTGCTGGCTTTCTTCCCCCCTTTCTTTTATTTTCCTGTGTTTCTTTCGTTTTCAGTTTGGTCCAGGTTCTGTTGTTGTCAGTGGCAACGTCTCTGCCCTTTAGTCGTCGGTAATTGGCCTTTTCTTGTCTGTGGTAGCGTCTTTGCCCTTTTATCGTTCATCTGTTTAGGTTAGTTCTATTTAGGTGGTTGTCTGTGACAGGTTTCTGTTGCCTTTTAGTCACCGACAATCGACGTTTCCTAGTTGTTAGGTTTGGTTTTGGTCCTCCTGTGAGAGTGCTCATTTTATCTATAGTTTTGTTGGTCGTGTCATGCCTCGAGTTCCTTCTTGGGCGGACGGTGAGATCGGGCGCCTCTTGGTGCTTCAGGCAGAGGAGGATTAAGCTGGGTTTGGGCTTCATGCAGGTCTTCCGCTCCCTGTTCGCAGTGGTAGTCAGAAGTGGTGGTGGAGTTCCCGACACCCTCTACTCCCCGCCTTTATATCCACATGAGCCATCCTTCCTCTGTATTTGCATCACTGAGGTTTGGCCTCCTTCCCGGGTCTCCTGGTTGGTGCAACCTTAGTGCTCGTCGCTGGTAGTTGTGTTTCTCGTCCTGTTTTGTGGGGCGTTGTGTCTGTGTTGTTAGGTCTGTGTCATTGCTTCGTGGTCGAGCTCTTTGTCTGATAATCTTTTGTTGTCTTCATGATGGTACTCTCTGTCAGTGACTTTACAAACTCCTCTCCAAATGTACTCACAGGTTCTTATAGATTGATGAATTCCATCCCAGATAGCTGTTTTAGACAGCCACTACAAGAGGTGGACGGTGCAGAAGCGTACCTATCACATCCCAATCTGAGCCTCGTGTTATGTCTTTCCGCAAAAGGAGTTGCTGCTTGGTTATTTGATGAGAGATATCTATCTTGTAGATGTCGTATGGCTTACTTTTAATGATATTGAGCTATTTTAAAAAAAATGATTAGTAGTCAGAATCATCTCTTATAGTGTTGGTGGTTATTGTGGTTCTTAGACCGAAAGTTGCTACACTCATCACATGTTGTTTAGTATACTTTGACATCATCCACTATGATCCAGAATAAGGGTTGTCATAAAGGTGATGATTGGGTGCACTGTGACACATGAGGATGATTGTGAGTGATGTAAATGGGATTTGTCCCTCCTATATGAGTATGATATCCTAGCCACTTGATAAGTGAGACTGAGAAATGCATGTTCATGCACATGTTAGTCAATATGTGATATTGAACTTACATATATCTTAGACAGTCTGCTCTGGTTCAAGGAACATGGATTGAATAATGAAGAGGATGACTATTCCATGCCTCAAGTTCAATCCTGATGTCAGTGACAAGGGGACTATACAAACACTGTAACGCCAATTGTAAATTGTATTTTGAAGTTGCTCTACAACTTTCCATTTACTTGGGTAGAAATGATGTGTGACTAGACACCACTCTTTGCTTGTGATGTCATAAACTGGTTATGAACACTCACTGCCAATGTAATATGGGACCTATAGGGTCACACACATAGGATACACCTAATAGAGGTGTTTTGATCATGAATGATAATTGAATTGATTACTATAGTGTTTAGGTATTCAATTCAAGCAACAAATCAATTGATTGGATTCCCAACCAATCAATTCATGTGTGAAATGACCGGTTGGAGTGTCATGTTAATTAGATATTACATTCACTGAATTTTGGTTGAGCTGGGGTGCCAACCAACCAGTTCCCTTAATGAACTGATCGATTCACTGTTGCGAGATGACCGTTTTGTGAAGCAAGACGCCCAGTTCATGGTGTAATTCAATTACATCAAGGATTAGTGCTGACATCATGTCATGCATTAATTGGATTAGATTTGCCAATTCATATGCGATTGAGAAACATGCCCAAATGACTGGTTCATTGGGTGAACCGAATGCCTCAAATGTCAACCGATCGGTTTGCTTAGTGAAATGACCATTTCGCCTCTGTTGTAGGTTGCAAATTTTTTGAGATTTGGATTCCTTCAACTCCTACATAGATTGGGAACCCTGACCCTAACCCTCCTATAAACATAGGGGTACTAGGGGCTTCTCAGACACATCAATTGCCTATGACAATTTTTTGTCTTCTTATGTTGTGGTATCTGAGAGAGCCCGAGCAAGTCCTACCTAATAAATGGAGGGATAGTAAGGGAGAACAATTATGGGAGAGAAAGATGGTGACTAATACACCAACGGGATGGACAACTCCTTTTTGTCTGTTCTAGTAGAACAACATGAGTTCTAGGAAATCTGTGTGGACTTTCATAGAGGTGTGGAGGTTGTTGTCTGCCACTAGGAGGACAACATCAGCATGCTGTCCATGGTGAAGACCAGGAGCTGCTACAAACATTATCCCAGTGCAACCAGAAGACAATTGCACAACTACAATGATGAGAAAATTGTCACTGGACTTACTTCACAACTAGGTATATCCTCAAAACCATCTTTTCCATTATATAATTATTGATACTATCCACTGGTTTAATGGATAATATGACAGTAAACTTTTTGTTTCTACTACCTATATGATGCCATATTTGTTGGGAAATACGACATCAGGTAGGTAGTGAAAACAAAAATTTTACAGACATATTTCCCATTAACCAGCAGACCACGTCAATAACTATGCAATTGGAAGGATGGTTGCACGAAGATATACCTGGTCCTAGAGCAAGTCCAGTGACAATCCTCATCAATGTAGATGCACACTCTATCTTGAACAATGGTTGTACAACTCCTATTCGCACTCAGACTCGTCTGACTGCTCCTCCACGAGCATTAGACTTGGACAACTATTGTAGTTAGGGGTGAGAAAATAATGGTCCAGACCGCAAAACCGGACCGGACTGCTCAATTCGGTCTGGTCCGGTCCGGTCCATTTTGAGTTCGGTCCGGTCCGCGGTCCAGGAATTTTGATGAGTTCGGTCTTCGGTCCGGTCTGGACCGCAGACCGACTTTTATATAAAATTCATGTATATTTGAAGGTGTATTCTATAATAACTACAAATAAAGTACATATATAAGCACTACTAATATAAATGTTTGATACTAAAGTTATATAATTGTTAGAAGCTACTAAGATTATCAACTTTGTATAATTAAATAAGTTGTAAAACATGTAAAAAAGGCTGATTACGGTCCAAATGGTCCAGTCCGGTCCTAGTACAAACGGTCCAGTCCCGGTCCGGTCCTACATCAAAACGGTCCGGTTTGCGGTCCATATATTTATCAAAATCCGGTCCACGGTCCGGTCCGGTCCGGTCCGGTTCGGTCCAGTTCGGTCCGATTCTGGACCGATGCTCAACCCTAGTTGTAGTGGCTCCTTAGATCTCACCACAGACTGCGAGTTGACATTGCCCTCTTAGCAGCAACCAACAGACTCCTGCCTCTAGTATAGTCCACATGGACCAACAAGAACTCATTTTGTTCTGCAAAAATGGATAGGAAGCAGTTGTCCCTCTCGTTGGTGTACTAGTCACCAACATGCTCTCCCATAACAATAATCCTCAGTTGTTTCTCTCCTGTGTCTATCCCTCCCTAACCGGGTAGGACTTTCCAGGGTTCTCATGGTTATCACAACCAGAGAGGACAACAATTGTCAGAGAAATTGATTCTCAATTGTCTGTGTATTATTTGTGTTTTGGGAAGCCCCCAGTACCCCTCTATATATAGGAGAGGTTAGGGTTCCTAGTCCCCAGTCAATGCGGGACTAAAGTGGGAGTGGAAAGGACAAGTAGATCTTGAATTTTTACAACTTTTCTAGAAGTTTAACAACCTACGCATGACAAAATGGTCATCTCACCTACCAAGACGGTCATCTCGCATGTGAGACGGTCATTTCGCTAAGCGAAATGGCCGTTTTGCACCTTCCAATTATGCATATATGTTGACAATTCAATTCCAATTAGTACTCGACTTGATGTACCCCCGAAATGGGCATTTAGTGCAACTGAGACGGGCATCTCACACCAAACCAAATGGCCATTTGGTGCAAGTGAGGTGGGCATCTCGCAGCCCAGGCCATGCAGAATTTCAACCAATGTACATTAATACAATCAGGTTGACACTCCAAACAACAGTCTCAACACTTAAACCGATCATTTGGTAGTCTAGTCAGCTGATCCGTTGCGTGAACTAAAATACCTAAACACTTTAGTAATCAATTAAATAATCATTCAAGATCAAAATCCTCTTCTAGATTAGTTCCTATGTGTGTGACCCTATAGGTCCTGTATCACATTGGCAGTGAATGTCCATAACTAGCTTATGACATCATAAGCAAAGAGTGGTGCCTAGTCACACATCATTGCTACCCAAGTGAATGGAAAGTTGGGGAGAAACTTCAACCTACAATTTGTGTATGGTGTTATAGTATTTGTATAGTTCCTTTGTCACTAATATCCAGATTGAACTAGTGTAACATACCGAATTCTGGACTTTTTACCTTTTTGGTCCTTTTTGCAAAAATTGTATCTTTTTACTCGATTATCCAAATTTAAAACTAAAATATGTTTTGAAATCGGGAGAACGAGATCTATCTAAAAAAAATACTTTCGTGGTTTGATTCTGATGTTTTCGAATATGTGTTTTTAAGGATGATTTAAATTACTTAAAAATATGGAAAATAGCCTAAAAAGTTAGTATCTCAAAAATATACAAACCTATATGTTATTTTGATCAGAAGAATGTAAATAAGAAAGTAGTGAGGTTTTCATAGTCTAATTTGATCATTTGTGGAAAATTTCATAGTTTTGGGGATTGAATCTTTAATAATTAAACATAGTATTAATGCATGGATCTTATGATGATATTAGGGAAAATGGATCTGACCTCATGAAAAAGAACTGAAAAGTGATTTCTAGGATTCTAAAGATTAAAGGTATGTGCTTAATACACTTCAGTTGGGAATATTTGTGCCTTGACCTACTTTTCAATAATGAGGCTTCATTGAATCCTATTTCTTATACTCTTGATTCTTTTGCTATACTTGCCTCATAATCAGTTTGGAATATTGTTCTTAGATCTTGGTATCCCTTTGCCATGTTCTATTTAAATGATGCTATTACTTTCCATAGTTTCTAACATGTTGATTTTATTAGACTAATTAACTAGGTAGTGGTACTTGTATGTACAACCACCCATAGTTGGGCATGTATTTAATTGCCCCGAGGAATGTGATACTCTCCCCCACACATGAAATATGTGTAGGTGACTGGGAATGTGTTATTCTCCCCTCACCCTTTGGTTGAAGGTCCGGTAGGTGCCTCAACCCTACATAGTTAAGGTAGTCAATATTAATCATACATGTAATGTTGTTGTTTTACTTTGTTTATGGCAAGCATCTATTGAAATATTCTTTTATATAAATGGCCTCATTCTCTTGATTGTCTTCATCATATGATGAACCATAAAACGTTTTTACATATTTTTCTTATCTTGATATCCTAGAATAGTTTTTGTAACACAATACTTGTTTCTCCTTTCCCTTTTGCTGGGTGCCTTCCCAACCACCCAGATGTGGAGCAAGGTGATGAATAGGACTTGAAGATCATGGCTTTGGCTTGGACTTAGCTGATGGAGTTATGCTTTGGGAGACAAGGCTGTGGTATTTAGACTTCCCTCTATTTAGATCCTAGTTTGAGATGTTGATGTAACCCTAAAAGGGAGATTTTTTATGTATCTTGTACAATCTTTTATGAAATTGAATATAGTCAGAATTTTTTTTATTCCGCTGCTTTCCAATGTGTTTTGTTTACCATATTTTAGTAGAGGGTGGTTTATCCCACTCTTTACAACTAGAGGCATGGAACAATCATCCTCATTATTATTCAATCTTGTTTCTTGAACCAGAGCAGACTGCATGAGATATATGTGAGCTCAACATATTGACTCACATGCGTATGGCCATACTTTTCTCAGTCTCACTAATTAAGAGGCCTTGGATATCATATTCCTGTCAGAGGGAAAAATCCCATATCTATCACTCACAGTCACACGCCGTGTGTCAAAGTCACCCAATCATCATCATTATAACAACCCATGTTTCAGGACTGCGTTTGATGATGTCAAAGTGTACCCAACGGCATGTGATGAGTGCAGTGATTTTAGGTCTAAGAACCACAACCACCACCATCACTGTGAAACTTGACTATGATTTCCATGATGATGGCTTCCATGTGTCAGTCTCACAGTGGGTCAGTCCGATACACTATTGCCTAACATGTATCTATGTGCTTGGTATGATATTGCCATATCATGACTAATGAGATTTAGTCATCAACCAACTCACACTTTGATCTTATGTGTTATTGTTGTCTATCTTCCTTCCACAATAACAACCGATTAGGGACATAATGAGAATGTATATACTCTTAACATCCGTATGATCCCATTCTTCCAAGTCACATACTTGAAGACATACGTCATTGAGTAATATCATTTATTATTATGTAATTTATCATTGAGTAATATCATTTTTTATATTCAGTTATGAGATAATAAATTACATATCATTCTCTATACATTTATTATGTAATTTATTATCTCATAACTGAATATAAAAAATAAATTAGAAACTTGCCATTATTATTTATGAAATCAGGTATGTAATGCCATATCCCAATCATCATATGGTTAGCTCTCTAGGAATACATACCAATAGACTCCCACTTGCACTTAGATCCAATTACCCATGGATCTCATCCCGAGTGACCTAACATGACCTTGATGCTTCTGCTGTGCAAGTGCTTTTATAGCGGGTTTAGCAACGTTTGCCTTAAATCGGTATTTTGCAATTTTCACATCTCTTCACTATACGACTACTCATATGATATGGAAGCAATGTAGTATGCTATTCGAGATTCCTAGCCTAACTAGTAGCTCCATTGTTGTCATAAATATTACTACTGTGTCATCAATGGTTTGGAACCTCACATAAGTTCACCCATATGAACTTCTTGATCCATACAATATCATCTATTATTCTCATAACATAGAGATACTTAGCTTCTTGTGTAGATTCAAACAATTATCATTAGCTAAAAACTCTTTCTAGCTTACAGTTCTCGTTTAATGTCACACAAAAATTTAGATTGTGATCATTTTGTCAGATTGGAAGCTTGCATGGGTGTAACCCTATATATCCAACTCTTCCTTATTACCATAAATATGGAACCGATCCTTTAAGTTCTTCACAAGTATCTAAGGATGTTCTTTATGGCAGTCCAGTGACTCTCACTGGTATCTGACATATACTCTCTCGTCATGTCCAATACATGCGAGATTGCTAGGTATATATGTGTCCTCTCATCATGTCAATACATATGAGATGGATGGATATCCTATCATCATGTCCAATACATATGAGATTACTAGATATCTTCTTGTCATGTCCAATACATACCAAATAATGGGATAAGTACATATCATTGCATTCAAGATAGATCCAATGGCATCTATCCATGTGTCCCTATTCTTCATAAGAACTAGGACACTAGGCACCTGAGAGACCAACTCCATGGAACATGGACAAGTTTTCTCTCATTGAGTCTTACATGATAAACCCTTCAACATCTTACCAATGTATGTGCTTTTCCTTAGGTCAAGAAGCTTTCCAGATCTATCTCTATAGACCTCAATCCCTATCACATATGATGCTTCACCTAAACCCTTCATATAGAAGGTACTTTCCTTGCCATGTTTTATCATTTGCAGGATAATGACATTATTCTCCATCATTATTTGGAATATCAACATGCTCCCACTAAATATTTTATAATCACAAATTCTATCTTCATTATGACTCAAGTCAAACCCTTTGACTGTCTAGTCAAATTGAAGATTCCAACTCTGAGATGTTTGCTTCAATCCTCAGATTGACCTTTGTAGCTTATAGGCTTTATTTGCATTAATAGATATATAAAACCATTAGGTTATGTCACATATACATCTTATTAATTATTCCAATTAAGGAATGTGGTTTTAACATCCATATGCCAAATCTCACAATCATAATAAGTTGCAACAGGAAGCATGATCTAGATGGATTTAACCATGGTAACTAGTGAGCTTCATCACGTTCTGAACTAGTTTGAAACTCTTTGCAACCAATCTACCCTTCCATGTCAGTCTCCTTATAGAGACCCAAATGCACCCAATGGGTCTTACCCCTTCATGTGGATACACCAAGGTCATACCTTGTTGGTTTACATGGAGTCCATCATTGATCTCATGGTTTCAAGGCATTTCTCATATTTTGGTCCCTCAATAGTTTCTAGGTAGGTTGTTGACTAATATTTATGACCAATTTACCACCTTTTGAGTTATAAGATATCATAATCTTTCAAACTTAAGGTGTGTTCTACTATAACTATGAGTTATGTATTTACATAAGGAACTTGAGATTCCACAACAGTTTGTGATTTTCCTTGTTCCTTATTGTACCTCTTTAGGTTCAATGTTTTCTTGTTTGTCTTGAGCATTTCGAGTTCTTCTTTCACTCCCACTGATTCCTTTGGAACAAAGTTCCCTTTAGGAATTCATCCATCCTAGCAACAAACACTTTGTTGTCCGACTGGGATGTAAGTAGTATTAAACAAGATAACATTCATGTAATTTGTGGATAAAGCATTTTAAGAAACTATTTTCTTATACAAGATTTCAATCCCAATCACTACAAAAAACTCATCAGAACACTTCCCATGCCATATCTCATATGGTGCCTTTTGAACCATTTTAGACAGTACATTGTTTAGTGTTTAAGCATGTGCCCACTAGATTTTATTGATAATCTCACCATGACTTAACATGGTGTGATACCTTCTTTCTGACACATTAGTATGTTTCAGGTGGAGTTCATTATGATACACTATCATGATCTCCCAGAAGGTCCTCAAACTCTTGGTTTACATATTTCAACATTGATCATATCGAGGTATCTTAATACTTTTACCAATTTAGTTATGTACTTCATTTATGATCTCCTTGAACACTTTAAGAGATCCAAACTTGTATTTCATTAAATACAAATTTCAACATCTATTGATCATATCAATAAATATAATGAAGTACTTGTAACTGAAAAACCACTAGAGGGGGGTGAATAGGGTTTTATAATAATTTAACAATTTATTTTAACTCAAACAACCAACCACAAAAATATTGGACAAGGGGACAAGGATTTAGAGTGGTTCCAACCTTAGCAAATACTAAGGCAGTCAATCCACTACCCGGTTGCTTACCCAACTGGGATTTTGAAAGAATCAAATTTTATTACCTCACAAGGACTTTACATAAAATTACAATTCTTTCACCAAACCCTTCGAACAGCCTTCACCTAGAAGTAGTTGCACCAACTTTGAAGCAGCCTTCTTGAAGTAACTTCAAGCTCCCCCTTGAAGTAGCCTTCCTCTTGAAGTAGCTTCCCGTTGCAACAACCTTCTTGAAGTAGTCCGAAGTCCACCTTCTCCACCGAGAAGAACCTTCTCCAATCCGCAGCCTCCAACCCTAGGAGTAGCAAGGAGAATATAAAAGATAACAAGGAACAAGAAGGAAAATGGAAATTACACTTAACCTTTAAAGCACAAGGCTTGCTTTGCCTATATCAAGCGTGTAGATCTCCTAACCAATGTATATGGAAGTGTGATTGCTGTGGATAGGAGATACTAGCCTATAGGACACAAAATTAGAGCAAGTAGAGGGATTGCCAATGCAAGTGTTGCTCAATTTCTCAAAACAGATTACCAATTGTAAGTGTATGCTCAAGTGAATCACAAGTGTAGCTTAGGTGAGTTTAGGTGTCCTAAGGCATGTCCTATTTATAGGAATGGCCTACAAGTGCTTAAGGACGTTCTAGACACTTTCTAGGGGGTTCTAAGTGCTTAACTAGCCGTTAGGTACAAGTTTGTTGCATTAGCAACGGCTAATTAATTAATTCTGCAGTTGCTGTCAGAGTCCATCTCGGTCGAGAAATTGTCGACCGAGATACCTACTCAGTCGAGGTTTTGTCGACCGACAGGCTCTCTGGATCAAGTGTTTGCAACGTTCATCTCCAACTGCCAACTACTTTGTCAGCTGTGTCTAACGGCTACTTGGATCTTTCTCGGTCGAGAAGTTTGTCGACCGAGAGTGTCTCGGTCGAGGAGTTTGTCGACTGAGATTGCCCCTGTTTTAATGTTTCAATTTAAGGCATTAAGTGTGTGTATGAGTGTGCATATGTGACACTATTTGAAGGGGATGACCTATCTCAGTGTAGTGATTGGCTAGAGGAGATCTAACGCTTGATTTACATGAAGTCTAAGTACTTGTACATTATATATTTGTACAAGTTTACAATTGATTACATTTCATGAAATTTACAAATATTCAAGCGTATAGATTCCCTAGTACTTTGTCATCCACCTTATTCCTGCAACACTCAAGTAGCACGTTAGATCGACAAGAATGAAATGTTTGTCATCATTGAAACAAAGAGATTTATCATAATGTCAATTTAGCCAACAATCTCCCCCTTTTGAAGATGACAAACATTTCCTAAATATAAAATAAGGAAATATAAAACATGTGAGTTTCATACCTGAAATTTACCTTTGTAGCCATCTTTGGTTTTGCAAGTGACTGCTGGCCAAGATATTATGAAACTCATTTTAATTTTATGTTTGTGATTTTATATTATTTCTCCCCCTTTGTCATTTCAAAAAGATATCCAATACAATCATTTAGTATGACTTTGTGTCTATCTTTTTAAGCTTTGCTCCCCCTTAAAGAGATATCCAATTAAAATTAAGGGATTTTATTGTCAAATTTAGCCACAATTTGTTTCTCAATCATTTGCAAAGGATGTTAAGCCTTGAAATGATATGAGTTTCTTTTAAGTTTATGGCTTATGTGTATTGATTTCTCGCCCATTTTACAAGGGATGTTAAGCCCTGAAAATGAAATGAGAATCCTTTAATCTTAGAGTACATAAAAATGTCTCTAACCAAATGCATGGGATGTTAAGCCCTGATTTGTTTAGAGAGTTCCTTTAAGAACAAGATATATCATTTTTATGAAATTCATAGATTTCTTCATAACCAAGAGTAAAAATGCTAAGGTCGTAACAAGCTTCACATGATGTTTACAATGTTTTTGTAAGCTTCTTAATCAAATAATCCAATTTGTTTTTATGAGCTCCCCCTTAATCTTACAATTAAAGCAATTTAAAGCTTCTAAGGTCACAAATGATTTTAAATTTTGATTTTGACCTTTATCAAAAGTATACTAAGATTAAGTACAATAAAATGATGTCCAAATAAGCATTTTGTCAAAGCTTATTTTAGGTCGACCTTGACTTCGACCATAGCACCCCTTGGTCAAATTTTATTTCAACCAAGAGGCAAAACCTGCAGATTTCACATGTGAAGTATAAATTTTGCAAGTAACTTAAAGAGATATCAATTTGAGATACTTTGAGTAAAACCTATAGGACATAGTCCATGCACATCATAGATTCTTATTTTTATAGCAACATCTTTACATGTAGAGAACTGAATGGTGAAATAGTGAACACATATGTATGATGATAGAACATTAGAATCATGAAATTCAATACAAGGTTGCTATGTAGATATGTCAAGGAATACTTAGAATAAACCATGAAAACAGTAATTTTCCTTGACTTAAAACAAATATGATTCATAGTATAGATGAAGATATTCTCATATAAGTGTTCAAGATTTTTATAATTTGTTCATGCCTGACCACCTTTTTCAACAATCAGTCTTCTATTAGCACAATTTTCATAAATATCTATCTTAACTCATGATGGAAAACTTTAATATATTGTGTTCCAAGAGTGATTTCCAGAATTTATTCTTATTTTGCATGTGAAACAGTTATTAACAGTAAATAGATAGCCGCTTGATCAATTAAAAGATTATTCAACAATTTTACTGCAGACTGAAATCAGTGAACTGCTCGGTCGAAGATTTCCCGACCGAATGATTGCTCGGTTGAAGATTTCTCGACCGATCAGGTATCTGTATTGTTTTCAGAACTATTTATCGATTCCAAGTATGCAAGTTTGAGCTCGATTGTGTTGAGACATGACATTTGTATATCAAGAATCAGTTTAGGTCAAATCTCAACAAGTGAAATTTGAGCTTCTAAGTTTTAGGAATCCAAGCTAGATCATCATTCCTTTTCTTATGTGGGCATGAAAATGAATAATGTCCAAGACGCATGCAATAATGACAACTAATGGAGTCAATTTCATTTCTCTTTCTAGGAATTATGTTTTTAGGTACAAACATAGTCTTAGTATTGGATGCTTTAGCTCTTTTGGGTTGACTTCTCTTTGGATCATATCCTAATCCTCTTCTTCCATTATAACTAGAGGAAATTTTCAGAATATTCTCAAGGATGTCATTTTCTCTTAACTCATTTATTTTTCTTTGTAGCTTAGCAATGTCATCCATCTTCTTGTTTATATCTTTCTTTGCTTGATCTAAAGTAGATAATAGAAAGTTTCTTTCTTTTACAACCTCATCATAATCTAAGTGTGAACATAAAATAGGTTGTTTATGAAGATCATTCACTTGAGTTTGCAAGTTTAACTTTTCTAAGGAAAGAAGATTGCAATTTGCCTCTATAGATTTTAACTTACGATCATAATTGTCATTTGCCTTTTTGAGATCCTCATTTTCAGATGCAAGAGCAAGAAGTTTAACATTTAAATCATCATTTACTTTATTTGATTTCTTAAGTTTCTTCTTGCACTCAATATATTTCTCATGAGTATTTTGAAGACTAGCAATTAGATCTTCTTTTGGTAGATCAAAAAGACTTACCTCTTCTTCTTCTTCTTCTTCATTTGTTGTAGCAATGAGACACTCTACTTCTTCTTTTCCATCATCACTATCATCACTTGAATCATCCCATGCAGCTTTATATGCTCTTTCTTTCTTTTTGTGAGATGATTTCTTCCCTTTTTTGAGTTTTGGACAATCACCTTTCATCTGTCCCTTCTTTCCACATTCAAAGCACCTGGAAGAAGAAATACTAGAAGTTTTATTAGTTTTAAAACTTTTATACTGCTTACCATTTACAATGAGAGTTTCTTCTTCACTATCATCTTCACTTGTATCATGATTGTTCTTGGTTGATGCTTTGAATGCAATGTCCTTCTTCCTCCCTTGTTGAAGTTCACATTCTCTTCTTTCTTCCTCTTCTAACGTTGCCTCATGAGCTTCTAGATTGCCAATGAGTTGTTCCATCTTTAGTCGGGTGAGGTCATTTTCTTCTTCAATGGCCATCACCTTGGGCTTGTATTTGGGAGGAAGTGATCTAAGAATCTTTGATACCTGATCTTCCTCAAGAACAATTTTACCTAAGGCATTTAAACCATTTACAATAGAAGAGAATTTTGCATACATTTCACTAATAGATTCATTTGGATCCATACGGAAATGTTCAAACTTTTGTTTAAGCATACTAACTTTGGAATTCTTAACTTGAACTGTCCCTTCATAAGTTATAGAAAGTCTATGCCATATTTCATAGGCTGTTTCATAGTTTGATATTCTATTAAATTCTCCTACTGAAATTGAACAATAAAGAATACTTACAGCCTTTGCATTCATTTGAGCCGATTTTCCTGTATTGGTGTCCCAAGCTACATATTCCATTTGAGGTAGCTCATAAGGGGTTAACACCATTCTCCATAGATCCCAACTGATGCCTTGAAAGTAGAACTGCATCCTTCTCTTCCAACATGTGTAGTTTGTTCCATCAAACGCTAGAGGCCTAGCAACAAGTGTCCCTTCAAGGTTAAGGTTGTTGAGCACCCCATCACCCATTCTTCAAGACCTTGTTAGGGTTCCTTGAAGCCTGCTCTGATACCAATTGAAAAACCACTAGAGGGGGGGGGTGAATAGGGTTTTATAATAATTTAACAATTTATTTTAACTCAAACAACCAACCGCAAAAATATTGGATAAGGGGACAAGGATTTAGAGTGGTTCCAACCTTAGCAAATACTAAGGCAGTCAATCCGCTACCCGGTTGCTTACCCAACCGGGATTTTGAAAGAATCAAATTTTATTACCTCGCAAGGACTTTACATAAAATTACAATTCTTTCACCAAACCCTTCAAACAGCCTTCACCTAGAAGTAGTTGCACCAACTTTGAAGCAGCCTTCTTGAAGTAACTTCAAGCTCCCCCTTGAAGTAGCCTTCCTCTTAAAGTAGCTTCCCATTGCAACAACCTTCTTAAAGTAGTCCGAAGTCCACCTTCTCCACCGAGAAGAACCTTCTCCAATCCGCAGCCTCCAACCCTAGGAGTAGCAAGGAGAATACAAAAGATAACAAGGAACAAGAAGGAAAATGGAAATTACACTTAACCTTTAAAGCACAAGGCTTGATTTGCCTATATCAAGAGTGTAGATCTCCTAACCAATGTATATGGAAGTGTGATTGCTGTGGATAGGAGATACTAGCCTATAGGACACGAAATTAGAGCAAGTAGAGGGATTGCCAATGCAAGTGTTGCTCAATTTCTCAAAATAGATTACCAATTGTAAGTGTATGCTCAAGTGCATCACAAGTGTAGCTTAGGTGAGTTTAGGTGTCCTAAGGCATGTCCTATTTATAGGAATGGCCTACAAGTGCTTAAGGACGTTCTAGACACTTTCTAGTGGGTTCTAAGTGCTTAACTAGTCGTTAGGTACAAGTTTGTTGCATTAGCAACGACTAATTAATTAATTCTGCAGTTGTTGTCAGAGTCCATCTCAGTCGAGAAATTATCGACCGAGATACCTACTCGGTCGAGGTTTTGTCAACCGACAGGCTCTCTGGATCAAGTGTTTGCAACGTTCATCTCCAACTGCCAACTACTTTGTCAGCTGTGTCTAACGGCTACTTGGATCTTTCTCGGTCGAGAAGTTTGTCGACCGAGAGTGTCTCAGTCGAGGAGTTTGTCGACCAAGATTGCCCCTATTTTAATGTTTCAATTTAAGGCATTAAGTGTGTGTATGAGTGTGCATATGTGATACTATTTGAAGGGGATGACCTATCTCAGTGTAGTGATTGGCTAGAGGAGATCTAACGCTTGATTTACATGAAGTCTAAGTACTTTTACATTATATATTTGTACAAGTTTACAATTGATTACATTTCATGAAATTTACAAATATTCAAGCGTATAGATTCCCTAGTACTTTGTCATCCACCTTATTCCTGCAACACTCAAGTAGCATGTTAGATCGACAAGAATGAAATGTTTGTCATCATCGAAACAAAGAGATTTATCATAATGTCAATTTAGCCAACAGTAACTACCTTTAGCATTCATCTAAAAAGCTCTATGTACATTAGTATGTACTAGTCCTAATGGAATAGTCAATCTCCCACTACATCTAGTGAATATACTCTTGTCATATTGCACAATAAATATGACATGCATATCTCTATTTGTTCAATAACCAAAAGAGTCTAGATAACCATCATATGGATTCTAGAAATGCATTTCTCATTTATGCGCTCTTGATGACAGTTCTATAGGTATTCAATGTTTGAGTTATCAAGTCATTCAATACATGTGTCATACACATTTGTCTTTACAACTATCAAGTATAGTTTATGAGACATGGGGCATCACCATATAAGATCATAATGTTCTTGTCATACAAAACATATGACATTTGTCAAGTACACAATATCAATTCACTAATTCTATTATGTACCCATGAATGACAACCTTTAACCATAGTGGTAGCAGCCCTTGCTCCATATAGTTATAGCTTACTTCTTCTCAGCTCCTGAAGTAGAGATCTCTATCTCTATCTTCTTCTTGAGATCCTCTATGAAGAGGATAATTCCTTTCCAATGCCCAAACAAGTGATAATGGTGGCACTTTGTTTTCTTTATCCTTTAAGTGAAAAATGATAGATTCCTTTTACACTTATCCTTCTCCATATATTGAGTGCAAAAGACTTGGGCTTTATCTTAGCCTCAGATCACTTCTTGGCCTTGCTTTTGCCCTAGGACTCACTTCCGTTGATCACTATCATAGATTTGTCCTTCTTCTTCCTTGATTTGGCATCAAAATGCCAAACATTTGATAAACTGACTATATGATTCATGAAACGCTTGCATAATCATATTCATGGTCAACTCTTGACCTAAGAGAAATCCTAGTCATTCCACATGTCCAATCACATTGAGAACATGAGGTTCTATTGGACCTCTCTTTGTCAGTTTGCACTCAATTAGCGCTTTGGAGACATTATACCTTCTTTTCTTTACATGATTCTTAATATGTGTTACCATCTTGAGAATGTCCATGTATTCATGTTGTTCATGTAACTCATAGTTCATACAACTGAGAATTAGGTATTCAAATGTCTTTGGCTTCATTAGCATGCTTCCAATAAGCATCCATTTAGCCTTCGGCACTTTTGGAGTGGGTTCCTATGGCATTGGTCTATCAAGGACATAGAGCTTTCACTCATTGATGAGAACATTTCTCAAAGTCCTTAACCAATCGTGGAACTTTTCCAATTTTGTCCTTCTTAAGGACTAATCCCAATTTGAACGTGTTTGTGTTTGACATTTGATTCTACAAAGAAATATTGCAACATTTTCAAAACATTTTTGATTTGGTTTGATTTGATAATTTGTATGATATTCATTAGGTATTTAATTATCATCACTCCCACTATTTTATTCAAATTGATAGCCCTAAATATGAATTTAGAATATTGCAACATACAATATTCTAGTGGGCCAAGATCCATATTTCATTAGGTCATGAGTCGGCTTTTGCCGATCACCCATGACCTGATTATTTAGGTCGGCCATCATGCCAATTGCATCATATGAAACTCTTGGATAGATGATATGTACAACTCTTTACCATGATCATCTGCATGCATGTGGGCTTGAGCTCTCCAAGTCACCAGTTAAGCCTAACTCAATAGACAATTCGATAGATACACACCATGCTTTGTGTAAGTCTACATATCTACCATCATACTTCTACAAGATAGATGGCACACCATGCTTTTTGCAAATCTACGCTTGGTCAATCAAGCTTTACACGTCTATTACTAATGGAAGGCATCTTAGACTTAATATTTAAGTTGAGGGAGTTTGTTTGTATAAATACCTATACTTTATCCAATCACCATATATATAGTACGTATCATATACATGCTATAACCACAAATGAGAACATGCAATAAATAAAGCACACAAGTGATGGTTATTGCCATACTATGTAATTCCTTAGAGCTATAAGGAATTACTACCACCTATGTTCCACATCATATGCAACCTGTTGTTGGTGATGATTTGTGCTCAAACCAATCCGGGTTCATCGATTCAACTCATGAATCAGTCAGCTCGCCTCTTGGTCGCTTGGTTGGGCTCTTCTGAAGTGGTTGTCTGGTTGTCAGGTCCAAGCAACGTGTGGACACCTCCAGTCAGTTGGTTGGGCTACTAGTTGATTGGTCTGTCCTTCTGTCATCTAGCCTCCTCGCTCCTCCAGTTGATTGGGTCGTCTCATGAGTCGGTTGTTTCACCTTGTGCATATCGTCATCTCACGTTGAAACATAAATAAAAACTATCCTATTTCTTATTACATTGTTTATGGAGAAAACCTCGAGTTACATTAGAGGGGAAATAGGAAGAAAAATATTAATTTACATGTGGAAAGGAGAGAGAGACTCGATACGTAGACTGATTAACAACATGAATAAAAGCCACAACCATGCATACACAAATCAGTGGTTTTGGCCATAACCATGTTTTACATCCACCATCAAAACCAATTTTATGGCGACGTGTGTAAATTGCATATACTTATCATATTTATATTCATTTGGGTTCTTATGTGATGATTTAGACAGACATGCACATCAACTAGTTTAAATATTTACATCACATGTAATAAATAAACATGATAAAACCAAAATCAGATCATATCGATTATCCCATAACATAATTAAGTGACGTGGCACTGATACCACTATTTGAGAAATACGACATCAGGTAGGCAGCTGAAACAAAAATTTTACTGACATATTTCCCATTAACCAGCAGATCGCATCAATAACTATGTAATGGGAAGGATGCTTTCATGAAGATATACCTACACCTGGAGCAAGTTCAGTGACAATCCTCGTCGATGTAGATGTGCACTCTGTCTTAGACAATGGTTGTACAACTCCTAGTCACACTCGGACTCGTCTGACTTCTCCTCCACAGACATCGGACCTGGACAACTGTTGTAGCAGCTCCTCAGATCTCACCACAGACTGTGAGTTGACGTTTCCCTCCTAACAGCAACCAACAGACTTCTGCCTCTAGAGTAGTCCACACAGACCAAGTAGAACTCACGTCATCCTGCAGGAACAGATAGGAAGGAGTTATCCCTCCCGTTGGTTTACTAGTCACCAATATGCTCTCCCATAATAATGATCCTCAGATGTTTCTCTCCTGTGGCTATCCCTCCCTAGTCGGGTAGGACTTGCCTGGGCTCTCGTGGTTACCACAACCAGAGAGGACAACAATTGTCAGAGCAACTAATTCTCAATTATCTATGTATTAGTTGTGTTTAGGGAAGCCCCCAATACCCCTCTATATATAGGAGGGGTTAGGGTCAAGGTTCCTAGTCCCCAGCCAATGCAGAACTAAATCGGGAGTGGAAAGGACAAGTAGATCATGAATTTTCACAACTTTTTGGAAGTTTCACAACTTGCGTGTGAAGAAACAGTCATCTCACCCAGCAATACAGTCATCTCGCGTGTGAGACGGTCATTTCACTAAGCAAAATGGCCGTTTGCACCTTCCAGTTCTATACATATGTCGGTAATTCAATTCCAATTAGTACTCAACTGAAAGTACCTCCGAAACAGGAGTTTAGTGAAACTGAGACAGGCGTCTTGCACCAAACGAAATGACCATTTGGTGCAAGTGAGACAGGCATCTCACACCAAGCCAAATGGACATTTCTCACAAGTGAGATGGGCACCTCGCAGCCCAGGTCAGGTAGAATTCCAACCAATGTATAATACAACCAACCTCACACTCCAAACGACAGTCTCAACACTTGAACCGATCATTTGGCAGTCTAGACAGCTGATCTGTTGCATGAATTAAAATATCTAAATACTTTAGTAATCAATCCAATAATCATTCAAGATCTAACTCCTCTTCTAGATGAGTTCCTATGTGTGTGACCCTATAGGTCCCGTATTGTAACGCCCAGGCCCACTACCCTAGGCTCTAGTAGAGTTTCAGGAATGACGACTGGCCCCACAAACCACCACTAGCCTTAACTGCGCACTTTGTCCACACTGACGCACAAGCCAGGATCAACTTCCCGACTGGTCACCCATCCTAGTACTACTCCAAGATGAGCACACTTAACTATGGAGTTCTTTAGAGATGGGCTCCCTGAAAAGGAGGTGCACCTTGGTGATATGGGTAGTCCAATCATTCCTTTTAAGATCATGTTATCTGAGGCCTCAAATCCTGGGATGTTACAATCTCCCCCACTTAGACTCTTGATGTCCTCATCAAGGCTCAACTATATGGCCTCATAATCTGACCCCATTTCAGTGCAGACCCACAATGGCCCATGGACACCCAGCTCCCGTCCACGGCTACCAGCGCAAGGGCGGCTCCATCTCGTCTCTACAGATAGCCCTTTCCAACTTGCCTGGACCGCACAGCTCAAGACTGGCATGCCACATGCCCATGTGGGCCCCACCTACTGGAGGGGTTATGGCTCTGATACCATTTGTAACGCCCGGGCCCACTACCCTAGGCTCTAGTAGAGTTTCAGGAATGACGACTGGCCCCACAAACCACCACTAGCCTTAACTGCACACTTTGTCCACACTGACGCACAAGCCAGGATCAACTTCCCGACTGGTCACCCATCCTAGTACTACTCCAAGCTGAGCACGCTTAACTATGGAGTTCTTTAGAGATGGGCTCCCTGAAAAGGAGGTGCACCTTGGTGATATGGGTAGTCCAATCATTCCTTTTAAGATCATGTTATCCGAGGCCTCAAATCCTGGGATGTTACACGTATCACGTTGGCAGTGAATGTCCATAACTAGCTTATGACATCACAAGCAATGAGTGGTGCCTAGTCACACATCATTGCTACCCTAGTGAATGGAAAGTTGGGGAGAAACTTCAACCTACAATATGTGTATGGTGTTACAGTGTTTGTATAGTTCCTTTGTCCCTGACATCCAGATTGAACTAGAGGCATTGAGCAGTCATCCTCAATATTATTCAATCTTGTTTCTTGAACCAGAGTAGACTGCAAGAGATATATGTGAGCTCAACATATTGACTCACATGTGTATGGCCATACTTTTCTCACTCTCACTAATCAAGAGGCCTTGGATATCATACTCCTATCGGAGGGACAAATCCCATATCTATCACTTACAGTCACACGACATGTGTCAAAGTCACCCAATCATCACTGTTATAACGACCCATGTTTCAAGACTGCATTTGATGATGTCAAAGTATACCCAATGACATGTGATGAGTGCGGTGATTTTAGGTCTAAGAACCACAACCATCACCATCACTGTGAGACCTGACTATAACTTCCATGATGATGGCTTCCATGTGTCAGTCTCACGGTGGGTCTGTCCGATACACTGATGCCTAACATGTATCTATGTGCTTGGTTTGATATGTCTATATCATGACTAATGAGATTTAGTCAACCAACTCACATTCTGATCTTATGTGTTATTGTTGTCTATCTACCTTCCAAAATAACAACTGACGAGGGACATAATGAGAATGTATATACTCTTAACATCCGTATGATCTCATTCTTCCAAGTCACGTACTTGAAGACATACATCATTGAGTAATGTAATTCTCTAGACATTTATTATGTAATTCATTATCTCATAACTGAATATACAAAATAAATTGGAAGCTTGCCTTTATTATTCATCAAATTGGGTATCTAATGTCGTATCCCAATCATCATATGATTGGCTCTCTGGGCATACATACCAAAAATATTTCCCTACTATTCACATTGGTGAGAATTGTACAAACAATGGAAGGTATTGATTGTGACAAAAATCAAGATGTTTATATGGCTTGTGGGTCATGAAGCTATTCACATACAACAAAAGGATGACATCATAGAATCTGTTATCGACACCCTCTATGATGTCCCTATGCAAAGAAAGTTTTGGAAAGTCTCCTGAATGAGCAAGAACACATCAAATTCTTTACAACACCATCTATATGGTGTTGGTGAGAGCCAACCTTGACAAGGATCTCAGACAAATCATGATCTTCATGTACGCACTTTGGTACATTTTGAACACTAGGAACATTGAAGTCTTTAAGAATAATAGAAGAACAACGCCCCATTCAGTTAATTTCATTAACAAAGAATCTTCTATCTCCTTGCAAGCATGGAAGAAACTCAGTCAAAGCAAAGCCAATGGGCAGCCGTTCTATTGGCACAAACCACCAGAGGGGTACAAAAAATCAATGCAGATATTGCATATAAAGAAGAATGTGGTCATAGAAGTTGTAACTAGCGATGAAGAGGGATATCAATTGGGGGTATTAGAAATACCATCCACACACAAACTATCCTAGAATTAGAGGTGAGAGATATCAATTTGGTTGTTGAAGAAGTAGCCATAAAGGGTTATGACAACCTTCATTGAAATTGATTGTCTTGTGGAAAAGAAGACTTTAGAAGGCAACCTTGATGGTAACCCTAAGTTGGCAAGTTGGGTGTTGAAGATTAAGGATAATATGTAATAAGACTGTGAACTCATTCATGTCCCACATAAATGTAATCAAATTGTTGGCATGCAAGCTAAGCACCATTAAAACAAACATGGTGGGTGAAGGTTTACGATTGGATTTATTTTCATGTCAATAATGTAGTTTGTAATGATTTGCATTTGCTTGCAAGAGGAGGATGATATAAATAAAATCCTCCTAACCCCCGCCCCAAAAAAATGATAAACCCATATTGATTGCTTTTGATATTTGACTGTGTTGACTTTTTAAAAAAATGTCATGTAAAATGACCGAAGCAAAGAAATAAACCATGAAAAAATCAACACAATACACAAGATAAAATATCACTCTAGTCTTCCCCAAGATCATATGTGGCACTATCATAAGTGTTAGTAAGACTAAGGATAGGATTGGAACACAAGTTAACCTGACATCATGTGACAAAGATAGATATTGTAAGTTAGTTTTGAGTGTTTCAAAAAATGGCTAACTGTAGTTACTTTGTGATTAATAGGGTTGATGCATTGACCATGATTCATGAAATATTATTTCTCATGGTTGCTACTGCTGTTGCTATTGAACTTGAGGTTGATTCTATAGACCCTGAGGTTGATACATCAATCATGATTTAAGAAATCTTATTGCTTGTGGATTTCGTGGTCAATGGTATTGACCCCGAGGTCAAGCATAAACATGTTTTAGCATGGTACACTCAAAAGAGACCAACAACATAAGATATTATATCATGACTAAACAACTATAAATAAATGAAGATTGAGAAAACTAACTACTTATGGGTTACCTTCAACAAGCACCATTTTTTACCTTCCTATGCTTGATATAATGAGTCTCATCCTGGATCATCTCACAAGGTTGGTAACTTTTTCAACAGCGGCAGGGGAAAGTGATGGAGGTTCCCCCAATGCCTCGAGTTGGCGTGCACCATCCGCAGACATTATATGCAACTATTTGTCACAAATTTACTTAGATTGACCGTAATGGTTTCATCACCGAGCTCCATCAAATAAGCTTCCAATGTCACAACCTCATCCACCATCTGCACCTATGGTGATTTGTACTCCTCCTTAGCCTTTAGCTTGGCCATATTCACTATTGCTGGTATGAAAAACATAGTGCCATTACAAACCTTGTGTTCTACTATGTAGCAACCTACAATACTCTCCCAAGCTTGGCTTGTTTTGGCACTTTGAATTCTAGATGGTCATCTCTATTGCCTAAAGTAAGGAGGCCTCTCCCTATCTCAACTATAACATTAGGTGTCACTTGGAAGGGCCTTTCCAAAAGCATTTGCAAGACTAGGTCTTCTTGCATCTTTTGATAATGAAGGTTGTGTGAAATGTGATTTTTCAAACCTTCACTGAGACATGTTCATAGATGCCCAATGTCTACATTATAGATTTAGATTGCTATATTGGTGTTCTTTGGCTTCTTCAATCTGAGTATGGAATGTAGAGAGGGACATGGGATTTATGTTTGTCACTAAATTTCATAAGGCGTCCCCAACAGATAAACTCACAATAGAGAATTAGATGTTGAATAAACTTGGTTCATTTATCTTAACGACATCTTTGTTGACTAAGTGCATTATCCTCCTTGCACACTAAAACTACCTTTTCATATGCCTTTTTCCACTTCTTACTGATAATGTCTTTAAGGTATTTACTATGTACATATTTGTTCCATAACCACCACAAATGAGATATTGATATGAAGCTTACAGAATATGTTTAGAAACTTCTTGATTTTTTTTATAGAATTTCCTCTTATTCACGTTACTTATGAAAGGAAAAAAATCCTAAAATTTGTGTTAGTGTGGGTGAGCATGTGTAGGCATGGTTTAAAAGAGACTCTGTCGACCTAGACTGACCCTACCTGACCCGACACAAAGTTTTGGGTTATTAGGTCAGTCCAATTTTCATGTTGGTAAGTTTTAGTATGGGTAGGGTCTTCTATAGTCTGGGTCGGGTCCGTACGACTCGGGTTTTGAGTTTGCCATAGTTTTTTTTCTGATATTTGTGGTAAAGTTTTTAAAATATTTGGGTCAAGTCTGATTAGGTTGGTCTTAGGTCAGCTATGTGTGATTTTGAGTCTATTTGGGTATGTTTGGTATTGGGTCCATTTTGGGTGAGTCTTTGCCATTTTAGGTCCGTTCTAGTCAGGTCTAGAAAAACTCAACTCATTGCCTTGCATTAACATGTATGCCATTGGATGCATTGTTCTCTCCTACACTATCTGTAGGCACAACAATCTCAGGCTCCTCTACTAGATGACTTTCATCCTCAACTAGAGAACTTGTAGCATGCATATCTATATTTTAAGAATTTTGACCCTATGGTTCTTGGGCGACCTCAATCATCTTTCCACTCCTCAAAGTCACTTCCATGACATGTTGATGGTTTGTCCGGTCTTGTTTTGTTGGCTTATTTAGATAAATGATGTCAGTTGCCTACTTTGAAACTTGAATCTCCAAGATTTGGACTTGTTATACCATATTCCACGTCTTTTGCAATACTGGTCACACTATTGTTCATTCTTCTACATATATTTTTCAAACATACTCTTTAACTTGTTGATACAATTAGGTCATCCACCATGGAAATTGCCTGGGTTATTGAATTGATGCTGATGCCCAATTACACACATCTTATTTGACAAGTTGCGTAGTCAAACTACAATAATCCAATGTCTTTATCAAAAGGCTAATTTGAGACTCCAACTCCATAACTTTGTTAAGCTCTAGAGTGCTCCTTCTTTTGCCTCGGCTTATATGTTCTCCTCCTTACGATTGATTTAGGGCCATATTTTATACAATTACCTAGCATATGGTTGCATAATTCTCTGGGGGAAAATTTAACTTCCTTCCACATCAAGAATGTACATCTTCAAAGTGTGAAAATCCATGATAAAAGATTTTCCCATGTTCAAAGAGATTAATCCCATGATGATGAAAATTCTTCAACATTTTACTCAATTGCTACTAGGATTTAGAATAATACTTCCCCTGGATTTCTTGAATACATTACTTTTGCCATAGTCTTTGTCACTTTCTTGGGAAAAAAGTAGATCTCTACATACTTGTCTATCATCTTGTCCCATGAAGATATGGACTCCATCACTAGGTTTTTGTAAAGAGCATTTGATTTATTCACCAAGGAGAAGTGGAAAAGCTTCAAATAAATCACAATAGTTTATTCCGTATCCGTTATGTCTATTTCACAACACTCTACAAGCAAAAAGATTTACTACATTGATCCCTTATAAAAATGCTTGTGAAATGGATGCGACTTCATCAATGCTACCAAATTAGATTTATTTCGAAACCACATGCACTCATTGTTTGTATTTGTATGGGTCGTGTTGTGGTGCAACATGTAAGGCTCTAACCTTGTCCCATTAAGTCATATATGGCTCTACACTACATCGGGGTCAGCCTTTTCACCATCCATGTCTACTTGCTCTTTGTTCACCAATTGAGTTATTGTCGGTATGAGTAGTGGAGTATTGAAGTTCCTAGCTTGGCACAAAATGTACTCTAGTGTAGGTGTGCGTTTGCCTTCAGATGTATCTTTTTTTGTTCCTTACACTAGTACCTAAATAAATATGGAAGTGTGAGATTCATAAGATAAAAGGAAAATATTTGCAACGATAACCTAAAATGGACTAGAGTGGAAGTTACAATTTTGTATCTCTATTGGTCACCAACTCTCTTACAATAACACACAAAAAATGGACATGCTAAAACTATGCATACAAACAAAGTGTACAACCAATTGATATAGGGATACAAGAGCCCTCACTTATCAATTCCACATGGATTTGGGCCACTTGAAACGGTTGAACTATCATTGATCAACTATGTTGATATAAGAGTTGAATTATAATTATGATTAACTAACAACAACCAAAATTATTAAATAAAGTTCAATAAGTTTTGGGGCTAGATGTCTCTAGAATTATGGATTTACCATAAAAATACTATTATTAATTGGTTCAAATGGTTATATATTGGTATTGTTTATTTTATTAGGTGTTTCACTATTAGTATTATGTCCTTCTAAATCATAATGCCATATTTACATGTGATGAATTCTACTCCCATGGTATTCTAACATGACTAAATGCATTAGGCACAAGTCTAAATGATATCCACATACACATCAATATACTTATACACTCTTATGGATGTATTTTCATGAAGGAAATTCAACAAACTAATATCTTTTGGCAATTTGATCATGTCTAACACATTGAGTAGGGTACCTAATAATTCCCAATGATAAGAACTCTTGCATTCAAGAAAATTGAAAGCAATAATAATACATAAATCATTATCAATTAATCTATAGCAAATTTCATGCAAGGATACTACCATATTCTAGAGATAATGTAGTTCTTGATGGATTTAGGTTGTTCAATGCAACTAGTACAAAATAGATCAGAAACCATGGTGAACAATAAAAATCTTGATGTAGAACACAAGATGTAGGTTTTGGGCATCTTCGAGCAACTTCTGCTACTCGAATCCACCTTCACCTACTATTTGGGTGCCTATGAAGCTTTTTCCCCTTCTCCTCATTCTGTATCCATTCAAACACGTCTAAAATGAGTCCATCGACTTAGACCTCATCATTATATCTTTAGTGGGGTGTTTTTCAACTTTACACCCGGTAGTTGGATACAAACAACTTTAAATGAACTTCATGTGTATTATCAATGCATCGACTTACTATTTGACGCAATCGACCCAATTTGCTTCTACATCTAAAGTTTTTTGCCTAAGTCATTGCGTCAACCCTAGTGACTCTTTTCCAAGTCAATAGAATTAATTATAAAGTTGATGCACCAACTATTTCACTGTTTATTGTGTATTTTCTATATAAAACGTGAATGCATAAGCAACTTTGGTATATTTTATCAAATGGTAGCCATATTACTTATAGAAAATTATGAAATTGAAGCACGTGCAATTATATCATTGTTTATTAACATATGAATGACAAGATATAAAAATTAGATCAACTTTTCCATGATACTAGACTGAACTAAATAGAGAATGATATAATCTTGTGTGCATCACCAGCCTCTACAACACCATTAGGCTACAAAAATAAGATAAATAAATGTCATAGCCTACACCACATTGTTAGGCTATCCAAATATAATCAACATATCTCACAAATTTCACTATCCTTTACTGCACCATTAGGCTGCCAAAATCTGTCAAAAATATCTCCCAAGGTTACTCAACCGATACCATCTATTACTCTTATGAAAATTATCTTCAATTGATATCCCACATTGAGTTTCTAATCTTCATATTTCTAGTGGTATACTTCGCTCGCTGTTAAAGTTGATCCCCAAAGTGTCTCTTAATTGGATACTTTCTTTAATCTACGTTGAAAGGTTTTTTTGACTTAAATATCCTTACCTAGTCCCCCATGCATATAAAATCACAATGACTTTTGATACATGTCAAAAGGCTACCGTAATTCACTTATACACAAGATTTAGTCAATATCACCGACTAAACTACTTGATGAGTTACCTATGTACAGGCTAACAAAATTCACTCAAAATATAAAAAAATTATTCCATGCATGTTGTTACCATTCAATTACCAATCAACATGCTAAAAGACTACCCAATTCATGAAAACCTCTTTAGGAAACGTTGTCCACATGGATGTCAACTTTTAAGCTATCAACCTCATACTGATCAAAGACTTCTCTAGTGTACAACCATACCATCAAGCTAGGTGGTTTCACATCCAAACCATATTTATCTTTGTTCCATACTTGTTTTAGCTCTAAGCAACACATTATATCATGCATGGTCCCACATGGCATAGACCCGTGCTTTATACCCATGTTTGGTCAACTTCACTTCGTCCATTATGACAAATATCCAATTACATGCATGTTCATTTCAACATTCCAACATGATATTTCCTTCTTATATCTTCCTGATTACACCATAATGCTACTCGTCCATCAATCTTGGGCATGACATTCTACTAATCATGCTTCATGCACTTCAACTCTTTTTGTCCAAATAATATTTCGTATAACCTATACCGAATCTAGTAGCATGATGGTCCTCCCATCTTATCCCACCACACACCATTTTCCCAAACCTTTACCTAAAATTGGACCTCACACTTCCCTTTTGTATGTAGGACGTCCATGGTCTATGACCATGAATAGACCACCTCAGTTCTGGCCTAAGACATTCAAAGAGGTCAATATTCCTTTTTTTCATCATTCACTTGAGTCTAGACTCGGGACTATAAACAATGACATTACATGTTTTATCGCCTCCAGCTTCCCTAAATAGGTCATGGAAAACCTAATACGGATTGAGTTAGTACTAAAACAATGTCCATCTATGCTCGAGAACATAGAAGCATGTAATACGGGCTACCTTCTCCTTGGTAGCTAGACAATGCCCTAAGGGGAAGAAGGTATGTAAGAAAAGTCCATGGTCTATGAATGACCACCCTAACCTTAACACTTTTTCTTATGTCCATCCCAAAGGAGAAAGAATCCATTACTGATTTGTGTCCAACCCATTGTGGCGGTATTACATATGTCGAATGCTACTTGGAAACTCCCCTAATTACTCTTGAGCTATCTAATCTAACTAGACCGACCCCCATGGGTTAAGGGTAGGTTTCCTCTATCTATTATGTTATTTGACACCGATAAAACATGATTTCATTGCATGAACGATTTAATTGGATAATAATGGGGGGCAAGCATATGCTTTTATAGGACCTTACAAAAAGGAGGGATCATTTATTGTGTACTAAAACAACCTTCTAAGGGGTCTATAACACCCCAAATCATGTGACATGTGAGCAGGAGCACAATCAACCAATTATATTTTCCCTCCTTGGGAGTGTCACATATATAATACTCCTAGAAATTATAATAAAGAGAAACCATCATAGGTCGATAATGTGGTATTTCCATATCCTTAAATTCACTAGGATAAGAAATAATAATTTTTACCAAAATAATAGCATGACAAACACCACATTCAAACGAACGAGTCTTATCGTAGTATAATGAACTCAAGAGACAACCTTTTAAGAGCAATTTCGTTCTTTAGCCTAATTAACAAAAATCATTTAACAAGTATAGAGTTATTCGTGGTTTATATGGTTATCTAACTTTATCTAAACAAGTAATAAATAAAATCAAGATTTGAAACTAATATGAATGAATGATTAAAGAACCATGTAAGACTTGGAACACATATCTAATATATAATATCTGTTGAGATTATTTCATAAACATATAAACAACTATTTTAAAAAACTCATTTTTTATATATTTGTGGGAAATCTAGTTGAAACATACATGAACATAAATCCTTAAATTATTTTCTAGAATAATATTTAGAAATAATTGGCTTGTATGAGCTACAATAAATTGGTAAATTTCTTATTTTGGAATTACTACAAAATTCCAAGTAAGTATCTGAATATTTCCACTCAATCAAATAACATTCACAAAATTTAAAATTTTCACAATTTTCAAATGAAAAAACTTATATCAACGTACATTATCATAGTATATTAGATGTGAGGATAATATTAATATACTAGTGGCATCTTTTATAGATGACTTACTTTCTTACTGTCATAAAAAAATCTAGCTAAAACAATTGACATTAAAGCTAAGTTTATCTAATATAAATTACATCAATCCAGAGAAACCTTGCTTTTTTTATTTCTATACAAACAGAGACTGGGAGGTGTCTGGTATGTGGTCTAGTGGGTTATGGATTTTTTTGATGTGTGTTTTAGCCTTTGTCAAGTTGCAAGTTTCCTTCTAGACACTTCCTTAAACAAAAAGGCCTTTTCCCTTCACTCTCACCATCTAGCCAGATAGAGTATCGTGGGGTTTTTCATTGACATTTCCCTAATAGAGGCAACGACAGTTGAGAAATAGGAATTTGTGACGAACTTTGGAAATGAACAATATGAGGCCTATACTAATGACAAGGAATGAGAGGCCCCTAAAGTTTCTTTAGTAAAAGCAATATGGGGATCTCCTTTCTCTTGTGACAAGGACTTCATGCCAACCATAGAGTTTGTAGAAAACAGTAAACACCTAGAAACCTACACGGGTTAGGGTTTGTCTCTTATTATTCATTATAGGTTCACCATTTTTATATTTGACATTATGTTTGGGATTTTATCGTGAACTAATCCTATTGGGATATAATTCATATATATGGTTTCTAGGGATAAGAAGTTAGGTTTTTGTATGTCACATCACTCTACCCCTGAAAGAGGATTTTGTTCTCAAAATCATTCTACCAATGGACTACTAACCAGCTACTCTCCAACCTCCAACATAATAATCCAAGTAAATAATATTTGAAGATACAAAGGTTGTATATAGAATATTAAGGTCATGCTTAATTGGTGGGTTCATGATGTATGTAGGTCATCCTCACCTAAAATATCTCATCTAACTATAGGTGGTTATAATGCCTCTAACCTTTAACTTAACAACCCATTGAGTTTGCATCACCATCTAGTGATTTATTTATTACAACTATCTACAATCTTAAGGGGTCAAGAGGGTATTTCCAATAAACCTTATACACCATACAATGCTTCATATCATCGTTCATACTTAGGGTTAGAGTTTTTAGAGTTTTGTTCTAACTAGTTGTAGGGATTCTCTTCACCACTTAATACATTTTTGTCACTATGACTTATCTTAAAATATCATCAATAAATTCAAAAAACAACCTTTTCTTTCGTACATATAGTAACATAATGGAAACAAGTTTAATGATGAAATCATGTGATGATAAAGTAAAAATGGTGTCAAAATCAATGTCAAAACCAAGTCACAATGTAAACTTTATCAACAACTCCATAAATTACTACTTTATCAACCCTCTGACTTCATCTCATCCTAGTATTAAATATTAAATAACACAAGTCCACATATACATCCAACTTACAATATAAGGTATGAATACACATTGTCCTTTCACATGATGACAACTACTCCAGATCCCCATTTGAACCTCCTTTGATTCTATATCCTCTTTTTTCCTAACATGAACAACATAGGCAGATTCTATTGTAAAAGGCATTCATGGGAGATAATTTGAAATAATTATATGAATTGATTGTCTTAGCATGGTACATTACTTGTAATGAGAGGGACCGAAGAGGGACACCATTTCCTACTTAGTTGATTAAGTGTGACATCCCTCATTAAAAAAACATTATAATTATTTTTATAAGGATAGATGTTCTAATATATTCAATAAGCATGTTCTCTGGAATATAAAGTGTAGAAATTGAATACAAGAATCTGACTATTACAAACTCACAAGCTAAAAAAGCCCAATGCCACAATGGGTGGTTACATAAAGGAAAATAAAAGAAACTATCCTTGATTGGTTGTCAAGTGTAACCAGTTCAACTTGTAACGACCCCAGATTCCACCACCTAAAGTATGAATTCCTAGACTGTTATCTTGGTATATCAGATGCACTTTTGAGTGTGGAAGTAAAGATGTTTTCACTCACTATGAAAAATCTTGATGCAAACACCACCGACAATAATCTTGTGCATAATACTACATTTATTGAATGAATATTACAACATTTTACAATTACAATTTAGCATTTACAACAAAAGTGTATTTGTTCTACCTAGAAGGACTTTCAATATGCACAACCTAAGAAACTTTTCACATATTCATTTTCACATCCCTTCTATGCCTTGAAACTAAAATCATAAAAGAAGTACTAATCAATACATGTGTGTTGAGTATGTGGGCATAAAAACCAATGTAGTATGTTAATGCTTTATAATAATGATTCTGTGTATTTTTCAAGATCACAACTCACACCTATCTTTAGTTTAAACTTCATCTTTTAGTTTGCGTATTTAGTTGCACTATATTACTAAGCTGGAACTATACCCAACATCATATTTTTAAACGCCAACTTGGAGCTATCAAGTAAGGCTATTCCTCAGCAAACTTTGCTTGAGGTGGTGTAAGTTCTATATCCCCATGAATTACACATCTACATACAATCAAATTATATCATTATGTTCTTGATATGAAAACATCAACGATGTGATATATTATAATGTAATAATCAACATACAAACCCATATACACACAATTGACATCATTAAACATATGCCAAGCAACTATTCTTCATAAGCAAATATTTCAACCCGATCAAGAAGAATATCATGCATACAATACAACTGGACTATGCATGTACCAAGATGATGTATAACCATGTACCTCATTCAAGGCCCTATCATAATATCCTAGGTCAATTAGACTCTAGAGAACTCCTAGAACATATCTGAGCAACATTATCTTGGTTAATGTCTAGTTAATAATCTAGTATGATTAGGCCAAACCTAGCACATCATATGTTCATGTTCCCATATTACTCATTACATATCTTTTATTAAGATCAATAGACCTAAAGAATCATTTAATACCATTGTGGTGAACATTATGACTATGTTAGGTTTTAAACTTATATAAATACATTAGATCATGATATGTAGGGTTTACTGACCATACCATCAAGTACCCAGTCATATTCTCCTTAAGTTATTATTATACAAAACACATTGAATTAATGTGATAAGATCAAGAAACATCGATGTTATTGATTTTGTTCCAACTGTAGATATCACATATGTATACGATCTGGTGATACATCATATGTACGATAGAACCTCTTTATATATATATAAGATGTGACGAATCCCTCAAGCATAAAACTAGGTGCTACATTTCCGATATCTTAATAAGATCAAGTGTACCATGCTTCAAGTATAAAGCACAATCAATAAAAATTTCCCTTTTCATTATCAAATATCAATTAACACATATAAAAACCTAAATATATCAAAATGTTTTAATCTTTACCAAATAGAGTTAAACTATATGAAAATTTTATATTAGAGTATAATATCAAACCATGATTAACATATTCCATGGTCATTGGCAATATAAAAAGACCAAAATATCCCAAGTTTAGTTTCCAAGTTAAACACTATTAAACCATGACAAACCTTGATTTGAGTTCACAACTAGATATATATTACCAAAATATATCTATTGTGTAATTTTGGTCAAAATCGAATATAGTTTTCTATTTTTAGTAATATATATATATATATATATATATATATATATATATATAAATCATATAGATTTGACTACTTGAAGTGTATTAATTATCAAACATAGAAACAACACTTTCAATCTATTTGTATTTAAATTCACAAATTATTAGCTTCCCTTAGGTATCTTATTTAACAAAATTGGCTTAGTAGAACTCGAGATAAGCATTTTTGAAGTTTACCTTAAACCAGGCAATGCAGATTGTTGACGTATGATCGGGCAGTTCTGATCATGGTTGCACCAATATTGTGGGGGGGGGGGCACTCACGAACCCGGTCTAGGTTCCACTTTAACCAGATCTGTGAAACTAGATTGCGGGGTTTATCTTCCTTGTCGTAGTTGTTGTGCAATGTCTTCATAGAGGTCCACTCTGGCGGGTTGTCGCTCACCGCTCAGGACACCATTGTGCAAGTTGTGGAAATCATAAAGTTTTAGAGATCTTCTCTAGCTTGCAGACACAAGATCTCTAAGAAAAATCCCTCTAGAACACCATGTTAGCATCTTCAAGGAATACCAAGCCCAACATCAAGCCTATCTTCCTCATTTATTAATGAAACAACATGATTGTAGTGTTGTTGGATAAAAGGCTTAGGAACAAACTTCAAATACCAATACAAAGGTAGAAAACTCATATATGAGGTTTTAATTTTGATTAAGGGACTATGCACATCCTTTCCTTAATAGGACAACAAAAATGACATCTATTATTATATCTTGATCCAACAGCTGTTGCAATTCACATTTTAAGGATAAATCCTGAGGTTCCTTACTTATTGGGCATCTTCAAAACCTGATAATCTATCCCCTGCTATCTAAGTGCTACACAACTTCAACTATACCCTTAAACAAATATATAGTCAAAACAACTAGTATTACAAAATTCCCAAGGTAACTAGATATTATCTCATCAATATTTGCCGAATAATATCCTCAAAGACACCTCAAAAAAATATTTGTATTTATCATAAAATTTATACTAGAAATTATCCAAAAATCATGATAAAATCATGGGACACTTTTATCATCCAAAAACATTCCATAAAAATCTTATCGTTATCACAATTAAGGAGGCCTAGATATAAAACAACTATCATCACTTTTCCTCATTATCAACAAGTAAGGTCATTATCTAAATATCTAAGGCATTCAATAACTTATTACCATCAATCCAAAGATCCATAAATCCCAAAAATCAAACTTCAGCTCCAAGATAATGTGAAATTCATTATTTAACAATCAATTTCTCCACAAACATATATTAAAGACCTCATTTATTTGAAAGGACCAAAATAACCTTACTTGGGGAATCTAGGACTAGGATCATTCAAATGACCTCCAATTTCAAAAAACTAATTATGATATTTATAAAAAAATTATGGAGCATGATGTCTCATCATAGTATGATCAATTACGTTTTTGACCTCACTATATCCATAATTGCAATCAAGTCCTAGATCTCAGTTATAGGTATATAACTTATAACATCCATCATATTTTTAGTATCCTTTATATCAAACATCATATATGGAATTTAGGTAGCCTAAAGTTCACATTGTTACATTAACCCCTCCTTAAAAGATATTGTCCCCAAAAATCAATTTTTAATATGGTTTAAGGTGAGAGAAATGACCATCCTGACATCATACTAGATTCATGTCAGGTCACATGCCATCAAACTTTAGGTTTCGATTTAACCACAAAGGATCCTAGGATGAGAGTCTACCTTGAAAATCTTAGAAAAATAGATATTGTGATTTCATTTGTGCAACAACGGTTCATAGCTATGCACATACATATTTAAACACACATGTAGGGCTTCCATGAAAATCTAAGGACAACACCCAACAAAGATTTTGTCAACAAAATATAAATGTGGGGTTTCATTGTTCAAAAATATATGTGATCTGTAACATTCTTATTTCATTTTTATAAAAGGATTAAAGATTCCAAGCCACCATTGGACCGAAGGATTTTCTCTATACCCAAGAGTATCCACACCCAGCTACTATGTTAGGGTTTTCTATATTTTCCTCATTTCTAATTTTGATTAGAGAAAAAGGTGAGTACATTTTTTGAGAGGGAAATGGTATACATCTATACTCCTAATTATGTTCTTTGTTATTATTATAAATGTATATCTTCAAGTCAAGAATATCATCTCAATAAAAGTTATAATTGTAACTCTGATCTTAGTATTATAAGGGTACACTAGTTTCTTGCTTGCGTGAGTGATTTACCTCACTTTGTATATATAATACCAAATACATATCTCATGTGAGACATGTCTATCACCATCTTTACCCTAAGGGAAATGCATGATTCATCTCTATGGATCTCACGCATAGACAATCCCCTTTTCACCAACTTAAGGTTTTGAGTTTGATCTCACAAGCAGCTTAGATTGAGCCCTTCAAGCTAGGATCTACCCAAGTCAAGTCTTTTCATAGGTGATCTACCCATGGGCATCCATATAGATCAACTCTCTTTGGTACACCCACTATATTCAAAATTATAAACCACCAATCTAGGCATGAGGCTTATTAATCCACCTCCCCTAGGACCTTGGGATTTTACTCACCCATATAATTGATTGATCACATACATATATATGCCTCTCTCTCTCTCTTTACTCTATGTATAGGGTTGGTACTTGGAGGACATTTAGGATTACCTCAAAATCATAAACAACACAAGCTCACTCAACTCATCTACTTTGGATTAGTCTAGTATAGGAACCGAATACTTGATATCTTATATCTGATATATCTTATGTTCCTCTAAAGGTTAGACTCTCTAGCCTCAATCCCTAGCCCCATAGGGTGGGATCACTCTCCTCTCTATGCATATCCTACTCATGGGCTCAGAAATGGTTTGTTCCTACGCTAGCTTACCTCCCTTATAACAAGTTCAAGTCCCATTCTGGTCCTCACACATCTATCTTGTCTTATATCATACATCCTTTCATGCATGGGATACCACCAGCAATAAAGGCAACTAAGCTTTCTATCTTTCCAATAGAAACAACTTTAGTCCATAGATAATGTCTCATTAGCTAAGGTTTGCATGACCATCTAATATTATATCATCATATCTCAATGTTAAATCCTCAAAGTGACTTTAACATCTTCATGATAAACCTTAGATCATGTAAATCATGTTAGCTCATCTTATCCATGCTCACATCACCTAAGCTATCTACCTAGCTTAACCTTTCATTTTTTGCTCTAGTCATCTAGATATACATCTAACATATAGAAACCTCTCGTTTAGACTAATGTCACTCTTTTTCCTATAAGATCTCATGGAGATTATCTATCTTTATGTGCGTGGTAGCATTTTCATATGTACAAGAATATATAGAAATAACTTGTCTCCCTTGATGAAATAGGAGTTTGAAAACCACCATGCTCTTGGTCGACAAACTAAACCATTGATAGGCTAGTTCGACAAAACCTAGAGAAATATTAACCACTAGTTATAGAATAAATTAGTGTCCCTAACCCAAATCTTAGCACTCCTATGTTACATAATGCAGAACACTAGAGAAAGGAATAGGAAAAACTTTGAGCACTAACCTTATCTAGGTTATGACACTAAGTATAAGTTAGATCTAGTCTCTAAGAGACGACTTGTTAGATTTATAGGGCTTATATATAAGGTTTTCATATTTGTATTGTGAACTGTGCAATTGTTTGGTGTACCTATTTGTTTGTGCTCAGATACTACCTATAATGATCCATGATTCCAACCCCCTAAAGGATGAACTAGTAGACCTTCATTGTGGTAATCACTTTTGAGTGTGGAATAAAAGATATGTTTCACACACCATGAACAATATCAGTGCAAATACCACAACAGACATGCACAACAATACATTTGTTACATGAATAGTTTCAACATTTTATGATTACAATTTGTAATTTACAACAAATGTTTACATGTACTAACAAGAAGGATCCTCATAGGTACAACATAAGGAACTTCTCACATCTTTGTCTTTACATCTGTGCTATGCTTTGAACCTAAACCATAAAACAAGTATGGATAGTACAAGTGTGCTTAGTACGTGGACACAAAAACTAGTGTACTACAATAAATACTTGGAAGTAAAAAGTCTACATATAATGCAAGATCACAACCCACACTTATCTCTTTATTATGAAAATATCATATTTTAGTTTACTTATTTAGTTGCACTATATTGCTAAGGTGGAACCATACCCAACATCAGATTCAGACATTCCAGTTGGAGCTAGAAAGTAAGGCTATTCCTCAATAGAATTTGCTTAAGGTTGACATGAGTTCTATATCCACATGGGATGACACCACTATTACATACAATCAACTTATACCATTATTTTCTTGACTTGAAAACATCAACAATGTAATGAACTATAATATAGGTCAACCGATGGAACCCGCATATATGTAATTGAAAGTAATACTATATGCCAAGTAGTTATTTTGCATAATCAAATATTTCATCCCATCAAGAATAATCTCATGCACATAATTCAACTACACTACATACACATCAAGAGGATACTTAACCATGTACTTAACTCAAAGCCCTATCATAACCTCCTAGAGTCAACTAAACTCTAGTCACTCCTATGAAAGGAAATGTAACCCCAATAAATATTAGAATATCATTAACTTGATTAGGGTCTAGTTAAGTTTCTAGTATGATTAGGTCAAACCTAACCCATACCATGTTCATGGTCACATTTTAGTCATCATATATATTGTATTAAGGTCAAGGGACCTACAACATCATTTGATATTGTTTAGTCTAACATTAGGACTAATATAGGTTTTAAACTATATAAAGACATAAGATAATGGCATATCATTATATCTAGAATTTATTGACCATACCATCAAGTAGCGAGTCATATTCTTCTTATGATATTATTATCTGAAGCAATAGTGAGATGAGGTGATAAGATTGACAAACATCAACACTATTGATTCTAGTTCCAACTTTAAATATCACATACATATACAGTATAGTGATACATCTTAGATATGGGAAAACCTATTTATATTTACATAAGTTGTGAAACATCACTCAAAGATATAACTATGTGTTACATTAATGATATGTCAATAATTTCAGGGTTTACCGTGGTTTAAGGATTAAGAATGATCAATCAAATATCCCTTTTTTCATTGTTGCATATCAAATTTTATACATAATAACCTACATACAAAAAATATTAAAAAAAAAATTGCCTGATAGAGTCAAACTATATGATAACCTTAGAGTATATTATAATATTAGAAACTAATGTGAGTTTCAATGGATTCCATTGCCACTAACCTTGCAAAAAGACTAAAATAACCCTAGGATAGTTTCCATGCAAAATATTGCGGAAACATGATAAACCCCAATCGACTTAAAGATTGTTAGACATTACCAAATACATGTATTCTATGGTTTTTATCATAATTAGATATCATTTGCTATTTTTAGTAACATATCTATCGAAATCATATAGTTTTGACCAATTGAAGGTTTTTTTGACCAATTGAAGCTACTTGTTATCAAAGATAAAATCCAGGCTTTCAACTGTTGTCATCTTTTCAAAAGTATCTTACTTTCCAATATAGTCCCAATCAAACTTGATATGAGCTTTTGAAGTTTACCTTGAACCACACAATGCATACCACTGATGTGTTATCACACAACTTTGATCAGAAGCACACCAGTAGGGTGGATGAGCGGCCTACTCATGGACTGAAGTTGGGATGTAGTTCGTATGAACCCACATGAGCCAAATGTAAGTGTCGTCTATCCTGCCACTACTATTTTCAAATGCCTCTACGGAGGTCCACTATGACAGGTTGTCTCTCAGGACACTATTGCTCAAGTTGTGCCCCCTCAATTTTGGTTGGACCTCTGTAGTCTTAAGGCACAAGATCCCCAAGAAAAATGCATTCAGAATGCCATTGTTAGCATCTTCGATGAGCTCCATGCCCAACATCATCAAAGTTACAACATTAAGCATATCTTCCTCATTTCTCAATGAAACAACATTTTTTGGTGTTGTTTTCTCATAAAATGTCTTATGAACAAACTACATAAGCCAATATAAATGCATAAACCTCATATACAAAGTTTCCAATTTTATCTAATTTATTTTCTCAATGAGATAACCAGGATAGAAGCTACCATTAGATCTCGATCCAAAAGAAGTTGTAATCACTTTCTAAGGATAAGTTATGAGTTCTAAATTTACTGGGTATCTTCAAAGCATGACAACTCTCTCCTCCAATATACAAGCACCGTGAAATTTTGACTAGTGCAGTAAGAACCCTTATGTAGGTGGAGATTATCTCATTAGGATTATCCAAATAACATCCTTAAAGACATCTCAAAGTATTACTTGTATTATCTTAAACCTTTTTCAAAAACTATATTAAAATAATTATAAAATCATGAGAATCTCTATTATCATTCAAACACCCCATAAAATGGTGTATTTACCCTATACATGGATTTCAAGAAATAAAAAAAACTATAGTCAATTTTCCTCATTATCAATAAACAAGGTCATTATCTTAATATCCAAGGCATTCAATACTTTATTCCCATGAATGTAGAAATTTAAAATCCTCAAACTTAAAACTTAGCTCCATAATATATTACCTCCAATATTAAACCATAGATTCTTCCAAAAATATATACATTAAATACCTCATTTAGGTGAAAGGACCAAAATACCCTTAGGAATTTTAAGGCTAGGGTCATTTAAATGATATCAAACTTTGATACAACCACAATGTCATTGTTATCAACAAACAATGTCAGTATCCTAATATCCAAGGCATTCAATCATTTATCCCCATGAACTTAGATATCTAAAAATCCTTAAAATTGAAACTAGGCCACATAAAAATGTTAACCTCAATATTGAACCATCAATTCTTCCAATAAAAATTAAAGGCCTCATTCAAGTGAAATGACAAAAATGTCTTACCTAAGAAATATAGGGTTGGGATCATTCAAATGTTCTCAAACTTTGCTACAACCTCATATCATCTTTATACAGATTATCTGAATATATTGAATAATATATCACATCATAGGATGGTTGATTGTGTTTTTTACCTCACTATATCCATAATTTCAATCATGGCCTATATTTTGGTTATAGGAATAGAACCTACGTCATCCATCATGTTTTGAACTATCCCTTATATAAATCATAAGATCTTCGATTTAGACAGCCTAAAGTTCATGGTGTCCCACAACTCAACTCTATTTTTCAAGAAAAACTCCACTGTGTAGGTCTTAGTCAACTATGTCATTATTCCAATATAAAAAAACACAAACAAATAATATGGAAAACATCAAAGAAATATAGTAAATGCATATAAGTAAAAAAATATGCAATATTAATTGACAAGGGACATAAATTAACATAGAAGGCTCTCGTCAAAGAGAGAGACAAAATACTATCCAAATGTATGTCAAGAGGAATTTTTCAACAATAAAATATACAACACGTGAAGAAACAAAGTCAACCTTGTCTTTGTGATCTTTTCACAATAATAAGTCATCGCATGTAGATTTTTTTTGGATAAGTTAAAATATTACTCACAAACCAAAAGGGATTACAAGACAAAACTCGTAATCAGAACAAAAGGGGGGATAACTCTACAAAAGTCCCTAATGTTCTACCACACTATCATCCAACCCCTTATAAAGGTGGGGTCGGGTCTTACAAGCAGCCCTAACATTGTCCATGATCACATCAAAGATGTCCGTGTTGTCTCTCTCCCTACCAGTGTGCAACCTGGTATTCCTATCCTTCCATATAAAAACACCATGGTTGAGAGGAACAACCCAGTAAGACATCTCAAGGAGTGGTTTGAAGCGGTTCTATCCAGGATCCATCAAACAACACCGTCCAAATTATCCGGGGAGGGGGGGGGGGAACTGCCACAACCCATCTTCAAGGAAGCACGACACCAGATGTACCAAGAGAAGGGGCATGCCCAGAGAAGGTGCAGGTGGGATTCCTTGTCATGTTTACAGAGGAGGTAGTGTGAAATGGGGGACAAACCCCAGCTCCTCATTCTGTCCAGAGTAGGCAAGTGCCTCAACAACCCCCCTATAAAGGCAAAAACTCCACTTAGGTACATGGGATTTGTTCCACAAAACTGGGTACCATGGAACTTGCGGACTGTCGAACACCCCTTTCCATGGCAGGGTCGTCAGCCTGCAATCGTGATCGCTCACCATAGCATAGTGGTGAGCCACCGAACACCATCACCTCACCATTGCATTCCACACTCTAGAGCAGCCCGCCAAACAAAGCATCAAGGTGCTCCCATATCTCACCTTCATCCAACAGATCCACAGCGAGGCCGGGTTGGTGATGAACACATCAATCCTTCTTTTTGTAGCCTAAAGCGCAATGGCGTGAGGGTCAGGGATATTGAGACCACCTTGCTGCAATGGTTGCGTGATGGTGGACCAAGCAATAGCATGGCCCTTGCCTCCCTAAAGGAAGGAGATACAAACTGCCCTTATTTTGTCAAGGATGAACGTCGACAACTCTTCCTATCTGCACCAGAAGGAAACCTTTGCCGTCAAAACCATCCTGACATGAAAAACCATGCCCACAAGAGATAGGTTCAGCCCCATCCAACTATTGAACGTCCCTGAACAAACACAGACTGGTTCGGGGAAATAATATCAGGTAGCACCTTCTTCAGTCTTCTTACCAGCAGCTTAGCAAAGAACTTGTACAAAATAGAGCAACAAGTGATAGGACAGTAGTCCGTAAGAGAAACTGGCATATTCTTCTTGGGAATCAGTCTAAAAAAGGCATGGTTTACCTTTCTCACCATAGAGCCGCCCACCAGGAACCAACGTATAGCCCTACAGAGATCCTCCTTCATAACATGCTAGAAGGTATGGAAAAACTTCCCATTGATACCATCCGGCCCCGGGGCTTTAGAGGCACCAATGGAGAAGACAACGACCTTGATCTCCTCTTCACTAGCCAGACCACACAGAGCCCAGTTCATTGCCTCAGTAACTCTATGATGAGCAACATAGTCACGAATAGAAGGGCAATTCTAATTGTACAGATGTTTGAAAAATTTAACTGCCTCTTTAGCCACCTCAGAAGGTCCTTTGGTAACCGATCCATCCTCTTTCAAGAGAGAATGTATGCAATCACTTATATGGTTTTTCTTCATAGCCATGTGGTAAACGTTTGTGTTGAGGTCACCATGTTTGATCCAATCCATTCAGCTCCGTTGCCAAAATAGAACATCCTCCACCTTTTCAAGCTGCCTCATTTTCTTAGCAGCCTTCTCCTCATCCTCCATCAACACCGAATTGAGCGGGTATTGTCTCAAACTTTTGGAAGACACCTCAAACTCAACAACAACTTTTGACAGCAGAGTGGGAATATCACAGATGTATTTTGCCCAAGCCTTTAAGGACAATTTAGTCAATCTCAATTTTTCTAACATAACAAAAATTGGGTTACCAACCACCACAGTATCCCAGTACCCTTTAACCACTAAGTAGCAGCTGGGACATTGGAGCCAATGGTTCAAGAAGCAAAATGGCATGTTGGTCTATTTGATATCGGTCAGCTCCAAGGTAACCCAAACATGGTCACTGTTGGGGTGACCACCAAGCAAAACTTTAGTCTATGGAAAGACATTAATCCAGCAAGCATTGGCCAAGCACCTATCTAGATTGTAGGTGATTCTGTAGGCCAGACTCCTCCTATTATGCCAAGTGGTTACACCGCCAGTCATATTCAACTCAACCAGGTTGGCCGCATCAACCACGACATTAAATCTATCAAGGATTGAGTTAGGTATGGGTTTTCCCCCCATCTTCTCATGTGCACGACAGACATGGTTGAAATCCCCTAAGATGATATGGGGTAGCTCCAGTTGCGTGGAGCTAACAATCATGTCCCATATAGACCTCCTACAGACTTCAAAATTAAAGGCATAGACGACCGTCACCACACAGTCGAACCCACCATTATTAATACAGCTAAAAACCATGATTTGATCAGCTGCAAAGATACATTGTGCGTCCCAAACAACAGTGTTCCACCCAACCGCAATGTGTACACCCTCAACCTGCTGGAGGTTTGACGTGCAACCCCAGCCACGAGGGAACAATTTAGGAATCTTCTCTTCAAACTGTCTTTTGATTCTAGTCTCCAAGAAAATGACAAAGGACGCCTGAAGTTTGCTGATGATGCTTCTCAGTCTTCTCTGCCTATCCACGTGAGGATGGTCATCTTTATTGGGAAGAACCACCCTGGCCAGAGGTAGTGATTCTAGAAGACGTCCTCCTTCCTCTCACTGTCCCAGAAGTGAGTCGAGGTTGAGTGCTATGTAAAACCGCAGAGCCCATAATCTCCTCAATGGTCAAGTCATTGTCCATATTTTCCAGGACAACAAAGGGGTTGTTGGCAATCGGGGAATCATCTCTCACCAACAGGGAGGGGGATTGAGTACTAGATGTGCCAACAGACCTGGGCGGGGAAGCATTAGTGGCTTCAGGACCCGACCCACCACCATATATAACTCCAGTAGCAGGGGAGGCTTGAGCCATCACCCTGTCAACCAACAACACAACAACTCCATCATTAAGGCTCGGCACCACCTCCACAATGTGAACCAAGGGAGGGGTGTTCGCATCAGCTAGAGAGTCACCCGATGCCATGTCTATGACAGCTTGAATAACTGGAATCGTCGTCGTTTCCTGTGCGACCACCAACACCGTCAGAGGACCATGACTGGAGTTGCTCTTCTTTCTCCTGTGAGTCCTCCTACTTGATGACCTGCCCCATCCCAAGGCAGCGGAGGCAAAGGTCATCTCTGTCATTACCTAGCAGTGGTCTGACATGTGACCAAACACCTTTCAGGTGTGGCATCTATCGGACAAAGCATCATAAACCATTCCCACCTCCAGGACCTTCCCATCAGGGAACTCCACCATAACAGATTTAGGAGGCTACTTATCTGCCATCATCTCGATGCAAATGTGAGCAGCCCCATCATTCTTCCCTTTCTCCAAAAAATCGATGAACTTCGGAGTTCCCAGGCCATATGCTATGACAGTAATTGCCCTTCTAGTCCAGTGTGCACCCACATCAGGAAGCATGGCCCAAATAGGAGCTGAGACCAACACATCCCTCCTAACATCAACTTCTGGCATCCAACGTCTGGTGATAACCAGTTGGTTATCAAAAAACCATGGACCTTCCTCTAGTGAGCACCTCATATCATCTTCAGAGGTGAAACGAGCCAGGAAGAGTCCACCTTTGATAGGCAAAAGTTGCATCTCTCCCTTCGGTTTCCAAGACCACATTATCCATCCAAAGAGCTGGGCAATGTAGGATGGCTTGCCCATAATCTGGATTGTGATCGTGCACCTGTGGAAATTGTCCATGGCCACCACAATAGGTTCAGAAAGCTTCATCCAAGGATGGGGGTCACCATCTTTGAAATAAGGGCATCTCGGGTCACCAGGAAGCTCCACGGGCCGACAACACTTTCTGACAGCCATAGGCCTGCGAAGGGTATTCGCCCATCGACACCCCTCGGTGACATCAGTGGTAGGGTCAGACTAGGGTAAGGTCCCAGAGGGAGAAGGAGCTATCGATGGGGTGGAGAAGGGGTTGAAGTTGGGGTCACAGACGGATCAACAGAGTAGGAAGGCACCGTCCCCGTCATCGTGGGAGGGGGGCGGTCGATTTCATCACCCGACACATCACCCGACACAACGCCAGCCACACCAACCATCGCCCAGTACAACACATATATCCATCACATGTAGATTTTAGTAAAGACTATAAATACATGAAAGCAGGTCTAAAACTCCATTAATTTGAGTCATAGTGAGAGGACTGAACCTCAGTGCTCAAGGTAAAGATATGACAGGGGGACTAAAGCTGTGATACCTGAGAGGAAGGCTAAAAAACTCAAAGCCTAATATAAGGCATGGAAGGAGGACTAAAACCAAAATGCCTGGTAGGAAGACCAAAACCTCAATAACTAAATGTGTATGGTTGTGTATTCAAACCATGTAATATTACACAAAAGTCTATAAACCAAATGGAATCATTAAGGTAATTCTAGCAGGTGATGGTGTCTAGAATGGCTCACATTCCCTAGAGGTTGGTAATATGTTCTTGTACACCACTAGTTGGTTTAGGAGGACTCTCACGCCACTATGATTCCTACCTTGCCAAATCCTTAGGATTTATTTGAAATAAGATAACTCTAGGTCTTTTCATCTAAGCTTCACCTCTTATTCATATTCATACTCTTCCACCCTAAGATTGTCCCTTTATAAACCTTAGGATTTGCTTCTCTTCTCTTCTAAGTTAAGATTTTAAGAAAATTAGGGTTAATGCATCCTCTGCCAACTTAAGGCATATGGAATGCCAAATTGAAACCTAAGGGTACAAATATGTATACAAAACAAAACATGTTTTATGTGACGTATGCCTTTACTATAAGGAGAAACCCTATATACTTTTAGGGACATGGGAGGAATAAACTAGGTATATGCAAAGTAACTAAGTTATATGGAAGAGAAAACCTAATAATATGTAATGAATCCTTAAAAACCTCAATATTGGGTAGACATAGTTAATGAAGTAAATCACCCTATATGAATAACTCTAGTTAAGAGTTAGACAAAGAGAAGGAGCAATCATATTTAAGTTATCTTTGAACCTTAATCAGAGGTCTTTGGATCATCGTGCTCTAGAAGGGTGGGGGTGAATAGAGCTAAAGAAACTAAACAAGATTTATTAGACCTTCAAATTACTTCAAGGGATAAGAGTCCAAATATGGAATATTATGTGCAACTAAACATACATAGAAAGGATGAGAGAGATTGAATGAGATCTAGAACAAGCTATGAAAAGTAGTTTCAAACTCCAAACTAGGAGGGTGTACATTTACTACCTAGAGAGGTCAACCTCTAGGATTTTTCAACCATTACATACTTATATTCCATTATAAGACATACAATAATACATTCCTTTTGCAGGGCAAGGATACCCAACCTTCCTTTTTAAGGATCAAAAGGATCCATTAAACCTTACAAGGTCCTACATATCCTTTGAGCAAGAGTCTTCAACCTCTATAAGGGCTTACCCATTTTAGCAAGGAGTTGGACGCCTTCACCAAGAGCTCCCCTCTTGCAAAAAGTCTTTCGTCTTGAAGGAATTACCCACTCTTCTCAAGGATCTTTAGCCTTCACCTTCTCCTTCACTAAGGAGATGCTTTCACCAACTTTTCTGGAAGAAAGGGATTCGAAAATGGAATATTTGAGAGCCTCACAATGATTACAAGGAGTATCTCTCTCTCGCAAATAACCTATCTCACTCAAATTGACGTTTTGATTAGTAAGTACGGGAGAGAAAAAAGGGGCTCTTAGTAAACAACTAAACTATATCTAGGAACATAAGAAGCAAACTTGGGATGAAGCCCAAGGGTCCTTATTTATACCTGGGGATGTCCACTAGCCACTATAAGCACTTGAGAACAAATTCTAGTCATTTGGGGGTGTTGCGACGGATCTATTTTTGATATTTGCAACATTCCAATGACTAGAAACATTTATTCTGCACACTCCGTACAATGCGGTCAGTTGATTTTCAACAAAGTAAACTTGCCCGATAGCACTATGTGACAAAGCAAATTTGAAGTGTCAGTCATGTTTATCCTAGATGAAACTCATATGGCAACTTAAATTTGATTTGGTCAGTGTAGGATGTTGGTCAAGTTTGTCCTGGGGAAACTCGGTCGACCCTGACAATTCTCAAAATCCATCAAGGGTGTCGGTCGAGTTTATCAAGGATGAAACTCGGCCGATAAAATACCCTAATGAATTTTAGAAATTGTCATTAGAGTTCTTAAACATTCGTTTTAAGTGCTCTTGATTTTTTCTCATCTTAATTACAAGTCATAGCATCAATATAAATGATTAAAAAAATTTCCCTAAGGGTTTTAGGGGTTTTTCCTCTAAAGTGCATTGCATTAACCATGGCTTGTATTTGGTCAAGCTAGGGCTTTATTGAATTGATCCTTTTCGTGTACCTATTACCTAAAATCAATCTCAACTAGATATATTAGATCCATATGAATTCCATATGAATGGAATGATTAAGTCATAAACAAAATATGGACAATGTATAACTGTTAGGTCAACATTCTCCCCCTTTTTGAAGATGACAAACCATTCCTTGACATGTTGAAAAGAACTTGAAATTTAAGCTTTTACCTTGTGAATCATAATGAGATACATGAATGAACAATATCTATTTCTCCCCCTCAATCCATGCTTACATTTGACTCTATGGTTAGTTTCTCCTAAAAACATAACCATAGCACATATATACTATTGAATCCTCATACATAGTCACATGATATTTCAAAGAATTGATTAGAAAAGAATCACAATTAAATATGTGCTAAGCTCATTTCTCCCCCTTTGTCATATCAAAAAGATATGGGAGGTTAAATATCTAAAAACACATGTCTTATGCAAGGCTCAAATGACACAAACAACCACCATATGCAACCACCAACCAACAAATTAGAGAGAAAAAACACACTAGATCATAATCAAAATATGGAAGCACATACCCAGAACTCATGAGATATAACCAAGCATATAGTTAAGGTACATATAATCATATTACAACAAAAGACATGTCCTGTCTAGATGAAAACTACAAAACAACAAAGAAAAGTAATGAGATATGAAAACAATAAACCTCAGATACAATTCCCAAATGTTTAGTACATGAAAGTATACAAAAAGATATAGATATTAGCACTCTATGATCTAATAATTAAACATCAAGGGAATCTATGTCAAGGGCCAAATCATCATGGGGCTGGTAGTCTTCATCACCATTATAAGGTACATCAGGGGCGGTAGGTGTGTCCTCACCACCATCTCCGTCATCATCAGAGCCATCATCACCATCCTCGTCATCATCCTCATCATCACCAACATCATCCTCATCAGCCATATCCTCATCCTCAGAAGGTCCATAGGAACAAATAGTAGTCCACTAGGCATGTTTCTCCACCCAAGACATAACACATGAATGTAATGCATTTGCTTGCTCAAAGTCAAGTGTAGAAACCCCATCAAAATTAGCAAGCAAGGTGGAGGCAGGTCTAGGGGAAGAGCTAGTAGCTGAGTGGCACTCGGCTGAGGAGAGGATGCAAAGGTAGGTCCACCAACAGAGGTAGTGGGTATGGTGAAAGAAGCAGGCTGGTAAGCCAGGTGGAACTAACTATATGCACATGAAGCATAGTCAGCAGCTGGGTATGGCTGGTAGGTGGGGTAAATATGGGTGCAGGACAAGTTCATGTTACACGTTATTTGAACTAGATCCTGGTGTAGGTTCTCTTGGGCCTACATGTTATATGCCTATTGGTGCATCATGTCACCCATTAGGGTTTCATTAGATACCAACAAAGTGGCACAATCAGGTTTAGGAGGAGGGTGGGTGGAGGTTGAAGCACCAGGGTCAGAGGAGGTGGGTGAAAGGATTTTTGGACCAAAGTGTCATTGATGTAGACTCAATTACTACTGGCTTTGTAACCAATATACTTGAAAAGGGATTGACCAGTGTGATCTTGAAAGACACTACAAATCAGGTTTGGGTAGGGTAGGTGGGAGTCTCTAGTATTCTTCCTTTGTGTCAAAGCAAGTCATGTTGTGGAGAATGTATATTACCCATTGGCACAAATATTATGTAGAAGAAAATACATGATCACAATCGAGTTTTCTACAATATCCATTTGATTTTTATGGACGGATGTTGTAGTTAACTAGGAGAGAAACCAAGCATGTTTTGATATCCAGAGAAGAAGATGGTAGGATGGATTTCTTCCTATATGGGACATCTGGATTCTTAAGAGTTTTGTGGATATTAGAAAGAGATAGATCATGGTCAAAGCTCTTATAGAAGGCTTCAGGGTTAAGGAGGTCATGGTAGGTGGTATAGGAGGACATACAATTTGATGAGGAGCAAGATAGATAAGTATTCAACAAATGCTCAGAAATTTAAAATCTTGTCCCACCAATCATGGATGTCAAAACTACTTGGGTGTTAGGAGGAGGCACTAAGGTGGTGCAGTTCCAGGTAAGATTTGCATAGAGATCATGCACTGCCTTCTTTCTTGAGAGGAAGTTATTGAAGGTTAGGCATTCATAGCAAAGAGAACTAAGTGTGTTGATTGGTAAAGAATGTCTTAACCTATTTCAAAAGCTCATTGCCAGGGATTATCAAGGACCTAAAGGGGTAAAGGTTTCTCGGAAACAACTCCCTATTGTGATTTAGCACTTGATTTGAGATAAAATAGGTACCATCATAGGAGATGAGCCTAGAGGTTGTAGAGGACAAAGGAACACCTAAAGGACCAGTTATTTTTCGCCTATTGGATTCCATGGAGAGGAAATGAGAGAAGATTATGCCAAAAAGGAAGAATAAGAGTAGTTACAGGCTGCACACACCTAGGGTAGAGGTTGGGGAAGGTTTAACAGGGAAAATGAAGGCTGGGAAAGGGTTTTGGGTGACCTAGGGTTCAAGGACGAACTAAAGGGGAGACAAATCATTCAAGTTTTATCTAGTTGAGAGGGAAAAAATCGGCCGACACTCTCTCTATATCTCTACACAATAGTGTTTCCAGTCAAGTTTGAGATTTGGGAAACTCGTATGAACTACTATGTGTTCAGTCCTTGGGTCAGTTGTCGGTTGAGTTTCCCCATAGCAAACTCATATGACAATAAAGTATATCCAAAAGATATAAAAATTAGTTCCAGACCACTAGATTTATATATAAATTTATTTTTCTAGCCTATCATGCATTTTGAACATACTATGACACTTTCCACTCATCATTATCTACTATTTTGTGGTAAATAAGTGCTTGCAAAAAATAGCCAAAAAAAGAAAAAAAAGGCATTAAAACTAGGCATATGTAGCAGTAACAAGCATAAGGTGAGCCATTTATGAGCAAGAAGATGTAGGTATGAGAACATATAGCAAGAAGGCATACAATTATCATCAAGAAGTAATAAGTAGTTTTCATCTAATAAAATTAAATTGCTCTCTAGCTAGAGGTTTAATGAAAATGTCTACAAGTTGGTTTTCTGTGTTCACATGAGTGATATAGATATCTTTCTTGGCAATGTGGCCATGGAGGAAGTGATGGTGTACCTCTATATATTTGAATCTACTATGCAATATAGGATTGTAAGAAACATTGATTGCACTAGTATTATCACAAAAGATAGGAGAAGCATCATAATGAACATTAAAGTCTTGGAGCATTTGCTTCATCCATAGGACTTAAGCACAACAACTCCCAACAGCAATGTACTCAGCCTTGGTAGTTGAAAGAGCCATGTTGCTTTGTTTATTAGAGAACCAAGAAACTAAGCATGGTCCTGGGAGGAAGCAAGTGCCACTTGTGCATTTTCTATTAGTTAATCACCCTACATAATGCAAAGCACTATAAGCAACAAGAGTAAAGTCCCTTGTCTTGGGACACCATAGTCCAAAATTTTAGGTTTTTTCTAGGTACCTTAGAATCCTCTTAACTGCTATAAGATGGAATTTTGTAGGACTTAATTGAAATCTAGCATACAAGCCAACACTATACATATTATCAGGTCTAGAGGCAGTCAAATATAACAAGCTACAAATCATACCTCTATAGATCTTCTCATCTACCTTCTCACCTTCCTCATCTCCATCAAATTTGGTGGTGTTTGACATAGGATTATCCATCGACTTGGCGTTCTCCATCCCAAAGTGCTTCAAGAGTTCACTTGTATACTTGCCTTGGTTGATGAAATTTCCTTCCTTTGTTTGTTTGATTTGGAATCCAAGGAAGAAAGTAAGATCCCCCTTCATGCTCAACTTAAATTTACTCTACATAAGAGAACTAAACTCCTACAAAGATCAATACCAATTCCTCCAAATATTATATCATCAACATATATTTGAATAATCAAAATTTTGCTAGATTTGTGTTTAAAATAGAGAGTAGAATTAACTTTTCCCATGACATATCCATCGTCTAGAAAAATATTTTTAAATTTCTCATACCAAGTTCGAGGGTCTTGTTTGAGTCCATAGAGAGTTTTTTGTAATAAATAAACATTGTTAGGAAGCTTGTCATGTTCAAAGTTGGGAGGTTGAGTCACATAGACTTCCTCCTCTATTCTACCATTTAGAAACACATTTTTAACACCATATGGTAAATCAAGAAATTTTTATAACTAGTAAAGGCAAGTAACATTCTAATAGATTCAAGTCTAGCAATAGTAATAGAAGTTTTATCAAAGTCAATACCTTCATGTTGATTATATCCTTGAGCAAATAACCTTACTTTGTTCCTTTACCAATTTTCCACTTTCGTCTAGCTTGTTGCGATAGACCCACTTGGTGAAAATGATCTTCCTATCTTTTGGTATTGACACTAAGGTCCATACTTTTTTCTTTTCAAACTACTCTAGCTCCTCTTGCATAGCTAATATCCATTCATCATCTTTAAGAGATTCTTTCATGTACTTAGCTCAAGTTGTGAGATGAAGGTGTTGCCTGATTGTTCTTTGTTGAAGGCAGCCTACATCTTCACCCTTTCAAAAGGATTTCCAATTATGAGCTCTTTAGGATGATCTTTAAGTAATTAGGGAGTTGGATCCTTATTTTCTTCTTCTTTCTCTTCTTCATCTACTACCATATCTTTTCCTTTGTCAATGATGTTGAGCTCTTTTAGTATAGGAATCACCTCATCTACAACATCATCATTTACAATAATCTTGGAAATAGAGGGGTTAGATTCAACAAATTTAACATTGATAGATTCTTCTACTTTAGACAATTCAATGTTAAATACTCTACACGCTCTACTAGTAATGCTATAGCCAAGAAAGAAAGCCTTATAAGATTTCACATCAAACTTGTTGAGAAAATCTTTGGTGTTCATAACAAAACAAGGACAACCAAAAACATTAAAGAAATTGATGGAAGGCTTTCTACCACGCCATAACACATAGGGGGTTTTCTTTAAAGAAGGATGAGTGAAGACCTGATTTTACACAAAACATAAAGTACTAACGACTTCGGACCAAAACTTCTTTGGAGGGTCATACTCTAGAAGCATGGTTCTAGCCATTTCCTCTAAATATCTATTCTTTATCTCTACTAGCCCATTTTGTTAAGGGAGGGGGAGAAAAGTTGTGCGAATAAATAGATTCCTCGCAAAACCTTTCAAACATATAATTTTCAAATTCTCCTCCATGGTCACTATGGATATAGATTATTCAACAAGAAGCTTCATTTTCAACCCATTTGCAAAAAGTAGAGAAAAGATCGAGAGTATCACTTTTAGAAACTAATAAGAAAGTCCAAGTAAAGTGAGATAAATTGTTGACAATCATGAGGCAATACTTGCTACCACAAAGTGATTGAGTTCTCATTGGTCCAAATAGATAAATGTGAAGAAGTTTAAGAACTCTTATGGTTCTAAGGACTCCTTTGGATTAAAGGATGATTTGGTCTACTTTCCTCATGTGCATGGTTGGCATTCCTCACCCTTCTCAAATTCCAATTTAGGAAGTCCTTTGACCAATTCCTTTTTGCTCAACCTTTTCAACTGATGAATATTTACATTACCAAGCCTATGGTTCCACAAAGATATGTAACTTTTGTCAACAACAAGGCATTTACCAAGAATTGGCTTAAGAGAATCAACAATAACAATAACATAAAGATTTCCATTTCTAGTTCCCTTATATATGACACTGTAGGAGATGGAATCTAGAATCAAGCATTCAAGTGAGGTAAATGACACAAGATATCCATTGTCACATAATTGACTAACACTAATAAGATTGTGATGTAGGTCATTCACAAGAATAACATTCTTGATGCATAGTGAATCACCCACATCACCCTCACCTATAACTTTACATTTGTTGTTATCACTAAAAGTCACCGATCCTCCTTTCTTCTTTGTAAAATTGTTGAAGGGGCTTGTTTCACCTATCATGTGCTTGGAGCAACCACCATCAACAATCCATTTTTCTTTTACCTACAAGAAAGGAAGATGTTGGTGCCCAATTCAAGTCTTAGGATCTAGAGTTAGCTTGGGGACCCATTTTATCTTTGGGTTGGTCCCATTCTCTTTGTGAGGACAATAAGTAGAATAATGATCATCATTCGTGCAATGTGCTCAAATCATAGGCTTCTTAGAGTCATATAACTCTACATGGAAAATAGGAGATTCCTTGCTCTTTTTCTTACTCTTGCCCTTTTTTTAGGAGTTCCCTCATATCCCAAACCACTTTTACCATTTTGTTTGGTAGAGTGATACACAAATTTATTGAGGGAATTTTTCCCTTTGAGGAACCTTATAAGGAGGCTCTAAGCTTGTGGTTATCATCACTTAGAATAATAAATGTAGAAGAATGACTAGCTAGATCATCATGAGCATGAAGCAAATCGGAATCCAAACAAATTACTTCAGTCAAGTAAGAATCTCTCTTAAAGGCTAGCTACTTCATTATTAGGAAAGAAAGGTCTAGAAGAATAATCATTGACTTCAGCAAGCAATCTAGAATTTTCATATCTAAGAAAATTAATCTCATCAAGATAGATTTTATTTTCATCCTTAATATCATCACAAGCATGTCTAAGATCATCGAACTAGGCAACAAGCTTATCATTTTCAGTTCTAATTAAAACAAGCTCATTAAGGCGAGTTTGGTTCTCATATTTAAAAATATTAATGTTCTTAAGATAAATATCATTCTCTACCTCAACTCCATTGTATTACAACTCAATTTCAAGAATTTGAGCTTGTAATGAATCTATACTATCAAGATGGACTTTCTCATTTTGCTCAAGGAAATCAATTTTAGCATACAAGTCATGAATAATTTTCCCAAACCTTTTCTTCTTAGATTTGCATTTGGAATAAGAAGAACGGGAAAAATTAAGCATTTCCATGAGGGCTTCTTTAGATAAATCATTCAAGCTTACCTCACTTACCTCACATACCTCACATATGTCTTCACTAGTTGAGGCCATGAGATCAAGGTGGAATTCTCCCTCATTGGAGCTAGAATAACTAAAGAAGACTCCTCCCATGTGGCATGTGTTGCATCTTTGATTCTTCTTTCTTTCTTGTCCTTCCTCATGAACTTGCTTTCTTTCTTGTAGTCCTCCTTCTTCTTGGATATTCTCTTGTGGTATGACTTCTTTGTCTTGGGACAATCATTCTTCTAGTCTCCTTGTTTGCCACACTTAGAGCACCTTAGAGTAGAATAGGAGGAGGTCTTTCCTTTTAAGTGATTCCCCTTGGAGTAGTTAGCTTCATTATCAGTAGGGGCTTCATATTCACTTGAGTAGGGAGTATCCTGGAAAGAAAGTTATTGTTGAAGAACAATGGCCTCCACTTGAGATCTGAAGCCATTTTCCTTCATCCTCTTTGACTCCTTTTCATCAAGATTTTCTTCTGCTTCTTGCTTGTCAAGTCTAGGATCACAGGTTTGAAGATTCCCAATGAGTTCTTCAGTAGAAATCTCTCTAAGGCTTCTTGTTTCTTCAATTGGGGTCACCTTAGATTTCCACCTCTTAGGAAGTGATGCTTATGGCATTTGCATTTAGTTGGGCCTTCTTCAATGTAGCTTCATCCCAAGTAGCCACATCCCCTACCATCTCCTTGTAGGGAAGGATGACCATTTTCCACATGTCATAGCTCATCCCATGCAATTAGAACTGCATCCTTCACTTCCAATAGAGGAAGTTTGTGTTGTAGAACATTGGAGGTCTCATGGATAATTCACCCTCCAAGTTGAGAGAACCTAGAAGGTTGTCGCCTCTTTTCTCATCTTGTGGGAGAACTTGTCAGAGAAGAACATGGCTCTGATACCACTTGTTGGATCAATGGACTCTAGAAGGGGGTCGAATAGAGCTAAAACACTTAAACAAGATTCATTAGACCTTCAAATTACTTTAAGGGATAGCTTGTAAATATGGAATTTGATGTGAAACTAAACATACATAGCAAGGATGAGAGAGATTGAATGAGATCTAGAACAAACTATGTATAGTGGTTCCAAACTCCAAACTAGGATAGTGTACGTACACTACCTAGAGAGGTCAACCTCTAGGATTTTTCAACCCTTACATACTTATATTCCTTTATAGGACATACAATACGACCTTCATTTTGCAGGGCAAGGATACCTATCTTTCCTTTTAAGTTTCAAAAGGAGCCAATAAACCTTACAAGGTCTTACCTATCCTTTGAGCAAGAGTCTTCAACCTCCACAAGGGCTTACCCACTTTTGTAAGGAGTTGGACACCTTCACCAAGGAGCTCCCCTCTCACAAAAAGTCTTCTGCCTTGAAGGGATTATCCACTCTTCTGAAGGATCTTTAGCCTTCACCTTCTTCTTTACCAAGGAGATGCTTTAGCCAACTTTTCTTGAAGAAAGGGACTGGGAAAGGGAAGATTTGAGAGCTTCACAATGTTTACAAGGAGTCACTCTCTCATAAATAACTTATCTCACACAGATTGATATTTTGATTAGTAATATAGAGAGAGAAAGAAGCTCTTAGTAGACAAATCCATTCAACTATATCTAGGAACATAAGAAGAAAACTTGGGATGAAGCCCAAGAGTCCCTATATATAGTTTGGGATGTCACTAGCCAGTAGAAGCACTTGGGAATGGATTATAGTCATTTGGGGTGTTGTAGTGAATCTAATTTTGATGTTTGCAACACTCCAACAGCTAGAAATACTTTTTCTACACACTCCGTACAATGCGATTGGTCAAATTTCAATAAAGAAAACTCGACCAATAACACTATGTGACGAAGCAAATTTGAAGTGTTGGTCTAGATAATCCTAGATGAAACTCGACCGATGAGTTAAATTTGATTTGGTCAATGTAGGGTATTGATCGAGTTTGTCCTGAGGAAACTCAGCTGACCCTGGAAATTCCCAAAATCCATCAAGGATGTCGGTCAAGTTTATCAAGGATGAAACTCGGCCGACAAAATGCCCTATAATGAATTTTAGAAATTGTCAATAGAGTGCTTAAACATTTGTTTTAAGTTCTCCTAATTTTTTCTCATCTTAATTACAAGCTATAGCATCAATACAAATGATTACAAAAATTTTCCTAAGGATTTTAGGGCATTTTCCTCAAAAGTGCATTGCATTGACTTTGGCTTGTATTTGGTCAAGCTAGGGTTTGATTGAATTGATCCTTTTTGTGTACTTAGTACCTGAAATCAATCTGAAATATACATATTAGATACATATGAATGGAATGGTTAAGTCATCATCAAAATATGGACAATGTATAACTGTTAGGTCAACAAGGTCATGCTCTAGGGTGAATAAAATGAATAAAAATGTGGTACATATGTACATGCAAACCCTAATAGTAGGTGGAGATAGTTGTAGTATATTAATATACCACCTTGAATCCTAAGAGGGAACACTACCATTACAAATACCCTCATGGTATTAGAGAAGAAGGAAGTAAATCATACCACCGACATATTGAAAGAGCATTTAGACTATGGTGTGAGAATAGTTAATATGAAAAAAGTTTCCTTCTCAAACATAGAATTAAAGATGTTGAGGACATAGCCATGCATATGCCCTACCCATGTGAGAATAAACAAGAGGTAGTTTAATGAATTTGTAAACAAAGATAGTACATGCTAGATGTATAAGTGGTGAATTCTGGAGTAGTTCTTGGGCTCTGGAGTAGTTCTTATACCCCAAGAGAGGAAGGGAAAATTTCCTAGACTGTCTTCCTATGACCAATTAACCCTAATTCTGACTACTTCTCCTTGTAGTTGTAATAAGATTGATAACCAATCACCGTAAGAGAACACATAACTTAGGACTATAAAGAAAAAGTAATGAACTTTTTGGTATTTGTTGATGTCTCAAGATGGAACCCACATAGATCATTCTGCTCATGGTCAATCCATGTTTAGGGAACCGATTTTAGGAAACTAAGAACTGGAGGAATCATTGAGAATGGTAGAGATTTTAGGGTTGTACAGACCAACTAAAATGTATTATTGTATGACAGTCTGGTATGTCTTAGATGTTGAAGGAGTATACATTATGAAAATACCCTAGTTTTAAGAGACTCATAGTGAAGGTACCCACCCTAAAAAGGAAATCATGTTTCTTCCCTTAACTTGAAATGCAACCTTGTTAGGTGTATATATGGAAGATTGTAGGGTAACCTTTTCATGCTTTATGTCTAAGATAGGTTGTGTCTAGGTAGTATGTACATAGGGCCTAATGAGGGTCAATGCATCACCCCAATTTCTAGAACACATGAGTGGAAACTAAGTAATTTTTCTCTAATTGAGAGTGTCACAAACATGATATGCATTACAATAATAATAGACATGAACCATTACAATCTGTGTATGAAAGACATTTTCATAGAATTCTTAGGAAAAGAACTTTAGTACATCAAGATTTATTAGAAAATTTAAATACATTATGTAAAAGCATGTACTTCTTTCTTAAGATCTTGGGCCTTGTAGATGGTACCCCCAAGGTAAAGTCTTCTCGAATCCTTGAGTTTGTCATTAGATGGCTCTAGTCTTGCATTGCTCCTTACATGTGGACATCAAGTCCCTGACCATGCTTAAAATAATCACTAACTAGAATTGAAAATTTTATAACATAAAATAGCATTTACTTGAAAGAAAACACATAACATCATAAATATCAAAAGTGATTTCTGTCATTATCTATAATCTTACTTATATAAGAATCGTTAGGTTAAACCAATATGCCTCTTCTCTTTGCATTGAAGTGCCTCTTAAGTTTTCCTCAAAGAGCCCTTTGGGTTACAATGAAATGCCTCTTGAATTGCAATGAAGCGCCTCTTGAATTGCACCAAAGTGCCTCTTATTTTTCTCCAAAGAGCCTCTTAGAGAGGATTTTATCTAAGGTTGATTATATTAATCTTAACTTTAATCTTGAAAGCTCTAAAATCTTGTTCCTAAATCTTATTCTTACATGCATGAAAAGTGATACGATAAATCTTGAAATAGAACGAACATACAATGATTTTTCTCATCTTGTAACTTTTATCTTTATTTAAAGAATTGAAGAAAAACTAGTGTGTTCATATCATTCATGTACATTGTATACATAACATATACACATCAATTAAATATGTTCAAAGTGTATGGACCACTTACCTTTATTGGAGAAACTCCTAATAATTCTCCTTAGGTTGATGAAACCTTGGTATACCTTAAAGTCTTAGTCAGTCCATAGCTTTCCTGAAAACAAAGATGATACACATATCAACACCACATTTCGAAACCCTAAGTTATATGAATAGACTCTATAGGACTTTATACAATTAAGGGCTTTTAGGTGTCCTATACATCATGTCATACTCTAATAAAATTGAGCTTGAACATGAATCCTCAAAATATATAATCTCTTGAAAGATTTATCTCATTATTATTAGCCTTGAATAATTTATCTTCTTCATTAACATTCACACATAACTTATCTAATATAAAATTCTTGTGATGCATGAACTATCATCTAAATTAGAATCCAATATTACATCAATATTTAATAATTTAATAAAGGATTTCATATAATTTTCCACAATTGTATATCATTGTTTGATGCCTCAAATTACCAAAGTAGCCCTAATGAGAAAAATTATCATAATAAAGTGTGTTCATCAACTACTAAGACTAGACCTTGTATTCTTATTCTAGACTTCAAAACAAGATCAAGAAAACTTGTTTTGTCAACTTCTCCCATTCGAATCACAATCTAATGCATAAACATCATTATCACATGTATTTCCTTTCATAAAGTATTTTACCCAGTTAACATCTGGATCACCTCAAGATAATATTTTATTAAAATATACTCATCCAAACATTTACAACTACACCATGTTTTTCCTATTTATATAAGTCTATCTGTAGATACATTGTATACAAGAAATACCTCTTAGAATAGTTGTAGTCATTGGTTTGCTTAATCTAATAGATAAGATCTCAGACATTCTTTCCTTATTTCCCCTCTCTATTATTTTCTTTCGGATCTCCCTAAGGATCCAATTAGGTAGAGATCTACTAGAGTGCACCTTCTACTCCTTTCCTTGTGTCTTTCCATTCCCATGCATGTTGGTCTGTGTTGTCACTTGCTCCTAGGACTCTGTGAGGTCTAGCTCTTGCTTATGCCTAGGACTGCTACCACCTTCATGTATCCTTCTTGAACACTAATTAAAACTCCCATATTGGAAAAAGGTTTCATATTGTAAAGCCCAACCTTTTTCCACTACTCCTTTCCCTGTCACCCATTCATCACCATTGGATCTCATGCAAGCCGCACATCCAAGTGTTGTGGCACTATCAAGCTCCGATTAGACTTCTCATGCTAATCTAACATACTCCTCTTGTAGGGATACAATTGATGACTCCTCTAGGCCTCCCTTCATCAGACAGTTAAAGGTACTGACAACCCTTGTACGATGACTTTGGAAGGTGCAATGATGTTGTGTCATGATTCACACCTGATCAAGCCTGGAGTGATAACTATAATAGAATTCTAGTTCCTAAGATAGATAAGGATTCACCTATTTTTCTTGACTCCAAAAATGGTATTTTCATCACACTACCCAAGCCGTAGACTGCCAAACACCCACCAACTGGGCACTGAACATTGTGTTCCCATGATCTTGTTGCCACCTAGCCCTATTTTGGGTCTTTCTATCTCTTTCTTATTAATTCATGTTTCTATGACTTGGCATACCATAAACATTCTCATGAATCCTATTTCTATAGATGTGAAATCCCTTCCTTAAGGAGCAAGTTCCTCCTTATAGGGACTCCCCGCCTGAATACATCAATGATTTTCTTAGGTACATGTCTCCCTCTCTAAATTGTACGACTGAAACTCCTAGAGGGAATCCCAACTCCCCCCCTTCATAGTACCTAATGATTAGGCCAAGAGATCTTAGTCCTGGAAATATTTGTATATAGTCTTTTCCTAGAAAGACATTAATTGAGAGCATTGTTGGGAAGGGGACAATGTTGCACTATTTTATTTTTGTTTTATTTTTGTTCTTTTACTAAACATAATGGATCAAGCACCCCCACCACATCATTTAACCATGCTCATATAGATTGGATACACTAGGGTTCAATTCTCCATATCATCATCTAAATAAATGTAACATATATTCCTTATCCATTATATCTTATGTACAAACTAGTTCTAAATAAATACAAACTTTAAACATATGATCATATATATACCTTCTTGCTACGGAACTTTCCCCAAATCTTAGTTCTCTTTATATATTCAATTCGTTTCTCTTAATGTGATGAATACATATTAGTCCAACTACGTAAGCCACTCAAGTAAACCATGAATTCTATTTTGAGAGCTTCATAAATCATGAGACATAACTCATATATCACCTAATAAACAAGTATCAAGCATCAATTGCACTTATTTACCTATCTAAGCACCTCAATGTATCAAATTCTGAAAATACCCTCATGTATCATGTATTTTCTGTTATTTAGACAAAAACAATAAAACTAATGGAACCTAATTATCAACATATAAACAAACCCTACCATGAACTGGATAAAAATAGTATCATGACATGAAAAACTTTACAAATCACCCCTCGAGTTCAATAATCTCTTACATGGGTCAAAATGGGATAGAAGATATATTCTTCATCCCTAAGTATTAATTTCAACACACAAAGGTTTCTCCAATACAATTATGGGTCACTTAGCTAGGTTATGAATATTAGGGAGTGATAATAGTACTCACCTTGTTGGGAATTTCATCTTCAAAATTCAATAACACTATAGAAGGATTGGGCACCTTAGGGTTCTATGTCCACATTTATAAATCTGACTCTTTCATTTGTGTCTAGAAATATATGTGATTGATATTGCCTAGGGTTCTCACAAGTATGTAATTAGGATTGAGTGAGCACATACCTTAAATTTTTTGTGTAAACTCCTTTTTTATCACCTCCTAGTATATGACGAAAGATTAGATATCTGAAGGGGGAATCTCTTATCATACTTATCTTAACACTCACTAGTGCACAAGTCCCATACCACATGCACTTGAAAGGGTTATACAAGCATCACAAGTATATTTCTATGCACATACCACTCCATTTAAAATACCATTTAAGCTTATGTCCCATACCACAAACATGTGGGAAGAGAGAGGACATGCTATATGCAAATCTCAAGTTAACATGTAAAGTCCAAATCAATTAGGCATATAACTAGAAATCATATCTTTCATTGGGGGAACAAATTCCCATATCATCTTACCTAATGTAATGGATCTTCACTTATTATTTAAACAAAAAAGATTACTAATCTAATTTCCCAATCTTTACAAACCTTCACTCATTTCTTCTGTAACAAGGGATACAAATTGTCCCTCTTGATCAATAAGCTAAGCTTGTTGGGCTCCTGATTGGATAATCTAAATTACAAATACTAGAATTCACATGTTGTCCATCTATACTAGTGCCCTAATACCACATTGTAACATCCCAATTTCAACAACACATGATCAAAAACTATTTTTCTCCCACTTGGGAGTGTCACAAACATGATATGCATTATAATAATAATAGACAAGAACCATTATATACTTTCTATGAAAAAAATTATCACATTTTAGGAAAGGAACAATGGTACAACAAGCTTTATTAGAAAACTTAAATTCATGATGTAAAGTTCTTTATTAAGCTCTTGGATCGTGTCGATGGTGCCCTACCAATTTAAACTCTTCTAGAATACCAGAATTGGTCATTAGATGGCTCTAGTCTTGGTTTTTATCCTTACATGTGGGCATAGTGTCTCCAACCATAGTTAAAACGGCTAGTAACTAGAATTGAACATTTTCTGACATAAAATAACATATACTCAAAAGAAACATTTAACATCACAAAAACATCACAACTATTTTTTCATTATCTTTATCTTACTTATATAAGGATTCTTATATTTGCATTGAAGTGTCTATTCTCTTTGCACCAAAGTGCCTCTTAAGTTTACCCCAAAGAGCCTATTGGGTTGCACCAAAGAGCCTATTTTTTGCACCGAAGTGCCTCTTGAATTGCACAAGATTGCCTCTTATTTTTCTTTGAAGAGCCTCTTAGTGAGGATCTTATATAAGGTTCATGATATTAATCTTCTTCTTAATATTAAAATCTCTTAAATATTGTTCTTAAATCTTATTCTTATATGCATGAAAAGTGATACAACAAAATTCTATAATAGAAAGAACATAAAATTACCTTTTCAAATCTTTTAAATTTATCATTTTAAAAGGAATTGAAGCACCCCAAATGTGTACATATCATTCAAGTACATTTTACACATAGCATATGCACATAAACTAAATATGTTGAAAGTACATGTACCACTTACCTTTATTACATAAAGTCCTAATACTTCTTGTGAGGTTGATGAAACCATAACATACCTTCAGTCTTGCTCATTCCATAGCTTTCCTAGAAACAAACATGATAAATATGTCAACACCACATCTAAAAATCCTAGGTTACCTTAATAGACTCTATTAAACTTTTATACATGGCAGGGTTTTATTAGGTGTCCTAGGCATCATGAATTCTCAAAATATTTAATCTCCTAAAAGATTTATCTACTATCATTATTCTTGATTCATTAATATTCTTCATAACATACATAACTTCTCTAACATATGATCCTTTTTGATGTGTGAAATATAATCTAAACTCAAATCCAATAGTGCATTAATGATTGATAGCCTATAATATGATGTCCTATAATTCTCCTCAACTTTATATCATTGTTCGACGCCTCAAATTACCAAATTACCTCCAATGGTTACAACATCATAATATATAATGTTCATCAAATTACTTAGATCAAACCTTGTATTCATAATCTAAACTTTAAAGTAAGATCAGGAAAACTTGTTTCATCAACTTCCTACATTTGGACCACAATCTATTGCATGGACATCATTTTCATACTTATTTCTCTTCATAAATATTTTACCTAGTATCTATATCACCTCAACATAATATTTTTACTAAAACATATATTTCTTAATACATTTACAATGACACCTTATTTGTCCTATTCAGATAAGCCATTCTCAAGATACATTATGTATGAGAAAATCCTATTACACAATTGTGGGTGTTGGTATGCTTTATCTGATGGATCATATTGTGGGCATCCTTCCCTTATTTCCCATATCTATTCTTTTCTTGAGGATTACCCTTGGGATCCGGTTGGGCGGTGATCTGCTAACCCACACCCTCTTCTCCATTCCTTGTTTGTCTTTCCACTCTCACACACATTTTTCCTCCCTATCACATGCTTCTGGGACTTCAACGAGGTCTCTCTCGCTCCTTCCTAGGGACACTATCACCTTTATGGATCCTTCTCAAACACTGATGAACTCTCATTGTGGAAAAGGGCTCACATTGCATAACCAAACCTTCTATCACAACTCCTCTCCTTGGAATCCATCTATCTTTGTTGGCTTGCATGCAAGTCGTTCATCTGAGTGCGAGAAAACTTCCTATCTCCCATAAGGGCTTCTCATGCCTATCTAATGGACTTGACTTGTAGGGAAGCCACTAACTACTCTTTCGTGCCTCCCTTCACCATGATAGTCATAGGTATTGGCCACCCTTGCATGATGACTTTGGAAGGTGCAGTGATGTTGTGCCGTGATTCATGCATGATCAGGTCTGGAGCTTTGATTATAACAAAATTCCAGTCCTGACATGGACATGCCTTCACTTCTCTTTCTTAGCTCCAGTAATGGCATCTCTACCGTGCTCCCTAGCCCGAGGATGACAAAACTCCCACTTATCGGGCACCCAATGCAAGGTTCCCGTGGTCTTCTTGGAACTTGGCCCTATTTCAGATCTCTCTCTGGATTCCTAATTCTTGTGGCTATGACTTTGCATACCATAAATATTCTCTTGATACCTACTTTATATGTGTGAAAACCCTTCATTAAGGAACAAGTTCCTTGTCATTGGGACTCCCGATAATGCTGCATCTGTGATTTGGTCAGGCGCATGTCTCCGTGACCAGCTTAGATGACACACTAATATGGAGGAAGATCTAGAGTGATTAGTCTTTAAATTTGTAATTTGATACTTAGACACCCGCAACAATAGTACATGTTCCTAAGTAGAAAACGGGTTCAAACACAGGGACAAGGAGTGACAAGTGTATTGGAATTAAGGTCTTGGCTTAGTTACGTCTAATTAAAAGGAGAAATAAGTGTCCCTTTTAGAATTATGGTATTTAAGTAGGAGTAAGACAACAAAAATAAAGTAAACCTATATTAACAAGCCGAGAATGAACTTAGATATGTTTGATGTGTTTTGAATATAAGGATAAAGCTTGGATTGGGTTTCACCATTAATGTCTCTTGCCAATCTACAGTACTCACAATCATTGTACACCCTTAGTGTAGATGACAAGCAATCATCATTTGTGTTTATTCCGTACTCTCTCAAGATCGGGTTAGATCTAGATCATATGCATATCTCTCTCCCCCCTCGAGATGATAAATAAACAATAAAAAACAACCATATGCTCATTAGCTTTTAGTATTTCAACATTCTCATGCATATATTATACTCTATAACTTGAGATATAGATCAATACTAATCTTTTGAGGCATTATCAATCAAGCAACACAAGACGGTAGCTAATCATGTAAATGAAGCATTAAAAACCATGAATATAGAGATAAACATTGCTAAGTGTATACAATCAATAAATATAAGTGTTTACATGTTGAGAGAGCCTTATGACTACTCCCAACCCAAGCAAATGGTCTAACCACTCATTATAATGAGAGACGACATAGATTTACAAATTAGAGAAACCACAATAAGATGAATGCATGGAGGGAGGGAGGGATATTAACAAGATGGTGAAGAAGGGAGAAAATACAACAAACAATAGCCACAAGGGTATTCGTGGTCTATGGATACGTCATCATCAATGTGGAGATTTTCGTGGCAAAGTTGGTGGCACCCAACGGTCCTTATCCTCTCAAAGTTGGTCGTCCAGACATTAAAGTGAGTGTCAATGGAGGATCACAATGGGCTCTCCTCCTTTGACTCTGATGATCGACGATGCGAGTGGAAAATGTCATCACTTCATGGTGAAGACTAAGATCTTCTTCATGAAGGCTATGTGCTTCTACTTATAGGGGATCCTTGTGTTACACCCCGATCTCACAATTACCATTAATCATGAGATTAGGGCATAAATTGAGGATTTAACGTAATACAAAGATCACCCTTAACGTTTTCTTCTTTTTCAAACTCTTTGTTTTTCTCGCATCCAATCACATAAACAACTTTGCAAGAGAATCAAATGTTGATTACTTTAATATGATCTCAACATAAATGATACACATCCATACATTCATTCTCAGGTACATACGACATGATAATCAGATACATTCTCTCTTATTAAGAAAACAAAGATACAAAACATCACTTATAACACTCTCACATCTATACTAGGACCTAGAGTGACAAGGACTGACTAAACTTAACTATACTCAAACTTAACTCTTGCGGTAGATCTACTCTGATGCTTTGACCTTCTTCAAGTCCATGTGATTTCCCTAAAAAATTTGAGTAGAGGGGTGAGCCTACTCACTTAGTGAATGAGTACTTCAAAGAAACAGTCTAAAGCATTGATATAATTACAGATTTACTTTTGAGCAACTGATATCAATTATAACATCAGTAAGCTTTAAAGAGATTGATCATTGACAATCATAAATATGGTAGGATACTCTAGATATCAACAAGAGCAAATCAATATATGAGCATGCTTAACTAATTTCAAAGAGAACTAATAATTCAGAAACATACAAAGAATAATTGTTGGGAAACTATATTCAAATATTTCTTAGACATTCTTACTTATAAGAAACTCTTTAAACCTATATGAATGTATTTTAGCTTATGCCCTGATCATATGCAATGTACTCTACATATGAAGACTCGTAGCGAACTACGATCTCACCGTATAAGACTTAGCTTAAAACCTGAGAAGCTAAGCCTAGAACTGAATCCAGGTCTTCTTGACTCGAACCGTCACGTCTGACTAAGGTGGCTATATAGCAGGCCTTTAACTGGACCTCTCCTTCTAGGCTGAGTACACAGGCAGAGGGTCTGAGACTCTCTCTGGGCCCCATCTTGGTATGCTCTGTGGGTACCTTTGGGTTACCACTGGGATCTCCAGTTCATGTTGGGTAACCTATCTTCTCTTAGGAGACTTCCTCAAGGGCTTCATCTCCCCGCACGCTCTATGGGTGTGATCCGATCCCTGTATACTGGTCACTTCCAGGGTGGATCGTTTCCTCCCTATAGTGTAGACATCCGTAGGGAATCTACGGTGTTCAGGGCACCTATGTCTATTATTTAATTATTCTTAGAAAGCTCTTACTATATTGTATCTTTTCCCTTACTTATACTTGACTCTGGTATCTCTATGTTACTGTGGCTATTTATTTGAATTTTATAACACAACATGTATATCGTTCTAAACTTGGCAGAGCAATATACTCAAAACATTGTAATATACTGAGAAATCAACATTTTATACATGCATGCAGATTAAAATTCTTAAATAACAGAAATACATGTCCACTTGATACTTTATACACTAGAATCATGCAATTTAAATTCTTAATACACTGCTAAGAATTAATTACTTGACATACGAGAAATCGTCATTTGCACCTGTAAATTATTTGTACTTTCTTGGAAAATGTGGATCTCAACCCAAATCTTGAGTTGTGCATCACCACATCTCATACTGAGAACATTGATATCAAAATACTTGATTCATTGAACACCCCATCCTTAGGGTTTCATTTAACTCATTCACTTATCACATGGCTCTCATAAGGATTTCATGCGACATAAACATTCACTTAATAAATACTACTATCAACAAATCATATAAAATCAATATATGTATGAAACCTTGGAACTGAACTGAATTTGGGTTTCCATGCCATTCACTAAGATAACATGAATCAATAATAAAATTGAATAAATAGAGTCTATCATGTTAAGAAAATCCATTCAAATGGATTTTACGATATCTATTCACAAATATCCAACTTTCCTCACATCTAGGGTTTCACCCTCTTTACTGAGATATCAAACAAACACTATTCATCTTAAATGAAATCCAAGATAGTATCTGACATATATGTACTATGAATTCAGATAAACAATCATTCATAACCAAGGGGATCCAGATAAACAAATTTCTCTATTTAATTATGCAGCAATTTCAGTCATAGACAAATTCCCTATATTTCAGTTTACTCTTATAACCTTTGCAAATACTTAGGGAATTCTCATTAGGATGTATTGTATATATTTATAATATGAATTTATCATCTGAAATTCAAACAAAAAGAGGAAGAATCCATTTCATATCATTTTGCAACAACTTAGATCAAACAGACAATTCAGGGTTTGTAGTCGCATACTAAGCAATTAAAGATTATGGATGATTTAACCAATTTTCATGCAATATACTATTTAAAGGAAGTTCCCAATCACCCTAAGGTGTGAAAACACCTTAAAAATGCAGGTCATCCCTGAAAATCTTGATCTCATATCAAATCCCTAGCAATTCACCTGATTCTTCTTCCTTTCAACTCGGAAACCCTAAAAATGAGGGATTATGAAGAAAGAGTGAGAAAAGGGGAAGTTTTGCCACCATTTTGGATCAAATAAGAGGAGGGACAGAATCTTGACATGTGAGAGAAGATTTACCATGAAAGGCTATGCAAAGAAGCTAAACTTACATGATTTCATCATTCCTCAGACCGCAAAACCCTAGGTCAGCATTTCCATCACTTTCTCCTCTCAAACCCTAACTGTCCCTCTCTCTCTCTAGGATTTCATTTCTCTAGATTGAATCATGAATTATGAGATCTCCTTGTGTTTTAGGTTGACCATATAGAGCAATTGAGCTGCTTGGGTCAATTGCACATTGACCACTCACTATACTTTCTCTTATTTCAGCTGAATTTTCTGTCATAAAAATATTATTGTAATTTGTCTACTGATAAGGTCTAAATGCATCCAAAAATTATGAAAATTTTACATATAGTTTAATATTAATTTTAAGATCTCCAATTAAAATTTAAGTTCATTTGGAGTTACCAATAAATAATTAAAAATAAAACACTACACTACTAAAAAGCACTCTGTCAGCGTTTTGGTTGAAGTATAGTTCGATCGAGAACCACATTCAAAGAACACTAAAATATTGTGAAATTTTTCTACAATATGAATGATTGAGTTATCCATATCATAGACAAAATTCAATTAAATAAAAATTTGTAGAAAATATGAAAAATCATTTACCACACTGCTATCATGATCAAATTCCATATTCATGTACTATCAAAACCCTAATTTTTGCCGATTAGGGTTTACATTTCTCAAACCCTAATTCTTCAAACTAAAATCATAGTTAGAGTTTTTTCTTAGGTTTGAAACATCACAATTGATCTACTATCATTAATCAAGTCTAAACTATGTTCAATCTAATCAAGCATGTAATCATTCAGGTAAACCCTAGTTTACCAATTAAGCACAAATGTATTCATTACAATTCTCACCCCCTTAAAAAGTTTCATCCCCAAAACATAAATACGCAAACAAAGTATATTAAAAGTTTATTTTAAGCTTATGAAATCTTACATGTCCTTACATTATTGTATTTTATACTTGAATGTAGTTTTCAACGTTAAGTCCTTTATTTCTTTTCTAATCACAACATGTTAAAACAATTCTCAATGATAACAAACAAATTCTCTATGCCATAATCAATCATAGAGTAGATAGAGAAGCAACCATTTCAATATTTTCATACTCTTGAGGTGTTACCTTAACATTGATAATTTGATCCAACTATCTCAATTCATACTGCTCAATATGTACTATTGTTACGTATTACCTCTAAGTCACAAAAGAGAGCTCACCATGTTCTTTTGAATTTTACTATTGTGCTACTCAAATAGCAAAACAATCTTGAGTTGGAAGACTAGATTCAACAACAATTGTACAATACTACTCACGGAATCCCCAGTGCATCATGGATGCATAAGGTTAAGCATTACCATCACATTCCATACTATTCTCAAGTATGAACCCACACATAATTCAAGGTGTAACCATCAAGTTATAGCATACTAGGGTTTCAACAATAGTAACAGAGTACTCCATGATTGTATTAGTCATTCAAGGACTATTCATACCCAATTACCATCACTTAGTTATATTAAAGCTAGGTATAACAAGCTATACCTCATTAGGGTTACATATCAATACAATATGGTTATCTTCCCTTCTATTCATATGAGTGAATAGGTAAGAATACCTTATTGAGGGTAACCCTTCATTTGTTCCATCATTATTCAACCCATATCACCATACCAAAAATGTACAATACTAAGATGGATTACTGGTATGAATGACTACAACTATTATACACCTTTAATTAACATATTGCTTACACATGTACACTGAAATCATACGTAGAAAAAAATCCTACTCCTATCTATCCTGTAGAGGTCTTTCCCCATCTACATCAAAAATCTGGAAACAGAAATGGCCACAAAAATACAAAACTTTTCTTTGGCTTCTACTTCACAACAAACTTCTCTCAGGTGAAAATATTACAAAAAAGGGTTTTATTGGCCCTTTCATATGCTCACTTTGCGAAAAAACAGTGATTCAGTTGATCACATCTTCTTTAAGTGTATCTTCTCACAAAATATCTTCTCTCATTTTACACGATATAGCCTTCCTGACCTCAAGTAAGCTACTTTTCCCTTACAAACAACACCAAATAGACTTTACAAAAATTACAAAAGCAGTGATATTTCCACCACTACCAGTTGGAACCTTTGGAAAGAAAGAAACAACAGAATTTTCAACAACAAAAAGAATATGGTACAAAATATTATATCACAAATAGATGCAGATCTTTACATTCTAACAAAATGTAGGCAACCTATAGCTGATGGTGGGCAGGACGAATCTGAGGAAGGAGAATCTAAAGCAACCTTTCTGTGTGATCTCAAAGCCATGGTAGATGATGAAACCGGTGTCAGTTTAGTGCAGCAACAACTGTGATTCCTTGCCCTGGAGGATTTTCTTCACAAACTAGGGTTTATCATCTTTATAACATCTTGAGGCTTGTTATGGGGTGCCTCCCCCATATTATCAAAACAATCCTTATCTCTTTAGGCTTGCACGCTTTCAGTTTTTTTAGTAATTATGAACATTTTCAACATCTTGTAAGGTTCTCACATAAGCATGTTTTGCTTGCTTGATGTGCTTTCAATATATGACTAAACTTTTCCTCAAAAAAAAAAAAGAAATCATACGTAGAACCAATTTACATCCCTTAATATACCTTCAACAAATTATACTTCTAAAAACAAATTCACATATTACTAAAAGCCATTGTTTTCTCTTATCTCTCTCCTCATTCACTACTACTTACTTTTTTCTACATATTCTTCTCATTTTAATCATGTAGATTAAACATTCCTAAAATTGAAACATACAAGGTACAAATAGATTATTCATAATTCTTGCCATCACTGTAAGAATTTATCTCATATCACACTTCACTCATTGTATTTCTTCTTTTGTTCAAAACACACTTGTTACATTTCAAATTTATATCTTACTCTTTACTCTGAATCATTTCCATATTGTTTATCTACCTTTTAGATTAGCTATCTTTAAACCCTGGATTACTATCAGTGCTAGTTTACTTCTCATAGTGCAAATCTCATGATCTTGTTTTATAGAGATGCTAGTATTCAAGGTCAAATCACTAGTTACATCCATTGAACTACTACAACTCTAAACATTCTAGGGTTTGGTCCTTATCAGTAGCATGATGTTATTGTGATGTGACTTTGCTCCCTTAATTTGAAATTCAAACTTTGGATCTCACGAGTTTTACTAAAGTCTTCTTTATCTTATCGATTGAATTTCCTTTCTCTTACTTGGCCATTCAGATAGATTACATTCTCAATTACCCTACTAGGGTTTCATCATCATATTGTATGTCATTATTACATTCACTAGATGCATCTACCATGGTAGTTATGCATCATATATGATTCATTTTCTTATCACTTCATTCCCACATTGCTATAATTAAGGAAGATATGAAATAAAGATGATTTTGAGACTTAGAATTCTTATCTTCAAACATTCAATAATACATTTCCCATATGTAGGTTTAATTAATTATCAACAGGGATACTTGACTAATTAGCACTTTCTTGAATCTCGCAACCTCTTTCTTTTATAATCTATATTACTCCATTATGTTTCAAATCCTTCTTTACTTTCCACAATCCCCTTACCATATACTACTATTCCACATGTCATCTTTAACTTCTAGTTTTCTCTTATGATCATGTTGCTTCTTTTATGTGTATGATCATGTATACCATGTTGCATATATTTCAGTTTATCCTTCTACTAATATGAAGTTGAAATTCTAAATCAATAATATCTCTACTAGTATCACCTCATGTTTAATACATTACATATCCTTCATTTTAAATCAAACGACTCATGCATGGGTGAAATATAGTTTCTCATTCAATCAAGTTTTTCCTTCCTGAATATAGTCTACCTTTGTATGACTTATTCATTTATTTAGCTACACTTTTGTTCTTCTTTTAGAAACTAGTTTGTTGTTCTATAGAGACTTATAATCCAAAGGCAGTAAGAATGAATCTATTAAACTTATTCATAAAGGTATACATTCCATGCTCTCAATTATATCATAACCCTCATTCCTTAATCAAGCTCATTATTTCCAACATTTCTTTTTGTTTCAACTAAGTTTCTTATCCTAGTTTTATGATTTGCATGCTCATTTAGTTCTCTTCACTTTAACTCTTCTGAAGACTCTTCACTTCTATGTACTTATTGTATACTTAGCTCTTTTCTTCTATTTTCCCTTTGCTTTGGAGTACATAAAAACATTGTACTCAGTTATATAATCCATTCATCATGATTGATTCTTACTATCTTGGCGCCTTACATACTTTTCTCATATCTTTTCCATATTTCATATTTAGAGTTCATATAATACTAATAATTAAACTTAATCTGAATCTTATGACGTGTTCCTTTATTCCCAATTAAGGGTTTCTCATATGAGGCCCCAAAGTTGGATCTCAGACATCAATTTCAACTGATTCTTAGCTATTATAATCTTTCCCATATGTTTCAACATCTTAGTGTATGTACATTCTCACTATGATGTGGGTCTAATTTATCCAGAGTCTACTCTTATTATATTTTTAATAGGAGTCATTAGATCCTAGTAACGCATCTTGCCAGCCAGACCAGGATGAACCTACAGTCCTGAAGCCAAGAGCTACTTAAGATTAACCAACTCCTATTAATCTTAAACATGTGGAAAGAATATCCACTTAGGAAAGTTCATTCAAAGATCATTTCTAGTCTACTTGATATAAAGAATGTAATAAATAAATGTTACAACTGCATAGTGTACAACAAATCTTAAAGATCCATATATATTTCAAAATACTGAATATCTGAATTTCAACATATAAGAGCTTTTCTACTCATCTCCAATAAAACAACAATATGAAATGAAAGTTCTATCTCATTTTATATTTATGCTCTTAATTCATGTTACTTATCTTGTTTCTAACCCTAATATTTCTAGGGTTCCTCTCTAGACCATCCTTCCACTGTATACCTGGCTAGGGTATACATGAAAGAATAGATAGAGTAGCTTGATACTGGTTGAACCAAGTACTCAGATACCAAGCCAGGATATCCAAATACTCAAATCCCCAGAGCTAACATCATAACATATCCTATTTGCCACACTTATGACTCTATCTTACTAACTTAATGGTCCCTGACAACTCAACCTAAGCTCTGATACCAAAGTTGTTACACCCCGATCTCACAATTACCACTAATCATGAGATTAGGGCATAAATTGAGGATTTAAAGTAATACAAAGATCACCCTTAACTTTTTCTTCTTTTTAAAACTCTTTGTTTTTCTCGCATCCAATCACATAAACAACTTTGCAAGAGAATCAAACTTTGATTACTTTAATATGATCTCAACATAAATGATACACATCCATACATTCATTCTCAGGTACATACGACATGATAATAAGATACATTCTCTCTTATTAAGAAAACAAAGATACAAAACAACACTTATAACACTCTCACATCTATACTAGGACCTAGGGTGACAAGGACTGACTGAACTTAACTATACTCAGACTTAACTCTTGTGGTAGATCTACTCTGATGCTTTGACCTTCTTCAAGTCCATGTGATTTCCCTAAAAATTTTGAGTAGAGGGGTGAGCCTACTCGCTCAGTGAATGAGTACTTCAAAGAAATAGTCTAAAGCATTGATATAATTACATATATACTTTTGAGAAACTGATATCAATTATAACAGCAGTAAGCTTTAAATAGATTGATCATTGAAAATCATAAATAAGACAAGATACTCTAGATATCAATAAGAGCAAATCAATATATGAGCATGCTTGATTAATTTCAAAGAGAACTAATAATTTAGAAACACACAAAGAATAACTGTTGGGAAACTGTACTCGAATCTTTCTTAGCCATTCTTACTTATAAGAAACTCTTCAAACCTATATGAACATATTTTAGCTTATGCCCTGATCATATGCAGTGTACTCTACATATGAAGAATTGTAGCGAACTACGATCTCACCGTACAAGACTTAGCTTAAAACCTGAGCAGCTAAGCCTAGAACTGAATCCGGGTCTGCTTGACTCAAAGCGTCACGTCTGACTAAGGCGGCTAAATAGTTGTCCTTTAACTGGACCTCTCCTTCTAGGCTAAGTAAACAGGTGGAGGGTCTGAGATGCTTTGTGGGCCTCATCTTGGTACGCTCTGTGGGAACCTCTGGGTTACCACCGGGATCTTCGGTTCATGTTGTGTAACCTATATTCTCTTAGGAGACTTCCTCAAGGGCTTCGTCTCCCCACATGCTCTATGGGTGCAATCCGATCCCCGTATACTGGTCGCTGCCAGGGTGGATCATTTCCTCCCTATAGTGCAGACATCCATAGGGAATCTACGGTGTTTAGGGCACCTATGTCTATTATTTTATTATTCTTGGAAAGCTCTTACTATATTGCATCTTTTCCCTTACTTATACTTGACTCTGGTATCTCTATGGTATTGTGGCTATTTATTTGAAGTTTATAACACAACATGTATATCATTCTAAACTTGGCAGAGCAATATACTCAAAACACTATAATATACTAAGAAATCAACATTTTTTACCTACAGGCAGACTAAAATTCTTAAATAACAGAATACATGTCCACTTGATACTTTATACACTAGAATCATGCAATTGAACTTCTTAATACACTGATAAGAGTTAATTACTTAACATACGAGAAATCGTCATTTGCACTTGTAAATTATTTGTACTTTCTTGGAAAATGTGGACCTCAACCCAAATCTTGAGTTGTGCATCACCACATCTCATACTAAGAACATTGATATCAAAATACTTAATTCATTGAACACCCTATCCTTAGGGTTTCATTTACCTCATTCGCTTATCACATGGCTCTCATAAGGATTTCATGTGACATAAACATTCACTTAATAAAGAATACTATCAACAAATCATATAAAATCAATATATGTATGAAACCTTGGAACTGAGCTGAATTTGGGTTTCCATGCCATTCACTGAGATAACATGCATCAATAATAAAATTGAATAAATAAAGTCTATCATGTCAAGAAAATCCGTTCAAATGGATTTCACAAAATCTATTAGGAAATATCCAACTTTCCTCACATCTAGGGTTTCACCCTCTTTACTGAGATATCAAACAAACACTATTCACCTTAAATGAAATCCAAGATAGTATCTGACATATATGTACTATGAATTCAGATAAACAATCATTCATAACCAAGGGGATCCAGATAAACAAATTTCTCTGTTTAATTATACAACAATTTCAGTCATAGAAAAATTCCCTATATTTCAGTTTACTCTTATAACCTTTGCGAATACTTATGGAATTCTCATTAGGATGTATTTTATACATTTCTAATATGAATTTATCATCTGAAATTTAAACAAAGAGATGAAGAATCCATTTCATATCATTTTGCAACAACTTAGATCAAACAAACAATTCAGGGTTTGTAATCGCATACTAAACAATTAAAGATTATGGATGATTTAACCAATTTTCATGCAATATACTGTTTAATGGAAGTTCCCACTCACCCTAAGGTGTGAAAACACCCTAAAACCGCAGCTCATCCATGAAAATCTTGATCTCATATCAAATCCCTAGCAATTCACCCAGTTCTTCTTCCTTTCAACTCGGAAACCCTAAAAATGAAGGATTATGAAGAAAGAGAGAGAAAAGGGGAAGTTTTGCCACCATTTCAGATCAAATCAGAGGAGGGACGGAATCTTGACATGTGAGAGAAGATTCACCATGAAAGGCTATGCAAAGAAGCTAAACTTACATGATTTCATCATTCCTCAGACCGCAAAACCCTAGGTCAGCATCTCCATCACTTTCTCCTCTCAAACCCTAACTCTCCCTCTCTCTCTAGGATTTTGTTTATCTGGATTGAATCATGAATTATGAGAGCTCCTTGTGTGTTAGGTTGACCATATATAGCAATTGAGATGCTTGGGTCATAAAAATATTACTGTAATTCATCTACTGATAAGGTCTAAACGCATCCAAAAATTCTGAAAATTTTACATGTTATTTATGATTGAGTTTCAGAACTCATGTTAAAATTTCAGATCATTTGGTGTTACCAATACATAATTAAAAATAAAACACTACACTTCTAAAAAGCACTCTGTCAGCATTTTGGTCGAAGTATAGTTCGACCAAGAAACACATTCAAAGAACACTCAAATATTCTGAAATTTTTCTCCAATATGAATGATTGAGTTATCCATATCATATCCAAAATAATATTAAATAAAAAATTTGTAGAAAATATGAAAAATCATTTACTACACTGTTATCCTGATCAAATTCCATATTCATGTACTATCAAAACCCTAATTTTTGCCGATTAGGGTTTACATTTATCAAACCCTAATTCTTCAAACTAAATTCATAGTTAGAGTTTATTCTTAGGTTTGAAACATAACAATTGATCTACTATCATTAATCAAGTCTAAATGATGTTCAATCTAATCAAGCATGTAATCATTCAGGTAAACCCTAGTTTACCAATTAAGCACAAATGTGGTCATTACACCTTGCGTACTCGAGGCACCTCGGTGCATGGTAATTTACTTACAAATAAAGCCTTGAAGAACATACCCAGTGCAAACACTTAATTAGTATCAAGGATGGTGTGCTCTACAGGTGCTTTGTCGGGTTTCTATGTACCTTGTGTCTTCATCGGTTGATGGATTTCTGATCAGGCATTGGGCTCTAGTGTAGGGAACCCGTAGGGGTAGGTCATCTATTAGAATTCCACCAATCTTCTCGATCGTCGGTCCGTTTAGGTCGAGCATTGAACTTGAGTTCTCATTTGGCAATGGCTTCCTAACCAATCATCGGTGTTGAGTGTAGGTAGGCCATTGAGCCAGGTTGGAGTCTTCCCGGTCATTCGGTCGGGGCCTGATGGTTGGATTGCCCATCATCCATCGGTGGGTGAGGGTGAGATCACCATTAGAGAAGGGTTAATGGCTAGCCTAAATCTTCATTCCATCAAAATTGAGTTAATTGGAGGATGTATCATTGGTGCATGGTCGATGACTCTCCTACGTGATTCCATAAATGCTACCTTGGGTCATTTGACGGGTCATTGGGCTATGGTCGATGGTAATGTTGATTGTAATTTTTCCTACAAAAGATAGGAAATATAAGTAAAGAGGAAAGTATTCTGAAATGCTAATAAAAGTGATATTTAAGCATAAAACTTAGAAGTTTAAAGGGATATAAGGGTAAAATATGCATGTACCATCCATAAAATTGGATGTTATCACTCCTTATCTATAATGTACGGTTGCTACTTGTAAAGGGAACCCTTGTATGATTAGTCCAAGAGAGTTTCGTCCTAGAAAGATTTGTATTATAGTCTTTTCTAGCAAAACATGAATATAGTCCATTCATTCGTTGGGAATAGGATGATGTCATATTGTTGTATTGTTGTTTTTCATACTCTTATAAAACATAATGGAGCAACCGTCCCCACCACATCATTGAACCACGATCGTATAAATTGGGCACGTCGATGTTCATATTTCTATATCCTCGTCTAAATAGTGAAACATAACTTCCTTCTCCATTATCTCTTTCGTACATACTACTTACAAATAAATCTAATTTTTAAACATAAGACCATACATTTTTTTTTTGAAAGTGGGACCGAAGTCATTTTACTAACCCAAATCGTTTTGTGCTAGTACAATGACTTCAGAATCGAAATTATCTATGCTAAACAAGGAAGACTCTAGCATGCGTGCCTTGTTGGCTAATAGATGACTGACTCTATTTGCCTCACGGTACACATGACAAAAATTAATAGCAAAGAAATCAAAGGATGTTGCAACGATCTGCTTGACAACGCGATCCTCGTAGCCTTGCCCGTAGTGTCCACTCTTGATGGCTTGGACCAGGAGTAGACTGTCCGTCTCGACCACCAGTTCAGTGACACCCAATCTGCGAGTCTCCGTCAAGGCTCCTCTCATCGCCAAAGCTTCGGCCATGAGGGCGGATGTAGCATGGCCAAGCTGCAACTGTAGAGTTGCCCTGATCGCTCCTTTCTCATCCCGGATGACGGCGCCACCTGTAGCTGTTGCACCTTGCTGCCAGCTCGCGTCGACATTCAGCTTGAGCACGCCTCGTTCCGACGGCTTCCATGGACTGTTTCTCGGCGCCCTGGCCTCCTGTCCCGCCGTCCTCCTCTTCCTAACCTGGTGGTGCTGGTAATCACGGACCATGTTGGTGAAGCTAGCTACCAGTGTTGCCTCATAGAGAGGTGTCTCGTCAAAGATAGCCTTGTTCCTCGCCGTCCACGCGATCCATACCATCGTCGCCAGTTCCGCAGCCACCTCCTCCTCCACGTCGTTAACCAGAATCTGCAGCAAGTCGTCGGTATTACCCACCAGATCGGTGGTGTTCTTTAGTTCCGATCCACCGCACGCCCACACTCTCCTTGCATAGTCGCATCGGAGGACCGCGTGTAGGTCATCTTCCTCCACCTTTTTGCATCTTTGGCATATATTTGTCTCTGTAGCCTGCCGTCTATGTAGCCTACACATCGTTGGGAGTGCTTGCTTGCATAGTCTCCAAACGAAGTGTCGAAGCTTAGGTGGCCATTGCTTCCGCCACAACTTCTCCCATGCGCTGCCTTCTGCCATAGGTGCACCACCGTGGTCTGCAGTGAGGTACCGGTAGGCCGATCGGGTTGTGAACACCCCCTTCGGGTCGGGCTCCCACCCGAGCTGGTCCTCCTCCTCTATGTTACTGAGTGGTATGTTGAGAATTCTGGTATGGAGTGTAATCGGCAGCAGTCTACGAACTCGTTCCTCGTCCCATGCTCCTTCCGCGTGCTTTATGAAAAATTGGACACAGTGTCCGTCCTCCATGCTAGCCTCCCCCTCCTCCTGTTGACGTGCGTGTAGACGTCCACCATACCCCGGAATCCACCTATCGCTGAAGGTGCTTATCTTCGTACCCTTACCAATGCGCCATATAAATCCGTCTCTCGTGTGTTGCACGGCCCCATGGATACTCCGCCATGTGTAGCTCGGACCATACCCAACGTCCGCGTCCAACACCTCTTTCCTTGGGAAGTACTTGGCTTTTAACACTCGTCCCGCCAGGGATTCTGGATTTGTAGCTAGTCTCCACCCTTGCTTCGCCAAAAGAGCAAGGTTAAAAGCTCTCAAGTTCCGAAACCCCAATCCTCCGGTGCCCTTTGGTTCACAAAGCGCTTCCCAGCTAATCCAATGTATCTTGCGCTCCCCTTCTTTGACTCCCCACCAGAATCTCGCAATCATCCTGCATATCTCATCTAATAGTCCGTCTGGAATTTTGAACACACTCATGTAATAGGTCGGTATGGCTTGGATGACTGCTTTTATGAGAATCTATTTTCCCGGTTTTGATAGAAGCTTTTCTTTCCACCCTTGTAGCTTCTTCCATATCCTATCCTTTATGGAGTTGAAGACTTGTTTCTTGGATCTCCCCATCGCCGTAGGCAAACCCAAATACTTTGCATGGCGGTCTACCTCCTGCACTTGTAGGCTCCTTTTAATACTATCCCTTCTGTCTTGTTGTACATTTGCACTAAAGGCGACTTCCGATTTCTCGTAGTTGATCTTTTGTCCTGACGCTCTTTCGTACTGGCTGGTAATTTCAGCTAGAAAAGAGCACTCCTCTTGGGTCGCCCTCGCAAACAGGATGCTATTGTCGGCAAAGAAAAGGTGAGACACTCATGGGCCATTTCTGCTGGCTCTTGCTCCATGTAGGCGTCCATCCCTATTTGCTTTGTGAAGAGAGAGAGAAAAAATTTCAGCGCAAAAAAGAAAAAGGTAGGGGGATATAGGATCACCTTGGCGTAGACCTCTTGTCGGCTTTACGGTTTCTGTCCTTGTCCCGTTGATGACGATTGAGTGTGAGACGCTTGAGACGCATTCTTGTACCTTCGACCTCCAAAGGGCGGGCAGGCCCATCTTCCCCATAGCCTTATCCAGAAAATCCCATTCAATCCTGTCATAAGCCTTACTCATATCCAGTTTGAGTGCCATAATCCCTTCCTTCCCTTTCTTTTTCTTCTTCATCATGTGGAACATCTCATAGGCCACCAGGGCATTGTCGGTGATCAGCCTTCCTTGCACAAAAGCACTTTGGTTTTCAGATATCATCTTGTTGAGGAGCAGTTTTATCCGGTTCGCCATCACCTTGGTAATGATTTTGTAGGAGACATTGCAGAGGCTTATGGGCCGAAATTCAGAAATTTTCTTTGGTTGTTGTACTTTTGGAATGAGCACAATGTCCGTCTTGTTGATATCATTCAAATTCTTTCTCCCCTTCCACCATTCTTGAATAAAATTGATGAGAGACCTTTTAACAATAGACCAAAAACTTTGGTAGAAAACCACCTTCATACCATCTGGGCCCAGAGCCTTGTTGGGATGCATTTGTTGGATTGCACCCAAAATCTCTCCTTCCGTCGGCAGGCTATCTAACCTCAGCGCTTCCTCATCTGTGACCACGCTGTCCACCCCATCAAAAATGTGATCATCTATCATTGGGTTTGACGTCTTAAATAAGTCTACAAAGAACTCGACCGTGATCTTTTTAATATCTTCCGGTTCTTGCCTCCACCTTCCTTGTGAATCCTCCAGACCTGCAATGTAATTTCTTTTCCTCCTTTGGCTCGCTTTATGGTGGAAATAGCTGGTGTTTTTGTCTCCGTCCCGCATCTCATTTGCTCTAGCTCGTGCATGCCAATAGCTTTCTTGCAACCTGAGCAACTCATGGACCTCATCAGCTAACCGCTTACATTCCCTAAGCATTACATCATCTGTGGGAAATTTCACTAAAGCTTACTTCATTTTTTGTTATCCAATATATGCACTTAATGTGATTAATACGTATTAGTCCAACTACATAGGCCAGTAAATTAAATCATCAATTCTGCTCTGGGAACTTCATCAATAATGAAACATAACATATATATCACCTAATAAGCAAATATCAAACATCAATTACACTTATTCACTTATCTAAGCACCTCAAAGTGCAAAATTCTAAAAATATCCTCGTATAACATATATTTTCCCTCTTTTAGCCAAAAATCACCAAAAACTAACTTATTATCAAGATATAAATCAATCATACATTGAATTGGATCAAAAAGAGTATCATGATGTGGTATAACGGTCACACAATGGGCATGAAGATATATTAGTAGTCCATAAGCCTTGATTACAACCTACCAAGGTTCCACCAATACCAATATGGGTCACTTAGCTAGGTTGGCAAGACCAAGATCAAGAACTTAAGCATATGTCTAATCTAGCTAGCCTGGCTTGACTAAACATGCTAGCATTGAAGATGCTTGTGATAAGTGAATTGCCTGAGAACATTCGTGTTATGAAAACTTGAACGAGTTGACTCACCAATTTTTGTACAACTAGAATTGCATGCAATCACATACACAAGATACAAGAATTGTGCAAGTATGTAAGGTAAAAGAAGACATGCAAGTACAAGTACATAAGGTACAAATAATTATGCAAGTACGTAAGGTACATGTAGTAGTCATGACAATATATTGGAAACATGTAGGTACATGAGAGGCATATAGGTTGTTTTTTATGTACACTAAACACCTAAGCTTAGTGGTCAAGTAGAGAAGTGTCACAGCATGTAATGAGACATCTAAGCTCAATGGTTCTTTCTTGTTTTTGTTAGACTCAAACTCTCTTTAAGGAGTGGTGTTTGGATATGTGAAGTTCCACCTCATGTAACAAGAAGGAACTATGGAGGAATGGTATTCTGAAGCCTGTGAGGCCAGGATATGTGGCTAGAGAGCCTAAGTTCCTAATGAGGTCTATACTTCTCCTCTAAAGACGAGTTGAACCACCTTGTTTTAATTCTTGAGATAATTATGGCTATCCTAGAAGGACCTAAACCTAAATTCTGAAATACATTATGATTTAGTGGCTTAGTATATGAGACATGTAAGTCCCTACACCCACCATGAATTTTGCATACAAAAAAGTGGGATCTATTCTGGTGTTTAAACAAATGATTCAAGCATATCTATGTGAATATATATATATATATATATATAGTGTGTATGTGTGTATTTGAATGAGTTTGATAATGAAATCTAATCGAATGTAATAGATCAAAGGAAGATACGACACAATGCATGTGAGATTAAGGGTTGCCTTGTTCATGATGATTCAATGATACATAGAATCCCAACAATGGAAGAAACTCTTATTTTCAAGTAAATCATGAACTGTGATAGAACCTACAACATATCAAGTAATGCTATGGAGGGTAGAGACCTAGTTATCCCTAGGGTCGAGTTAGGAGGATGTAGAGGTATATAAGGCTCGAGGGGCCATGATAAGATTTTTGAGGCCCTAAGGGTCAAAAGGAGATTCAATACATGAAGACCAAGGGTTCAAGACAAAATTTCACTACATAAGAAAATTTCACTACATAAGTATTTATCATATAATGTATTAATGTTTTGGTGTCATTTTCTATCTCTTCTCTTAATTTCTTATCTCTGAATCTTAATCTTTTATCTCTGAATCTGTACTTAATTTCTTCTCTCTGAATATGTTCTTAATCTCTTAATATTGAATTTGTCCTTAGTTTCTTATCTCTAAATCTTATTCTCTTATTAGGTATGGGGATCTAATTTATGACTACTCACAATGAGTAATCTAAAATCTAGATTCTTATAGTCTGAATAAATCTTAATCTGATGTTTTGTTTTGATCGAATGACTTAATTAACTTCTAATATTAGATATTTGATATATGAGTCTAAAGTCTTAAGAAAAATAATATGAACTGAACACATAAAAAACTATCAATAAGTATCTTAAATACCAAAATATATAATATGATATACTCACAACATAACTTCATCCAAACAAAGTTTGATTACTATGAACATTATTGGATATGAACTAAACATTAATAACGGAATGTCTAAAAGTAACTTAATCTCTAAGTTACTTTGTAGGAACGGTGTAGACTGGATCATAATAGTAATGAAATTCACGGGACATGGCCCACTTACCTTGAATGAGGAGACCCTTAACATAGTCTAGATTCATAGTTCCATGGCCTAATCACATACATCATCAAAGTTCTATAAGTCCAAGTACATTTTACCTTTTCCATTCTTAAATCTCAAACCCCTTCATACTAACCTTATATACTAAATTAGGATTTTAATTTTTTCTAAATCTAACTATGATGTAACCCGCTTTAAAAAGTAGAAACATTAGATTGTACCAAAGTCACACATTATATAGAATACATATAGTGATATATCATATTAAAAAAAAAGCATCTTATGCCCTAATATATGAGTATATACATCATATATCGAGAGTAAACCTCAAACATACTCATATATACTACTATTACTGACTTAGTTGTAATATCATATGAAAATAGAATTTAAATCATTTTCCATACTAAATAGGCATAAAAATCTCACATTGTCTCAAATATTCATTAATCACCTTACATAATGGCCACTTTGGCCCAAAAACTAAATACTAATACGATTATACATGAAAATCTAGGAACATTTTAGAAACAGTAAGAACATTATACAATAGATTTTATATAAAAATCTCAGATCATTTCATAATTAATTGATGGGTGAAATACCCATAATATTCCTATTACAGTTTTTATCAAAACTCATATAAACATCAAAATAAGGATGATCAAAAATTGTAGTCAGGTCAAAAACAACAATAATACATACCACATAAACTTCAATAATGTTTGAAATTTATTACCATTTCTAAACCTCAAAGCAACCAAAACACATAGATTTTAGTATAAAAACAATATTAGTTAGTAACTATCAAAAACATTTCATGAAATTATTTTTATATCATTCTACACCCAAAATCCTTTCCATTGATATCTTATTTGTCCCAAACAAAGCTCTATACTATAGCTTATCAATTATACAAGAATTACCTAGTTAGATGCAATCTTGGCCATTCAAAATAGATCCAGTGGTCTTGATTTCTCCAAGTTGTGCACATGGTTTGGGCCTCAGGGATCCTTTGGTTGGATCCAACTCCTTCCTGATCCGACCAAACTGGGCACATGGTTTGCTTGTCTCCTGTCCATAGTGAGTGTTGTCGTTGATCAAAATTGACGAGGACTAGTGCTCATAGGAGTTGATTGTACTTCCAGGAAAAGGGCATTGAAGACTTTATTTTCCTCCACTCTTGGGCGGTCAACACACTAGCATCATCACCCTTCTTATTCACTCACTAAACTGGGATAAGTTGCCCTATTTCTCCATTATCTATGTTGTCGCCCACTGGGGGGGATCCAATGGCCTAGATCTCGATGTAGAGGTCGTCGTCCCTCAATTTGAGATTATAACCGGCTTCATTTGGTTTTTCCGACTCGGGAAACACCACTTGTGCCTGATAAAGGGTACAAATCAGAACTTCCTCCCATCGCTGCTCCAAATTTTGAGATCAAGTCACATTGGATTACACTTCTTCAAAACAACCCTTTCTATGGCAAGCAAGGCAAAGATAGTCAAGAACATGTTCTGAGGTTTATAGATTTATGTGCTATGACAAAGCATAATGGAGTTACAGATGATGCTATCAGACTCTGTCTCTTCAAATGTTCCCTTGCATATAGAGCCATGAGTTGGTACAACTCCTTACAATGTGACCCCATGACAACTTGGGAACAACTTCAAAATTCTTTCTTGGAAAAATTCTACCCTCCTTCCCTCACCTATGATATTAGAGGTCGGATAACACAATTTGTTTAGGACCCTGGAGAATCCCTCACAGAAGTATGGGAAAGATACAATGAGTTACTATGCAAGTGTCCACACCATGGCATACCTAAGAATCAGCTCATCGAAATCTTTTATAGGGGTGTGGATGATGATATCAAGAATTTTTTAGACTCCTCATCTGGAGGAAACTTCATGCACCAAAGTTATGACATCGCATGAAACGTTGTCATCCTTGGAGCTAAAAATCAAGCCAATTGGGGCAGATCCGTAGGCAAAGGAGTGTTGAAGGTAGCTATGTCGAGTCTCTAAAGCTACTAGTTCCAAAGCAAGACAACCTTGTATCGTCTTTCAACGCCTATGAAAGAAGGCGCTCACCCCCTCGAAAACAACAACAAGTCAAGTCAGCTTCTCAATTTTGTGAAGCATGTAAATGCACTGATCATTCTATGCTAGTCTGTAATATTCTCTATGATGTCGTTTTGGGCAATGCTTGTACCCAAGGAGGTAATGGCCAGATGGAAAATCTGAATGCCATCAACACTATCCCTGGTCAAGGGTATTATATTCCAAATCAGAATAGGAATCATCCTGGTTTTCAGTATGTAAATCCTTCTGGAGTGAAAAACTCACAATAACTCAGTTTAGATAATCAACAATGAGGCCCACCGGGATTCTAGTATAATCAACAACAATATTTCAGGAATCAAGGGAACTTTAGGGGTAGCTTTTAGAACAGAATATAACCAGTATCAAAACACCTCTCAGTTCCATAATCCCAACCAAGTCCCTTATCAACATCAACAACAAGGACAACAAATCAGTTCCATCCCTTCTGATGACAAACTGTCAGCCATTGAGAAGATGCTACAATCACAACAGACTATGATAGCAAATAAGCAAGCCCATCAGAAGGCTATTGAATCCCAACTAGCCCAACTTTCAGCTAGCCTCAAGCCACCTGCTGGAGATTTGCTGGCCAACCATAGAACAATCCTAAACATCCTGAGTAATTGAAAGTTGTTTCCACTCAGTCTGGAAAAGGCTATTTTGATCCTCCTATCAAGACACCTATGGTAGTTATAGATGAGCATGACTTGGTGATTGTTCAAGACACTAAAGTACATGAATCTCAATCAAAAGAAATGCTAACCACTGACAAGGTAGACAAAGCAGGTTTTGAGAAACATATCATTGTAGAAGCAGAAGACATGCCTGAGCCAATTATACCAGTATACAAGCCTCGTCCTCCTTTCCAAGTTCGACTAAAGCAGACAAAGCTCGACACTCGTTTCATGAAGTTCAAGGAAGCAATGAAGAAGCTTCATGTTGATATACCCTTTCTAGATGCACTGGCTGAGATACCCACCTGGACGAAGTACTTAAAATCTCTCCTGAAAAGGAAGTATATAATAGAAGAATATGAGACAGACAAACTAGCAACAACTACTTCTGATATTATTCAGAGAAAAATGCCCAAGAAGCAAAAAGACCCAGGATCATTTGGGATTTTGTGCCATATTGGTGACTCCACATGTAAGAAGGGACTAGCTGACCTCGGTGCTAGCATCTCTCTCATGCAACTTAGCCTTTATAAGAGGCTAGGTTTTACAGAACTTCTCCTAATTGGCATGACCATACAACTTGCAGACAATTCTATGACTCTCCCTGTGGGAATCATTGAGGATGTCCCAGTGAAGGTAGGCAAAGACTTTTATGTCCCATGTGAATTTGTAATCATGGACATAAAATAGGACTCCAGATACTCTCTTATCTTTGGATGTCCATTCCTAGCCACTATGAGAGCCTTGATTGATGTTTAAGTAGGAACCTTGCTCCTCAAACTAGGAAAGGAAATACTCGAGTTCAGAGTTTTTGAAAGTATATGAAGACCAAGCATGTAAGAAGAAGTCTATTTGATTGATTGCATAGAGAAAATGTCACTCCTCATGCAAGATAATCATGAATCAGACGATCCTTTAGAAGTGGCTCTAACAAACCCATATGTTGATAATTCCATTGATGAATAAGTAAAGAATTGTGTTCTTCACCTCAATTCTGTAGAAGAAGATCCTGAAGCTAAATTTGAGGAACTCAAGGCTGTGAACGTAACTGAAGACCTATGCGAGAAACCAGAGGCCCCCAAAATGAAGCCCCTACCCGAGGGACTAAAGTATGTGTTTTTGGATGATCTCAAGGTCTGTCCAGCTATCATAAATTCCGACCTAACGTCCGAAACAAGAAGATATACTCCTGAAAGAATTAAGGGAAAGAAGAAAGGCCCTCGGGTACAAAATGAGTGACCTCATAGGGGTTAGTCTAGCACTTTGTATGCATAGGATCCCCATGGTGGAAGACCACAAGCCGACTATCGAACATCAACGGAAGCAGAATCCTAATATGAAAGAAGTAGTCTGCCTTGAAGTCATCAAATTGGTCACTACCGAAATCATCTATCCTATATCCAACTCGCCATGGGTGAGTCATGTACATGTTGTCCCAAAGAAAGGTGGAACTACTGTGATACGAAACAAAAATAATGAACTCCTCCCCATTCGAACAACCACTGGTTGGAGGAAGTGTATCGATTATAAGATATTGAATAAGGCCACGCATAAGGATCATTTCTTGATGCCTTTCCTAGACCAAGTCCTAGAGTGATTGGCTCACGAAGAATATTTTTTCTATATCGATGGTTACTCTAGATTCTATCAAATTCCCATACATCCAGATGACCAAGAGAAGACAACATTCAGTTGCCCCTTTGGAACATACACTTTAAGAAGGATGCATTTCAGGCTTTGTAATGCACCTGCCACTTTCCAGCGTTGCATGGCAGTCGTATTCGCTGGACTCACTAAAACCATTATGGAAGTTTTCATGAATGATTTCTCTATTTATGGATATTCATAGGACTCATGCCTGAAGCACCTCTCCCTGGTCCTAAAATGATGCGAAGAAGCACATCTAGTGCTAAATTGGGAGAAATGTCATTTTATGGTAAAAGAAGGCATTGTCCTCAGTCACAGGGTCAACAGTCGAGGGATCAAAGTAGACAAGGCAAAGATCGAAGTGATTTCTAAACTCAGTCCCCCAACTAATGTAAGAGAGGTTTGTGCATTTCTTGGTCATGCAGGCTTTTATAGAAGGCTTATAAAGGATTTCTCCAAGATAACCAAGCCTATGATGAACTTATTACTGAAGGATGTTGATTTCCACTTTGACGAGGAATGTATCAAGAGTTTCAACAATCTTAAGCATGCCCTTACATCAACCCCTATCATCAAAGCTCCAGATTGGGAGCACCCATTTAAAATAATGTGTGATGCCAGTGATTACACAGTGGGTGTTGTTTTGGGCCAATATATAGAAAAGAAACATCATGTCATCTACTATCACTACTACAGAAACAGCATTCAGTGTCGCTTTTCTGGGCGTCGGTTCTTTAGGAAAACCGACGCCTACACTATTAGACGTCGGTTATTTAGGCAAACCGACGTCTATATTCAAAGACCAGCCAGACACGGGTACCGCTTTGAATACATCGTCAGTTGTTAATAACAAACCGATGCCTAAAGTCGCCCGCGAAATCCAATTTTCGAGCAAAAAAAATAGTGTCACTTTCAGCGTCGGTTATGTAGATAGAAACTGACGCCTATGTGCGATAAAAAATTGCGCGAAAAGTGTCACTTTCAGCGTCGGTTAACCTGTTATAAACTGACGCTGAAAGTGGTTCCCGCCAAACAATTTCGTGAAAATATCATCCAATTGGACGTCGGTTGGTTCAAACAACCGACGCTAAAGAGTTTAGGCGTCGGTTGTTTGAAAAAACCGACACCATTTGGGAACTTAATATCCCGTGATCGCCCGACTCTTCCCCTTTCTTCTGTTTCATTGCGAGCTGATTTCCCTTTTCTTCTCTGCTGTCGCCCGACCACGCCGCCGATTTCTCCTCCACGAAAGCTCCTTCTTCGTCCACGACAGCACCACCGCGCCGCCGTTGCGCCCCCTTCTCCGCCGCCACTGTTGCTGCCTTCTTCCCCTTCTCTGCGCCCCCTTCTCCGTCGTGCCCCCTTCTCCGCAGCCACTACTGCTCCTTGGTCTGCCTTCCCTGCCACCTGTAGCTCACCGCCGCACCGCCTTCCTCCTTGCCGCCGCCCGTCGTCCTTCCTTTCCATCGCCGCTGTCCTCGTTGGCGTCTCCGCTGCCTGCTCCGTGCTCGCCGCCGTCCTCCCTGCCGTGTCGCCTGCCTGCCTGCTGCCCGCCGTAGCCTCCAGGTAGTAGTTGTAGCTTCTGTTCTTCCTTCTCCCTAGCTCTTTACCAACGGTAAACACGGCCGTGGGTGTTGGCCTACCACGGCCATGCTGGGCAGCACGGCCGTAGGCCAACACCCACGGCCGTGTTTGTTGTTGGTAAGGATATGAACAAATCTATATGTAATGCTTTATGTAAATTTTAGGATATGAACAAATCTTTTTGTTTGCATATATTTGTGCTTCTAATCCTAATGCTTGACCTAATTCAGTAAATTTTGATGCATGTTGAAATAAGATTTAAACTTGTCCATTCTAGCATCCTAATTTGATTTGATTAAATCCTAACATTGATGAAACCCTAACATTAATTGTGATGAAACCCTAACATGTACATATCTATTATTGTGTTTGTTGGCCTAGAAAACCCGTCCAAGATTTACTCATTAGGAGTAAATCTTGGATAGTCCCCGATTTGGGACTGTTCTTGAACACCTAATCTCGCTTAGGATGTAAGTGTATAATGTGTATTGGGTTTTCGAGAAAATTTCGACAACATTTCCCTGTTTGTTCTCTAAGTACATATGTACTTAGAGAACAGTAGGGAAATGCTGCCGAAATTTTCTCGAAAACCCAATACACATTATACACTTACTAGTGAGATTAGGTGTTCAAGGATGGGATAGGTGGTACACATTTATTATATATAAGAATGACATCACATGTGTTTGTTGGCCTAGAAAGTGAACAATCATTGTTCTTTATATTACTTGTACATTGGTATAAATTAGAATGAACAATCACTAAATTATATATTGTTTGTATGGAGTCCGGCTTCATTGTAGATATATATTATTGTGTTTGTTGTCCTAGAAACCCGTCCAAGATTGACTCATTAGGAGTAAATCTTGGATAGTCCCCGGTTTGGGACTGTTCTTGAACACCTAATCTCACTTAGGATGTAAGTGTATAATGTGTATTGGGTTTTCGAGAAAATTTCGGCAGCATTTCCCTGTTTGTTCTCTAAGTACATATGTACTTAGAGAACAACGGGGAAATGCTGCCGAAATTTTCTCGAAAACCCAATACACATTATACACTTACTAGTGAGATTAGGTGTTCAAGGATGGGATAGGTGGTACACATTTATTATATATAAGAATGACATCACATTATACACTTAGGATGTAAGTGTATACCCTAACCTTTTTCTAGTTAATACAAATGCTAAATGTTTGCCTTTTTAATGACATTTTCAGATGGCTGACCATGATGAGCATGATGTCCATGATGAGCATGAAGTCCATGATGAGCATGCTGTCCATGACGAGCATGGCGATGATACCAATGTAAGTTCTAAAAACATATCCTGTTTTTCTATAAAATTCATTATCTTCTAGTTATGTCATATATCCTATATTTCTATATTGGGCTAATTCAGTGTGTTTATTTTTGTCAAATTTTAGGTTGTTGATGCACATGTACCCACTGAAGCACTGGAGCAACTTGATGCGCAGCACCAAACACTTAACAAGAAAAGGGGCATCACTCTGTTGAAGAAGTTAATAGCGCTAAGTGGCAATGGATCCAAATTGGTTGTGGAGTTTATTAATGGAGTAAATGCAATTGGAGTGAACCACAATAATTTTGTAAACTATCTTGGGTGTACCACTCGGAGCCATTGTGGTGTTAAGTATGATAATTGGCATAAAGTTCCTCAGGGGAAAAAAGACTTGATATGGAAGGATTTATGTGTGAGTTATTATTATTTGCAATTCTATTTTGTAGATTACAAATTCTATTATTTGCAATTCTATTTTGGATACTAGTTAATAACATTTCTATTTTACAGAATCTATTTGCATTGGATGAGAAGTTGCATCGTAAAAGTGTGATGCAGCGTGCTGGAAAGATGCTTAGGAATTATAGGACAAATCTGAACACAGAATACATAAAAGAGGGTGATAAGAAGAAGAAGTCATCCCTTGAACAATGGAACTTCTTGGACAAAGAAGATTGGGACAATTTTGTTGCTTCAAGAAAATCTGAAGAATTCAAGGTATTAGGCGTCACTCCCAATTTAATTAATATACATTGTATTCACCTATTCAAGATTAACATTTAGTGCTACTAACCAAATCATTAATGTGCATACTAACTAGGCCCTCAGTGACGCACAAAAAGCAAGGCGTGCATTGAATGTGCATGACCACACTATGGGTCCAAAAGGCTATGCAAGCGTTCGCCAAAGACTACAAGCGGAGTCTGCGGGTACTCAGGAGTCTGCTCCTACTCAGGAGTCTGCCACACCCATGCCTCGCCATGATATCTGGATAGTTGGGAGGCAAAACAAGAAGGGTGAAATAAAGAAGCCCGTAACTGCTGAGGCGGCTGCGAAAATGGTAAAATACAACTCTTAGAGCAATCGTTTGAATATTGATTATTTGTGGTGTTAACTTACCAAATTCTGTTGATGGTGATTAGCGGGAGCTGCACGAGCAGAGGAAACAAGGCACGTTCATCCCTCAGGGCACAAGGGATGAATTGACAGTTGCTCTGGGTAATCCAGAGCATCCTGGATGTGTTAGGGGTGCAGGCACTGGTGTGGGCATCAAAGCATTCTTTGGGCCATCCCAGCACAAACCCAGAGCAGGACTTTCTCAAGAAGAGGTAACCTATTATTTTTTTAGAATGTTACTGCAAAAGGAAATTCAATAATAAGAAGCTAATGTTTCTTTTATCCATGTATAGGAGAATAAGAGAGTCGAGGATATAGTTGCTAAAAAGGTCAATGATGTAGTTGCTGAGAAGGTCAAGGAAGAATTGCTGCGGTGGCAGGCATCTCAGGCTTCCAATCAGCCTATGGCGACCCACTCTTCTCCTGATGCACAGACTGCGAGTAATCCTGGAGACCCATCACCTAACACGTCTGCTGTAAGTATTGTTTATGACATTGTAGCTAGTCTTTTCAAGATGATATGTTTTCAAGATGATATGTATATATGTATAACATTCTTTACGTAAATTTGTAGGCATTGAAGCCATGCCGCTTAAGAATACAAGACTATGTTGTTGCAGAGGCGCAGGCTTACCCGTCCCTTCCTGGGGAAAGGTTTCACGGGACTCCAATGCCACAGGGCTACGTTCATGTGGGCCCATTACGTGTGTTACCCGATTGGAGGGAAGCTACATTGCCATATCCCCACCTGGATATTGATACACTTGCTGAGGCAGAAGGCGGGGTCATATTGTGGCCCAAAGCAGATGTCATCTACACTACTGATATTGTAAGATAAATTTACATTGATTTAGACTGTTAATGTGTATATATGAGGTCAACTGATCTGAAATTATATATACAGGTTAAAAAGAAGACACCAGGAGCATCTAGGCCTCCACCTTCACTTCCCGCATTACCAAGTTGGGTTCCAACTAACCTAACATACCCGTTAGGTCCTATTTGTAGGGGAATGGCATGTTGGCTACGGGCACATAATATACATTGCCCTATAATTGTTTCTTTAGATGCAGATTATGCAGGTCAATCATACGATAGCTCTTTATTTATACAAGATATTATTGAGCTGTTTATGTATGCTTGGCTGAATACATCAATGATAGAGACATGGATAAGGTGAGATCTTGTTTATACATCCATATACCTTGTGTAAGATCCAGTGATCTGGTTTCTTATATATTAATGCATACGTAATACATGTTTTGCAGCTACTTAGTCGAAGATCAATGCAAACAATTTGCATTTGATCATGTGGGATTTTTGATTCCATCATTGATTAGTATGGTAGCTAAAGACCCCGATAGTGTTCAACAATACTGTATAGATGCTTTTACAATTTTTGGTCAGCAAAAGAAGAAGATAATAATAGCTCCATTCAATGTCAAGTAAGTTTACTTTATTTATAATTTGGACTTAAGAAAATTCCATTTTTATTGTGCATTTTGAGTTATTAATTGTTAACTTTTTACCTCTAGCGGTAAACATTGGGAGTTACTAGTTATTGTCCCCGGGACGTTCACTGTTTATTATCTAGATCCCGCGGGAAGTACATTAAACACTAAAATTGGACACGTAATGAGAATGCCATTATTCTGGTGAGAAATATTTCATTTTTGTATCTGTTAACATCTGTTATTACATTACTATTTACTTATGCAATTTACTGTGTTATATTAACATGTAGGGGTTTAGATGCATTCAAAAAGGCTGGAGGAACGGTCCCAAGGAAAAAGAACCAGCCAATAAATTGGCAGAACGTACAAGTAAGTTCCCGACTCCAATGTATATATTATTGATGTGAATTGTGCTTAGTTGTATTATTTTGTATGTTTCAATTTATAGTGCGCTACACAAGACAACGGCTGGGCATGCGCATACTATGTGATGCGATTTATGCAGATGATTATCCGACATGCCGTATTGGACATCGATGACATACATGAGGTATTATATATAGTCTCATTAGTTAGTATGAATTATATCAATCTTATTTTTATATTATTACTTATATATATACATCATTCTCTTTGCAAGTGTTCAAAACTGACCACACTATAGGTAAACGCTTAAAAAATATACATGCTCCATATACGATGGAAGCATTAGATGAAATAAGAGAAGAATGGGCAAAAGCCATACAAGCAGTGGCAACTGTAAGATATAATTGGGATGTTGATAGCGATAATGAATGATACGTTGTAAATGAATATTTCTGAATGTTAATACATGTATTTGAATATTTCTATATGTGTGAATGTGAGAATTGAATTGATGTCTGAATGTATCTACTTGTGTGAAATTTTCCTTGGGACTTTTGCAGGTTTGTGGCATGTTTGTAGGCTGATATCAATGGATGTCGTAAACCTGCAGTTCAGAAAACTGAACTGCAGGTTCTCATCCTGCTGACCAGCTAAAGCAGGCCTGCAAACTGATATGAATAAAAAACGATATAGGCGTCGGTTATTTACAGAAAACCTTCAGCAAAGACATACATCGTCGGTTATTGGAAAAAAATCGACGCCTAATATTACAAACAACCCGACCGTGCAGGAAAGCACGGCCGTGGTGGAAAAGGCGTCGCTTATTCATATAAAACCAACGCCTATAGTACTAAACACAGCCGTGCAGGGAAGCACGGTCGTATCGTCTTGAAGTATGGCGTCGGTTGTTTAATTGATCACTGACACCAAACGGTTTCGCGCCACAGAAAACGGTGTCATCTAGGACACTTTCTGCGTCGGTTACCAATTAAACACCGATGCAAAATGTGTCCTAGATGACGCCGTTTTCTGTGGCGCGAACCCTTTTGGCGTCGGTTTTCTATAAACAACCGACGCCATACTTCAAGACGACACTGCCGTGCTTCCCTGCACGGCCGTGTTTAGTACTATAGGCGTCGGTTAAAAAACTGATGCCGAAGTGTTAGACCTTTAGCGGCGCCCACATAGGCATCGCTCGGAAACCTACGCCAAAGCGGGTTAAACAACTGATGCTAAAAGGCATTTCTGTAGTAGTGTATGCATCTATGACCCTTGATGAAGCTCAAAGGAACTATGCAACCACTGAGAAGGAACTTTTAGCAGTTGTGTATGCCTTTGACAAGTTTAGATCCTACCCAATCGGTTTGAAGGACGTTGTCTACACTGATCATGTTGCAATTCATTACCTCCTAGCAACGAAAGATGCAAACCCCAGGCTAATCAGATGGATTCTCCTCTTGCAAGAATTTGATCTGGAGATAAGAGATAAGAAAGGCACAAATAATGTCATGGTACACCACTCGAGTCGTATTCAGACCCTGGACACTGAAAATATACCAATTAATGACTCTCTTCCAGATGTCCAGCTCATGAAAGCATCAGAAGCTATCCTGTGGTACGCAGACTACGTGAACTACCTTGTAGCCAGTGTCATCCATCCCGAATGCATCAGAATTGTACTAAAGAAATTCATGCATGATGTGAAGCAATATCACTGAGATGAGATGTACCTCTTAAAGCTCTGTGTTGATGGTCTTTACCAATGATGTATCGTTGAGGAAGAAGCTCAGCTTGTTATAGAGCAATGCCACTCATGCCCCGCTGGAGGCCATACGAGTTCCAAGAAGACTGCTTTGAAAGTTCTACAATGTGGTTTCTTTTGTCCAACCATATCCAAGGATGCCTACAACTTTATTTTGTCATGCCACAAGTGCTAGAGGGTGGGTAACATTACAAAAAGAGATGAGATGCCCCTTAAGATCTGGTAGGAAGTCGAGACTTTTGACGTTTGGGGAGTGGACTACATGGGCCCATTCCCAAACACTAATTTCTACACTTTGACACATATTTTATGGTATTTATTTTATAAGTAAATGACTTTAATAGGATATATAATAAATTAGATATGTAGCATATATTGTAGACAATTTCTAAAAAAATAGTGCGTAACCCTAATGTCATGTAGAATCTATCTATAAACTATGAACTGAATATTTTTTGTTAATATTAAGTATTTTAGCATTAGAGTATAACATAATGATTTAAATCATAATATTTTTTCTCATAAAAATATGAAGCACTAGTAAGTTATATTTAAAACAGAAGTTATTTGTGTCTTATACATTACTAGAAATATGTTTAATATGGGTCTTGGGTAAGACATGCGTATATAAATCCCTAATTTTGATCTAAATGTCAAGAATAGTGATGATCCATGTATTAATTATGGATGATCACTATGAATTAGGTGTTGCAAATAGATCTAAATGATCAATAATATCTTATTAAAACTTAGAGAGGTGCATGAATTTACAGTCATATGATTACGTATTCTTGATCAAAATCATTACATATATGTATGCTTAACTTACTTTCAAATATTCTAATGTAATATGACTTTGTAGTGCTTTATATGTCACACCACTTATTGGTTATGAATTAATGTTTTTAACGGTGTCTCCTCAAACCCTTAGGTGAAGAGATAATCCCCAAATCATTAATGTGTAAGAGGATGGCCCACATGTATTTTTATGTTGGCCCCCCTAAATAATGCAACCCGTTTCAACATGATTCCAATCAAAGTTTTTCTTTTACAAAATTTATTTTTGTCATGGAAGTTTGTTCTTTTAAAAAATATTTATGCTAAAAAATCTTATATATATATATATGTGTGTGTGTGTGTGTGTGTGTGTGTGTGTGTGTGTGTGTGTGTGTGTGTGTGTGTGTGCGTGTGTGTGTGTATGTGTATTTGTGTGTATGTGTTTGTCTGTGTTTATGTGTGTGGGTTGGTGGGAGTGTCTTGTGATCCACTTAATACTTTGTGTGTTGACCATGTAATTGATGTGATTTTCATGTTTATAGCTATCATGGGAGAAAAGTTGATACATGATAAAAGTCTTAGGTCACCCTACTTTTTAAGGTCTTGTAGTTAGTATACATGTCCATAATTATGTAATACATTTGTTGTCAATGTGTAACTATAAACTTGTGTAAATTCATAATTTAATACTACATACTAAAGTTTGACAACACTATATACTGAGTTCAAGATTGGTAATGGAGATAATACCAAATTTTTATTAGACCAGTGGATCATTAATAAAAAAGTACATTCAAGAAGTAATTGGAAGGTATGCATTCGTTAAATCAACAATTTCAATGGATTATTATGTCAATGAGTTTATTGCAGGAAATAGTTGGAAAGTGTCTTGCAATAGGTAACAAAAGAAGTTTGATGAACACCTAGAGTCCCTTATTAAACCTAATTCAAATGTTAATGCGATATTATTTAGAGGTATACAATCCCTAAGCTCAAAAGTGTTTGAAAAGTCATTAGGTTTGAGGAATTTGATGATGATAAAGCTATATGTATCTAGAAAGGGAAGTTTCTAAAGTAATTTTTAGATTGGCATCTGGAAGGATTCTCTTAACATCTTCCTATATATGCTAGGAGGAGAGGAAATCAAATTGTTTCCATATGATTTCTTTGTAAAAATGGGTATGAAGACACATCTCATGTATCATCATATGTCATTTTGTGATCTCTATCTTTAGTTTCGCTACCAAAACATACATGATTTTCTATTCAAATTAAAATTTAGATGATTTGTCCAGTTGTTAGTCTGTTCAAAAAAATGTTAAGTGTTCATATATTATACCACTTGGATGAAAAGGAATATGAGAATACCTGAAGATATCCCTTTCAGTTGATGTTATGTGGAGCATGATCAAAAGATATTACCTTGGTCTACGAACAACAAAATGAAATTAGTTTCTAAATAAAACTTTGGTTTTTATTTCAAGATCATTTTCATATTTGATCTCGTCTACGTATTTTTTCAAATCGATGGCTCAGAATTGGCTCCAAATCTTTCTAGATGATGTGAGATTTTGTTTTTACCCTTTTTTTAGTGACTACTTTGCATTAGTGGTTTGATATTAATCTTCCACTATTTTGAGGTATTTTTAGATGTTGACTCTCTTGGATTTTATGTTCAACTTGGTTATCAAGCTTATCCTCTTTGATGAAGATCTAAAAGTTTTGTGTTGGTAGTTCATAGGTTGGTAATGATCTATTATTCATTTTTAGGGCTTTCCTTGGGCCATATACTTTTTTGTCCTATGAGATCTTCTATAGATGCATAGTGTTTCTCTTCTTTAACAACCATACATCCCCTATGTACTTGCTTTTACAAAAATACAAAAAAAATAAACATGAGTTTTGATTGACCACAAAAATATAGATTTTGTGTTTGTAAGGTATACATGTGTGAAATTTCCTATGCATCCTATTTTGATACATTTAGATAATGCTTCATGATTTCCTATATCATCCTATATAGTGGGGGAGTAAATTGGGACCACTCCAGTTGTGAGGAATTCGGATTGGACTACCACATGTAATTGGGATGTTGAAATTTGAGGTGCCTTACGGGTAAGGATGGTTGAGTCTTCATCCAAGCCAAAAGTTGATTTCTTAAGTTGTTTTGTGCATATCAAATCAAACATATGGTAAATAAAGTGGAGTGTTGGATAGGAAAAATAAAACAAAAAATATCTATAACTAAAGTAAAATGATGTGTAAGAAATTTTGAAAATAAAAAACAAAAGCTTACCTATATAATTAGGTAGGGACAAAGTCATGCAAGAAAGGCTTCGTCAATTATCATAGGCTACAAATAAGGCTTTCATCCTTAATATAAAATAAACTGTCATCTTAATAGTTGAGGTAGGGAAAATTCACGCAAGCAAGGCTTTCTATGTTATTGTAGTCTACAAAGAAAGATTTCATCATTAACAAAACAAACAATGGAATCAGGTTTATAAATACACCATCCAAACCAGTTGCAAAAATGAAGAGCTTGCAATGCAATTCCCTTTTCAATAGAAAAAAAAATCTATGGGCAAGAATGAAAAAGGACAAGATTAGAGAGCTAGGGGTTTATGCATGATAGTATTGGAAGATGTAGGGGGGGTCATTAGCATCATGAGAATATCGTGTCAAAGCAATGACAGGGTGAAGTTAAACGTGCATAACACTACAATACCATATACAAATAGGAGATGAAGCATAACAATTGTGATATAGGGATTTCAAAAATTATGATTTTTGAATCGTGATGAAGAGGCTACTTGAATATTTCACCATATGCATTGATTCTGGTGGCTTCTCAACGACCACAAGGTTAAATCTTCACATGAGGATGATATTGTTTTCAGGGAGATGGTCGTGAAGTGTTGCTCTCGAAATTAGGTGTTGGTCTCTAGAAAGGAGGATGAATCAAGAAGTTGTCTAGACCAAAACATCGTTGCCCTTGCGCTAAATTCTATACGTGTTTGGAAAGATAAGTGCCCTCTAAATATAAATGAGGTATATCACATCCCCTTTATCCTGGACTTTGTCTAGGCATCATACACATATTGTGGTATCACACTATGTTATACTAGGTTCATACTACCATGAAAGGGCCTACATGTGTAGGCTTGTAAAGTTATACTTTGGCTAGTATTAGACACACATCAACATTGGGGTGCCTTTTTAGGTGTTATGGGTGACTTGAGGGTAGGTTTTATGATTCATGTGCCAAAAGTATGGTGTGGACTCACGATTGGCAGCATTGTTGTTTCCAGCTACCCGACTAAATTTTTTTAAAAGCCTATGATGCTTGTAAAAATTAGTCAGCACTCAAATATAGTCACCCACATTCATAAAAAGTAAAATAAATGACAGTGACCCATTGAGTTATCCATTAGATGTTGAAATTAGATGAATTAAATCAAATTTGGGCCTAGGCTTGGATCATTGTTAATTGGTTTGTAATTTCTTCATTTAAACCCATATAAAAGGGTCAGCTAATAATCCCATGAGCTTTGGTCGTCTAACTAACACAAACAACCGAGCATCAATTTATTCCACTCCTAGCATCTTAAATTTTGAACAACATTATCAGTATCATGGTGTAGTAGGCATCCCAATTAAGTGATCGTGAGCATATTACCATTTCTTCTATAGAGTAAGCTAACACCATAATATCGATGAAGTGAATACCAATTATCACCTATTAGTCTTTACTATAATGGTTCATAACTAATGTGACTCAAACATCATCAAGTGATTGTGCAAACTGTGTCATAAGGCTTTTTCCATCACCACAAAGCTTGGGGGAAGGGACTTTCACTAGATTTAACATGCCTTTCTCCATATAAAACCTATTTTTCCCCTCCTTTTTCTTGCTTCTCACAGTGACGTGCAACTGTTCTGAAGAATATATTTCACTTAAATTTTCAGTAAGGTAGCCACATTTTCTGTGAAGTGATTTCTCTCTTTTTAGAGCTATTTCTCTCTCCTCATGAAAGTCTATCTCCCCTCTTGTTGGGGCTTTGAGTTTCTCGTTGTTATAGTGGTGAGTTTCTCTATTTCTTGTGGCTTTCCTAGAGTGACATTTAGTTGGTCTAATGATAGTGTGTATGGCTACCCCTACGGGTAGGCAATCCTATGCGTACAATCCATGTAAAAGAAACCTCTTCATATTAAAAGTTTTACTAGATTAATGGTCCATCTCTAGCGATGGTACATGTTTAGACGGATGTACATTACAGCATAAGAAGGGCCGTAAGTTCTTTTTCATGATCTCACTTTTATTTTAGATTATAGATCTTTTTATGCAATAGAATATGCTCAAATGTGTTTGCAATCTTCCAGAGATGTCATATGGCTTCCTATCGACAGATCATCCTTCCCCTAAGAAAACCAGCCAGTATCCGAATAGCCGAAACTTAGGCTGTGTTTGGCACGGGACTGCAACCCGGTTTGGCCTTGTCTTTTTGTGCCAACCCCGCCAAACAAGTGCCGGTTTGAGGTTGATTTTTGTTTGGTTCGCAATCCTGAAAAAGCCTCGTTTTGGGATAACGGAACCCCGTAACCCGGGTTCTTCCAGTCCCACGAGGGGCGGGATTCCGGTTCATAACCCGGTTTTCGCGATCTCAGTCCATTTTCGTCTCGCCCTTTCTGCGATGGGGTCATCGCCCCCCGAGCCTCCACGCCCCTTCACGTTTCCCGTCTCCCTCTTCTGCTCTCTCTTCTGCTCCCTCTCTCGAGAAGTCGACGCCCTCCCCCTCCCTGCAGTTATGACGCCCTCTCCCACCTCTCCCAAGACATGCAGCAGCCCATCGTTTCGTATGGCAGGACAGTGCCATATGGATAAGCCTGGTCAGTTGCGTAGGCGCAAGAGCCGGTCAATCAAGCCGACGGAGGGGTACGGTGGGTCGTCTGCAATCGCCGACCTACACCGCCAGTCTAGACGCCGAGAATCAAGCATCGTCTGGAGTTGTCATCTCCCATCAAAGCCCCCCTTTTCACTGTGTGCAAACCCAGTAAACCCTAGCAAGGGAAAGCGGTGCCGCTGCTGCTATATAGTGCTGTGATTCATATCTGAACTCCTCCCTGTTCACATTCGTATCCTCCACAAAATCTTCTCTGAAGCCGCCGCTGCCGAGCCCCTGTACTCAGAAGTCGGCCAGCTGCTCGCCCAGCTGCTTGAGAGGTATGTCTTCGCCGACCCTCTTCGCCGTTTCAGTAGGCTAGCGGCTTATGTGTACCGTCCCTCTACATTTGTTGTATGTGTACCGTCCCTCTTCACCGACCCTCTTCTCCTGATGAATACGAACACAACCTTGATTTCTGCTGGCTGACCATGTATTATTTCCAGAAAAAAATAGATGCGTTGAAATGAAATAAGTCGATCATATTGCTATATATTTATATTGACAATTTATTTAATGAGTTCTCCCTGCTAGAAACCTCATTTACGAGGACAGGGTTATATGTAGACATGATTGTTCTCCCTGCAAACATCAAGTAGACATGATTTTTCTCCCTGTTAGTAACATCATGAATGTTTGGTCATCTCTTTCTGTGTAATGAACCAGATATATGAGTTCTCCATGCTAGTTACCTCATGTCATAAACATAAATACACCAGCATGTTAATCATGTTATAAACATCAAATAGGTCGACCAAATGGGATAGGAACAAAATAATAGTTATATATTTATATGGACAATTCCATTACTGAGTTCTGCCTTCTAGTAACCTCATTTACAAGGACAGGTTTATATTATAGGCATGATTGTCTTAGCATATTGTTTGGTCATGGAAGGAACCCGAGATGTAGATTTATGTTATATATGTCAGTGTGTTTTCAGTGCCATTTCATTTTTTTTTGTAAAATTTAGTACCAACTTTGCTTTGTGTTAATATATTTTGGCACCTTGTACACATCCCTTTACTGAGGTCTGCCCCCCCCCCAATTAGGTCTATTATGATTTTCCCAAAATAGGAATCCACCTATTACGTATTAATTATGTTTTTTTTGGAACATACTAGTCTGTAGTGTACATTGTATATGCTCATAAAATACTAGTTTGTAGTTGGAACAATTATGTGCTATAAGCCCTAATTTGTTTGGTCAGTATTTGTTCCCTTTAAAATAATATGAAGTAATTTGTTTGGTCAGGTACAAATATCTTATATAATATATTTGTTTAAGTTGGACCAAGTATGTGTTAGAAGCCCTACATTGAGGTGTGAATCAATAATGAAGGGTTTTTTTTTGTATAAGCCCTAATTTTGTGCAATCCATTTCAAATGGTGACTATTATGTGATTGAAACATATATCTGAATGTCGACTATAGATCACTGATATACAAAACATAATTAATGTTTGATATGTCAAATCAGTGATATAACATTAATCATGTTATAAACATCAAATCATGTGATTTCAGGGTTATATTCAATTAATGTGTTTTCAGTTGTGTTTTCATGTTAATATGTATAATTTATTATGTTTGATATGTCATTATATGTTGAGGTATAAAAAAATGTAATGTAATATATTTCTTAAAGTTGGAACAAGTATGTGCTATAAGCCCTACATTGAGGTCTGAATCATTCATGTAGGTTTTTTTTATGTCAAACTTTTCAAAACTACAACTGGGACACACTAATTTTGATCATTCAACTTATTCTTATTTGTGTTATGATTGTGCTCCTAGACTGCTTATTCTTTGTATAGGTGCAAATTGTACACCCATTGGTATAGGTAGATCTTTTTCATAGTCATTTCATTTATTTTGTAAACTTTAGTACCAACTTTGCTTTGTGTTAATATCTTTTTGCACCTTGTACAAATCCCTTGACTGAGGTCTGCCCCCACTCCACTTAGGTCTACTATGATTTCCCAAAATTGGAATCCACCTATTACGTATTAATTATGTTTTTTTGGGAACATACTAGTCTGCAGTGTACATTGTATATGCTCATACAATACTAGTTTGTAGTTGGAACATTTATGTGCTATAAGCCCTAATTTGTTTGGTCAGTATTTGTTCCCTTTAAAATAATATGAAGTAATTTTTTTGTTTTAGTTGGAAACATATATCTGAATGCCTCCTAATGTGTTGTACATCACCTAAATTATGGTGTTGTTAATCATGTTATAAACATGAAATACAGCAGCATTAGCTGTACAGCACTATATTCTGTTGCTCCTGTCCCTGACAGTGTCACTTGCTCATCTCTTTCTGTGTAATGAACCAGATATATGAGTTCTCCCTGCTAGTTAGCATATTGTTTGGTCATCTGTCAGTGTGTTTTCAGGCTAATATGTATCATGTATTATGTTTCATATGTCATAATATATTTGACTATTATGTGCTCATTGTATAAGCCCTAATTTGATTGGTCACTATTTCTTCCATTTAAAATAATATATGTTGAAACATATATCTGAATGCCGACTATAGATCATTGATATACAAAACATAATTAATGTTTGATATGTCAAATCAGTGATAAAACATTAATCATGTTATAAACATCAAATCATGTGATTTCAGGTTTATATTCAATTAATGTGTTTTCAGTTGTGCTTTCATGTTAATATGTATAATTTATTATGTTTGATATGTCATTATATGTTAAGGTATACAAAAATGTAATGTAATATATTTCTTAAAGTTGGAACAAGTATGTGCTATAAGCCCTACATTGAGGTCTGAATCATTCATGTAGGTTTTTTTTATGTCAAACTTTTCAAAACTACAACTGGGACACACTAATTTTGATCATTCAACTTATTCTTATTTGTGTTATGACTGTGCTCCTAGACTGCTTATGCTTTGTATAGGTGCAAATTGTACACCCATTGGTATAGGTAGATCTTTTTCATAGTCATTTCATTTATTTTGTAAACTTTAGTACCAACTTTGCTTTGTGTTAATATCTTTTTGCACCTTGTACACATCCCTTGACTGAGGTCTGCCCCCACCCCCAAATAGGTCTACTATGATTTCCCAAAATTGGAATCCACCTATTACGTATTAATTATGTTTTTTTGGGAACATACTAGTCTGCAGTGTGCATTGTATATGCTCATAAAATACTAGTTTGTAGTTGGAACAATTATGTGCTATAAGCCCTAATTTGTTTGGTCAGTATTTGTTCCCTTTAAAATAATATGAAGTAATTTTTTTGTGTAAGTTGGACCAAGTATGTCTTAGAAGCCCTACATTGAGGTGTGAATCAATAATGACGGGTATTTTTTGTATAAGCCCTAATTTTGTGCTATCCATTTAAAATGGTGACTATTATGTGCTCATTGTATAAGCCCTAATTTGATTGGTCACTATTTCTTCCATTTAAAATAATATATGTTGAAACATATATCTGAATGCCGACTATAGATCACCTGAATTATGGTGTAGTTAATCATGTTATAAACATGAAATCAGTGATTTGAGGTTTATATTCAATTAATGTGTTTTCAGTTGTGTTTTCATGTTAAATTATGGTGTTTTAAATCATGTTATAAACATGAAATACATCAACATTAGCTGTACAGCACAATATTTTGCTGCTCCTGTCCATGACAGTGTCACTTGCTCATCTCTTTCTGTGTAATGAACCAGATATATGACTTGTCCCTGCTAGATACCTCATTTACGAGGATAGGGTTATATTTAGAATGTGTTTATATTTAAAATTTTAGACATGATTGTTGTAGCATATAGTTTGGTCATCTGTCCGTGTGTTTTCAGGTTAGTATGTATCATGTATTATGTTTCATATGTCATTAGTTGTTCAGGTACAAATATCTTATTATAATATATTTGTTTAAGTTGGATCAATTCTGTTGATTATGTCATGCAAGTAATCCAACTATTTCGGCTAATCTTTATTCCCTCTGAATTTCTTGTATGTACCGACCCTGACCCTGTTGCTGGCGGTGCAACTATGTTAAACCTTCAATTCGGCTTACCAGGTATATGTCATGAGCAATACAAACACGTTTAATGTGAATGTCATGCTGAATGATTGCTATTTATTTAGTTTTCCTGTACTGAACATATTGGATGATGTGTTTGCTAAAAGCATTTCAAATTTAACAACAATTTCAAATTTGTTGTACAAAATGTGGATCTTATGTCTGGTTGCGAGATTGATGAGACAATATGACATGGGTTATTGCTTTAAAAAAGTTATTGCTTTCAATACAAGTTATTGCTTTGAACTGCGTAGTTTCATACTAGGTTTGTATAACAGTTTTGTTTAAACACCCATACTAAAGTGATATATCGCAGTGTCATTGGTACTATGGCTACACCCGACCCGAGGTTTCGTATTGTATGGTCAAAAGAGTTGGATGAGGCTCTGGTTGCAGCATTGAGGAGACAATATGACATGGGTAGGTGCGTCGATGGAATTTTTACTAGGGACGCGTGGAGGGAGACGCTACGTGATTGGCATATCAGGATGGGGAGGAATGAGGGTACATTGGATCAGTTAAAAACTCGGTGGAAGAACCTCAGGAGAGACTATGCAAAGATAAAACTGGTGACCAACAAAAGCGGTGTTGGATGGGATGACAGCAGGCACAAGCCAATATTTCCTGACACCCCGGAGTGGAGGAAGGCACTTGCGGTATGTCTAATAATATACACTCCCCTGACTATTATATATAAAATTAAACTTGTTAATATTGACCTAATCAGTAGTTGTCCCCTATTTTAGGCAAACAGGGAACTAGCGAGATTGATCAACAAACCATTCTACCACTACCACGACGTCGAGCTGATGGGGGGGAGGAACATAGCTAGGGGGCATCATGCAATGTCCTCAACCGATAGACAACCTCCTTCTGATGTTGCATCTGAAGATGATGTTGCTGTTGACCTAGATGCATCTGATGCATTTGTCAGCCCAGAACCGACCGGTCCAACCGGTACTGCCGGTATCACTGAAGACGTGGTTAATTCTGGGACGCAAAGTGAGGACACCAACGGCGGATCACGCAACCAAGGTGTTGGTGCAACGACTCCCACCACGATGAGACGTAGGAAGCGAGCGTCAATCTCACAGGATAGTTGTGTCCTGTCTAATGATGTCGTGTCCGAATTCACAAAGGTGTTTGCCAAGGTACATGAGATGGGCAGCGGAATTGCTGCTAGGTCTAATGATAAAGACGAATACCAAACAATTTTGCACCACTTTCATGCAAGCTACCCTGACGCCCCTGTCCCAGTTTTTACCACTCTTGTGCACGCCATAAAAGATCCAGCTAACCGTAACATTTACCTAGGCCTTATGGACACCCCACAAAAAATTACCATTTGGTTGCAAGACTTGTGGGAAATGAAGAACGCAACTTCTGCATCTTCTGCATCACAATCACCCTTCACGCCACAATCTCCACCGTACTTTTGAGGTTGTGTAATTTATTAAGAACTATTTTATTCCGTTGGGAACAATATCTGAACTTTGGTACTATGTATTGGTTTATGTTGTTATTTGCTATTTGGTTAGTATTTGCTATTTTGTCGCTATAGCCCTAATTTCATTTCTGCAATATGTCGATATTTTCCTGATGCAGATAATCACTTTTAATTATAGTTGTGATGGCCGGTATTCATTCATATGAAACAACTAATGACATTCTACAAGTACTGGATCTTATGTCTGGTCCGGCTAATGGCATTGCTAACGCAATATCCTACCAAATAGCGGACCAAATTTCGCACAATATCATGCAAAATTCAGACGCCGCACCCAGACACCAACCAATACCGAGATCGGTTAGTATTAGGAGTGGCCATCAAAAGGTTTTAGAAATAATAACTGGCCATGAAAGAAGGGCGTACGATCTGTACCGTATGCTACCCAACACGGTTTTAGCCTTTGTCGACAAACTTGAGGACCGAGGTTTGTTGAAAAGTACCAGAGGTGTGTCATCAGTGGAGGCAGTTTGCTACTTCCTTCAAATGGTTGGCCATGGCCATACCAACCGTGTTCTTGCTGAGGACTACATTCACAGTGGTGAGACCATAAGTAGAAAGTTTAATGAGGTGTTGGATGCAGTGTGTGCTTTGTGCAATGAATATATTCTCATGCCAACTGCATCCACAACTCCGCACCGCCGCATCGCCGAGAGTTCAAGATTTTACCCTTACTTCAAGGTATGACCATTACTTAGTTGATCATTGTCCATTCCATTGTTAATATAACCACTATCGTCATCGTTGAGTGTATTTCTTATATACTTGTCTTAGGATGCCATTGGGGCAATTGACGGGACACACATCCCCGTTTTGGTGAAGCGCGAAAAGCAGAACCGATACAGGAATAGAAAAGGGAATATTTCCATGAATGTCATGGCTGTAGTAGACTTCTCAATGGAGTTCACATATATCATGACTGGTTGGGAGGGATCTGCTGCTGACCAAAGGGTACTTCACGCAGCTACAACCACAGGCGGGTTCAAAGTACCCGCTGGGAAGTACTATCTTGTTGATGCAGGGTACGCCAACACCAGCCAATTTCTTGCACCATATTGAAATGTTGCTTACCATATAGCAGAGTATCGGGGTAACAGAGGCTCATACACAAGCAAAAAGGAAATGTTCAACCACTGACATGCTCAACTACGTAACGTTGTCGAGCGAGCCTTTGGTGTGTTGAAGAAGAGGTTTTCCTACTTTCGTAAAGGAGCGACTTTTCACGTGCAGTCTCAATCTCGGATTGTAATGGCTTGTTGTATCGTTCACAATTTTATCCGACGCCAAAATGATGGCGATCCATTGATGGACGAAAACTTGGATGAGGCTCATACTACCACTGACATCACAAACAAATTGAGTTCTCTCCAACAAACAAGCCAGGCCGATGCTAGAGAGGGAGATGTCTTGCGCGAAACTATTGCCAATTCTATGTGGGCAAATCAGTGATTTATACATTTGTTTTCTAACTTGCATACATTGAAACATGTTCTACAACATGTTTCACTTACTCCCTTATTTGTGTAACCTAACGGACAACTTTTGTTCTCAAACTTTATTGTTCACCGTTTTATTTGCCTACTTATGAACAATGTGAAATTATGTCTCATTAGGTTTTCTGTCTAAAAATGGACAAAGAAATGCCGTTGTGCCCATGTGGTCTGCAGTGCACCGTACGAGTGTACATGGATGCCACAGATGTGGCAAATGGACGGTTTGAAGACAACAATCCCCACAGGCCATATTTTACATGTGGTAGGGGTCTTGTACAAACCAGATGCCATATGAGGTTGCCCGCGCAGCAAGTACCACCTACAGTGGCTACGCTGACTACAATTAGGGATGAAATGGTATCACAACTCACATATGCACGTAGCGAACGCAAGTTTTGGTCAGAACATTGTGCCTTTATCTATTCAACCAGAGCAGACACAGATAGGTTACAAGAAGAAATTAAAAATATGCGGGAGAGGTGCCGATATCTTCGCCACCGACTTCAAATTACGAGCGATAATGACTTTTCATCAGAAGAAGATGGATACAATACGTCATAGATATACCATATTATGATATGTCTAAATGAACTCCACTTGTCTGTTGCAACAATTACCTACTCTGTCTTCATATTATCTTGTAAAACTATGTCATGAACCCGATATTTTTCTATTAATCATCATTTCTGTTTTATTTAGATGTCGATGATACCATATGAGGTTCCGAGGTGTGATTGTGGGCTAAATGCAGCCTTACGGCTTAACACAGAGGATGCAGGGTTAAATGACTTTGCCATTCTGAGTCAAAGGCCGGGCAAAATGTATTACATATGCCCTACTCGTGAGGTGTCATAGTACATCAATAAATAATATACTGTCCTTGTCGAGGCTCCGCATTCTTTGCCATTAACTTGTACCTCGTACTACATTTTAGGGAAAAGACCGATGCAAATACTTCCATTGGGCAGTCGATCTCCCCCCAACAATTGATTCATTGAAAGCGGAGATTATGTTACTAACTGTTGAGTGCAAGTCAGTGTGGGGTCAGGCGATGAACATGAAGGACTTCGTTGAAATGCATTACAACTACGATGAATTATACTCTAACAAAAAGTATGAGCATGAGGTTTTAGAACGCAACGTTGCCAGTCTGGAGGAAGATTGTCGTCTGCTTATGGACATCCCTTCACCTCAAATGACTCCATAACGTTGAATGGCAAATGCATTTACATTGTGTTCTCTGTTTAGAAAGACTATGAATGGATGTTATGAACATCATACACTTGTTTATTTTATGCACTTTTATAAACGTCATATTACATTTTAAGTGGTCAGAAAATTTTCTTCATGTTGATGAGTGTTTTATTAATGATGTATGTTATTATTCAAATTTTTTCTTAACGTTAGCTAAAACCAAATCATACAATTAATTGTGACATACACCCTTACTTTTGAAAAATATATTACTTACAGAATCTGTTATATGGCTGGCCAACCGCCGACACCGTCTTTTATCTGGTCATACGAGCTTGATATGGTTCTCAGGGGTTTGATGAGAACCCAATATCACATGGGTAGATGTGTGAATGGAGTCTACTCTACACAAGCTTGGATGGAGGCATGGCACCAGTTCGTATACATAACAGAAAGCCCTTACATTACATTGCCCGAGTTGCAAATGCGATGGCAATACATCAAGAGAGAGTTTGTAAGAGATAATATGTTCATATTGGCAGATTTATTGCCTCCCCCCACATTGGCCGCGCAACAAGGCATTCAACGCAACTTCTTGATGACGCGTCGCACTTACCCACCAGGGATTTTTTTTAGCACTGACAATTGAAATAAACAAATGAACTTGTAACATTTGTGCTAAATGTAGTTGTGTTTTTGCGTCGAAACAATTTATATTGTCTACTTATGTGTTGCATTATTATATGTTGCTACCATAATGCGATCAAATTTCCTACTTCATTATTATCTTATTGCCACAGTTACTTTACGAATTATGTTATTTGTTCATACCTTTGTTTTTATTAATTATAGATGTCGACATCGCGTGCAAAGGCAAAGCCAACGACAAAATTTGAAAAACTTTTGAAGTCACCAGAAAAAATTCATAAATATGTTGAAGATAACCTTTTATGCAAACAACCATGTTGCAATCACATAAACGAGGAGGGCAAAATTGGGACCGATGATCAAGTCAAGGGCAAAGTCGTCAAGGGTAAAGTCAGTCAGCATGTTCCTCATTTGCCATTGTTGTTTGATTGGCCAAAAGACGACATCAAACAACAAAACAAGCAGCCGGTGCAGGAACCATGCCCAGTGTCATGGGACGAGTACGATGAGGCCATAACGTTGGCCCAATGTGCCTTGTCAAAATCTTAGCTTTGGTTTGCATGTTTATTGCTTCCCTTTTTTGTCCTTCTCCCCTGAGGAATATTATCCGTAAACAATTATGTTAATATCAATGATCGTTTATGTTTCACTAATGACGACAATATGATTATTATCAATTGCTTTTACCGACGATAATGTACTTTGTTTATGTTATGAACAAAATATATTAGGTCAATTTCATATTTCATGTAGCTTGACTGCCAATTTCATATTTCATGTAGCTTGACTGCCAATTTCATATTTCATGTAGCTTGACTGTTACTGACGATCATGTAATTCGTCACACTCATGACGACAATTAACTAGGTTCAACATTACATATATATTTTTATGCTAAATGAACTTGTAACATTTGTGCTAAATGTAGTTGTGTTTTTGCGTCAAAACAATTTATATTGTCTACTTATGTGTTGCATTATTATATGTTGCTACCATAATGCGATCAAATTTCCTACTTCATTATTATCTTATTGTCACAGTTACTTTACGAATTCTATTATTTGTTCATACCTTTGTTTTTATTAATTTTAGATGTCGACATCGCGTGCTAAGGCAAAGGCAAGGGCAAAATTTGAAAAAATGTTGATGTCACCGTCAAAAATTCATAAATTTGTTGAAGATAACCTTGTATGCAAAAAACCATGTTGCGAGCCTCCACGCGATGAGGGCCCAAATGAGAGAGACGAACAAGCCAAAGGAACAAGCCAAATGAGGGCCCAAATGTTGCGAGCCTTGTTTCCTCCTACTCACCATCTGCCGTTGCTGTTCGACTGGCCAAAAGACGCCAGCAAACAGGAAACAAATCAGGTGTTGGACGAACCTTGTCCTGTGTCGTGGGAAGAGTACGACGAGGCCATGAAGAACGACGAGGCATGAAGTTGCCTGCTTGATCACCAGCTTAGATTGTGTAAATATGTCGTTGTCTAGGTCCAGGGCAGACCTCTCATTTCATTTTCTATGTTACATATGTATTTGCCTGAGAACCAACAATATATTATCTTTTAATTAATGTGGTATTACGTTCTGCTACAGACATGCTACACACCTTTGCTACTATTTAATTTAAATACATTAATTATATTATGTATTTGTTATTTAGTATATAATACACTTTAGCCAACTTCTGCTTAAGCGGCAACACAACTACACATACCTTATTCTTTGAAGATAACCTTGTATTCATAAATATACAAAATAACACCTACACAAACAAATAAAATATATTTTTAATATATTCTAAACTTACATTGAAATGACATCACAAATACACATTCTGCGTACTTGTTCAAACAGTGATGCAAGAACATGATAGAATAAGCAGATACTGACTACGCTGCCAAACAGAATCAGACTTCCAGCCAAACAGATTCAGACTGCAGTCAGACTGTAATCAGACCAGCTGACCAGAATCAGACTGCGTTGCCAAACAAAGTCAGACTGCATCCTGACTGTCCCAGCACCGGAATCCAGACTAACCCTGACTAACCCAGTCCAGATTTCAGAATCCCAGTCATGTGCCAAACGCAGGCTTAAGCTCCTTGCCAACTGCCAACCACAGAAAAAACTATTTTCAAAGCACAAACTAGAAATGCCTGGGGCTGACACTGTATTCGTAATGCGATTCCAAGTCCGAGCTGCCAAACAGTTCATGGGAACATGATAGTAGCACTGGAATTTAAAAAAAAAAAAAAAAAGAAGGAAAAATGCATGGACACATAAACAAAGGGGGCAGCGAGTTTCCTCTTTCTCGTTAGTATCATTTAGCAAACAGAACCCAAATCGAAGATTTTGCAAGCCTGGAAAATGTGAAAAGAGGTGGAAGTTTACAGAGGTATATTGATGTGGTTTCAATATCTACGACGGACATGGTATGGATAGATTTTACAACACCATTAACGGTGAAGAACAGTGGATAAACTGACAACTTTATGCATTACCCGCTTGATCAAGATTTGAAGGACTGTCGTTATTAAAAAAAAAAAAAAAGACCGGGCAACAATCATAATCAAGAAGAGTAAGGATGAACAAATACCGGTACAAACTGCTAGGCCGAACCTGTTCGGTCTATTCGGTTATGTACAGTTCTAGACCATTACAACTTCGATCTGGTCTGCGCTTTATAAATTTTAGACGTTCACTGTTCAGTCCTGTTCAAGACCCTCAAACTGTAAACTAGGCCAAAAACCAGCTTATACAAAAATCTCTTTGTATTTGCATATGTTGAATAACATATAAAAACGCTGCTAAAATCAGATTTAATGTTGATGCTACATCGATGCTAGTAAACATTAATATATCTAAGTTCAATCATTTAACATGTTACACATAAAAAGTCTGATTACGGTTTAAACAGGCCACTTCTAATCCAATCCGGTTTATGGTTCATTGCTCATTAGTAGTTTAATCCTAGTCTGGTTCAATCGATCACGTCCGGTTCTGGACTTGTGCACACCTCAGAAGAGCGAGCGATAGATGACTTTGTGGACATCGGCCTGCTGCAAAGGCATAGAATGCTTGCTACGGTATATATTAATGTGTAGGAAAGGAGGTTTTCTGGGCAAAGCATATGGGGTTTTCGGGACCATAGGCAACCTTTGGCAACGCAACAAGACGCAATGGAGCAGCTAACCAGAAATTCTTTGGCAACCACGGTACCTGTGTTTGGAACACCCAATTGATGGTCACTCCAGATTTCTTCTTTCTGAGGGAACTGCAACGAAATAAAGTCTTGTGGTATTTGCGACAAACTCTTCCAATGAACCGCTAGCATTCCACAAAGAGCGATGGTATTCATCACTTCTCCAAACGGATAGATAAACAATTTGTCATGTTGTCTACTTGCAAAACCCGCTGAGTGATCAGAGACTTATCTTCTTGTTGTTCTAAACCAAGAGATCTGTAGGGCGTTCATTTTGAAGATGAAGAAAAACTGCAGCCCAGCAAAAAAGGCAAAAGAAATCACCTACAGTGCGGACAAATTCAATTATCTACAAATTGTAATAGTACATGTGAAAATGCATCGGGAAGGCACTATGGGATACACTATAGGAACCAGACGAGAAAACAGCACGGCACATGAAAATTCGGAATTGGCGTGAAAGTGGGAACAATGATTAGTAAGAAGGTACACAACTCCACAAGCAAAAGTGCAGCAGCCTTTCTTCTCTTATCAATACCCACTGCTCCGCTGGTAGAAAAGCCAATGTGAAATGAATATGCATCAATCCTCCTTCCACTGAGATTTGCATGAACTATTACAACACTGGTAGAATATGGTCATAGGCTCATCTGCTGAACGTATCTGCGCTTGGGTAAAGTAGGCCTCACCACCATGGCATCTTGGACAAGTTACTACAAGGAAGAGAAAAATTAATCATGGAAGATTACATGCCAGTGCCAATTCACAAAAAAAAATACAGAAATAAAGAAGCTGTTACTGTTAAAGGATTGTCGATGTAATCCGCAAGTCTTTTTAATCACTGTCATCGTCTAAGTCTGAATTAGCCCCCTTCTCTTTTTACTCACTGTCATCATCCAAGTCTGAACCATGTTGGAATTCATTAAATGTGATTTATTTTGCATTCAGACGTGTTCCAAGTGACATTTTTGTAAGATGTATGTGTCTTATTAGCTCTCCCCTAGTAAATGTAGGTCTACATCTTCCCTTTTATAACGTTTCTGGCTTCATAGTTACTTTGAACTGGTGCAACAGAAAACCTCTCATAGTTCTTAATATTACCACACCAACTTTATCTCTTAAACTCATTTCGCATGTGATATTTCCTCTATCCACAAATCGATTGTACATTCTTATTTCCGCTCTTCTGGTTACAACAACTTATCATAATAAGGGTATAAAGAAAAGAACTACGGTTTTTCTTTTTTTTTTTCAATTGTACTGTAGTGTTCATTCGAGTTTGACACAAAAAGTAGGGACCTTCATACATCTAGCATGACCTCTCTTGCACTAGTTTCTAAGTGAGCTTGTGAAATTTTTTGAATAGTGATGCCAGCTAACAAAATCTGCTTCTTTTTATAATAGATCTGCTTTCTGGAGTGGTATTATTTGCTTTTCTCTGGCAGGAAAGAATAATAGCTCCATTATTCCTGATGCTCCCAGTGCAGACTCACACACTTGAATGAAAAAAATAGCTGATAAGATCGCTAGATGTTTGAAGCAATATGATGATGCTTAGAAAGTTAGATTTGGATGTTATGTAGATTTTTTTCTTAAATAAGTTTTATTCAGGTGATATATTTAAAAAAAATATATGATGGAAAACCAACTGCCAAATCCATGTTAAAGAAGATGAATAACATAATTAAAAAAAACGACATTCCTGATGAACTAACTGGGCAACCATTAGTGGCAAAAATAATTGGTAGGACTCAGTATTACGAACATGGACCATGAAAGTGGGAAGTAAGCCCATATTATTACGAGTTTTATAACCAGCCTTTATGTGCTCACTTTTTCAAAAACAAAGGCTGAAATTCACACTTGTTGCAAGCACATATTCTGAAATTTAGAAAACAGGAAAACTTGGGCTAAGTGTGTTGCAAAACAACAATACTGAAAGGCAAAAGTTGAACAGACTAAGCTCATGCATGGGCATGATCTTTTTAATATAGTAACCTCCATTGATGTGAATATGTTATCGCTTTGCTAAGAAGTACAGATACTTCAAAGCGGTCCATGTACGCATGTTATGGGGGGGCGGATATGACTGAACACTTCTCAGGCCGTGTCCTTCCTCCTATGCAGTGAGAAGGTCATAAGACATACAGGTGATTGGGTACGCACTTTAAAGGAATTCAAAGGTCCCTCAATACCTCTATTAGGCAATAGGTGGATGTGTCCCTAATACATATGGTGGAGGCCCTATTCTCCTCTTTTGTTGCACTTTGTTCCTTTGTCGGTAGAAAAGACTAAGATGGCATTGAGGGGATATAGAACTTGAAGCGCATATTGGAGTATCTACTACATAGGTGGCCATAGAATACACTTCAAGGAAATCCATCTGATTAGATTTTGGGTTATCGTTAAGCGCCAGTCACTACTTAATCAAACGGATTAAGAGTAATATTATGGGGTTTTTATCTGGAAGCCTGAACATAAAGAACTTTGAATTGACATAGGCTTAGTGTGAATATGCTTGCATCAATTATTAAAGAATCTTTAACCAGTGGATTTGTAAGTGAATATTCTACAATTTTCTATATTCAACCATCAGGTAGCTAGTAGGGGTTTGGACTAATTGGTGGGGGATGATTTCCCTAAAGAGGTCAAAGGTTCAACCTCCCTAAGGAACCCCATCAATACCAATCTGGCGGATATGGTCAACAGCCAGCAAGTAGGGGTTTGGAGTCATTAGTGGGGGATGATTTCCCTAATGAGGTCAAAGGTTCAACCTCTCTAAGGAACCCCATCAATACCAATCTGGCGGATATGGACAACAGCCAGTAAGAGGGGGTTCCTTGGCTTCATATAGACTGGCACTTGGCCTGGCTTACCTGTCTAAAAGGTTAAGGCCCGACATTAAAAAAAAAAAAAAAAATCATTGTGCCAGGCCCGCATACACTGCTAAATATATAGTTAGATTTACATGTATATATTTAGCTATATTCAAATATATACATTACTATGTCTATTTATGTTGGTCATCCTTACGCTAAATCAATCATACATCGATCTGCATCACACCAAAAAGACCTAAACTAGACCAAATTTGACCTAACTTGATCTAAATCAGACCTAAGTTGGCATAGTTTGCCCTAATTTGGCCTAAGTTAGACACAACTTGGCATAACATGAACTAATCAAACCTATATTCATCTAATATGCCCTATATTGACCTAAACGAGACCTAATTTGGCAAAATCAGACATGATTCCCCCAAATCAGACCTAACTTCCCTATATAGACATGTTTCCCCAAATCAGGCTTAGCCTCCACGTGGCTTAATTTGGGCCTAAAGGCCTTAGGCGCCAACTTCAGTTACTTGAGGAGCTCGCCGCCCAGTTTAAGTCGCCCTACCCAGCGCATTGGGCGCCTTGATAACTAAGATTGACACGATACACCGCATGATGGTAGCTCTTATTAAGTTAACATTTAACTGCACTTTGACCAACGGTTACTTGAGCGGCTCTAAGAGGGCATTTTCTCAAACAGTCAAGTAACCACCACTTAGGTAGCCCAGGAAAGATGAAGTAGGTGATTCATGGCATCAACCAAGCACTTGTGTTAGGTGGAGAAAACACATGGAAAGTGGGTGCTTAAAACACTATTCAATTTTTGTGTGCAACTCTTCACAACACAACCTTCATCGTCTCCACACACATCCATCTGAAGATGCTCATTTCCAGTAAATCCCTTTGTATAGCAATCTTACCATGTAATAGAACAACATAGATGGCATCATATGCTTTTTTTACTCAAAGCAAAAAAAATCTTAAACAGCCAAGCAACCACATAGGCGAGCCAGACATGAAAAAGTGGGTGCTAATGTGCGCCGACCAAACCGAAGCTTAGGCCCAAGTTAAGTGGACAACTAAAACGCCTTTTAATTTACATCTCTCAAGTCTTCCCACTACAATCCTTCATTATATCCACAGACATTAATCGTAACCATGGTTATCAGAACCGAACCGAACCGGCGGTTGAACCGGGAACTGGTCACTCTACCGGTTTGGTTCCCTCCCAAAGCCGAAAATGAAGTCTGACCGGCATCAAACCAGTAAATTGACTGATTGAACTGGTGAACCGGCGAACTAGTCCAATTTTAGCCCAACCGGCCGGTTCTCTCACTTAGCAAATAAATGTATTATTGCTGCTATTTCTCGTTCACTATTTTTGAATACTATATAAATGTTGGTATATGTATGTCCATGAATAGAACAATATTTGTTATTTGGTCTATTTATCAAGTTATTGTGAATAGTTGTGCTATTATTCATGTTTCATAACTTTTGTAGGGATATATTCCAGGATTATCAAAAAAAAATTATATATTTTTAAACTATTAGTGACGTCATGCTGACATCACCGGTTGAACTGGTCAGACCACTGGTTGGACCAGTGAGCCGTGAACCAGAGGCCTCACTGGTTTGCTGACCAGTTCGGTTCTGACAAACTTGATCGTAACATTCTCATTTCCGTTAAGCCCCTTCAAATACTTATCTTACAGTCTAGCAGAGTAAAATGGATGTCATCATATACCTAGTTTCATTGATTCCTCATCCAATCGTACCTTATGTAATTCACAGTTTATAAACATGACAATATGTTAAATTGACAGTTTATGAGCTTTGTGAGGAAGATAATACATGAACTTCATTGTACGTTGACAACTCTCCACATTGACGATTCACAATGATTATATCAAACACAAATCCCCCATTCAAAGCAGCATGGATACCCTGTGGTCGCTACCAAGATACAGTAAAATAGAAATAAAAAATAATAATATTAATGATGATGATGATGATAGTAACAAACAGAAACAAGACTACAAGTAAACAACTTTTAAGGGTAAATTACTACAAGCCCAGCATTTGGGATCTAAATTTCACAATCACCATAGGAACAGATCCCCCATAGCTATAATTTTCTTGTTTACATCAAGGCATTAACCGAGTAACCATGTATATAGATTACATGTTATTTCAAATGTAGGGCTATGGCACAAGGATACAAATCTAATGTGAGGTTTTTTGATGTTTATATCCATGTCATCGGTGCAAATTTGACCAAGTCATATCTCACATTCAGCTATTTATGACTTTGATATTGATATCAAGATCTAGACAATATATGTCTCCCATATTTTTAAAAAGGTGTAAACAAACTTAAGCATATCCACATGAAGCCATATCATGAACAACTGCATGAAAGGTTCTGAAATTTCTTGGACACTATTGATGTAGTGTTCAAGACGCCATTTCAGAAATCTATGGCAGTAAAGTGCACTGTGTAGCAGCAGATGTATGGAGTTTAAATTTTGAGCACTGTAAATTAGATTACAGTCACACTCTAACAACTAACACTAACCAATAAAGTGAACATAAATAACTAACAATAAGCCGGGCTGAAATCAAAAGAAGTGATAGAAAATGGCATCAAAAAGAATCTAATCATAAAAATTAGAAGAAACGGATCATAAGATCAGCCTAATAAATTAAAAATTTTGATAACAAGATTAAGGTAAATACTGTTGCTAGTTTTCTGGCGATTATTGTCAGATTCTTCTTGGAAAAATATCTTCTCTACTTGCTTCTTCACCAGATGTTGCTTCTTGACAATCTATCAAAAAACAAATATATTGTTAAAATAAGAAAATGGTATGGACAGAGAAAGGAAGTGGCATACACCTTGCTCTCAATGGTGTAGAAGTATGGACAAATAGGGCAGGCTAATCTAGAACCTCGACCATTGCCCGGATGTTTGAACTGCAAAAGCATGCCGCATGTGGGACAAAATTCCATCTCTATTTGTATACTGCAATGTGACAGTGTAAATTCACTGAAATAAAGAAAAAGTTTCCATAAGTATGTAGGTCAGAACCAAACCGGTGAGCGAACCAATGCTGCCTCTGGTTCGCAGTTCACTGGTTCAACCATTGGTTGGACCGCAACCGCTGATGTTAGCATGACATCATAAATAATTAATTATACAAATAAATATAATTTTCAGTAAAGTCAACATATATATATGAGATATGAGAAAATCACATGAATATAATCAAGTGCACAATTGCAAACAGTTTTCATCCATGATCCAATTATTCAAAGATTTGAATCAAAATGAAGTCTGCTAATGATTAAACAATCTAAATGTCTGATATAACCCCAGAAAGGATGAAGTATCAACAAGTGAACTTCAATCACACAATCATAGTACAAGAGAGTAGTGAAATAAAATGATTAAATGTCTATCATCAAATTCATTATTCATTATAATGAATCACGGCAAGTAGTCGTCATGCTCATCATCTTAAATAAGTGCAGCAATTCAGCACAAGAGCACAAGGGCACAACTGTAGTTGAGAAAGTCACGTAGAAATCAGGAAGAAGTAGGCCTATGCGTACATAAGGGCCAGTAGAAAAAAAACTTAATAGAAGGTGAGGGGGACGTACAGTTTCCTGGAGCTAGAAGAAGAAGAGTAGAGGAAGAGGAAGAGCAGGAGGAAATGGGAGAGAAGGACGAAGAGGGATAGAGGTGTAAACTTGACTAGACGTTTACCTGGAGGACAAAGAGGGAGAGAGGGATAAAAAGAGAGAGAGGAGGGAGAAGAAGAAGGTGAGCAGCAGGACAAGAAGAGTTAACTGGAGGGGGCGTGTAGCAGGATGATGGCGGAGAGAAGCAAAGGTAGCAACAATAGCAAATTTGGCGGCAGCAGGACCTCCGGCGGCAGAAACAACAACTCCGACAGCAGCAACTTCGGCTGCTTGCGGCGGCTTGTGGCTGGTTTGCGGCGGCGAGAACCTTCCCGCGGTTATCGTCGGGCTGGAGTGGCTGGCCGCTGGAGACTAAGGTCCGACTGGAGATCGCGAGTCGCGAAATGGAGTGCGCTAGGGCAGAGGTTTTTCTCCCCTCCCTTATTTCAGCCGCACGTGCCCACTTACGACTATGTTTGGTAAGGGCTCGTTTGGTTGGGCTGTAAATAGACATGTCAAACGGGTGTAAATAGACATGTCAAACGGGTGGGTGGGTTGGGTTTGGGTTGGGTCGTTGCGGGTTTGGGTCTCGCGGGTGCGGGTCGAAAAGACTCAATGTTAAATGGGTGGGGAAGTAGCACACCCAAACCCGACCCAGCGGGTTGCGGGTCGCCCGCGGGTGCCCATATAATATGTGCATAGTGAAAAGATATTGCTTGTTTCTGCACTACCACAAAGAGTAGAATGATTCATTAATAATTTTCAATGTAAACATAACAAAATGATGGCAAGATTCCACTACTTTTTGTATCCAACACAATGTAATATCTATTATGATGTTTTGAAACAAAATGTAAGAGACAAAATGAAAAATAACCATTTCTGCAATGTACAATAAAAAAATAAATGATATAGATGTTACAAATAGCATAACATATTACCATAACAACACTATATTTTGTCATATTATGCTAAAAGTTCTTGATGTTTCATGTTCTTATGATTGTCCAATACATAAAGTGAACAGAAAGATAATATAATTGTTATAATTGAATATAAAACATGCATTATACTATATATTCATTAGCATAAAAATAATATAGAAGTTAACAAATTTGTTTCCGCTAGTGTAAACAATTAACAAAGGATATCAATAAAGAAAGTTAGACTTTAACTCCTTATATTGTATACATTACACGTCATCAATTTAGTTGATTGATAAATGTACATGTGTTGCATGTCTTAAGAGTCATATAGATAATATATTTATATTAATATATTATTTAGTTAAATGGGTACCCGCGGATCACCCGTGAAACCCACTAAATAAACGGGTGGGTATGGGTTGGGTGATTTCTATCGGGTGGCAAATTTCACCACCCAAACCCAACTTAAATGGGTCGACCCATGGGCGCCGCGGATTTTGACCCAATTTGACAGGTCTAGCTGTAAACCAACACATGTTGTTCCAACTAACTATGATTTTCAACTATATCCATTGATGCAAATATGACTACCACTTATCTTTTTATTGCCATTGTAGTTATACATATATTTCCCTCCATATTTATAATTGTCCCTTTATTTATTTAAGTTCCCTTCATAACTTAAGATCTCCCTCCACTTTCCTCCACAATTCCCTCTCCTGGTCTATATTTCCATATGTTATTATGTTGAAAAAATATTTATCTCAAATTTTTTCGTATTCTTGATGCGATGATTTTGAGTCGCATTTAGAGACCTATTTCATATGTGTTTTGTGCCTTAATTACTCATTTTCATGGATAATATTGCATAATTCACTTAATTCGGTCTTTGCCATCATATTATATCAAATCCCCTTTGTTTTACTATTTTTGAGCATTATTTGTCATCTTATTTTAAATTGTGTGGATTTACTTGGTCTTGTTGTGAAATTTCAGGAAAAAAAAGTATCTGCTTCCGTCGATACCATCGACCAAGCCACGGGTTGCCAGCCGAGAAGAGCAGCACAGAGTCGATACCATCGACACCCAAGTCGATGGCATCGAGATTTCTTCAGATTGCTGGCGAGGATGTTGTCGATACCATCGACGGAAGTCGATGCCATCGACACAAGGAGAGCTACAACGTCGCTAAAAGACAAAATCGACGCTACAGGAGTCGATACCATCGACACCCCAGTCGATGGTATCGAGATCACCACAGGCGCTCAGAATAAAAGAAAGGAAAGTTGCCGCTAATTCGCTGGGTCGATACCATCGACCCGCGTCGACCCGCGTCGATGGTATCGACGCCGGCGGATATGCGTTGGATCTGTTTTGATCTCGATCAGACGACTGTTATTATTTGACGACCTAATTAGGGACTTATACCTAATGACGGCCGCCCACACGAGAGGATCTGATTTTTGGATTGTACGAGTGCCGAGGAGGAGAAAAAGGAGAACGGAGGCCGAGAAGCTCATCCTGGGTGATTCGGACGCTGCCGAAGACGATTTCCACCACCGACAGGCGGGGAAGCTCGTGTTCTACGCCAAGGATCCACCGGTTCTTCTCCGTTCAGGGGTTTTCCCATTTATTTCCCGTTTTTCTTATGAATTCCCCAATTTTTACCATGTATTCGTGTGAGATGAACATGAGAGGCTAAAACCCTCAATCTTTAGGACCGGGAGTAGCCCGGGAATGCATTGTATGACATTTTTATATCAATAATTCATATTTTTCTCTCAAATCCGTGGTATAGATTCGTTTTCTCCATTTCTATTGTTATGCTTGATCACCATAATAATAACTTAATGCCCTTAATCACTTCGACAGAAGGATTAACGGTTGAAAAGGGACGAAATCTACATTAATTAATAAAACCCTTGACAAAGGAGTTGTAAAATTAATGGTGGGAACTGAGAGACCGTTTTTAATGCGCTTAGTTTAGGGGAATGATTACTACGACGGTGGAATAAACCTAAACCTAAGTAGTGAATTACACCACGACAGTGGGTAATTCTCATTTCAGGCCACTACCCGGATAGAGAGAGAAGTGTGAGGAATTATATGAAACCTAATACAATGTTGACCCGTGGTGAAACCGTCATCCTAAAGATATCCCTTTGAATTGATTAAATTAACCTTTAATCGATTGTTTTCTTTGTTTGATTTTTATTTTCTTTTAATTTCAACAACAAAACCCTGCTTTGTTAATCGGCCTAGCTGATTGCGATTAGTTACTAGAAGTCTCCAGTAATTCACGTATCCCTGAGTTCGACTCGGGCCTCACAAGGCCTATATTACTCGACGCGTATAATTGCGTTCAAGCGCATAGTAAAATACACGTTAAGTTTTTGGCGCCGTTGCCGGGGATACGGCGAATTATTGGCACTTTGAGTGCTAAGAGCGGCCACTCTAGGCCACATTTTTTTTATTATTTTAAAACAATTTCAAAATTCCTTTATTTCTCGATAATTGTGTTGACTCGTTCAAAGCATTGTACTGAACCCCTATTTCCATATTTCAGGTACTTTGAATGGTGCACACACGTAGTCGAGACTACGTGAATCGCACACCTGAGGTTCCATCTACGGGACCAGAGGACGAGGACTACTACGAGGAGGAACACCAAAGTGATATAAATTCTAAATCTGAGCAAGAACAAGAAGAAGAAATGGCTGAAGCACAGACAATATGGGAGAAGATCAAGGCGTCTTCTTCCTCAGCATCAAAGGGGACTATAAAGAAACAAGGGCTAAACATACCTACATACAAGATCGATCCAGCATTGATTAACCTGGTTAAATCAAACGCATTTCACGGGCTGAAAAATGAAGATCCAGTGGCACACATTAGTCAGTTTGTTGAAAATTGCGATATGGTGAAGATAGATCGATTTCCACAGGATGTGCTCTACCTCAAGTTATTCCCGAGTTCCTTGGCTGGAGTAGCAAGAGAGTGGCTTCATAACCTCGACGACGAGTTTGTTGAATCATGGGATCACATGGTGGAGGTTTTCTTCGAGAGGTTCTTCCCTCCTGAGAAGACCAATGATATGATCCGAAAGATCCACAATTTCACCCAACAAGCGGGTGAAACTTATTCTGAGACTTGGGAGAGATTCCAAGTCATGTTGAGGAGATGTCCACATCATGGATTGGACAAGGAGACACAAGTGAAAATCTTCTATTTTGCTCTCTCCGAGCATGATAGAAGTAATCTTGATTCAGCCGGATCCGGATTTTTTCTGAATAATACGGATACCAGATGTTGGGAGATACTGAAAAACATGGCTAGGAAACAGTCATGGGGTGATAGAGGGGTTGTGGAACATGTCAAGGCTGCTGGTGAATCCATAATAGTGAGGGAGTTGAATGATAAGTTGGATCTTCTAGCCAAGAAGGTGCTAACTAAGGAGGATGCATCTGATGATGGGGAGGCCCAAGTGAAATTCATGCAACAACAGGGCTACAGAAACAATGACTATGCATGGAGGAAAGATAAAAAGTTTTCATGGAAGGATCCGAACAATTTTCTACAGGATCCGGGTGCCAAGCCACAGCAGAAAGCCGAGGACAAGAACACTGAATTACTAACTCAAATGGTTCAGCAAAACCAAGAGATGATGGCCATGTTTGGAAAACAATTGCAATCTCAAGGTGATATTCTAACCAAATTTGGGCAGACGCTGCAAAGCCATGGAGCACAAATGAGGGCATTAGAAACCACTGTGGCACAGATTTCTAGTGAAGTGGCAGCCATCAAGCACGCCAATCAACAGAAACCGGCCGAGAATGAAAACGTGGCCCAAGCACACCATCAGGTCAAGTACATGTTTGTGGTAAGCACTGAGGAGGAATCTCAGGTGCAAGAAGTTGTAGAAGAAAGAAAAATGACTTTCAATGTGAATGCAACACTGGCGATACCATATCCACGCACGTACTATGGATTGCCGGGCGGAAACCCTTTCTTCAGAAAATCACAAAGATTTGTGAATATTGTATCTCCATCTAGGCAGGAAGAACAAGTGCAAGTTGTTTGTGCACATGTGGAGACATCTAAGGCGAGAGAGGAACCACAACAAGCTGCTACTATTGAGGATGTCTCACCAAAGCCCACGCCGGAGGGAGTAATTGAAGCAAGCTTAGGGGAGGTACCCCCGAAAAGCTCTTATGTGCCACCTCATAGGCGTGTTGAGGCAGCATATGTTTCAAATATGGTTAATCCTAAGTCAAGGAAAGAGCATCGTCACTTTAAAAAATTCCTGGAGATATTCCGAAAACTCCACATCAATATTCCATTAGTGGAGATGATCGAGAAAGTACCCGCCTATGGGAGGTTCATCAAGGAAATCATTAATAAGAAGAGGCGGATAAAAGACGATGAAATTTATTGGATGAATGAGACGGTGAGCTCGATGATTCACGGGAGTTCACCAAAGAAGAGAAAGGACCCAGGAGGTTTTTACATTCCGTGTTCAATAGGTGGTCAACATGTTTCTAAAGCGCAATGTGATTCCGGCGCTAGTATAAATCTCATCCCTTTGGCTACATTTCAAAAGCTGGGGTTAAAAGAGATAAAGAAGTTGGCTGCAACAATTGAATTGGCAGATGGGTCTACCGTGAGACCCTATGGAGTATGTGAAGATGTCCTCGTCAAAGTGGATAGATTCATATTTCCTGTGGACTTTGTCGTCATGGATATGCCACCACTCCAAAGTTGTGAAATTCTCCTAGGAAGACCGTTTCAAGCAACGACAGACGTTGTGACTGCCTTAGGGAGAGGTACTTTGTCTTTGGGCATTGGAGGAGATCGTGTTGAATTCAAATTACCGAATGATCCTCTAAGTGCAGTCCCCAAGGTGAAAAGATGATGACTGTCATACGTCTAGCCTAAGACGCTAAACAAGGGCGCTTGTTGGGAGGCAACCCAACCATTGGTACATTAGGATAGTTTAGTTGTAGTTATAGATTGCTTTTAGTTCGTTTAAATTTTAGTTTAAAGAAGATACCTTGATCCGTTTGTTTAATGTGCAGGCACAGGCAGGGTCGATACCATCGACACACTGGTCGATGGTATCGACATGGGTTCAGTTTGACACCAGCAAAAATCGCACTGCGTCGATACTATCGACACACCCGTCGATGGTATCGACATGGTCACAGACATGTCGCAATAAAAGTGTCGATGGTATCGACACCCCAGTCGATACCATCGAGATCTCTGGAGATATTCAGACGAATTTTGCTCAGTCAACTCGATACCATCGACAGCCTCGTCGATGGTATCGACATCATCACAGGTTGAATGCAACAAAATGGCGGTGTCGCAATAAAAGCAAGTCGATACCATCGACATCCGTCGATGGTATCGATGGACATGTCACTGATCCGCACACAGACATCGACGACGATCGCAACAGCCACGTCAGCGATCCGGGTGCTGTGTCAATACCATCGACTTCCGTCGATGGTATCGACCCGTCAGCAATCCGGGTTTCTCGATCCAGCAAACGTCAGCCGTCGATACTCGCGAGGGAGGCGGATACCCGCGAGATGTGTCGATACCATCGACCCACGTCGATGGTATCGACGGGTCAACAGGGGCGCCGATCAAGCCTATTTAAGGGGACTTGCAACGTCATTTGACGTCACACCTCCAGAGCAAGTATCCTCCTTTGTGCCGAGCACTTCCCCGAGCCCTCCAAGACTGAAGAGAAGCGTCCTAGGATGCATCCGGGTGCATATTCATCATCTCAGCCCCCGCCGCCATCACCACAGCAAGAGCAGCCAGCCGAGGATCCCTATTCCATGCAGGGGATGTACACCATGTTGCAGGACATCCAGCAGAATCAGCAGCAGCACATGGCTATGTATACCGGCATTCATGAGACTACAAGCCGGGTACTTGACAACCAACGGGCTATGTTCGAGAACGAGCGGCTCATCCTCGCCAACCAAGAGCAAATGCACACCCAGTTGCAGCGGATAGAGACGCAACAGGAGCCTTTCTTTGACCATTACTGGAGTCAAGACTACTTTGGAGGCTATCCACAGCCTCCGCCGAGGACCCAATATGATCCAAGCTTCCAGGGGGAGTACCCGTCTTGGGATCCTACGGCACCGCAATACCCACCACCGCCTCCGCAGGATTGATCAGGGTATCACTGTTCCACCCTTAAGTTGGTTTTTGACTATGAGGCCATAGTCGAATTCAAGCTTAGGGGGGTGGCTGGAACAACTCTATCTTTTATCTTTTCTTTAGTTGTTTTTAGTTTTTGCTTTGTTATTTGTTCTTGCAATTTTAGTTTTTGTTTAGGATCCACATCTATCTAGTGTAATCGTGGATGTCTTAAAAATTGTCATCTCGCTGTTTTCATGGGAAATTTAAGGGAATTTAAAAAATTTCTGTGTCTTTTGGATAGCTTAACTTGGTTGTTCTTGGGGAACTTGTCCTATGAAAATGATTGATTATGTCAACTTTGAAGCAATATGTCACACCCACACCCCCATTGACTCATGAAAAGTGGATAGTAACGGTTGTTTGAGCCTAACCCAATCAAATGGTAATGAGACTTTAATCGAATGTAAGAGAAAGAACCCTTTGAACTACTACACATGTCAATAAGGAGGGACACATAATATTCTTCTAAGGTTCAGTCACTTAATCTTGTGATCATTCCACCTCATTTTTCCATAATCCACCCAAGAATTGGAAGTAAAGTACAGTTTTAACTTCTTTTGCGTGCATAGCATTTAGATAGGATTTGCATTGTTATTTTCAATACTTTTGCATAAAATGAAAAAAAATATATAGTGATTCATGCACATTACCTTTAGGTGCATGTCATGTAGTTGCACTCATAACTTTCATGATTTTCACGCATAAGTACACCATGTACCTCAGGTTGTCTTAAAAAGTGATCTAAATTGTTCCATACCCTCGAAATAGTACAAAGATTTCCAATCATGAAGAAAATGGCCTAACACATGTATCTCTAAGCAATTATGGATATGTGGGCTAAAAAAAAATTCTTGAAAATCTGAAAAAATTGAGAAAAGAAAAAAAAGAGAGAATTTAGAAGGAAATGGAATAAGAGGGAGAAAGGAACATGATATCACTTGCATAACAAGGAAATTGAGTACATGGTGTGGCTTAATTAGATTTCTATCTCTTTTTGAGGTGGAAGGTTAGTGCATGCATCATTCCACCCAATTTTAAGCATTAGGGCATTTTCAATGTGCATTTGCATCATTTAGGACATTTTGTTATGTGCATTTTGAAACTGTGTAATACTTCCAAATTCTTCCATGAACCACCCATTCCAACCACCCGTTGCTCGGATTGGTAGGCCACCGTGATTTTCTCCTCACTCATGTTTATCAGGAGAACTGTTTCCATATAGATGGTAGTTAGGGCGAGCAACGTAGTGTAGGCGATCACAAGATGCACCAATGCTGAATCGGCAAATTTTATTATGTTAACTGCCTTATTTGATAGTGTTCATCGGTTTGAAGGATAATTTCTCTTATTGATGATTATTGTCGCCTGTAGGGTAATTACTGTTCTATGATTAGGAAAGGCCGGTTTGAGAACGTCCAGTGGGATTCATGTGTGATGTAGGTTGGTATGTTGATTGTTAGTTGACATCTGCAATCCTATTCTAAGGATTAGTTGCTCGAGGGCGAGCAATGTTTAAGCTTAGGGGAGTTTGATGCGATGATTTTGAGTCGCATTTAGAGACCTATTTCATATGTGTTTTGTGCCTTAATTACTCATTTTCATGGATAATATTGCATAATTCACTTAATTCGGTCTTTGCCATCATATTATATCAAATCCCCTTTGTTTTACTATTTTTGAGCATTATTTATCATCTTATTTTAAATTGTGTGGATTTACTTGGTCTTGTTGTGAAATTTCAGGAAAAACAAGTATCTGCTTCCGTCGATACCATCGACCAAGCCACAGGTTGCCAGCCGAGAAGAGCAGCACAGAGTCGATACCATCGACACCCAAGTCGATGGCATCGAGATTTCTTCAGATTGCTGGCAAGGATGCTGTCGATACCATCGACGGAAGTCGATGCCATCGACACAAGGAGAGCTACAGCGTCGCTAAAAGACAAAACCGACGCTACAGGAGTCGATACCATCGACACCCCAGTCGATGGTATCGAGATCACCACAGGCGCTCAGAATAAAAGAAAGGAAAGCTGCCGCTAATCCGCTGGGTCGATACCATCGACCCGCGTCGATGGTATCGACGTCGGCAGATATGCGTTGGATCTGTTTTGATCTCGATCGGACGACTGTTATTATTTGACGACCTATTTAGGGACTTATACCTAATGACGGCCGCCCACACGAGAGGATCTGATTTTTGGATTGCACGAGTGCCGAGGAGGAGAAAAGGAGAACGGAGGCCGAGAAGCTCATCCCGGGTGATTCGGACGCTGTCGAAGACGATTTCCACCACCTACAGGCGGGGAAGCTCGTGTTCTACGCCAAGGATCCACCGGTTCTTCTCCGTTCAGGGATTTTCCCATTTATTTCCCGTTTTTCTTATGAATTCCCCAATTTTTACCATGTATTCGTGTGAGATGAACATGAGAGGCTAAAACCCTCAATCTTTAGGACCGGGAGTAGCCCGGGAATGCATTGTATGACATTTTTATATCAATAATTCATATTTTTCTCTCAAATACGTGGTATAGATTCGTTTTCTCCATTTCTATTGTTATGCTTGATCACCATAATAATAACTTAATGCCCTTAATCACTTCGACAGAAGGATTAACGGTTGAAAAGGGACGAAATCTACATTAATTAATAAAACCCTTGACAAAGGAGTTGTAAAATTAATGGTGGGAACTGAGAGACCGTTTTTAATGCGCTTAGTTTAGGGGAATGATTACTACGACGGTGGAATAAACCTAAACCTAAGTAGTGAATTACACCACGACAGTGGGTAATTCTCATTTCAGGCCACTACCCGGATAGAGAGAGAAGTGTGAGGAATTATATGAAACCTAATACAATGTTGACCCGTGGTGAAACCGTCATCCTAAAGATATCCCTTTGAATTGATTAAATTAACCTTTAATCGATTGTTTTCTTTGTTTGATTTTTATTTTCTTTTAATTTCAACAACAAAACCCTGCTTTGTTAATCGGCCTAGCTGATTGCGATTAGTTAGTAGAAGTCTCCAGTAATTCATGTATCCCTGAGTTCGACTCGGGCCTCACAAGGCCTATATTACTCGACGCGTATACTTGGGTTTAAGCGCGTAGTAAAATACACGTTAATTCTCTACCAATATTTTTTTAAAACATTCTAAGATTTTTTTAATCTTGTGCTATATTTATTCTAGTTTTCTTTTATTGTAAAATTTTCACTCTAATTTTCCCTCCAATTTTCTCCCAACATTTTGTATTCCCTCCAAGTGTGGTGAGAGGCTACATATTTTTTTCTCTCATTAATTGTGAGCTATATAAATATTTTCTGTCATATCATTTATGCTTTCCAAAACATTCCATATTTTCCTCCAAGCTTTATAATAAATTTCCCGCCAAGTCTTTTCTCTTCTCCTTGTCACCACTAAGATTTGGTGGGGAGAAAAGTGGCTGGAAACACACTTGATCCTTCCCCTCCATTCCCCTTCATTCCCTTCCCTTCTGGTTCACCATGTGCAACCAAACAATTTAAGCCCTTTCCCATCCCTTCCCCTCCTCTCCATTCACCGTGTACCGAACAGACTATTAATCGCCTAGGTGAGAGAACGAGCTGATTGGGTTTAAATCTACCGATTCGTTGTTTTACCAGTTCAGCCGCTTGGTTCACCGGTTCAATATACGTGGTGACAGTGATGGAGAAATTGTTAAAAATTATTGGGTTTAATGGCATCAAAGTAGGCAGCGGAAACAAAAAAATTACTGGCCATTAATCCATAACAAGAGATTGCAGCAACGGCTATATAATGGGAAGGATGGTTTTAGCGAGATATATCTGGTCATAGGGCTTGCCCAGCGACAATACCTCACAACCATGTGCGGTCTTCGATGCCAAATCTTGGATAGTGTTTGTGCATCTCCTGGTCTTCACCATGGACCCTGGCCTCCACCACAGACTGCGGTTGATGTGTCTTCCTGAGTGGAAGATATCTCCCGCCTCTATAGATAGTCCACACAGACCACCTAGAACTCCTGCCGTTCTAGAAGAACTGACAGGAAGGAGACGACCCTCCTGTTGGTGTACTAGCACCAACCTGCTCTACCGAACTCAGATTGCTTTTCTATAGTTGTCTTTCCTTCATTGTGCCTCCCTAGTCAGGTAGCACTTGCTTGGGCTCTCTTGGTTACCAGAACCAGAGAGGACAACAACTTTGTAGAGTAATTGATGTCTAGAGTTCTGTGTTCTGAGAAGCCCCCAGTACTCCTCTATTTATAGTAGAGGGTAGGGTCAGGGTTCCCAGTCTGTTTAGGAGTAGAAGGATCCAGAAATTCCATTAATAGTTTGTACTGCGGCAGGCGAACGTGTCGATTCACAAGTGAATCGGTTGGTTGGGAGTGTGAGCTGATGGGTTCACACAGTGAACCGGTTGTCTCACTTCCCAAACTTTCCTGTAAATGACTTTCCTCAATCGTTTCCAATTAATTCAAAGATTACTCCTTATTACAATCGAATTGAACAAGTGAAACGTACAAGTTTTCCTCCAACATGGAAAATCCTAATTTCTTCGGTTGGTAGGACTGTGAGCCGCCCGGTTCACCAAGTGAACCGGTCGGTTGGCTCACACCAACTGATCGACTCACCTGGGTGATCTGATCAGTGGGCAGTCCTGACATTGCCAATGTAGTCTCCAATCAACCTGACACTCTAACCAGCTAGTTCAACGCTTGAACTTGATAGTTTTGAGTCTAGTCAGTCAATTGTATGTTTAATTGAGTACCTAAATACATTTAGTCTCAATCTAAACATAATTCATGGACAATCTACTCTTCCAGGGGTATCCTATGTGTGTGACCCTGTAGGTTCCAATTTATGTTGGCAGTGAATGTCCATAACTAACTTATGACATCACAAGCAATGAGCGGAATCTAGTAACTCATCATTCCTATCCAAGTAACTCAGAAAGTTGGAGAACAACTTCAACCTACAATTTGTTATTAGTATTACATTGATCGTATAGTTCCTTTGTCACTGACATCTGGATTGAACTCAAGGCATGGAACGTCATCCTCTTTAACATTCAATCCACGTTCCTCGGCCTAGAGCAGACTGTCTAAGATGCATGTGAGTTCACATATCATATATTGAATCACATGAGTATGGCCATACAATTCTCAATCTCATTTATCAAGGGGCCCTGGATATCATACTCCTTTGTAGGAGGGACAAATCACATATCTATCACTCACAGCCTATCCCCATGTGTCAAAGTCACCCAACCATCACCTTTATAAAAACCCATGTTTCAGGAATGCATTTGATGATGTCAAAGTGTACCCAACGACATGTGAGAAGTGTAGTGATTTTAGGTCTAAGAACCACTATCACCACTATCACTGTGAGAGATGATTGTGACTATCATTCCATGGTATCTATGGGGCTCTGATCTCCAAACCGCGATATAATCTCGATTTAAACTTAGCGGAAGCGATTCGATAAACAGCGGAAGACAAAAATCACGGGAAATTAAATCTTTTTGGGACAAGAGCTTGAATCCATAAAAACTTCTTTCATAACAAGAGATAAACTGTTTACATCTCATGATAATTACTTCTTGAGTAATTAAATACATCAAGATACAAAATCTCAAGAACTCACACAAAAGACTCCAAGACCTGAGAGTACAGAGGACACATAGGACTGACTCTAACTACACCACATGGCAGGCTAAATCTCCACCTGAGATTACTGCTGCTCCTGGTGCTGCTGCTGCTGCTGAGATTGGTCACCTGTAGACCGGTTCCTCCGTCTACGACGTCCACCTAAAAAGTTGAAGTCTACGGGGTGAGACAATTTTACATAATTGTCCCAGCAAGAGTTATAACTCTCTGCCAGAAGCTTTATTATAACATCAGAGAATATCTTAAGCAGTAAAGCTTTCAAAGTATTCAGTAACAATTGCAACTATATAACAAGAGTTCAACATTTATGAGACATGAAGAAATATAAGCACTATCACAGTGTATCATCAATCAACTAACTCGTAGTTATCTCTAGCAGGTATACTACGTGGTTGATTATGTTTTACAAACAACATTATGCCCTGTGGAGACGAGGCATACCACTCATACTCCAACTGATCGCTGAGAAGTCACATCAGTATCATACATAGGTCATTAAGAGAGTCGGATTCTCATGACCTTCATCTTCCTCAGTCAGTAAGAGGATCACTTGTAGGACATCTTGTATCTCTACTTATTATATCTCACCAGGGTAAACTGGTCCTTCGCTATTTTAGAGTTACAGTGGCATTCTGTACTCTCTTCGTCATCAGGAGTTTTCATGTTTATCTCCACTGATACGGATATCTATGTTTTCTTCATCATCAGGAGGTTTCATGTTTACCTTCCACTGATACGGTAGGGTTTAGTAGTGAAGGGTTGACGGATTACACATCTACATCAATCACCTACACTAGGATGTAAGTTTCTACACATCCATATACCCCACATACTCAATAGTATGTGTTCCAGGAGCTCCCTTAGGAAATCCTGTTTCACCATCATTTGATCTCTGACAATGATGGATCTATGATCAGGGCTCTACATTATACTTGATTAGTTAGGTACATTTAGTATTCATTTAATCATCACACATTGTTCTTCAAACAATAACAGTAGCATAACAGCTATGAAAGGAGAATACTAAATGTAACAAGCCTAACTCACATCAATCATCATTTCTCATTATACTCATCACCAATCATCTCTGAAGCATGACTTGGTGGTATTCATGGCTCTTACAGCCCATTAACTCATAGGATGCCACTGACAAGGCATCAAGATATTTTACTTATTCATAAAGCCTTTAACATGCTTTTAATGAATACAGTATCATCGTCCATACCTGGATATGATCACCTTCATATCAGGACCTGCATAGTTAGCTCAACTGATAAAGGTAATTTAAAACAAGGAATATACTTCTCACTCTTATCATAAGAGCTAAGTTCTCTGATTCTTATCAATTAGAGTTTAATACTCATAAAGCATGTCATTACCCTTGAATTAGGGTTTACTATTCACATTGAAGTGAATTGAACTCATAACATCATCATGTATGTGGAACATCATCATTGATGCTCTCAGACTGGCTTAAGATTCATCATACATCATAATTAGGGTTTCCATGATCTCACACAGGTGGATCATACCCTAATTATGCACATTCATGTGTATTGAAGGTTCTTTAATTGAGTTTCCACCTAAAAAGGGTACTTTCTCTCTCTAGAAGTACTTTCTCTCTCTATAAGTACTTTCTCTCTCCTCATACTAGTAGACGGTGATAACATCACTCTAGATCAAGTTGAAATAAGTCATCATGGCTAACATAGCCAAAAACATCACTAACATGTGATTAGGGTTTGATTTGATCAAGGTATTACTCAATTGACCCTTCAAGGGTATTTTGGTAATTCACCCCATTGGTCACCATCATGGTTCAAATAATTAGTCACTTAATCCCTTAATGTCCTAGGTTATCATTAGGGTTTTAAGTTAGAGCATCTTTGAACCATTTACATCTCCAATTGGTTAAGTGAAGTCAATCTTTGAACACCTCAAACGATCTCAACCTTCAACATCCAAACGGTTTGAGACAGTTTGGATGGGTTGACCGTTTGCTTTGGTTGACTTCAAGACCGTGTGACCTTCAAGGTCGTGAGCCCAAACCGAGAGGGGGTTTAGACCGTTTAACCATGTTGACTTCAAGACTGAGAGGCCCTACATGGTTTGAGACCGTTTGATGTCTCTCGGTCTTGAGACCGTTTGATGTCTCTCGGTCTTGAGACCGCGAGGCCTCTCACGGTCTTGAGACTGTGAGGTCTCAAATGGTCTTGAGACCGTGAGCCCTCAAACGGTCTTGAGACCGTGAGGCTCACATGGTCTCAACCGTTTGGTCCTCCAACAAGGTTCAAGTTTTTCAATTGATTATGTTTATCAATGTTGAAGCCCCCAAAAGGTCAAAGCCATGGTAACCACTTATGGATTAAGTCAATTAGGGTTATGTTTAACCAATTGGTCACTCAACTGACCCTCAATTGTTAACCAATTAGGGTTGAAGTCGATTCAATTAAGGTCTATCAATGTTCAGCCATCAACACTCAACAATATGAATCAACTCAAGGTTGAACCCTTCAATTGAGCTCCACTTGGGCCCAAACTTGGCCCAAACGGTCTTGAGATCGTGTGGATGAACTCTACACGGTCTTGAGACCGTTTGCCCAAGATTTCATCAAGATCTAATGTGATTTGATAGGGATTGAACCTTGATTGAGTCACAAATCAGTATTTTGATTAATTTGATAACTTATTGCAATTGAACCCTCAATTGATCAAATTACCTTAACCCTAGACCTCCAAACGGTCTTGGGTTGTCACCACACGGTCTTGAGACCGTTTTTATGAGTTCCAAACGGTCTTGAGACCGTTTGACCATCCAACTTTTGGATTCTAGTGAAAATTCTTCAAGGTTGGATCCATTGAATTGATTATCATATCAATATTTAATTGAAATGTAATTTGGTATTATTGTACCTTCAATTGGTCAACTATTCTTGACCTCAGACCTCCATACGGTCTTGGGTGATTGCCCACATGGTCTTGAGACCGTTTGGTTGATCCCCAAACGGTCTTAAGACCGTTTAGGTCAATCAACCCAAAAACAAATACTCATTATTTTATTGAGATTTCAGTACTGATTTCAATTAGGGTTTGCCCTAGTAATCACCCTTCAACTCTTAGCTCGTTTGGAATTAGTCCATCAAATTTGGTGAGTTGTTAATTAAAATTATTTTGAACAGTAATCTCATACGGTCAATGCCTGTTCAACGACCTTACACGGTCTTGAGACCATTTTCCCAAAAAGGCTATTTCAGACCGTTTGAAAATCAGGAAAAAATTCAATTAAAAATTGTTGATTAAAAAGGCCATATCTCCCGATTCCTTTGGAGTTAACCTCTCAATTTTTGAGGGTTATTAGTCTACATAAATATATACAGGTTTCTTATACGGTCCACGCTCGGTCAACGCTGCTATATGGTCTTGAAGACCGTTTGCCCTCTCTCAGTCTTGAGACCGTTTGCTCACCTTACGGTCTTGAGACCGAGAGAGCAAGTTGGGGAGACCGTTTAATAAAGTGAAAAGCGGTGGATTTTTCTTGGAATTAACGTATTCATCTCCTAGCTCAAGAACAGCAAGGATTTTCCACGGATTTACTTGCAAAATAGCAAAGGAAAGTAGGGAAGAAGAAGAACTATCATCAACATGCATAATCAAGATGTATATAACAAAGCATGGGTTTAGAGTTATAAAACCCACCTAAAGCTTGCTTCTTGAGCTCCAAGCTTTCGAGATCCAAGCTTTAATGGCGTCCTTGAGCTCTCACATGTTGTCCAAGGTGAAAACCTCCAGGGAAAGTCAAGAAAAGATGGCTAGAAAGATAGAGCCATGAGAGCTAGCCATGAAATTGACCTTGAATTCGAGTTTTAACCATGAATTTAGGCAAGAAGAGGAATCCAAACCTACCTTGCACCCTTGGTCGTACTCCTTAGCTCCAAGGCAGTCCTTGGTCGTTTTTGGGTGAATAGAACAGTAAGGAAACGAAGGGAAAGTTCCCTTGCTTAGAGAGGTGGAGTGTATATATACTTGGGGTGGGGTTCTAATTATAAGTTCATAAATTCTCCATAATTTTAACTAAGTCACTCCACCCTTCATAGCTCGTCCTCTCTTCTTTCTTTTAAGGACAACTTCCTCTTAAGGTCAAGAAATGAGAGCAAAGAAGACCAGCTTATTACTTAAACATACCCATAAAAGGGCTATTGCACATACACCCTGATTATTCAATCACAAAGGTGTAATTCATAACTTGATTATTCAATTGAGGTGACCTCTTCATCATTTCTTCTCTAAATGATGACAAGAGTCTTAATAGATACATTAGATTATATATTTTACAAGTTGCATCCCTTAATTTGGGTAAATTGCATTTTACCCCAAATTAGGGTTTCAAGCACCAGGATTGCTTCCACAGCTGCACCTTGGTGCCCAAGCTTGGGAAATCCCTCTAACTTCAACATAATCATTCTCATGATGTCTCAACATCAGAGAATCATCTTAACATGTGAAATTTGCAAGTTAATCCTTCTAACTGGGTAATTTGCACATAGGTCCCTGTATTATAAAACAATGCTACAACTTTATATAAAAAGGAGCAAAAACTGAAATATATGTTTCTGAGAAACTTAATTACATGCCCAAAGTTAATCACAAGGATTTAATTACATATTTAGGCAAAACACCTAGGGTTAGCTTATAACCCAGGTCAGGGATGTTACAAATTATCCACCCCTTACAAGGATTTCGTCCCCGAAATCGATAAGACATATTAAGAGAAAAGGGCAGGATACTTCCTTCTCATCTCATCATCTAGTTCCCAAGTGGCTTCTTCAACACCACGGTGGTTCCAGAGGACTTTCACAAGACTTATATCTTTCTTCTATAACTTTTTAATTCTGTTATCAAGGATTGACACTGGTCCCTCCTCATAGGATATATCATCATTCAATTCTACCTCCATATGTTGTAGAACTGACTCGGTGTTGGGGTAACATTTCTTCAGCATAGAAATGTGAAACACAGGGTGTAACCTCTGTAACTCTAGAGGCAGCTCTAGTCTATATGCTACCTTTCCAATTCGTTCAATGATTGGATAAGGTCCCATAAATCTAGGAGCTAACTTCCCTTTCCTTCCAAAACGAAGGACCCCTTTCCAAGGCGAGACCTTGAGATACACTCTGTCTCCAACCTGGAACTCTAAGGGTCTACGACGCTTGTCAGCATAAGATTTCTGCCTATCTTGTGCAGTCTTAATCTGTTGTTGTATTACTTTAATCTTCTTTGTAGTCTGCTGCACAAGATCAGGACCTAACAACTGATGTTCACCAGTCTCAAACCAACACAAAGGTGATCTACAACGTCTACCATACAAGGCCTCATAAGGTGCCATATCAATACTATGTTGATAGCTATTGTTATAGGCAAACTCTATCAAGCTTAGGTGTAGATCCCAACTTCCGGTAAACTGGAGAGCACATGCTCTCAACAGGTCTTCTAAGGTCTGTATGGTCCTTTCCGACTGTCCATCAGTCTGCGGATGAAAGGCCGTACTAAACCTTAGCTTGGTGCCTAAGGCTCTGTGCAACTGTTCCCAAAAACGACTGGTAAACTGGGGACCTCTGTCAGAAACTATAGTGACAAGAACTCTGTGCAAACGCACTATCTCTTACACATACAACTGTGATAACCTTTCAGCAGAATAGGTTGTTTTGACAGGTAAGAAATGTGCTGTCTTAGTCAACCTATCAACAACTACCCAAATGGAATCATGTCCTTTGCTTCACCTGGGTAGGCCAACAACAAAGTCCATGGTCACATGGTCCCACTTCCACTGTGGTATGGGTAAAGGTTGCATTGTCCCTACAGGCTTCTGGTGTTCAACTTTAACTTGCTGACACACAGGACACCTCAGAACAAACTCTGCAACATCCTTCTTCATCCCAGGCCACCAATACAAATCTTTCAAATTCCGATACATCTTGGTACTCCCTGGATGCATAGCATACATGGAAGAATGAGCTTCTTCCAGGACTAACTTCCTCAAGTTATCCACATCCGGCACTATCATCCTTCCATTATAACAAGCTACATGATCATCTGAGTCATGGAAACCATCTCTCTTCTCATTTCCATACTCAGATCTGATCTGCTGAACTGCATCATCACCTTGCTGTGCTTCCTTAATCTGCTCCCTTAGGGTAGGTTTAATATGCATCTCAGCCAACAATCTGGCTAACAACGACACCTTCAACTGTACATTGTCTTGCCTTAAAGAGATAAGCATATCTCTCTTAGAGCATACTAAAGAGTTTAGTTGTGCTCTATCCATGGTTGATGTTGCTGATTTCCTACTCAAGGCATCTGCAACAACATTGGCCTTGCCCGGATGGTAATCAATTGTACAATCGTAGTCCTTGATTAACTCCATCCAACGAGGTTGCCTCATGTTAAGCTCGTGCTGAGAGAAGATATACTTAAGGTTCTTGTGGTCTGTGAAAATATGGAATGTCTCTCCATAGAGATAATGTCTCCAGATCTTCAAGGCATGAACCACAACAGCTAACTCCAGATCGTGTGTCGGATAATTCTCCTCGTGTTTCTTAAGCTGTCGGGAAGCAAAAGAAATCACTTGTTTATCCTGCATCAACACACATCCAAGTCCATTCTTGGAAGCATCACAGAAGACTACATATCATTTTCCTTGTTCAGGTAGCACAAGAACAGGTGCACTTGTCAACCTCTCTTTCAACAATTGGAAAGATTGTTGACACTTATTACTCCAAGAAAAAGGAACATCTTTCCGGGTCAACTTGGACAAAGGTAAAGCTATAGAACTAAAGTTCTTAATGAACCTTCGATAATAGCCAGCTAACCCCAAGAAACTTCGAATCTCCGTCGGTGTCTTCGGTTGTTCCCATTGTAGAACATATTCTACCTTTGTAGGGTCAACACGAATTCCCGAGGCAGATATCACATGTCCAAGAAAAGATACCTCCGGTAGCCAGAACTCACACTTGCTAAACTTAGCATACAGCTTATGTTCTCTTAGCAAGGTCAAAGCTTGGCGAAGATGCTGCTCATGCTGTTGAGCATCCTTACTATAGATCAGAATGTCATCTATGAAGACGACAACACATTGATCGAGGAAGGGTCGAAAAACTCTGTTCATGAGTTCCATAAATGCAGCTGGTGCATTGGTTAGTCCAAACGACATAACCGTGAACTCATAGTGACCATACCTTGTCCTAAAGGCAGACTTGGATATGTCACTATCCTTAATACGGAGTTGATGATATCCAGATCTCAAGTCTATCTTTGAAAAGACGGTTGCACCACGCAACTGGTCAAAGAGATCATCAATCCTCGGCAGAGGATACTTATTCTTTATTGTTACTTTATTGAGTTGTATGTAGTCGATGCACAACCGCATTGACCCATCTTTCTTTTTAACAAACAAGACCGGAGCACCCCAAGGTGAAGTGCTCGGTCGGATAAAACCCTTCTCAAGTAACTCTTGGAGCTGTTTCCTTAGTTCTGCCATCTCGGCAGGCACCATCCTATACGGAGTCTGGGCTATGGGTTTCGTATCTGGGGTCAAATTGATTTCAAAATCAATCTCCCGAGGTGGTGGTATGCCAGGAAGTTCTTCAGGAAACACATCCTCGAATTCCCTAACTATGGGAACTTCCACAGGATTGGAACTTTCCTTGGTAACATCTACCACATGGGCTAAGAATGCATAACATCCTTGCCTCAACAACTTATCAGCAACCATAGCTGACACAAGGCAGGTGGGCATAATCTTTCTCTCACCTTGATAGATCCATGTGTTGCTTTCATCAGCAAACACAGCCAACTTGGACTCACAATCCAAGACAACTCTATACCTTTCCAAGGTATCCATCCCGAGGATTATATCAAATCCTTGCATATCAAGTGGTATAAGGTCCACTTGAATGCGATGTTCAGAAAAGAAGAGGATGCAGGGAGAGCATACCTCTTGCAAAACGGCAGACCCACTCAACGGAGTTTCCAACAACAAACTATCTGCCCTATGACTAACAGTCATATTGCAGTTACGGATCACTTTACGAGTGATGAAAGAGTGCGTAGCACCCAGGTCAATCAGAACAGATACAGCACAGGATGTAGACATATCAGAATATAAAAGTTTCATCTGACCTGCCACTACCCGTGGATTGACCACTGCTTCAGGTGGGTTCATAGCATAGAACCTCGCAGTCGCCTGGTGTTGAGGTGGTGCTGATGATCCAGCTTGAGACGCTTGTCCACGTCCTCGAGCTGCTCCTTGATGTTGTCTACTTTGAGATCCCTGTTGATTCTGTCTCGGAGGCTGTGTCACACTGACAGGCCTAGAATGACAATCCTTCATCAAGTGTCCCACCTTACCACAGTTGTAGCAACTCCTCTCCTATTGTTGTGGCCTGGGTGGTCCATTAACTGACACTGATGTAGAACTGTGAGTTCCTTGAATCGGTTGACTCCGTCCTCTACCTCTGCTTGGTGTCCATTGAGTTTGAAAACTCGATCTGGGTGGTGGAGGGTTAGGTGCAGAGAATCTAGGTCTCTTGGATTCCCTAGATGAAGAACCCTGGAACTGTGGATATCTTTTCTGAGTTTGTCTCTTCTCAACCACATATCTCTCTATCCTTCGGACTGACTCAACGAAGGTAGAGAATCTCTCTCGGTTTTCTAAGGCAGACACGGGGGTTGACATATCAGCATTCAAACCCTTCTCAAATCTTCTGATTCTTTCCTCCTCTGTGGCAGCCATGTGCGGACAGAACCGCAGCAACTCCATGAACTTAGCTTCATACTCGCTAATGTTCATCATACCCTGCCTTAGTCTCTCAAACTGAGAGATCTTCTCATCTAGGAAGGTCTTTGGAAAATATCTATTGATAAATTCCCGACGAAACTCTTCCCATGAGAACTCTACTCCAGGTCTCTTCTGCTCTTCCATGTTCCACCAGTGACCAACACTACCTTTGAGAAGATAGACAGCATGTCTAACCTTCTCAGTTTCCGGGATGATAAGAATCCTGAAAGCCTTCTCCAACTCTGTCAACCAAAGGTCAGCATCGGTGGGGTCGGCAGTCCTGAAGTACTCGGTGGCTCCGACACGATGAAGTCGTTCAAACGTCTTACTGATACCTTATGCTTCAGGATGGACAGGTGCCCTAGGTACAGGCATGGGCATCCTGTTGGTTATGTGTGTCATGGCAGTCATAAACTGCCCGAACATCGTCTGTACAACTGGGTTACCCATGTCGGCTGGGTCAAACTGGGGTGGCTCTCTTGGTGACTCAGGTGTAGGCTGTTCTATTTCTGGAACCCTTGCACCGCCTCGAGGTGCACTAGCACTACTCTCCGCCACGTACTCATCATGTGGCTCAGCCATTCTTATGTATCTTCTTCTCCTGAGGAGCAGAAGATTCTATTAGATAAGGAAGGAGTACTAAAGATAGACTCGACATCCTAAGTCCTATGCCTCTGTAGACTCAACTGACCTAGAGCTCTGATACCACTAATTATGGGGCTCTGATCTCCAAACCGCGATATAATATCGATTTAAACTTAGCGGAAGCGATTCGATAAACAGCGGAAGACAAAAATCACGGGAAATTAAAACTTTTCGGGACAAGAGCTTGAATCCATAAAAACTTCTTTCATAACAAGAGATAAACTGTTTACATCTCATGATAATTACTTCTCGAGTAATTAAATACATCAAGATACAAAATCTCAAGAACTCACACAAAAGACTCCAAGACCTGAGAGTACATAGGACACATAGGACTGACTCTAACTACACCACATGGCAGGCTAAATCTCCACCTGAGATTACTGCTGCTCCCGGTGCTGCTGCTGCTGCTGAGATTGGTCACCTGTAGACCGGTTCCTCCGTCTACGACGTCCACCTAAAAAGTTGAAGTCTACGGGGTGAGACAATTTTAAATAATTGTCCCAGCGAGAGTTCTAACTCTCCACCAGAAGCTTTATTATAACATCAGAGAATATCTTAAGCAGTAAAGCTTTCAAAGTATTCAGTAACAGTTGCAACTATATAACAAGAGTTCAACATTTATGAGACATGAAGAAATATAAGCACTATCACAGTGTATCATCAATCAACTAACTCGTAGTTATCTCTAGCAGGTATACTATGTGGTTGATTATGTTTTACAAACAACATTATGCCCTGTGGAGACGAGGCATACCACTCATACTCCAACTGATCGCTGAGAAGTCACATCAGTATCATACATAGGTCATTAAGAGAGCCGGATTCTCATGACCTTCATCTTCCTCAGTCAGTAAGAGGATCACTTGTAGGACATCTTGTATCTCTACTTATTATATCTCACCAGGGTAAACTGGTCCTTCGCTATTTTAGAGTTACCGTGGCGTTCTGTACTCTCTTCGTCATCATGAGTTTTCATGTTTATCTCCACTGATACGGATATCTATGTTTTCTTCGTCATCAGGAGGTTTCATGTTTACCTTCCACTGATGCAGTAGGGTTTAGTAGTGAAGGGTTGACAGATTACACATCTACATGAATCACCTACACTAGGATGTAAGGTTCTACACATCCATATACCCCACATACTCAATAGTATGTGTTCCAGGAGCTCCCTTAGGAAATCCTGTTTCACCATCATTTGATCTCTGACAATGATGGATCTATGATCAGGGCTCTACATTATACTTGATTAGTTAGGTACATTTAGTATTCATTTAATCATCACACATTGTTCTTCAAACAATAACAGTAGCATAACAACTATGAAAGGAGAATACTAAATGTAACAAGCCTAACTCACATCAATCATCATTTCTCATTATACTCATCACCAATCATCTCTGAAGCATGACTTGGTGGTATTCATGGCTCTTACAGCCCATTAACTCATAGGATGCCACTGACAAGGCATCAAGATATTTTACTTATTCATAAAGCCTTTAACATGCTTTTAATGAATACAGTATCATCGTCCATACCTGGATATGATCACCTTCATATCAGGACCTGCATAGTTAGCTCAACTGATAAAGGTAATTTAAAACAAGGAATATACTTCTCACTCTTATCATAAGAGCTAAGTTCTCTGATTCTTATCAATTAGAGTTTAATACTCATAAAGCATGTCATTACCCTTGAATTAGGGTTTACTATTCACATTGAAGTGAATTGAACTCATAACATCATCATGTATGTGGAACATCATCATTGATGCTCTCAGATTGGCTTAAGATTCATCATACATCATAATTAGGGTTTCCATGATCTCACACAGGTGGATCATACCCTAATTATGCACATTCATGTGTATTGAAGGTTCTTTAATTGAGTTTCCACCTAAAAAGGGTACTTTCTATCTCTAGAAGTACTTTCTCTCTCTAGAAGTACTTTCTCTCTCCTCATACTAGTATATGGTGATAACATCACTCTATATCAAGTTGAAATAAGTCATCATGGCTAACATAGCCAAAAACATCACTAACATGTGATTAGGGTTTGATTTGATCAAGGTATTACTCAATTGACCCTTCAAGGGTATTTTGGTAATTCACCCCATTGGTCACCATCATGGTTCAAATCATTAGTCACTTAATCCCTTAATGTCCTAGGTTATCATTAGGGTTTTAAGTTAGAGCATCTTTGAACCATTTACATCTCCAATTGGTTAAGTGAAGTCAATCTTTGAACACCTCAAACGATCTCAACCTTCAACATCCAAACGGTTTGAGACCGTTTGGATGGGTTGACCGTTTGCTTTGGTTGACTTCAAGACCGTGTGACCTTCAAGGTCGTGAGCCCAAACCGAGAGGGGGTGTAGACCATTTAACCATGTTGACTTCAAGACCGAGAGGCCCTACATGGTTTGAGACCGTTTGATGTCTCTCGGTCTTGAGACCGCGAGGCCTCTCACAGTCTTGATACCGCGAGGCCTCTCACGGTCTTGAGACCGTGAGGTCTCAAACAGTCTTGAGACCGTGAGCCCTCAAACGGTCTTGAGACCGTGAGGCTCACATGGTCTCAACCGTTTGGTCCTCCAACAAGGTTCAAGTTTTTCAATTGATTATGTTTATCAATGTTGAAGCCCCCAAAAGGTCAAATCCATGGTAACCACTTATGGATTAAGTCAATTAGGGTTATGTTTAACCAATTGGTCACTCAATTGACCCTCAATTGTTAACCAATTAGGGTTGAAGTCGATTCAATTAAGGTCTATCAATGTTCAGCCATCAACACTCAACAATATGAATCAACTCAAGGTTGAACCCTTCAATTGAGCTCCACTTGGGCCCAAACTTGGCCCAAACGGTCTTGAGATCATGTGGATGAACTCTACACGTTCTTGAGACCGTTTTCCCAAGATTTCATCAAGATCTAATGTGATTTGATAGGGATTGAACCTTGATTGAGTCACAAATCAGTATTTTGATTAATTTGATAACTTATTGCAATTGGACCCTCAATTGATCAAATTACCTTAACCCTAGACCTCAAAACGGTCTTGGGTTGTCACCACACGGTCTTGAGACCGTTTGGATGAGTTCCAAACGGTCTTGAGACCGTTTGCCCATCCAACTTTTGGATTCTAGTGGAAATTCTTCAAGGTTGGATCCATTGAATTGATTATCATATCAATATTTAATTGCAATGTAATTTGGTATTATTGTACCTTCAATTGGTCAACTATTCTTGACCTCAGACCTCCATACGGTCTTGGGTGATTGCCCACACGGTCTTGAGACCGTTTGGTTGATCCCCAAACGGTCTTAAGACCGTTTAGGTCAATCAACCCAAAAACAAATACTCATTATTTTATTGAGATTTCAGTACTGATTTCAATTAGGGTTTGCCCTAGTAATCACCCTTCAACTCTTAGCTCATTTGGAATTAGTCCATCAAATTTGGTGAGTTGTTAATTAAAATTATTTTGAACAGTAATCTCATACGTTCAACGCCTGGTCAACGACCTTACACAGTCTTGAGACCGTTTTCCCAAAAAGGCTATTTCAGACCGTTTGAAAATCAGGAAAAAATTCAATTAAAAAATTGTTGATTAAAAAGGCCATATCTCCCGATTCCTTTGGAGTTAACCTCTCAATTTTTGAGGGTGATTAGTCTACATAAATATATACAGGTTTATTATACGGTCCACGCTCGGTCAACGCTTCTATACGGTCTTGAAGACCGTTTGCCCTCTCTCGGTCTTGAGACCGTTTGCTCACCTCACGGTCTTGAGACCGAGAGAGCAAGTTGGGGAGACCGTTTAATAAAGTGAAAAGCGGTGGATTTTTCTTGGAATTAACGTATTCATCTCCTAGCTCAAGAAAAGCAAGGATTTTCCACGGATTTACTTGCAAATTAGCAAAGGAAAGTAGGGAAGAAGAAGAACTATCATCTACATGCATAATCAAGATGTATATAACAAAGCATGGGTTTAGAGTTATAAAACCCGCCTAAAGCTTGCTTCTTGAGCTCCAAGCTTTCGAGCTCCAAGCTTTAATGGCGTCCTTGAGCTCTCACAGGTTGGCCAAGGTGAAAACCTCCAGGGAAAGTCAAGAAAAGATGGCTAGAAAGATAGAGCCATGAGAGCTAGCCATGAAATTGACCTTGAATTCGAGTTTTAACCATGAATTTAGGCAAGAAGAGGAATCCAAACCTAACTTGCACCCTTGGTCGTCCTCCTTAGCTCCAAGGCAGTCCTTGGTCGTTTTTGGGTGAATAGAATAGTAAGTAAACGAAGGGAAAGTTCCCTTGCTTAGAGAGGTGGAGTGTATATATACTTGGGGTGGGGTTCTAATTATAAGTTCATAATTCTCCATAATTTTAACTAAGTCCCTCCACCCTTCATAGCTCGTCCTCTCTTCTTTCTTTTAAGGACAACTTCCTCTTAAGGTCAAGAATTGAGAGCAAAGAAGATCAGCTTATTACTTAAACATACCCATAAAAGGGCTATTGAACATACACCCTGATTATTCAATCACAAAGGTGTAATTCATAACTTGATTATTCAATTGAGGTGACCTCTTCATCATTTCTTCTCTAAATGATGACAAGAGTCTTAATAGATAAATTAGATTATAAATTTTACAAGTTGCATCCCTTAATTTGGGTAAATTGCATTTTACCCCAAATTAGGGTTTCAAGCACCGGGATTGCTTCCACAGCTGCACCTTGGTGCCCAAGCTTGGGAAATCCCTCTAACTTCAACATAATCACTCTCATGATGTCTCAACATCAGAGAATCATCTTAACATGTGCAATTTGCAAGTTAATCCTTCTAACTGGGTAATTTGCACATAGGTCCCTGTATTACAAAACAATGCTACAACTTTATATAAAAAGGAGCAAAAACTGAAATATATGTTTCTGAGAAACTTAATTACATGCCCAAAGTTAATCACAAGGATTTAATTACATATTTAGGCAAAACACCTAGGGTTAGCTTATAACCCAGGTCAGGGATGTTACAGTATCCATGTATCATTCTCAAGGTGGGTATGTCTGATATACTATTCTCTAACATATATCTGTGTACTTGACTTGATATCATATATCATGACTAATGAGACTCTATCATCAGTCAACACACACTCTAGTCATATGTATTATTGATGTCTATTTTTCTTCCACATTAATATCCGATTAGGGACATGACAAGAACGTATGTACTCTTATCATACATATGATCTCATTATTTAGGTCCTCAACCTGAAGACATATGTCGTTGAGTGACATCATTCTTCAGACATCTATCATGTATGTGTCATCATATCATGAGTGAGACAAACATAATAGATAGAATTACCTTTATCATTATGAAATCAAGTATCATATGCCTCATTGCAATCATCATATGATTGGCTCTCTTGGCATACTATACCAACAGACTCCCACTTGCACTTAGAACCAATTACCCATGAATCATATTCCAAGTGATCTTAACATGTCCATCATGTTTATGCTACACAAGTGCTTTTATAGAGGGTAAGCAATATTTTCTTCAAGTTGGTATATTGCATGTTTCACATCCCCTCACTATACGACAACTCGTATGAGATGGAAGTGCCATAGTATGCTATCTGAAATTCCTTTGCCTAACCAGTAGCTCCGTTGTTGTCATAATATTACTATTGAGTCACCAATGGTTGGAACCTCCCATAAGTTCATCCATATGAACTTCTAGATGCATACAATATCCTTTATCGTGTTCGTAACACTAAGGTACTCGACTTATTATTGTAGAATTAATCAATTGTTTAATGGTAGAACATTTCCAACTAAAAATTCTTATTCCAAGGTCAAACACAATTTTGTCATTTCAGAAGCTTGCATCGGTGTAACTCTTTACACCCAACTCTTCCTTATTACCATAACTAAATAACGAATCCTTTTAGTACTTCACAAGTACACAAAGATGTCCTTCTTGGTATTCCAGTAACTCTTACTGGAGTTTGATAGATTTCCATTCGTCATGTCCAATACATACGAGATAAATGGATATTTATATCATCTTGTCATACAAGATGATGATTTCATATCTTCTTGTCATATCCACTACATACAAGATGATGAGTTGGTATATTATTTTCATGTCCAATACATACAAGATAATTAGTTCATATTTTCTCATCATGTCCAATACATACAAGATAACGAGATGAGTTCATATGTGATAGATTCAATTGCAAATGCATATAGCATCTATCCATATGTTCCTTATTCTTCATAAGAATTGGGACACTTGGCTCTTGAGAGACTAACTCCATGGAACATGGACAGATTTTCTCTCATCATGCTAAACCCTTTCAGCATCTTGCCAATGTATGTTCTCTTTCTTAGGACAAGAAACCCTCTTGATCTATCTATATATATCTTGATTCCTATCACATAGGATGCTTCTCTAAAAACCTTTTAGAATGCACTTCATTTCCAGTTTTTAATATTTGCATTATAAGGATGTTATTCCCCATCAATATGTGGAATATACATATGCTCCCACTAAATTCTTGTAATCACACATTACTTCTTTATTCTGGATCAAGTCAAACTCTTTGACTATCTTGTCAAATAGAAGATCCTAGTTCTGAGGTGCCTGCTTCAATCCAAAGATTGATCTATGCAGCTTTATAGACTTTATTTGCATTATTGGATTTATTAAACTTGTAGGTTGTGTTACATACACATTTTGCACAATATTCCATTTAAGGAATGTAGTTTTAACATCCATATGTCAAATATTATAGTCACATTAAGCTACAATAGCAAGCATTATCCTAATGGATTTATCCTTGGTAACTGCTGAAAAGATTTCATCATGTTCAACACTTTAAACTTGTTGGAAACGCTTTGCAACCAAATTACCCTCCATGTCAGTCTTCTTCTGGAAGACCCAAAAGTATCCTATGGGTTTTACCCCTTCAAGTGGATCAACCAAGGTCATACTTTGTTGATGTACATGGAGTCCATCTTGGATTTCATGGCTTCAAGCCATATCTCAGTTTCTGGCTCTCATTAGCTTCTAGGTAGACTGTTGACTCATCATATGATCAACTCACCGCCTTCTTGTCCATAAGATATCATATATCATTCAAGCTCTAGGCGTGTTCTACCAGAACCATGAGTTCTGTGTGTTACTTATGGAACTTTGAGATTCCACAACATTTTGTGGTTCTCTTTATTCCCAGTGTTAAGCATGTGCCCAAAAGGAAATTTGAAGTTTTAGCTAGTAAGCACACTCTGACTTATCAAGGTGTGATTTCTTCTTTCTGATACACTTCTCATGATACACTATCATTGTGTTTTAGATGGAGTCCATCATGATGCATTATCATGATCTTCCAGAAGGTTCTCAAACTCTTCGTTCATAGTATTTCCATATCGATCATATCGAAATTTAATACTTATACCAAGTTTGTTATGTACTTCACTAGATGTAGTGGGAGAACGATTATTCTATTAAGGATTATACATATTGATGTATATAGACCTTTTAGAATAAATGCTAAAGGTAATCAATAGTACTTCAATATATTTACTGATGACCTCAATAGATATGGTAGTTTGCATTTAATAAAATACAAGCATGAATCTCTTGAAGTGTTCAAGGAGATCGTCATATTACATAATGAATGATATTAGCATGTCTCTATTGGTTCAATAACCAAAATGAATCTAGATAACCATCATATGGATTTCTAGAAATGCAATTCTCATTTATGCACTATAGATGACATCGTATATGCATTCAAGTTTGAGTTATTTATGCCATTCATTATATGTGTCATACACATTTGTCTCTTCAACTATCAAGTATAGTTAGTGAGACATAAGCATTGCCATCAAAGATCGTATCTTTAACATGAAATATCAGTCCATTACATTCTTGTCCATACAAGATGTATGATGATTTCATTGATGGAAGATGTATAATAGCAATTCACAAATTCTATTATATGCCCATGAATATCATATTGTAACTATAATGGTAGAAACTCTTGTTCTGCACAGTGTCTATCTTACTTCTTCTTAGGTCCTGAAGTAGAGCTCTCTATCTCTTTCATCTTTCCAAGATCCTCTATAAAGAGGTTATATCCCTTTCCAATGTCAAATAGGTGACAATGGTGGCACTTTATTTCCTTATCTTTATAAGTTAAAAAGGACATATTCTCTTTTACACTTATCCCTTCTCCATATCTTGAGTGATGAATATTTGGACCTTAGCTTGGTTTCAGAGCACTTCTTGACCTTACTTTAGTCAATGGATTTTACTCTGCTGATCATTATCACATGTTTTATCCTTTCTTCATTCATGCTTTGGCATCAACATGCCAAGCACTTCAGATAGTGGTTTGGCCAAGTTTCTCAACATTTGATAAATTGGCTATATGATTCACACAACGATTTGTAGAATCATATGTTTGGTCAACTCTTGACCTATAATAAATCATTGTTAATTTATATACACAATCATATTGAGCATATGATATTATACTTGATTTCCATATGTATGATTATACTCAAACATCGCTTTGAAGACATTATACCTTTCATGCTTTACATGATTCTTAAGATTTATAACCATCTCAAGAATGTCCATGCTTCAAGATATTTATGCAACTCATAGTTCATATAGCTTAGCATAAGGTTCTTTATGTCTTAGGTATCATTGGCGTACTTCAAGTAAGCATCCAATTTTAGCCTTAGGTGCATTTTGAGTGGTTCAACTGGCTCTGGTCTTTCCAGGACATAGAGCTTTTGTTCACTTGTGAGAACACTTCTCAAAGGTCCTAAACCAGATTCAAAGTTTATCCCGTTTATGAACTGGTCGCAACGATAATGTATTTGTGTTTTTCATTTAGATTCTACAAAAGAATTTTGTAACTTTGTCAAAACATTTTATTAATTTGTTTGATTTGATAAATTTGATGATATTAATTAGGCCTTTAATTAATTATCACTCCCACTATTTTGTTTAAATTGATAACCCTCGTGTATCAATTTGGAAGACTGTAGCGTACAATCTTCTAGTGGACAAGATCCATATTTCATCAAATTATGAGTCAAGTTTAGTTAATCACCCACAACTTGACTATTTAAGTAGGCCATTATGCCAATTGCATCATATGCAACTCTTGGATAGATGCTATGCGCAACTCTTTTCCATAATAATCTTCATGCCTCTGGGCTTGGGCTCTCAAAGTCACCAGTTAAGTCTGACCCAAAAGCCGACACGATAGATATGCAATATTCTTTGTGCAAATCTACATATCTACCATCACACTTCCACGAGATGGATGTCGTACCATGCTTTGTACAAATCTACGCTTGGTCGATCAAGATTTTCACGTGTGCCGCTTATGGAAGGCATATAAGACTTTAATGTTGTATTTGAGGGATTTTATATAAGTACATATATATATCCAATCACCATATATTTATAGTATGTATCATATACAAGCTATAACCACAACAAGACAACATGCAATATTAATAAAAGTGATGATTATGGTCATCCTATTGTTATTCCTTGGAGCCACAAGGAATTACGGTCATCTAAGGTCTACATCATATGCAATCTGCTGTTGATGAAGATCTTTGTGCTTGAACCATTCTGAGTTGATCGGCTCATCCTATGACTAGATTGGCCTGCCTCCTGGTTGGTTGGTTGGTTGGTTGGTCGGTCTGGTCTCTGATGTCTGGACACCTCCAACAAGCGGTTGGGTCATTAGCCGGTCGGTCCAGCTCCTTCGCAATCCTCCTCCATCCTCCAGGCGGTAGGCTCATCTGGTGTTGAGCGTCTTCTTCTTTGATGTAGCAGAAAATAAACTATCCTACTTTTACATTCTCTTGGGAAACGTCAAGTTACATTCGAGGGGAGCAAAGGTATAAGAGAAAGGATCTCGAGTTATCTCGAGTTATATGTGGAATAGAAGGTAGAGGCTCGATATGCAAACTGAGATGCAAACAACCATAACCAAACAAGCACACATAGGGTTTATAGGCCATAACCATGCTACAAATCCACCATCAAAACCATTTTAAGGCGACGTGTATCAACTGCATATATACCATACCGTATCAACTGTGTATCAACTGATGATCTCTTCCAGCCACCAACTGTAGAGGCATCACAAACCTACAATTACTTAACCAGAATACGACTACACCACCAGTTGGCTCTGTGCGCCACCACCAATGTTGCAGGTGTCCCTGCCTTCCCTTGAAACCAACCCCACCACCATTGAACTTGACCTCACCCATTTACTAACTACTACATCATAAGAAGATGGCAGTCTATTGCTTCATACTTGCTGCCTCATGCCTTCCAGTGGGTGAAAGTGGCCCATCGATCCATGATGGAAGCAGTCAATTAAACATGAAACCAGGAACACCAAGTTTGATCATGAATAAGTGATATATTGAGTCAGTAGGGGTATAAGCTACATGTAGGTAAACAAATGAATCTTCTTTCTAATCTAGTTTATTAAGAACTGGGCTATTTCCTGAGATAGTATGGTTAATAATCATGCAAATAGACAACTCAATGAACCTATAGCATGTACGTAGACAAACATACTGGTGAATATAAGAATACTAGTATATATAGGTCTTGTTCAATAATTAATATTTGTAAATTGAAAGTTTATAATTCTATAATGTATAGCAAACGTGTGATAACACGATCTCTAATATGTAATAGGTTATGAATTTTGATAATAATTAGATGTTGGCACACAACATATTAGTATATATGCACTCCCTTTTGTATCATATATGAGCTATCACAAAGTATGAAGTTCTATGGAATTATATTAGTAATATTTTATTTTCAAATGATAGACTAGTTAAGTTTTGCATATGAAACATGAGTGTAATAATAATAAGCTAACCTAGTCGATAAATCAATCTAGTGAATATCATATATGAATTCAATCCTAGATTTTGCGAAAAGGGTGCTATGATTCAATGATATCTCATGTAATACCTAATATCGACATATTTGAATAATGGAACTACATGATACTATGAGAGAGAATGGAATTACAGGACCTAAGCGAACACTCCCAACCACAAATATAATATACCTAGTCATACATTGAATTATATACCTAAAGAGGGATCTAATAAACAAAATGAATGTCAAATGGATCACATATTCATTTAAAGAGATTACCAACCTTAATATGACATTAAGAGATCATCATTAGGATAATAACTATATGCATATAGGCAATTTGAGAATAAATACACATGTTTGAATTGCTTGCACTGACATAAAATAATATACTTCTAGGAGGAAGAGGTGACATAGTGGACCAAGTGCCTCGTTAGAGTTAACTTTGGGACGCATGTATGTACTCCTCCCTATTTATAATTGGGCATTTATATGACACAATTTTCCCATAATGAGGCAACTTTTTGAAATACTTTCTCTTTTTCCATTCTTGAACAAATCATATACTCTCAATTGGACTTATTGTTATCTTTTGAAGTTACTTTTATCATGTTGACTTGGGTTAATGACTCCACCTGCTATTGTGCCTAAATTATGCCATGTATGTTTGTGAAATGTGAATCTTGCCACTCTATTTATGCATGTTAGATAATTTGACTAGTTTAACTATCTTAGACACTTATGTGTAATGATTAGGGCGCCTCTATTTCCTCCCGGGGTGCATCTTTCCGCCTCTTTTTATACATGGGCGCGCTATTTTCGCCCAGGGTGCGCTATTTCCACCCATTTTACTTAGGCCACTGATTCAGTGGTGTTGTGACCCTACCATAGTTTCTTTAGTCAAATATATCCACATGCAAATATTTATGTGATTGGATTGTTGATTATGGCAAGAATTGTGATATTAATTATTCATTTACACTGCCTCATTCTTTTGAAAAATCTTTCTCTTGTTACTTCTCATTGAAACTTACCTAGATTTAATGGACCCCTTTTTTATGGGAACATATTACTTTACTTCTATAATAATTAATGCCCTAGTTAAACTTCTTATGTGCATACTCAGCTTTTGCTGATTCATACCTTGTTTTCCAATTTTCTGGGTGTTCCCTCCACCAAAGTGTAGGTGCCTTACAGGGAGGAGACTCAGGATGATTGTGAGCTAATTGGTGAATATAAGGATAGCTTGAGACAACCTTGTTACCGTCTGCATTTGGGCTTATGTGTATATAGACATAACCTTTTATCTTATGTACTATTCTTAGGGTGAGAAAGTTATGTACATGGAAGAAAATTATAACTTTGTAAATAGTTATGTTTTCCGCTGCTTAAAATATCATGACTCTTTTTTATATCATTGAGTGGGCCCACTATTCAGGTCCCACTCCTTACAAAATGGTATCAGAGATGGTATCAGAGCCTAAGTAGTCGGTAACTAGACTATTTCAAGTTATCCTAGATTGTTCCTTAATAGGTAGGTGACCATGTAGATGTTGTTGTTATACCTAAACCTAAATCGTGTTTACCAATTAGGGTTTCACCCCTATCCAATTGGGTAGTATATATGTATACCAAAGATAGTATGTGGATGATCTAGTTTTGGGTAACTCTTATCAATACTACCCTCTCTTTATAGGTATATATTTCTATAAATAAAGGTTGACTCTACTAGGAAGTAGCCTCTACCTCCTACCTTATGGGAGGAAAATTCATCTATTATAAAGAGTAGGTTGACTTGAACTCACATAATTGTGTATCACCCTAGTACAAGTCATTAAACCTTTTACTTTTGTTATTTTCTAGCATGCTTACAATATGCACATTATGTGGTTGAGCATGCATGGTTACAAACTTAGAGTATTGATATGTGTTTCAAATTTTGATAGTACGTGATGATAGGAACTAGATCCTTTAAGAGTAGTCTTGACTTGCCTATATCATGGAGTTATTCAAACGTAGTTTACTTGTGAATGACATCCAAGGGTTGGATACTATCATAGATAAACTTGTGGTATCTCATAAATGAGGGATTGTTGAAGGAAGATATAAATTCCAAGTAATGATCCTTGGGATTTCATCCATCACATACCCATAAGGTAGGAATGATGCTTATATCCCTTTTCCTATAAAGGAATGATTACATATTTGGATCACATAATTAACTTTGTGCCATGGTAGTTTTCCCCAAGGACATATGGAGACACAATTATGTTTGGAAGCTATAATGGATATTATTTTCCTTGAAACTTCGGAAGTACACCGACACTAAGGTTATGTGAGGTAGGTACATATAGGTTTGATACTTAAAGAGTTGATCACTCTCTCATCACAACTATGCAATTAGTTTACCTGATGTGTGAGATGAGGAGTAATTTGAATATCTAGTTAACCGGGGTTGTAATGACACCATGGGTGTAAACCAACTCAGGAAGTAAAGACCTAATCTCTTCTTATTATTGTTATACGATCTTATTAATATTTTGTGCTTGGGGTGTGATGGCTGAAGTCACAATTAAAAGAATGGTGGAACAACAGAGGTTGTTCCTAGTAGATCCTTCTAGAAGTTAACTGCATACTAGAAGAAACATGTATTCCCTCATTTATAATTTGGATATTCTTGTTGTATTCCTTGATGATATGTGTAGAAAAGCCTCTTTTGTGAAGATGGAGTGACGTTATAGTGATAGTATATGTTATAGGTAGTAGAAAGTGGTCGACTTGGTTCTCGAATTTATTTTGGCACCAATTTTTGGATTCCATCGCAAGAGTTTTTCATCATCAAAAATATTTTTGTTATAATATTATCTGTATGTACAAAATGAAAACGTTTTTTAGATTTCATCAATGGTTTTAAGAACCAAGTCACCATCATATGAAGTTTTGAGAAGTAATTAACCTTTAAGAGAGAAAAAGAAACCTCTATTGGTCGTGATAACCCATAACTCCTAGACTTAGATATAGATATATGATTAAGGATAAGTGTTGGATACATATGATTGAGTATACCTCTGTTGATTAATCTATATAGATGGTTGATTAATAGGATTAACCCTTTAAGTGGTGGAGTCTATACAATTCACTAATTAAGAGTGTAACTTGACTTAAGGTCTACCTTATCTTAATTGAGGATGAAATGAGTAATACTCATGTAATTTCTAGTAATAGTGTCTAACAAGTGTAGCTACTACCTAACTAGGATGATTGTGTAAGCCTTGATAGTTTACCTCCATAACTGTTACTATGATAATAATAAAAATAATGTAATAATATGGATAATAGTAATAATTATTTCTCATACATCCAAAAAAAGAAGAAAAAGTTGATAATATAATTCCTAAATATATATGTTTAGGTTTCTTCTCCTATTCTAGTTAATACGCCATTTTAATGGTTGCGGTCTGAATGATCCCAAAGGAAAACCTAGTTATTGGAAATTGAGCATTCTAAGTTAGATGATAAAAAAAAGAATGAAACAGTAGTAAAACCTAGAGATTTTATGCAAGTAAGCACCATGACAATGATAAGTGAATAGTCAAACCACCATAATAGTGCAAGTAACCATGACTAATAAGATCTTGTTATCCTAATCCTAGGATTTGGTGTTACTTACCTATATAAACATCTAATAGTAGTATAATGGGGACATTAGGTATGGAGCAACATAGCTTCACCTAAAAGTGCAATACAAGGTCGACATGAAATTTCATGTTATGATCAATTACTTAAGTAAATTAGAAATCCATGATTTGGTTAGGAGATATACCTTAGTAAACTATACTATAGTCGAGTGGATTTTGGGGATGAAATCCTCTTTAAGGGGTGGAGTGTTGTAACATACCCAAATCTAGGATCATAACATAATTTTTTCCTAGACTCATTTTTCATTATATTAAGATTATGCTTCCTTTTCCCTAAATTAGAGTGTATTAGGATTAACTAGAGTCCAATAAACCCATGAAATAATTATTCCCTTATATAAAGTTTTAAAATAAATTAATTAATTACTTTGACAAGTAGGATTAATCTTATAAGAACACCATTTAATAGTTTTTCATTCTACTTCAACACTCCATAATAATCTTATGATTAAAATATGTGATCAGTTAAATTAAAAGGACTTATGGTGCCCAAATTGACTTAGTAGGAGTAAGTGCATTAAATGAGTATTTGATATAAAAATAGTGCAAAGGAATGCCTAACATTTTTAAAAGAAGGAAACTAATGCTAAAATTAATGCCATGAATCCTAATTAGCCGTACTTTAAATTACAAGTTGGAGAGATATTGTTTGCATTCCCAATTAAAGTGGTAATGAAAACCTTCATTAAATTAGGTTGTAATATATGTATTTGACTAAACATTTAAGGTGTTTCTTGAACCTGTTCTCCCCAGAATGTAATGCCATGTGTTACTTCTTCCTCTTCAATTGTGTGACCCTAGAGTCAGGTTACGACGGCCACAATGGGACACTAGTCTCCCTCTGCCTCCTCTTCTTCCTCTCTTGTGCTAAACCCTAGTCTCTCCTAGCGGCACCCCTAGCCTCTCCTTGCGGCGCCCATCTAGTGACAGGGAGAAGGTGTGTCGCCTCCTACAGTCATCGACGACCATAAAGGAAGGTATGACCTTCACCATCTACGACATCAACAAATAGTTAACCAACTACGACACCCACTATTCCATGCACCTAGTGAAAAGCCTACAACCCCAAACCTTATGCCCAACAACCATGAAAGCTAAAACCTAGCCACCGTCCCTGTTATAAAGGCCACAACCAACAGTCTGACAACAACGCTAATAGAACTCTAGCTGCCAGAGAAAACTTTGTCTCCTTCATCATCATCAATGCCTCCTACTTCATTTGTCTTCTGAACCTATGCCACGATCTCTTCCTTCCCCCTTTGTCTCTGCTATCACCAATGACAACCAGATTTTAGATCTGATGTGCTAACTGTAGTTCGTAATAGGGTACAAATCGCGATGTAAGCCGTAAACAGTAAAGATTTTACCATAGATACGTTGAGGCGTGCAAAGAGCACTGTCTTTAAGAGTATTTTCGCGGTACTCGATGGTGAGTGCATGTGCGATAGTCTCCTGCGCGGCTACTCTCCCAAGATCCAACAACGTTTGCCGACGTGAAGCGCGCACACGCAGTCACGGCGACGAGCGAAAGGCAACTGATCGTTCTTCCAGTGGACAAACAGCAGGTGAAGAAGAAGAAAGCGAAAGAGATTGTATAATTGTTTCGAACGACAGCGAGGGACAAAGATAAATAGCAAAGAAAGGTGCACGAAGAGTTGTGCTGTGGTTGCAAAACCGGGCCGCCGTTTGGAAGCATCCAAATGAAGAGGTGCATCGAAAATATGCGGCAAATGTCTCTATTTGGTTCAGTGAACCGAAGAGCAAAACTAAGCCGGGGCCGCGTCCGCACAAGGGGCTCCGGGAGGCCGAACTTGCACCCCCCTGCGTGTGGGATGCGACGTGCGCCGACGCACCCGATTAAATGGTTTCCGGACCGGGCCGACCCAAACCCCATTGGCAAGGCCCACCATGCACGTGCGTAGGGCCTATCCCCTTTCATTCCTCAATTGTACTATAGATAAGAGTCCATATATAAGGAGGAGGGAAGTCTCCAACACAAGCAATATGGGACTAAACTTTTGCCTTTTGGTTTGAAATATAGCAAAAGCATAACAATCCCCCACTATTTCAAAACAAAAAAATATTAAACCGAGTTGACCACTGGAAGAACTTAAACAAATGACATGCATAAGCTTTGGTAGAACTGAGTTCTTTGAACTAAAGCATAGAGTAGATGTACATAATCTGTGGAAGATTGGTAGAACTATGTTCTTGAACCAATTCCTCCTTTATCTGATTAGAGGTACATTACTCACATGACATTTATAAAACCAATTACCTTTCTTACAGATTGGCGCCTTTAGGCCATGTGCCTAGTGGGAAAATTCATGAATGCTCTAGAGATCTGCCCAAATTTCAACAGGAGCGGCCCCACTCCGCACTCATATAGTTGGACTTTCATCAAGCATATATTGCAGTATATACACCACCATTAATGGCCATGAAACCCATTAAGAACTATATTCAACTGAATCACTGTAAATTGTTGTTTACATCATAAGAATGAGATACATTTATTACAACACGTTGAGTCCTCTAGTGACTTAGTTTTTCCCATTGAACCTTCTTCCCGGGATCACCGTTCATGAAGGTTGGGTGTCCATCACTTCGGCTTCTGGTACGGGCATAGTCCCATTCTCCTCGATGTATCACTCACTAGTCGTTGACTTAATGTCTTTGTTAGAGGATCGACCAAGTTTAATTCTGACTTAACATAATCCATTGAGATTATGCTATCACATACAAGCTGCCTCACAATATTGTGATGTAGACGAATATGTCTACTTTTCCCAATATAAAGTTTGTTTTTAGCTCTTGCTATGGCAACTTGATTATCACAGTGTATAAACACTAGTAGAGAAGGTTTCTCCCAAATGGGAAGATCCATTAGAACATGTCTTAGCCATTCAGCTTCAATCCCAGCCTTTTCTAAGGCAATAAACTCAGATTCCATAGTGGAACGAGCTATACATGTTTCCTTGGAGGATTTCTAAGACACAACACCTCCACTCATAGTGAAGATGTAACCACTTGTAGATTTCAATTCATCTGAATTAGAAATCCAATTGGCATCACAATATCCTTCTAGTACAGTTGGAGATCCACAAAAAATCAATCCATGATTAATTGTGCCTTTAAGGTATCTTAAAACCCTATGTAGAGCATCCCAATGATCCTTATTAGGATTTTGAGTATATCTACTTAATCTCCCCACTGCATATGCTATATCTGGACGAGTACAGTTCATTAAGTACATCAGGCTTCCAATTACTTGTGCATATTTGACTTGTTGAACACTATTACTTTTATTTTTCTTGAGATTGCAATTAGAATTAAAAGGTGTACTTACCGGCTTACAATCAAACATTGAAAACTTATTGAGAATTTTCTCAACATAGTGTTCTTGGGATAGCATGTTGCAATCATCATTTTTAAGAATTTTAATTCCTAAAATTACATCTGCCTCACCCATATCTTTCATGTCAAAATTAGAAGCCAAGAAGCCTTTTGTACTAATTATTATATCAATATTAGTGCCAAAAATAAGCATGCCATCTACATAGAGACACATTATAACACAACCTTGGTTATCGACTTTAGAATATATACATTTGTCTCCTTCATTTATATGGAATCCATATGATACAACGACCTTATCAAATTTCTCATGCCACTGTTTAGGTGCTTGTTTCAAACCATAGAGAGATTTGATTAGTCTGCATACCATATGTTCTTTTCCCGAAACTACATACCCTTCGGGTTGATCCATATAAATTTCCTCATCTAAATCTCCATTCAATAAAGCAGTTTTAACATCCATTTGGTGTATAATTAATTTCTTAATAGATGCTAAAGCAATTAAAATCCTGATTGAAGAGATTCTAGTATCAGGAGCAAAGGTATCAAAATAGTCAATGTCCTTTTGTTGTTTATATCCCTTGGCAACCAAACGAGCTTTGTATTTATCTACAGTCCCATCTATTTTCAATTTTCTTTTAAATATCCATTTACATCCTATGGGTTTAATACCTGGTGCAAGATCCACTAGTTCCCATGTATGATTAGATAATATAGATTCAATCTCACTATTAATTGATTCCTTCCATAAAGAGGAATCAATTGAATTAATAGCTTCATTGTAAGATTGAGGGTCATTATCCACTATAAAGGAATAGAAATCATCACCAAGATTCTTTTCCTTCCTCATCCTAGTGGATCTTCTAGGTTCTATATCATCCGGTTCTAAAACATCATTAGAATTGGATGTACTTGGGATATTCTCTAAAATTTCATTTGAATGATTAGCTAAGTTTTCTAAGGGAGTTTTCACAGGAAAAATATGCTCAAAAAATTCAGCATTTTAGATTCAACAATTGTATTAGGTTCTACAACATTGTTGCCACTTCTAATAACCAAGAATCTATATGCAACACTATTCTGAGCATAACCTATAAAAACACCATCTAGGGTTCTAGATCCCAATTTTCATTTTTTAGGCTCAGTTAATAAGACTTTAGCTAGACACCCCCACACTTTGAGGTATTTCAAATTAGGAGGATATCCTTTCCATAATTCATGTGGCGTCTTATTTGTCTTCCTACTAGGGATGTAATTTTGAAGAAAACAAGATGACAAAATTGCTTCCCCCCACAAGTTGTTGGGTGCTCCTGAATTGATTAAAATAGAATTCATCATCTCCTTTAGAGTTCTATTTTTACGTTTAGCAATACCATTTGATTGAGGCGAATATGGAGGTGTGTATTCATATATAATACCATTGTTTACACAAAATTCATTAAAGGGAGAACAATCATATTCACCACCCCTATCTGAGCGAAGACGTTTTATTTTCTTATTGAGTTGATTCTCTACTTCTGTTTTATAATTAACAAATATTCCAAAGGCTTCATCCTTTGAATGTAGTAAATTTAATTTTGTATATCTTGAGAAATCATCTACAAAAATAATGTAGAAATGTTTCCTACCACTAGATAGATTTCCTTTTAAATCTCCAAGATCAGTGTGAATTAGATCAATCAATTTAGAATTTCTATGTGAAATTTGAGGACACGATTTCTTGGTAGATTTAGTTTCAGCACATATTTGACATTTATTATTTAAATTAACAACACCATCAATATCCTTTAATAAACCTAAAGATTTCATGCATTGTAACTATTTAAAATTAACATGTCCTAATCTACTGTGCCATACATCAAACGAATCAACGATATAAGCAGAAGGACTTATTTCATTAGCAGAAGAGTTTGGTACATTCAACAGAAAGAGACCATTTGAGCAGTAACCCATGCCTAGGTAGTCCCCAGACTTGGTGAGAATGACCTTGTTTGATTCAAAGGACACTTTCACCCCAAACTTAACAAGTTGAGAAACAGAAATTAAATTAACACCGATATCTGGGATAAACATCACATCTTTGATCAGTAAAAATTTTCCAAAAGTCATCTTGATCATGACATTACCCTTTTCGGTCACAGGAGAAGCAGTTGAGTTGCCCATGACAACCCGGTGTTCCTCCTGTCCTACTTCAGTGTAGGTCACAAAGGCATCTCTATTGCCACTGATGTGGTGACTAGCCCCTGAGTCAATGATCCAATCATTCTGGTGGAATGATCCCATGTTGACAATGTTGACAAATGCCACAAATACATCCTCAGTAACAAGATTGGTTGAAGGTTCCTTTGAATCCACTGCTTGTTTCTTCCTATGCCTGCATTTAGGAGAAGTACGACCAGGTTTGCCACAAACATAGCAAAAAACATTCTTTTTATTAATATCTTTGTTTCCTTTATATTTATTCTTATTTCCTTTCCCTTTCTTATTTTTCCATTTATTTTTAGATTGATTAGTAGAAACTTTATTTTCTTTAACTTCATTATTAACAAAGTTAGCAATACATGACAACTCTTTATTCAGTTCAGATTTTTCTCTAGTACGATTTTGATCTTCAACTCAGATATGTATTATTACATCATCCAGTGACATAGTCATTCTTTTGTGCTTTAAATTATTCTTGTAATGTTTCCAAGAACCATACATTTTTTCAATTAAAGAACCCACAACGAAAGACTCAGGAAGATCAATTTTTTCATTTTTCAAATCATCAAGTAAAATATGAAATTCATGAATTTGAGTTGTTATATCTTTATCTTCAGTCATATGAAAATTTAGAAAATTTACAACAGTAAATTTTTGGATAGAAGCCTCTTCCAGAATATATTTCTTGTTCAGACTTTCCCAAATTTTGGATACAATTTTAATTAGAAAGTAGGCGTCAAATAGTTGATTAGATAATGTACTTAAAATCACATGTCGGGAAATGCGATTTGCTTTTTCCCAATCAACATAATCATTTTCAGGTTTGGGTTCAGTTAAAGCAAACGGCACATTAGAAACTTCTAAAGCAGTAATAATTTTTTCTTTCCAACGCCTATACTGTTGTCCATTAAACTGTTCAATTTTCCAACGCCTATATTGTTGTCCATTAAACAGTAGAAACAGTGATGATTTGGTTATTATTACTTGATGGCGTCACAGGCGTAAAGGGAGTTTCAAAACCTTCCATATTAGTACCCATTAGAGAAACATAATACTCTTAAGATTGTAGTTCGTAATAGGGTACAAACCGCGATGTAAGCCATAAACAGTAAAACTTTTACCAGAGATACGCTGAGGCGTGCAGAGAGCACTGTCCTTAAGAGTATTTCCACGGTACTCGACGACGAGCGCCTGTGCGATAGTCTCCTGCGCGGCTACTCTCCCAGGATCCAACAGCGTTTGCTGACGTGAAGCGCGCACACGCAGTCACGGCGACGAGCGAAAGGCAACTGATCGTTCTTCCAGTGGACAGACATCAGGCGAAGAAGAAGAAAGCGAGAGAGATTGTACAACTGTTTCGAACGACAGCGAGGGACAAAGATAAATAGCAAAGAAAGACGCGCGAAGAGTTGTACTGCAGTTGCAAAACTGGGCCGCCGTTTGGAAGCGTCCAAACGAAGAGGTGCGTCGAAAAGATGCGGCAAATGTCTCTATTTGGTTCAGTGAACCGAAGAGCAAAACTAAGCCAGGGCCGCACAAGGGGCTCTGGGAGGCTGTATTTGCACTCCTCTGCGCGCGGGATGCGACGTGCACCGACGCGCCCGATTAAAGGGTTTCCGGACCGAGCCGGCCCAAACCCCGTTGACAAGGCCCACCATGCGTGTGCGTAGGGTCTATCCCCTTTCATTCCTCAATTGTATTATGGATAAGAGTCCATATATAAGGGGGAAGGAAGTCTCCAACACAAGCAATATGGGAGTAAACTTTTGCCTTTTAGTTTGAAATATAGCAAAAGCATAACAACTTCTTCTCTGCTATCACTAATGACAACCAGATTTTAGATCTGATGTGCTAACCTCACCTCGCCAATAAACAACGACCAGTTTTGATGCCAGTGGTCATGACTCATCACATATACTCTGACACCTCCTCCTTCCTTCACTGTAGATCTACACCTCGCTAGCCACTCGCCGCCTCTAAAGGCCTAAACCTAGCCATCGACAGTTTAATTAGCCTTGGCTTCGACACCCCCACTCTGTACGACATCTCCCCTTTTCAAATGCCACTACCCAACACCATGGCACACCACCTTGATGCCCTGCGACTAGGGAGACTAGTTGCTATTGTCGCCACCACCATAAAGGTCAGATGGTTATCCTGATATCGCATCCATTGCAGTACCTCCCATCCGCAACAGTCTACATTACGAATAGTTCACCAGTGGGCTTGGCATCTCCTGCCTCGCCTGCCTCACCACCTACAAAACCCCGTCGTGGTGCCATCCTCCCCAAACAGACATGCAACGACGACCTATCACCCAGCCTCCATCACGACACCCCTTCCTGGACTAGTAGATCGACCCCTTCTTATATCTACTCCAGTGATAACCAGAACCCGTTGCCACATACCCACACTGCCACCTACTGGAATCCAGCTCTACAGTCATCGCCCTAAATCTATCGAGACCTATTGCAACAACCGCAGCACCATGGCGCCCCTGCCAGCCCTCAATGGTGTTCATCAACCTAGCATACAAGTCATAACCAACCTCTGTCAACCAAATCTGCCACAAGACGCGTCGATCCCACAATCAGCTGTGATGCTCCCACACTCTTGTTCTTCTCGCAGCCACGTCCCTACTACTATGACACCGAAGACTCCATGCTGACCTTCCACTTTTGATCGTCAACTGATGATCTCTTCCGGCCACCAACTGCAGAGGCATCACATACCTGTAATTACTTAACCAGATTGCAACTACGCCACCAGTTGGCTCTGTGTGCCACCACCAATGTTGCAGGTGTCTCTGCCTTCCCTTGAAACCAACCCCACCACCATTGAACTCGACCTCACCCATTTATTACCTGCTGCATACATAAGAAGATGACAGTCTATTGCTTCAGACTTGCTGCCTCATGCCTTCCAGTGGGAGAAAGTGGCCCATCGATCCAAGATGGAAGCAGTCAATTGAACATGAAACGAGGAACACCAAGTTTGAGCATGAAGAATTGATCTATTGAGTCAGTAGGGGCATAAGAGACATGTAGGTAAACAACCAAACCTTCTCTCTAATCTAGTTTATTAAGAACTAAGTTATTACCTGAGATAGTATGGTTAATAATCATACAAATAGACAACGCAATGAACCTATAGTATGTACGTAGACAAACATACTGGTGAATCTAGGAATACTAGTATATATAGGTCTTATTCAATAATTAATATTTGTAAATTGAAAGTCTGTAATTCTATAATGTATAGCAAACACGTGATAACATGATCTCTAATGTGTAATAGGTTATGAATTTGGATAATAATTAGATGTCGGCACACAGCATATTAGTATATATGCACTCCCTTTTGTATCATATATGAGCTATCACAAAGTATGAAGTTCTATGGAATTATATTAGTAATATTTTATTTTCAAATGATAGACTGGTTAAGTTTTGCATATGAAACATGATTGTAATAATAATAAGCTAACCTAGTCGATAAATCAATCTAGTGAATATCATATATGAATTCCATCCTAAATTTTCCTAAAAGGGTGCTCTGATTCAATGATATCTCATGTAATACCTAATATCGACATATTTGACCAATGGAACTACATGATACTACAAGAGAGAATGACATTACAAGACCTAAATTGGAAAAGTGAACACTCCCAACCACACATATAATATACCTAGGCATCCATTGAATTATATACCTAAAGAGGGATCTAATAAACAAAATGGATGTCAAATGGATCATATGTTCATTTAAAGAGATTAACAACTTTATGACATTAAGAGATCAACATTAGGATCAAAACTATATGCATATAGACAATTTGAGAATGAATACACATGTTCAAATTGCTTCCACTGACATAAAATAATATACTTCTAGGAGGAAGTGGTGACATAGTGGACCAAGTGCCTCATTGGAGTTAATTTTTGGATGCATAAGGTATGTACTCCTCCCTATTTATAACTAGGCATTTATATGATAAAATTTCCCATAATGAGGCAACTTTTTGAAATACTTACTCTTGTTCCATTTGTTGAACAAATCATATACTCTCAATTGGACTTATTGCTATCTTCTGAAATTACTTTTATCATGTTGACTTGGGTCAATGACCACACCTGCTATTGTGCCTGAATTATGCGATGTATGTTTGTGAAATGTGAATCGTGCCACTCTTTTATGCATTTTAGATAATTCAACTAGTTTAACTATTGTAGACGCTTATGTATAACCATTAGGGCGTGCCTATTTTTTCCCGGGGTGCGTCTTTCCACCTCTTTTTATATAAGGGTACGCTATTTCCACCTAGGGTGCACTATTTCCACCCATTTTACTTAGGCCATTGACCCAATGGTGTCATGGCCGTACAATAGTTGCTTTAGCCAAATATATCGGCATACAAATATTTATGTGATTGGATTGTTGATTATGGCAAGAATTGTGATATTAATTATTCATTTATACTGCCTCATTCTTTTGAAAAATCTTTCTCTTATTACTTCTCATTGAAACTTACCTAGATTTAATGCCCCCCTTTTGATGGGAACATCTTACTTTACTTCTGTAATAATTAATGCCCTAGTTAAACTTGTTATGTGCATACTCAGCTTTTGCTGATTCATACCTTGTTTTCCTATTTTCTAGGTGTTCCCTCCACCCAAGTGTAGGTGCCTTACATGGAAGATACTCATGATGATCATGAGCTAATTGGTGAATATAAGGATAGCGTTAGATAGCCTTATTACCCTTTGCATATGGGCTTATGTGTATATATATGTAACCTTTTATTTTATGTACCACTCTTAGGGTGAGAAGGTTATGTACATGAAAGAAAATTGTAACTTTGTAAATAGTTATTTTTTCTACTACTTAAAATATCATGGCACTTGTTTATATCATTGAGTGGGCCCACTATTCGGGTCCCACTCCTTATAGTCTTAGCTATTGCACCCTCACGGTATACAGATCATTGCATGGATCAAACTCCCTTAGAACCTACCCGTCTTGGTACTCTAGTCCTTATTCATCTGATTGGACTACAATCACTCTTTCTCATGGGCCAAAAGTGTAAACACATTTGTCCAATAAAAAATATCAAACTTTCAATTTATACCTGACTATAAGAGACGTATGTGACTCAATACATAGTCATTTGTAGTAGTGCAGGGTCGAACATAAGGACAAGGAGAATAATAGAATAAAAATGATGTGGTCTTAGCTTAGTTTAGTTGAATCAAATAGGTGAATTTGATGCCCCAGTTAAGAAATGAGTTTATCTAATCAAGAAATAAATATAAATTGAAAAGAAATAAAGATAAATTGTGAAATGATAATAAAAAGGACTTGGATTGGGTTTCACCAATTAGACCAACCACAACCATGTAAAACCTTCACTCCTATTTTATATATATTATTAACTTGTTTTTCAAACAACCATAAAAGATATGTACTCCTCCCTTCTCTTGAGATTTGGGTAGATTTTTGTAACATCGTACGCCACAACCACAAGATTAAAACAAAACACTATCATCGGATTACCAAAAATCACTAAAAACTAAAACCGATTTCATTTGAAGTACCATAAGCCAAAAACTTAAGACATAAAGATCCATAACCCGCCATTGGTATTATATATTATATAATAGCATGCTTACAACCTACTCCATTACATTTCGGTCACACATGATATCTTCTTGAATTACATAGACATGTACAACTACCAACTATATACAACAAGAGGCATTCATGCCAGAAACTCTAAACAATATCACAACCACTAAACATATAGCACTACCCCCAAGACATGAGTGTATAGGAACAATCTAGGACTTTTACACTAAAAGACAAGAAAAATGTCCACCTTATCAACTACTGGTCTTGCTGCTCCTCCTCCTTAACTACACAGTCACCACCACATCGTGCACGGCCACCTAAGATGTGAAAACCCACAGGGTGAGACCAAATATCCCAGTGAGAGATATAACTCTCCACGAATGCTATTAAAGAACATATGAAGTAACTAAAGAACAGAAGTAAAGCCACATCTATGATAAGCAAATTCAATTATTGATGCAAGCAGGGCAATTATCATTCTCTAAGCAGATCAAGTAACTATAACATAGTGGTGGAACATTTTACAAACTAAGAAGGAATACGTAGAACACGTATATTTTCTACCAACCAAGTTATACAAAACCAAGCAAGGCCTCATCCAATATTTTTGTATTTGATCTTACAAAAGTACCACTACCAATTCCGTATTGGTGCCACACATGGTCAATGGAAGAGCTGAATTCCATGACCTTTCTAACACATCATGGCTAGCATGAGAGTGACACTACAATGTCATATTAGTCAACTTGTACAAGTGACATATAGTCAACAGATGGATCAGTTCATGCATGGTCATACATTTATCAAAAGGGAATTAGCTCACGCATGGCTGTCCCAAAAAGGAGTGGCTCACACATGGCCATCCATATATCACAAGGGAATCAGATCACGCATGGCCGTCCCAAAAAGGAGTGGCTCACGCATGGCCATCCATATCTAATAAGGAAACCAGCTCACGCATGGCCGTTCCATATATCACAACTGTTGGGAAATATGATACAGAGCATGGAGCAGAATTTAAAATTTTATCTACCATATTCCCCATAATCAGTAGATCGTGTCAATAACTATAATGCAGGAAGGAGGGTTTATGGATATACCTGGTCCTAGAACAAGTCCAACAACAATCATCACTATTGTAGATGCGCAAATCTGAATTCTAGTTGCACTGGGACACGTCTGACTATTGTGCCTCCTGGTCTGCACCACAGACTACAACCATGAACATCGTCTTCCTCATCAGCTCCTCTTATCACATACTGCTAGTTGATGTTGTCCTACAAGCGACAAACAACAACTTCCTACCTCTATAGTAGTCCACACGAACTTCCTAGAACTCATATCATCCTACTGGACTAGACACGAAGGAGTTGTCCCTCCTACTGGTGTACTAGTCACCAACTATCTCTCCCACCACAACAACTCTCAGTTGTTCTCTCCCTTGTCTATCCCTCCCTATTCATGTAGGACTTGCCTAGGCTCTCATAGTTACACAACCAGAGAGGACAATAGTTTTCATAGGAACTGATTCTCAGTTGTCTATGTTGTTCTCTGGGAAGCCCCCAACACCCCTCTATTTATAGTAGAGGCCAGGGTCAAGGTTCCCAGTTTCTATCCAATGCGGGATTAATGTACGGGAGTGGAAAGGACCGGAAGAACTCAAAATTTTGCACCAATTCTAAAATTTGCACAACCCGTGACAACCAAAATGGTCATTTGGATCATACAGATGATCGTCTCACACTCTGAGACGATCATTTTGCGGTTCTCACTTGTACACGAATTTGGCAAATCAATTCACATCAATGTTAGACATTGATTTCCTTATGCAACAAGTATTGCTCAAGTGAAATGAATAGTGAAACATCTAGAACCTTCCCTGATCGGGCTGGGCCATCTCGCCCATGTGAGATGGCCATCTCAGGTCACCTAGACGGTTGTTTGATGACCCGAGTCATGCCCGTTTGGCAGGGTCAGTTCGATCCTTAGCCAAATTCAACTCACACTGGCCTGACACCTAGACGCCCATCTCAACTCTTGAGACAGACGTTTGGCACTTCTAGATGGTTGTCTCAACTCTTGAGATGGGCATTTGGTAGTGTTGTCAACCTGTTTGTTTCCTGAATCAGTTTCCTAAACACTTTAGCACTTAATTGAACTATCATTCGAGATCTGAACTCCTCTTCTAGGTCAAGACCTATGTGTGTATAGGTCCCATATTATGTTGGCAGTGAATGTCCATAACAACTTATGACATCACAAGAAAAGAGTGGTGCCTAGTTGCATGTCATTGCTACCCAAGTAAATGGAAAAGTTGGGGAACAACTTCAACCTACAATCTATGTATGGTGTTGAAGTGTTTGTATAGTTCCTTTGTCACTAATGTCCAGATTGAACTAGAGGCATGGATCAGTCACCCTCATTATTATTCAATCTTGTTTCTTGAACCAAGAGAAGACTATCTAAGATATATGTAAGATCAATATCACATATTGACTCACATGTGTGTGGCCATGCTTTTCTCAGTCTCGCTAATCAAGAGGCCTAGGACATCACACTCCAGTAAGAGGGACAAATCCCATGTATATCACTCACATTCAATCCCCATCTATCAAAGCCACCCAATCATCACCGTTATAACAACCCATGTTTCAAGACTTCATTTGATGATGTCAAAGTGTACCCAATGACATGTGTTGAGTGCAGTGAGTTCAGGTCTAAGAACCACAAACACCACTGTCACTATGAGAGATGGCTATGACCTCCATGAAGATGGCTTCCATGTGTCAGTCTCACAGTGGGTATGTTCGGTACATTGTTCTCTAACATGTATCTGTGTGATTGGTTTGATATCACCATATCATGATCAATAAAACTCAGTCATCAACCAACTCACACTCTGATCTTATGTGTTATTGCTGTCTATCAACCTTCCATAATAACATCCGATCAGGGACATAATGAGAATGTAAATATGTACTCTTAACATCTGTATGATCTCATTTCTTCCAAGTCACATACTTGAAGACGTACGTCTTTGATTAATATTATTCTCTAGACATTTATAATGTTACACCATTATCTCATAGCTGAATTAAATACAATAATTTGGAAGCTTGCCTTTTATTAATAATCAAATCAGTTTTACATGATATGCCATTACAATCATCACATTATTTGCTCTATGGGCATACATAACCAACAAACTCCCACTTGCACTTAGAGCCAATTGCCCACAAATCTTATTCGAAGGGACCTTACATGACCATCATGCTTTTGTTGTGAAAGTGCTTTTTTCAAGGGATCAAAAACGTTGCTTTCAGTTGGCACTTTACAAATATTTACATCTCCTTGCTGCACGATCTCTTGTATGATATGCAACTGCCTTTATATATGCTTTGAGCACTGATGTGATCTGGGTTCCTTAGCTTGCGCAATAGCTCCATTATTGTCACAATATAGCTCGATTGCATTGTTGATGCTTGGATCGACCCCAAGTTCTGTGATGAACTTCTTGATCCATACAGCCTCCTTTGCCACACTTGATGCAGCAATATACTCGGCCTCTGTTGTAGAATCAACAAATGTTTCTTGCTTGGAACTCTTCTAGCTCACAACTCCATTGTTAAGGAAGAACACAAATGTGAATTGTGACTTATAATCATCTTGATCAGTCTGGAAGCTTGCATCAATGTAACTTTTTACCACCAACTCTTCCTCTTCACCGTAGACCAAGAATTGCTCCTTAGTCCTTCTCAAGTACTTGAGGATGTTCTTTATGGATATCCAGTGAGTATCACCTGAATCTCACTGATATCTGCTCATCATGCTCAAAACATACGAGACGTCTAGATGGGTACACAACATTGCATACATGATTGATCCAATTGCTGAGGCATATGGGATCTCACTCATGTGTTCCCTTTCTTCACAAGAACTAGGACATTGAGCTCTAGAGATGGGGACACCATGGCATGCAAGTAGGTTTCCTCTGTTTGAGTTCTTAATGCAGAACTGCTCCAACACTTTGTCAATGTATGTGCTCTGACTTAGTTTGAGAAGTCTTTTAGATCTATCTCAATAGATCTTTATCCCCAATATGTAGGATGTTTCTCCCAAGTCTTTCATAGAGAATGTATTTTCAAGACATACCTTTACCTTTTGTAAAGTAGGATTTTCATTCCCCATTAATTGTATGTCATCTACATACAATATGAGGAATGTCACTATGCTCCCACTGACCTTGTTGTACACACAAGGTTCATCTTCATTTTGAGCGAAGCCAAACCCTTTGACTGTCTCATCAAAATGAAGATTCCAGCTCTGAGATGCTTGCTTCAATCCATAGATTAACCTTTGTAGCTTACAGACTCTGATGGAAAACTTCGAATCTATAAACCCCTCAGGTTGTGTCATATACACATCCTCTACAAGATTCTCATTAAGGAATGTGGTTTTAACATCCATTTTCCAAAACTCATAGTCATGATAAGCTGCAACAACAAGCATGATCCTGATGGATTTAACCATGGCCACTGAAGAAAAAGTTTCATCATAGTCAACACCTTGAACTTGTCTGAAACCCTTTGAAACCAATCTGCCCTTATAGGTTTGTACCTTACCATCCATGTTGATCTTCTTCTTGAAGACCCACTTGCACCCTATGGGTTTTACCCCTTCTGGTGGATCTACCAAAGTCCATACTTTGTTGGTATACATGGATTCCATCTCGGGTCTCATGGCCTCAAGACATTTCTCAAATTCGGGTCCCTCAATAGCATCTTTATAGATAATTGGCTCATTATATATGACCAATTCACTGCCTTCATGAGTCATAAGATATCCAAATCTCTCAGGTTCAAGGCATTTCCTATTAGATCTATGATAAGCCTTAAACGTGAGTCCAAAAATGGAGACATGTCTAGGTCATTAGACTTTAATAATTTATAATACCTGAATGTTTAAGACTCTTGCAACTAGCACAGGGTCGGAGTAGTTCATGGTCGAACACAAGGACGGGGATAATAGTGCTTCAGAACCCAAGATTTACTTATCTAAGCACGTCAGAGAGTCAAGGGATTAAGGTTTGTTGTAGCGAAAAAGAATCACAAAGAATTAAACTAAAACCTATCTCCAAGGGGAGTTACCAAAAAGATTAAGGCTTTGGGTATTTTGGGTTTTAGCAATTTTTATGGTAGTTTTTACATATAGGAAACTGAGGAGATAGAACTATCTTCAGAGTATAACACGAAGAAAGAAAACTTAATCGTAACAAGCAACAACAACCTACATCCAATATCTTCTTCTCTCAAAGAAAATGCCAACAAACCATGCACTGGGTTCCTTCTCTCAAAGGTACCAGGCATGGGCTCGCACGTAAAGATAAACCGGACACAACTCTTGTTCCGGGTACTCTCGTACACCTGAATCAGACCAAGCTCTAGAAGTTTACAACATCCTTCTCTCGAAGGAGTCAAAATAAGAAACATGATCTGATAACTAGTCAAAATCGTGAATCAGAAAGAAGAAACTAGAACTTAGATGCCAGAGTGAAATCATCCAACGAAATAAATCCATACATAGAATGATATGAGGTAAACTCCACAGATTCCAATAATCATAAAGAAGCATAATGGTTTAGTTACAATGTTGTAATAATCAAAGGAAAGTAAATTTTGTAAAGGGAAGATAAGTATCAATCTCCTTAATTTAGGAGATCTAAGTACACAACAACTGACGCCTAAGATAATGCTAACCTGGTACCGGGTAGAGGCCCTATCGGGATACGACCATGTCGGGTCACTGACCGTGTCAAGCCATGGACCGTGATGGGTAAGGGTCGTATTGGGACAAGACCTCCACCTGATACGGTCATGTCGGGTTGCTGGCCGTGTTGGGCTGCAACCATGATAGGTATAGACCGTATCGGGTTGGGTACTATATCGGGTTAGGATACATATTGGGTTAACATTATCTTAAGGCTCTTGGGTTCTTTGTGTTGGGTATAGGTGGGCAAGCCGTCTTGGGTTGAAGCCCAGATAGGAACCCGACATGCTTGAAGTGGCCTTGAGGATCATATTATGTTGCTTGCTGCTATCGGAATGGTCTCTAAGTGAAATCCTCCCATCTCTCTTGGGATGGAGGTGTGCTCACCTAGTTATCGCCCGATAGGCTCCTTGGGACTCGACGCACTAGCTCCTTTACTCTAGGGACTAGCTCTAGCAGGGTCTGGCCCATCCCATCATAGGCTTGTAGCTACTATTTATAGGCAGTAAGTTGATGTGAGTTTTAGCTTTTATTGGCCCACATGTCTTTCATCTGTGGCTCCATTACCGAGGCTTTAAGAGGGCCAATATGGTTGCCTCCTGTCATGCGTGTCAGGATGGGAGAGTGCTGGGCAGCGGGCATATCGTGTACATCTATGGTGGGTTGGAGCCTTGTTGGGTTGCAGCGTCGAGGGGTGGCCATGTCAGGTAACAACCTCGTCGGTTTGTGAACCGTGACGAGTTAGGCACCATATCGGGTAGAGGGCCACAACGGGTTGAGACTCCTATATGACACATCTGTGTTGGGTTGCTATCATAGCGGGTAGCGACCATGACGGGTAAGAGGAGCATGTCGGCCTCAGATGCTGGTGAGCTACTAGACTGGAATGTGGACTTCGTTGTTGATGGGCCTGATGGGCCCATTGGTGCTTCTTTTCTTGTGGAAAAATAGGAAAAGCCCTATAAAAGATGGGAAATATTGTCAGGGACGTAGTGGGCATGATTCTTCATAGTAAATAGAATAAAATAGAGAGGAAGTCAAGTTTGGAAGCTATTTTGACAATAAAATATAATTTCTAGCAGCCATAAAGTGGGTGTTATCACCCCCCAAACTTAGCAATTTGATTGTCCTCAATCAATCTGTACTTATTTTAAAACATTTGTTTGTGGTAATTATTTAAAAGCCAGGTGTAGTCTTCGGACAAAGGTTAAGTAGATTTTGGAATGTCCTGAGGAAAATTATGTCTGACCATGAACAATGGACTTTTTCTTACCTTATTAAATAAAAATTTCTCCCCAGCTTTTGTGAGACTTTGGTGCGTGATGTTGAAGTTAGCTTTCACACCAAACTTTTTTTTTTGAATCATGGGGGTAAAAAGTGGGATTTTCAGGAAGGCTTAAGGCTTTTGGGTTTTTCTTGCTTCTCATTGGTCCATCCAGGTATGGGTCTGTTAACGATCAAGTGGTCCCTACAGCCCAAGCCAGTTGGCTTTGGAGCAGTGATTTTACATCCAACATACCACTACCCCAGATCTACCATGTCTAAAGATGGGTACCTTTGGGAAGACAAGTGTTTTTTTTGGCACAACTCGCATGCTTTTATTCGCTCTCATAAGGCTTTTCTCTCTTTTGGGATTTTGATGGGTGGGGAAAAGGGAGTTTGCTGTTTGGGAAGCTTTTTCCTTCTCATGGACATCTCTTAGCTGGAAGGAGATTATTTTTCAAAGTTGGCATAGAAATGTTATAGTCTTTGTTGTTTAAGATTACGTTTTCAAGAGAGCATAGCAGAAATGTACACAACCTTAGGCGTGGAGAGAACAAACTGGAAGTTGTACCAAGTATTTAAGATAAAGTGATTTTCACAAGTTTGAAAAATAGGCAGTGTGTATATATTGCTTACTACCAAACATTTATATACAGTGTATACATGGAGTATGATGAAGGAAGGAAAGGAAAGGAGGAAAAAAAATTTAGAATACCTTCCTCACTGATGCTATGAAGTCCCCCCAAACTTATCCCACACTTTGTCCCAGAGTAGTGAGATGAATAGGAAAGAATAGTCATAGATTAGTGAGGGTTCAGCGGATGTGTGTGCCTTCAGTAGATAGGAGATCCATGACATATTCTCCTCGTTGGATGTGGTAGTCAAGGTCATGGAGCTTCTCTGGTGCCTTCCTCAGTGCTGCTACACAGGATATCCAGTGGAGCATGTATACTCCGTAGTCATTTGATAGAGGGGCTTGCTATGGACTACGATGGTAGAAATGAAAATCGTGTCAGGTTGCCGCCAAATCTTCAAGATATGGATTTATCATGGCCACCACCTCGGTGTAGTATTTTATTACTAGTCGTTTGAGGAGTGTTTCCGGTGCAATAGCATACTCCATTGGCCAGCCATTATTGGCATTCGAGCTGTTGTAGAAGATACCAACACGAGTGTTGGTGTATAGCATGATAAGTGTCCTGTGATTGTAATGCAGCATAGGAAGGAACATTAAGCATGGCAGACGCTCCTAGATTTGTTGCTGAAATAGCTGGTGTGCCCCTGTTTCATCGGTTAGGCATAGGTCATTGAACAACATCGGATGGGCGATGTAGGGTTGTCCAATCTTCTTTTGTAAGATAGGGATGTAAGCTAATGCCACCGTCATAGCTAGACATCCACCAGCCTTGACTAGATACTGTAGGTCATCCAGGGGGACCACTACAATATCCTTCTTATAGATAACATATGCAGTGTTAGAATTAGCAAGATGTAGGAGTATATGATTGACCTACGGGTTGCTGAGATATAGAGTTGCAGGTTGAACGATCAAAGTTGCTGATGACAGAGTTTGAGATAACAGGCGAAACAGAAGTGCCTTCATTGACGAGCAGGGCTTACAAGTTCTCTAGATGCTTGCCTGGCCTGTTGACATCAGGAGAGTCCTCAGCCTCTTTTCTTGGAGGACTATTGGGTAGAGAGGAGTGCGAATCAGAATTAGTCTCCAACAGATCCTCAGGGAGTTCTAGATCTAAGAAATAATGCTTACCCTTTATCAGAAGCAGCACATAGATGCTTCTGAGGTGATAGAAGTTTGTGTCCTAGAGCTTCAATATATATCTGAAAATATTCAGAAGTTCCATGGTGTGAAATATGATGAAAGCGCTATTGTCACTTCCCGAGTCTTGCTGAACTGGGAAGTCCCTTATTGCATAGAAATTCCAAATGCTGTTGTGGCGTTGGACGCCTTATTTAATGACCCGATGAAGGTAGAGAGGCATAAGCTTCAGGTCTCGATCTTCTGGACGAACGAAGGCCTAATCTAGGTGGGGGACCTCCGCAGCACAACAGTTGAATAATGTGACGTCGTGGGAGCGAAGGTCGACCACGAAGAGAAACTAGTGCTTCCTTGTTGGTATGTATGCCCTGAGAGCCAATCATGTGATGATTGGTGGGATACATTAAGATTGATTTGATAAACATCAAAGGCAAGCTTCCAATTCTTTCTGGTTCAGTCATATGAGATAGTGATAGAACAGATTGAATGTCTAAAGAATGACAGAACTCAATGACGTATGCTTTCAGGTTAAGGACCTGAACGATGAGATCATACGGATGCTAAGAGTTTGTACATTCTTGTTATGTCCCTAGTCGGATGTCATTGTGGAAGGTAGATAGACAGCATTGACACACAAGACTAGATTGTGGTGTTGGTTGATGACAGAATCTCATTAGTCATGATATAGAGATATCAAACCAAACACATAGGTACTTGTTAGAGAACAAGTGTACCGGACAGACCCACCGTGAGTTTGACACATGGAAGCATGAGATGGTAGTCACAGTCAGTACTCACAGTGATGGTGGTGAGTGTGATTCTTAGACCTGAAATCACTGCACTCAACACATGTCGTTGGGCACACTTTGACATCATCAAACACAGTCCTGAAACATGGGTTGTTATAAAGGTGATGATTGGGTGGCTTTGACACATGGGGCTTTTGAGGGGTGAGTGATAGATATGGGATTTGTCCCTCCTGAGGGAGTTTGATATCCATGGCCACTTGATGAGTAGGATTGAGAAAGGCGTGCACGCATGTGTGAATCAGTATATGATACTGATGTCATACATATCTCTTCCAGTCTACTCTGAGATCAAGGAAGTGAATGAACGTTGACAGGATGACTGTTCCATGCCTCGAGTTCATTCGGGATATCAGTGACAAAGGAATTATACATTCACTGTAACACCATTCACGGATTGTAGGATGAAAGTTGTTCTCCAACTTTCTACTTTCACTTGGGTAGCACTGATGTGTGACTAGACACCGCTCTTTGCTTGTGAAGTCATAAGTGTTATGGACTTTCACTGCCAACGTGAAATGGACCTGCAGGGTCACACACATAGGATTTAACCTGGAACAGGAGTTTTGTCCACAAAGCAATGTTTAGATTGATTACTAAAGGAGTTTAGTAGTTCAATTAAACACTCAATCAGTCGATAGCTCAATATCGTATGGTTCAAGGTGTTGGAACATTGATTGGAGTATCGGATTGATTGAAATCGCAATTGACTGATTTTTCCCAACCTGTGCTCCCAACCGATCGGTTCATGTGATGAACTGGTCGGCTAAGGTTGCTGAACCGGTCGGCTGGAGTGTCCAGCCGATCGGCTCATGCCCAGGTTGAAACGACCGGTTCAAGGGTTGAATTGATCGGCTCAACTGATGCAACCGACCAGTTGGGAAAAGTCATGTCGGCAAGAATTTTCCTTTGGTTTCAAATTGCCCAATTCGGTTGGGAATAATATTGGTATTCGATACCAATTGGGAAAGAAACAAGGAAAGTCTTTTTGAGCCGGATTAGGACCATGAACCGATCGGTTCAGGGCACCAACCGATCGGTTGGAGTGCCCCAAACGATCGGCTCAGGTCCAACCGATCGGCTCAATGGCCGAACCGATCGGTTCAGTTGTGAACCGATCATTTCAAGTTGCGAACCGGTTGCTTTTTGTGGAAAATTCTCAAACCCTTCTACTCCTGCTTTAGTCCCGCATTGCCCGGGATGGAGAACCCTGTCCCATGACTCTCCTATATATATAGGGGTATTGGGGGCTTCTCAAAGTACAGCTCAGTGCAACCAGTTGCTCTGCAAGTTGTCGTTCTCTCTGGTTTTGGTAACCGTGAGAGAGCCCGAGCAAGTGCTTCCCGCAAAAGGGAGGTGCAGCAAGGGAAGGATAACTGCAGTTGCAACAGGAGGTAGGAGAGCGTGTTGGCGACCAGTACGTCAACAGGAGGGTGCGACTCCTTCCACTTCCTTGTGGGACAAGGAGTGTGGAGTTCCAGGTGGTCTGTGTGGACTACTACAGAGGCGGAAGGACACTGCCGCTTAGGAGGACAACTGTCATCCGACAGTCCAGTTCGAGTAGGATTTGTCAGTCCCGGTGTGACCAGGAGCTGCACAGACACCGTCGAAGTCCGGAGTTGAAGACCGCGCATTGCGCGAGGTATTGTCGCCGAGCAAGCCTCGGGACAAGGTATGATTCCACAAACCATCCTTTCCTATTATATAGACGTTGATGCGTTTCCTCGGTATGGGTTGGGGGAGAATTTTTTTTGTTTCCGCTGCCTTCTCTGTCTCCCCTAAAAACCCTACAGTGGTATCAGAGCCACGTCAACTGTTCTATGTTTTAGGAATATCGATATGATCGATTTTGGTTTATCGCCTTTATTTATTGCATACGATGCGAATAATATCGGCTTTATGCATGTCCAATCCTAAATCCACAAATCCCTAAATTACATATATGATATGTATTATTAATGCACTCGATATGCGTCGCCCTTAAACGAGTTTTGTGGTGGATGTGTGTAGCGTGATTATGGCCTATAAACCCATATCTGTGTGTGGTTGTTTGTGGTTGCTTGCATCTCGGTCTGCGCACCGATCTTCCCTCTCTTATTTCTGATGTAACTCAAAATAATTCGAGATTCTTTCCTGCCTTTGCTCCCCCCGAATGTAAATCGGGGTTTCTCTTTTAAAGCAATGTAATTAATAGAATAGGATTTTATTTCCTGCTATGTCAAAGACCGACGGACATCAAGACGACTGCTCAGACAATCGGTTCAAGGAGTGAACCGATCGGTTGACCTTCCAGACGGTCGGTTCAAGGAGTGAACCGATCAGTTGATGACCGGTTCGAGGAGCGAGACGAGCGGGTGGCGGACATGACGAGATGCACGACGACCAGGCGAACCGATCAGTTGGAGGAGCCAACCGATCGGCTGGTGGCACCCAGACGATTGGCTGGAGAGTACAGATCATTCATGTGATGAGTTGATCAACTCGAAAGGCAAGACACAGAGTTCATCTTGTACAGGTTGCATGTGATGTTGACCTAGATGACCGTGATTCCTCTTGGCTCGAGGAATCACATTAGGATGGCCATAATCATCGCTTTTATCGTTTTGTGCATGTTTTCTGTGGGATATAGCATGTATATGATACGTACTATGTATTGTGGTGATTGGATATGTATATGTATATAAAACCAAATCCCTCATTAAAATATTAAGTTTTAGATGCCTTCCAAATGCGACACACGTGAAAAGCTTGATCGACCAAGTGTGGGCACGCCCAAGCGTGGTGCACCGTCTATCTCGTGGAAGCGTGAAGGATGAATGTGTGGGTCTGCCCAAGCAGGGTGCATATTCATCGTGTTTGCTTTGGGTTGGACTTAACAAGGTGACCTAGATAGGATCTAGCACCTTGAGGCATGGAGATGATCATTGCAAGGAGTTGTATATGACATCTTATCAAGAGTTGCATATGATGCAATTGGCAAAAGTTGCCTACCTGAGAGATCTATGTTGTGGGTGACAGCCCTAGCTGGTCCATGACTTAGAGGATTTCAGGATCTTGCCCACTAGAAGGTTGTACGCTGCAATCTTCCGAATTGATGGTGAGGGCTATCAATTTGAAGTAAAATAGTGGGAGCGATAATTAATTAAAGGCCTAATTATATCGTCAAACTTTCAAATCAATCAAATAAGTCAAAAATGAGTTTTGGACTAAAATTGCATATTTTCCTTTTGTAGTACAAATGGCAACAAACAACAACAACTTTTCTTTGCGACCGGTCCTTGACAAGGACAAACTAAATGGGACAAACTTCCACGACTGGTATCGGACATTGAGAATTGTTCTCACTCAAGAGCGTAAGCTCTATGTCCTGGATACTCCAATTCCAGAGGAACCCGCTCCTAATGCACCAAGGACAGAAAGGGATGCTTACAAGAAGCATTCTGATGATGCCATTGATGCAAAGTGCTTGATGCTATGTTCAATGAACCATGAGTTGCAGAGGCAACATGAAAACATGGGTGTCATAGAGATGATTCTGCATCTCAGGAACATGTATGAAGATCAGGCACGGCAAGAGAGGTACAATGTTTATAGGGCATTGTTCAAGTGCGTCATGACAGAAGGAGATCCAGTTGGTCCTCACACACTCAAGATGATTGGGTATGTGGAGAACCTGTAGAGACTGGGATTTCCACTGAGCCAAGAATTGGCTACTGACGTGATACTGCAATCGTTGCCAGAATCTTACAGTCAGTTTGTGATGAACTACAACATGAACAACTTTGATAGGCCACTGTCAGAGTTGTTGGGCATGTTGAGGACAGCCGAGTTACAAATGAAGAAGGACAAGCCTAAGTCCGTGATGGTGATCACGAGCAAGAAAGGCAAGTCCAAGCGCAAGGGCAAGGGCAAAGCTAAGAAAGGTTCTGAAGCTAGCCAGGAGTCCAAGCCATCTTCAGCTCTCAAGGCCAAGGGAGGCGTGACCAAGAAAGGAAATTGCCACCATTGTCAAAAGCCAGGACATTGGAAAAGGAATTGTCCTCTCTACCTGGAAGAACAAAAGAAGAAGGAGGCGACTGAAACCTCTACTTAAAGGTGTCATGAAAGTAAACTTGTAACACTTTTGAGATATATGATATCAAGATGTAAAGTGTAAAGCATTCTTACTTGGGGCAAGTGTTGCCTTAATAGATAGGAATACTTTAGTTTATTTTCAGCCAATAAGGCATGTAATACAGTTATGAACTGTTATTTCATACTTGCCAATAGAAAGAAACACTTTATTTTTGCATATTGTATGACAATGATGGCAATTAATAAAGAGATGTTTCAATTTATAAAGATGTGGTCTTTATGGCAATGCCTTATTTATCTTATGATATTTGATATGCATAAGATAAGACGATACCTAAAAGTTATAGATAACTCAAACAATTTAATTAGCAATAATCATGAGAAATTCATTTCTAGTTTCCATGTGATGGATAAATCTAGACTCTTTTGGTTATAGAACCAGTAAGAGACATGAATATCTTGGACATGATTAATCAATCTTCACTAATGTAGTGGGAGAGTGATTATCCTATTAGGTATAATACATGTGATGTATTTACATACCTATTGGAATAAATGCTAATACTTCAAATGGTGTTTAGAGAAATACCAATATGAATATCTTGAAGTGTTCAAGATTATCACAAATGAAGTACAAATTTGGTAAAGTATTAATTCTTGATGAGATCAATGAATGAAATACTTGGACCAAATGTTTGAGATCCTTATCAGTGATTATGATAGTGTATCATAGTGAACTCATGATTAAGGCATGGTGATGTCTGAATCAAGAAGGAATCATACTCTAAGGAGTTAGAGAATGATTATCAAATAACTGAATTCTTCTTAATAAAAGAATACCCCATACTAATAAAAAAAATTAAGAATCACAAGGGTTGTGAGTTCTTATATCTTTAACAGATACACCTCAATCATCTATGTGATGAGTTGTTCATGTGATGAGTCAACTATCAAGATGAATATGAGGAACCGAATCTTGAGTTATGGTTTATAACCATTACATCCTAAATGACTTCCATGTGAACCATAAGGTATGACCTTGATGGTAGCACTCATTGGATCATATCCATAAGTGCAAATAAGTCTTAAGTGTTAAGACACATGGATAACATTTTGACAAGGATGATGCTTGTTGATTGCAACTTAATGACTAAGACATTTGGCATATGGATACTAAAACCGCATTCCTATGAGGAATAAAAACAGGATGTGTACGTGACACAACCTATAAGGTTTATGAATCCACTAATGCAAATGAAGTCTATAAGTTACAATGGACTAATCAATGTGATTGATTGAGTACAAGCAACTCAAAATTGGATCTTTATTTTGATAATATAGTCAAAGGGTTTGACTGATATGTCAAAGATAAAGAAGTGATCTGTGATTTAGTGGGAGCGTATTCACATTCCACATATTGATGTGAAATGGAATTGTTCTAGAATGGAAATCCAAAAGTGGAAATTATCTTTAAGGAAGATAGAGATGTTTCCTATGTGATAGGAATAGAGATCTATAAAGATAGTTCTCGGAAAATCTCTTGACCTGGAAAGAGAAAGCATACATTGGCAATCTGTACTGAAGTGTTCAGTATGCACAGATTCAGTGGGAGAAAACTTGTCCATGTTACATGGATATTAGTATCCCAAGGCCAAGTGTCCAATTCTTATGAAGAATGGGAACACTAAGAATAGATATGGATCTATCATGTATGTAATCATCCCATTATCTTGCATGTATGACATGGCAAGAATAAAATGCATTCATCATCTTGTATGTAGGACATGGCAATATGATGTGCTCATCCTGATAACTCGTATGTAGGACATGACGAGTGGATGTCTGTCTACTTCCAGTAAGGGTTACTGGAATACCATGAGAACTTGATAAGTGCTTGTGAAGCACTAGTTCTATGGAGAAGAGTTCGATGTAAAGAGTTACATTGATGCGAACTTCTGAAAGGACATAAAATTAATCGCAATATATATACATGATATGTATAAAAGTAAATGTTTGTTGATAATTGGAAGTGTTCCAATAAAGCCATTTAAAAGGGAAAAGCTGAGTATCTATGTGTTAGTGAACAGCAGTGGATATTATATGGAACTGAAAGTTCATGAGATGAACTTATATTCCACTCATTGATGACAAGTCTGGAATCCTTGATCATGCAATGTGGCTAAAGGTTAGCAAATGGAATGCTAGATCACATATTACGGCAACTCCATCTCATACGTGTGACGTACAGTGAAGAGATGAGAGACATGCAATTTATACTGACTTTGGCAAGGTGTTGCCATTACTCACTATGTTCGCACTAAGAGCACAGTAACATGTGTGACATGTTTAAAGATCACTATGAATATGATTCATGGGTGATTGGCTCGCAGTGCAAGTGGGAGTCTGTTGGTATGTATGCCCTGAGAGCCAATCATGTGATGATTGGTGGGATACATTAAGATTGATTTGATAAACATCAAAGGCAAGCTTCCAATTCTTTCTGGTTCAGTCATATGAGATAGTGATAGAACAGATTGAATGTCTAAAGAATGACAGAACTCAATGATGTATGCTTTCAGGTTAAGGACCTGAACGATGAGATCATACGGATGCTAAGAGTTTGTACATTCTTGTTATGTCCCTAGTCGGATGTCATTGTGGAAGGTAGATAGACAGCATTGACACACAAGACTAGATTGTGGTGTTGGTTGATGACAGAATCTCATTAGTCATGATATAGAGATATCAAACCAAACACATAGGTACTTGTTAGAGAACAAGTGTACCGGACAGACCCACCGTGAGTTTGACACATGGAAGCATGAGATGGTAGTCACAGTCAGTACTCACAGTGATGGCGGTGAGTGTGATTCTTAGACCTGAAATCACTGCACTCAACACATGTCGTTGGGCACACTTTGACATCATCAAACGCAGTCCTGAAACATGGGTTGTTATAAAGGTGATGATTGGGTGGCTTTGACACATGGGGCTTTTGAGGGGTGAGTGATAGATATGGGATTTGTCCCTCCTGAGGGAGTTTGATATCCATGGCCACTTGATGAGTAGGATTGAGAAAGGCGTGCACGCATGTGTGAATCAGTATATGATACTGATGTCATACATATCTCTTCCAGTCTACTCTGAGATCAAGGAAGTGAATGAACGTTGACAGGATGACTGTTCCATGCCTCGAGTTCATTCGGGATATCAGTGACAAAGGAATTATACATTCGCTGTAACACCATTCACGGATTGTAGGATGAAAGTTGTTCTCCAACTTTCTACTTTCACTTGGGTAGCACTGATGTGTGACTAGGCACCGCTCTTTGCTTGTGAAGTCATAAGTGTTATGGACTTTCACTGCCAACGTGAAATGGACCTGCAGGGTCACACACATAGGATTTAACCTGGAACAGGAGTTTTGTCCACAAAGCAATGTTTAGATTGATTACTAAAGGAGTTTAGTAGTTCAATTAAACACTCAATCAGTCGATAGCTCAATATCGTATGGTTCAAGGTGTTGGAACATTGATTGGAGTATCAGATTGATTGAAATCGCAATTGACTGATTTTGCCCAACCTGTGCTCCCAACCGATCGGTTCATGTGATGAACTGGTCGGCTGAGGTTGCTGAACCGGTCGGCTGGAGTGTCCAGGCCGATCGGCTCATGCCCAGGTTGAAACGACCGGTTCAACGGTTGAACCGATCGGCTCAACTGATGCAACCGACCAGTTGGGAAAAGTCATGTCGGCAAGAATTTTCCTTTGGTTTCAAATTGCCCAATTCGATTGGGAATAATATTGGTATTCGATACCAATTGGGAAAGAAACAAGGAAAGTCTTTTTGAGCCGGATTAGGACCATGAACCGATCGGTTCAGGGCACCAACTGATCGGTTGGAGTGCCCCAAACGATCGGCTCAGGTCCAACCGATTGGCTCAATGGCCGAACCGATCGGTTCAGTTGTGAACCGATCATTTCCAGTTGCGAACCGGTTGCTTTTTGTGGAAAATTCTCGAACCCTTCTACTCCTGCTTTAGTCCCGCATTGCCCGGGATGGAGAACCCTGTCCCATGACTCTCCTATATATATAGGGGTATTGGGGGCTTCTCAAAGTACAGCTCAGTGCAACCAGTTGCTCTGCAAGTTGTCGTTCTCTCTGGTTTTGGTAACCGTGAGAGATCCCGAGCAAGTGCTTCCCGCAAAAGGGTAGTGCAACAAGGGAAGGACAACTGCAGTTGCAACAGGAGGTAGGAGAGCGTGTTGGCGACTAGTACGTCAACAGGAGGGTGCGACTCCTTCCACTTCCTTGTGGGACAAGGAGTGTGGAGTTCCAGGTGGTATGTGTGGACTACTACAGAGGCGGAAGGACACTGCCGCTTAGGAGGACAACTGTCATCCGACAATCCAGTTCGAGTAGGAGTTGTCAGTCCCGGTGCGACCAGGAGCTGCACAGACACCGTCGCAGTCCGGAGTTGAAGACCGCGCATTGGGCGAGGTATTGTCGCCGAGCAAGCCTCGGGACAAGGTATGATTCCATAAACCATCCTTTCCTATTATATAGACGTTGACGCGTTTCCTCGGTATGGGTTGGGGGAGAATTTTTTTTGTTTCCGCTGCCTTCTCTGTCTCCCCTAAAAACCCTACAGTGGTATCAGAGCCACGTCAACTGTTCTATGTTTTAGGAATATCGATATGATCGATTTTGGTTTATCGCCTTTATTTATTACATACGATGCGAATAATATCGGCTTTATGCATGTCCAATCCTAAATCCACAAATCCCTAAATTACATATATGATATGTATTATTAATGCACTCGATATGCGTCGCCCTTAAACGAGTTTTGTGGTGGATGTGTGTAGCGTGATTATGGCCTATAAACCCCTATATGTGTGTGGTTGTTTGTGGTTGCTTGCATCTCGGTCTGCGCACCGATCTTCCCTCTCTTATTTCTGATGTAACTCAAAATAATTCGAGATTCTTTCCTGCCTTTGCTCCCCCCGAATGTAAATCGGGGTTTCTCTTTTAAAGCAATGTAATTAATAGAATAGGATTTTATTTCCTGTTATGTCAAAGACCGGCGGACATCAAGACGACTGCTCAGACAATCGGTTCAAGGAGTGAACCGATCGGTTGACCTTCCAGACGGTCGGTTCAAGGAGTGAACCGATCAGTTGATGACCGGTTCGAGGAGCGAGACGAGCGGGTGGCAGACATGACGAGATGCACGACGACCAGGCGAACCGATCAGTTGGAGGAGCCAACCGATCGGCTGGTGGCACCCAGACGATTGGCTGGAGAGTACAGATCATTCATGTGATGAGTTGATCAACTCGAAAGGCAAGACACAGAGTTCATCTTGTACAGGTTGCATGTGATGTTGACCTAGATGACCGTGATTCCTCTTGGCTCGAGGAATCACATTAGGATGGCCATAATCATCGCTTTTATCGTTTTGTGCATGTTTTCTGTGGGATATAGCATGTATATGATACGTACTATGTATTGTGGTGATTGGATATGTATATGTATATAAAACCAAATCCCTCATTAAAATATTAAGTTTTAGATGCCTTCCAAATGCGACACACGTGAAAAGCTTGATCGACCAAGTGTGGGCACGCCCAAGCGTGGTGCACCGTCTATCTCGTGGAAGCGTGAAGGATGAATGTGTGGGTCTGCCCAAGCAGGGTGCATATTCATCGTGTTTGCTTTGGGTTGGACTTAACAAGGTGACCTAGATAGGATCTAGCGCCTTGCGGCATGGAGATGATCATTGCAAGGAGTTGTATATGACATCTTATCAAGAGTTGCATATGATGCAATTGGCAAAAGTTGCCTACCTGAGAGATCTATGTTGTGGGTGACAGCCCTAGCTGGTCCATGACTTAGAGGATTTCAGGATCTTGCCCACTAGAAGGTTGTACGCTGCAATCTTCCGAATTGATGGTGAGGGCTATCAATTTGAAGTAAAATAGTGGGAGCGATAATTAATTAAAGGCCTAATTATATCGTCAAACTTTCAAATCAATCAAATAAGTCAAAAATGAGTTTTGGACTAAAATTGCATATTTTCCTTTTGTAGTACAAATGGCAACAAACAACAACAACTTTTCTTTGCGATCGGTCCTTGACAAGGACAAACTAAATGGGACAAACTTCCACGACTGGTATCGGACATTGAGAATTGTTCTCACTCAAGAGCGTAAGCTCTATGTCCTGGATACTCCAATTCCAGAGGAACCCGCTCCTAATGCACCAAGGACAGAAAGGGATGCTTACAAGAAGCATTCTGATGATGCCATTGATGCAAAGTGCTTGATGCTATGTTCAATGAACCATGAGTTGTAGAGGCAACATGAAAACATGGGTGTCATAGAGATGATTCTGCATCTCAGGAACATGTATGAAGATCAGGCACGGCAAGAGAGGTACAATGTTTCTAGGGCATTGTTCAAGTGCGTCATGACAGAAGGAGATCCAGTTGGTCCTCACACACTCAAGATGATTGGGTATGTGGAGAACCTGTAGAGACTGGGATTTCCACTGAGCCAAGAGTTGGATACTGACGTGATACTGCAATTGTTGCCAGAATCTTACAGTCAGTTTGTGATGAACTACAACATGAACAACTTTGATAGGCCACTGTCAGAGTTGTTGGGCATGTTGAGGACAGCCGAGTTACAAATGAAGAAGGACAAGCCTAAGTCCGTGATGGTGATCACGAGCAAGAAAGGCAAGTCCAAGAGCAAGGGCAAGGGCAAAGCTAAGAAAGGTTCTGAAGCTAGCCAGGAGTCCAAGCCATCTTCAGCTCTCAAGGCCAAGGGAGGCGTGACCAAGAAAGGAAATTGCCACCATTGTCAAAAGCCAGGACATTGGAAAAGGAATTGTCCTCTCTACCTGGAAGAACAAAAGAAGAAGGAGGCGACTGAAACCTCTACTTAAAGGTGTCATGAAAGTAAACTTGTAACACTTTTGAGATATATGATATCAAGATGTAAAGTGTAAATCATTCTTACTTGGGGCAAGTGTTGCCTTTATAGATAGGAATACTTTAGTTTATTTTCATCCAATAAGGCATGTAATACAGTTATGAACTGTTATTTCATACTTGCCAATAGATAGAAACACTTTATTTTTGCATATTGTATGACAATGATGGAAATTAATAAAGAGATGTTTCAATTTATAAAGATGTGATCTTTGTGGCAATGCCTTATTTATCTTATGATATTTGATATGCATAAGATAAGACGATACCTAAAAGTTATGGATAACTCAAACAATTTAATTAGCATTAATCATGAGAAATTCATTTCTAGTTTCCATGTGATGGATAAATCTAGACTCTTTTGGTTATAGAACCAGTAAGAGACATGAATATCTTGGACATGATTAATCAATCTTCACTAATGTAGTGGGAGAGTGATTATCCTATTAGGTATAATACATGTGATGTATTTACATACCTATTGGAATAAATGCTAATACTTCAAATGGTGTTTAGAGAAATACCAATATGAATATCTTGAAGTGTTCAAGATTATCATAAATGAAGTACAAATTTGGTAAAGTATTAATTCTTGATGAGATCAATGAATGAAATACTTGGACCAAATGTTTGAGATCCTTATCAGTGATTATGATAGTGTATCATAGTGAACTCATGATTAAGGCATGGTGATGTCTGAATCAAGAAGGAATCATACTCTAAGGAGTTAGAGAATGATTATCAAATAACTGAATTCTTCTTAATAAAAGAATACCCCATACTAATAAAAGAAATTAAGAATCACAAGGGTTGTGAGTTCTTATATCTTTAACAGATACACCTCAATCATCTATGTGATGAGTTGTTCATGTGATGAGTCAACTATCAAGATGAATATGAGGAACCAAATCTTGAGTTATGGTTTATAACCATTACATCCTAAATGACTTCCATGTGAACCATAAGGTATGACCTTGATGGTAGCACTCATTGGATCATATCCATAAGTGCAAATAAGTCTTAAGTGTTAAGACACATGGATAACATTTTGACAAGGATGATGCTTGTTGATTGCAACTTAATGACTAAGACATTTGGCATATGGATACTAAAACCGCATTCCTATGAGGAATAAAAACAGGATGTGTACGTGACACAACCTATAAGGTTTATGAATCCACTAATGCAAATGAAGTCTATAAGTTACAATGGACTAATCAATGTGATTGATTGAGTACAAGCAACTCAAAATTGGATCTTTATTTTGATAATATAGTCAAAGGGTTTGACTGATATGTCAAAGATAAAGAAGTGATCTGTGATTTAGTGGGAGCGTATTCACATTCCACATATTGATGTGAAATGGAATTGTTCTAGAATGGAAATCCAAAAGTGGAAATTATCTTTAAGGAAGATAGAGATGTTTCCTATGTGATAGGAATAGAGATCTATAAAGATAGTTCTCGGAAAATCTCTTGACCTGGAAAGAGAAAGCATACATTGGCAATCTGTACTGAAGTGTTCAGTATGCACAGATTCAGTGGGAGAAAACTTGTCCATGTTACATGGATATTAGTATCCCAAGGCCAAGTGTCCAATTCTTATGAAGAATGGGAACACTAAGAATAGATATGGATCTATCATGTATGTAATCATCCCATTATCTTGCATGTATGACATGGCAAGAATAAAATGCATTCATCATCTTGTATGTAGGACATGGCAATATGATGTGCTCATCCTGATAACTCGTATGTAGGACATGACGAGTGGATGTCTGTCTACTTCCAGTAAGGGTTACTGGAATACCATGAGAACTTGATAAGTGCTTGTGAAGCACTAGTTCTATGGAGAAGAGTTCGATGTAAAGAGTTACATTGATGCGAACTTCTGAAAGGACATAAAATTAATCGCAATATATATACATGATATGTATAAAAGTAAATGTTTGTTGATAATTGGAAGTGTTCCAATAAAGCCATTTAAAAGGGAAAAGCTGAGTATCTATGTGTTAGTGAACAGCAGTGGATATTATATGGATTTGAAAGTTCATGAGATGAACTTATATTCCACTCATTGATGACAAGTCTGGAATCCTTGATCATGCAATGTGGCTAAAGGTTAGCAAATGGAATGCTAGATCGCATATTACGGCAACTCCATCTCATACGTGTGACGTACAGTGAAGAGATGAGAGACATGCAATTTATACTGATTTTGGCAAGGTGTTGCCATTACTCACTATGTTCGCACTAAGAGCACAGTAACATGTGTGACATGTTTAAAGATCACTATGAATATGATTCATGGGTGATTGGCTCGCAGTGCAAGTGGGAGTCTGTTGGTATGTATGCCCTGAGAGCCAATCATGTGATGATTGGTGGGATACATTAAGATTGATTTGATAAACATCAAAGGCAAGCTTCCAATTCTTTCTGGTTCAGTCATATGAGATAGTGATAGAACAGATTGAATGTCTAAAGAATGACAGAACTCAATGACGTATGCTTTCAGGTTAAGGACCTGAACGATGAGATCATACGGATGCTAAGAGTTTGTACATTCTTGTTATGTCCCTAGTCGGATGTCATTGTGGAAGGTAGATAGACAGCATTGACACACAAGACTAGATTGTGGTGTTGGTTGATGACAGAATCTCATTAGTCATGATATAGAGATATCAAACCAAACACATAGGTACTTGTTAGAGAACAAGTGTACCGGACAGACCCACCGTGAGTTTGACACATGGAAGCATGAGATGGTAGTCACAGTCAGTACTCACAGTGATGGTGGTGAGTGTGATTCTTAGACCTGAAATCATTGCACTCAACACATGTCGTTGGGCACACTTTGACATCATCAAACGCAGTCCTGAAACATGGGTTGTTATAAAGGTGATGATTGGGTGGCTTTGACACATGGGGCTTTTGAGGGGTGAGTGACAGATATGGGATTTGTCCCTCCTGAGGGAGTTTGATATCCATGGCCACTTGATGAGTAGGATTGAGAAAGGCGTGCATGCATGTGTGAATCAGTATATGATACTGATGTCATACATATCTCTTCCAGTCTACTCTGAGATCAAGGAAGTGAATGAACGTTGACAGGATGACTGTTCCATGCCTCGAGTTCATTCGGGATATCAGTGACAAAGGAATTATACATTCGCTGTAACACCATTCACGGATTGTAGGATGAAAGTTGTTCTCCAACTTTCTACTTTCACTTGGGTAGCACTGATGTGTGACTAGACACCGCTCTTTGCTTGTGAAGTCATAAGTGTTATGGACTTTCACTGCCAACGTGAAATGGACCTGCAGGGTCACACACATAGGATTTAACCTGGAACAGGAGTTTTGTCCACAAAGCAATGTTTAGATTGATTACTAAAGGAGTTTAGTAGTTCAATTAAACACTCAATCAGTCGATAGCTCAATATCGTATGGTTCAAGGTGTTGGAACATTGATTGGAGTATCGGATTGATTGAAATCGCAATTGACTGATTTTTCCCAACCTGTGCTCCCAACCGATCGGTTCATGTGATGAACTGGTCGGCTAAGGTTGCTGAACCGGTCGGCTGGAGTGTCCAGGCCGATCGGCTCATGCCCAGGTTGAAACGACCGGTTCAAGGGTTGAACTGATCGGCTCAACTGATGCAACCGACCAGTTGGGAAAAGTCATGTCGGCAAGAATTTTCCTTTGGTTTCAAATTGCCCAATTCGGTTGGGAATAATATTGGTATTCGATACCAATTGGGAAAGAAACAAGGAAAGTCTTTTTGAGCTGGATTAGGACCATGAACCGATCGGTTCAGGGCACCAACCGATCGGTTGGAGTGCCCCAAACGATCGGCTCAGGTCCAACCGATCGGCTCAATGGCCGAACCGATCGGTTCAGTTGTGAACCGATCATTTCAAGTTGCGAACCGGTTGCTTTTTGTGGAAAATTCTCGAACCCTTCTACTCCTGCTTTAGTCCCGCATTGCCCGGGATGGAGAACCCTGTCCCATGACTCTCCTATATATATAGGGGTATTGGGGGCTTCTCAAAGTACAGCTCAGTGCAACCAGTTGCTCTGCAAGTTGTCGTTCTCTCTGGTTTTGGTAACCGTGAGAGAGCCCGAGCAAGTGCTTCCCGCAAAAGGGAGGTGCAGCAAGGGAAGGACAAGTGCAGTTGCAACAGGAGGTAGGAGAGCGTGTTGGCAACCAGTACGTCAACAGGAGGGTGCGACTCCTTCCACTTCCTTGTGGGACAAGGAGTGTGGAGTTCCAGGTGGTCTGTGTGGACTACTACAGAGGCGGAAGGACACTGCCGCTTAGGAGGACAACTGTCATCCGACAGTCCAGTTCGAGTAGGAGTTGTCAGTCCCGGTGCGACCAGGAGCTGCACAGACACCGTCGAAGTCCGGAGTTGAAGACCGCGCATTGCGCGAGGTATTGTCGCCGAGCAAGCCTCGGGACAAGGTATGATTCCACAAACCATCCTTTCCTATTATATAGACGTTGACGCGTTTCCTCGGTATGGGTTGGGGGAGAATTTTTTTTGTTTCCGCTGCCTTCTCTGTCTCCCCTAAAAACCCTACAGTGGTATCAGAGCCACGTCAACTGTTCTATGTTTTAGGAATATCGATATGATCGATTTTGGTTTATCGCCTTTATTTATTGCATACGATGCGAATAATATCGGCTTTATGCATGTCCAATCCTAAATCCACAAATCCCTAAATTACATATATGATATGTATTATTAATGCACTCGATATGCGTCGCCCTTAAACGAGTTTTGTGGTGGATGTGTGTAGCGTGATTATGGCCTATAAACCCATATCTGTGTGTGGTTGTTTGTGGTTGCTTGCATCTCGGTCTGCGCACCAATCTTCCCTCTCTTATTTCTGATGTAACTCAAAATAATTCGAGATTCTTTCCTGCCTTTGCTCCCCCCGAATGTAAATCGGGGTTTATCTTTTAAAGCAATGTAATTAATAGAATAGGATTTTATTTCCTGTTATGTCAAAGACCGACGGACATCAAGACGACTGCTCAGACAATCGGTTCAAGGAGTGAACCGATCGGTTGACCTTCCAGACGGTCGGTTCAAGGAGTGAACCGATCAGTTGATGACCGGTTCGAGGAGCGAGACGAGCGGGTGGCGGACATGACGAGATGCACGACGACCAGGCGAACCGATCAGTTGGAGGAGCCAATCGATCGGCTGGTGGCACCCAGACGATTGGCTGGAGAGTACAGATCATTCATGTGATGAGTTGATCAACTCGAAAGGCAAGACACAAAGTTCATCTTGTACAGGTTGCATGTGATGTTGACCTAGATGACCGTGATTCCTCTTGGCTCGAGGAATCACATTAGGATGGCCATAATCATCGCTTTTATCATTTTGTGCATGTTTTCTGTGGGATATAGCATGTATATGATACGTACTATGTATTGTGGTGATTGGATATGTATATGTATATAAAACCAAATCCCTCATTAAAATATTAAGTTTTAGATGCCTTCCAAATGCGACACACGTGAAAATCTTGATCGACCAAGTGTGGGCACGCCCAAGCGTGGTGCACCGTCTATCTCGTGGAAGCGTGAAGGATGAATGTGTGGGTCTGCCCAAGCAGGGTGCATATTCATCGTGTTTGCTTTGGGTTGGACTTAACAAGGTGACCTAGATAGGATCTAGCACCTTGAGGCATGGAGATGATCATTGCAAGGAGTTGTATATGACATCTTATCAAGAGTTGCATATGATGCAATTGGCAAAAGTTGCCTACCTGAGAGATCTATGTTGTGGGTGACAGCCCTAGCTGGTCCATGACTTAGAGGATTTCAGGATCTTGCCCACTAGAAGGTTGTACGCTGCAATCTTCCGAATTGATGGTGAGGGCTATCAATTTGAAGTAAAATAGTGGGAGCAATAATTAATTAAAGGCCTAATTATATCGTCAAACTTTCAAATCAATCAAATAAGTCAAAAATGAGTTTTGGACTAAAATTGCATATTTTCCTTTTGTAGTACAAATGGCAACAAACAACAACAACTTTTCTTTGCGATCGGTCCTTGACAAGGACAAACTAAATGGGACAAACTTCCACGACTGGTATCGGACATTGAGAATTGTTCTCACTCAAGAGCGTAAGCTCTATGTCCTGGATACTCCAATTCCAGAGGAACCCGCTCCTAATGCACCAAGGACAGAAAGGGATGCTTACAAGAAGCATTCTGATGATGCCATTGATGCAAAGTGCTTGATGCTATGTTCAATGAACCATGAGTTGCAGAGGCAACATGAAAACATGGGTGTCATAGAGATGATTCTGCATCTCAGGAACATGTATGAAGATCAGGCACGGCAAGAGAGGTACAATGTTTATAGGGCATTGTTCAAGTGCGTCATGACAGAAGGAGATCCAGTTGGTCCTCACACACTCAAGATGATTGGGTATGTGGAGAACCTGTAGAGACTGGGATTTCCACTGAGCCAAGAGTTGGCTACTGACGTGATACTGCAATCGTTGCCAGAATCTTACAGTCAGTTTGTGATGAACTACAACATGAACAACTTTGATAGGCCACTGTCAGAGTTGTTGGGCATGTTGAGGACAGCCGAGTTACAAATGAAGAAGGACAAGCCTAAGTCCGTGATGGTGATCACGAGCAAGAAAGGCAAGTCCAAGCGCAAGGGCAAGGGCAAAGCTAAGAAAGGTTCTGAAGCTAGCCAGGAGTCCAAGCCATCTTCAGCTCTCAAGGCCAAGGGAGGCGTGACCAAGAAAGGAAATTGCCACCATTGTCAAAAGCCAGGACATTGGAAAAGGAATTGTCCTCTCTACCTGGAAGAACAAAAGAAGAAGGAGGCGACTGAAACCTCTACTTAAAGGTGTCATGAAAGTAAACTTGTAACACTTTTGAGATATATGATATCAAGATGTAAAGTGTAAAGCATTTTTACTTGGGGCAAGTGTTGCCTTTATAGATAGGAATACTTTAGTTTATTTTCAGCCAATAAGGCATGTAATACAGTTATGAACTGTTATTTCATACTTGCCAATAGAAAGAAACACTTTATTTTTGCATATTGTATGACAATGATGGCAATTAATAAAGAGATGTTTCAATTTATAAAGATGTGGTCTTTATGGCAATGCCTTATTTATCTTTTGATATTTGATATGCATAAGATAAGACGATACCTAAAAGTTATAGATAACTCAAACAATTTAATTAGCATTAATCATGAGAAATTCATTTCTAGTTTCCATGTGATGGATAAATCTAGACTCTTTTGGTTATAGAACCAGTAAGAGACATGAATATCTTGGACATGATTAATCAATCTTCACTAATGTAGTGGGAGAGTCATTATCCTATTAGGTATAATACATGTGATGTATTTACATACCTATTGGAATAAATGCTAATACTTCAAATGGTGTTTAGAGAAATACCAATATGAATATCTTAAAGTGTTCAAGATTATCACAAATGAAGTACAAATTTGGTAAAGTATTAATTCTTGATGAGATCAATGAATGAAATACTTGGACCAAATGTTTGAGATCCTTATCAGTGATTATGATAGTGTATCATAGTGAACTCATGATTAAGGCATGGTGATGTCTGAATCAAGAAGGAATCATACTCTAAGGAGTTAGAGAATGATTATCAAATAACTGAATTCTTCTTAATAAAAGAATACCCCATACTAATAAAAAAAATTAAGAATCACAAGGGTTGTGAGTTCTTATATCTTTAACAGATACACCTCAATCATCTATGTGATGAGTTGTTCATGTGATGAGTCAACTATCAAGATGAATATGAGGAACCGAATCTTGAGTTATGGTTTATAACCATTACATCCTAAATGACTTCCATGTGAACCATAAGGTATGACCTTGATGGTAGCACTCATTGGATCATATCCATAAGTGCAAATAAGTCTTAAGTGTTAAGACACATGGATAACATTTTGACAAGGATGATGCTTGTTGATTGCAACTTAATGACTAAGACATTTGGCATATGGATACTAAAACCGCATTCCTATGAGGAATAAAAACAGGATGTGTACGTGACACAACCTATAAGGTTTATGAATCCACTAATGCAAATGAAGTCTATAAGTTACAATGGACTAATCAATGTGATTGATTGAGTACAAGCAACTCAAAATTGGATCTTTATTTTGATAATATAGTCAAAGGGTTTGACTGATATGTCAAAGATAAAGAAGTGATCTGTGATTTAGTGGGAGCGTATTCACATTCCACATATTGATGTGAAATGGAATTGTTCTAGAATGGAAATCCAAAAGTGGAAATTATCTTTAAGGAAGATAGAGATGTTTCCTATGTGATAGGAATAGAGATCTATAAAGATAGTTCTCGGAAAATATCTTGACCTGGAAAGAGAAAGCATACATTGGCATACTGAAGTGTTCAGTATGCACAGATTCAGTGGGAGAAAACTTGTCCATGTTACATGGATATTAGTATCCCAAGGCCAAGTGTCCAATTCTTATGAAGAATGGGAACACTAAGAATAGATATGGATCTATCATGTATGTAATCATCCCATTATCTTGCATGTATGACATGGCAAGAATAAAATGCATTCATCATCTTGTATGTAGGACATGGCAATATGATGTGCTCATCCTGATAACTCGTATGTAGGACATGACGAGTGGATGTCTGTCTACTTCCAGTAAGGGTTACTGGAATACCATGAGAACTTGATAAGTGCTTGTGAAGCACTAGTTCTATGGAGAAGAGTTCTATGTAAAGAGTTACATTGATGCGAACTTCTGAAAGGACATAAAATTAATCGCAATATATATACATGATATGTATAAAAGTAAATGTTTGTTGATAATTGGAAGTGTTCCAATAAATCCATTTAAAAGGGGAAAGCTGAGTATCTATGTGTTAGTGAACAGCAGTGGATATTATATGGATCTGAAAGTTCATGAGATGAACTTATATTCCACTCATTGATGACAAGTCTGGAATCCTTGATCATGCAATGTGGCTAAAGGTTAGCAAATGGAATGCTAGATCACATATTACGGCAACTCCATCTCATACGTGTGACGTACAGTGAAGAGATGAGAGACATGCAATTTATACTGACTTTGGCAAGGTGTTGCCATTACTCACTATGTTCGCACTAAGAGCACAGTAACATGTGTGACATGTTTAAAGATCACTATGAATATGATTCATGGGTGATTGGCTCGCAGTGCAAGTGGGAGTCTGTTGGTATGTATGCCCTGAGAGCCAATCATGTGATGATTGGTGGGATACATTAAGATTGATTTGATAAACATCAAAGGCAAGCTTCCAATTCTTTCTGGTTCAGTCATATGAGATAGTGATAGAACAGATTGAATGTCTAAAGAATGACAGAACTCAATGATGTATGCTTTCAGGTTAAGGACCTGAACGATGAGATCATACAGATGCTAAGAGTTTGTACATTCTTGTTATGTCCCTAGTCGGATGTCATTGTGGAAGGTAGATAGACAGCATTGACACACAAGACTAGATTGTGGTGTTGGTTGATGACAGAATCTCATTAGTCATGATATAGAGATATCAAACCAAACACATAGGTACTTGTTAGAGAACAAGTGTACCGGACAGACCCACCGTGAGTTTGACACATGGAAGCATGAGATGGTAGTCACAGTCAGTACTCACAGTGATGGTGGTGAGTGTGATTCTTAGACCTGAAATCACTGCACTCAACACATGTCGTTGGGCACACTTTGACATCATCAAACGCAGTCCTGAAACATGGGTTGTTATAAAGGTGATGATTGGGTGGCTTTGACACATGGGGCTTTTGAGGGGTGAGTGATAGATATGGGATTTGTCCCTCCTGAGGGAGTTTGATATCCATGGCCACTTGATGAGTAGGATTGAGAAAGGCGTGCACGCATGTGTGAATCAGTATATGATACTGATGTCATACATATCTCTTCCAGTCTACTCTGAGATCAAGGAAGTGAATGAACGTTGACAGGATGACTGTTCCATGCCTCGAGTTCATTCGGGATATCAATGACAAAGGAATTATACATTCGCTGTAACACCATTCACGGATTGTAGGATGAAAGTTGTTCTCCAACTTTCTACTTTCACTTGGGTAGCACTGATGTGTGACTAGGCACCACTCTTTGCTTGTGAAGTCATAAGTGTTATGGACTTTCACTGCCAACGTGAAATGGACCTGCAGGGTCACACACATAGGATTTAACCTGGAACAGGAGTTTTGTCCACAAAGCAATGTTTAGATTGATTACTAAAGGAGTTTAGTAGTTCAATTAAACACTCAATCAGTCGATAGCTCAATATCGTATGGTTCAAGGTGTTGGAACATTGATTGGAGTTTCGGATTGATTGAAATCGCAATTGACTGATTTTGCCCAACCTGTGCTCCCAACCGATCGGTTCATGTGATGAACTGGTCGGCTGAGGTTGCTGAACCGGTCGGCTGGAGTGTCCAGGCCGATCGGCTCATGCCCAGGTTGAAACGACCGGTTCAAGGGTTGAACCGATCGGCTCAACTGATGCAACCGACCAGTTGGGAAAAGTCATGTCGGCAAGAATTTTCCTTTGGTTTCAAATTGCCCAATTCGATTGGGAATAATATTGGTATTCGATACCAATTGGGAAAGAAACAAGGAAAGTCTTTTTGAGCCGGATTAGGACCATGAACCGATCGGTTCAAGGCACCAACCGATCGGTTGGAGTGCCCCAAACGATCGACTCAGGTCCAACCGATCGGCTCAATGGCCGAACCGATCGGTTCAGTTGTGAACCGATCATTTCAAGTTGCGAACCGGTTGCTTTTTGTGGAAAATTCTCGAACCCTTCTACTCCTGCTTTAGTCCCGCATTGCCCGGGATGGAGAACCCTGTCCCATGACTCTCCTATATATATAGGGGTATTGGGGGCTTCTCAAAGTACAGCTCAGTGCAACCAGTTGCTCTGCAAGTTGTCGTTCTCTCTGGTTTTGGTAACCGTGAGAGATCCCGAGCAAGTGCTTCCCGCAAAAGGGAGGTGCAACAAGGGAAGGACAACTGCAGTTGCAACAGGAGGTAGGAGAGCGTGTTGGCGACTCGTACGTCAACAGGAGGGTGCGACTCCTTCCACTTCCTTGTGGGACAAGGAGTGTGGAGTTCCAGGTGGTCTGTGTGGACTACTACAGAGGCGGAAGGACACTGTCGCTTAGGAGGACAACTGTCATCCGATAGTCCAGTTCGAGTAGGAGTTGTCAGTCCCGGTGCGACCAGGAGCTGCACAGACACCGTCGAAGTCCGGAGTTGAAGACCGCGCATTGCGCGAGGTATTGTCGCCGAGCAAGCCTCGGGACAAGGTATGATTCCACAAACCATCCTTTCCTATTATATAGACGTTGACGCGTTTCCTCGGTATGGGTTGGGGGAGAATTTTTTTTGTTTCCGCTGCCTTCTCTGTCTCCCCTAAAAACCCTACAGTGGTATCAGAGCCACGTCAACTGTTCTATGTTTTAGGAATATTGATATGATCGATTTTGGTTTATCGCCTTTATTTATTGCATACGATGCGAATAATATCGGCTTTATGCATGTCCAATCCTAAATCCACAAATCCCTAAATTACATATATGATATGTATTATTAATGCACTCGATATGCGTCGCCCTTAAACGAGTTTTGTGGTGGATGTGTGTAGCGTGATTATGGCCTATAAACCCCTATCTGTGTGTGGTTGTTTGTGGTTGCTTGCATCTCAGTCTGCGCACCGATCTTCCCTCTCTTATTTATGATGTAACTCAAAATAATTCGAGATTCTTTCCTGCCTTTGCTCCCCCCGAATGTAAATCGGGGTTTCTCTTTTAAAGCAATGTAATTAATAGAATAGGATTTTATTTCCTGTTATGTCAAAGACCGGCGGACATCAAGACGACTGCTCAGACAATCGGTTCAAGGAGTGAACCGATCGGTTGACCTTCCAGACGGTCGGTTCAAGGAGTGAACCGATCAGTTGATGACCGGTTCGAGGAGCGAGACGAGCGGGTGGCGGACATGACGAGATGCACGACGACCAGGCGAACCGATCAGTTGGAGGAGCCAACCGATCGGCTGGTGGCACCCAGACGATTGGCTGGAGAGTACAGATCATTCATGTGATGAGTTGATCAACTCGAAAGGCAAGACACAGAGTTCATCTTGTACAGGTTGCATGTGATGTTGACCTAGATGACCGTGATTCCTCTTGGCTCGAGGAATCACATTAGGATGGCCATAATCATCGCTTTTATCATTTTGTGCATGTTTTCTGTGGGATATAGCATGTATATGATACGTACTATGTATTGTGGTGATTGGATATGTATATGTATATAAAACCAAATCTCTCATTAAAATATTAAGTTTTAGATGCCTTCCAAATGCGACACACGTGAAAAGCTTGATCGACCAAGTGTGGGCACGCCCAAGCGTGGTGCACCGTCTATCTCGTGGAAGCGTGAAGGATGAATGTGTGGGTCTGCCCAAGCAGGGTGCATATTCATCGTGTTTGCTTTGGGTTGGACTTAACAAGGTGACCTAGATAGGATCTAGCGCCTTGCGGCATGGAGATGATCATTGCAAGGAGTTGTATATGACATCTTATCAAGAGTTGCATATGATGCAATTGGCAAAAGTTGCCTACCTGAGAGATCTATGTTGTGGGTGACAGCCCTAGCTGGTCCATGACTTAGAGGATTTCAGGATCTTGCCCACTAGAAGGTTGTACGCTGCAATCTTCTGAATTGATGGTGAGGGCTATCAATTTGAAGTAAAATAGTGGGAGCGATAATTAATTAAAGGCCTAATTATATCGTCAAACTTTCAAATCAATCAAATAAGTCAAAAATGAGTTTTGGACTAAAATTGCATATTTTCCTTTTGTAGTACAAATGGCAACAAACAACAACAACTTTTCTTTGCGATCGGTCCTTGACAAGGACAAACTAAATGGGACAAACTTCCACGACTGGTATCGGACATTGAGAATTGTTCTCACTCAAGAGCGTAAGCTCTATGTCCTGGATACTCCAATTCCAGAGGAACCCGCTCCTAATGCACCAAGGACAGAAAGGGATGCTTACAAGAAGCATTCTGATGATGCCATTGATGCAAAGTGCTTGATGCTATGTTCAATGAACCATGAGTTGTAGAGGCAACATGAAAACATGGGTGTCATAGAGATGATTCTGCATCTCAGGAACATGTATGAAGATCAGGCACGGCAAGAGAGGTACAATGTTTCTAGGGCATTGTTCAAGTGCGTCATGACAGAAGGAGATCCAGTTGGTCCTCACACACTCAAGATGATTGGGTATGTGGAGAACCTGTAGAGACTGGGATTTCCACTGAGCCAAGAGTTGGCTACTGACGTGATACTGCAATCGTTGCCAGAATCTTACAGTCAGTTTGTGATGAACTACAACATGAACAACTTTGATAGGCCACTGTCAGAGTTGTTGGGCATGTTGAGGACAGCCGAGTTACAAATGAAGAAGGACAAGCCTAAGTCCGTGATGGTGATCACGAGCAAGAAAGGCAAGTCCAAGAGCAAGGGCAAGGGCAAAGCTAAGAAAGGTTCTGAAGCTAGCCAGGAGTCCAAGCCATCTTCAGCTCTCAAGGCCAAGGGAGGCGTGACCAAGAAAGGAAATTGCCACCATTGTCAAAAGCCAGGACATTGGAAAAGGAATTGTCCTCTCTACCTGGAAGAACAAAAGAAGAAGGAGGCGACTGAAACCTCTACTTAAAGGTGTCATGAAAGTAAACTTGTAACACTTTTGAGATATATGATATCAAGATGTAAAGTGTAAAGCATTCTTACTTGGGGCAAGTGTTGCCTTTATAGATAGGAATACTTTAGTTTATTTTCAGCCAATAAGGCATGTAATACAGTTATGAACTGTTATTTCATACTTGCCAATAGAAAGAAACACTTTATTTTTGCATATTGTATGACAATGATGGCAATTAATAAAGAGATGTTTCAATTTATAAAGATGTGGTCTTTATGGCAATGCCTTATTTATCTTTTGATATTTGATATGCATAAGATAAGACGATACCTAAAAGTTATAGATAACTCAAACAATTTAATTAGCATTAATCATGAGAAATTCATTTCTAGTTTCCATGTGATGGATAAATCTAGACTCTTTTGGTTATAGAACCAGTAAGAGACATGAATATCTTGGACATGATTAATCAATCTTCACTAATGTAGTGGGAGAGTCATTATCCTATTAGGTATAATACATGTGATGTATTTACATACCTATTGGAATAAATGCTAATACTTCAAATGGTGTTTAGAGAAATACCAATATGAATATCTTGAAGTGTTCAAGATTATCACAAATGAAGTACAAATTTGGTAAAGTATTAATTCTTGATGAGATCAATGAATGAAATACTTGGACCAAATGTTTGAGATCCTTATCAGTGATTATGATAGTGTATCATAGTGAACTCATGATTAAGGCATGGTGATGTCTGAATCAAGAAGGAATCATACTCTAAGGAGTTAGAGAATGATTATCAAATAACTGAATTCTTCTTAATAAAAGAATACCCCATACTAATAAAAAAAATTAAGAATCACAAGGGTTGTGAGTTCTTATATCTTTAACAGATACACCTCAATCATCTATGTGATGAGTTGTTCATGTGATGAGTCAACTATCAAGATGAATATGAGGAACCGAATCTTGAGTTATGGTTTATAACCATTACATCCTAAATGACTTCCATGTGAACCATAAGGTATGACCTTGATGGTAGCACTCATTGGATCATATCCATAAGTGCAAATAAGTCTTAAGTGTTAAGACACATGGATAACATTTTGACAAGGATGATGCTTGTTGATTGCAACTTAATGACTAAGACATTTGGCATATGGATACTAAAACCGCATTCCTATGAGGAATAAAAACAGGATGTGTACGTGACACAACCTATAAGGTTTATGAATCCACTAATGCAAATGAAGTCTATAAGTTACAATGGACTAATCAATGTGATTGATTGAGTACAAGCAACTCAAAATTGGATCTTTATTTTGATAATATAGTCAAAGGGTTTGACTGATATGTCAAAGATAAAGAAGTGATCTGTGATTTAGTGGGAGCGTATTCACATTCCACATATTGATGTGAAATGGAATTGTTCTAGAATGGAAATCCAAAAGTGGAAATTATCTTTAAGGAAGATAGAGATGTTTCCTATGTGATAGGAATAGAGATCTATAAAGATAGTTCTCGGAAAATCTCTTGACCTGGAAAGAGAAAGCATACATTGGCAATCTGTACTGAAGTGTTCAGTATGCACAGATTCAGTGGGAGAAAACTTGTCCATGTTACATGGATATTAGTATCCCAAGGCCAAGTGTCCAATTCTTATGAAGAATGGGAACACTAAGAATAGATATGGATCTATCATGTATGTAATCATCCCATTATCTTGCATGTATGACATGGCAAGAATAAAATGCATTCATCATCTTGTATGTAGGACATGGCAATATGATGTGCTCATCCTGATAACTCGTATGTAGGACATGACGAGTGGATGTCTGTCTACTTCCATTAAGGGTTACTGGAATACCATGAGAACTTGATAAGTGCTTGTGAAGCACTAGTTCTATGGAGAAGAGTTCGATGTAAAGAGTTACATTGATGCGAACTTCTGAAAGGACATAAAATTAATCGCAATATATATACATGATATGTATAAAAGTAAATGTTTGTTGATAATTGGAAGTGTTCCAATAAAGCCATTTAAAAGGGAAAAGCTGAGTATCTATGTGTTAGTGAACAGCAGTGGATATTATATGGATCTGAAAGTTCATGAGATGAACTTATATTCCACTCATTGATGACAAGTCTGGAATCCTTGATCATGCAATGTGGCTAAAGGTTAGCAAATGGAATGCTAGATCGCATATTACGGCAACTCCATCTCATACGTGTGACGTACAGTGAAGAGATGAGAGACATGCAATTTATACTGATTTTGGCAAGGTGTTGCCATTACTCACTATGTTCGCACTAAGAGCACAGTAACATGTGTGACATGTTTAAAGATCACTATGAATATGATTCATGGGTGATTGGCTCGCAGTGCAAGTGGGAGTCTGTTGGTATGTATGCCCTGAGAGCCAATCATGTGATGATTGGTGGGATACATTAAGATTGATTTGATAAACATCAAAGGCAAGCTTCCAATTCTTTCTGGTTCAGTCATATGAGATAGTGATAGAACAGATTGAATGTCTAAAGAATGACAGAACTCAATGACGTATGCTTTCAGGTTAAGGACATGAACGATGAGATCATACGGATGCTAAGAGTTTGTACATTCTTGTTATGTCCCTAGTCGGATGTCATTGTGGAAGGTAGATAGACAGCATTGACACACAAGACTAGATTGTGGTGTTGGTTGATGACAGAATCTCATTAGTCATGATATAGAGATATCAAACCAAACACATAGGTACTTGTTAGAGAACAAGTGTACCGGACAGACCCACCGTGAGTTTGACACATGGAAGCATGAGATGGTAGTCACAGTCAGTACTCACAGTGATGGTGGTGAGTGTGATTCTTAGACCTGAAATCACTGCACTCAACACATGTCGTTGGGCACACTTTGACATCATCAAACGCAGTCCTGAAACATGGGTTGTTATAAAGGTGATGATTGGGTGGCTTTGACACATGGGGCTTTTGAGGGGTGAGTGACAGATATGGGATTTGTCCCTCCTGAGGGAGTTTGATATCCATGGCCACTTGATGAGTAGGATTGAGAAAGGCGTGCACGCATGTGTGAATCAGTATATGATACTGATGTCATACATATCTCTTCCAGTCTACTCTGAGATCAAGGAAGTGAATGAACGTTGACAGGATGACTGTTCCATGCCTCGAGTTCATTCGGGATATCAGTGACAAAGGAATTATACATTCGCTGTAACACCATTCACGGATTGTAGGATGAAAGTTGTTCTCCAACTTTCTACTTTCACTTGGGTAGCACTGATGTGTGACTAGACACCGCTCTTTGCTTGTGAAGTCATAAGTGTTATGGACTTTCACTGCCAACGTGAAATGGACCTGCAGGGTCACACACATAGGATTTAACCTGGAACAGGAGTTTTGTCCACAAAGCAATGTTTAGATTGATTACTAAAGGAGTTTAGTAGTTCAATTAAACACTCAATCAGTCGATAGCTCAATATCGTATGGTTCAAGGTGTTGGAACATTGATTGGAGTATCGGATTGATTGAAATCGCAATTGACTGATTTTTCCCAACCTGTGCTCCCAACCGATCGGTTCATGTGATGAACTGGTCGGCTAAGGTTGCTGAACCGGTCGGCTGGAGTGTCCAGGCCGATCGGCTCATGCCCATGTTGAAACGACCGGTTCAAGGGTTGAACTGATCGGCTCAACTGATGCAACCGACCAGTTGGGAAAAGTCATGTCGGCAAGAATTTTCCTTTGGTTTCAAATTGCCCAATTCGGTTGGGAATAATATTGGTATTCGATACCAATTGGGAAAGAAACAAGGAAAGTCTTTTTGAGCTGGATTAGGACCATGAACCGATCGGTTCAGGGCACCAACCGATCGGTTGGAGTGCCCCAAACGATCGGCTCAGGTCCAACCGATCGGCTCAATGGCCGAACCGATCGGTTCAGTTGTGAACCGATCATTTCAAGTTGCGAACCGGTTGCTTTTTGTGGAAAATTCTCGAACCCTTCTACTCCTGCTTTAGTCCCGCATTGCCCGGGATGGAGAACCCTGTCCCATGACTCTCCTATATATATAGGGGTATTGGGGGCTTCTCAAAGTACAGCTCAGTGCAACCAGTTGCTCTGCAAGTTGTCGTTCTCTCTGGTTTTGGTAACCGTGAGAGAGCCCGAGCAAGTGCTTCCCGCAAAAGGGAGGTGCAGCAAGGGAAGGACAAGTGCAGTTGCAACAGGAGGTAGGAGAGCGTGTTGGCAACCAGTACGTCAACAGGAGGGTGCGACTCCTTCCACTTCCTTGTGGGACAAGGAGTGTGGAGTTCCAGGTGGTCTGTGTGGACTACTACAGAGGCGGAAGGACACTGCCGCTTAGGAGGACAACTGTCATCCGACAGTCCAGTTCGAGTAGGAGTTGTCAGTCCCGGTGCGACCAGGAGCTGCACAGACACCGTCGAAGTCCGGAGTTGAAGACCGCGCATTGCGCGAGGTATTGTCGCCGAGCAAGCCTCGGGACAAGGTATGATTCCACAAACCATCCTTTCCTATTATATAGACGTTGACGCGTTTCCTCGGTATGGGTTGGGGGAGAATTTTTTTTGTTTCCGCTGCCTTCTCTGTCTCCCCTAAAAACCCTACAGTGGTATCAGAGCCACGTCAACTGTTCTATGTTTTAGGAATATCGATATGATCGATTTTGGTTTATCGCCTTTATTTATTGCATACGATGCGAATAATATCGGCTTTATGCATGTCCAATCCTAAATCCACAAATCCCTAAATTACATATATGATATGTATTATTAATGCACTCGATATGCGTCGCCCTTAAATGAGTTTTGTGGTGGATGTGTGTAGCGTGATTATGGCCTATAAACCCATATCTGTGTGTGGTTGTTTGTGGTTGCTTGCATCTCGGTCTGCGCACCGATCTTCCCTCTCTTATTTCTGATGTAACTCAAAATAATTCGAGATTCTTTCCTGCCTTTGCTCCCCCCGAATGTAAATCGGGGTTTCTCTTTTAAAGCAATGTAATTAATAGAATAGGATTTTATTTCCTGTTATGTCAAAGACCGACGGACATCAAGATGACTGCTCAGACAATCGTTTCAAGGAGTGAACCGATCGGTTGACCTTCCAGACGGTCGGTTCAAGGAGTGAACCGATCAGTTGATGACCGGTTCGAGGAGCGAGACGAGCGGGTGGCGGACATGACGAGATGCTCGACGACCAGGCGAACCGATCAGTTGGAGGAGCCAACCGATCGGCTGGTGGCACCCAGACGATTGGCTGGAGAGTACAGATCATTCATGTGATGAGTTGATCAACTCGAAAGGCAAGACACAGAGTTCATCTTGTACAGGTTGCATGTGATGTTGACCTAGATGACCGTGATTCCTCTTGGCTCGAGGAATCACATTAGGATGGCCATAATCATCGCTTTTATCGTTTTGTGCATGTTTTCTGTGGGATATAGCATGTATATGATACGTACTATGTATTGTGGTGATTGGATATGTATATGTATATAAAACCAAATCTCTCATTAAAATATTAAGTTTTAGATGCCTTCCAAATGCGACACACGTGAAAAGCTTGATCGACCAAGTGTGGGCACGCCCAAGCGTGGTGCACCGTCTATCTCGTGGAAGCGTGAAGGATGAATGTGTGGGTCTGCCCAAGCAGGGTGCATATTCATCGTGTTTGCTTTGGGTTGGACTTAACAAGGTGACCTAGATAGGATCTAGCGCCTTGCGGCATGGAGATGATCATTGCAAGGAGTTGTATATGACATCTTATCAAGAGTTGCATATGATGCAATTGGCAAAAGTTGCCTACCTGAGAGATCTATGTTGTGGGTGACAGCCCTAGCTGGTCCATGACTTAGAGGATTTCAGGATCTTGCCCACTAGAAGGTTGTACGCTGCAATCTTCCGAATTGATGGTGAGGGCTATCAATTTGAAGTAAAATAGTGGGAGCGATAATTAATTAAAGGCCTAATTATATCGTCAAACTTTCAAATCAATCAAATAAGTCAAAAATGAGTTTTGGACTAAAATTGCATATTTTCCTTTTGTAGTACAAATGGCAACAAACAACAACAACTTTTCTTTGCGATCGGTCCTTGACAAGGACAAACTAAATGGGACAAACTTCCACGACTGGTATCGGACATTGAGAATTGTTCTCACTCAAGAGCGTAAGCTCTATGTCCTGGATACTCCAATTCCAGAGGAACCCGCTCCTAATGCACCAAGGACAGAAAGGGATGCTTACAAGAAGCATTCTGATGATGCCATTGATGCAAAGTGCTTGATGCTATGTTCAATGAACCATGAGTTGCAGAGGCAACATGAAAACATGGGTGTCATAGAGATGATTCTGCATCTCAGGAACATGTATGAAGATCAGGCACGGCAAGAGAGGTACAATGTTTATAGGGCATTGTTCAAGTGCGTCATGACAGAAGGAGATCCAGTTGGTCCTCACACACTCAAGATGATTGGGTATGTGGAGAACCTGTAGAGACTGGGATTTCCACTGAGCCAAGAGTTGGCTACTGACGTGATACTGCAATCGTTGCCAGAATCTTACAGTCAGTTTGTGATGAACTACAACATGAACAACTTTGATAGGCCACTGTCAGAGTTGTTGGGCATGTTGAGGACAGCCGAGTTACAAATGAAGAAGGACAAGCCTAAGTCCGTGATGGTGATCACGAGCAAGAAAGGCAAGTCCAAGCGCAAGGGCAAGGGCAAAGCTAAGAAAGGTTCTGAAGCTAGCCAGGAGTCCAAGCCATCTTCAGCTCTCAAGGCCAAGGGAGGCGTGACCAAGAAAGGAAATTGCCACCATTGTCAAAAGCCAGGACATTGGAAAAGGAATTGTCCTCTCTACCTGGAAGAACAAAAGAAGAAGGAGGCGACTGAAACCTCTACTTAAAGGTGTCATGAAAGTAAACTTGTAACACTTTTGAGATATATGATATCAAGATGTAAAGTGTAAATCATTCTTACTTGGGGCAAGTGTTGCCTTTATAGATAGGAATACTTTAGTTTATTTTCAGCCAATAAGGCATGTAATACAGTTATGAACTGTTATTTCATACTTGCCAATAGAAAGAAACACTTTATTTTTGCATATTGTATGACAATGATGGCAATTAATAAAGAGATGTTTCAATTTATAAAGATGTGGTCTTTATGGCAATGCCTTATTTATCTTTTGATATTTGATATGCATAAGATAAGACGATACCTAAAAGTTATAGATAACTCAAACAATTTAATTAGCATTAATCATGAGAAATTCATTTCTAGTTTCCATGTGATGGATAAATCTAGACTCTTTTGGTTATAGAACCAGTAAGAGACATGAATATCTTGGACATGATTAATCAATCTTCACTAATGTAGTGGGAGAGTCATTATCCTATTAGGTATAATACATGTGATGTATTTACATACCTATTGGAATAAATGCTAATACTTCAAATGGTGTTTAGAGAAATACCAATATGAATATCTTGAAGTGTTCAAGATTATCACAAATGAAGTACAAATTTGGTAAAGTATTAATTCTTGATGAGATCAATGAATGAAATACTTGGACCAAATGTTTGAGATCCTTATCAGTGATTATGATAGTGTATCATAGTGAACTCATGATTAAGGCATGGTGATGTCTGAATCAAGAAGGAATCATACTCTAAGGAGTTAGAGAATGATTATCAAATAACTGAATTCTTCTTAATAAAAGAATACCCCATACTAATAAAAAAAATTAAGAATCACAAGGGTTGTGAGTTCTTATATCTTTAACAGATACACCTCAATCATCTATGTGATGAGTTGTTCATGTGATGAGTCAACTATCAAGATGAATATGAGGAACCGAATCTTGAGTTATGGTTTATAACCATTACATCCTAAATGACTTCCATGTGAACCATAAGGTATGACCTTGATGGTAGCACTCATTGGATCATATCCATAAGTGCAAATAAGTCTTAAGTGTTAAGACACATGGATAACATTTTGACAAGGATGATGCTTGTTGATTGCAACTTAATGACTAAGACATTTGGCATATGGATACTAAAACCGCATTCCTATGAGGAATAAAAACAGGATGTGTACGTGACACAACCTATAAGGTTTATGAATCCACTAATGCAAATGAAGTCTATAAGTTACAATGGACTAATCAATGTGATTGATTGAGTACAAGCAACTCAAAATTGGATCTTTATTTTGATAATATAGTCAAAGGGTTTGACTGATATGTCAAAGATAAAGAAGTGATCTGTGATTTAGTGGGAGCGTATTCACATTCCACATATTGATGTGAAATGGAATTGTTCTAGAATGGAAATCCAAAAGTGGAAATTATCTTTAAGGAAGATAGAGATGTTTCCTATGTGATAGGAATAGAGATCTATAAAGATAGTTCTCGGAAAATCTCTTGACCTGGAAAGAGAAAGCATGTAGGACATGGCAAGAATAAAATGCATTCATCATCTTGTATGTAGGACATGGCAATATGATGTGCTCATCCTGATAACTCGTATGTAGGACATGACGAGTGGATGTCTGTCTACTTCCAGTAAGGGTTACTGGAATACCATGAGAACTTGATAAGTGCTTGTGAAGCACTAGTTCTATGGAGAAGAGTTCTATGTAAAGAGTTACATTGATGCGAACTTCTGAAAGGACATAAAATTAATCGCAATATATATACATGATATGTATAAAAGTAAATGTTTGTTGATAATTGGAAGTGTTCCAATAAATCCATTTAAAAGGGGAAAGCTGAGTATCTATGTGTTAGTGAACAGCAGTGGATATTATATGGATCTGAAAGTTCATGAGATGAACTTATATTCCACTCATTGATGACAAGTCTGGAATCCTTGATCATGCAATGTGGCTAAAGGTTAGCAAATGGAATGCTAGATCACATATTACGGCAACTCCATCTCATACGTGTGACGTACAGTGAAGAGATGAGAGACATGCAATTTATACTGACTTTGGCAAGGTGTTGCCATTACTCACTATGTTCGCACTAAGAGCACAGTAACATGTGTGACATGTTTAAAGATCACTATGAATATGATTCATGGGTGATTGGCTCGCAGTGCAAGTGGGAGTCTGTTGGTATGTATGCCCTGAGAGCCAATCATGTGATGATTGGTGGGATACATTAAGATTGATTTGATAAACATCAAAGGCAAGCTTCCAATTCTTTCTGGTTCAGTCATATGAGATAGTGATAGAACAGATTGAATGTCTAAAGAATGACAGAACTCAATGATGTATGCTTTCAGGTTAAGGACCTGAACGATGAGATCATACAGATGCTAAGAGTTTGTACATTCTTGTTATGTCCCTAGTCGGATGTCATTGTGGAAGGTAGATAGACAGCATTGACACACAAGACTAGATTGTGGTGTTGGTTGATGACAGAATCTCATTAGTCATGATATAGAGATATCAAACCAAACACATAGGTACTTGTTAGAGAACAAGTGTACCGGACAGACCCACCGTGAGTTTGACACATGGAAGCATGAGATGGTAGTCACAGTCAGTACTCACAGTGATGGTGGTGAGTGTGATTCTTAGACCTGAAATCACTGCACTCAACACATGTCGTTGGGCACACTTTGACATCATCAAACGCAGTCCTGAAACATGGGTTGTTATAAAGGTGATGATTGGGTGGCTTTGACACATGGGGCTTTTGAGGGGTGAGTGATAGATATGGGATTTGTCCCTCCTGAGGGAGTTTGATATCCATGGCCACTTGATGAGTAGGATTGAGAAAGGCGTGCACGCATGTGTGAATCAGTATATGATACTGATGTCATACATATCTCTTCCAGTCTACTCTGAGATCAAGGAAGTGAATGAACGTTGACAGGATGACTGTTCCATGCCTCGAGTTCATTCGGGATATCAATGACAAAGGAATTATACATTCGCTGTAACACCATTCACGGATTGTAGGATGAAAGTTGTTCTCCAACTTTCTACTTTCACTTGGGTAGCACTGATGTGTGACTAGGCACCACTCTTTGCTTGTGAAGTCATAAGTGTTATGGACTTTCACTGCCAACGTGAAATGGACCTGCAGGGTCACACACATAGGATTTAACCTGGAACAGGAGTTTTGTCCACAAAGCAATGTTTAGATTGATTACTAAAGGAGTTTAGTAGTTCAATTAAACACTCAATCAGTCGATAGCTCAATATCGTATGGTTCAAGGTGTTGGAACATTGATTGGAGTTTCGGATTGATTGAAATCGCAATTGACTGATTTTGCCCAACCTGTGCTCCCAACCGATCGGTTCATGTGATGAACTGGTCGGCTGAGGTTGCTGAACCGGTCGGCTGGAGTGTCCAGGCCGATCGGCTCATGCCCAGGTTGAAACGACCGGTTCAAGGGTTGAACCGATCGGCTCAACTGATGCAACCGACCAGTTGGGAAAAGTCATGTCGGCAAGAATTTTCCTTTGGTTTCAAATTGCCCAATTCGATTGGGAATAATATTGGTATTCGATACCAATTGGGAAAGAAACAAGGAAAGTCTTTTTGAGCCGGATTAGGACCATGAACCGATCGGTTCAAGGCACCAACCGATCGGTTGGAGTGCCCCAAACGATCGACTCAGGTCCAACCGATCGGCTCAATGGCCGAACCGATCGGTTCAGTTGTGAACCGATCATTTCAAGTTGCGAACCGGTTGCTTTTTGTGGAAAATTCTCGAACCCTTCTACTCCTGCTTTAGTCCCGCATTGCCCGGGATGGAGAACCCTGTCCCATGACTCTCCTATATATATAGGGGTATTGGGGGCTTCTCAAAGTACAGCTCAGTGCAACCAGTTGCTCTGCAAGTTGTCGTTCTCTCTGGTTTTGGTAACCGTGAGAGATCCCGAGCAAGTGCTTCCCGCAAAAGGGAGGTGCAACAAGGGAAGGACAACTGCAGTTGCAACAGGAGGTAGGAGAGCGTGTTGGCGACTCGTACGTCAACAGGAGGGTGCGACTCCTTCCACTTCCTTGTGGGACAAGGAGTGTGGAGTTCCAGGTGGTCTGTGTGGACTACTACAGAGGCGGAAGGACACTGTCGCTTAGGAGGACAACTGTCATCCGACAGTCCAGTTCGAGTAGGAGTTGTCAGTCCCGGTGCGACCAGGAGCTGCACAGACACCGTCGAAGTCCGGAGTTGAAGACCGCGCATTGCGCGAGGTATTGTCGCCGAGCAAGCCTCGGGACAAGGTATGATTCCACAAACCATCCTTTCCTATTATATAGACGTTGACGCGTTTCCTCGGTATGGGTTGGGGGAGAATTTTTTTTGTTTCCGCTGCCTTCTCTGTCTCCCCTAAAAACCCTACAGTGGTATCAGAGCCACGTCAACTGTTCTATGTTTTAGGAATATTGATATGATCGATTTTGGTTTATCGCCTTTATTTATTGCATACGATGCGAATAATATCGGCTTTATGCATGTCCAATCCTAAATCCACAAATCCCTAAATTACATATATGATATGTATTATTAATGCACTCGATATGCGTCGCCCTTAAACGAGTTTTGTGGTGGATGTGTGTAGCGTGATTATGGCCTATAAACCCCTATCTGTGTGTGGTTGTTTGTGGTTGCTTGCATCTCAGTCTGCGCACCGATCTTCCCTCTCTTATTTCTGATGTAACTCAAAATAATTCGAGATTCTTTCCTGCCTTTGCTCCCCCCGAATGTAAATCGGGGTTTCTCTTTTAAAGCAATGTAATTAATAGAATAGGATTTTATTTCCTGACAAGGACAAACTAAATGGGACAAACTTCCACGACTGGTATCGGACATTGAGAATTGTTCTCACTCAAGAGCGTAAGCTCTATGTCCTGGATACTCCAATTCCAGAGGAACCCGCTCCTAATGCACCAAGGACAGAAAGGGATGCTTACAAGAAGCATTCTGATGATGCCATTGATGCAAAGTGCTTGATGCTATGTTCAATGAACCATGAGTTGCAGAGGCAACATGAAAACATGGGTGTCATAGAGATGATTCTGCATCTCAGGAACATGTATGAAGATCAGGCACGGCAAGAGAGGTACAATGTTTATAGGGCATTGTTCAAGTGCGTCATGACAGAAGGAGATCCAGTTGGTCCTCACACACTCAAGATGATTGGGTATGTGGAGAACCTGTAGAGACTGGGATTTCCACTGAGCCAAGAGTTGGCTACTGACGTGATACTGCAATCGTTGCCAGAATCTTACAGTCAGTTTGTGATGAACTACAACATGAACAACTTTGATAGGCCACTGTCAGAGTTGTTGGGCATGTTGAGGACAGCCGAGTTACAAATGAAGAAGGACAAGCCTAAGTCCGTGATGGTGATCACGAGCAAGAAAGGCAAGTCCAAGCGCAAGGGCAAGGGCAAAGCTAAGAAAGGTTCTGAAGCTAGCCAGGAGTCCAAGCCATCTTCAGCTCTCAAGGCCAAGGGAGGCGTGACCAAGAAAGGAAATTGCCACCATTGTCAAAAGCCAGGACATTGGAAAAGGAATTGTCCTCTCTACCTGGAAGAACAAAAGAAGAAGGAGGCGACTGAAACCTCTACTTAAAGGTGTCATGAAAGTAAACTTGTAACACTTTTGAGATATATGATATCAAGATGTAAAGTGTAAAGCATTCTTACTTGGGGCAAGTGTTGCCTTTATAGATAGGAATACTTTAGTTTATTTTCAGCCAATAAGGCATGTAATACAGTTATGAACTGTTATTTCATACTTGCCAATAGAAAGAAACACTTTATTTTTGCATATTGTATGACAATGATGGCAATTAATAAAGAGATGTTTCAATTTATAAAGATGTGGTCTTTATGGCAATGCCTTATTTATCTTTTGATATTTGATATGCATAAGATAAGACGATACCTAAAAGTTATAGATAACTCAAACAATTTAATTAGCATTAATCATGAGAAATTCATTTCTAGTTTCCATGTGATGGATAAATCTAGACTCTTTTGGTTATAGAACCAGTAAGAGACATGAATATCTTGGACATGATTAATCAATCTTCACTAATGTAGTGGGAGAGTCATTATCCTATTAGGTATAATACATGTGATGTATTTACATACCTATTGGAATAAATGCTAATACTTCAAATGGTGTTTAGAGAAATACCAATATGAATATCTTGAAGTGTTCAAGATTATCACAAATGAAGTAAAAATTTGGTAAAGTATTAATTCTTGATGAGATCAATGAATGAAATACTTGGACCAAATGTTTGAGATCCTTATCAGTGATTATGATAGTGTATCATAGTGAACTCATGATTAAGGCATGGTGATGTCTGAATCAAGAAGGAATCATACTCTAAGGAGTTAGAGAATGATTATCAAATAACTGAATTCTTCTTAATAAAAGAATACCCCATACTAATAAAAAAAATTAAGAATCACAAGGGTTGTGAGTTCTTATATCTTTAACAGATACACCTCAATCATCTATGTGATGAGTTGTTCATGTGATGAGTCAACTATCAAGATGAATATGAGGAACCGAATCTTGAGTTATGGTTTATAACCATTACATCCTAAATGACTTCCATGTGAACCATAAGGTATGACCTTGATGGTAGCACTCATTGGATCATATCCATAAGTGCAAATAAGTCTTAAGTGTTAAGACACATGGATAACATTTTGACAAGGATGATGCTTGTTGATTGCAACTTAATGACTAAGACATTTGGCATATGGATACTAAAACCGCATTCCTATGAGGAATAAAAACAGGATGTGTACGTGACACAACCTATAAGGTTTATGAATCCACTAATGCAAATGAAGTCTATAAGTTACAATGGACTAATCAATGTGATTGATTGAGTACAAGCAACTCAAAATTGGATCTTTATTTTGATAATATAGTCAAAGGGTTTGACTGATATGTCAAAGATAAAGAAGTGATCTGTGATTTAGTGGGAGCGTATTCACATTCCACATATTGATGTGAAATGGAATTGTTCTAGAATGGAAATCCAAAAGTGGAAATTATCTTTAAGGAAGATAGAGATGTTTCCTATGTGATAGGAATAGAGATCTATAAAGATAGTTCTCGGAAAATCTCTTGACCTGGAAAGAGAAAGCATACATTGGCAATCTGTACTGAAGTGTTCAGTATGCACAGATTCAGTGGGAGAAAACTTGTCCATGTTACATGGATATTAGTATCCCAAGGCCAAGTGTCCAATTCTTATGAAGAATGGGAACACTAAGAATAGATATGGATCTATCATGTATGTAATCATCCCATTATCTTGCATGTATGACATGGCAAGAATAAAATGCATTCATCATCTTGTATGTAGGACATGGCAATATGATGTGCTCATCCTGATAACTCGTATGTAGGACATGACGAGTGGATGTCTGTCTACTTCCAGTAAGGGTTACTGGAATACCATGAGAACTTGATAAGTGCTTGTGAAGCACTAGTTCTATGGAGAAGAGTTCGATGTAAAGAGTTACATTGATGCGAACTTCTGAAAGGACATAAAATTAATCGCAATATATATACATGATATGTATAAAAGTAAATGTTTGTTGATAATTGGAAGTGTTCCAATAAAGCCATTTAAAAGGGAAAAGCTGAGTATCTATGTGTTAGTGAACAGCAGTGGATATTATATGGATCTGAAAGTTCATGAGATGAACTTATATTCCACTCATTGATGACAAGTCTGGAATCCTTGATCATGCAATGTGGCTAAAGGTTAGCAAATGGAATGCTAGATCGCATATTACGGCAACTCCATCTCATACGTGTGACGTACAGTGAAGAGATGAGAGACATGCAATTTATACTGATTTTGGCAAGGTGTTGCCATTACTCACTATGTTCGCACTAAGAGCACAGTAACATGTGTGACATGTTTAAAGATCACTATGAATATGATTCATGGGTGATTGGCTCGCAGTGCAAGTGGGAGTCTGTTGGTATGTATGCCCTGAGAGCCAATCATGTGATGATTGGTGGGATACATTAAGATTGATTTGATAAACATCAAAGGCAAGCTTCCAATTCTTTCTGGTTCAGTCATATGAGATAGTGATAGAACAGATTGAATGTCTAAAGAATGACAGAACTCAATGACGTATGCTTTCAGGTTAAGGACATGAACGATGAGATCATACGGATGCTAAGAGTTTGTACATTCTTGTTATGTCCCTAGTCGGATGTCATTGTGGAAGGTAGATAGACAGCATTGACACACAAGACTAGATTGTGGTGTTGGTTGATGACAGAATCTCATTAGTCATGATATAGAGATATCAAACCAAACACATAGGTACTTGTTAGAGAACAAGTGTACCGGACAGACCCACCGTGAGTTTGACACATGGAAGCATGAGATGGTAGTCACAGTCAGTACTCACAGTGATGGTGGTGAGTGTGATTCTTAGACCTGAAATCACTGCACTCAACACATGTCGTTGGGCACACTTTGACATCATCAAACGCAGTCCTGAAACATGGGTTGTTATAAAGGTGATGATTGGGTGGCTTTGACACATGGGGCTTTTGAGGGGTGAGTGATAGATATGGGATTTGTCCCTCCTGAGGGAGTTTGATATCCATGGCCACTTGATGAGTAGGATTGAGAAAGGCGTGCACGCATGTGTGAATCAGTATATGATACTGATGTCATACATATCTCTTCCAGTCTACTCTGAGATCAAGGAAGTGAATGAACGTTGACAGGATGACTGTTCCATGCCTCGAGTTCATTCGGGATATCAGTGACAAAGGAATTATACATTCGCTGTAACACCATTCACGGATTGTAGGATGAAAGTTGTTCTCCAACTTTCTACTTTCACTTGGGTAGCACTGATGTGTGACTAGGCACCGCTCTGCCCGGGATGGAGAACCCTGTCCCATGACTCTCCTATATATATAGGGGTATTGGGGGCTTCTCAAAGTACAGCTCAGTGCAACCAGTTGCTCTGCAAGTTGTCGTTCTCTCTGGTTTTGGTAACTGTGAGAGAGCCCGAGCAAGTGCTTCCCGCAAAAGGGAGGTGCAGCAAGGGAAGGTGTAACGACCCCGTCTCTCGGTAACCCCCAATTAAGGGAGACCCGAAGGTCAGAGCCGTTATTCAATTAACAGGATCAAAGGTTCGACAAATAAGCAATAATAATTAAATAAACTTTACCAACTAAAGCTAAAAACTGGTATAAAATAAAACTTTGTTTACCTTTTTAAAAGATGGGATTTCTAAACTTCTATCCATGAAGATGTTACTCTAACTAATCCTCCTGTGTACGTTACTTCTCATTTAATTCCACATATGCCACTTTACTGTTTGTTCTTTTCATTTGTACCTAAAACGCCGACAAACAAAACGTCGGTCAGTATATCGAAATATACTGGTATGTGGGGACAACCAAAACTTTGCACATATGGCTAACAATTTAATAATCACAAGAAAATTATTTAACAATCCAGTTTACACTTTTCAATATGACATTCTCCACCGCTTTTGCCCTAACCCTGGCATACCCACCTTAGGGTGCCCTTTTGCCAATGACTTAAGGCCACCTTCTCAATCCGGAGCTTGGTGCCTGGGGGTCACCACCCATGGTGCCCACTAGTCATGCAATATCATAGGCCACCTTCTTGGTGCCTGGGGTCACCACTCAAGGTGTCCATTGGTCTACCCATCTAGGCCTGACCTTTGGCATCATCCATCAGGGTGGCATGTAGGTGCGAGAATCCATAATTCTATTATTAATGTGATAATCATAATGACTTTATAATTTGCAAATATGAATCATCCAACCAGTTTAATTGCAATCAATGCGATTAACCATCCGACAAACATGCGGGAAACTAATGCGGTTATTCATAAGCGTAACCACATACCTGTCAGGAAGACTCAGATGCAGGAATATGCCAAACAAGCAAGTAATCCAGAATCAAGCAAGTACACAATTCAATCCTGAAATATTCATTCAATATTTTCTATCATTGATCATGGTACGCAAAACTAATAGATCTACTCGTGCCTTAGGGTTACTAGCCTTTTTAGGGTTTTGACTATAATTAGGGTTTCACTTCCTTTTTATTACTTTTATCTTACTTTTATCAAATATCCATCAAACCCTAATTATCTTATATTATTTTCCATTAAGGTCCTTAAGATTAGGTTTGGACCACGAAAACCCCAATTAATTATCTTTTCACCTTAAAAGATGTTAAGGTTATCCTTTAACAATATTTAATCTTATTTTCAAACTAATAACACCATTATCTATCAGTTAAGTCCATCAAGCCTCTTTTCATTAAAGCCACTATTTTAATCCTTTTAATCCATGGCAAACTCATTATAACCATTTATCACCAATTCATAGCCCATTATGATCTAAGTCGCATATGAATTCGTTTTGTCATAATTTTACCCTTTTTTTCCTGAGAAAACCCTAATTACTATCTTTAGGGTATATATCCTGAATTAAGGACTTTTATACTCTAATATCTTAGATTCAACATGTTTCAACTCCACTCATTATATTGATCAATTAAAGCCTTTAATAATCTCATTCACTAAAATTAGGGTTTCAAGGCCCATTAATGCTTATTTATGCTCATGAACTCTCAATTAAGATACTAACGTGCAAAACTCATCCTTTTTATTCCTAATGTTTCTTTTTATCACTAACAGGCTAATATCAACTTTAATCAGCTATTAAACCCTACTAATCACTTTAATAATATCAAAATAGGGTTCTTTAAACATTAACACGTTAAAGTTGATATCTTCCATTATTTTTCGAATTGCATAAAGAATCAGGCTTCAATTTTATTTTTATTAGATTCTCCTCATTTTTCTGAGCAACTTTCATATTTTATGCGAACCTATCCGAGCTATGGATATATAGCTATGAATTAAACAAATTTTACTTACCCTGGCCAATAGGAGGTTGCCACGTAGGCCCTTGCATGCAACGTTGGCTGGTTTGCTTTAAAACATTTCGAAATGACTAAAACACCCCCGGTTTAAGTTGTGTTGTCTTCAGCCCACGGAGGGGTAAATCCGTCCAACCCGCCTTTGGTCATCTTCCACCTCTGGACAGCGCGACGCGGCTGCCCTAGGTCCGTTTGGGCACGATTCTCCTCCTCTCCCGGACCCCGACGGCGTCCGGATCTTGTTCCATCGTCTTGCTCTCCCTCCTTCGCAGCTAGAGATGCCCTAATGTGTGACCATGGCGGCGGAACGTGGCCTGGGCAGACCTGCAACACGGCCGCCCAAAGCAGCCGTGCTGCTGCTGCCACGGCCAGCAGGGGTGAAAGAATACCCTCCAAGCTTTTCGGGCCGTCGTGGAAGCAACAAGGCCCCCCCTCAAGACCCTATCATGTAGCCTCGTGGCCCCGGAAACACCCAGCTCTATGTTGGTTAGGGTTTTCGGATAAAACTATGGAAGAAGAAGAAGAGACGTGTGGGGGATCTTCAGGACTCGGCCCCCAAGTCTTCTCCCTTATATAGGGGAGAGTAGAACTGCCCTGGGGTGCTTGCCCACGAAGCAACCAACCCTCTACCAAAAGGAAAGTGATTCCTTCATTAAGAAGTTAACTCTCTCTCTCTCTTACTTTCCTTTATTATTCCTTCTTCTTTGGATATTGGGATTTCTAAAATCATCCCTCTTATTCCCTTTGTTCTTTCTTTTTAAACCATTAGCATGAAATCCTATTTCCTTTAATAACAATTACTTTCTTTTAGCAATATCATGTAATACATTAATGGTATACTCACATTATCTTCTTATTTTGCTATTTTGGTGTTTTCTCTTTCTTTTCTCTTTATTGGGGTTCCTTGGTCCCCAAGAGACTCTAAAATTCGAAATTCCTTTTTAAGGAATACCCATTATCCTTAAATGCATCAATATGCATAATTCTCATTATCTTGTTTTATTTCTTATTAAAATAATTCCTTTTTGAGGATCTCTCTTTAATTCTATTTTATTCTCCTCATTGGCATTCCTTTTATCATTAGTAATCATTGGGATACGAAATCCCACTAAGGTTAACTCAAAAATACCTCTTTTCACATATTTTCCCTATTTCATCAATGTTTTCAATTTCTTTATTAACAAGGCAATACTTAATTGCTATTTTCTTTTCTTATTGCCTTTTCTTTACAACTTTGGACTCCTTGGAACCCAAGGAATCTAAGAGGCACGAAATCCTCTTTGGATTTGCCTTCTAGAGGTTTCCAAACCTTTCTTATCTCAAATTCTCATTTATTCATTAATAAATCGAATATCCTTGTTATTGGGCCCAATAGCCAATAAAGCCCACAAATCAAACAACAAGGCTATTGTAAATGAAATCCAGGCATTCATCCATTATTTGTTCATTTATCTTTATTATGAGAAATTAAATTTCTCATCAAAGTGAACCCAAAATTAGGGTTGTAACATCCTTCCCCTTTTATAAGAATTTTGTCCTCAAAATTCCAGCAAGCAAGAAAACACACAGGATAATCCATTCTTATGTCCATCAGGGCTACCATGTGGCTTTACCCTATCCATGGTGTTTTCCAAGAACCTTCATCATCTCATATTCTTCCATCTGAGTTCTTTCTTACCTTGGTATATCGTACCCTCATAGGTGACTCAGGACATTTCAGCCTTTTAAAAGCTGAATAGGTTCAAGGCTCAACACATGGCTTGGGTACCTCACATAGTGCTCTAGATCGGACTCATGTAACACATTACACATCACGTTATCCTGTGGGGTAAGGCTAAACACAATCATATCCACCAATCCATCTCAAATGGACCCATATATCGGGGATTCAGCTCTCTCAGCTGTAGCTTAGAGGGGTCGGATTTTCACATTATATTCCTCCACAGTGAACTGCATGTCAGTCTGCTTTGCATCAGCTCGTGACTCATGTCACCACTGGGCTCTCTCTCAGCCATTGCACGATCAAAGCGACTTCATCTGCACACACCTGGGGTTCTTTTCTGACCTTCGTGAGGCCTCCTTCACCAACATCATCATAATGAAGTGGTGACCGACACACCCTCCCTATAAAACTTCTTGCATCCCGATAAGGCTATGGTGGTTAACGTCACATCTTTACAACTATCTCATGGTATCACCCTGAACAAGCACACTTTCTCTCATCAGACCCTCTAGTCTGGATCATACTAACCATTAGCTAGGGGTGATAAACTATACTATCATCAAGCTTGTCATGTACCTACTTCCACCTTATGGAAGTGAACCTTGGTCAAAACCAAGAACCTTTGAACTCACATCATGACGTAGTTAAATCATCTCTCTTTCTCTTATGTAGTTCAACAAAACCTGTCTCTTGACAATACTCTTCTTTTCTTGTCACCTAGGTAAGATGATCTACCATAACCCATGTTGTATCTTGACCTTCTTGGTCTAGAAGAGACTCACAACATCCATAATGATGAACTCTCATTCCTTCTCGGGAACTCTTTATACTTTACATCCATGCCCTGGGTTAATGGTGTTCGTCCTTCACCTCCTGGCTTGCATGGCCACATGCTACATGCAACTTTGTTTTAAGCATCCAAAATGCTACCATCACTTACTATCTTTGTAGTATCAAGGTGTATCATGACCTTAAAATCATGATCTTCTGTAAGTCATGATTCCTCGAGATCAATACCTCAGAAACCCTAAACTATTTCCATCAGGGTTTTGTCACATTCCCTTCCAGAGAAGGGTATCTGAGGCTCTAAACCATCTTTTCACTACATCAAGGACTAGACTGGCTAACCAAACAATCATTAACTTGTTCAACCTATCTTATTACATCTGAGTGTTAGCCAATACACATCTTATTTCCAAACGTAGGGTCAGCCTAACAACTCCCTTCTAGCCAAACTAGGCAGCTCTATCTCCACCAGAGCATCCATTACCACTTCACATCCTTCGGTATTAGGTAACGTTGAAGACATACTCTTCCATGTATTCTACTTATCAAACTCTAAGTTTGTCTTCATCAAGAAACTCTGATCTCATCCTCACTGTGGTCGAACTCGACCTTGGTTAATCTGCAAATTCCTCATAGCTCTTGATAAAACATCCTCATAAGCTGGCTACACTACCTCTCATAGTGTTTGCGAACCATCCATGTATCATTCCTTCCACATCTCTATCATTATTCCTTATAGCAACGTTCCAACTCACAACATCCTTGCCCTTGGTGTATGGCATGCATGCTGTCCTATCTCTCACTCTCATAACAAGAAGAAATAAGCACTTGGCGGCCGTCCAAATACAGAGTTCTTCCTATTCCAAGAGTAGGGATGGTACAGCCCACCTCGCCAGTACACCTTCAAGTCTCCGTTGAAACGTGCCACTCATGTCTCTATATCGCAATCATCATTATATCAAAGTTACTTTCATGGAAAACTGGCCTCGAACCTACTTGGGTTTTCACACAATCCTTGGTCATATCCTTTAGGTCTATAGGGTACCAGCACTTTTGGGTTCATCCCTCTTCCCATATGCACCAGAGAGTGCCCTACTCACTTGCCCTTTGGGTCACATGAGTTAATGAAGGTGATAAATCTCCTAACCCATGGCCCTCAGACAATGATAGCTGTTACCTCCCGACCCTATGGTCATGTGCAACTAGGGAATTAGGCAACTCCGTCTTTCATCGGTCTTATCCCTACCTGACCCTAGGATAGACTTGGGATTCTCTTATAGTACAGGTCTGACTTAGAACCTTACCCAAGCCTTCATCATCTCTTTCTACATTCATGACTGACTTTCATCCCTTCACAGGGGTCATGGCAACCTGTCTACCTTGGTCAGGCCCCATACCGGTTACTCCCATGGTAACACGTCCATGCACTTAGAGATGGTTATCTATGGGCCTATAGGTTCATTATCATACCATGTACTCTTCACTTAGCTTCTCAAGATCCTATGAGACCTCCTTAGGTCATCTTAAAACCCACCAAACTGGTATACACTCTACAAAAGGGTCCTTCTCCCAGGATGGGAGGAACTACAACTCTTGACGACGAGGTCTCAACCGTCCTTAGGGTTTACCTCCACATGAGCATGCTAAAACCAACAACTACTAAGGCATAAGCGTACCTACAAAACCATGCTAGGTCACACTCATTCTCTTTCCTCATCATCAGATCAATTTATTCATGAGGGTTTCATCAAACATACCCTTACCTGAAGGGATTTTCCTTTACCTCTACACATTAAGAGTACCATGCTCGAAACTATAGAGACTCAAATCTCAACATGAGCATTGGGTACACCGCTTCCCCTCTTAGGCCTAGGAACCCTAGGTTCGCCTCCGGGTGTCCAACTGCATGCTCATTCTCTTAACCAGGAATCCATCATGTCTAAGATATGTCATGTACTCCCATGATCTTTCTACTCAAGCAACACTTCAAAGTTGGTTCCTCTTCCTGGACAACTACTAGGTATAAAACCTCACAACTGGTGCCTTAACCTCCTCAAGGTCTAAAGCACTCTCTATCTCATCTAATAGGTAATGACTTGTACCATAGGTGCCAGAAGCATCATCCTCCCTCTAGGGTTTGGTTACTCTCAAGCTAACAAAGACATCATCAACCTCCAGGGATCATGCATGAGGCGACCATTATCATCCACTTAGGTCGCATCCTTCTCGACTCCCACTATTTCTCAAGTTTCGGGGTTTTAGGCTTCCAACTTTCTTGGCCGAGGTCTGCTCCCTCTCTCTAGAGCTAATCCTACCACCAACCTCTCTATAAGAGGTCCTGTCTTTATGAAGGATCAAACTCCTAAGCATGCCCTTACTTGAATGAAGCCTATACTCAAACTTATGTTTACTCAAGATTATCCATAACCCCTTATGCTTATCTCATAAACCATCCATCATGATCCCTTGACTAGGGTTTCGTTTAACTGTCCACACTACTGATGCACTCTTGGTGCAAGTTACATCCTATAGGTTCTTCTCTACCCTTATCCATGAAGGAGTTACCCTTCGCTCAAACATGCACGACCCTCTCCAGGGTTGGGTCACCAAAGGTACTAGGTTATCCAACCTCTCATGGCCCATATGACGATCCCAAGGCATGTCCAACCAAACACTCGGTCTAACTCATCATGTCATCTCTATCTCAATCCTTCACTTAGGGTTAGGGTTACCACCATCCTTAAAGGATGTGCTAGGTTTCTACCTTTGATGGAGGTCTCTACCTCCAAGACTAACTCTCTCTACTCATCCTCCTGCCAAGGAGGTCTATCCTCAAGTCTCTCCTGAGGCAATGACAACTCGTGTCATACGACCTAAGCATGTATCTATTCCTTTTACGCTTACTCTATTAAGCTTATGTCCATGACATCTTATTTACATGCTTTTTATTAATTTGATGGAGGATTCCTTAATCCTTATCAACCTTACCCATACCTCAAGAGGGTGAGGAAAAGAGAGAAAACCCTAATCCTTAAGGTCCTTAACAGAATTTGAGTTGAGAAAGGATGAACGAGATGAGAGAGTCCTAAAAGGTATCTTATTTCGATTCATACCCTAAGACTTTGGCCAGGCAGTCACACGGATCCGGGAGTCCTCGTATTCCGACTAGTGGTGCGGAGGAAAATCTTGCCAGCCCCCGATCGTGATCCTTTTCTAGACACCTCTGTCTTTCGGATAATCCTCTAATAACTCCCTTGGGTTCTACAGAATTTGTAAAATTTAATAATTATTAAAGATTAATTGAGGAACCTATGCTCTGATACCAATTGTAACGACCCCGTCTCTCGGTAACCCCCAATTAAGGGAGACCCGAAGGTCAGAGCCGTTATTCAATTAACAGGATCAAAGGTTCGACAAATAAGCAATAATAATTAAATAAACTTTACCAACTAAAGCTAAAAACTGGTATAAAATAAAACTTTGTTTACCTTTTTAAAAGATGGGATTTCTAAACTTCTATCCATGAAGATGTTACTCTAACTAATCCTCCTGTGTACGTTACTTCTCATTTAATTCCACATATGCCACTTTACTGTTTGTTCTTTTCATTTGTACCTAAAACGCCGACAAACAAAACGTCGGTTAGTATATCGAAATATACTGGTATGTGGGGACAACCAAAACTTTGCACATATGGCTAACAATTTAATAATCACAAGCAAATTATTTAACAATCCAGTTTACACTTTTCAATATGACATTCTCCACCGCTTTTGCCCTAACCCTGGCATACCCACCTTAGGGTGCCCTTTTGCCAATGACTTAAGGCCACCTTCTCAATCCGGAGTTTGGTGCCTGGGGGTCACCACCCATGGTGCCCACTAGTCATGCAATATCATAGGCCACCTTCTTGGTGCCTGGGGTCACCACTCAAGCTGTCCATTGGTCTACCCATCTCGGCCTGACCTTTGGCATCATCCATCAGGGTGGCATGTAGGTGCGAGAATCCATAATTCTATTATTAATGTGATAATCATAGTGACTTTATAATTTGCAAATATGAATCATCCAACCAGTTTAATTGCAATCAATGTGATTAACCATCTGACAAACATGCGGGAAACTAATGCGGTTATTCATAAGCGTAACCACATACCTGTCAGGCAGACTCAGATGCAGGAATATGCCAAACAAGCAAGTAATCCAGAATCAAGCAAGTACACAATTCAATCCTGAAATATTCATTCAATATTTTCTATCATTGATCATGGTACGCAAAACTAATAGATCTACTCGTGCCTTAGGGTTACTAGCCTTTTTAGGGTTTTGACTATAATTAGGGTTTCACTTCCTTTTTATTACTTTTATCTTACTTTTATCAAATATCGATCGAACCCTAATTATCTTATATTATTTTCCATTAAGGTCCTTAAGATTAGGTTTGGACCACGAAAACCCCAATTAATTATCTTTTCACCTTAAAAGATGTTAAGGTTATCCTTTAACAATATTTAATCTTATTTTCAAACTAATAACACCATTATCTATCAGTTAAGTCCATCAAGCCTCTTTTCATTAAAACCACTATTTTAATCCTTTTAATCCATGGCAAACTCATTATAACCATTTATCACCAATTCATAGCCCATTATGATCTAAGTCGCATATGAATTCGTTTTGTCATAATTTTACCCTTTTTTTCCTGAGAAAACCCTAATTACTACCTTTAGGGTATATATCCAGAATTAAGGACTTTTATACTCTAATATCTTAGATTCAACATGTTTCAACTCCACTCATTATATTGATGAATTAAAGCCTTTAATAATCTCATTCACTAAAATTAGGGTTTCAAGGCCCATTAATGCTTATTTATGCTCATGAACTCTCAATTAAGATACTAACGTGCAAAACTCATCCTTTTTATTCCTAATGTTTCTTTTTATCACTAACAGGATAATATCAACTTTAATCAGCTATTAAACCCTACTAATCACTTTAATAATATCAAAATAGGGTTCTTTAAACATTAACACGTTAAAGTTGATATCTTCCATTATTTTTCGAATTGCATAAATAATCAGGCTTCAATTTTATTTTTATTAGATTCTCCTCATTTTTCTGAGAAACTTTCATATTTTATGCAAACCTATCCGAGCTATGGATATATAGCTATGAATTAAACAAATTTTACTTACCCTGGCCAATAGGAGGTTGCCACGTAGGCCCTTGCATGCAACGTTGGCTGGTTTGCTTTAAAACATTTCGAAATGACTGAAACACCCCCGGTTTAAGTTGTGTTGTCTTCAGCCCGCGGAGGGGTAAATCCGTCCAACCCGCCTTTGGTCATCTTCCACCTCTGGACAGCGCGACGCGGCTGCCCTAGGTCCGTTTGGGCACGATTCTCCTCCTCTCCCGGACCCCGACGGCGTCCGGATCTTGTTCCATCGTCTTGCTCTCCCTCCTTCGCAGCTAGAGATGCCCTAATGTGTGACGATGGCAGCGGAACGTGGCCTGGGCAGACCTGCAACACGGCCGCCCAAAGCAGCCGTGCTGCTGCTGCCACGGCCAGCAGGGGTGAAAGAATACCCTCCAAGCTTTTCGGGCCGTCGTGGAAGCAACAAGGCCCCCCCTCAAGACCCTATCATGTAGCCTCGTGGCCCCGGAAACACCCAGCTCTATGTTGGTTAGGGTTTTTGGATAAAACCATGGAAGAAGAAGAAGAGACGTGTGGGGGATCTTCAGGACTCGGCCCCCAAGTCTTCTCCCTTATATAGGGGAGAGTAGAACTGCCCTGGGGTGCTTGCCCACGAAGCAACCAACCCTCTACCAAAAGGAAAGTGATTCCTTCATTAAGAAGTTAACTCTCTCTCTCTCTCTCTTACTTTCCTTTATTATTCCTTCTTCTTTGGATATTGGGATTTCGAAAATCATCCCTCTTATTCCCTTTGTTCTTTCTTTTTAAACCATTAGCATGAAATCCTATTTCCTTTAATAACAATTACTTTCTTTTAGCAATATCATGTAATACATTAATGGTATACTCACATTATCTTCTTATTTTGCTATTTTGGTGTTTTCTCTTTCTTTTCTCTTTATTGGGGTTCCTTGGTCCCCAAGAGACTCTAAAATTCGAAATTCCTTTTTAAGGAATACCCATTATCCTTAAATGCATCAATATGCATAATTCTCATTATCTTGTTTTATTTCTTATTAAAATAATTCCTTTTTGAGGATCTCTCTTTAATTCTATTTTATTCTCCTCATTGGCATTCCTTTTATCATTAGTAATCATTGGGATACGAAATCCCACTAAGGTTAACTCAAAAATACCTCTTTTCACATATTTTCCCTATTTCATCAATGTTTTCAATTTCTTTATTAACAAGGCAATACTTAATTGCTATTTTCTTTTCTTATTGCCTTTTCTTTACAACTTTGGACTCCTTGGAACCCAAGGAATCTAAGAGGCACGAAATCCTCTTTGGATTTGCCTTCTAGAGGTTTCCAAACCTTTCTTATCTCAAATTCTCATTTATTCATTAATAAATCGAATATCCTTGTTATTGGGCCCAATAGCCAATAAAGCCCACAAATCAAACAACAAGGCTATTGTAAATGAAATCCAGGCATTCATCCATTATTTGTTCATTTATCTTTATTATGAGAAATTAAATTTCTCATCAAAGTGAACCTAAAATTAGGGTTGTAACATCTATTGTAACATCCCAGGATTTGAGGCCTCGGATAACATGATCTTGAAAGGAATGATTGGACTACCCATATCACCAAGGTGCACCTCCTTTTCCGGGAGCCCATCACTAAAGAACTCCATAGTTAAGCGTGCTCAGCTTGGAGTAGTACTAGGATGGGTGACCAGTCGGGAAGTTGATCCTGGCTTGCGCATCAGTGTGGACAAAGTGCGCAGTTAAGGCTAGTGGTGGTTTGTGGGGCCAGTCGTCATTCTTGAAACTCTACTAGAGCCTTAGGCAGTGGGCCCGGGCATTACAAATGGTATCAGAGCCATAACCCCTCCAGTAGGTGGGGCCCACATGAGCATGTGACATGCCAGTCTTGAGCCGTGCGGTCCAGGCAAGTTGGAAAGGGCTATCCGTAGAGACGAGATGGAGCCACCCTTGCGCTGGTAGCCGTGGACGGGAGCTGGGTGTCCATGGGCCATTGTGGGTCTGCACTGAAATGGGGTCAGATTATGAGGCCATATAGTTGAGCCTTGACGAGGACGTCAAGAGTCTAAGTGGGGGAGATTGTAACATCCCAGGATTTGAGGCCTCAGATAACATGATCTTGAAAGGAATGATTGGACTACCCATATCACCAAGGTGCACCTCCTTTTCCGGGAGCCCATCACTAAAGAACTCCATAGTTAAGCGTGCTCAGCTTGGAGTAGTACTAGGATGGGTGACCAGTCGGGAAGTTGATCCTGGCTTGCGCATCAGTGTGGACAAAGTGCGCAGTTAAGGCTAGTGGTGGTGTGTGGGGCCAGTCGTCATTCTTGAAACTCTACTAGAGCCTTAGGCAGTGGGCCCGGGCATTACAGAAGGACAACTGCAGTTGCAACAAGAGGCAGGAGAGCGTGTTGGCGACTAGTACGTCAACAGGAGGGTGCGACTCCTTCCACTTCCTTGTGAGACAATGAGTGTGGAGTTCCAGGTGGTCCGTGTGGACTACTACAGAGGCGGAAGGACACTGTCGCTTAGGAGGACAACTGTCATCCGACAGTCTGGTTCGAGTAGGAGTTGTCAGTCCCAGTGCGACCAGGAGCTGCACAGACACCGTCAAAGTTCGGAGTTGAAGACCGCGCATTGCGCGAGGTATTGTCGCCGAGCAAGCCTCGGGACAAGGTATGATTCCACAAACCATCCTTTCCTATTATATAGACGTTGACGCGTTTCCTCGGTATGGGTTGGGGGAGAATTTTTTTTGTTTCCGCTGCCTTCTCTGTCTCCCCTAAAAACCCTACATTCCTATGCTTGTATGGGGCCAATTGTAGGCCAGGGTTGTGCTCTTCTACATGTTTCAACATGTCAATCACCAGTCATGATTCATCCTCCCTTGCTAGCAGACATCTGGCCAAGGTAGGAGTGGCATTGTAGATTAGCTGCCGACCTGTCCTGAGTGTGATATTCGCAATCATTGCATTTTCTAGGACTTTGAAGAGGATCTTTCCTACAATGACTTCTGAGCGGAATATCCCCTTGAGCGCTCGACGTTGTACAGAGAAGTATTTGTTGCTCCAAAGGATGGCTTCTTCATCGATCTGTGGTCTCAAGACCATATTTAGAAGTTGTTGGTCACATACCGTCAAATAAAAAATGGTGCGCCTGTCGAAGTTGGCCATCACGAAGACTGATATCTCAGATGACACAGAGAATTGATCAGTCGTTGAGTTCTTCGCTCTAGGGGGTTGTGCTACTAGAAAGTTATACAAGTCGCCCCTTCTCCTTCTGATGAGTCATCTACTAGGCTGTCATATAGATCTTATGTTGCTTCATTTAGCTCTAGCGGGCATACAGGAGCAGCCGTGTCGACACCGTGGGTGCTCCCCTGCTCTGTAGGAGCTTCGTCGGTGGGTTTCTTGGTTGCCTCCTCCTCGGGAATTGTTGAAGGTTTGGAGGGCCTCCTAGCATCGGAGGAGGATGATGAGTTTGAGGAAGAGGGTGATGATGAGGATGACGGTGGTGATGGTGACCTGGATGATGCTCTCTGGGCGTACAGAACAGCATACAAGATGCCTCTTGGTACCACACCTTACCGTTTGATATGTGGGAAAGCATGTCATCTACCTTTTGAGCTAGAGCACAAGGCATTCTGGGCCATCAAACGTCTAAATATGGATCCATCCCTAGCTGGCAAGAAGAGGTTCCTCTAGCTTCAAGAGCTTGAAGAACTTAGGCTTTACGCCTATGAGAACGTGAGTATCTATAAGCAAAGGACTAAAGTCTAGCATGACTCCCACTTGAGGAAGAAAGATGTCAAAGAAGGTGACAAGGTTTTGCTTTTTAAATATTCTATTTGACTTTTTCCAAGAAAACTGCATACTCACTTGTCAGGACCGTTTGTGGTAGCAAAGATATACCTATCGGTAATGATGGAGATGTACGACAAGGATGATCCTGCAAAGGTCTTCCCAGTCAACGAACACCGGGTGAAAAGATTCTACGAAGACGAAGCTTTCACAAGGCAATCCGAGTTGCCCCTGAATGATGTCAAAGCCACACCCACTGAAGAAGCCTAAGCAAGATTGAAGATGTCGAGCTAATGAAAAAAATCATAGTGCTCCTTGGTAGGCAGCCCAAGTTTTTACTTTCTTAGAATAGGATGTTATTTCTTTTTCCTACAAAAAATATTATGAACACTTTTATTGGAATAAGGCCTGAGTCTATGCATGCGCCACGCCCACTGACTTTCACATTTTCTGGGCCATCGACTTAGTTTATCGCCTTGATATGTAACACTAGCTGAGGCTGAGGTTCACACTTAGGCCAGCGATGTTTTACATATCAAGCACCTTTTACTTTAGTTTTCATTTTTAATAATAAGTTTTTATGGTTTTTGAACGCAAAGTGTGTCGTGCATGCATGTTGGCCACCCATATCATGCATGCATGGTGCGTTAGGTAATCTATCGGCCAAGATGTATTAGGCAATCCCTATCGCCCACCGTATCACATAAATTTACCAGTTCAAGCCTACGGCAATCGTATCACATATCGCATGTCAGGTGGCACTCACACCGTGTCGTGCTAATGCATCATGCGAACTCGTGTCGCGCAAAGAGCGTTCTGGGTGAGGCATGTCGGACAACGCACCACCTTCTAAGCCTCACGATATGACGTGATTAGATGGATTTTACCTTTCTTTGGAAGGCAATTCTCATGCATTTGTGATGCGTGTCCCCATTTTATTATTTTACCGCCCTTTGGGGATGGCTATGTAAGCAACTAGAGATTAACTGTGTCAGATTACCAAAGTTACCAAATTTTTTCTCCTGTATCGTGTAAGCTCTTGTATCGCTCAAAGCCAATATAACTCCCATGTCGGGTTTCCACTCTCCCATGTCACGTTCACCTGCTCCCTTCCCGATAAGGTAAAAACCCATGTCGTGCATCTTCTATCGCGCGGGTCTATCGCCCATACGTATCACACACCCTTAACGGAAACATATATCGTGATACTTCGTATTGCGTTCTCACTCGTATCGGGCAAAGCTTCAAACGTGTATCGGTTTTCCTAAGTACCGCTCTGAGCGTGTCAGGTTTCCATCTGTGTCGTGCATCCTAACGGGTTGAATAAGTTTGTGGGAGCTTGCCGACTCACTCCAAGTATGCACGATGCATGTGTCACGCAGCTATATCGCGTTCTTGGGCTGCCAATTTTTTTTAAGTGCATCACTTTCTCATATACCCGATATCGGTTTTTCACAGGTATCACACAAGAACATGTCGGGTTCTCTTGGTGTCATGCACTTGCGTGTCATGCAGAAGGAATAATAAAGTTTTGCTCTAACCCAATGCTATGCTTTCTTATGTACCCGATACCGATTTTCACAGTATCGCCCAAGCCGTGTCAGGCGATCCCTTCTTACTAATTTTTAGTTGAAGCTTTAACGTATCGTGAAGAGAAAATTTTGCATGTATAACCCCTTTTTAGATTTAAATGTGTATTCTTAATTTTTCAGAAAATGGCATGCACAAAGGAAATTGTCATCCAAGTCGACGAGCAAGGTCGAAGGATCAACCCCGAAGCCACAACAGTGGCAGCTGCAGGGCAGAAATGCCCTAACTCAGCAACAGTTGGGCCCTCTGAGGCCAAAAAGTGGCCCTGCATCGAGGCAAGCACAACCTCGGATGCAAAGGCGGAGCCCGAAGCTCTTACCCATTCTCTGGGACACTTCGTGCCAAGAGATGTGGACTATCAGAGACGCTACACCGAGCTGGCAGTGAAGATCTACCACCCAACCAGATTCTGCCACCACTCTTCCTTCTGGCAGATCAACATCTTTGAGAGACTATACAATGTCCTCGAGGCCGCTGGACCCTGGAAGCTATGCTTTAGCTTCTCCAAGGCTAGGCGCTCAAGCATCTGATCGATGAATGGGAGAGGAAAGTGATCTTTATGGGTGATAATGTTTAATTTCCTGTAATCTATACACATTTGCCAACCAGTAACGGTCTTGGTTGCCACCTCAACCCCATTGTCTCCCTTAACTAGCGTGATACCTCCCTTCTTAGGGACTACTTGAATAGGACTCACCCACGTACTGTCACTGATAGCATAGATGATTCCCACATCACGGAGTTTTATAACTTCTTTGCTAACCACCTCTCACAACTTCTCATTCAGTTTCCATTACGGCTGGGCGTAGGGTTTGGAATTCTCTTTGATATGGATTCTGTGCATACACACAGAAGGGATGATGCCCCTTAGGTCTCCAATTGAGTAACCTAAGGCCTTCCTTCGCAGCTTCAACTCAACTAATAGTTGTTCCTTCTAATCATCGGTTAACTTTGAATTGATAATAACTGGATTCATTCCTTCTTCATCCAAGAATATGTACTCTAAACCTTTCGACAGAACTTTCAGTTTGGGCAGGGTCTTCTTTTTTGGTTCTCTGGTGGGATTGCTTTGTAGTGCAACATACATTACTGTTTCAACTGGGTCGTCGACTTCAGGTAGTTCTTCGGCATCTAGAAATTCTAGGAGTTCTTTCATCTCTGGGTCATCGACCACCTGTGTGTTTCCAGCTAAGGTGCGCATCAGTGGGTCCACCATAGCTTTCTCCTCCCTTACCTCATCACAGAGTTGCTGGTAGCTCTCGACAAAGTAAGAAGACTCAAAGAACGAGGGGGCTTTCATGCAGTCATAGATGTTGAAGTCGATATGCTCTCGTCCAACTCTGATTGTTATCATCCCTACCTCCACTTCGATGAGCACTCTACCAGTCGCTAGGAAGGGTCGCCCAAAAATCATTTGGCAGCTAGGATCCTCCAAGGTGTCAATCAGAACAATGTCACATGGTATAAAGAATCACCCAACCCTAATAAGCACATCTTCTACTACTCCAACATGTCTTGTAAAGGTGTGGTCCGCCGGTTGGATCCTCATATTCGTACTTACTATGTCAGTAAGCCCTAATCTTTTTGTGAGCGACAATAGAATTAGACTAATGCTCTCTTCTAGATCTGCTAGACCTTTTCGGGTCACGTTGTCTCTGACCTGGAAGGGAATAACAAAGGCGTCGGTATCTTTCTTCTTTGAAGGCAATCTTGACTTAATGAAAGAGTTGGACATCTATGCTAACTTCACAGTCTCAACATATTCTCCTCTCTTCTTTATTGAAATCAGGTCCTTGATAAACTTCGCATAGGTAGGCATTTCCTCGATGTCATTCAAGAAAGGGATGTCGAGGTGCATCTTCTTCACGACATGCATGAACTTCTCATATCTTTTCTTTAACTGAGCTTTCACTAGCTTGTGCGGGAAAGGTATGCGGGGTGCGTACCTATCCGGACACTCTTCGGAAGTTGCGTCGTCTCCTCCTTTCTCTGTCACTTTCTTTTGCTTTGTAGGTACTTCTGTCAACTCCTCAGGGGTTGCATCATTTGCTGGTACTGCTGCTCTCTCTTCGTTAGTTGAGTGTATCACTGTTCCTGACCTTAGGACGGCCATTTTCACAGTTTCATTTCCTCGTAGGTTTGCCTCGATGCTAGACAGGAATCGCCCTACCTGATGGTTGATGTTTTGAGTTAGGCTTTCCAATTGCTGATCTATTTTCTTGTTGTACTGATGGAGCTCCCCGATTTGAGCTGAGAAACCTCCTATCTACTGTTGCATTAAATTGAGCAACGTCGTGTTGTCCATAGAACTTTTGTGTAGTTTCTCATATAAATCATTTTGTTTCTTGGTGAAGGACATTAACTCGGTCATCATTGACAACCACTGTTGTTGACCTTACTGGGTGTTCGGGTAGCTTCTTTGTTGCTGGAAACCTGTCTGGCATTGATGATTCTGCTGTCATCCTAAAGAAGTTCTGCCTACTAGCTGTTGAGAGTTTTCTACTACGCTGGTGTTTCTGTACGAGAATCTGGGATGGTCAGGACATTGATACTGGACATAACTCACATTCTTTGTACTTTTGTCATCAAGCTCGCTCTACACGACTGTGTGTGGGAAAAAGTCAGAAAGATGGTCTGGCTCTCCGCATGTGACACAACTTTTGACTTCTTCTTGTCAGACCTTACCTTTATAGCTTTGCTCCTTCAAGGTTTGGACATCAGTCACTATTTTGTCTAACTTGACCGCTAGTGCTTACATCACCTTCGATTCTCCAGGGGTAGAGTGACTTGTTAACTCTCTATCATACTCGTTGTCTTGCTGATTTGTTGCCATATTGTCTATAATCTCCCTGGCTCTTTGGGCGCTGAACCCCAAGAAATCACTGTCTACTGCAGCATTCAAGTATTTCCTTTCTCCAAGAATAGCCCATTGTAGAAGGTGGTAATCAGCTTGGGCTCAGAAAAACCGTGCTATGGACACTCTCGTTGATAGCCTTGAAATCTTTCCCAGGTTTCATGCAAGTTCTCTGAAACCTTCTACGAGAATTTGGTTATCTTGTTTTGACATTTTATCATTCTCTCTATGGGAAATAATTTAGCAATAAAAGTATTGGCCAGATGTTCCCATTCAGGGAGGCTCCCATCTTGGAGACTCAAGTACCATTCCAAGTGCTTTGTCCTTTAAGGAGAAAGGAAAGCACTATGTGTAGATATAAGATATCGGGACCCTGTTAATCTTGAAAGTCTTACATGTCCTCTTGAATGTCATGAGATGATTGTAAGGATTCTCTTCACTGGTGTTTCCTCTGAACCGGTTGTGTTGCAGCAACTGGAGAAAAGATGGCTTCATCTCAAAGTTAGCCACATTGAGCGGTTGCTCCACCACCGGGGCCCCTTTCCTCATTTGCCCTAACTTGGATAAAAGAATGAAGAGACCAAGCTTCGAGTGCTTCCCTAGCCATTGCTTGTTAGAAAATAGGAGGTTTTGAAGAGATGAAAAAGTACCTGAAAAGAAGAGATGTAAAAGTGTGAGTGTGTTGTAGAAACTATGTACAATAAGTATCTACAATATTATATGCATATGTACAAGGTTTTTGGCAAAGTGCAAGTAAAACTCGAGCTCGTAGAATGATATTCATTGCCAAGTCCCCGACAATGGTGCCAAAAAGTTGATAAGCCTTAAACGTGGGTCCAAAAATGGAGACATGTCTAGGTCATCATACTTTAATAATTTATAATACCTGAATGTTTTGTTGGATCCTAGATGGGTGATTTGATGCTCTAGAGGGGGGTGAATAGAGCTGAATGCACTTAAAAAAAATTCATTAGACCTTCAAGATATATGACAAAATAAGGTTGCTAAATAAGTAATTTGAGTGCAACTAAAACATGCATAGAAAGGATGAGAGAGATTGAGCAAACACAAGGAGACAAGCTATTTAGAGTGGTTCCACGCTTCAAATTAGAAGTGAGTCAGTCCACTTACCTAGAGAGGTCAACCTCTAGGATTTCTTAACCATTGCACTCTTATATTCATTCATAAGACTTACAATACATGACCAACAAAGAACTTACCTATCCAATATAAAGAGTCTTCAACCTTACCAAGGACTTACCCACTTTGCAAGGAGTCTTCCGCCTTCTTCCAAGGACTTACCTACTCTTGCACAAGTCTTCAGCCTTGTAGGGATTACCCAGTCTTCTTGGATCTTCCACCTTTGACTTCACCTTCACTCAGAGATGCTTCCACTAAGGACTTACCCACTTGAGCAAGGAGTCTTCTTCCTTCACCAAGGGCTTACCCACTCTTGCTCCAAGTCTTTGGCCTTGATCTTCACCAAGGGACACCTTCCCTTGTTCTTCTTCACCTCTCTTATCCAAGAGAGAGAACCTTCATCTTCATGGTTGAAATGAGAGATAGGGAGGTGGTGGAAGTGAGAGCCTCACAAGATATACATGTAGGACAAACCCTCTTAAAAATCTCCTACTCACTCTATTGGATGTAGCAAGTGATTAAGCTTAGAGAGAGAGGAGGCTGTAGGATCACTCAACTATAGAATAGGGACCTTCATAGTGCTTGGCTAACCATGGGATGAAACCCAAGGGGTCCTATTTATAGTTGAGGATGCCTAGAAGCCTTTGGGAACACTTGGGGCCGAAAACTGGCCATTTTGTGGCTTGCAATGGATATATTTTCACTTGTTGCAACTCCACAATGACTAGAAGCACTTTTCTGCACTTTTCTGTACAGTGCAATTGATCGAGTTTCTATAAAGGTAAATCGACCGATAGAGTAAAAGACAAAGCTGATATTCAGACCATCGGTTGAGTTTGTCCTGGGGAAACTTGACCGACCAATGAAAATTGAATTGGTCAGGTACTCCATTGGTTGAGTTCTGTGAAGTGTAAACTCGACCGATCGAAAGTCATTTTCAAGATCCAATCAGGATCGGTCGAGTTTGCAACTCGACCGATGAACAGCATGATGTGAATTTTGGAAAATGGCTTTTGGGTGCTTAAACATTCGATCTAAGTGCTCATGATTTTTTCTAAGCTTAATTACAAGTCATGCAATCATTACAAGTGATTTACAACATGATTCTAATGGATTTACATCATATTACAAAAACATGCACTTGTATTGACTTTGACTTGTCTTTTCTCCAAGTTGATAAGCACAAGTTAGGGCATTTGGAGTGTGTCTATACCTAATCTGAAATCATTCAAGTAGAGACATTAGACACAATTAATTGGAATGGTTTATTCATCATGAAAACAAGGGTTTAGTCAATTTAGACCTTGAGTCAACATGTTTAAGACTCCTACAACTAGCACAGGGTCAGAGTAGTTCGGGGTTGAACACAGGGACTAGGAGAATAGTGCTTTGGAGCCCAAGATTTACTTGTCTAAGCACGTCAGAGAGTTGAGGGATTAAGGTTTGTTGTAGCGAAAAAGAATTACAAAGAATTAAACTAAAACCTATCTCCAAGGGGAGTTACCAGAAAGATTAAGGCTTTGGGTATTTTGGGTTTTAGCAGTTTTTATGGTAGTTTTTGCATATAGGAAACTAAGGAGATAGAACTATCTTCGGAGTATAGCACAAAGAAAGAAAACTTAATCGTAACAAGTAGCAGCAGCCTACATCCAACATCTTCTTCTCTCATAGAAAATGCCAACGAACCATGCACTGGGTTCCTTCTCTCAAAGGTACCAAGAGTGGGCCTGCACAAAAAGATAAACCATGCATAGCTCTGGTTCTAGGTACTCTTGTACACCTGAATCAGACCAAGCTCTAGAAGTTTACAACATCCTTCTCTCAAAGGAGTCAAAACAAGAAACACAATATGATAGCTAGTTAAGAGCGTGAATCAGAAAGAAGAAACTAGAACTCAGATGCCAAAGAGAAATTATCCAACAAAATAAAGCCATACATAGAATGATATGAGGTAAACTCCATAGATTCCAATAATCATAAAGAAGCATAATGGTTCAGTTACAATGTTGTAATCATCAAAGGAAAGTAAATGATGTAAAGGGAATATAAGTATCAGTCTCCTTGATTTAGGAGATCGAAGTACACAACAACTGACGCCTAAGATAATGCTAACCTGGTACTGGGTAGAGGCCCTATCGGGATATGACCATGTTGGGTCACTTACCGTGTCGGGCCATGGACCGTGACGGGTAAGGGCCGTATCAAGACAAGACCTCTACCCGATACGGTCATGTCAGGTTGCTGGCCATGTCAGGCTGCAACCATGATGGGTATAGACCATATCGGGTTGCGTATTGTATCGGGTTAGGATACATATCGAGTTAACATTATCTTAAGGCTCTCGGGTTCTTCGTGTCGGGTATAGGTGGGTAACTCGTCTCAGGTTGAAGCCTAGATAGGATCCCGACATGCTTGAAGTGGCCTTGAGGATCATATCATGCTGCTTGCTGCTGCTGGAACGGTCTCTAAGTGAACTCCTCCCATCCCTCTCGGGATGGGGGTGTGCTCACCTAGTTATCGCCCGACAGGCTCCTTGGGACTCGACGCACTATCTCCTTTACTCTAGGGACTAGCTCTTATAGGGTCTGGCATGTCCCATTGTAGGCTTGTAGTTGCCATTTATAGGCAGCGAGTTGATGGGAGTTGTAGCTTTTATTGACCCACATGTCTTTCATCTGTGGCTCTATTCTCGAGGCTTCAATAGGGTCGATACGACTGTCGCCCGTCATGTGTGTCGGGCTGGGAGAGTGCCAGGCAATGGGCATATCGTGTACAACTATGACGGGTTGGAGCCTTATCGAGCGACAGTGCCAAGGGGTGGCCATGTCGGGTAACGACCTCGTCAGTTTGTGAACCGTGATGAGTTAGGCACCATATCGGGTAGAGGGCCACAATGGGCTAAGACTCCTATACGACACACCTGCGTCAGGTTGCTATCGTAGCTGGTAGCAACCATGATGGGTAAGAGGGGCATTTCGACCTCAGATGTTGGCGAGCTACTGGGCTGGAACGTGGACTTCATTGTCGATGGGCCTGATGGGTCCACTGGTGCTTATTTTCTTGTGGAAAATAGGAAAAGCCATGTAAAAGATGGGAAATATAGTTAGGGTCATAGTGGGCACGATTCTTCATAGTAAATAGAATAAAACAGAGAGGAAGTCAAGTTTGGAAGCTATTTTGACAATAAAATATAAGTTCTAGTAGCCATAAAGTAGGTGTTATCAATCTATGAGGTTCCTGCATTACCTGAGGAGTTTGAGATTCCACAACACCTTGTGATTCTCTAGGTTCCTCTGGTTCATGTACTGGTTCTATGCTCTCTTGTTGGTCTCAAACCTCTTCAAGTTCTACTTGTCTCCCACTGATTCCTTTAGAAATAAATTCCTTTTCAAGGAACACAATATCTCTGGAAACAAACACTTTGTTTTCAGATGGATTATAGTAAGCTTCGCAACCCCAAATCCTAATAAAAGACATTTTGGGATGCTTCTTAGTCCATATCTCATATGATGTCTTTTGACCGACTTACATGGTACTCGATTTAGTGTAAACCTGGCAGTTTCTAGAGCATACCCCTAGAAGGTAGTTCGAAGCTCAACTAAACTCATCATAGATCGCACCATATCCAGTAATGTGTGATTCCTTCTTTATGATACACCATTATATTGAGGTTTTGTAGGCGGAGTCCACTGGGATACAATCCCATGGGCTTTAAGAAGGTCCTCAAACTCCTAGTTTAAGTACTCTCCACCTCCATTAAAATGAAGTGCCTTAATACTTTTACCAAGTTGGTTATGTACTTCATTCATAAACTCCTTGAACTTTTCAAGAGCTTCTGACTTATGTTTCATTAAATAAACATAGCCATACCTACTGAAGTCATCAGTGAAGGTAATGAAGTATTTGACCCCACCTCTAGCATCTATTCTAAAAGGTCAACATACATCAATATGTATGAGTCCCAATAGATCACTAGCCCTTTCATTGTTGCCAGTGAAAGGGGTCTGGTGTGATTCTCAAATGCAACAAAGCAAACTGGAAAAAGATGATGCCAAAGGGGAGAGTCAACACCACAACTACTAGGTAGCTATGGTGCTTTCTGTTCCCGACAACGGTTCCAGAAAGCTTGGTGCGTCCGAGTCAGAGGTGTACACACTAGCCAACAAGGGGTGACTAAATGCACTCCACGGGACTTGAACACACGTGTGGATCTTTTGAAAATTATATTAACCCTAACACAGTCAATCACAATACCAAATAGGTCACCCGCAAGCACACATGGTACTTTTGTAGCATAGGTGAAGGGCAAGTGTAGGGGTCGATCCTCAGGGAGAAAAAGGGGCACTAGAGCTAGGCTAGTTTGGCTGGGTTCCTACTGCGGAGACTAGGGTTAAGGGTTTAAAGGTGATTTGATTGTTAAACTAGGTGAGTAAGAAAGAAATTAAAGGTGAGAATGAAATATAAGTTAACCCTAGACTAGATTAAGACTAAGTATGCAAGAAAAGACTAAGATAGGTATGAAAATGCAATTTACACTAAGGCAAACAAGAGAAAAGCACAAGAGTAAGTAAAGAGCTAAACTAGCAAGAATAAGGCAAAAATAGGGCAAGAAGCTAACTAAGCAAGAAAACAGCTAACTAAGCTAACACTAGATAGGCAAGATGAAAACTAGGGTTTTAAAGCAATTAATGAAGGTGTGGGCTGTTTAGGGGATGCACTTATCACTTAAGTTGGGGGGTGACATATGAACATTATGATTCCATTTAGATTGTCCAAACCAAACAACAAGTTAGAGTCTAATGAATTAACCTAAGCTACAAATTGGCCATGGATATGCTAGGTTGTGTATAGGGGAACTAGTCCCTAACACCCCTACTACCCTTGTGAGGCTCAATTGGGTTAGGGATTGGGTTCAATTCAATTAGAGTCTAATCAAGTCTAGGTTTCTAGATTATACATTACTAGGGCAATTAGGGGCCGAGGGTAGTAATGGGGAGGTGAAATTAAGGTTTTGGACCCCAATTCCCCACATTCTAGCCTTGAGAAGGCTCCATGCTAATTGCATTGGAATTATCTAATCTAGCTACTTAGATCTCTCACTTAGGTTTAGGGAGATTGATTAGGATGTAGGAAGATGGGAGGCAACCTAGGGATCCAAGAATTGGACCTAGGGGCAAATCCCAAAATTCACATATATATGCAGTTTCCATAAATTTCTAGGTGATTTCACACACAAACCAACAAGAAATTCATGGAGAATGAGATAGAAATATAATATAATCATTAACAAATGGAATTACAAAGTTTACATGTCATTTCCCCCAACATGGTATCAAAGTAACATAATTTCCCCCAAACAACTCACCCAAGGGGCCTAGCTACTCATGGAAATGGAAAATGCAAAAAGAAAGGAGAAGGAGATAGAAGAAGCCATGGAGCTTGATGTATATGAAGAAATCCTCCACTTCAGCTACTACAGGACGTCCTCCTCCCTCCTCTAAGGTGTAGGGGTATGGAATGAAGGGGATTATGGGTAGAAACTAGGATAAAATAGTGTTTTGGTGGTGGAAATGGTGAAATGGAGTGAAATGGAGGTGGGAATGGAGTGGAATGGCTAAGGGGTAAAAATGGGGACCTAGGAGGTGGTGGAAGGTAGCTTAGGGTAGCCTCCCTAAACCTCCAGCCGCCACCCACATATGTAAGTGGGGAGGAAGCAATAGGTCAAGTAGGGGCAAAGTGGGAAATGGAGTGTAAAAAGTAGCTAAGTTTTGTGAGTAGCACGGCCGTGGTGGATCACCACGACCATGGTGGGTAGGGGTGAGCATGATCGTGGTGGGGTACAACGACCGTGTGAATTAAAATTGTCAAAAATATCAGGTTGTTTTGGGGGAGTGGTTGGCTGGTAGCACGACCGTGTTGGGTTATATGTGGCACAGTCGTGTTGGGTTAGTGGTAGCATGGTCGTGCTGCGTGGCATGGCCGTGTTGGAGGGTCACGGCATGTCCGTGTTGAGGTATGTTTTGCAGGTGCTTCAAAATTGATATTTTTCCTGTGATTTCTTCATTTGCAGCATGACTGTTCCGTGTTACCATGGCCGTGCTGGGGGCTTTGCTTGCACTTTGAGCTTCAAACTTCATGATCCATGGACTTCTTTGCTTAAGCTTGACTCTTGGCCACTTGGGGTAGGTTGGGGGAGGTTTTTGGACTTCTTTAGGCCCCTCCATCTCTCTCTTCCATCCAAATGTGGTCCAAGTACCTAAAAACATGCAAATAATGCCCATAAGTGAATTTTACACAAATATGCATATTATGGGAAACATCATGTAACATAACACGTGTAAATGTGATTGAAATGCAATATGATACAAGATGTAGTCCTAAAATAGGGTTGCATCAGGGTCTTAGCCATTTTTCCCAACAAATAAGATTCACACGTCTCTAATGATTCGAAATCAAAAGAGTCCAGATAACCATTTTTATGGAGTCTAGATATGTGATTCTCATTTATGTGCCCTAGACGACAATGTCAAAGGTACATTTTGTTTGAGTTATTGAGTTTTAGTCTTTTGGTATTAATGTTATATACATATGTATTTAGATCTAACAAGTAAAGACCATAAGACATAAGGGCACTGTCATAAAAGATCCCATCTTTTGAAATAGAACATCGACCACTTTTAATATGGAATTAAAATGCATCATTGTCCAAACAAGATACAAAAATGGCATTCTATTTATAGGAGGTACATAATAGAAGTTCTTAAACTCTATTACAAGCCCGTAGGCAGAGATATACTATAGGTTCCAACAGTGTTGGCTGCAACTCGTGCGCCATTAGCAACATGTAGTTCCACCTCGCTTTTCCCCAAAGGCCTACTTCCATTCAGATCCTGCATATGAGAACATATGGGAGATCCACATCTGGTATCTAATACCCAAGATGATGAAGTAGATAGAATAATCTCAATAACATATATACCTAAAGTGGAGATCACCATCCCCATTTTCTGCTTCCAAAAAGCCTTCAAGTACAAAGGATGAGATCCTCTTGTACTTTTCTTTCTCCTTATCTTGAGTGATGAAGAATTGGACTCAGGCTTGACCACTAAACTCTTCTCAATCTTGCTTTTATCCTTGTACTCAGCCCCACTGATCACCATCATGGGCTTGTCCTTCTTCACTTTTTCTTCCGCATGAATCAACATTGCAAGCAATTCTGACATCTATCCATCTGAATTACTCACATGCTGGAATGCAATAAAACAGATACATGATTTTGGCATTAGAATCATATCAGTAGCCAAGTCTTGTCTCAAGGTGAATCCCATCTCTTCAAGATGATACACATGTCCGTTCATATTGAGCACATGTTCTTCTACTGAGGTTCCCTCTGTCAGCTTTAACTCATGTAGCACCTTTAAGATACAATTCCTTTCTTGTATGTCAAGACCAAGTATTACCTTCCTAAGACGTGTCACCATTTAAGAACACTCATGTGCTCACGTTGCTAATGCAACTCATAGTTCATGCAGCTTAGCATAAGGTACTTTATCTCTAAGGCATCATTGGCATGCTTTCAGTAAGCATCAACTTGTGCCCTAGGTGCATCAAGAGGATGTATTTTAGGCATTGGTTTGTCAAGGACGTAGAGCTTGCACTCTTCATTGAGAACCCTTCTCAAAGTCCAAAACCAGTCATGGAAATTTCTCCTTCTTCAGGACCAATCACAACTCAGATTTGTTCGTCATTAATTCTACAAGAGAAACTTTGCATTTTGTCAAAAACCATTTTGATTTGATTTGATTTGAAAATTTTGATGATATTAATTAGGTATTTAATTATTATTTCTCCCACTATTTTATTCGAACTGATAGCCCTCAATATTAATTTGGAATATTGCAGCGTACGATATTCTAGTGGGCTAAGATCCATATTTGATCAAGTCATGAGTCGGCTTTTGCCGATCGCCCACAACCTAACTATTTAGGTAGGCCATCATGATAATTGCATCATATGAAACTCTTGGATAGATGATATGTGCAACACCTTTCCATGATCATCTGCATGCCTTTGGGCTTGGGCTCTCCAAGTCACCAGTTAAGCCTGACCCAATAGCCAATGTGATAGATACACACCATGCATTGTGCAAATCTACATATCTACCATCACACTTCTACGAGATAGATGACACACCATGCTTTGTGCAAATCTATGCTTAATCAATCAATATTTTTATGTGTATTGCTAATGGAAGACATCTAAGACTTAATATTTTTGTTGAGGGAGTTTGTATAAATACATATACTTTATCCAATCACCACATATGTAGTACATATCATATACTTGCTATATCCCACAATGAAAACATGCAACAAATGAAAGCGATGGTTATGTCCAGTCCTAATGTAATCCCTTGGAGCCACAAGGAATTACGTTCCTCTAGGTCTACATCATATGCAAAAACTTGTTGTTGATGAAAATCTATGCTTGCCAATCTGGGTTGATCGATTCAATCCTTAAACCGATCGGCTTGCCTCCTGGCCAGTTGTTAGGTCATCTCACTGGTTGTCTGGCCCTTCTTTCCACCATCGAATGGCTCCTCCAACAGATTAGTTGGTCTACCAGTGATCGGTTGGACTTGTCCACCATGTACTCCAAGGTCCTTCATCTTCATCATAACAGGAAGGTAAACTATCCTACTTTTACATGATTATTGGGAAATCTTGAGTTACAATTGAGGGGAGCAAGGGTAGGAAAGTATTAACTTTACATGGGGAAGATAAAATAGAGGATCGCTACATAGATCGAGATACAACCATCAAAACCGCTTTTAGGGCGATGCATGTAAACCATCCACATACAACCATGCACATATATAGGTTATTGTCTATAACCATGTTACACATCCACCATCAAAACCGCTTTTAGGGCGATGCATGTAAATTGCATATATATGTCATATAAATATTAGTTTGGGATTATTGTGGTGTTTGGATTTGATAAGATATTATTCACATCACATGCAATAATAGAATGAACAAACCAAAATATGATTATATCGATTATCCCATGCTATAGTAAATTGACGTTGGCTCAAATACCACTCTTGGGAAATATGGTACAGAGTAGGAAGTAGAATTTATAATTTTATCTACCATATTCCCTATAATCACTAGATCGCTTCAATAACTATAATGTATGAAGGATGGTTTATGGATATACCTAGTCCTAGAGCAAGTCCAATGACAATCCTCATCGTTGTAGTGTGCAACTTTGAATCCTAGTTGCACTGTGACACATCTGACTCTTACGCCTCCTGGTCTGCACCACGGACTGTAGTCAAGAATGTCGCCTTCTTCAGTAGCTCCTCTTGTCATGGACTTTTGGTTGATTTTGTCCTCTAAGCGGCAAACAACGGCTTTCCACCTCTATGGTAGTATACACTGACTGCCTAGAACTATTGTCATCATGCCAGATCGGACCAAAAGGAATTATCCCTCCCACTGGCGTACTAGTCACCAGCTTGCTCTCCCACCACAACAACTTTCAATTGTTCTCTCCCTTGTTTATCCCTCCCTAGTTGGGTAGGACTTGCCTAGGCTCTCATGGTTACCACAACAAGAGAGGACAATAGTTGTTAGAGGAATTGATTATCAGTTGTCTATGTTATTCTACGGGAACCCCCCAGTGTCCCTCTATTTATAGTAGAGGCCAGGGTCAAGGTTCCCAGTTGCTATCCAATGCAGAATTAATGTATGGGATGTAAAGGATAAGAAGAACTCAAATCTTTGCAACAATTTTAAAATTTGCACAACTTCGACAGCTGAAATGGCCGTTTGGCTTCGCCAGACAGTTGTCTCACATGAGAGACGGCCGTTTCATGGTTCCTAGTTGTACACAAATTTGGCAAATTGATTCCCATCAATGTTAGACATTGATTTCCTTGTGCAAAAAGTATTGCTTAAGCGAAACAAATAGGGAAACATCTAGAACCTTCGCCGACCGAGCTAGGCTATCTCGACCATGCGAGATGGCCATCTTGGTTCACCCATACAGTCGACTGGTGATCCAAGTCGTGCCTGTTTGGATGGGTTGGTTCGATCCTTTGACAAATTCAACTCACTACCGATCCGACACCCAGACTCCCGTCTCAACTCTTGAGACGGCCATTTGGCACTTCCAAACGGCCGTCTCAACACTTGAGATGAGCATTTGGTAGTGTTTGTCAGCCTATTTTTGCCTGAATCAATTGCCTAAACACTTTAGCACTTAATTCAACTGTCATTCAAGATCTAAACTCCTCTTCTAGGTCAAGACCTATGTGTGTAACCCTATAGGTCCCATATTATGTTGTCAGTGAATGTCCATAACAACTTATGACATCATAAGCAAAGAGTGGTGCCTAGTCACACATCATTTCTACCCAGTAAATGGAATAGTTGGAGAATAGCTTCAACCTACAATCTGTTTATGGCGTTATAGTGTTTGTATAGTTACTTTGTCACTAATGTCCAGATTAAACTAGAGGCATGGAGCAGTCACCCTCATTATTCTTCAATCTTGTTTCTTGAACCAAGAGTAGACTATATGAGATATTTGTAAGCTCAATATCACATATTGACTCACATGCACATGATAATGCTTTTCTCAGACTCGCTAATCAAGAGGCCTAGAACATCACCCTCCAGTAGGAGGGACAAATACCATGTCTATCACTCATAGTCAATCCCAATGTATCAAAGCCGCCCAATCATCATCGTTATAACAACCCATATTTTAGGACTGTGTTTGATGATGTCAAAGTGTACCCAACGACATGTGTTGAGTATAGTGATTTCAGGTCTAAGAACCACAACCATCACCATCACTTTGAGAGTTGACTATGACCTCCATGAAGATGGCTTGGCATGTGTCAGTCTCACAGTGGGTCTGTCTGGTACCTGTTCTCTGACATGTATCTGTGTGATTGTTTTGATATCGCTATATCATAACCAATGAGACTTAGTCATTAACCAACTCACACTTTGATCTTATGTGTTATTGTTGTCTATCAACCTTCCACAATAACAGACGGTCAAGGACATAATGAGAATGTAAATATGTACTCTTAACATCCGTATGATCTTATTTCTTCCAAGTCACATACTTGAAGACACACGTCATTGAGTAATATTATTCTCTAAAAATTTATAATGTTACATCATTATCTCATAATTGAATTGAACAAAATAAATTGGAATATTACCTTTTATTAACAATCAAATCAATTTTACATTATATGTCATTACAATCATCACATGATTGGCTCTCTGGGCATACATAACCAACAACAATGAGATTGGCTCACACATGGTCGTCTCTTAGTTGTACCAATTAAGTGTCTTTTAGCATCAATCAAGTTATAGTGTGCAAAACCATAATAAGCACTACAAAAATAAAGGCATGGCACAACTTTCAAAGATCTAAGACTAACAAGTTGTGAATTTGTCACACTATCACATTACAACATGCATCATGCCACCACCAGGTCACAAAACCCATTCACATCATTCATGTATCAGAAATATTTCAACATGCGTCATAGAGGCTCATTCAAATAGTATCACATCCTACTCATTATAGCATGCACTAGCTATAATATCAAGTTCATACCACCTGCATGGTTAGAAATTGATAAACAAGAAAGAAAGAAAAAAAATCCTAAAACCATGTGTCACATCATTGTCTCCACATTCCTCATTTATACACAACCATCACCATAGCATACCCAAGCATTTGCATGCATTCAACCTGCTATGTTAGAGGCCCATAACTAGAGAGAGAAACAACATAATCATAATAGTCATTCCAAGAAGAAGAAGCAAACATGTCACCTTACCCATAATTAGGGTTAGGGTTTTCCCTCCATATACGCTTAGGGTTTACAAGACTAGGTTCAACCACCAACCCTAGGTTCATCACATCCCATCATCTTGGACTATATTAGGGTTATGGAACATTGTTAGATTTGATTACACCTTATTCCAAAGAACAGTATACATGGCTTATGTATCACTCATACAAGAGTATCATTAGGTGTCCAAGCATATACCTCTCAACCACCTACCATCACCATGTGTAGACCACATGAGCAACTAGGTCACAACCATCCAACCAAGTCCATGTCATGACCATGACACCTATGTGTCTCGACCACTCACACCATTAGGTCACAACCTCCACCACCTATATCATGTCACGCCCGCGACATCTAGGGTTAGGGTTTCTAACCACCACAAACGTCTAGACCAAAGGATGTCTCAACCTCAAGTTAGAAACATGTCATGACCAAGCACCCTATCTCGACCTCTACTTAGGCATGTCATGACCAAGATAAGGGCAACAAACCAACCCAAATAGGGGTTAACCTAACCACCAACATTAAGTGTCGCACCCTAAACAACACTAGGTCCAACCTATCAACAAGGGAAGCATCTCGACCCAAAATTAACATGTCCGCGAACAACATGGATAAGGGTGTCTTGACCACCCCATGGTGTGATATCTTGGTCTCAAAATAGAAACAAGACCAAGGTAAGCCATACTCATCATGAAGGAAAAAGGCTCACACAAAACGATCACCAAAAACCCTAAGTCATGTATCATGAAACCAGCAAGGTAGAATCTCACCCAAGGGAGAGAAGACCATAATGAAGGTGCCCAAAATAGAAAATAACCTCTATTCAACACCTAGGCACACTAAAACCATGCATGAAAGCAAGACCAAGGTTAAAAGATGGAGGAAGATCACTATAACACCACAATCACCAAAATTGAATATGTGAAATTAGAGTTTTAGATTTCTACCAAACCAAGCATGGTTCAAACATCAAGTAAATCCTAGCATCCTCCACTAGCATGTTAAGGGAGAATTTTAGAGAGAAAGAACAATATCTTGCATGTATGAAAGAGTGCAAATATTAGAGAGGGAAAATAGTTATATAACGTGCCTTAGGAGGATCACCACCAAGGATTCCAAGCTCCAAGATCAAGGGGTCCAAGCACACAATACAAAGGTTGAAGAAGCTCCTACAAAGGTGCCACTGTCTGCCACAAGAGCACCTCAAGAACAAGAAGGTACCAAGGTCAAATCTAGCTCAAGAGAAGAGAGCAAAGAGCTCTAGGCTGAACCAAAAGAAAAAGAGAGAAAGAGAGAAGAAACCTTCCTCTCACTTGGGTCTACCTTGTCAAAACATGGCCTATGACCCTTGTGATGAGGAGTTTCTCTCCCAAATGATCATCATGGATGAACCATGATCTAGGGATGATAAAAGAGTAGGAGATGGAGGTAGGAGATCAAAGGAAATGCCATCGAGGAAAGGTAAACACTTACCAAGGTGGATGATGAACTATGGCCACCACAAGCACCGCATGCAAGAAGGGTTCCATCACCAAGCTCCAAGGTCAGATCTCTTTGCTCCCCCATGCTCCAAGAATAAGTAAAAGATAATAAGGAAGATGAAGTACCAAAAATGTGTCACTTGTGTGATGAGAAGAGGGTTTATATAGATGGAAGATGATAGAGAAGGTAAAGGATGATGTGTCAACACTCCAAGGATCCAAAGGGACACTTGTCTACTCAAAAGACCAACATGAAACCACCATAACCTAACACACAAGACATGGTGATACACTCTAGGTTGGGTCTCAACCATTATGGTCACCCACATGGTTGCAGTTGCGACCCTTCCATGGTGAACCATTCATGGTCGCGACACCACCAACCATCATCACCACCTGGTCGAGACAAGGGTCCTCCACAAACCCTAGGTTGAGACAACCTAATTAAGGACAACCGTCTCAACCCGAGACCACCCTAGACCTCCTTGGTACAAACCCAACATCTAGAGGGGGTGTCTCGACTGCGACACCCACCAAATCCAACCTAGGTCATGACCCTAGGTCGAAACAACACACCAAACACACATGGGTCAAGACACTCAACACCTATAGAAACCCTAATCACCACCTAGGGTGATACTCCTCATCTAAGGCTCAATCAAGGCACCCACTTATTTCTCTCTTATCTAGATGATGTCAAGAAAGAGATGGAACATTCTAGAGGTGACAATTTGCATGTCAATCCCCTACTTCTGTAAATTTGCAAGTTGTGCCAAAACTAGAACATAAAGCACAAACAACATCCAAACAAGCACAAACTTGGAAGTTAAGCTCTCCACAAGCCCTAAATACCTCTCAAAAGTGGAGCAAGGTTTTAGGTACATGACCAAGCCAAAGCAAATAGGGTTACCCAAAAACTTAAGTCAGAGGTCTTACAAGCCATAAACCCCTAACATGGATTTCACCCTTGAAATACAAAGCAAGAAGAGATGGGTACTGCTTCCGCATCTCTTCCTCAAGCTCCCACTTAGCCAAGCCATAATAGATATAAATAGATGCTAACATATTAGAGCAAAACAACTTCATCTGACCTATCTCAACTCGAGGGTTGAACTCTCCTTATGGCTGACTCAAGGTGTAAATTTGAGTCATCTCCTATAGTCGTACTCGTCCCCCACTGGCCCGTATGGAGGAACCAACATTCGATTCATGTCCATGCCCCTTCCATCGCTATTGTACTGTTGTCTCTGTGAGCCATGTTGGCTCTGACTTGACTTTTGAGCCACCTCATCATCTTTTACATGACAAAATTGTCTAGTATGCCCGATCTGTCCACACCTTTAGCACGTCTTGCTCTCATACCAAGGCCTATGCAGCCCTATCACAGACACTAAGGCAACACTCTGGGTTCCTGTAGGTGGAAAACTATGACTCTTGCTTTTACTTGGTGACCATTGCTTTGGTGTACTAGACCTCTGTTGTGTTGGTGGTACTATCAATCTAGGTTCCTTAAAGCCACCTGAAGATTGTCCTTGGCACTCAACAGACCTCTTCTTGGTACTTTTCTCTCTCTTCATTGCCACATACCTCTCTATCCTTCAAACTGGCTCCACAAATGCGACAAAATGTTCTCTATTCTCTTAGGTACTCATTGTTCAACCCTGTCTCAAAATGTCAGATTTTTTCCCCATCCGTAGCAGCCATTTGAGGACAGAACCTCAACAACTCCATAAACCCTGCTCCATAATCGATGATTGACATAGATCCCTACCAGATCTTCTCAAATTGACTGATCTTCTTGTCGAGATAGGTCCAAGGGAAGTACTAACTGACGAACTCATGTTTGAATTCCTCCCAACCAACAACAACTCCATGCCTCTTTTCCTCTTCTATAGCCCACCAATGGCCAACATTCCCTTCAGAAGGTACACTGCATGCTTCACTTTATCTGTCTCTGGGATATTAAAGATCTTGAAAGCCTTCTCTAGTTCTGTCAACTAGAGATCCACATCTCCTGGATCTACCGTCCCAACATATTCTACTTCCCCAACACATTTAAGAAGCTCGAAAGTCTTACTAGAGACCAGGGATTCCACATTGGGAACTAGTGCCCCAGGCTGAGGTGCGAGCATTATGTATGCTATATGCATCATGGTAGCCATGAAATGCTCCAAAAGAGACTGAAAAGTAGGATTCTCAAGCATGTCTTGGTCAAACCGGGGACCCTTAGGTGCCCAATATTCTTGTGCCTGCTTCTTTGCATCTCCACTTGGTGCAACAACACTACTTTTAGTAGCGTGTTCTTCATGTTCTCCAAACATCTTTAAACTTTTCTTCTTCTTATGCATAAATAAAAGTCACTATAAGACTAACTGGAGGACACAAGAATAGACAAAAACCCTAGTCCTAGATCCATGTAGACTCAGCGAACCTAAGACTCTGATACCAACCTTGTAACACCACACGCCACAACCACGAGATTAAAACAAAACACTAACATTGGATTACCAAAATTACTAAAAATGAAAACCGATTTCATTTAAAGTACCAAAAGCCAAAAACTTAAGACATAAAGATCCATAACCTACCATCAATATTATACATTATAAAACAACATGCTTAAAACCTACTCCATTACATTATGGTCACACAAGATATCTGTTTGAATTACATAGACATGTACATCTGCCAACTATATACAACAAGAGGCATTCGAGCCAGAAACATGAAACTATATCACAACCACCAAACATATAGCACTACCCCCAAGACCTGAATGTACAAGGATGACTCTAGGACTCCAACACTAAAAGACAAGCAACATGTCCACCTTAAAAACTACTGGTCTTGCTGCTGCTCCTTCTCAGCTGCACAATCACCACCACGTTGTGCACGACCACCTAAAATATGTGGAAACCCACAAGATGAGACCAAACGTCCCAGCAAGAGATATAACTCCCCTTCAATGCTATTAAATCACATAAGAATTAACTAAAGAAAAAAAGTAAAGCCACATCTATGACAAGCGGATTCAATTATTAATGCAAGCAGGGCAGTTATCATTCTCTAAGAAGATCAAGTAACTATAACAGAGTAGTGGAACATTTTATAAACTAAGAAGGAATACATAGAACACATACATTTTCTACCAACCAAACTATGCAAAATCAAGCAAGGCTAAATCTAACATTTTTGTATTTGATCTTACAAAAGTACCACTACCAAGTGCGTATTAGTGCCACACATGGTCAATTGAAGAGCCAGATTCCATGACCTTTCTAACACCTCCCGGCTAGCACGAGAGTGACACTACAATGTCATATTAGTAAACTTGTATAAGTGACATATAGTCAATAGATGGATCGACTCACACATGGTCATCCAAATATCACAAAGGAATTAGCTCATGCATGGCCAATCCAAAAAGGAGTGGCTTGTGCATGACCATCCCTATATCACAAGGGAATTGGCTCATGCATGGTCGTCCCAAAAAGAAGGAGTAGATCATGCATGGCCATCCATATCTAATAAGGAAACCGGCTCACGCATGGTCATTCCATATATCACAATGAGATCGGCTCACACATGGTCGTCTCTTAGTTATGCCAATTAAATGTCTTTTAGCATCAATCAAGTTATAGTGTGCAAAACCATAACAAGCACTACAAAAATAAAGGCATGGTACAACTTTCAAAGATCTAAGACTAACTAGGTGTGAACTTGTCACACTATCACATCACAACATGCATCATGCCACCACCAGGTTATAGAACCCATTCACATAATTCATGTATCACAAATATTTCAACACGCCTCATAAAGGCTCATTCAACCAGTGTTACATCCTACTCATCATAGTATGCACTAGCTAGATATTCAAGTTCATATCACCTGCATGGTTAGAAATTAATAAACGATAAGGAGAAAACATCCTAAAACCATGCATCACATCATTATCTCCACATTCGTCATTTATACACAACCATCGCCATAGCATACCCAAGCATTTGCATGCATTCAACCTGCTATGTTTTAGGTCCAGAACTAGAGAGAGAAAAACATCATAATCATAATAGTCATTCTAAGAAGAAGAAGCAAACATGTCACCTTACCCATCATTAGGGTTAGGGTTTTCCCTCCATAGACGATTAGGGTTTACAAGAATGGGTTCAAGCACCAACCCTAGGTTCATCACCTACCATCATCTTGGAGTAAATTAGGGTTACAGGACATCATTAGAGTTGATTATACCTTATTCCAAACAACACTATACATGGCTTATGTATCACTCATACAAGAGTATCATTAGGTGTCCAAGCATATACCTCTCAACCACCTACCATCACCATGTGTCGACCACATGAGCAAATAGGTCGCGACCATACAACCAAGTCCATGTCACGACTGTGACACCTATGTGTCTCAACCACTCACACTAGTAGCTCATGACCTCCATCACCTAGATCATGTCGCTCTTGCAACATCTAGGGTTAGGGTCTCTAACCACCACAAACGTTTGGACCAAAGGATGTCTCGACCTCAAGCTAGAAACATGTAGTGACCAAGCACCCTATCACGACATATCCTTAGGCATGTCATGACCAATATAAGGGCACAACTGTTGGCTATTTAAGCAACGAGTTTCAATCAAGTTAATGATCTTTTACCCGATTCAACCAAACTCCGCAAGTATACGGAGGTAGTATAGTCAGGATCGAACACAAGGAGCTTTAGTAAACAACTGAACGCAATAGTCCTAATTTTCAGCAATCTAGATCGGTTTTAAAAGAAGTTGGTTGTTTAATTTATAAGACAAGGAAATGTATAAGAGCTAAATTTATACAAGTAGAAGAGATTAACAAAAGGTTTCTAGTCAAATGATTAATGATCTTGGACATTAGGGATTTCATTCTCATACCATAGCACTTAGGGAACTAAGCAATCTAAACATACACAAGTTCTTATCTCATAGGATTGATGTGTTGCATTTCATCTCCTGATATACGTGCACCGATCACAACTTAAAACAACATTCTCATGTTTGAATTTCGTTTTAGATCACAAGAAAACCTTCAACTCATTTCTAACTACTCTCGTGGATTAGAAAGAGTTGTTATGAAAGATACCTCCATACATTCATACTTATTTTCTCAAATCAAGCACAAATGCAGAAAACATGCACATTAAGCGGCCAACATCATATGCAAGAAGAAGGAAACCGATATTTTCATAAATAGAGACAAGAAACATAGGTATTTAGTATGAGATCACATAGTTCCACACATGCTATGGCATGGGAGCTACTCTCCCATGCCCAAGAAGGAGAAAACTACTCATCCATAACTACACCTTGCATAATTTCAGCAGAAAATGAAGTTTTCGACATGAGTAAGAGAAGAAAAGACAAGAAGAACCAAGATGCAACCAAGAGAAGAGGGAATTCCGGATGAAGGATGAAATTCCTCTTCTAAAACTCCTCCAAAACGTACTAGCTTCTCGCCAAAGAAACTCCTCGGAGTTGGGGAAGCTTTGCTGCACCTTGGAGCTGCAAATGAGAAAGGAGAAGAAGAGAAATGGCCTTCTTTCTCAAGAAAATCCTTGGATCTCTTCAAATTCGCCTCCTCCTTCGTCTCCTCTGCCTGTAGGACGAGCCAAGAGTCTCCAATGACCAGTCGTAACTGTCCCAAAACTCCCCTCCTCGTTTTAGGCTCGAATTCTCGATTTTCAAATTTCTAAAACTGCCGGCTGAACGGCGTGCAAAGTGTTTGCATGACGTGCAGTTAACAAAAGGAGGGCAGTTAACTGTGCAGTGTACGCCGTGCACGGAGCATGTGCACACTGTACGACTTTCCAGAAACATTTGCTGAACTTCTGCACTCCATGTGAACGCCGTACAACGCCTTTGCATGCCGTTCATTTCTTCATGCATTCTACATGAAAGTTGTGCGCCGTGCACCATGAGTGTGCACGCCGTACAACAGTGCGTCAGGGTAAGCAGTAATCTTTCTGGAATGTTGCACACCATACAACAAGTTTGAACGCCGTGCACTTTACTATTTCTGCACAAATAAACATTGAAATGAGTGATTTCCATGGTAAAATGGCAAGGCAAGATATGGCAAAGTATTTTAACGAAATGATGGCAAAAGTAATATGAAAAGAGACTAAATCTTATCAAAATGAATAAATTTTGTGTGTGAAAACATGTGAAAAGATGATATATAATTCACACAACAAATCCCCCTAAGCTTGAATTATTGCTTGTCCTCAAGCAAAAAGAAACAGGGCTATATGAAAGAAGAAAAATTTAAATCATGTATGGATGAAAAGAGAAGCAGACGTGCCTTAAGCTCAGAAACATATGTGCATTGAGTTTGTGTTTGTAGAAGATATCTTCAAATTCTCAACATCAAGATAGAAAGAATTAGTTCATTGAGGTTGATCCAATAATCAAGCAAATACCCAACTAACAACATTAATGAGAATTTGGATACTCAAACCAAAGGTTAGTGCATTTGCATAACAAAAATTTTCAGCTATATGAATTTTAGAATATCAAATGACTGCTATCTTTAACCAACTTAATTGAACTCTTTTCCAAAGGATATAGCGATAAGGATTTTGGGTTTCCAGCATTCGGCTGCTAATTTAGGCTTATGCTCGCGTGGAATGTTGGTTGGGGCGTTTCTATTACCCTCTTTTCATTTCTCATATCACCTAACCGTCATTGCCAGATCGGACTCACACTAGGCTAGCATAATATGTGGGCCATTGGGCCATCTTTTGCTGGGTAATGAGTGTGTAATACAAACAAAGAGTCAATTAGGAAGGTCAAGGCTAGCAAGATTTGAATCATTCTTTTCAAAAATTTCACTGTAAAATTTTGTTTTCAGATGCACTAAACATTTGGTAAAAGTATCCCGTATTCTAACTAGTGCTGCAAGTTGGATGATTTGCAAAAAATTTTGAACCATTACATGTTTTGAGCAGTCTATGATGTAGAAAAATGAGATATCAATTACAAACACACTTCTCATCAATGTACATGAATAACTTTCAGCTTTCATTTCATTCAAACATATTCCAAATTTTTCTCTTAAATATAGCCAATGGATACATATAGGAAATAAAAGGAAAGGGGGTTCATCTCAACAAGATAATCTCTGATCATATGAATTTTGCCATCGAAAAACAAGACATGAAAAGGAAAAGACTGACACAATAGACTTAAAGAAAGAAAACTGAAATAAAGATAACACTGAAATAAAGATAACAATACACAAATACCGGCCGGTTGTGCCCCCCCCCCCCCGAGCTTGAAATCAACAGTGGCCTCACTGCTTCGCTAGCACTGCTCCTACAGCATAATCACTTGCATCACACATAAACTCAAATGGAGCATCCCAATCAGGAGGTTGAATGATAGGGGTAGAAATGAGAGCCTCCTTGAGTGTAGAAAAAGCCTTTTGGCATTCATCATCAAACACAAATTCTACATCCTTTGCAAGAAGAGAACATAATGGCTTTGCAATTTTTGAGAAGTCCTTGATAAATCTTCTATAAAAACCTGCATGTCCAAGGAAACTTCGGATGTCTTTGACTGAAGATGGGGTAGACATTTTCTCAATAGCTTCAACTTTTGCCCTGTCAACTTCAATACCCTTATTAGATACCACATGTCCTAGCACTACACCGGATTGTACCATAAAATGACACTTCTCCCAGTTTAGCACTAGGTTAACCTTTTTGCATATGGCTAAGACTAAAGACAAATTTGACAAGCATTGATTAAATGAATCACCATATACACTAAAATCGTCCATGAAAATTTCCATTATGTTTTCAATGAAATCCGAGAAAATCGCCATCATACACCGCTGAAAAGTAGCGGGAGCGTTGCAAAGACCGAAAGGCATGCGGCGATAAGCATAGGTACCATAGGTGCAAGTAAAAGTGGTCTTTTCTTGATCGGGCGGATAGATAGGAATATGAAAAAATCTGGAATACCCGTCCAAGTAACAAAAATATGAATGCTTTGCAAGGCGTTCTAACATTAAATCAATGAAAGGCAATGGGAAATGGTCCTTGCGGGTTGCCTTGTTTAAACACCGGTAGTCAATACACATACGCCAGCCTGTGACCATGCGTGTCTGTATTAACTTATCATTATCTCCTTTTATGACAGTTGCACCTCCCTTCTTAGGTACTACATGAATAGCACTAACCCAGGGGCTGTCGCTAATGGGATAAATGATTCCGGCATCCATTAATTTAAAGATTTCTTTCTTAACCACATCAAGCATGTTTTGATTTAAATGCCTAGGTGGTTCAACAATTGGTTTGGCATCATCTTCCATGTTTATTCTATGCATACAGATTTTAGGATGAATGCCTTTCAAATCATCAATAGAATAACCAATGACATCTTTATATAACCGCAGTTCATCAAGCAATTTATTCTCTTGTTCATTGGTTAATTCATCATTTATGATAACATGAGATGAGGAGTTTGGATCAAGAAAAGCATACCTCAGCCCCGGTGGAAGGGCCTTTAGTTCTACCTTATTCTTTGTTGTTCCTTCATCAACCTTTTCTACATCATGTAGAGCTTCCACATTATTTGCTTGTGCTTTGAAAATAGGAATACTTTAGAATTTTCAGAAATGTGATTTTCAGCAATAACATCATCACAATAGTTTATCATGAATTCAATCATGTCATCAACAAACTCTTCTATGGGATCAACGGTGTCAAACAAACATATTTCTTTGACTTGTGCGGGTGCTTTCATGGCATCAGAAATAGAGAACTCTATCTCTTCTTCACCCACACGGAGAGTTAGCTTTCCTTCTCTAATGTCTATGAGGCAACCGGCAGTCCGCAAGAAAGGTCTTCCAAAAAGAACTGGATTGCGGGGAGTCTCCACCATATCAAGAACTACAAAATCACATGGTATATAGAACTTGCCAATTTGTACAAGTATATCTTCTAATACACCTTTTGGGTGCTTAAGAGAATGATCGACTAACTCTATAACCATCTTGGTTGGCTTTAGATCACCTAGCTCTAATTCTTGCCATAGAGTGGTTGGAATGAGACTAATGCTAACCCCCAAATCCACTAGACCTTTATCAAACGTGACATTGTTGATTTTGCATGGCAATGTGAAAGGTCCCATATCATCCAGCTTTTCCGGAATAGTTGGAGTGCAGTTTTGAATAATAGAACTCACACGTTCGGAAAGCTTAACTGTTTCTACTTGATCAACCCTTCTCCTTTTAGACAAGATATCTTTAAGGAACTTGGCATAGGAAGGCATTTCAGCAATAACATCAGTGAAAGGAAGATTAACTTGCAACTTGCTAAGAATGTCCATAAATTTCTTGAACTTGATATCATCCTTATTGTTGACAAGCCTATGAGGGAAAGGTGCAGTAGCTTTAAAAGATGGTGGCTCTTCAATTTTACCTTTCTCCTTGCTGCAAATAGGAATACTAGGATCTTCTTCATCAAGTATCTTCATGTCCTTTTCCTTAGATGGCAAAGGTCTTTCAATCTCAGCCCCACTCCTTAGAATGATAGCATTGGCCTGCTGTCTCGGATTTACTTCTGGCACACTAGGGAGAGAACCGGATTGTTGTCCTTGTTGAGAAAGAGCTTGTTGAGCTATTTGGTTCTCTAGCATCTTTGTGTGAGTGGATATATTGTCCACTTTGGCAGAGAGTTGAAGAATAGCATCTTTAAGTAGCTTGTCATCCCCCCTAAGCTCTTCATTTTGCTGAGTTTGTGTGTTTATTAATTTCTCCATCATAGCTTCAAGAGAGGAGTTTTGAGGTTGTTGTTGCTGCTGTTGATAACTTCTATTGTTGTAACCCTGCGGATTACCTTGGCGGTTGAATTGTGATTGTTGCGGTGGTTGTTGTTGCCCTTGCTGAAAATTTTGAGCGTTGCTAGTATTCTTGTAAGAGAAGTTGGGGTGATCCCTCCACCCTGGATTATATTGATTTGAATAAGGATTATATTGCTTGTTCCTCTGCATCTCAATAGCATTAACCTGTTCAAGATCTCCCTCCATAGTGTTGGGAGCAAAACATTGTGAAGAAGTATGCCCTGGATTACCACAAGCTTCACATGTGGCTTCAGCAGATTGAACCGACAATGTAGTCAGCTTCTCAAACTTTTGAGTAAGAACATCTAGTTTTGCAGCAATGAGATCAACGACATCAACGGTGTATTTTCCTCCTTGCTTTGGGGTTGAAGAACTTGCAGTAGACGATGATGATTTAGATCCCCTATCACCTCCCCACTGGCAGTGGTTGAGTGATATGTCTTCAATGATGTCATAGGCCTCCCTGTAGGACTTAGTCATAAGAGCACCACCGTCTGCGGCATCTAGAGTCAACCGGGTGTTGTAGAACAGTCCGTTATAAAAGGTCTGAAGAAGTAACCAATTTGTAAGACCATGGTGTGGGCAAAGACGTTGAAGGTCTTTAAACCTCTCCCATGTGTCATAGAGAGTCTCACCATCGTTTTGAGAAAAGTTTGTAAGTTGGTTCCTCAAGTGAGCAGTTTTGCTAGGTGGAAAATATTTTGCAAGAAAGACATTAAGAAGTTGATCCCAGGTTTTAATAGACTTCTTTGGTAAAGACAAAAGCCAAGCCTTGGCTTTATCTCTTAGAGTAAAAGGAAATAGCACAAGTCTTATCACATCAATAGATACACCGTTAATTTTGAAAGTGTTTAAGTACTCCAAAAATTCTGCAATATGAAGACCTGGGTCCTCATTGGCGGTACCTCCAAAACGGTTCTGTTGAATCATCTGCATCATAGAAGGAGCAATAGAGAAATTGTTCGCTTCTACGGCTGGCAAGTCAATGGCTCCACATATGTTGGTGGCAACCGGCATAGAAAAATCCTTCAATGGACGATCATCTTCCATGGTTGAAGTGCTTGGTGAAGCCCCTTCAACGGATGAAAAAGATGGCGTGGATGATGATGAAGATGGTGATGGTGGTGATGGAGTACCCTCTAGTAGTAACTGTTCCTTTCTCCTTGATCTCCTCAAGCTTGAAAGACTCCGCTCTATTTTAAGGTCTAAAAACGGGGTTGTTTGGAGACCTCGTTGCGAGCGACGCATGCAACCTGAAAATAACAAGAAAAATTTGAGAACACAACTAAAAGGTATGTGGAAATTTCGAAAATGAAAATGATGATCTAGTCTCGAATACTAATCATCACTTATTACTCCAATTAATTTACCGTAGCTCCCCGGCAACGGTGCCAAAAACTTGTTGGCTATTTAAGCAACAAGTTTCAATCAAGTTAATGATCTTTTACCTGATTCAACCAAACTCCGCAAGTATACGGAGGTAGTATAGTCAGGATCGAACACAAGGAGCTTTAGTAAACAACTGAACGCAACAGTCCTAATTTTCAGCAATCTAGATCGGTTTTAAAAGAAGTTGGTTGTTTAATTTCTAAGACAAGGAAATGTATAAGAGCTAAATTTATACAAGTAGAAGAGATTAACAAAAGGTTTCTAGTCAAATGATTAATGATCTTGGACATTAGGGATTTCATTCTCATACCATAGCACTTAGGGAACTAAGCAATCTAAACATACACAAGTTCTTACCTCATAGGATTGATGTGTTGCATTTCATCTCCCGATATACGTGCAACGATCGCAACATAAAACAACATTCTCATGTTTGAATTTCGTTTTAGATCACAAGCAAACCTTCAACTCGTTTCTAACTACTCTCGTGTATTAGAAAGAGTTGTTATGAAAGATACCTCCATACATTCATACTTATTTTCTCAAATCAAGCAAAAATGCAGAAAACATGCACATTAAGCGGCCAACATCATATGCAAGAAGAAGGAAACCGGTATTTTCATAAATAGAGACAAGAAACATAGGTATTTAGTATGAGATCACATAGTTCCACACATGCTATGGCATGGTAGCTACTCTCCCATGCCCAAGAAGGAGAAAACTACTCGTCCATAACTACACCTTACATAATTTCAACAGAAAATGAAGTTTTCAACATGAGTAAGAGAAGAAAAGACAAGAAGAACCAAGATGAAACCAAGAGAAGAGGGAATTCCAGCTGAAGGATGAAATTCCTCTTCTAAAACTCCTCCAAAACGTACTAGCTTCTCGCCAAAGAAACTCCTCGGAGTTGGGGAAGCTTTGCTGCACCTTGGAGCTGCAAATGAGAAAGGAGAAGAAGAGAAATGGCCTTCTTTCTCAAGAAAATCCTTGGATCTCTTCAAATTCGCCTCCTCCTTCATCTCCTCTGCCTCTGGGATGAGCCAGGAGTCTCCAATGACCAGTTGTAACTGTCCCAACACTTCCCTCCTCATTTTAGGCTCGAATTCTCGATTTTCAAATTTCTGAAACTACCGGCTGAACGGCGTGCAAAGTGTTTGCACGCCGTGCATTTAACAAAAGGACGGCAGTTAACTGTGCAGAGTACACCGTGCACGGAGCATGTGCACTCCGTATGACTTTCCAGAAACATTTTCTGAACTTCTGTGCTCCATGTGAACGTCGTGCAACGCCTTTGCACGCCGTTCATTTCTTTATGCATTCTACAGGAAAGTTGTGCGCCGTGCACCATGAGTGTGCACGCCATACAACAGTGCGTCAGGATAAGTAGTAATCTTTCTGGAATGTTGCACGCCGTACAACAAGTTTGAACTCCGTGCACTTTACTGTTTCTGCACAAATAAACATTGAAACGAGTGATTTCCATGGTAAAATGGCAAGGCAAGATATGGCAAAGTATTTTAACGAAATGATGGCAAAAGTAATATGAAAAGAGACTAAATATTGTCAAAATGAATAAAATTTGTGTGTGAAAACATGTGAAAAGATGATATATAATTCACACAACAACAACCCAACCCAAACAGGGGTTAACCTAACCACCAACATTAAGTGTCGTGACCTAAATAACACCAGGTCCAACCTATAAACAAGGGAAGCATCTCGACCCAAAATTAACATGGTCACGACCAACATGGAGAAGGGTGTCTTAACCACCCCAAGGTGTGATATCTTGGTATCAAAATAGAAATAAGACCAAGGGAAGCCATACTCATCATGGAGGAAAAAGGCTCACACAAAACGATCACCAAAAATCCTAAGTCATGTATCATGAAACCACCAAGGTAGAATCTCACCCAAGGGAGAGAAAACCATTGTCAAGGTGCCCAAAATAGAACCTAACTTCTATTCAACACCTAGGAACACTAACATCATCCATGAAAGAAAGACCAAGGTCAAAAGATGAAGGAAGATCACTATAACACCACAATCACCAAAACTAGATATGTGAAATTAGAGTTTCATATTTCTACCAAACCAAGCATTGTTCAAACAGCAAACAAGTCCTATAGTTTAGCATCCTCCACTAGCATGTTAAGGTAGCATTTTAGAGAGATATAATAGTAGGTTGCATGTATGAAAGAGTGCAAACAATAGAGAGGGAAAAGAGTTATATAACCCACCTTAGGAAGATCACCACCAAGGATTCCAAGCTCCAAGAACAAGGGCTCCAAGGACACAATCCAAAGGTTGAATAATCTCCTCTAAATGTGCCACTCTCAGACACAAGACACTACAAAAAAGATGGTCTTTAACTATAAAAAAAAATTGTAGCAAAAAGCCCATATTTTGTAGCTAGAGGCTTTAACTACATATTTCTTTACACATACAAATTGTAGTATATGCTCGTATAGCTAAAGCCTTTAACTATATTTTTCAAATAGGTAGTTAGATAATCCATTCACTATAAATTCATATGTATCCAGAAGCGTAGCTAGATATTGTCCTTACATATTTAAATATAAGTATAATTATAGCTAAATGTATGACTACAATTGCATATATAGTTAGTATGTAGCAAAACATGAAGTTAATACATTTTATATGTATTTAATGTGTAGGGAAAGGCATCAGTTACTATATATATGTAGTTGATTATGCATCTAGCTACATATGTAGTGCCATTTAGTACACATACATATATGCTTAGTTCGACTATATATTCATATATATATATATATATATATATATATATATATATATATATATATATATATATATATATATATATAGTCAGGCTAGAATACACTCGAGTGTACGGATCGCACGAATACACTCAAGTGTGTTTGCATATCAAGACTATTTTTTGCAAAATGTAAACTGTTGATCTTCACCTTCATACTATAACTAGGCTACATACAAATTTTGAGCCCATTTGGATGAGTGTAAGTCACTCATCCAAGGGCAACAAAATCGACGTGCGAAACTAATTTGAAATGCATAATTTTTGCGGTCTTCATAACATGAGCTATACATATCCAAATGCGCTCAAATTTTGCATATGAGTTGTTCACAAGATGTTTAAGAAGATCAATGGATTAGATTTAAAAAAAAATATTGCATCATGAAAAACTACTTGAGTGTATTCCGCTCTGGATACACTCGAGTGTATTCTAGCCTGACTCTCTCTCTCTCTATATATATATATATAGTGTAATTTGTTAGTACACAAGTTCTTTTAGTAACAAAATTGCAGTATTTAGAACAAGTGATGCATATTATGCCAACAATTTTACTTTCATTTATAATTAAGCGTCGAATGTACATGGGGAGGACGTATACCTTTCCCCTATTACACAATGTGTACGAAGAAAAATATATACATATATCAATGATTCAGTGGTCTACTAACATATTTGCAAAAGAGCTGTGTCTTTATCGGCTAGTTTTAACATCCTTATTGTCTTCTTCTTTTGTTCAAGCTCTTGTTGTTTGTCCATCATCGTCCAAAAGCACCCGAGATAAGAATCTGAAAGGAACCCTCCAAGCAGAGATAAAAGGAATATCATCCCTATGAAGTTAGTCACTATGTTTGCAACTGCTGATAGTGGCTGTTCAAATATATACATAGGTCTATGGAATGCAACCTTCTCATAGCAGCAAAGAGCCATTTCAAATTGCAACATATCATGATACACTGTTGTGCATGTGGCTGTTGCTATAGCTATGACTGGGCAGGCTTGGGATTCAAATGGAGTTGCATCATCATGCTTCAAAGAAAATGAACCACAATATTAATCACAAATAGTATACAGATCTAGGATGTGAGTAGCTGCAAGCACTTCAAAAATAATCCTATGTATAACAATATAATAGGGAGATATGGACATCTACTGAGATGAAGTTAATATTCATATATGTCATAAGGTAAAGATCATCCAAATAGTTTAATAAAGATATATAAGCATTCATACATGGAATAAATGAAGGTTGCTATGAGAATAAGATGATAGAATTAGTACCTTGAAGAGACAAGAAGTAAAGGAAACTTCATTCACTTGTGCGGCCCCCAATATGTACTGTCAGATGTACCAAATTGTTAAACCACAATGTGAAGAGAAGAAATCAAATACAAAACTTGTAAGTAGACACATGCAACTTCTGACTTTTCAACATTTACCTGTTAACGAGATCACTTACTAATCCTCCACACTATGACTGCCTTCCCAAGAGTCAACAGTTGAACTTTGAAAAACCTCCCTTCAATGATGAACATGTTCAAGACTTCAAATAATATGTTCTTAGTTGATGGTATAGTGTTCTGCTAGCGTTAATCCATGCAACAAACATAAAAAATTTCTAGAAACAACGTCATGAGAAACTAAGCATTGTATTTGAATTTTAACATGCCTTGAAACCATTCTTGATATGGTTAAGCTCCCAGAGGAGCCAAAACTTTTAAGTCTCCATTTTCCCAACATTGTGCAGTGAGCATAGGTAGAATTCTACACAACATGGTTGCATATATTATAGAACAACATATAAAAAGTATGACTTAAACTCTGTCATTATTCTATCAAGCACCATTGAGAAAAGCAAGTAAATCAGGAAGCACCCAGGTAAAAGCAACTTCATTCACTTGTACAATAATCAAATAGTGAAAATTAGGCATATATGCACCACAAGATGAAAAGAAGAAACTAAAAGCACAAGTGCTAGACACAAGGGTGGGAGTTTTCTCTTATAACCTTTTATAAGGCTCAAAAGATGGTTTGGTCTCCTCTTTACCAATTTTGTATGCATTTTTTATAATGACTAACGAGGCATGTGAATGCAGTGTGTATCTTGACCTATATGCAAACTTGAACAGCTTGTACACAACTGAAGGAGCCATGATTACTATTTTTGAAGTAGCGCAGACACCATTTAGGGACAATGTTATAAGGGTATAAAGCTGGTACTCCAACATCACAACAACAACATCACCGGAAAAGCCATTAGTTCATAATAGGGTAATGAAGTTGTGCTTTTGCTGATAAATCAGAAAAATGAAAGGGCTTACACACATAAATACAATCAACCAGTACAACACATATTCAAAATAATCTAAAGAATTGGGAAAAGCAACAAAGAATCATCATCCATGCCTCTAGATCTATGAAAATAGAATCTCCAAGAAAACACTAATGCTACTATGAATCATAAGTACTTCCAACATAGGTAATGATAAAAAACTATTTATTTATCAGACTGAAATCCGACATGAATGCAATTCTCAAAGAAGAGTGTTGGAAGCAAGAAAACTCCCATAAATTTCCTTAAGAAAGGAGACAACAACACAAAATATTACCACACATATGTCAAGAAGAGACAGAGCAACATTAAGATTCCCATGTTGAAAGATAAAGAGGGACACTAGATCTTCAACGATGATGAGCTACAAAACCCGGTGGTGAATCACTCGTATAAATCATTTGTCCCCAATCATTCACACAGACCATGAAACTTGTTGCAGTATATGCTATATACAAACCATCTCACCTGCTTATGTAATCAAGAATAAGAAGTGTTGGACTAGGGGGATTTGTACATCCCTCATATCACTAAGTAAAGTAAAATTTTAAGTTAGCATGTGTAGATAATGTAATGGTCTAGAAAATATCCTCTTCTCCTTTAACTAGATTTATGATAAGATTTAAATCCATATCATGAGAGTATGATGAACAAGAGAATCTTCACTTCCAAAAAAATTGAAAATGAATTCGATGATGCATTTTCAAATAATTTTATTGAAACCAAACTAGTATAAATGATTACTTTAATGAAGGTATGAATACTATATTGTAAGGCAGAGACACACGTGGTTAAGTTACATGAGAAAAGGAGATGTGATAGCTAAAAAGTCGTGTTCTTGTAGTTGTGGTGCAGTCACATAAGTTTATTGGTAAACAAAGCTATTTTGGAAGCCTTGAAGAAAAAACTTATACAATAATATAATTCTCAAAGATACAAAAGTGAAGCAAAACATTTACTTTTAATATGAACATAGTCATCACCATTATCAACATTTTGTTATTTTTGAAAATGAAGACTATTCCTTATGCAGTCTTACAAGGTACTTGAATAATGACGATTGTCCAGGCCCATTGACATCTCTATATGTAAAAATTTACTCTCCACCACAATGATATACTATCTACAGGAGAATGGATATACTTACATGAGAATAAATGATTAATCATGATCAAATGTCTACAAAAATCAGTAATCCATTCATCATTTTGACATCTGAAATGGCATGGAATTGGGTTGTCAAAAGTCCCAAGAGATCACTTTCAAGTAATCAAAACATTAAACATTCCTTTCTACCATGAAACATAAAGATGTGAATAACTTCTGAGGTAGCCAATTAATCATGGAGCATAAGTTATAGGAAACCAATATTAAGACATACATAATGTCAAACTCGCAATATGAGGACATGCTAAATCTGTACTAAATACTAGATTCACAATCAAATATGGAAAATAACTTCAGAATTTGTGTGCTTTAGATTAATATACCCATTCAATGTAAATAGTACTGCATAAAAAAGACCAATGCAAACCATGTTTGCACCTACGATATAGACAATATAATAGCTTGAAAAGAACATGAATAAACTTAATGTTTCAAGAAATTCATACATGATCGTGATTCAAAGAATATTGCATATCACTGGAGGTGCGAACATAACAGTAATAATGACCATAACGAGTATTATAGCCAGCATGGACCAGTACCCCATACGAAGTGTTGATTATCTCCTTCCTAGAGTGTGAAAGAGGAATTTGGACATGAAGAAAAGGTTTCACAAATGTGTGTATGGAAAGGGATGCACTAACATTCATTAAAATTTTATTATCTGCAGATCAATCACAAATGGCTTCATGTTCAAGTGAGCATTAACCACTACTACTACCAGGGTGGTGCCCAACCCCCAAGCTGTTGTCATCTTTGTTGAGGCTCTGCCTTGAGGCTGTGATTAGTCAATGCATGGCACTATTAATGTAGTAAATTGAAAAACAGTGAAGAGAACTTGTTTATTAGTGGATGTATATGAACATATGAATATCCCGATGAGGATTATATGGTGTGAAAGCCACTGAGAAGTTTAAATCTACATGTCCCTTCCCTCCATTACATGTTTCCACCCTATGTTTATCACCCTACCTTTGTGGATCACTGACCAACTCTGTAATCTTGCCATCATTCATAAAGGAGTGTCTATGCTATCACTAATCTTGTAAACAGAGCTTAGAATCAGTTCCAGACCATTACTGCTAATCAACATATCAGTTTGGGTCCAATCCCAAGAGCCCTGAGTGATTCAGTAGTCCACATGTCACTGATGATGATCATTGAGTTAAAATAAGCATGGTTGCGAGCATATGACTCTAGCTATGAAGTCAAATTTTTTCAGCTAGATACAAAACATCCAGTAAAGTATGAATCCTATATGAATGATGAAAACATATTCTGATGCATATGAGAAATTACTGAGTAATAATTACTCAGATTGTATATCTCATATGGCTAGAGATTATTCTCAACTCAATAGGGGCATATTGATGTTTTCATTAGTTACTTGAACAAGTAGATTCTGCCGCAGTGGATAATGTTAACTGAGCCCCAATTCATGAAAGGATGTGAGAGTCAACATCAATCTTATACTTTTATTTGTTCTTCTTGTATTTCATGTAGTTCGAATGAACAATGCTCGACCAATGACTAACATTTCTATAGTGAGAATAATTGTGGAAATGAATACCCACATGGGCACATGACTGTGGTCTTTTCCATTGTCGATATTTGAGACACAAAAACTAGAAAATATGATGCACATGAATAGGTAAACTACATGTAAATCCAATCATGCAGTGGTATAATTTTCTTTATAAAGCCTAATTTCCCTATTTAGCTTAAAAAAGTGATGAAATAGACTTCAATTGTCCTACACCAACCCCCATAGTCATGCCCATTTTAAGGGTATGGTGCAAAATTTCAGGTGTGTACTTCTATACCCAATCCAATATGTACCGGTTGTGCCCCTATGAAAATTACATGACATAAAATATATATGCATATGTGAGTCATTGTTGTCATATATCCCTAGAAACTATGGTTTGAAGTTTGAACTGAAACTTCAATGCACTTCTCCATTGTGTTTCTTAGATCCTAATATATCAATTTGTAATTGTGGTTCTGTAACCTAATGCATGATGATTGTTTACAAGGGTCAACACTAGTTGGATACAAGGAACCATAGTTGGCAACCATTCAGTGCAAGGAAAGCATAGTTAGCAGAGGATTTAACATCCAATATGGAAATATCTGTAGCTTGATGAGTATGCTTTGTGCTCATGTGCCCAATAAACCTTGTTTATGACAACTACTTTCTTCTCACCAAGCTACAAAAACACAAATAATTCGTGAATAAGTATTGTCACCATCTTTCATTAGTGTCAAAGAAGTGCATGTGGGATTTATGTAGTACAAGTTGAAGTTTATTGGATCATGTGACGTCCCCGGATTTTGATTTCTCCAAACCCTATTGGGAATGAGATGTCAGAATCCGAAAACATCATCCACTCATATCAGAGAGCGATGCGGAAGCATAATACGCATACATGAACATACAACCATAACATTTCTCAACATTCAACACGTATATTTATACAACATGAATTATTACACAATGATTTACAATTACATATTGAATGAAGATTCTACAGTCTAAGAACATGTATGCTAAACTAGGATCTACACAATAGGTACAACCTGTGAAAATTGCTCACTTCCTTTCTTTTCTCCCATGCTATCTCTGAACCTAAAACATACGTGAAACAACAAATCAACACATAAGGTGTTGTGTACATGGGTAGAAAAATACATATATTTATGGCTTTCATAATTTTGAAAAATATTTGTAGAAGGAAAGAAAATCATAGAAAACACTTCTTTATTAAGCAAAATACGCCAATTTAAGTCATTTTCCTAGATGAATTGCATTATCAAGGTGGACTAGTACCAAAACATAAATATTGGGCCCATCCCCGTGTACCAAGTACTCTAGGGAAACTCCCCGTACACCGTGTGCTCTAGGGAGGTGTACTAACCAACATTAATCCATTCCCTCATAAGGGGGATAATGAACACCTTAAATAACTACAAAGCATCTACTTATCATTTATGTTTACAAGTGATAAAATAGCGAATACTATATAGTGCTTCTACATCCAATATTTGCAAATAGAAGAGAGCATACATACATATCATGATTGCAAGCAAGAAAACCATAGTCATATACTTAAATAAAACCCACGTACCTGAATTCAGAGATTCCTATTTACATTCTGGATCATCTACATATCTGGCCATCACCTGATTAGTAACAAATTAATCATCATTAATACATGGTCCATTATGTCATTGATATTTTAGGTCTAAGTTAGGGTTTAGGCCAAACCTAGGTTTAAACTGACCTAAGCTTGCCTCTAATATTTTTATACTGGTCTAAAGGTCATAACTATGGTCTGGTTCAAATTCATAATTTTCTGATGCTTAATCTATTTTCTAGCATTAAAATGAGATTGAGAGCATTTAATTATGCATTAATGGGAAAAGACCTAATATTAGGAAATACGATTGAATTCAGGGCCCACAAATGGATTAAAATCATAATTAGGGATCTATAAGAATTTTCTAAGAATTTATGTCAGCTGTATATAAATTATTTCATTTAATGAAACCTAAATGGGGTATTATCATCTAAACTATATAAGATCAGTAAATGTGCATCAATGGACTGATCTAGGGATCTAGCAATGTAGAGGATATTTTTCTAAGTCTGGGGGTATTTTTCGGGCATTTATAGGCCATTGGAGCTATTTTTAAGACATTTCCTAAGAAAAGGTCATTTTTCTAGATATTATGAGTTTTTTACCTTGTCATTGCCTGAGGTGGCGGCGCTTCATAGGTCCATGTTGGTGAATAGTGTCGGCGTGGCTCAGTAGCCTGGTCTGGTCCAGCCGGTTCATCTGGGTTCCACGGGGTCGAGCAAAGGCTCATACCCTTTTGTCCGATCTGCCTGTTCCACAACGCGAGAACAATGTTCTCTTCCTAGCGTAGCCGCCGCGCGGGTAGACTTCGGTGAGTGATTGGCAGACGGAAGCTCGTCCTCCACCTGGTTATAGGAGTGTTGCCATGGTCTGACGAGGATTCAAGCTGATCTGGCTTATTTGTCCTCTACCTCGCGTCCTTGGGCTCCGGCTTGCCATATATCCCCAGCGCTCTCCTTCACGCCATCGTGAGTCCCCTACCCGATTCTTAGTCTACGATGACCTGCTCCAGTTTCTCAACGGTGGGTGACTACCGCCCTGGATGGACACCTCCAGATCCAATCTTGATGTCTCCAGAATAGAGAAGCAAGGCCCACCGATGGGTCCTCAGGTCATGGCAAGGTCGTACAGCTCCCCAATCCCCAGGAAGACAATCTGTAGGCGTTGGTTTAGTTTGGCGGCGAGGAAGGCAGTGCGACGAGGTTTCTAGGAAGCATGAGACCTGCTTGTCACCCACTTATGGGTCCTCGAGGTTGAAGTTTTGAAGAGGACCTCACCTAGGTAGACACAAAGCAAACCCATCGGCTTGATTGTGAGATGCCAAAAGATCTGTTGCCTAACCTTGAAGGAGGGTGATCGAGAAGCAGACGATGTAGGAAATCACATATGAATCTCTTTGCTCCAAGGTTCATTTTTCCCATTGAATCATGTCGTATTTGGATCTGTGAGGTCCATAGGAAGCTGGAGTCACTCTTAGCAGGGCAGAACGTACTGAGATCCTCTCCAACTTCATCTGGACCTGCAGCAAGGCTGAGGAAGAAGACAGCCATTGCTTTGGTGCCTCCATGGTCAGGTTGCAGCACTACTGGCGTCAAGGGATAAAGGAGGAGGAAGAGGAGGTCGAGGGTAAGTCTCAGTGAGGCAGGGCCAGTAAAGCAATTGGGATCGCACCTTGATACTCAAACTGCCTATTATGTGCTCAGGAATGTGCAATAGCCTGGTCGATCCCCTGATCTGCAATGTTCGGAGGTAGGAGACGGAGTCAGGGCCGTCAGATCCTAGCAGCCTCCCAGACTGAGCACGATGAGGCCACGCTTCCAGGCTTTGGGCTGTGATCGAGCAAAAGGTTGGCCAGTGTGAGAATGACATAAACATAAGGGAAAAGATTGCAACTGCGCCCAAAGTCCAAAAGGCTGCGTGACATATCAATGTCACATCCTTAGTTTGATAATAATGAAAAGACCAAAGTCCACATATTCACATAGAAATTGAGTAGAAACTTGAACTCTAATAACTCTCAATTGGAGCCTCGTAAACTCGCTTCTATTATTGTATATTCTCTCATCTACCAATGTTTAGACCAAAAAATCCTCAACATGATCATATAATAAGCTCTTGAGAAAGAAATAACTTATAAATAGGTACATAAACCTTGAATACACGATAATTAATCCTCAAACGTTATCGACAGATTCAATCCACTTTGTTTGATTATGAAGCATACAAACGTTCATCATCCCACCCTTTGGGTCCATGTGTATCCCTAATGATAAATGAAGTCATAACTATCCAACTTGATATTTAAGGGCATCCAACCCAAAGTATACATCAATATAACTTCTAGCATCATCAACACAAGATCAACTTACTCAGATTGACCATATAAGACCTCATCTTCCACAATTATATCATTTTATTCCAATTATGTACTCAAGTACTAGTCTAAATATCAACAACCTAAAATCAGGGTTATCACATTCACCCCACCTTATTTGGAATTTTGTCCTCAAAATTCAACTAACCTCATCCTTAAGAGGCTATTTAGGAGTTCAACTTCATATACACCATCATTGTTTAGGTTCTAAGACCACCATAGTTGCATGCACTCTAAGTTGTCACCTTAGGGTCTTAGAGTGTCTTGGGTGTGTCCACCCCACCTCATATATGTGGAAGCATCACTTAATGTCTTAGCCATAACATGACATTGTGATATCTTAGGGTTACATCACCTCTAAGGGTACATGTTTTGTTCATGCTTTTAATATTCAGGAGGAATTCGTTTATAGGCCATGATATTCAGATCGTTCAAATCTAACATCATTAATATGTTTTATGATCAACATCTTACAATGATTTCAGCCTTAGAGGAGATTTATCTTCATCCATGATATTAGGATTTTCTACTTTAAGAAGAGCCTACGCAACATGCTTGACCATTAGGGTTTCACCCTATGGTGTAATATTCATACTCAACTTATAAGCATACATTGAGAAGGATCAAGTTACGAACTATATTTCTGATCATATATCCTATGATCCAAAAATATCTCTATATCAAGTTCATGAGTTCAATTTTTTTTATTTTATGTCTTGCATGTACTATGTGAAGGGATAAAGAGAATATACTAAGTTTATCCCATGATCTCAGCATGATATCTTTCATGTTTCATATGAAGGGGGAGAGAATATTTTAAAGTCAAACTTATTATGATATAGGGGGGATATAGAATAGGTCAAGCTTATACGAGTGACCCCTCAGATATAAATCATCTAAATAGCTCAAGTGAGGTTTCTATCATCATATATTAAGAAAGAGAAAAAGAAGGGAGAACATGTATTTTGAGTATCTTTTGCAAAAAGCATTATACTCTCATAACTAGTGTTCATATATTACCTCACTTGCAACTAATGATGAGATTCACAAAATATGTCTCTCCAGCTAGGACCTAACTCATCCAAAGGATTGACTTTATCATATGGGTCATCTACCCATCCTTTTATTTTACCCAATTCTCACATATAGATTTGAATCATGCATAAGGACTCAACTCAACACTCGAGAGTAATCTAGTGTAGAATTTTTTTTAACATGTATCTCATATATTGGAGGCTAGGTCCTATGACCTTCTCCCTGTGGGTCTTACTCTCTCTAGAGTTCACCACATATCTCATCCTACCACTAGACATCCCCCTTGTATAAGAGCTTGAGGCTCATGCACACTCATCTCTATCTTAACTTAGCTTATCTTAAGTAGGAAAAGGGAATGTACTTTCATCATCACGACTTAGCATAGATCCTCCAAGAGTGGATTAGGTTCATATATAACTCAAATCTTAATAAGGAAACTTATACCATCATAGATCAACTTAGGTAAGATTCTATATACTTATTTCCTTCATCTCTCTTTTGTCTATCTATCTATCACATAACCTTATGAGGCTCTAGACTTCTAATCTAGATCTATTCTCTCTTCTAGAATGATGTCACTCCCATTCACTTAGATTGCATGAATACCCACTACTCTCCTGTGTGAGGGACACATTTTTATATTTACATATATCTAATAAAATATTATATAGTTTTTCTCCGAGAAAGAAGGCGTCAGAGAAATCTATCGAGGCTCGAGCCGATTGGAAAACAAAACCAAATCAGCAAAATCGAGTGCCCCACACACACTAGATAGTCTAGTGTCATGTCACCTAGTGAAATGGTGAGAACAAAGTGTAGACTAGTGTAGCTACCCAATACATATGAGCTCTATATGGAAAGGGTTTCTCACACTTGTCTAAACCTAGTTCTCGAACATATAGGTTCTAACTTAGAGGCTAAGTCAAACCTTATTCCTATAGAACAACTTACTAAGTTTCTAGGGTTTTTAAGTGAAAGTTGAAGTTTAGTTTTATGTTTCATAGTGAGCAATTGTTAGGTGTAACTACTGTTCATGCTCTGATACCAACTGTGACGTCCCCGGATTTTGATTTCTCCAAACCCTATTGGGAGTGAGATGTCAGAATCCGAAAACATCATCCAATCATATCAGAGAGCGATGCGGAAGCATAATACGCATACATGAACATACAACCATAACATTTCTCAACATTCAACACATATATTTATACAACATGAATTATTACACAATGATTTACAATTACATATTGAATGAAGATTCTACAGTCTAAGAACATGTATGCTAAACTAGGATCTACACAATAGGTACAACCTGTGAAAATTGCTCACTTCTTTTCTTTTCTCCCATGCTATCTCTGAACCTAAAACATACGTGAAACAACAAATCAACACACAAGGTGTTGTGTACATGGGTAGAAAGATACATATATTTAGGGCTTTCATAATTTTGAAAAAGATTTGCAGAAGGAAATAAAATCATAGAAAACACTTCTTTATTAAGTGAAATACGCCAATTTAAGTCATTTTCCTAGATGAATTGCATTATCAAGGTGGACTAGTACCAAAACATAAATATTGGGCCCATCCCCGTGTACCAAGTACTCTAGGGAAACTCCCCGTACACCGTGTGCTCTAGGGAGGTGTACTAGCCAACATTAATCCATTCCCTCGTAAGGGGGATAATGAACACCTTAAATAACTACAAAGCATCTACTTATCATTTATGTTTACAAGTGATAAAATAGCGAATACTATATAGTGCTACTACATCCAATATTTGCAAATAGAAGAGAGCATACATACATATCATGATTGCAAGCAAGAAAACCATAGTCATATACTTAAATAAAACCCACGTACCTGAATTCAGAGATTCCTATTTACATTCTGGATCATCTACATATCTAGCCATCACCTGATTAGTAACAAATTAATCATCATTAATACATGGTCCATTATGTCATTGATATTTTAGGTCTACGTTAGGGTTTATGCCAAACCTAGGTTTAAACTGACCTAAGCTTGCCTCTAATATTTTTATACTGGTCTAAAGGTCATAACTATGGTCTGGTTCAAATTCATAATTTTCTGATGCTTAATCTATTTTCTAGCATTAAAATGAGATTGAGAGCATTTAATTATGCATTAATGGGAAAAGACCTAATATTAGGAAATACGATTGAATTCAGGGCCCACAAATGGATTAAAATCATAATTAGGGATCTATAAGAATTTTCTAAGAATTTATGTCAGCTATATATAAATTATTTCATTTAATGAAACCTAAATGGGGTATTATCATCTAAATTATATAAGATCAGTAAATGTGCATCAATGGACTGATCTAGGGATCTAGAAATGTAGAGGATATGTTTCTGAGTCTGGGGGTATTTTTCGGGCATTTATAGGCCATTGGATCCATTTTTAAGACATTTCCTAAGAAAAGGTCATTTTTCTGGATATTATGAGTTATTTACCTTGTCATTGCCTGAGGTGGCGGCGCTTCATAGGTCCATGTTGGTGAACAATGTCGGCGTGGCTCAGTAGCCTGGTCTGGTCCAGCCGGTTCATCTGGGTTTCACGGGGTCGAGCAAAGGCTCATACCCTTTTGTCCGATCTGCCTGTTCCACAACGTGAGAACAATGTTCTCTTCCTAGCGCAGCCGCCGCGTGGGTAGACTTCGGTGAGCGATTGGCAGACGGAAGCTCGTCCTCCACCTGGTTATAGGAGTGCTGCCATGGTCCGACGAGGATTCAAGCTGATCTGGCTTATTTCTCTTAGATCTACCTCGCGTCCTTAGGCTCCGGCTTGCCATATATCCCCAGCGCTCTCCTTCACACCGTCGTGAGTCCCCTGCCCGATTCTCAGTCTGCGATGACCTGCTCCAGTTTCTCAACAGAGGGTGACTACCGCCCTGGATGGACGCCTCCAGATCTAATCTTGATGTCGCCAGAATAGAGAAGCAAGGCCCACCGATGGGTCCTCAGGTCATGGCAAGGTCGTACAGCTCCCCAATCCCCAGGAAGACAATTTGTAGGTGGTGGTTTAGTTTGGCGGCGGGGAAGGCAGTGCGACGAGGTTTCCTGGAAGCATGAGACCTGCTTGTCACCCACTTATGGGTCCTCGAGGCTCGAAGTTTTGAATAGGACCTCACCTAGGTAGACACAAAGCAAACCCATCAGCTTGGTTGTGAGATGCCAAAAGATCTGTTGCCTAACCTTGAAGGAGGGTGATCGAGAAGCAGACGATGTAGGAAATCACATATGAATCTCTTTGCTCCAAGGTTCATTTTTCCCATTGAATCACGTCGCCTTTGGATCTGTGAGGTCCATAGGAAGATGGAGTCACTCTTAGCAGGGCAGAACGTACTGAGATCCTCTCCAACTTCATCTGGACCTGCAACAAGGCTGAGGAAGAAGACATCCATTACTTTGGTGCCTCCATGGTCAGGTTGCAGCACTACTGGAAACAAGGGATAAAGGAGGAGGAGGAAGAGGAGGTCGAGGGTAAGTCTCGGTGAGGCAGGTCTAGTAAAGCAATTGGGATCGCACCTTGATACTCAAACTGCCTATTATGTGCTCAGGAATGTGCAACGGCCTGGTCGATCCCCTGATCCGCAATGTTCGGAGGTAGGAGACGGAGTCAGGTCCGTCAGATCCTAGCAGCCTCCCAGACTGAGCACGATGAGGCCACACTTCTAGGATTTGGGCTGTGATCGAGCAAAGGGTTGGCCAGTGTGATCATGACATAAACATAAGGGAAAAGATTGCAACTGCGCCCAAAGTCCAAAAGGCTGCGTGACATATCAATGTCACATCCTTAGTTTGATAATAACGAAAAGACCAAAGTCCACATATTCACATAAAAATTGAGTAGAAACTTGAACTCTAATAACTCTCAATTGGAGCCTCGTAAACTCACTTCTATTATTGTATATTCTCTCATCTACCAATGTTTAGACCAAAAATCCTCAACATGATCATATAACAAGCTCTTGAGAAAGAAATAACTTATAAATAGGTACATAAACCTTGAATACATGATAATTAATCCTCAAACATTATCGACAGATTCAATCCACTTTGTTTGATTATGAACCATACAAACGTTCATCATCCCACCCTTTGGGTCCATGTGTATCCCTAATGATAAATGAAGTCATAACTATCCAACTTGATATTTAAGGGCATCCAACCCAAAGTATACATCAATATAACTTCTAGCATCATCAACACAAGATCAACTTACTCAGATTGACCATATAAGACCTCATCTTCCACAATTATATCATTTTACTCCAATTATGTACTCAAGTACTAGTCTAAATATCAACAACCTAAAATCAGGGTTATCACAGATCACTATTTGCATTGATACAAGGTTGGGTCTGAATGTTTTAATCATTCAGGGGAGAATGCGTGACGTCCCCAAATTTTGACTTCTCCAAACCCTATTGGGAATGAGAGGTCATAATCCGAGAACATCATCCAATCATATCAGAAAGCGATGTGGAAGCATAATATGCATACATGAACATACAACTATAACATTTCTCAGCATTCAACATGTATATTACAAAGTGAATTACATTTACATATTAAAAGAAGATTTAAAAGTCTATGAACATGTATGCTAATTCAGGATCTACACAATAGGTACAACCTGGACAACTGCTCACTTCCTTTCTTTTTCTCCCATGCTAGTTCTGAACCTAAAACATACGTGAAACAACGAATCAACACACAAGGTGTTGTGTACGTGGGTAGAAAGATACATACTAATATGTTTGTATAATTGAAATAAATTGAGAAAGAAAGAGTAAAAGAAAACATTATTTAAAGCGATAATCAGGTAAACATTCCTTTTATTGCTTTCACTTTGATGCGGTTGTACTACACATACTTGCACTTGACTTACATCTAGTGTGGGCAATATAGTATCATCATACATCTAACATGGGCCAAGGAATCATACATCCATGTTAGGCAACATACATCCACACCAAGCTATGTGCTCTAGTAGCTACAACCCATCATACTCATTTATGATCTATTATATTTGGCGAAGTATAACTCATACTAGTTCAACCAAGCAATCATATACAAATATGAGCATTCAAGATATTACATATCATAGGCAACCAGAAAACTAGTCTTATACTTAATAAATCCCACGTACCTGAGTTCAGAGATTTCTAATCATATCCATGATCATCTACAACTTTGTCCATGACCTGATTTAAAGAAATTAATCATCATTAATATAGGTACACCATATTCTTGGTATTTTAGGTCCAAATTAGGGTTTAGGCCAAACCTTGGCTCAAACTGATCTAAACTTGTGTTTGATATTTTTCTACTGACTAGGGTGTCATTTTAGAGGTCTGGTCCAATTTTTGCAATTTTCTGATGACTGGTCTATTTTCTAGAATTAATATGAGGTTTAAAGTATTTAATTATGCATTAATGCAAAAAGAGCTAATATTCTGAAATTGTAACTTGATCAGAGTGCATATTTGGTTGCCACATGATCTTAGGGTACATAACTAATTTTCTCAGATTTAATCTGCATCATATGCTAATTATTCTAATTATATGAAGCTCATAAAGGAGTATTATATATTAAACTAATATCACCAACAAATATGTCTTTAAAGCTTGATCTTGAGGTTTCACAAGAAAGAGGGAATTTTTATGAGTCCAGGGCCATTTTGGGGGATTTATTGGCCAAGGGAGCTATTTTTAATCATATTTCTAAGATCAGTATGTTAACTGGATATTAACTAGGTAATTACCTTGTGTGGCGGGTCCCACTGCCTGATATGGTTGTCTTTGATTGGTTCGCGCTGGACATTGGGTGGGGTGTAGCTCAGTGTCATGGTCTACTCCTAGACCGTCCGGTTCATTGTCCATCTTTGCCCTTTCTCCTCTCTCGCGTGCGATCTGACGGGCGCTGCCTACTACGCGAGAACCTCGTTCTCTGCCAGTGAGTCGCCGTCGTGAAGAGGGTGAGCTTCTGCTGATGCATCGAGGAGTCACATGACCTGATGACCTCCTCTCCACATGAATCAAAGAGAGGGGGTTGGTGGTGTCTGGTTTCTGAGGCAGATGAGTCCCATGATCCCTGATCAAAGCTGCTCCGAAGCCTGCCGTCGGAACTTGGTTGGGCGATCTCTGAAACGGCCTCCCTCTCTCAGTCTCGCATCCATAAAGCTATGTGGAGCCCTCTGCCTCCTGGCACCAGCGTGATATCTAGCCCCGACGAGGATCCACTGAGCTTCATGCTCGATGATGCGGGTTGCTGAACTCGAGCTGGAGGTCTGAGGAAGATTCTGGATGCCTTCGCCGAGATCAGGTTGGTGTTCCTTTGCTCCCGTGAGGGCCAAAAAAAGGGGAAAGAGCCATCCTCGTGCTGCTAACAGTGGGGATGGAGCTCGTAGGCCTATCTCTCCTCCTCCACACTGTACTCAAGTGCTCCCTCGACTTCGGTTTTCCACAGAGATCGATATGTACACCTCGTGATCTCATTTGGGGATTTCTTCTTACTCCCTCTATGTTCGACCCTCACCTGTATTGGGCAGTGGAGACGAGAGAGGAAAATGGAAGGCAAACTGGAGATGCATGCTGTCCCACATTGTGTTTGAGGGGATGATCTATTCGGACTGATGTGTAGATCATGGTCTTACAAATTGTATTTCCCTTGGTTGCCCCCACCTTCTTCGGATCTAAAGGACGCCTAGACTGGTTTCTGTTCCTGCATTTACGGAGGTTAGGGATGACATGTTCCCTCTATCAGTGGCTCTTGATGCTGTAAAAGGTAGCATGACATTAATATGCCACAGATCAAAGTACTAAATAGCTAAAGGAACATAGTTTGATCACATTTATATCCATAATGTCCTCATATTCAAAAAGATACATCTGTTTCTAGAAATCTCCAAAAATTCTAATATTTTAGACATAGGTTGATGATAACCTAAAGCAACTCCTATAAATGTTTGAGACACAACTCCATTATTTGATTATGCATATTAATTATTCCAACAACCATACAGAATAGATGTATAAGCCTTGAATTCACAATAGACAATCATCAAACATTGGTCTAGCAAGTCCAACAACACTTATTATGATCCTAAAATACCTTAAGGCTTGTCAATTGTCACTTGAGTTTGCTACCTCTGTGAATTGGACCTCTTGACTTCATAAGTACCCAAATCAAATAATAAAAAGAAATATATATCATACTTGGAACTCAAATCAATATCATAATCATCAATCACATCTTTACTTTAACCATCCATTTAAGGTGATGTGATTCAAAATTAGATGATCAATTCCTCAAGTGAGTTCAACCGCCTAAAGAACGCTCATGGTCCTGGAATATCATATTGGGTATCAAAACCCTAAAAATTGAGGTCATCACATTCAGCCCACCTTAAATGGAATTTTGTCCTCGAAATTCTAATAATATCAGGATTGATTTGATAGCAAGAGTTTCTAATAACTCCATGTCTGGACTTCTAGGTGCCAAAGTTGTCATACTTTTAAGACCCTAAATTGTCATCTCAAGACATTAATGCATCTAGGGTGTAACCACCCAATCTTATATATATTGAAGCATTACATTTTTTTTTGAATTGAAAGACAACTTCATGACTTAGTCATAACATGACATTCTATTATTATAGGATCCATATCCCTTATTACCCTGATAATTAGGGATTTTTTTTCTCATATGAAGTTAAGGAGGTATTACTTAAGTTTTGTATTTCACTCCACTAACCCGTGTAAGATGATGTCAAGATATCATATCATTTATTAGGGGGGGGGTGTTACACTTAACATCATCATTTTGGTTTATGATCACCTCATACTAGAATTTCATCATTAGAGAAGGGCTTGATTTTTTTTGTATACTATTAGGTTCCACCCTATTGTGTGAGAGTTATTCTCAAACTTAGAAGCATAGATTGAGAAGGATCAAAGTTACAACTATATTTCTGATCATATATCCTATGATCCAAAAATATCTCTATATCAAGTTCATGAGTTCAAATTTTTATGTCTTACATGTATTATGTAAGGGGAAAAGAGAATATACTAAGTTTATCCCATGATCTCAGCATCATATCTTTCGTGTTTCATATGAAGGGGAAGAAAATATTTTAAAGTCAAACTTATCATGATTTCTATCTTGGTGCTACATGTATGATATAGGGGGGGAATATATAATAGGTCAAGCTTATACGAGTGACTCCTCATATATAAATCATCTACATAGCTCAACTGAGGTTTCTATCATCATATATTAAGAAAGAGAAGAAGAAGGGAGAACATGTATTTTGAGTATCTTTTGCACAAAGCATCATACTCTCATAACTAGAGTTCATATATTACCTCACTTGCAACTAATGATGAGATTCACAAAATATGTCACTCTAGCTAAGACCTAACTCAGCCAAAGGATTGACTTTATCATATGGGTCATCTACCCATCCTTTTATTTTACCCAATTCTCACATATAGATTTGAATCATGCATAAGGACTCAACTCAACACTCGAGAGTAATCTAGTGTAGGACTTTTTTTAACACATATCTCATATATTGGAGGCTAGGTCCTATGACCTTCTCACTGTGGGTCTTACTCTCTCTAGAGTTCACCACATATCTCATCCTACCACCAGATATCCTCCTTGTATAAGAACTCGAGGCCCATGCACACTCATCTCTATCTTAACTTAGCTTATCTTAAGTAGGAAAAGGGAATGTACTTTCATCATCACGACTTAGAATAGATCCTCTAAGAGTGGATTCGGCTCATATACAACTCAAATCTTAATAAGGAACTTATACCATCATAGATCAACTTAGATAAGATTCTATATACTTATTTCCTTCATCTTTCTTTTGTCTATCTATCTATCACATAACCTTATGAGGCTCTAGACTTCTAATCTAGATCTATTCTCTCTTCTAGACTGATGTCACTCCCTTTCACTTAGATTGCATGAACACCCACTACTCTCCTGTGTGAGGGACACATTTTTATATTTACATATATCTAATAAAATATTATATAGTTTTTCTCTGAGAAAGAAGGCGTCAGAGAAAACTGTCAAGGTGCGAGCCGATTGGGAAACAAAACCAAACCAGCAAACTCGAGTGTCCCACACACAGTAGATAGTCCAGTGCCATGTCACCTAGTGAAATGGTGAGAACATGGTGTAGATTAGTGTAACTACCCATTACATATGAGCTCTATATGGAAAGGGTTTCTCACACTTGTCTAAACCTAGTTCTCGAACATCTAGGTTCTAACTTAGAGGCTAAGTCAAACCTTATTCCTATAGAACAACTTACTAAGTTTCTAGGGTTTAAAGTGAAAGGTGAAATTTAGGTTATATATTTCATAGTGAGCAATTGTTAGGTGTAGCTAATGTTCATGCTCTGATACCAACTGTGACGTCCCCGGATTTTGACTTCTCCAAACCCTATTGGGAATGAGAGGTCATAATCTGAGAACATCATCCAATCATATCAGAAAGCGATGCGGAAGCATAATACACATACATGAACATACAACTATAACATTTCTCAACATTCAACATGTATATTACAAAGTGAATTACATTTACATATTAAAAGAAGATTTACAAGTCTATGAACATGTATGCTAATTCAGGATCTACACAATAGGTACAATCTGGACAACTGCTCACTTCCTTTCTTTTTCTCCCATGCTATTTCTGAACCTAAAACATACATGAAACAACGAATCAACACACAAGGTGTTGTGTACGTGCGTAGAAAGATACATACTAATATGTTTGCATAATTGAAATAACTTGAGAAAGAAAGAGTAAAAGAAAACATTATTTAAAGTGATAATCAGGTAAACATTCCTTTTATTACTTTCACTTTGATGTGGTTGTACTACACATACTTGCACTTGACTTACATCTAGTGTGGGCAATATAGTATCATCATACATCTAACATGGGCCAAGGAATCATACATCCATGTTAGGCAACATACATCCACACCAGGCTATGTGCTCTAGTAGCTACAACCCATCATACTCATTTATGATCTATTATATTTGGCGAAGTATAACTCATACTAGTTCAACCAAGCAATCATATCCAAATACGAGCATTCAAGATATTACATATCATAGGCAACCAGAAAACTAGTCTTATACTTAATAAATCCCACGTACCTGAGTTCAGAGATTTCTAATCATATCCATGATCATCTAGAACTTTGTCCATGACCTAATTTAAAGAAATTAATCATCATTAATATAGGTACACCATATTCTTGGTATTTTAGGTCCAAATTAGGGTTTAGGCCAAACCTTGGTTCAAACTGATCGAAACTTGTGTTTGATATTTTTCTACTAACTAGGGTGTCATTTTAGAGGTCTGGTCCAATTTTTTCAATTTTCTGATGACTGGTCTATTTTCTAGAATTAATATGAGGTTTAAAGTATCTAATTATGTATTAATGCAAAAAGAGCTAATATTCTGAAATTGTAACTTGATCAGAGTGCATATTTGGTTGCCACATGATCTTAAGGTACATAACTAATTTTCTCAGATTTAATCTGCATCATATGCTAATTATTCTAATTATATGAAGCTCATAAAGGAGTATTATATATTAAACTAATATCACCAACAAATATGTCTTTAAAGCCTGATCTTGAGGTTTCACAAGAAAGAGGGAATTTTTATGAGTCCAGGGCCATTTTTGGGGGATTTATTGGCCAAGGGAGCTATTTTTAATCGTATTTCTAAGATCAGTATGTTAACTGGATATTAACTAGGTAATTACCTTGTGTGGCGGGTCCCACTGCCTGATATGGTTGTCTTTGATTGGTTCGCGCTGGACATTGGGTGGGGTGTAGCTCAGTGTCATGGTCTACTCCTAGACCGTCCGGTTCATTGTCCATCTTCGGCCTTTCTCCTCTCTTTCTCGCGATCTGACGGGTGCTGCCTACTACGCGAGAACCACGTTCTCTGCCAGTGAGTCGCCGCCGTGAAGAGGGTGAGCTTCTACTGATGCATCGAGGAGTCACATGACCTGATGACCTCCTCTCCACATGAATCGAAGAGAGGGGGTTGGTGGTGTCTGGTTTCTGAGGCAGAGGAGTCCCATGATCCCTGATCAAAGCTGCTCTGAAGCCTGCCGTCGGAACTTGGTTGGGCGATCTCTGAAACGGCCTCCCTCTCTCAGTCTCGCATCCACAAAGCTATGTGGAGCCCTCTGCCTCCTGGCACCAGCATGATATCTAGCCCCGATGAGGATCCACCGAGCTTCATGCTCGATGATGCGGGTTGCTGAACTCGAGCTGGAGGTCCGAGGAAGATTATGGATGCCTTTGCCGAGATCAGGTTGGTGTTCCTCTGCTCCCGTGAGGGCCAAAAAAAGGGGAAAGAGCCATCCTCGTGCTGCTAACAGTGGGGATGGATCTCGTAGGCCTATCTCACCTCCTCCACACTGTACTCAAGTGCTCCCTCAACTTCGGTTTTCCACAGAGATTGATATGTACACCTCGTGATCTCATTTGGGGATTTCTTCTTACTCCCTCTATGTTCGACCCTCACCTGTATTGGGCAGTGGAGACGGGAGAGGAAAATGGAAGGAAAACTGGAGATGCAGGCTGTCCCACATTGCGTTTGAGGGGATGATCTATTCGGACTGATGTGTAGATCATGGTCTTGCAAACTGTATTTCCCTTGGTTGCCCCCACCTTCTTCGGATCTAAAGGACGCCTAGACTGGTTTCTGTTCCTGCATTTACGGAGGTTAGGGATGACATGTTCCCTCTATCAGTGGCTCTTGATGCTGTAAAAGGTAGCATGACATTAATATGCCACAGATCTAAGTACGAAATAGCTAAAGGAACATAGTTTGATCACATTTATATCCATAATGTCCTCATATTCAAAAAGATACATCTGTTTCTAGAAATCTCCAAAAATTCTAATATTTTAGACATAGGTTGATGATAACCTAAAGCAACTCCTATAAATGTTTGAGACACAACTCCATTATTTGATTATGCAGATTAATTATTCCAACAACCATACAGAATATATGTATAAGCCTTGAATTCACAATAGACAATCATCAAACATTGGTCTAGCAAGTCCAACAACACTTATTATGATCCTAAAATACCTTAAGGCTTGTCAATTGTCACTTGAGTTTGCTACCTTTGTGAATTGGACCTCTTGACTTCATAAGTACCCAAATCAAATAATAAAAAGAAATATATATCATACTTGGAACTCAAATCAATATCATAATCATCAATCACATCTTTACTTTAACCATCCATTTAAGGTGATGTGATTCAAAATTAGATGATCAATTCCTCAAGTGAGTTCAACCGCCTAAAGAACGCTCATGGTCCTAGAATATCATATTGGGTATCAAAACCCTAAAAGTTGAGGTCATCACAGAATGGATGAGTGGCAGGGTGGGGTGATGGTATGGGGTGAGAGTGAGTGATAGAGAGATAGAGAAAACAAAATCAATTGCAATAGTAATATAGATTAATCTTGGTTACAAAGCCATCAATGAATTGTTCGGGTATCTCAAGAAAATACACATGTATGACTATATTTTAAGAATTCTGAAAGTGTATAAAACAAAAATCTTGATGTACAAATTTAATCCTAAATATAAATGATTGTAAAAATTTGACAGATATTGTAGTGTGTTAAGCTAAGTTCTTCCTATTTCTTAGTTGCATATATCATGTAAATTTGTGTCCTCTTATAAATAACATGACTACAATTACCATAACTTCATATCATTTTGTAACCTTGTAACTAGTGTAGGAAAGAACTTAATTAAAACATAAATAGAAATACACCAATTTGTGACCTACCTCCATCTTGACATCCATTGATCATGTAGTAAATGGACCTTGTAGAATGAACACAAAATTAGTTGCTAGATCTTGAGAAGTTTAAAAATTAGTAGGAACATGCCTACAAATATTCTATATCAACCCAACTTTCATAATCTGCACTAAATATTCTGAATGTTATCTACAGCACCCTGACTTTAAAGCATCAATTGAAAATCTAATAAGTGTCTGCCATGGGTAGCATCTAGAGATAGTAGTCAAATATCTTTATAGGATTGACCAAAAGGTGTCACAAGAACAACTTGCAGCTATGGATAGCAAACCAAATACTAAATAATGACCAAAAGTTCTCCATCAATCAACTTCCATTGTGTTAATCACACATGCCATAGTGAAAACAATAAATGGGCACATCTCTACAGTAAATTACAAAATAAAACAAACTATTTAATCATTCTAAAATATATACTAGTGTGGCTTATAATATAATTGCGCCTATCCTTATAATTCTAGTGAGATAAAATTATGAAATCGTATCAAAGGTTATGGTACTAATAAAGGAAAGAAACATTGATGACTATTGTTAGGAGGAATTTCAGGAATAAGAGAATTTTGATAGTACTAGTGAAGGGATCAATGTCGGAATGAGACTCTGTAAGCCTTAGATAAAGCATTCCTATGAATTTTTTCTTTTCACATAGTAGAAAACTCTAGAGCAATATTCAAATGATTAGATACTTTGAAGAATCTCTACAAAGTATAACTATTCTTATAAATATTGAAGGTAAACTTAGATCCCTCAACGAACATGTATACTCATACCCATTGATGATTCTTCTAGTAAAGAAGGTCTATTACCATAAATAATATATCAGCCACACATAGCCATATATAGTATGTAAATAATATAAATAGAAGTAATGTACACAACATTCAAGCAAAAGGAGAAGAAAGCATGAGCTTCCAAAAAAATGTTTTCTTAAACCCCTTAAAAGGTTCCCAAATGCTCGAATAGCCTCTATTTGTATATGTATCAGATTCTTACAAAGTCCTGGGCTACTAGTCTTAAAGCTAACATCACATGTTGTAGTATGACAGTTAGAAATTGAGTAAATAGAGTTACAATTATAATGTTGACCTAAGGTGACAACAGATTACATTTAGCATTTCAGTGTATATATAAGTAAGAGATGATTATCCAAAGATGCTACTAAATAAGAAACGAATATCATGGGATGAAATTCATCATGTTCAAAGTGGTCAACAAATTTACCTCAACATTAATGATGGGAATTGTAATATTATTTTGACTACACTGTATAGGGAAATTGAGAAGAATGGCATAACTGAACTCTAGATAAACATCGAGAAAATATGCAGCAACATTATCAAACCCTGGTATGTGCACAATCTATGAACTTTGAAGACACAAAGTACCATACCAAAACATGAGTTACAAAGTACTATTTCAGCAAACTCAAGAATCATAGTGGTAGACTTGGATGTCATAAATACACAATTTATCCACTGTTTGAAGTATGGAATACGTGTAAAGGCAAAACCTTATGGAGGAGATGGTGACAAAGTACTTATAAAAAAGGATATCAAACAACCACACATCAAAAGCAAGCTGATATTAGGTAAAGGACGAAATTTGATAGGTGAAGTTGACAACAAAATATTAAAAATAAAACAAATGACAGTGGTATGTTCTGCTCGCACTGCTTGACTCAACCATTCTGCCAAAATAGTAATACCGCCCTTGCTTGCAAATCTAGAAAATTTGGACTAACTTATTCTTTTATCACGATTTTGATATATAGATGCAAAATGAAGCAACGATTATCAATATAATTTTATAGAACTATTATCTACATGATCCATTCCATTAATTCGATTGGACTGAAAAGTGTTATGGTTTCCTCATCAACTTGAAGATATGCTTGAGGTTTTTTCCATCAGGGTTGATCTATTTTTCTAATATGAATGAATCACTTTCTCATGCATTCTTTAGCTTCTTGGAATTGTGATGTGTTTCCCCTAAGGAAGGTGATTACTAGCTTCGTTAAAGTTGATAATGGTAGTAGGATAAAGTTCCACTATATTGTTGTCTACACCTTGTTCAATAAATGATAAAATCTCATTAGCATGACTTGGATTGGTAGAGCTATCATTTGTAGATGTTTTAGGTACAGTCCTTGCAACTTTCTCTCAAAATACTAAAATGAAGTTCCTCACTCTTAGACATTGGCGAGAAAAAATTTCACGCACCTACCAAAATCAGAGAGTAGACTAGCTGATTTGGCCCACAAAACCTCACGTTAGAATTGTGTATTTAAATATGCCAAATTGGTTTATCCCTATCATGTCTACACATGAACCAAGTACAAAAGTCAGGATACAGTTTAGGCTATGCAAAATCTTGCTAACAAATAATAAACTCAGCGGAAAGTGAGGCACATATAGTGCAGATCTCAACATGATCTTAGGAAAAATATCTCCAATCCCCGAAGTGGACTTGGAGCCATCAACAAGCATAACAGACGAGTGAGTAATCGGTCTAGATAAATTTCTAAAAAAGACTGATTCCCAGATATATTAGAAGATGCGCCCAAATCAATAACCCATTTAGTATTACCAATACTAGAAGATGGTGCAGTGAGGAAGGTAGTATCACAACCAGAGTAAGTCACAACATGTGCTCCAGTGGTGGTGGCAGCCTAAGATGAGCCAGTATGCTCAAGCAGAAGATGCTTGACCTCAGCAAAAATGAAGTCAGTAGTAGAAGTACTCGAGGCATCAGACTGGGTAGCTATCTCGGAAGAGGTAGTAGCATCAGTGGCCGCATTGGCCCAAGCCGGTTTGCCATATTTCTCCCAACATTTTTCTTTGATATGATTAGACCGGCCGTAGAAGCTACAGAACCGTTGGCCAGTCTGAGGGTGTACAGCAACAGGAGGTCCAGAAGATGCTCCATGACCAGAAGGGTTCCTCCCCCTTCCAGCACCAGGGGGGCGAGTGTCGCGAGACCGACCGCATCCACGGCCACGGCCACAACCAAACATCACAACAAGTGTAGTAGAATCACTAGTATCAGTAGATGTCTCAGATGAGGATGCTGGCAGGCGCTGTAGACGCTGAAAAGCACTCTGTAGAGTAGGTAGTGGATCACTGGCTAGAATTTGATCCACAACCCCAGCATAAGAGTTAGGTAAGCCATATAAGAACTAAACTACTTGAAACTCCTGGTGTTGACGTTGCATAGTAGCTAAATAAGTAGACAAGGGATGGTAGGCCTCCAATTCCCCCCAAAAGTCCCTTGAAGGAAGGGAAATAATTAGTAAGGTCACATCCCGAGAAATGCATACGACTGAGCTGTTGGTTGATATCAAACACTTTTTTTGGATTCTGGCTGTGTGAGTAGGTGCTAGCAAGCTGATCCCACATCTGCTTGGCTGTCTGCAGGTATAATAATTTGACACTAATTTTTGTCTCACTACTATTCAGAATCCATGTCATAACAATAGAGTCATCTTTCACCCAGTCATCATAGGCTTTAACATCTTTGGAGTCGGCAGTCGCAGTAGGCACAACAGGTGGATCACGCGTCAAGTGAGACATCTTGCCTTAAGATTTAACATAGATTTGCATGGAGCATACCCAGTGCTGGTAGTTGTGTCCATCAAGTTTGACCGTAGTGAATTGATGACGTAGATCTTCACGTGAGGATGCCATGAGACAGAAGTAGACCAACTCCCAGAGTGACAGGTAGGTAGCAGAAGGCACGTACATGTAGTAGAAGGTTGTCTACATTGTCAGGTAGGCAACAATAGGCACAGATCTACAAATCGGATGGACCTCTCACATACGGGCTATGTCGGAGCACAACCAGGAACCTGGTGGCTGAAACGGCCAACACGGGCTTGCAGAAAATAGAGCCAAAGGTGGTCTTCAGTAGGGAATCAAGTCGTCAGACAACCGTGAGCAGATCAGAGCCCAGCAACAGACGGGCTTGCCTGGAGGGACGGTGGCCTCGGTGGCCTAGTTGTGGCCCGCGGGCATGAGGGGGGGAATAGAGAGAGGGAGAAGGGAGGGAGGGAGAAAATCAACAACTCTCGGATCTAGGCTTGCTCTAGTACCATGTGAAAGACCAAGTGAAACAGAGAGCTTAGGGTTACACAATGTGTGTACCCTTATATTTATATTAGTAGAACATTTACAATGAGGTCCATATATAAATGTAAAATAGCATAACAGTAAATAAAGACATATATATTAACACCAATCATGGTAATGGTGGATCTGCATAACTTAACCTTGGGATTAGAAAATTCAGATTCGTTGTTGTATAGGTTATAAATGAATCTTATCTTAAACCCCTAATCATATTTGTTGGATGTAAGAACCATCATGTCATTCAATATTGAGTCCATCTCACTTAAAATTGATGCTACTCTTCCTCTCTAATGACTGTCAACATCCCACAATACAGTTGTAGCGTGCTCATCTCTTGAATTGAAGACACAATATAGTTGTCTTGTAGCATGCTCATCTCACATTAAGACTCGTTGCATCCCCCCTCTCTTAAGAGTAACGCCTCACCACACAAGGGCTTTCTACAGACACTACTATGTAGAGCAACACAACACCCCTATTGAATCCAACAAGAATCCTAACAATAACATTTTTTTCTCACACTCACACAAATAGCCATCCTCAATCTCTGATTACCAACACCAGTTCCCATTCTCCTCACCTTACATGGGTGATACTGCCTGACATAAAATCCTTGTCAGTTGTTGCATAATGGCCATCGTGGTGCCCCATCTCAATTGAGTCGCGTAGGATTTCTTATCACCAAAAATCCACATGATGTCTTTGCATGTTTATTAGGGATATTGTATAATGGCTCCTCCATCTTATCCTTATTCCTTCTACTATTTTTACCATTTCTTAAATCTTTTTTATTCTCCTCTGTTTGTACTACTACCTTTTCTTATCCTCCTCTTTAGTGCTTCTACTTTGTGGCAGAAACTAATCAACCAACTAGGTACAATTGGGACACATGAGGAAGAAAGAAACCTACTAGAAATGGCATGCTACAAAATATATCAACATTCACAGATACATCAATTTTGTATGGAGTTCTAGCTAGACTAGGGATAAATTAGGGGCAAGAAAATGACTAGCATATCAACACAAAGCATATTATGGCACACTGCCAACAAAATAGTTGCATGATCAAATCACCCTTACTAGGCACATGTTTCATTATGCATTGCTACATATTTTAGTAGGAGGTTGCTGTCATTAATGAATCCACATTTGGATCATATATAAGTAGCATGAGATTTTCAATTTTTAGTCCCAAACTTTAGGATGAGAGACATACCTCCATGTTCTGACCTCGTGATGTCAATGATGACTCTTCTATAGTGTGAATGTCGCAGTCAATCAGTACATACATCAAAATGAAAAAGGTAAGTTAGACTTTATGTGAATATATTTATCTACCTACTACATGAACTTTTAGTTAGCGATTTTAAATTGGCAGTAAAAGCAAGCTACAAAATGAACCTGAATAAAACAATACCAAAACTCCCCCATAGATTTTTCTCTGCCTTTCTTGAACCATATAATGTCTTCATTAGGCTTTGTGGAAGAATGGTCCTCTTCTTGGGAAGCAACCACGTATGGAAACATCATAAAACAGGGATGACAATCAAAGCCTCACCAACACTTGCCAGAAATATTTCCTCTTCAATTATGTGCATCCTCATTTTTTTGTTGCAATTCACTTTCTTCAACTTTTTGATAGTTTGGTTTCTCATCATTGTGATTCCTTTGGGTAAGTTCTTTAGAAACCAGGGTGCCATTTATTTTCAAGGGTTATTATCCTCTACAAAGATGACAGTGCATGGTCATAATAAGAGTTACCAAGATAATTCTGGCGGTATAAACATTGGCAGTTGCGTTGAGAGTAATTTTAGTTAGACTAGACAAAAATTCTTGGAAAATTCCTACACTCCTTAGATACACACATAATCTCATACTGAATATTGATCACTTAATCTCTGCTACCTCAGGAACAATGAAACCCCACAAGGCAAAAGTAAAATCAGAGAGCCTACTAACATGTAAGAATACTCACAATTATGATAACCTTTAACAATCCATTGGGGGATTAAGGACAGCAATAAAAAAGAACATGATGTTATGTCTTAGGAATAAGGGCAAGAGTGAGACATGAAAATAGATATCTAGATGAGAAGAGAAGCATGCATCGTCTACTGATTATACAAGGGAATGACATCAACTAATTTGTGGTGTAGGTATGATCGCTAAAAAGTATTAAGAAAGTTCATTCATAAGAATTTAAGGAAGAGTTCATATAAGCAGGTTTGGGAATAGATGATGCTAACCTATTATTTACGATAAGCAGGTTGTATCCCAAAGATGCAAGAAATGCCAATGACTTGAAATATCTTGTAAAGGAAATTGAATCTGGCCATCCATGAATTATTACAATCAGAGGATTGTAGGGGTGTATTTGTTTATTATGCTCTTGTAGATTATTTGCTTAAGAATCCTAAGAGACCAATATGGATTTAGATGTCTTGGCACCTGCTAACAATAAAGATCAGTTACAAATATCAACAACACCTGGTAAATTAAGTTATATAGTTTATAGATTAGATAGTACAAAATATGCATAACATATCAGATCCAATAGAACATAATTCCCTGTGAGTCTGTATGGAATGCAACAACAATGATATTTGAAATTTGGAAATTTCCTGTGAGTCAATAAATGCATAAAGAAATCAAAGACATCAACAACCCGTGATTGTGAAAGCCTAGAGAGAGTCTTTAGCACCGCTTATATTTGTTTCACATACATCCACAATACATTTAACCTCAAATACATGATCTATATAATACAAATATCCAGATAGATGTATTTATCCATATTTGATGCAATGAGTACTTACCTAATGTAGAGATCAGAGCCAGGGACAAACAGATACGGTAATATCACTATGGTGAAGATGATTTAATATGGAAGGATAATAGATTGCTGCTCTAAAGATGACCAGAGAGAGATTAGAGTTGACCATTACCAAAGGGAGATGAGTGGTCACTAAGGTACGATGGGCTTGAGGCAGTGGGTTTAGGGCCTGCAGAACGTCAAGGGTGATGACTGGAGCCTCTCAGTAGAAGAGTGAGTAGTTTCTCCCTTGGGCTGGTGGGCGGAGCCACCGAGAAGAAGAGCAAACCCTAAGGCTGTTGGATGAATGTGTTGAGAAGAGAAAGGTGGTGCTAAAGGAGAAGATGGAGGAGTGAAGTTTGAGGACAGGAGAAGAGTCTAGGTCACGGATAGGGAGGGGCTGTGTAGGGAAAAATGGGGGGAGGGAAGATGCATGATTGGGGAGGAAGAGAGAATGAGCACACGGGAGATAATTGTGCGAGGGAAGTGAAATTTCAATTGAGGACGGAGAAGGTGGAGAGGTCATAAATTTTTAAAGTCTAATTAATATAATTAACTATAGTAATTTACTTACACTATTAAAGTTTGTAAACAAAAGTGGCTTCAACTACATATAATATATATGTAATTAGAATAATTGTAGTTAAATCATATATTTTTTGTAGTGAGAGCACCTTGAGAACAAGAAGGTACCAAGGTCAAACCTAGCTCAAGCAAAGATAGCAAAGATCTTTAGGCCGAACCAAAATGAAAAGAGAGAAAGAGAGAAGAAACCTTCCTCTCACTTGGGTTTACCTTATCAAAACATGGCCTATGACCCTTGTGATGAGGAGTTTCTCTCCCAAACGATCATCATGGATGAACCATGATCTAGGGCCGAGTAAAGAGAAGGAGATGGAGGTAGGAGATCAAAGGAAATGCCATTGAGGAAAGGTAAACGCTTACCAAGGTAGATGATGAACTATGGTCACCACAAGCACCACATGCAAGAAGGGTTCGATCATGAAGCTCCAAGGTCAGGTCTCTTTGTTCCCCAAAGCTCAAGAACAAGCAAAAGAGAAGAAGGAAGATGAAGGACATAAAGGGGTCACTTTTGTGGAGTGAAGAGGGTTTATATATATGGAAGATGAGAAAGAAGGTAAAGGATGATGTGTCAACACTCCAAGGAGTTAAAAGGGACACTTGTCCACTCAAAAGACCAACATGAAACCACCCTAACATAACATGCAAGACATGGTGATACACTCTAGGTTGTGTATCGACCATCATGGTCACCCACATGGTCATGGTCACAACCTTCCCATGGTGTGCCATCCATGGTCACGACACCACCAACCATCATCACCACCTGGTCGAGACAAGGGTCCTCCTCAAACCCTAGGTTGATACAACCTAGTTAAGGACAACCATCTTGATCTAAGACCACCCTAGACCTCCTTGGTCACAACCCAACATCTAGAGGGGGTGTCTCGACCACGACACCCACCAAATCCAACCTAGGTCATGACCCTAGGTTGAGACAACATACCGAACATACATGGGTAGAGACACTTAACACCTATAGAAACCCTAATCACCACCTAGGGTGATACTCCTCATCTAAGGCTCAAGAAAGGAGCCCACTTCTTTCTCTCTCATATAGATGATGTCAAGAAAGAGATGGAAAATTCTAGCGGTGAAAAATTATAGATCAACCCCCTTTTTGGGTAAATTTGCAAGTTGCATCGAAACTAGCACATAAAGCACAAACATCATCCAAACAAGCTCAAACTTGGAACTTAAGCTCTCCACAAGCCCTAAATACCTCTCAAAAGATTGGATCAAGGTTTTAAGAACATGATAAAGTCAAAGCAAACAAGGTTACCCCAAAAATCAAGTCAAGGGTCTTATAATTTTTATCTAGAGGCATTTCTCTCTTGAAACAATAACCAAAAGACCCATAAAAACATTATGACTTTTGTTATATAAACCCTCACTCTCATGTCTCATCACTAACCTACACTATAGATCTTATTGAAATCATTCTCTGGAAAATATTCATATAAAACGTCAAAAGAGGGTAGCAAATCATCAAGTGACGTAGTAAAACAAGAGTATAGAAACAAAACTTGTAAGAACATATGCCATAAAATTGAAAAATGAACAATTACATAGTCGGGAGGGTCTAACGACTACTCCCTACCCAAGTTATGGAGTTTAGACATGCATGGAACAAGAAAGAGACATATTATAGCTTGAATCAGTCATGATAAAGAAAAGAAGGGACATAGTCAATACAAAGGTAGATCGAGTAATTGACCTACCAACCTTTTCGCTTGATCAAATAAGAAGTTGGCGGCTGACTGTTAATGGCTAGCAGTCACAACTCTGCTCCTTCTCATCTAGGTTTCGTACAAGTAGGTATGTTGATCTGTCAATGGAAGTGAGTTGAGTCACTAAATAAAAGGTCGATATATCTAGACTCATTATAGCTCTTATCCTTGGGCTCTGAACTTGGCGGCAACCTTTTAGCTTATTGACTCTGAGATTCCAAGATTCATTGAAGGGACACCATAGGGGTCTATTTATATGATTTGACTTGTGCCTTTCCGATCTCTAATTGGTCCATGTGTCATCGACCTTTCATCTTCCATTCTATCGATCTTGATGGCCGATGAAGTGATAAACTGACATGTCATCATTGGTCTTTGAGGGTATTGACCTCTATGGGATCGACACAAAATATGTCAACATGATGGTAAACATATGGTATCTTGATGATGGAATCAAGGGCTTCCTCATCGATGAGTTTGTTGATGGTTTTGTTCGATGGATTGGAAATAATGGGGACCTATCAACGTAAACATCAATAAACTAAACTGTCAGCGAGAGCTTGTTAGGACACTGCCAAGGCTTTCTCGACGAGTTTCTCGACCCTCCCACTTGATAGGTTGGAGCTCGATGGGGCTGTCAATGAGAGTTTGTGTAACAAACTGAATTTCTTGTATTTGAAATTTCACCCTCTTTATAAAGATATATCACTTTTCTTCTCTGATTTGTCCTTATTGGTAATTTTGAGGAAGTTGAGGGACTTGGAATAAATAAGTTACAAACTTAAGGAGTTAGTGCATAATTACCTCAATTAATGTATTGTTGAGAGTTAAGTTGCTAAATGTCCATAAAATCGAAATAATTGCTAAAATAAAATTAGAAATAAAAGTTAATACAAATACAAGTGTTAAATGAGTACCATCATTACTCCCTTTTACCTATCTCCTCATAAAAGGCAAATAAATCTTGAAATTGGGAGTAATGAATCCATTGAAGGCCTTGGAATGAATGAGGAGAGTTAACTCATATTTTCATCCAAATTATTAAGAGAAAACCCAATTTCAAATAAACTTAAATCCATATACATTAAGTAACACATTATAGACCAAATATGGTAATTAATGGCCAAAAGATGATGAAACATGAGATTTAAGGCCATAGGAATATTCTAGATTTAATTTTAGACCAATATTTCAAATTTGGGGTCATTTGACCACTATTTGACCCCTCAAATCACTTTTAAAAGATTACATTAAAGTTTATTCAAAGAGATTAATCGAATACATTAAATGGAGCAATCAAGCCTAAGGTTACAATATTTTTTTGTTGTCACCCCCCTCGTGTCACCTAGGTGCACGATTGAATGGCCGAGAGTCATGAGGATCAAGCCTTGATCGGATGACTCTGCACTCATTCTCAAGCTTCGGCCACTCTCCTGTAACGCACGAACAGTGCTGGTGTTTTCTCTCAGACCAGTTCTCTCTCCTTGCCCAACCAAATCAAGCGATTATTTCACCATTGAATTCATGATGATCTACCATTCAACCCGAGCCCTTACTCACCAGTAACCTCCCCCAAATGATGGAATGCCAAGTTCGGCCCCCAAACCCCCTCACCTCCAACTCCCAGAGACCAAGGGATGCCAACAAATCTATAAATATCGACCCCCATAGCTCCGCCAAGGCACGCACAACTACTCTCTACCTTCAATTTGGTCAGAGGCGATCTCAACGACCACCTACTGCCCAACCTTCCGCCAACCCTTGCGGCACTTCTACTGGGATCTCGGCGATTCCGACATAGAAATTGACCAGACATGTGAGCCTGAAATCCATTTCCCTTCATTTCGAGTACTCACATGCTTCGATTGGTTGTGATTTGTGACAATGCCCAATTGGGCAGCTCCAGCTCCATCGTCGTGGTAAGGAGCGGCGTGGAGAAGAAGCTCACCGACCAATTGATGATTTTACCCCCGCACGTCCTCTTCATTCCATTTTTTGCCAGGGGCAGTTAGGTCTTTCCGATGTTTGCCAAGTCGCCTTGACTGGAGCCACGCAAGTGCGGACCGACTGACTTGGCCAAAATTGATTGGTCCAAGTCAGTGCGGGTCCGGCCCACATGGCCCGCTCCTTCACTTGCAACTAAACCCACATGGCTTTTCTCTAATTTCTGATTGGCTGATCTTGTATAATTCATAGAAAATCAATAGTTTATCAGAAAAATATAAATAAATACTTGTTGGAAAGATGGCGAGCAGTAGCTCAGCTGGTCGCCGCTCGGGGCCCCTCATGAAGGGTCTTGGGTTCGACTCCCATTGGAAGAACTGCTCAGAAATAAATTTCCTGCAGCGTCAGCCGGCCTCTGATGCGACTTATTGAGATACCGGTGTGCGGGCGCGCGGATCTCCCGGGTTTACCATCCCTGTTATCTGGGCATCCACCTAGGGGGTGGGTTTCCCCTGGAAATAAAAAAATACTTGTTGGAAAGCTTGTTTTGCTTAGAATATGATTTCAGAGTTTTTGAACCTTTATTTTAATTCATTTTTTGATGTTTGCCTTGAATACCACTTTAGTTATATAAAATGTTATAAAATTGATAATAAATGCATTTGAACCTCAAATTAATAAAATAAATATGTTTTCTTAGTTAGAAAAACATCACAAATCGATTAGACTCATTTTCAAACCCTAAATCGAGGTTTTGTTTTGGAATTAGAAAATTAGGGTTTCAACCCTAGAAATTATATCAAAACCCTAATCTTTGTGGTAAATACTTGAATCTAGGGTTTAAGGATCTTGGACAAGTATAACTGAAGATAATACAAATTTAGAAATACTCAAGTGAGGTATATATGTGCATTCTAACCCTATAAGTTGGGCTTATTTATGCACACCTAGTTTCCCAATGAGGCATGAGCCTATTTTAACTATTCTCAGAATTTCTTCTATAAATGTTTAAGGGTCTTGGACCTCACTTGCAATTGTTGAAAACCATCTTTATATATGTTATTGATTTAACTTAGCATGATGATGAAAATGACTAATTAACTAATATAGTATACATGAGTACAAACCACCCAATGTAATTGGGCATGAGCCCAGGGGAATGCATTTATTCTTCCCAAATTATAAAATATTAGGGTTTTGGGAACATGTTTCACTCCCTAACCTAGAGGTTGAGGTCTGATAGGTGCCTCAGCCCTATGTTAGTTTAATTTAGTCGAATTCAATCATGCATGCAAATTTGCTATTATTCTATTTGGCAGAATTTATTTTCTTGTTATACTTGCCTCATACTCTTGACATCTGTTAGTTAGTGAAAACCTTTATTTTGTCATACTTAAAATTTTGAAATGTCCTTACCCATATAATTGACACATACCTTTTATCTACTTTTGTTGGGTGAACCCAACCACCCAGAACCAGGAAGAGAGGTAGGACCTGCTCGTGGTGTAGCTGACCCTGTGTGAGAATAAGGAGATGGCTAGGTTACTACTGTTAGATCCTTATTATTTTAGCTTTTTTATTCCAAAAATAAAGCTATGTAATAGCATATGTCTTTTTATTACATTTCTTCTGCTTCTATTGACATTTAATTGTATTTGGTCCATGCTTATTTAAATGGAATTATCATACTATCATCCTTCATCTCCAAATTTTTATATAAAGATGGATGTGTGTATTTTTCGTTAGATTTTAGTAGAGGGGTGATCTCGCCTCTTTACAACATGGTATTAGAGCCTGTAGGGTAGCTACTAGGGCATGACGTTGAAAGTGATGGTGTCTAGAAAGGGTCAGAGCTTGGGGGCTGGCAATATTTTCCTCTGCGCCACTAGCTTGGTTTACGGGGACTCCTGAGCTCATATGACCTGGCCTGGTCTGATCTGATACAGATTGCCCAAAATAGCATGCCTATAGGCAATAGTAGACTCATCTCTTTCTATCCAAAAATCCTTAGAAATCTCACACTATAAACCTTGTATTTTAGGAGAGGAAACATGTTTGGAGACTACTCTGACGACTCCAACCCTGAAACCCCTGCCATCCCACCTCCACCAACAATGACCCCTGAATAAGAGTTGGCAATGTTGCATCAACTCCTCTCATCGACCTTGGTGGGACAACTCTCTATTGTAGTGGCTTCACCTAGCAAGCCCAAGGAGTTCAACCTGACAGACTTTGTCAAAATGCAGCCACCTACTTTGAAGGGAGAGAATGAGGTTGATATGGTAGACAAGGCCAATGACTGGGTGTTGGCCCTAGAATGTACCTTTGACGGAATGGCATGCCCTCCTCATCAGAAGGTGCGTTTTGCGGCCTATGTTTTAGAAGGCCCAACTTGTATCTGGTGGAATGGTATCTCAAGAACCTGAGACACCAAGGAGATGACCTAGGAGGACTTTCTGAAGCTGTATAGGGAAAAATATGTCTGCCCAACATACCTTAAGAAGGAGGCTAAATTCTATAGTCTTCTCTAAGGGAACCTGAGTGTTTCTGAATACATTATGTGTTTCCTTCTGCTGGAGCGCTACGTTGTTGATCTGGGGACGGAGCACAAATCGACCCTTTTCTTGGAGGGACTCAACTACAATGTGGGTCGTAATCTAGTCCCACAATTGCCACTCACCTTTCAGAAAATGGTGGACAAGGCTCTAGCCATAGAGTCCTATCCAGTCTTCCAATCCTCTAGATCCGAGAGCAACATGAAGAAGAAGCAAGGTGGATATCAAGGAAGGGATCGATGCAACCAATGCTCTCATTCTCACCCACCTGGAAAGTGCCCTATGGGCAATGCTCCACCTCAGAGGGAGAATCATCCCCCACCTGTCTGCCATGAGTGTGGCCAGCTTGGTCATATTCGACCAAAGTGTCCTAATATTTAGCGAGGACAAGACCCGACTCAGCAACCACCTCAACGTCAAAATCTACCTCCGTGGAACAACAACAACAACAACCCCAACAATAACTAGCAAGGGTGTCAACCTCCAGTGGAGAGGCAGAATAGGAGAGTGTTTGCTCTAGATGTTGAAGAAGCTGGTGAAGGCAACAAAGTGATCGAAGGTACTTTACACCTTAATATGCATCTAGTTAAAGCTCTTTTTGATTCTAGATCATCAAATACCTTCATATCTACACATTTGGCTACTATGCTAGAAATAGAATCCAAATACATGGACCATGTGTTAGATGTCAAAACTCCTAGTGGTAGAATCTGTACATCCTATCTCAAACTTCCAACCATAGACCTATGTATCTTAGGGAATATGTTTCTATCAGATTTTATTTTGCTGGACATGATGACCTTTGACATTATCTTGGGGATGGACTAGCTGAAGAGATATAAAGCAGTTCTATTCTATGAGGAATTGAAGGCTAGCTTGTTACACCCTGAAGAAGGAAGGATGTGTATCAAGGGTAGAAAATGAGAAGAATGGAAATTTATTATGTCAGCCATCAAAGCCAAAAAAATTGTCTCTCAAGGATGTAGGGCATACTTAGCATCTATAGTTCTTGATGTCACCCCTCCTGCCCTTGACCATATAGAAGTGGTGAAGGATTTCCCTAACATATTCCCTGAAGAGTTACCCGGGTTGCCTCCAACTCGTGATGTGGAATCCTCCATCAAGCTTGCACCTGGGACTTCACCAATTTTGAAGCTACCTTATCGTTTAGCACCAGCTGAACTGGCCGAGCTGAAGAAGCAACTTCAAGAACTTCTAGATATGGGTTTCATTTACCCAAGTGTCTCACCTTGGGGAGCCCCTGTCTTGTTTGTGAAGAAGAAGGATGGCTCAATGCGGATGTGCATGGACTACCGCATGCTCAACCAAGTCACTGTGAAGAATCATTATCTACTACCACACATTGACGATCTCTTTGACCAGCTCAAGTCTGCCACTGTCTTTTCAAAGATAGACTTGTGAAGCGGTTATTACCAGATGCGATTAAAGGATGAAGACATATCAAAGACAACCTTCAAAACTAGATATGGGCATTATGAGTTCCTAGTCATGCCTTTTGGTCTGACCAATGCCCCTACTGCATTTATGGACCTGATGAACTGAGTATTTCATCCCTATCTCGATCGGTTCGTCATGGCATTCATAGATGATGTCTTGATATATTTTGAGTCATAAGAACAACACCGTGAACACCAGAGACTAGTACTCAGTACACTACGAGAGAATCAACTGTATGCAAAGTTCTCAAAGTGCAAGTTGTGGATCAAAGAAGTCATGTTCTTGGGTCATGTTATCTCTATTGGGCACATTGTTGTCAACCCTGCAAAAGTGGAAGCGGTGATTAAGTGGAAGGCTTTGAAGAACCCCTCTAAAATCCATAGTTTCCTTGGTCTAGCAGGTTACTATCAAAAATTCATCAAGAATTTCTCAGAACTGACCCTTCCTATGACAAAGTTGATGAGAAAAGAAGTCAAGTTTGTCTGGTCTCTTGATTGTGAAGATAGCTTTCAGAAGTTGAAGCAAAGCCTGACATCTGCACCTATACTTAAACTATCTATTGAAGGCAAACCATATGTCATATTCACTTATGCCTCCAAGCAAGGTCTAGGGTTTGTGCTGATGAAAGAAGGCAAAGTGATTGCCTATGCCTCCCTCCAGTTGAAGCCAAATGAAGAAAATTTGCCTACATATGATTTAGAGCTAGCAGCCATTGTTCATGCTCTAAAAATATGGTGACACTATATCTATGGAGTCAAGTTCAAGGTCTTCTTTGATCACAAGAGTTTAAAGTACATGTTGACACAAAAGGACTTGAATCTGAGACAACATAGGTGGATGGAGTACCTTAAGGAATACGACTTTACTATCACCTATCATCCTGGTAAAGCTAACATAGTTGTTGATGCCCTAAGTTGGAAGAGAACTGGTATGTGTGCTACTTTAACTTGTTCTATATGGAGAAACATGGAGTATGTTTTATGCTGGCAACCACAACCTATGGAAGTTCCAAATGATGAAGCTACCTACAAACTATGTGTTCACATGGCTAGCTTATCCATCACCCCATCATGGATTTTGGATATTGTTGCTGCCCAGTTGGAAAGTCCTGAGATAGAGGAAATGAAGACCTTAACCTTGAAGCCACAGTTTGATTTCTCTATCGGAGTGGATGGTGCTCTCCGCTTTCGACAAAGAATGTGGATTCCTGATATTGGTGACTTATGATAGAAGATTCTGAGCGAAGCTCATGGTTCAAAGTACACTATTCATCCTGGCACAACCAAAATGTACAAGGACCTACAACAAAGTTTCTGGTGGAAGAATATGAAGAAGGATATAGCCCTATATGTGTCTAGATGTTTGACTTGTCAACAAGTGAAGATAGAACATCAACGACATGGTGGTATTCTCCCTCCGCTTGAAATAACAAAATGGAAATGGGAGAAGATAACTATGGAATTCATCATTGGTTTTCCCAAGACCAGAAGGGGTTGTGATGCTGTGTGGGTAGTCATCGACCGCTTGACAAAATCTGTCCACTTTTTACCCTTCAAATACAACTATAAGGTTGAAGACATGGCACAACTGTATGTGGAATGGATAGTTTGTCTGCATGGTGTACCCAAGGCAATAGTATCTGATCGTAACCTAAAGTTCACCTCTCGTCTATGGAGTCAAATCTAAGAGGAAATGGGGACAATCCTACACTTCAGTACTGCGTACCACCCGCAAACTGATGGTCAGTCCGAAAGAATGGTACAAATTCTGGAAGATCTTCTACGTGCATGTGTTATGGACAGGGGAGGTGCATGGGACAAATATCTACTATTGGCTGAGTTTGCGTATAATAATAGCTACCAAGCCAGCATTGGGATGCCTCCATATGAAGCCTTATATAGTAGACCTTGTCGTTCTCTGTTGCATTGGGACGACGTGGGAGAACATACTCTGGTGAAAACCGATACCATGAAAATGATGATAGAGAAGGTCCAGTTGATTAAGAAGCATATGAAAGCTGCACAAGACCGACAGAAAATGTATGCTGACAAGCATAGGTCTGATGTAAGCTTTTTAGTGGGAGACCATGTGTTCCTAAAGGTCAAGCCTATATGCTCTATTGCAAGATCTAAAGTCAAAGGCAAGTTTAGTCCATGTTGTGTGGGACCATTTGAGATCTTGGCTAAGATAGGAGATTGTGCATACCGTCTAGCTCTTCCTCCTACTTATGACGAGATCCATAATGTCTTCCATGTCTCTGTGTTGAGAAAGTATGTGAAAGACCCTTCTCATGTGCTCACTATAGAACCTGTGGAGATTTGTGAGCATTTGACCTACGATGAGTTACCAGTGAAGATTCTCGACACTACAGTGAAACAATTGAAGAACAAAGAGATTGAACTAGTGAAGGTCTTGTGGAAGTATCATGGGTTAGAAGAGTCAACTTGGGAACTTAGAGACGAGATGATACACACTCACCCTTCTCTTTTTGTTTGAGATTTTGGGGACAAAATCATTTTTAACGGGTGGAGTGTTGTAATGAACTGAATTCCTTGTATTTGAAATTTCACCCTCTTTATAAAGATATCTCACTTTTCTTCTCTGATTTGTCCTTATTGGTAATTTTGAGGAAGTTGAGGGACTTGGAATAAATAAGTTACTAACTTAAGGAGTTAGTGCACAATTACCTCAATTAATGTATTGTTGAGAGTTAAGTTGATAAATATCCATAAAAATGAAATAAATGCAAAATAAAATTAGAAATAAAAGTTAATACAAATACAAGTGTTAAATGAGTACCATCATTACTCCCTTTTACCTCTCTCCTCATAAAAGGAAAATAAAGCTTGAAATTGGGAGTAATGACTCCATTGAAGGCCTTAGAATGAATGAGGAGAGTTAACTCATATTTTCATCCAAATTATTAAGAGAAAATCTAATTTCAAATAAACTTAAAGCCATATACATTAAGTAACACATTAAAGCCAAATATGGTGATTAATGGCCAAAATATGCAGAAACACGAGATTTAAGGCCATAGGAATATTCTAGATTTTATTTTGGACCAATGGTCCAAATTTGGGGTCATTTGTCCACTGTTTGACCCCTCAAATTGCTTTTAAAAGATTACATTAAAGTTTAATCGAAGAGATTAATCGAATACATTAAATGGAGCAATCAAGCCTGATGTTACGTTATTTTTTCACTGTCACACCCCCATCACCCAGGCTAGATGGCCGAGAGTCCATCATCAGGATCAAGCCTCGATCGGACGGCTCCACACTCACCCTCAAGCTCTGACCACTCGCCTATAACGCACGAACAATGTTGGCATTTTCTCTCAGACCAGTTCTCTCTCCTCACCCAACCAAATCAAGCGATTCTTTTGCCATTGAATTCGTGATGATCTGCCGTTCAACTCGAACCCTTATTCTCTAGTAACCTCCCCCAAATGATGAAACGCCAAGTTCGGCCCCTTAACCCCCTCACCTCCAACTCGTAGAGACCAAGGGACGCCAACAAACCTATAAATATCGACCCCCATAGCTCTGCCAAGGAACCCACAATTGCTCTCTACCTTCAACTTGGCCAGAGGCGATCTCGAAAACCACCTACTTCCTGACCTTCCACCAACCCTTGCGGCGCTTCTACTGGGATATCGGCGATACCAGCATAGAAATTGACCGGACAGGTGAGTCTGAAATCCATTTCCCTTCATTTCGAGCACTCACATGCTTCGTTTGGTTGTGATTCATGAAAATGCCCAATTGGGCAGCTCCAACTCCATCATCATGGTGAGGAGCAGCGTGGAGAAGAAGCTTGCCGACGAATAGATGATTTTACCCCCGCACGTCCTCTTCGTTTCATTTTTTTTCCGCTAGGGATAGTAAGGTCTTTCTAATGTTTGCCAAGTCGCCTTGACTGGAGCCATGCGAGCGTAGACCAGCTGACTTGGCCAAACCTGATTGGTCCAAGTCAGTGTGGGTCCAACCCACGTGGCCTGCTCCTTCGCTTGCAACTAAACTCACGTGGCTTTTCTCTAATTTCTGATTGGCTGATCTTGTTTAATTCATAGAAAATCAATAGTTTATCGGAAAAATATAAAAATAAATACTCGTTGGAAAGCTTATTTTGCTTAGAATCTGATTTTAGAGTTTTTGAACCTTTATTTTAATTCATTTTTCGATTTTTTCCTTAAATACCACTTTAGTTATATAAAATATTCTAAAATTGATAAAAAAATGCATTTGAACCACAAATTAATAAAATAAATATGTTTTCATAGTTAGAAAAGCATCACAAATCGACTAGAATCATTTTCAAACCCAAAATTGAGGTTTTGTTTTGGAATTAGAAAATTAGGGTTTCAACCCTAGAAATTATATCAAAACCCTAATCTTTGTGGTAAATACTTGAATCTAGGGTTTAAGGATCTTGGACAAGTATAACTGAAGATAATACAAATTTAAAAATACTCAAGTGAGGTATGTGCATTCTAACCCTATAAGTTGGGCTTATTTATCCTCACCTAGTTTCCCAATGAGGCATGAGCCTATTTTAACTATTCTCGGAATTTCTTCTATAAATGTTTAAGGGTCTTGGACCCCACTTGCAATTGTTGAAAACCATCTTTATATCTGCCATTGATTTAACTTAGCATGATGATGAAAATAACTAATTAACTAATATAGTGTACATGAGTACAAACCACCCAATGTAATTGGGAATGAGCCCAGGGGAATGTGTTTATTCTTCTCAAATTATAAAATATTAGGTATTTGGGAATGTGTTTCACTCCCTAACCCAGAGGTTGAGGTCTGATAGGTGCCTCAACCCTATGTTAGTTTAATTTAGTCAAATTTAATCATGCATGCAAATTTGCTATTATTCTACTTGGCATAATTTCTTTTCTTGTTATACTTGTCTCATACTCAAATTGAAAACCTTTATTTTGTCATACTTAAACTTTTAAAATGTCCTTACCCATATAATTGACACATACCTTTTATCTACTTTTGCTGGGTGAACCCAACCAACCAGAACCAGGAAGAGAGGTAGGACTTGCTCGTGGTGCAGCTGACCCTGTATGAGAATAAGAAGGAGATGGTTAGGTTATTACTGCTAGATCCTTAGTATTTCAGTTTTTTTATTCTGAAAATAAAGCTATGTAATAGCATAGGTCTTTTTATTACATTTCCATTGCTTCTATTGACATTTAATTGTATTTGGTCCATGCTTATTAAAATGGAATTAGCATACTATCATCCTTCATCTCCAAATTTTTATATAAAGATGGATGTGTGTATTTTCTGTTAGATTTTAGTAGAGGGGTGATCTTGCCTCTTTACAGTTTAATGGGGCATTTCTTATTCTTTTTCTAAGGAAAAGTTGAAATTTCGACCCATTTGGTCGATGGTCGGCAGAAATATGTCGAGCTTGAGTGATCAATTTAGAGTGTCAATGTGTTACCCATCACTCTTGCCATTTTTGGACTGAATTCCTTCAATATCAACAAAACTTAATCAAAACTTGGTATTTGATAAACTAGGAGTAAAAATAAACAACACTAAACATCTAAACATTAATTTTAATGTTTTTAACTATGAAAAAGAGTATGAAAAGTGCATCAAAAATGATGTTATCAACTCCCCCAAAGTTAGAATTTAGCTTGTCTTCAAGCTAATGGAATTATTTACGTAATCGACCAAGCAAGAGGAATCTAGAATTTACTGAAATATAAATTTATACCTACCCTTTATAAGAACCATTCACTTTTTCATAAAATGACCTAACTCATCAATGATATCACTAGCCAAAAAATTCTTCTTTTGATTGTTTCTTAATTGTTTATGAGTCATAGTCTTATATCCGACATATATCTCACATTTCGAAGTAGTTTTCACTCCCGTCAAGGAATTATGTGTGAAATAAATAGGTAGGCAACAAGTCTTATGGATATCCCTTCCTTCCTTTTGGGTCATTCATGTACATGTCCATTAAATGGGCAAGTGATCTCTGTGTTCCAAACTAGTTGGTTTTAGAGCAGTGATTGCAAATCCTAAGTATCACCACTCCAGATTGCAATGCCTTTAATGAATATCATCGGAATTGGGGTTGTATTTTTGGTTTTAGAGGCTAAAAAATTTGACATATCTGTGTTCATGAGCACAAATACACCATTTTAATAGCTCTTCAACATGGCACAACTCTCTGATTATTTTCACTCCTCACTCTTTTTTGGGATTTTGCATAAAAATAAAAGTTGAGATCAAGAATGAGGTAGCTCTTTTTTCTTTTTGTGAGAATGTTCTTTCGACATAGATGATTTTTCTATTAACTCGATATTTTTTGTGACAATCTTTCGATGACGTCTTGAGTCAGGATCAGAATAGAGGAAGAAGTGGCATTTTGCTAAGAGGAAAAAATAAAAGCAACATCAGCAAGGAAAAGATTCTTCTGTGTTATCATGTAATTGATTTGCAAAAAGGTATAGTTTGAAGTAAACTAAATTCTTTATAAAGAGAGTTTTCCATCATTTGCATCTTCACAGGTTTATACAAGAAAGTTGTCAAAAGTTTGATGGAAATAAGAAAAATTATGAAAAATTGGTAAAAAGAAGAAAATGAAGTTTGTTTTGATATTATGGATACCTACCTCATAGGATTACACCCCCCAAACTTACAACACACACTATCCTCAAAGTTTGAAAAAGAAATAGAAATAAATGTAAACACGTGAGATGTTCAATGGAGGTTGATTGTAGCCCATGGAGATTCAAGCAGGTACATAGCAAGTTGTTGCGAAGACAATGATTGTTATCATTGTGAGCTTCTTCTACTGTAGTGTGAAGCACTCTAATAGTGTACATCCAATGCAAGATGTAGAAACTGCAATCATTGGAGAGACGACGTTGTTGAGGGTAGTGATGACAGAATTGTGGAATCTTCCATTTCTTTGGTTCTTGAGAAGTATAACCATAGACATGATGATTGATCAGGGGAATGAGTGCTTTAGCACAAACATCAGCAATGCATTCATGCTCACTTTGAATTATAATAGAATAGTTGGGGCCTTTGATGTGGAATGCGATGTCAGAGCTTTTATAAAATATGACTTCCCGCTCACGAGTAAAAATAACCAACAAATCCCAATGATTATCATGAAGTAAGGGCAAGAAAATATAGCAAGTAATTGCTATCTATAGATGATGAATGAGCAATACTTTTTCTCCAGAATCAGATCCCTCACACAAATCTTCTTTAAGTTCTAGACTAGCCATATAGACATCATCGATATTTTGGCGAAGAAGAAATTGATAGGCCACCATGAGGCCATGATATAAATATCCCCTGGGTTGGAGAGTTTCAAGAAGGTCATCTTTCATAACAAGTAGGTCATGTTTACTGAAGATAACAGAATTGACGCCCTCTTAGAAACATTTCATAAGTGACAAAAGTTGAGTATATGAAAGTTCATAGAAGGAACTTCGGTTAAAATTGTCAAAACTTGGCTCAATGGATGTGATAGGGCCATATACTGGAAATGGTTTAGGTTCATCAGAAAGTTGACTATGTCAGCAACCTCTCTAACCTTAGTATTAGCTGTCATAGTGGCAGGAGGATTGGTGGTCACCAGTGATGGTTTTATCTATCCTTCTTTTGCTTCTTCTCATTGTAAGACTGAGCAAAAGGGTACTTTTACACATCGAGGAATCAACTGGTAAAGATCTCATTAATTATTTGGAAGTTCTAGATCTTGAAAGAAACGTCAGCCGTGGATGACCTCCATGGCATAACATCCATGAAGAGGAGAAAACCCATTGTTCCAATCTAGCAACATAAATTTGGTGATTGAGGGCCTCCATAACTTAGAGGATGATGAAATCATTGTCATCTTTATCTTGATTCTACTAGTGGGAAAGAGGCTCGATCACATAATTGGTCCAATTATGATAATAATAAGGGACCTTGCATATGGCCCTTTAAAAGGCATATCTATATTTTAAGGTCAGTCACACATGTATAGAACAAAGTAGTTTGTCTCTTTTCCATATTAGCTATGCATAACAGCCATAAGCCTCTGAAGTGAAAAAGGTAGAAGGATAAATCTTGTTTTCTTTAACTCGATTTTATTAAGAAGTAGATAGTAGGAGCATCCAGATGATTTTTGAATAAGCAGTCTACGATAGAGGGTGTTGCATTGAAATATGTTCTTTCCTTATCACTGGGCATGGCATTCTCCAAGATAGTTGTTGCCAAGATAGTAAACATCCATTTAGTAACTCTATTAGGACTACAGAGAATATCTCAAAAATTGTCGTGAGAAAGAGAGATAGATCTAGTGTTGTAAATAACATGACTCCCATCACGATGATCATCCATGACGTCATGTAGGACAAAAATGTCACAAACTGGCATTCCTTTCAAGCATTCATCCACTCATTTTGGAAGGAAATTATGGTGGAAGAGGCAGTGGTGGATCAAGATAGACTTGGCTAAGTAGTTGTGGTAGTGCTACTGAAAGAATGGTGGAAAGATTGCCATCATTTTCACTGAAAGAGGCATGCTCTTTACAAGAAGGACTATCAAGATCTATGTATAGATACAAATAAGTGGTATACACACCGATAGAGATATATTTTTTCATGGTATGGTGACTTTGAAGAGATCGAATAGGGCTAATGTTAAGCACTGCCTCATCCAATTTCCTCATCAAGTCATCTTCAAAAGAATCAAGAGGAGAACTTTGAGTGAGAGGCAGTATGTTCTCAGATAGGTGAGAATGGATGTCTTTAGATGGACTCACATAAGGTTGTGTGACGGAAAAATGAATTTCACATGGTTGAAGTTGTTTGATAGAGGTATGGTTGTCGGATGGCGAAGGTCTACTCACACCATTCATAGAGAAGAGAGATCTAGAAACATGTGATACATACTCCCTAAATGACCTAGAGGAATGCTCCGGAGAGTGGCGGTGAGCGTCTTCACTCATAGTTATAGAACATATGAGTTACCTTAGGAAAAGAAAGATGATGGGGAAGAGGATGTTTTAAGAGAATGAGCATTAAACTCATGATATTGTTGTCATCGGAGTGTAGGTCACTCAATTTTATGTTGCCATGCATCTTCTTGAGTCTTAAAATGAAGCAAAATATGATGTTAAACATTCAAGATTTTGTCAACATTGCATTTAAGGGCAATTATTTTTTTAGGAAGGTGGTTCATCTTGCCTAATTGTTGGTGGAAAGAATGAACCTGCTTGGATATGTCATGAACATCTTTTGTAAGTTTAGGAATAGCATACATGTTTGTAGTAGTGACCTTGCAAATTGTGCCGAAATTGCGATTGAAAATGCCACCCAAAGTATCAGGATATTCTATGCCAGATGAAGGAGAATGGTGTTCAACATGTGGTGGTATACAAGAAGTAGAGGTGGAGGCAACATGGTGATGAGATGTGGTGGACTATCTTGAACATCATGTACCTTCTTTTTTGATAGAGAAGGTGGTTTGCTTGTAGCGGTAGCATGTACTTAACTTTTTGGATGGAGGTGGGGATCTTTGAGGTGGACTGAGGATCCCTGCATTCAGATGGTGATGTTATAATAGTTTTTGGAACATCTACAGGATTCACTGGAATAGTTGAAGCATGTCTTGGTTATGGTTTTTGAACTTCAAAATCATCATCAAATGTTTCCTCGTGCTCCCTTCCTCTGAATATTTTGGTACAAGCTTCTTGGTAGGTGTCATCTCAATAGGTTTTGTGCAAACTCTACTGGATGATGCACCTAGTTGTTGTGGTGACACATAACTTGTCTCACAGAAGTTGGTGATGAGCTAGATGACTTCATTCTCAGAGAATAGTAGGTTCTCCTTATCATAATCCATAAGATCCGGTAAAGGAATGTAAACATTAGTTCTCGTGGACCGATCATGAATTTTGTCATTGTGACATACAAGGATGTTGGAGGATGTCAGATACCTGGTCATGATGAAACTATCTCCTTGCATTTCCTTGAAACTTTTAGGAGTTGTTGGGTGTCCATACACTCGATAGATAAGGCTGATTAGATAACCCATACAATACTCTTTTTGTGAAGAGGAAGAAGAGATGGCCAACCAACTATCAGTTAATAGGAGGCCAATGTTGACAGGTCAACCTTCCATTATAAGAGAGAGTATATAGCTCTCTTCATGATAAATGTTTCCCGTCTTGGACTTTGTGAAGAGAACGTTGGTGATGGTTTTGTGCATAATCATCCATAGCCTAAAGTGAACTACATATGCCTTGGATGACCCAGATTGGTACCGATGTTGACCTGTCAGTTTAGCCTAGTACTTGGAAACATTAAAACTAGAACTTCCTTATCGAGTATCCTAGAATAAGCTTTAGTGGCTTCTTCATGTGATTCACAAAAAATGTTGTTCTAGACGAATTCAGTGAGGACATGATCAACATTGTTGATGCAAAATTTTAGTTATCGATGTCCACTTGTAGGATGTGGGCTCTGGTGATCGAGACCTCTTAGATAGAAGGCATGAAATCCATAGTCTCGATCACGTAAGCCCTTGGATTTGCTAGACAGACATGAGCCAGGTTGGAGTCAGTGAGTAACTGAGCCACCCCTACCTAAATCCCAATTTCTTCAAGTGCAGTCGTAGAGACAAAGAGAGTGGGTTTGAAAGTTAGCTTCTTCATTGCCTTGAATGCCTCTAGATGGTAGTTGTCACTAGAAAAAAATGTCCCACAATAGGGGACTTCAAACTGGGTGCCGAGAGGTGCATCAATGCCATATTCAACAACTCTCGCCTTCTTGTAATCTTCAACTGAGGAAGTGGCTGAAAGTTGGCGTTTCTTGCCCCTCTTGGTGGCATTGGCAGTAGTGATCTCTGCATTTCCTGTGTGGTCCAATATTGGTCATGAAAGCAAAATACTAAGCAAGAATTATTTGAAAATATAAAGTAGGATAAGAGGTTTTTCGAGCACTATTGTCAATAGGGTCATCAACCGTTGACAATGGAATACGTCAATATGTTCTTGAAGGTCGACATGGTTGTCGTTCAAACATGATCAATAGCATTGTTGACCGAACATGATCGATAAAGGTTTTATAACTATTTACAAAAATATGGTTCAGAAGGGTCTCAACGTGCATGTGAAAGATATCAATCGATAAGGTCGACAAGGTATCAAATTACGTCGATGTGTGAGGGCAAAAAGCGACAACACTTCACGTTGATTATGATGTGGTAAGAAATTATTATGGTGGGTCTAATATTTATATATGAAGGTTGGAAAGTAGTGAATTTTGATCACATAAATGGATATAGGATCCAAAATTGTCAACTAGCTTATCAAAGAAACATATTGATGACCATGCAGAGTAAGGTTGATGGGGTCTGTCGAGTTTTGTGGGTCGATAGGCTTATTGATTACGGGTGTCGTAGACCAAAGTGTTAATTTCTTGTCAATAGCTAAGTATGTGGTAAATACGTCTATGGGTGAGATTGATGGATCAAAGTAGGTCAATTTTGATGGATCTTAAAATGAATCGATAGCCTAAAACATTCAAGGACGTCGATGGTGAGGTTGATGGTGGTGTCACAGGTCGATCAAATGCTTCAAATAATGTTTTTAAAAAGTGGATCAGAATTTAGGTCAATGGATCATTGTGAAGTGATCATCGGACAATCATCATTTAGAAGTCAGTGGTCCATCTGATTTGATGGAACACATTAACAAGGATAAGTGTTTCTAAGGAAAACAAAAACAATGAAGAATAAAACAAACATAAGTGAAAGAAAGATGGATGTTTGGGTTGCCTCCCAAGTAGTGCTTGTTTATAGTCATGTAGCTTGACTCTTGGATGTCTTATTCACCATTCGAGGAGTCAGTAAAGTCCATGTCTACCTTCTTAGTGATAACTTCATCCTCATAGTATCACTTCAAGTGGTGTCAGTTGATTGAAAAGGTGTTTGACTTCTTGCTATACATGTCCATCATTCCAGAAGGGTAGATAGTTATTAATGTAAAGGGTCCAGCCCAATGAGAAGGTAGTTTTCATGGAAAAAGGTAGAGTGCAAAGTTGAACAAGAGAACTTTGTCACCTTCAAAAATATCCTTCTGTTTGATGTGAGAATCATGCCAGATTTTGGTGTGTTCTTTGAAAATCTTGGTTTTCTCATAAGCATGTAGACAATGTTCTTCCAGCTCCTGAAGTTGTAGAAAACATTTATGTTTTGCAAGGTCGGTGTCCATGTTGAGAGTCTTGATTGCCCAATAAGCCTTGTGTTCTAGATCAATAGGAAGGTGACATGACCTACAATATATGAGACGATAATGGGTAGTTCATGGAGTTTCATATACAGTTCAATACGCCCAAAGAGCATCATTGAGTGTTGAGGACTAATCCTTCCTATATTTTCCTATATGCTTGTAAAAAAATTGTTTGATTTGCATGTTAGAGACTTCCACTTGGCTTGTAGTCTGAAGATGGTATGGGGTAGAGATCTTATGTTTTACTCCATACCACTTCAAAAGTGTTTCAAATTGTTTTCAAATAAAATGCAAACCTCTGTCACTGATGACGCCTCTGGGAACTCTAAATCTTAGGAAAATGATCTTTGTGAATATCTACATTACTATTTTTGAATCACAAGTGGGTGAAGGTATAGCTTCCACCATTTGGAAATGTAATCAACTGCTACTAGTATGTATTTGTTTTTAGAAGATTGTGGGAAAGGTCCCATAAAGTTGATCCCTTAGACGTCAAAGATTTCAACCTCTATCCATTCAGCTAAGGGCATTTCATTCCTCTTACTGATGTTTTTGATTCACTGACACACGTCACATTACTTGAATATGCATGGAAATCCTTAAAGATAGTTGTCCAATAGAAACCAGAGTTTAGAATCTTCAATACAATCTTCTCAACACCCAAATGTCCTCCATATGAACCATCATGACATTTTTCTAGAATAGAACGAGCTTCATCATGATCGACACAATGATGATAGATGTTATCAGCTCATTTCCTGAATAGAAGTGGGTAATCCCAATAGTAATTCTTTAGGTCTAAAAAGAACTTCTTCTTCTGGTTGTATGTCATCTTAGGAAGAAGTTGTTGGCATGGAAGGTAATTACAAAAGTTGGCATACCATGGATTACCTGGTCTAGAGTGCAAATGAATAATAAAGATTCATCTTGATAAGATTCATTGATGGGGAGAGGATTGTTTTCTTCAACCTGTATGCGAGAAACATGACCTTCAACCACATTCTCAGATCCATTTTTGTCAATGATTTCATGGTAAAATTCCTATAGCAGAAGGGCCTACCTAAAAAGGCGAGGCTTAGTATCCTTTTTGTGTATGATATATTTTATAGCTCCATGGCTTGTATAGATTGTCACCTTTCCTCCTAAAAAATATGATCTGAATTTATTGAAAGCATAAATTATTGTCAACATTTGTTTTTGTGTTGTAGTGTAATTGATGTGTGATTCATCTAAAGTTTTGCTGGCATAATAGATGACATGGTGCTACTTGTCTTTCTTTTATCCAGGGACTTCTCCAACAACATAGTCACTAGCATCACACATTAACTCGAAGGGGAGGTCCCAATATGGCACTTGCATAATTGGCACAGAAGTTAGGGCATTCTTGAGAGTGTGAAAAGCCTTGAGTAAATCTTCATCAAAGATAAATAGTGTGTCCTTCACAATAAGTCTTGACAGTGGTTTTGAAATTTTCAAAAAGTCTTTAACAAAATGACGGTAGTAACTTCCATGTCCCAAGAATCTACAGACAGAGGAAACCGACAAAGGAGTATGGAGATTTGAAATAGCATGCATTTTATTCTCATCTACCTCAATGTCTGTCTCAGTTACTTTGTGTCCAAAGACAATCCCTTTTCTTACCATAAAATGGAACTTCTCCCAGTTGAGAACAAGCTGCTTTTCTTCACATCATTGGAGGATGAGAGACAAGTTCTTTAGATAGTCTTCGAATGATGACCCAAAGACTAAAAAGTCATCCATGAAGACCTCCATGTTTTCTTATAGCCAACATGCACCTTTGAAAGGTGGTTGGGGCATTTCAGAGACCAAAAGGCATACCGTGGAATGTGTATGTCCCATTAAGACAAGTGAATGTGGTCTTTTCCTAACCGTCTGGATGAATGGACACCTCATAGAACCCAGAGTACCCATCTAGGTAGCAAAAGTGTGAATTATGTGCTAGTCTTTCAAGGACTTGGTCAATAAATAGGAGTAAAAAATGATCCTTGTGTGTTGCTGCATTCAATAGTATGTAGTCGATGCACATACACCAACCGATCACTGTGCGAGTGGCCAGTTCTTTTCAATCACCATCCTTTACCATCATCATCCCTCCTTTCTTGGGGACAACATGTACTGGACTTACCCAGTTACTGTCACTAATAGCGTAGATGATTCCAACATCATATAGCTTGATGACTTTCTTGCACACCACCTCATGCATTTTGTCATTTAATTTTCTTTGACCTTTTACACGTGCTTTGCATATTCTTAAAGGCTGATTCCATGCATACAAAAAATTGGGCGGAGACCCTTGATGTCATCTATACAGTATCCAAGGGCCTTCCTTCAAATCTTGAGTTCAGACAAGAGTTGTTGTTGTTGTTTAGAAGATAGTTGTGTGCTGATTATCATTGGATTCTTATTTTCATCATAAAGAAATTCATATTTCAAACCCTCAGGAAGTGGTTTGAGCTCTGGTAGAGGCCTTGGGGCAGAAGTGCCTTTTGGTTCTCTTTGGAGGGAAACATACTTGGCTATTTAAATGGATCCTTGGGATTCTTCTTCCTCAATAGATTCTAAGTAAGATAAAATTTCTTCAACTTCGGGATCAACAATACCTGAGTTATGATTGATAAGTGCTCACATTAAAGGGTCTACAACTCCGTTGTGTTCTTGAATTTCTACACACAATTGACTACAACAGTCAGCAAAGTAGCTTGTTTCCATTGGGGAAGGGCCTTTCATATGATTGAGCACATTAAAGTCGATGGATTCGTTGCCAACTCTTATAGTGATTAGCCCATCTGGGACATCTATTAATGATACGGATGTGGAAAGAAAAAGTTTCCTGAAGATCATTGGACACATAGGATCTTCAACCGTGTTGATTATGACAATATCACAAGGGATAAAGAAATTTCTGATCCTGATTGGAACATATTCTACTACTCCAATTGGCTTGGTAAAAAATTATTGCCCAATTGGATTCTCATGTTGGAATTAACAATATCTATTGGGCCTAACCTGGTGCCAAGGTATGTGATATGAAACTTATGCTGACACCCATGTCTGTGAGGGTGTATCTTTCTGATGTATCTCTAATGAGAAAAGGGATGGTGAAAGCTCTAGGATCCTTCTGTTTTGTCAGCATAGATGATTTATAGAAAATAAACACCATTCTTGCAAGGTGCACTGTTTCTATCATGCCTCTCTTTCTCTTATTCGTACTAAGATCTTTTAGGAACTTGGCATATGTAGGCATCTTGTCAATGACATCTAGAAGAGGGTATCTATGTGGATTTTCTTAATTGTGTCAAAAAATTTTGTGTATCTTTTCTCAAGTTGTGCCTTGATGAAGCGATGAGGAAAAGGTTCTTCAGAGGGGATATCATGTGTTTTAAGGCATGGAATAGGATTAGATATCCATTGTGATTTCTTCATCACCAAAACTTCTCCTTTGTTGGTATTACCTTCTTCAATAGGCATCACTTTCAATGGTATTGTAGAATAGATGGTTCCAGAGTAGAGTGTAGCCATCCTGGAAGTTTTATTCTTTGAATTTTACTTAGTACTTGAAGAAATTTGTCTAGTTGGTTGGCCTATAGATGCAGCAATGGAGTCCAGTTGTTGATCAATCATCCGGTTATGCTATTGCAGATCACTTATCTGGGTGTTCACATTGCCCGACTGTGTTTGCATGTTTTTCATCAGATTATTGTTGCTCACCATGCATTCTCCTAGTTTTTCAGTCAGGGAATGCAACTCAGTTATGGATCTCTGATATTATTGCAATAAGCTCCCCCTTTGTTGTCCAGTGAAGTTTCCTTATTGTTGTTGAGGTCTATTCTATTGAAATCTAGATGGAGTTCCTCTTCCCATTGGTTGCCCCATTCCCATGGCTTGAGATGTTTGATTTAGATGGAAGGAATTTTCTACAATAGAGGTATTTCTATAGAAGAAGCCAGAGTGGCCGGGTCAATTGTGATTTACATAAGACACATTTTCTATCAGAATAGTCTGAGTATATTCTACTTCATGAGTGTAAATACAATGATCTACTCTGTGACCACCTTCTCCACAAGTAACACATTTTATTGTTGCCTTAGTAAAATATCTTGAGCTGGCTTCTTTTAGGTTCTGGACGTCAGTATCCATCTTGTCGAGTTTGTAATTCAGGCTTTCAAGTAACTTTGACTCTGAGGAACTATAGACGACTGATATGGTTGTTGTAGAACTTTTATCATATTCTCATCCTTCTTGAAGTGTGGCCATATTTTTAATGAAATCCTTAATGGTTTCAACATCATGCTTCATAAGAGAACACCTGGGTGTTGCATTTAGTAATGCCCTTTCTATGGATGTGAGACCTTCATAGAAAATGGTAATGACAAAAACTTTGTCATAGCCTTGATGTGGGCAATCTCTCAGATATTCCTGATATCTTTCCCATGCATCATACAAACTCTCAGATGGTTTTTTATTAAAACCTTTGATCTTGTGCTTGCACCTAAGGGTCTTCTCAATAGGGAATAATTTGTTCATGAACACTTCAGATAATTGTTGCCAAGATGTGATCCCTTTTTGGGAAAGGTTACACCGTAGAGCTTTGTCTTTTAGAGAGAAACAAAACCCTATTCACCTTGAGGGTGTCACAGAGATTTTTGAAAGCATTGATGTGATGATATGGGTTTTATTCAAAAAAAATTCCTCCAAAAGTCTAGCGTTGAATGAGGTTGACGAAAGCAGGCTTTAACTCAAAATTCATCACTGGTATGCAAGACGGGATGATAGGTTCATTATTGTCATTGACACTACCAATGGCTAATGATCACAGTGAGGGCCTATTTTTAGGAGCATTTCCAGCATGTGGTAGTTGTGGGGCCATTGGATCATAGTAGAGAAAATCTACCTCTAGAAATTCAGCAAGGAACTCTAGTCTTGAAAGAAAATGATAATTTGCTACCTAAAGATAAGATATTGAATGGATCAAAGTCCAAGACTGGAAACATGAATGATACCTTTGCAAATAGATAATTTATTATAAAAAGGGATGCTAATAAACTTTTTGCAAAATTTAAAAGCAATGTATAGTGTTAAGTAGACATAAGTTCTTAGAGGTTATCGGTTGCCTTGTCCCTGACAACAACGCCAAATGTTAATCACTATTTTTCATAGGTGAAAAGTGTAAACACATTTGTCCGGTCAAAGACTTCATACTTTGAATTTATACCCGACTATAAGAGACATTTATAACTCAATACAAAATATTTTGTAGCAATGCAAGGTCAAATACAGAACTAGGAGAATAACAAAACAAAAGCAAAGTGGTCTTAGCTGATTTTAGTCAAATCAAATAAGTGAATTTGATGCTCCTATTAAGGAAAAAGTTTATCTAATCAAGAAATAAATCTAAATTATGGAAATCAAAGAAAAGAAATAAAGATAAATTGTGAAATGATAATAAAAGGGACTTGGATTGGGTTTCACCAATCAGACCAACCATAACCATGTAAAATCTTCACTCCTATTTTATATATATTCTTAACTTATTTTGCAAACTACCATAAAAGATATCTACTCCATCCTTCTCTTGACATCCAGGGAGATTTTTATCTAGAGGCATTTCTCTCTCAAGACAATAACCAAAAGCCTCAGGAAAACCATATGACTTTTGTTATGGCAGTTCCCTCTCATGTCTCATTACTAACCTATACTCCAAATCTTACTCAAATCATTCTCTCGAATAATATTCATATCAGACATCAAAAGAGGGTAGCTAATCATCAAGCTACACAGTAAAACAAGAGTATAGAAATAAAACTTGTAGAAACATATGCCATAAAATAGAAGAATGAGAAATTACATGGTTGGGAGGGCCTGACGGCTACTCCCAACCCAAGTTATGGAGTTTAGCCACACATGGCATAAGAAAGAGATAGATTACAACTTGAATAAGTCATGATAAAGAAAAGAAGGGAAAGAGGTCGATACAAAGTTAGATAGAGTAATTGATCTAACAGCCACTCAGGCTTGATCAAATAAGAGGTCGATGGTTGGTTGTCGATGGCCAACGGTCGATGGCTCTGCTCCTTTTGATCCATGCTTCATACAATTAGGTATGTCAATCTATCAATGGAAGTGAGTTGAGCCACCAAACAAAAGGTTGATAGCTCTAGATTGATCGATAGCTATTATACTTGGGCTCTCAACTTGGCGGCAACCTTTCGTCTTGTTGACTCTGAGATTCCAAGATTTGTTGAAGTGACACCTTGGGGGTCTATTTATGGGATTTGACTTGTACCTTGTTGATCTCTGATTGGTCCATGTGTCATCGACCTTTCATCTTCCTTTCTGTCGATTTTGATGGTCGATGAACTAATAAACTGATAGGTCATCATTGGTCCTTAAGGGTGTCGATCTTTGTGGGATCAATAGGAAATTTGTCAATAGGATGGTCGACATATGGTCTCTTGATGAAGGCATCGAGGGTTTCAAAATAGATAGGTTTGTCAATGGTTTTTTTTTATGGATTGTAAATGATGGGGACCTATCGATGTAAATGTAAATGAATTGAACTGTCAATGAGAGCTCGTTAAGATACTATCTAGGCTTGCTCAATGAGTTTGTCGACCCTCCCACTTGACAGGTTGGAGCTTGATGGGGCTATTAATGAGAGTTCGACAGGGCATTGTCGATTCTTTTTTGAGGAAAAGTTGAACTTTCAGCCCATTTGGTCGATGGTCAATGGGAATCCATCGAGATTGAGTGGTCCATTTAGAGTGTCAAAGTTACCCATTTATCCTGCCATCTTTGCATTGAATATCAACAAAATTTAATCAAAATTTGGTATTTGATGAATTGGGAGTAAAAGTGAACAAAGCTAAACGTCTAAACATTAATTTAATATTTTTAACTATGAAAAGAACTATGAAGTGCATCAAAACTGATGTTATCAGAATCCCTAACTATGGCCGACCAGTCTCAACACGTTAGCCAGATCGTAACCCAACCACCTCACCATACCTTAATGTCATCTCAAAGCAATAACAAGATCGCTCTGATGTTCTAATCACGATTACAACAACATGCACATCTACAATTATAACATACATGCAAAGTAAGTGATCAATTCACAAGGAAAGGGGATAAGCATAACGATACTTTATTTAAAAATAGCATTGTTGAGTTTAGTAACAGACTAGAATAAGATATGTGCTATTGGGGCTAGTCCCCATGCCCCAACACAAATGTTTACTCACTCATGGTGAGATACAACATCGGAAAGATGGGTAGAATGATGAAGGGGCCCATGATGCTTGGTGTAGGAATACCAGTCTCTCCACTTTGGTCATTGCCTCCTTTCTCCTCGCTGGGGTTGCACTATGCAGAATGTGGCTCTTATATATATCTTGTTGATCCTTCTTGTTGCTATGCTCAACTATTGAATTACTTAAACTAATTAACTTTCTAAGTATGCTAGAATCATTCAACCTGCTCAATTGCTTATTAGATACTCAATCAGCTCAGTTTATTTACTGTTAAACAATCTATTGTAATCAATAATCATTGTGGAGAGTTATATCTCTAGCTAGGACATGAGTCTCACCTCATGGGTCACCACATCTTTTTAGGTGGTCACTGACGATGTGGTTGAGATCACGTTGTAGAAGAGGAGCAACCTGGTGATTAGTAGATGTCGAAGGTGGGGTAGTTGTAGTTACAGTAGTAGAGTCTTAGTGACGTCCTTGTACTCTTAGGTCCGGGCATGGGATGTGTTTCGTAGATTTCATACACGTATCAACTCAAGTTTTTGGTAGTATGCCAGTGCTTGTATATATAGCATGTACATACCAAATACCTCTTTTGTATACAGGTTTATGGCCAAGGCCACTAGATTCAGATGTAAATATTTCAGAGCATGTTTATGATGTTGGAATCCATTTTAATTATTCCTCTTTCCTGGCTATGTGATTAGTTAGTAGCTGACCCTTTTTTATAATGTTTTGTGTAATCTCATTTAATGTGATGATGTGTACATAATAAGGAAGTAATTAAATGTAATAAAGGACCAAAACATGGGGTTTCACTCACTAAATCCTACATAATTATTCTAATAAAATTAACCCTAAACAACAATTTACTAAATAGAGGATTAGCTATTGTACTCTCACGGGATGCAGATCATTTCATGGATTGAACTCCCTTGGAGCTGACTAGTCTCGATACCCAACTTCCTAGTTCATCTGATTGGACTCGGTAACTATGACCGACTAGTCTCAACACATTAGCATATCATAACCCAATCACCTCACCATCCCTTACTGACATATCAGGGAAATAACAAAAATTGTTCCAAAGTTCTAATCATGATTACAATAACTTGCACATCCATGATTATAACATACATGCAAAGAAAGTGATCAATTCATAAGGAAAGGAGATAAGTATAATGATATTTTATTTATCAATAGCATTGTTGAGTTTTGGTACAGGCTAGAATAAAATGTGGGATATTGGGGCTAGTCCCCATGCCCCAGTACAAGCGTCTACTCACTCATGGAGAGAGACAACAACAAAAAATGGGTAGAATGATGGAGGGGGCCATGACGACTGGTGTAGGAAGACCAGTCTCTCCACTACAGTCATTGCCTCATTGCTCCTCTCTGGGGTTTGCGCTAGGCAAAATGTGGATTCTAATAATTGATTAGAGGACCTTAGAATGAACAATGAGTGTTCCCTTTTATAGATGCATTCCTGTTGTGTGCTTTCCACATCAACTTCTTATATGATTTCACACACAAATTCAGCTCATTTTGTTTTCATTTAGCCTCTATTCATATTATTCTTTCCACCTTTTTGTTATTTTGTGTATCGCCTGATGTGTATTGTAGTTATGCTTAAAAAGGATCAAATTGGAGATAGCCCAACTCAACTCTGACATCATTTGGGGTTTCTCCACGCCTTACAGACATTCAAAGTTTTAATTCTGCTGAAACAACATCGCACACAGTGTGTCAGAATTAAGACACGACGTGCGCGACTCCAGTTAGCAACGCATCCAGCTGAAGAGAAATAGTACACGACATGTTCACCAAAGACACAGCCTGTACCAGGGAATTCAGAGTTGATTTTATATTTCTAGCAACGTACACTGCATGTTTTAATTTAGACATGCCATGTGCCTTACACTTGGAGCAAACTGTCAAAGACCAGACACGACGTGTCCAAAGGAAGACATGTCGTGTCTCTGTCAGTTTCAGAAAATTTGAAAATGGCATCTCTCATTTTTAAAGAAAAAAGCAACTTATGGAACGGTTATCATTGGTCATATCTCAAAGGTCTTTCATCCAAGAGCAGATCTAGAGCAAAGGAGGGTGATTTTGGGTGGAAGAAGGTGGTTTCTTGCCAAAACAAACCCCTCCATTCTTCTTCTCTTCTTCTCCATTTTCTTCTCTGAAGGTATAATAGAGCTTCTTCTCTCCACAAAGCTTCTCGAGAGGGAAGTTTGTCCAGTTTGGAGCAGCTGTAGGAGTGAAATTTCATCCCCAAGATGGAATTCTACTCTTCTTGGGTTACACCTTTGGTTCTCTTAGCTTTTCCTTCTCTAAACCAAGTTAAACTTTGAAAATTCTGCATCTTTTCTACTGTACATCATCATGGACAAGTAGGCTCTTTTTCTTGGACATGGGAGAGTAACTCTCATGTCATAGCATGTATGGAACATGCTAATTTTGTATTAAATGCTAAGTTGCTTGTTTTTCTACCTTGTGAGTACCGATTTCTTGCTTCTTGCATGTATGGCTGGCCACTATGTATGCATATTTTATGCTTTCTTGCTTGATCTGAGAAGATAGGTACGAGAGTAAGGAGGTACTCTCTTAGCAACTCCTCTTTTACCATGAGAGTGGAAGACATGGAGTTGAGGAGTAGGTTTGTGATCCAGAACGAAATACATACACGCGAGTGTTGTATGGAGTTAAGATCATTGTATTTGCACCGAGAGGTGATGTATAACATACGACTCTCCTTTAAATAAAGTGCAAATCAAGTGCTTAGTATGTTTAAATTCCGTGCTCTATTCTTCATGCTATGATATGCTGGTGAAATCCTAAGTCCAAGATTGTTTCATATCTAAAATCAAACCCCTTTTAGTAATCCTTTTACTATTTAGTTTAATTCTAAAAATTCTAGTTTAATCAACCAAATCATTCTTGAAAAAGATCTAGATTGTTGAAACCTAGAACTTTTGCATTTAATTGGTTACTAAGCTCCTTGTGTTTGATCTCAACTACAACTACTCCTGTATACTTGTGGGAATTGGCTAGTTGAGTAAAAGATCATTTATATGATTGAAACTCACTAGTGTAACAAACGAACAAGTTTTTGGCGATGTTTCCGGGGAGCTACAGTTAATCTAATTAGAGTAATAAGTGCTAACTAGTATTCGAGAGTAGATTACCACTTCCATTTTTTAATTTTCATATACCTTTTAGTTGTGTTCTCGATATCTCTTGCTACTTTTCAGGCTGTATGTGTCGCTCGTAGAGGGGTCTTCAACCATCTGCGTTTCTAGATCCTGAAATTGTGCACACTCTTTCAAGTTTAAGAAGAGCAAGAAGAGTAGAGCAACCACTGCTAGAGGGTGTTCCATCATCACCATCACCGTCTTCTTCATACTTGAAGAAGACACACAAGAAGATCCAACCATGGAGGATGAACCTACTTTGAAAGACTTCACCATACCGATTTCTGCAAACATCTATGGATCCATTGATCTACCTACAATGGAAGAAAACAACTTCTCTATTGCTCCTTCAATGATGCAGATGATCCAGCAGAATCATTTTGGGGTACCGTTAATGAAGATCCAAATTTTCATGTAGCTGAACTCTTGGAGTATATGAACACTTTCAATATCAATGGTGTATTTGCCGATGGAATATGGCTACTACTTTTCCCTTTCATCTTGAAAGATAGATCCAAGGCGTGTCTTTTATCTCTTCCTAAGAAGTCCATCAAAAGTTGGGACCAACTGTTAAATGCTTTCCTTGCAAAGTATTTCCCACCAAGCAAGACAACCCAACTAAAGAACCAGCTCACAAACTTTTCTCAGTTGGAGGGAGAGACTCTATATGACACATGGGAGTGGTTCAAGGACCTACAATGCCTTTTCCCTCACCATGGATTGACCAATTGGCTGCTACTTCAAACATTTTATAATGGACTGTTCTACAATACCCGTATGACATTGGATGTCGCAGCTAATGGAGCTTTAATTAATAAGTCTTACAGGGAGGCTTATGATATCATTGAAGGTATAGCACTCAACCACTGCCAATGGGGGTCAGATAGAAAAGCACAATCATCTTCTACACTGAGTTCTTCAACCAGAAAGCAAGGAGGAAAGCACAGTGTTGATGCAGTTGATTTGATTACAGCCAAGCTTGATGTCCTTACATAAAAGTTTGAGAAGATGACTACCATGCAGATCCAAGCAGCTGGGGTAATTTGTGAAGCTTGTGGATTTTCCGGACATACTTCTTCTACTTGTTTTTCTCCTAATGTGAATCAAGATAACCAAGAGTAAGTGAATGTCATTGAAATACAGGGGAACAAGCAATACAATCCCTATTCCACCACCTACAATCTGGGATGGAGAGATCATCCTAATTTCTCTTACCAGAACACAAGCAATGCTCAGAAATTTCAACAAGGACAGTAGCAACCGCAGCAGAAACAACACTTCAATCGAAAAAACAATGAGAATCTGTCGGGTTTCAACAACAATAGGGATTACCAACGGCAACAACAATTCTAAAGTTCTTTCTTGGAGGCCATGATGGAAAAATTTATTTCCACTCAAGCACAACAAAATGAAGAGTTCAGGGGAAATGACAAACTTTTGAAGGATGCAATTGCCCAACTCTCCACAAAAGTGGATGAAATTTCCACTCATACAAGGATGTTGGAGAATAAAATTGCTCAGTAAGCCTTAACATAGCAAAAGAACACACAATCTGGTTCTATTCCAAGCTGACCGGAGGTGAATCCAAGACATCAGGCGAATGCTATCACCTTGAGGAGTGGAGATGAAATCCAAAGACCTTCTCCACCCAAGGAGAAGAGTGTTGAGATCGCTGATGAAGAGAAGTTCGACACCCCTATTGGTGATAAAGAAAAAGGTGCAGCTGAGGTGCCACTTTTTATTAAAGCAAACACACCATTCCCACAAAGACTTGCAAATGAGAAGGAGGATTCAAAGTTCAGGAAATTTATGGATATCCTAAACAAACTCCATGTCAACCTTCCACTGGCTGAAGTCGTAGCTGAGATGTTGTCGTACGCCAAGTTTCTGAAAGAGATCCTCACCAAGAGGGGAAAGGTGGACCAGGTCGAAACCATCATGCTTTCAGAGGGAATAAGTTCAATCATTCAAAACAGACTTCCTGAGAAGCTAGACAACTTGGGAGCTTTCACTCTACCATGCAAGATTAGCAACACCAAGTTTGGTAAAGGTATTGTAGACCTTGGAGCTAGCATTAGTATCATTATGTCTACCTTGTGGCAGGAGCTAGATCTTGGAGATTTGAAACCTATAAAGATGGCCATTGAACTAGTCGATCATTCCATCAAATATCCCAAAGGTATTGTGGAAGGTGTCTTAGTGCAAATTGGTAAATTCTACATTCCTTGTTATTTTGTTGTGTTAGACACGGTAGAATCTCCTTCCAATCCCATTCTCTTTGGGAGACCTTCTTGAGAACTGTCGGATGCCTTGTTGACGTCCGAGAAGGCAAACTTACACCTTGGGTTGGTGAAGAAGCCATGTAGTTTTCTGTATATGATGCCATGAAGGCACCTTCATGAGTAGAAGAACTTTGTTTTATAGACTCTAATGATTATGTTGTGGAGGAAGATCATGATGTTGCTAATTTGATACTAAAATACTTTGATGATGATGATGGTACAAACAACGAATCTGAAAATTTAGGTGTACTTTCTATTGCTCAATTAGAGGCTACTTATGAGGACACTTCACTTGTTGATGATAAAGCCAAGGGAAATGTAGCTGGGAGAAAGGTAGAACTCAAAGTACTTCCACCAAGGCTGAGGTATGCATTTCTTGACTCCAATTCTACTTCTCCTGTCATAATCAATGATGAGTTAACTAATGAATAAGAAAATAAACTGCTTTCTGAATTGCGTTTGTATGAAGATGTCATTGGTTACTCTATTGATGATTTAAAGGACATTAATCCCTCCATTTGCATGCATAGAATAAACATGGAGGACGATGCTAAACCTACCATTGAACCACCTAGACGTTTAATTCAAAACATGCTTGAAGTGGTTAAAAAGGGAAAATTTAAATTGGTTGATGATGGTATCATTTATCCTATAAGTGACAGCCCTTAGGTTAGTTCCATTCATGTGGTACATAAGAAGGGGGTGCAACTATCATTAAGGGAGATAATGATGAGTTAATACAAACACATATAGTCACAGGTTGGCGTATGTGTATTGACTACCGGCGTTTAAACAAAGCAACTCACAAAGATCATTTCCCCTTACCATTTATTTACTTGATGCTTGAACAACTTACAAAACATTCTTACTTTTTCTACTTGGATGACTATTCTGTGTTTTTCTAGATTTCTATCTACCCTCCCGATCAAGAGAAAACCACTTTTATATGCACCTATGGAACCTATGCTTATCTTCGCATGCCTTTCGGTCTTTGTAATGCCCCAACGATGTTTCAACGATGCATGATGGCTATTTTCTCTGATTTTATTGAAAATATAATGGAAATATTCATGGATGATTTTAGCATTTATGGAGATTCCTTTGATCAATGTTTATGCAATCTGTCACTATTCTTAGCTCGTTGCAAAAAGGTTAACCTAGTACTAAACTGGGAGAAGTGCCATTTCATGGTACAATCTGGTGTAGTACTAGGTCATATTGTATCTAATAAGGGTATTGAAGTTGACAAGGCTAAGGTGGAAGCTGTTGAGAAGATGTCTATTCCTTCTTCAGTCAAGGACATCCGTAGTTTCCTTAGACATGTAGGGTTCTATAGAAGATTCATTAAAGACTTCTCCAAAATTGCAAAACTGTTATCTTCCTTACTTGCAAAGGATCTTGAATTCATATTCAATGATGACTGCCATACAACTTTCAACAATCTCAAAGAAGCTCTTGTTTCATCTCCAATCATCCAATCACTGGACTAGAGTGATGCTTTCGAATTAATGTGTGATGCGAGTGCTATGCAGTAGGGGCAATTCTTGGATAGCAGAAAGATAAGAAGTTTCACGCCATATATTATGCAAGCAAGACTTTAGATGAGGCACAAATCAATTATACAACTACCGAGAAGGAGATGCTTGCTATAGTATACACTTTTGACAAATTCAGACAGTACTTGGTAGGATCCAAAGTAATCATGTATACAGATCATGATGCCATAAAGTAAGTGCTTAACAAGAAAGATGCCAAACCCCATCTCATCTGCTAGATATTGCTTCTACAAGAATTTGATCTTGAAATTCGGGATAAGAAAGGGACAGAGAATAATGTTGTTGATCATCTATCTAGGTTGACTACACATGTTAAATATTTATTGCCTATTGAGAAACTTTATGCTTTATCATCCATACAAGCACCATGGTTTGAAGACATTGTAAATTTTCTTGCTACAGGACAACTTCCCCCGGACTTCACATATCAATAGAAGAAGAAGTTTTTCCATGATGTAAAGTTTTACTATTGGGACGATCCCTTGTTGTTCAAACACAGGAGTGATGGACTCGTCTGGAGGTGTGTTGCTGAAGAAGAAATTGCTACAATCATTTCTGAATGTCATGCCTTTCCTTACAGAGGTCACTTTGGAGGAGAGAAGACTACAACAAAGATTCTCCAAGCTAGTTTCTATTGGCCAACCTTGTTCAAATATGCCAACCAAAGCTTGTGATAAATGCCAAAGGACTGGAGGAATATCTAGACATGATGATATGCCTCTTAACTCTATCTTAGAGATGAGGTATTTGATGTGTGGGGAGTTGATTATATGGGACCCTTCCCATCTTCTTGTGGCTATCAATATATCATAGTTGCTTGCGATTACGTCTCTAAATGGGTTGAGGCCATTTCAACCCAAGCACCGGATGCAAAATATGTGATCAAGCTATTCAAAAACATCATTTTCCCTCAGTTTGGAGTTCCTAGAGATGTAATTTCTGATTGAGGCACACACTTTGTTGAGAAGAAGTTCAATAATCTTCTATCTAAGTATGGAGTCACTCATAAAGTCTCTACGCCCTACCATCCTCAAACTTCCGGGTAGGTGGAAGTCTCCAATTGACATTTGAAGAGCATTCTAGAAAAGACTGTATCTAGCTCAAGGAAGGATTAGGCCTTGTAGATAGACAATGCATTATGGCCATATCAGATAGCTTACAAAACTATCATAGGCACAACTCCATTCAAGCTAATATATGGTAAATATTGTCACCTTCCACTAGAGCTAGAAAACCATGCTTTATGGGCTATCAGGTTCCTAAACTTTGACATGAAGAAGGCTGGTGAGAAACGTCTATTGTAGTTGTAAGAGCTAGAAGAACTCTGGCTAGATGCGAATGAGAATGCAAAGCTCTACAAGGAAAGAACAAAGGTTTGGCATGATAAAAGAATCCACAGGAAAGATTTCAAGGAAGGAGATAAAGTGTTGTTGTTTAAATCTAGACTCAAGCTATTCCCAGGAAAACTGAAGTCCAAGTGGTCAGGTCCCTTTCTTGTAATGAAGATATTCCCATATGGAGTTGTTAAACTACAAGGCAAAGATGGAGCTTTCAAAGTCAATGGGCAACGTTGCAAGTTATACACTTCTGGAGATGAAGTTGACAAGGGGGCCTCTTGCTCCCTTTAAGATGTTTGATGAAAAGAATGAAGAGTCTCACTCTGGACTCTAAATGGAGGACCTCGTGGGAGTTGAACCCACATTAGGATAGATTTCCTTTTAGTTATTTGAGTTAAGAACACTCTTTAGTTTCTCATAAATAAATGTTTCATGGATGAATGTAATAACTTAGACAAGTCTATTGCCATATCTATCATTATTTTTGTGCTGATGAGAAGATATTTTATGTAGAAACTAATGAACATACGACACATTTTTATTTGACACGACGTGTCACTGCTCCCAGAAACACAGTAGCCGAGCCATATCTCTAGGTACACGATGCTTCTTAAAAGAACAAGTCATGTCACTATCCAGCAAATACAAGGTGTTACTCGACCTAGAAAAGAACACGTCGGATTTTTTGTCAAAGATATGGGTTTTTAACCTAGCACACAAGCCGCCTCTCTCACTCATGCCTCCATTCGAGCCGTGTGAGATCTCCACAGTCGTTGTGTGCCCTAGCGCCCTTGCCCCCTTGCTCCCTAGCTGCTGTGTGCCCTAGCACACCTTGCAGTCGCCGCTGTGTCATTGGGCGTGTCTTCTTCAAGCTTGAGCCAGCCGTCATCCTCCCTTGCTAACGTCGTATTCCTCTCCTCTTCTGCCGCAACCATGCTACGTGCATGCTCCAACACGTTGCTGACCTTTTACAACCGCGGCCGTGCCCTAGCACCAAGTAAGGTGCTCACACTGCCGCTGTGCCGCCAAGCAAGTGAGCAGCACCAACATCCTTAACGCTGAGAAGAAGCTCCACCCGATCTCCTCTGCAAGCAAGATCCAGACTGCACCACCGCCATCTTCATCTTCATCTTCAGACTACAGAATTTCCCCAGGTACACGCTGTGTCTACCAAATGACACACCATGTGCTTCACTGATTCAGTCAGAGTTTCTGCATCTGCACACGTCGTGTCTCCTTCTAAACATGTTGTGTATCATCCTATCAATAGTAATGACACATGTTAAGCAAACCTCCAACCGCAAGCATGGTGCTAGCTCCTCTGAAGCACCGACATACATCTCTACGACTCAATTTTGGGTCACTCCTGAAGAAGACCCGACATACCAGTTTCTCATTGTAAGGAGGGTGCTTCCTGTGTGGTTTTCTTGCGAGCAGACTCTCATGGACCTCGGCTTCAAGGATGAGGTTTTCATGCATCTGCAAGATTTGGGGCTAAGCTACATTTTCTATACGGTATCAAATACTTACCCCCATTTGGTTTATGAGTTTTTGACGATGCTTACTACAGAAAAAGACCCATAGAAGAAGATGGAACCCTATGCATTATCCATTTTGCCTTTTGGGTCGTAGTTTTAAGCTTACCTTTAGGCGTTTCTATGAGATTTTGGATTGCCACTATAATAGGGCAATTAGTTATCTGCCTACTTTTCATAGTGATGAATAATGGTTTGAGATATCAGAGGATTGCCGTGAAGCTAAGCAATCTAGGGAGTCCGCTATTCACAACCCTATTTTTCGATACATGCACCACCTTCTTAGTACTTGAGTGTTTGCTAAGAAAGAGACTCAAGGGGTTGTTGGAAAACAAGATCTTTTCTTTTTGTGGAGAAGGATGTATGACTATGAGATCAATACTGCTTATTATATCCTTACGTGTTTCCTAGACATTAAGAAAGTGAAGAAGAGAGACACTGGAGACATAATGTGTGGTGGTTTGATCACTTTGATAGCACACAAGTTGGATGTTGATCTGACAGGTCTCGAGGCTGCACCAGGTAGAAACATGGTAGATATTCAATATCTTCTTTCTGCAAGATTGATCTCAAAGATTGCCAATAGTGACACCAAATTTTGACAATTCTTTGATGACGATCAATACATTGACATTCTAGATCCTGAGCATATCACATTGGAAAACAAAGATAACTCAAAAGTCATACTGAACACTGATGAAGAAGTTGATGCAGCTAGAGCTACTGATGATGCTGAGGCTCCCCCTACTGCTCCACCACCTCCCTCCACTAGCACACAGACAAATTATACTTGGGTGATGCTTGATGTCAGGCATCTTTATGGCTATGTGCAGCAGCATTTTGATCACATTGACGGTCGCCTGGATCAGTTGGGTACGCAGTACACTACAATGCATGACATGGTCCACCACATGGATTCGTGGCACATTTCACAGGGCCACTACTCCATTCTGTAGCCATATCAGCCATCGTCGACTCAGCAGCCTGAGTTCATACCACACCCCATGCTAATGGATGTCCCTGATGATGAGTTTGTCAGTCAGTTCTTTCCACCAGCCATGGGGGCGTTGGCCCCTCTTTTTGATTTCATCCATGATAGGTACCTGGTTGTTTCCTCCACAAGTTTGATTGATGTAGTGAGGACACTGTAGATTTCAAGCTTAGGGTCTACACAACTGGCCCGTGACGTAGTTTTTTCTTTCATTTGTTTTTGTTAGTCATGTCAGTCTTTTATTTCATCTTGTTTCATGCTTTGTATTTCTTTTCATGGCAAGTTTAATATGAAATGAGGCTATTGTGATGAAGTGAACTCTTTTACCTTGTACGCTTGAACCATCTCGTCCCATGTACTTCATTTATCCATAAGAAAGAATTAGTAAAGAGCATGCATGAATCAAATGAAAAATAAAAATTTCCCCACGTACATGATCTTGGTTTATAATTGTATCTTGAACTTTCAATTTTCACATCTTTGATTGCTCAATACATGTAACGGTTTCAAAATTTAGCAAATAAATCAACTCTACAACACTATTTAGAATACGAGATACTCTTGCCAAACCCTTAGTGCATATACAATCAATTTTTCAGTGAATTTTTTTTCAAAACAATGAATGGAATCTTGTTAACTTAGCATTCTAGTTGACTCTCTTGTGTTGTGCAAAAATTTCTTTTATCCTTTTCTACCTTTACCCAATAAAAATGGCTTTTAGCCCACATATCATGCTATCCTAGTGTGAGTCTGATCCGACAATGATGGTTAGATGGTATGAAATCAAAAGAGGGTAAAAATAACACCCCAACTGGCACTCCACGTGTGCATAAGCCAAAATTAGCAGTCGAGTGTTGGAATCCAAAAATCCATTATCATATATTTTTGAGAAGAGAGCACAACTGAGATTGTTAAAGTTAGCTAATATTTCATCATTTTTACCCATAATATCTGAAATTTTTGTGATGTGCATCCACTAGTTGTTTGGTTTGACTATCCAAATTTTATTTAGTGTTGTTTAGTTGATTGATTCACTTAGTTTGTGACTACCCATACTGAACTAAAACCTTTCTCTGTTGGATGTTTAGATTGAGGTGATGGCTATGAATATAAACCTAATGTACATGGTTGGTTGAGTTTATTGCATATTTTCATTTCATTTAATCCATGCATGAGCTCGAATATTCCTTCATTTGTGTGGCTATGCTCTTTTTGCTTGAGGACAAGCAATGGTTCAACCTTAGGGGGATTTGTTGTGTGCTTTCTACATCAACTTCTTATATGATTTCACACACAAATTCAGTTCATTTTGTTTTCATTTAGCCTCTATTCATATTATTCTTGCCACCTTTTTGTTATTTTGCTTATCACCTGATGTGCATTGTAGATATGCTTTAAAAGGATCAAAATGGAGATAGTCCAACTCAAATCCAAAATTATTTGGGGTTTCTCCACACCTTACAGACATTCAGAGTTTTAATTCTACTGAAATAGCATCGCACACGGTGTGTCTGAATTAAGACACGGTGTGCACGACTCTAGTTAGCAACGCATCCAGTTGAAGAGAACTAGTACACAATGTGTTCACCAAAGACACAGCGTGTACCTGGGAATTCAGAGTCAATTTTATGTTTCTGGAAACATACACGGCGTGTTTTAATTTAGACACATTGTGTGCCTTACACTTGGAGCAAACTGTCGAATACCAGACACGACGTGTCCAAAATAAGACACGTCGTGTCTCTATCAGTTTTAGAAAATTTGAAAAATGACATCTCTTGTTTTCAAAGACAAAACCAACTTATGGAACCGTTATCATTGGTCATATCTCAAAGGTCTTTCGTCCAAGAGCAGTTCTAGAGCAAAGGAGGATGATTTTCGGTGGAAGAAGGTGGTTTCTTGCCAAAAAAACCTCCATTCTTCTTCTCTTCTTCATTTTCTTCTCTGAAGGTGCGGCATAGCTTCTTCTCTCCATAAAGCTTCTCGGGAAGGAAGTTTGTATGGTTTGGAGCAGCTGTAGGAGTGGAATTTCATCCCCAAGCTGGAATTCTACTCTTCTTGGGTTACACCTTTGGTTCTCTTAGCTTTTCCTTCTTGAACCCATGTTAAACACTGAAAATTATGCATCTTTTCCAGTTGTACATCATCATGGATGAGTAGGCTCTTTTTCTTGGACATGGGAGAGTAACTCCCATGTCATAGCATGTATGGAACATGATAATTTTGTACTAAATGCTAAGTTGCTTGTTTTTCTACCTTGTGAGTACTGGTTTCTTGCTTCTTGCATGTATGGCTGGCTGGCAACTATGTATGCATGTTTTACACTTTCTTGCTTGATCTGAGAAGATAGGTAGGAGAGTAAGAAAGCACTCTCTTGGCAACTCCTCTTTTACCACAAGAGTGGAAGACATGGAGTTGAGGAGTAGATTTGTGATCCAGAACAAAATACATACACGAGAGTGTTGTATGGAGTTAAGATCATTGTATTTACACCAGGAGGTGATGTATAACATACAACTCTCCTTTAAATCAAGTGCTTAGTATGTTTAAATTTTGTGCTCTATTCTTCATGCTATGATATGCTAGTGAAATCCTAAGTCCAAGATTGTTTCATACCTCAAATCAAACCCCTTTTAATAATCCTTTTACTGTTTAGTTTAATTTTGAAAATTTTAGTTTAACCAATCAAATCATTCTTGAAAAAGATCTAGATTGTTGAAACTTAGCACTTTTGCTTTTAATTGGTTACTAAGCTTCTTGTGTTCGATCTCGACTACAACTACTCCTGTATACTTGTGGGAATCGGCTAGTTGAGTAAAAGATCATTTATATGATTGAAACTCATTAGTGTAACAAATGAACAATTCCTCATTTCCAAAACCCTAATGTTAGATACTTGTGGTTTGAGGCAGCTAATTGCATGGTCTGTACCCGGTCCACTAGGTGACTCACGTGGGTTGCTCAATCTAGACCTCGTATCCGGTTCTTTGGCAGACCAAGTGAGTTGAATCAGAGTAAGATGGATGAGAGTGCACATTAAAACTGAAGAGTCAGGGAGACTTTGGGTAGAGAGTGACTCAAGTCAGGTGACTGGCGGGGCCGATCTCCTGATTGGGTGATTGGAAGGTGGACATTTGATAGCTTATGGGGCCTTCCTTCCCTTGAGGTATAACATCTTAAGGGCTATATCGTCCTTCTAGGCAATGAAGTGTATATTTGGCTATTTTTAGATAAAAAGTATATAAAATGAATTAAAGTCTAGAAAAGGGAAGATCATTGCATTTAAGTGAATCTAAGGATAAAACCAAGGAATATAAAAACAAGAACCCCTAAAGGAAATAAAACTTCATGCAAAGATGGGTATAAATCTACTCTTAAAAATACCCCAAAATTAAACCTTTTCTCATCCTGAGTAAAGCAAATAAAAAAGGGGGACAAACAATTGATACTAAGATCTTGGTTCCTCTCCCAACTAAGCATACTTTGTGGGCCCCTTCCTCCAAACACGATCAAGTGACGTAGTCCTTTGAGGTCATGTAGCCACACTTGGGTATCCCCCGACTGGGGATTGTTTCTCCATTCCCTAGACTTCAATACCTGCAAAGAACTGATTTCATCTCAATATTACTTTTGTTCTGTCTGCACAAGGTAGAAGGGAGCACAAGTCAGGGCTGATTGGCTATTTTTTGGGGAGAGTTTTGATGAGTCCCCTGACTATAAAAGTTGGAAGAAGGAAGAAGAAGGCATGGCAAAAAACATTTCCCTGATATCTCCTCTATTTGACTCAAGACCTTATTGAGATTTAATTATTTTATTGTCTCTCCTCTATTCTACTCGAGACAAGTTGTAGTTACATTGACTTCATGTTTTCTTTGGGCTCATTGGACTATTTTTTATTTATGCCATGCCTGTAGAACAAAAATGAAGAGGAAATATTTTTTTGAGGGGGTGCCACCCAAACTTAGGGTTTAGCATACAATGGATATATTGTTTTTCTTTGTGGATGGCGAAGAGATATGAAGTGATGAAAGAAAGGTGGAAACAAAGCTGACTTGTGATTCTTTGTTTTATTGTTGCATTGGAATTATATCATCATATTGTATCAACTATTTCAGTTAATGCAAGTTAGAGAAGTGTTTACAAATTTTTTTGAAAGTCATATCGAGGGCATGTGCAGCTTCTCCTTGCTGACTCTTTCTGCTTATCATCATTTCCAAGGGGAAAGAATGCTTAATAGGGGTCCTTGGGGCTCAGATCCATTTAATACATGCATGTTCCTTAAAATTTCTTTTTGCATGGTTTAGCTCAAGAAAAAGGGTATATTTTCATTTATATATTTTCAATTTTTCATTCAACTAAGTGGCCAACTAGATAAATTCTATAACTCACACAAAATAGAATAATTGTAAAGACAAAAGTAAACTAAAAAAAGTAGAAAAAACAAGATAGATGCAAATAAAAAGGGAAAGAAAAATGTTTGAGGATGAATAAAGGAAAGGTTAGAGTTAGGAGTGGTGGAGACAACATACCACTCACCCTCCACCCCCAACTTTAAAATTTTGCCTGCATCGAGGCATAAATGAGTTAGAGATGGAGGGGATTTGATATGGAGAGCAGTGGGGATGGAGGGGAAGGGTGTCATCTGTCCAAGGTAACACAAGAGAAACCCTAGGTATGGATCCTCCTCCTATTAGCTAGGCCCTCTCTGAATTGCTATTTGGGCCACCAATTGCCATGATCCTCATTTTGTTGGGGTGAGGATGTGTGTGGTTGTGTACCCCATTGTCCACATCATGCCTCATGCCAACACCTTGTCACTAGGGTGATAACGTGTTAATCAAAGAGTCACTTCATGATTGGATTTGTATCAGGAAGCAGAAGGCCAACCCGGTGTGTCGGGTGCTCGAAGCAGGCTTCCTAGGAGACATAGTTGTCCTGGGAGTGATAGCGTTGGAAATCCCAGATTGATGACCATGATATCTCCTATGTTGTCGATGGGGCATGTTGTGGTTGTTGTAGTTCACTATTGTGGTTGCTGGATGAGGATACCATCAGTGCGTCGTCGCAAATGGAGCAAGCAGAAATTATGGGGGCTTGATATCACCGAGGTAGAGATGGTGTGGTCTCTAAATGATGTGCCTCGTTCCCTTATATGACTGCACAAGAGAGATATTAGGGTTAACTCGAATGAGTTGGTGGTTACACAATCATGCATGTGTTAGAAGCTATTGCCTAGGCCATAAAGTGCTCCGTTGAATCCTAAAAAGTTGCAGCCTTGTCAAGAGATTTTGGTAGCAGATATTAATGAAAGAATTGGAAGATGCTCAAGTTTTTTATTTAGAAAAACTTCCCATGAAACATAAAGATGAAATTATTGGAAGGAAGATGCTATCAAAATACTTACCAACCGGATAACACATCCGTATTAGACCACGTGACTTATCCCAACATGATGTTATTCTTGTGTCGTTGGCCGGTCGACTGAGTGGATGATTCAGTTTCCAGATGACAAAATTATAGCACGATCTTGTTGTACTGCATCAGATATCAATCAATCATGTATGCATTGAGTTCTCAAGAATTCAACCTTTATTTCAAAGAGTTTATAAAATAGAAAAAGAAACTAATTAAAAAAAAATGAAAAATAAAAAGGAAAGAAATTAATAGAGTCGGGTTGCCTCCTAGGAAGCCTCCCGATTTAACGCCGCAGTCCCAAGTGATAATTTTTTAGTACTCACATGGAGTGCATGAGTAGGGTTTCCAATCCCTTGGCTTCTGTATTCTTAGGACATTGTTCATGGTTTGATAGAGTGCATACCTTGCTAAGGATGATCCTTGTTACCTTTAGGGAGTTTTTGGTGATCTGATTGTTTGGATCCTGATTTACCTTCTTCCTTGAAGATTTTGATTGAGTTAGGAACCTTCTTTAATTCTTCAAGAACTTGATACTTGATAGTCTTCTTTTCTGGTCAAAGGGTGAGCTTGTCGACTTCAACATATTCTCCCCAATATTAGGGAAAAATAGATATCTTCTTTGATATGCATTACCACAAAATCATATGGGACATAATTTTCATGTCCGAACTTTATTGGGACATCTAGAATTATCCCCAGGGGCTTTGTTATAGAGGAATCAACTAGTTGGATAGTCATAGTTGTGGGCAAGATATTAGTGAAGCCTAGACATTGACACAAGGTGTACGACACAAATGATATGCTTGCACCTAGATCAGCAAGTCCCTTGTCGCATGTGTGGTCTCCTAGTAAACCATCTACCTCAAATGAGCTGGGATCTTATTGCTTTTATGGAATCTAGCTTTGGAATATCTCAGAGGATGTCTATGCTAGCTTCATAGTTTCACATTCCTCAATCATGTACTTTCTGGATAGAAGGTTTTTCAGATATTTTCACTAGGTTGGCATTTCAAATAATGCATCAAGGAATGGAATCTCAACATGGAGCTTCTTCATAGTGTCTTTGAATTTCATGAATCTGTCATCCAACTTAGTCTACTTGAAAATGACCCAAATAGGGTACGTGAGGTTTATACTCAAGTACATCTGGTTCTATTGATGGTCCAAGGTTGACTATTTGTGTTACAATGGGAGGGTTCTCGCTAATATCTAGTTGAGCTGGCATCACGGGGGGTCAAGTATCTTGTCTTCTATCAGAGCAACTACTGGGTGGTCAATCAATGACTTGGGGCCATGACTAGGGTTCTTTCTCCTTTTTTGTCTTCATGAGGAGTAGTTGACACAACCATGGGGGTCAGGGGTGTAGAGTACACATTTTCGGACCTCATTTTGACTATGTTCAACTATTCTGGATGTTTAGGGTAGTTTTTTGACTGACCTATGATTGTTGTTGTTGGGGGCTGTTGACTACCCACCAGTCAAGTGATATGTGACTCCAATGATTTTTTATTGGTCATGGCATTGGCTAGTTGAGTTTGTATGTTGCCATCATCTGTTGGAGCATATTTATTGGATCTTGTGATGGCATTGGTTCTATCTCAAACAATAGGGCTTGATTCAGATTTTGATATTGTTGTTGTTGCTGGTAGTTTCTTCTTGGGTAATTAAATCTATAATTTCCTTGATTACTCGGCCCAATGTAGTTTGATGGTGATCTGGCTTGAGTAGCCTATGGTGGGGTCTGCTGGGTGATATTCTCGGCTCTATTTGGATTCCCAGACTGGAAACTTGGGTGGTTACGAGCTTGATTCATATTGTCATACTCTTGCCCTGGAATGACATGGATAAAATTAACATATTCGACTTGGGTGACTATATATTGTTGCTCAACTTTGTATTCGTGGAATGTAGTGTACAATTGTTGGCAATGAATTGTGTTGCAATTTACTACATGGCAGAACTCATAAGATGAAGCAATTATTTGTACTTGGAGTGTCATTGGCTTGTTCTTTCTCTTATATGCACTAAAGGATTTTTCAAGATTGTCCTGCATAAGAGAGAGAGCCTTTAGTGATTCATATATGGACATGAGCCTTGAACAATTTTCCACGATAGCAACCTTAGAACATCTTTACCTGAAGGCCATCCCCGACGAGTCTAATTTTTCGCAGCAAGGTTGATAATCTTTATTGCACAGTCATAACGATGTTGCATGAAATTCCCATTAGAGGAGGAGACAAGAAACTTCTTAGTCTCATCATCAACACCCTGATGGAAAATATCAATAATTTGATTTTTGATAATGCAGTGATGCGGACACTTGTGTAGTAGTTCGTTGAATTGTTCCCACACTTCATATAGGAACTCCTCGGGCACCCGATTGAATCTTGTAATTTGTCCTTTGATCGAATATGTCATCGAGGGTGGAGAACATTTCTCTAGAAATTGGATTTCCAGATCTTCCCATGTTGTGATTAGATCTCCTTAAAGGGAGTTGAATCACACTCTGTCTTTATCGATAAGGGAGTATTTGAAAAGCTTCAATCGCATGGCATCATCACTGGCACCAACTAGCTTCATCATTGAGCAAAGGTTGATGAATTTGAGGAGTTTTCCACAACATTCATCTCCAATTTTTCCACTGAACAAAAAATTTTACAAAAGACTGACCCATTGGGCCCTAATTTCAATTGGATTGCCTGGAGGTTGGACTAGATGACTCAAGTAGGTGTCTTTTAGGATAGAAACCTCCCTCAATTCTTTGGTGCATTCTATGGCCTGGGTAGCTTCTAAGCTCATCTTTAATTTGGCTTATGATTACATCATGGCTTCTACGTCAAGTAGTTCTCGTTGAGCCATGATGGCTACTTCGATTTATGATTGAATAGTTTCCTCCACCTCTGTTGTGTCTGCCATGGCTTTCTACTTGCAAAGTCTTTTGAGATTTCTCTTGATTTTAGGATTGTATAACAATTCAGAGTCACGACTTTTGGATCTTCGCATGTGCTAGGAGTACCTGAAAGAGAACAGACTGGTCATAATTTGATAAGTAAAATTCAAGAGGATATTCAATAGTATCAAGCATAAAAAGAAAAACCCTAATTACATCTAAATTTCTAGAAAATGTGTATTATTGTTTTCCTCAGAAATGGTACCAATTTTTTTTGGGGCTCGGAATGTTGCACCAATAAAAAAAACCATAATGGAATAGCCCTTAGGTTTAACCAAAAGTTGTGCACTAATTGCCCACTCCACACAAATGGAAACCTTATTGCAGTATACTTAAGGATTGAACCCAAAGGACAACCTTTTAAGTAGTTATATATATTCATAAGTATTAGGAGTAATATTTCTCCTTAAGAAAGTTGGTTGATTCATTAAACTAAATTGTTGCCAATAAGAGACATTGAATATGTAAAAGACCTGACCTTGCTTAAATGGTTGAACATGATTTATTATCATAATTGGGTGCTTAAAACCTTAATCAAACCATATGAGGTGCTTGTATATCATATGACAATCTTAAGTTTCAAGTTTGGTCCAGTTTGGACATTGTTTGTGCAAGTTATGCAATTTTGTGTGCATTTTGGACTTTTTTTGCAAATTATGCATATCTGAGTTTTTTCTTGCAATTTGTCACATGCTTTATGTTATCTTATCATGCTTGATCTTTTTGGGTCATGGGGCTCCTAGTTGTACCTTGGTTTGGTGGTATTATCCTTCTAGGGTGAGTTAGGGCTTACCCCCTCATGGATGAGCTACCTTGAGAGGTCATCAAACGATGGTCCTCCTATTTGAGTGACATCCAATGGTCATTACCAAGTGGTGATGACTGATGATGATATCTATAGGTTGTAGGTCAATGGTTTTCTCTCTTGGGGTCCCTTGGATCGGTGGTTCACTTAAAGGAGGTGATCAAACGATGGTTTCCCATCTAGTGGCCTAGGGTTTCAATAACCGATGGTCATCATGTGATGGAAACTGATGGCCACCCTGGGAGGTCATCATACAATGTCCTAGCAGACTCCCTCAACTTATGAATCTGCTGCTTTCATGGCCGTGACAGCTATAGGCCATGGACACATGGCAAACCTACTAGGACACCTCAAGCTTCTCTTCTCCCTTAAGCATAAGCTTAATATACCTTTCCTTTAGAACCCAAACGAATCCTTTGGATCCTTCTCACTTCCCTGATGTATAGAGATTCGTCTACCCCTATTTGGTGGTGAAGAGGGTGCCCAAGGTAGAAGAAGGTGGGTGATCTCCTTGCATAAGTGGCTAGAGCTCGGATACGCTCTTCTTTAGGGTTTGTGGGGCTTCCTTTGCTTGTTCCTGACCTAAGGAAGTAAGTTCCTCCTTCTCTCCTTCATTTATCTTGATGTTCTATCTCATTTTTCCTTCTTCTAGGTCATAACAATTGTTTCTCATGGTAAAGATTGCTTTAAAGCTTAAAGAATCCTTCTTTCTTGCTTCCTTGACCTAGGATTTGCTTCCCTTGTGAAGAAAGAGCTAGCTTGGCCGAGTTTAGAGCTAAAGCTAGCATTCTTACCTCCTTTTCTCAATACACCTTGCTGTTCGGAGCTTTTTCTTATTCCTATAGGTGATTTATATAATTTTCCTCACATTTATTGCTTACTACTAGCTTTCTTATTCATGTTCTTGCTCTAAAATGAAGATCTAAGCATATAGAAACCATCTTTGCCTAGGGTTTCGGTTTTAATGATATTCTTTAAGTAGTTTATAACTCTACATGAACTTGAAAGATCATGTACGACCTTCTTGAGGTATAGGAAGACTTATACTTTGCTTACATGACAAACTATGGTGCTCAGTACCTCTCAAACAAAGGGTTACACTTAGGGTTTGTGGACTGTTTTTTCACCTTAGTGCTTAACCCCGATGGATTAGCTCTTTTGCTGTTTTGCTTGACTCTTGTACAGCAACCGGTGGTGGTCCTATTTCTGCTATTTATATGCTTTCTATTGAAGACAACCGATGAGTATGCTTTCCCCTTGACAACTGATGGTTAGGGTCCCATGATTCAATGGTCTTTGGTGTTTATAAGTGGTGGTTAAAGCAATGGTTTTCTTGGCATAACAAATGATGGTTTCACTTTGATTTTAGGATCATATTTATTCCACCTATTGTGTCAACCAATGGTGACACCTTAGTTCTATTTTGGACTCTTTTGGATGCCCAAAACTTGATGGTATTAGTGCTCTTAGAATGGCATCAACCGATGGTGGTAATAGTTCAACACCCGATGGTGTCAACATATGGTAGTTCTGACTCCATCATCTGATGGTGACACTGAGTGTCACAATCAATGGTAGTCCTAGACACCAAAATCAAAGGTGGTACTATAAACCACATCTAATGGTGATACTATGTCACATCCCAATTTTCATGGTTAACTTAAACTGAGTATGAGCTTTTTCCTAAATAAGAATAATTGAGGGGTTTTAATGCAAAATATCTATAATGGTTGTCTTTATACAGATATCGGATGAGGAAACTCAAGATAAGACCCAAATTCATATGTCAATTTTTATGTATCTCAATTAACTCATATTAATCCCTTTCATTTTCTCTCTCCTACAAAATGGCCATAAATCATAGAGAAAGGTTATAAGGTGACTAGTTAATAGTAATCTTAGAATTATGACTCAAGAATTCAACAATAGGATTCTTTTCAAATTATATTACCTTTAAATGAATTCTAATTAAGATATGGGAGTTATGGACTATAATATGTACAAAAACGAAATCTAGCTTCACAAGAATATTCTAGAGCTTCTTATTGGCCTATAGTTCAAATTTGAACTCATTTGACCCTTGTTTGACCATCCAAATCGAATTTAAAAGACTTATATATAGGTTTGAATATGATTTCTTTTAATACAAGCAATTAGACATAAAGTCTGTGATTTAATGCCTGTAACGCGTTACTCTCCCGTTTAATTTTTGCGCACACTTTTCTCACCGTCAGATCTTAATCTGACGCGCCCTCGATCGTCCCCTTCCTCCGGCTATCACGCTGGTTTGTGAGCGGTTAACTGAGATTCCTTTCTCAGTCCCGATCTCCCTCGTCATTGCACCAAATCGCACGGTTTTTCCTCCATCTTGCTCGTCTCTCTCTCCCATTTCTAACGAGCCATTATTCGCTCTCCATCTCTCTCTGTTGACGAAACGCCCAATTAGGGCTTTATCCCCCTCGCGACCCCGAGATTTGCAGAGGCTGAGGTAGCCATCCTCATGCCTATTTAACTACTCCAATAGCACCGCCGCCCCCCATAGATCGTTCCTCCACCATCAATTGAACTCACAGGACCCCGAGCCTCCCCGACCTACTCGAGATATATCTCCAGCGATCCCGGCCTCGCCCTGACATCTCCGGCCACCGCTGTTCAATTGCGGTCATGGTGAGCATCCTTGGCTCCCTTGCTTTGATTCCGACCTGTTGGTTTGCCATGGGCACTTCCCAATTGTTGGGTCCTATAGACCACCGTGTGAGCCTCCGCCGGTGACCTTGCCATGGCACGCAAGTGGCCGTCCTGCCGTGCTGAGGCATCGGACGAAGTCGCCTAGGATTACTGAATGTTTTTTGACCTTCGAATTGCCTTGTTTTGGCCTTTCACGATGGCTTCGTCTTCAAACCGTGTTTCCCCTATTTCCTTTGTTTTTCTCACAACCCAGTGCAGCACTGGTGTGTTTGGTTTCGTGAGAAGACGTCCGGCTTCGGTTGTGGATGACGAACTATTTTGCTTCGCCCCCTCACTGTCGTCACAGTGTGCTTCATCCCCCCTGCTGCTTGATCCTGGTCTATGCCCGCCATGGCTAGAGCAGGTCCCCGGGCTCCACTGCTCCTCAGCACCTGAGCCTAGGCTCGTTGGGTGCAGTTTCCCTCCAGGAACGCAATGGGCAGGGTGACTTTTCCAGTTGAGCAGTGAAGCTGGTCCAAGATCGGATCTTGCAAAGCTCCTGTCAGTCGACTCCTCGCCATGGAGCAACACAGAAGATCGCAGGTCTTGAAATGACCTAAGTGCCCCTGTCCTTTGTTCATTCGACGATTTCCACCGCGAGGGTGTTTCAGGGATTTTGCCTATCTACTCTTGTTTGATCGCAAGCCCTCAGAGGCGATCCGCACTGTTGAGTTGGCCAAGTCTGGTTGGTCCAACTCAAACCCGGCCCACTGTCTTGGGTCGGGTTTTATCCACATGGCTTTTTCCTAAATTCCCAGTGGCCAGAATTTTGAAAATTCATAGTAATTCAACCGTTTGTCGGAAAATTATGAATAAATAGTCATTGGATTTGGTTTTTCGAGAAGAATACAATTTTAAGGTTTCCATACCATGTTTTGATCTCTTGTTCTGATGTTTTGTTGGAAACGATATTTTGGACTCATGAAACCCTAATCATGCATCAACATGATTAATGTGACCTGGGTCAACCTAGATTTTCTTAATATAATAATGTTGATTCATGAGACTGATCCGAATACACCCAAGCCCTAAATCACCTAAGATCAATACTATGTATTGATTAATTATGTCTAATGATTATGAACAGGTTGTAGAGCTAAGTCAAAGGAAGGTTTGACCTAGATCTAATTCAAGGATCATCCTTGCTCCAAGGTAAATGGGCCATGCCGCTGAGCATAAATATTTATGATTGATTGCATGTTAGATATAAAATAGACATTATTGTTTCAAGTTTAATGTTACAATCATGTTCAATATACCATTGCTTGTTGTTTGTCACATGTTATGTCCTATGTTATAATGCTCACCATGATTATTGTTATCATGAAAGAATCATGAAAATCATGTTAGTAATCAAGTGGGGAGAAATCCCTTCATGTTATGATTAGAGAATCATGATTTATGTTAATGTCAACATCATGTTAATGGTCAAGCAATTGGAATTGAAATGGTCTTGTTATGCTCTCGATCATGGACCTTAAAAGGGTCATTAAGGGCTTTCCTAGCATCAAGGGCTTTCCTAGCAATCATGTGCTCCTAAGGGGGCGTCACAGAGGGATGCATAAGATTTCTTTTCAATTATTTATGTTAATAATGATGATTCAAGAATGCTTAAAGTTAATTCATGTCAATTTCTTTACATGTCAAGTATATTTACTTTGTTTATCTTATAAAGTGCCAGTACCGTTTACTGATGTGTTGTTTTTCCCTTTGCATGGTTGGGGACGTGATGTCCCCAGGATTTGGAGCAAGTAGGGACTCAAGAAGAGCAAGCCAAGACTAGAAGACATCCAAGAGTTATCTGGTGGGGTGCCATCCATTCTAGGCGATCCAATCATATAGAGTTGCTTATTGTTATGTTTAGTCTCCCATGTTAAGGGATGAATAGAATTCTAGACTTGTTGTTTGTAGTTTCCTATTCATATAATAATGTATGAATCTCATTGGTGAATTATTTGTTTACTTGCAATGATTACTTTTGTGACAACCCTCCCTAAAATGCCAAGTACCCCACATTATGGATAATGTTGGGGATTAGGCTGTGCTTCCGTTGGTTATGTATGAAACCCTAGGGAGGGGTGTTACATTAATGGTATCAGAGCAAATAAATGGATGGCCACCAAAGCTACAATTTGATTCATATGTTCTAACCCTAGGTTTATGTGACCCTTTTTCCAGATGGCCCCTAAGAGAGCAGACAAGGGAAATGGTAACAATGATGGTGCTAGCTCTGCTAGTGGGGAAAATGGACCAAGAGAGAACAATAGGCCAACCATAGAAGATCTTGTCCAAGCACTCACCAATGTCCTAGCACAAGGCCAACATCATCCTAGGCATCACGAGCCCACTCTAGTAGACTTCTTAAAGATAAGGCTCGACTCTTTCTCGGGTGAAGGAGAAATCAATGTAGTCACCAAGGCTGAAGAATGGATTAGAGGCATGGAGCATTGTTTCCGGGACATGGATTGCCCTCAACACTCTAGGGTTCGTTTTGCAAGCCACATGCTCAAGGGGGCAGCCCGCACATGGTGGGAAAACCTCCTCAACTCAAGGGCAGGTGATGCACCTCCATTCACATGGGAAGGGTTCATTGAAGCCTTCCAGGGGCATTATGTATCTGAAGCAATGATTGAGAAGAAGGAGCTAGAGTTTGCCAACCTAGCTCAAGTGGGTGACATGACTGTTACCCAATACGCCATGAAGTTCATGGTCCTCCAAAAGTATGGCCATGATCATGATGAAACACATAGAACAAAGAAATTCATCTGAGGACTCAAGCCCGACTTGAGTTTTGCCTTGTCAGGAAGAGGCCATAGAACCCTCCAAGCAGCCCTAGATGCAGCCCTAGAGCTTGAAGATCACCCTGGACGGTCCTACAAGAAAGAAGTTCCCCAAAAGAACAACCAATACCAGCCTCCCAACAACCCCAAGAGAAAGGTACCTGAACCTACAGTTGAAGCTGAGAAGCCCCAATGTCCGACGTGCAAGAAAAACCATGCAGGCCCATGCAGGTATGGTACAGGTGCATGTTACTATTGTGGAGAAATCGGACACCTCAAGTCAAACTGCCCTAAGCTCACAAAGAAGGACCATGACCAGAACAAGGGCCACCCTCCACCTACCAAAAGACAAGCTAGAATCTTCACTATGGAAGTAGAGAAGGAAGATGAAAAGTGATGTAATAAGTAGCTTACGTTCATTTGAACCTTTTTATGAAATAAATTCACTTTCCATGCAAATTTTATTGATATGTTAATCATATGAAGAAGTAACAAAAATCCTAAGGTGGGTAGTACCCTAGGAAATTTCGAGGATGAAATTTGTTTCAAGGTGGGTAGAATTGTCACATCCCAATTTTCATGGTTAACTTAAAACTGAGTATGAGCTTTTTCCTAAATAAGAATAATTGAGGGGTTTTAATGCAAAATATCTATAATGGTTGTCTTTATACAAATATCGGATGAGGAAACTCAAGATAAGACCCAAATTCATATGTCAATTTTTATGTATCTCAATTAACTCATATTAATCCCTTTCATTTTCTCTCTCCTACAAAATGGCCATAAATCATAGAGAAAGGTTATAAGGTGACTAGTTAATAGTAATCTTGGAATTATGACTCAAGAATTCAACAATAGGATTCTTTTCAAATTATATTACCTTTAAATGAATTCTAATTAAGATATGGGAGTTATGGACTATAATATGTACAAAAACAAAATCTAGCTTCACAAGAATATTCTAGAGCTTCTTATTGGCCTATAGTTCAAATTTGAACTCATTTGACCCTTGTTTGACCATCCAAATCGAATTTAAAAGACTTATATATAGGTTTGAATATGATTTCTTTTAATACAAGCAATTAGACATAAAGTCTGTGATTTAATGCCTGTAATGCGTTACTCTCCCGTTTAATTTTTGCGCACGCTTTTCTCACCGTCAGATCTTAATCTGATGCACCCTCGATCGTCCCCTTCCTCCAGCTATCACGCTGGTTTGTGAGCGGTTAACTGAGAATCCTTTCTCAGTCCCGATCTCCCTCGTCATTGCACCAAATCGCACGGTTTTTCCTCCATCTTGCTCGTCTCTCTCTCCCATTTCTAATGAGCCATTATTCGCTCTCCATCTCTCTCTGTTGATGAAACGCCCAATTAGGGCTTTATCCCCCTCGCAACCCCAAGATTTGCAGAGGCTGAGGTAGCCATCCTCATGCCTATTTAACTACTCCAATAGCACCGCCGCCCCCCATAGATCGTTCCTCCACCATCAATTGAACTCACAGGACCCCGAGCCTCCCCGACCTACTCGAGATATATCTCCAGCGATCCCGGCCTCGCCCCGACATCTCCGGCCACCGCTGTTCAATTGCGGTCGTGGTGAGCATCCTTGGCTCCCTTGCTTTGATTCCGACCTGTTGGTTTGCCCTGGGCACTTCCCAATTGTTGGGTCCTATAGACCACTGTGTGAGCCTCCGCCGGCGACCTTGCCATGGCACGCAAGTGGCCGTCCTGCCGTGCTGAGGCATCGGACGAAGTCGCCTAGGATTATTGAATGTTTTCCGACCTTCGAATTGCCTTGTTTTGGCCTTTCACGATGGCTTCGTCTTCAAACCGTGTTTCCCCTGTTTCCTTTGTTTTTCTCGCAACCCAGTGCAGCACTGGTGTGTTTGGTTTCGCGAGAAGACGTCCGGCTTCAGTTGTGGATGATGAACTATTTTGCTTCGCCCCCTCACTGTCGTCGTAGTGTGCTTCGTCCCCCCTGCTGCTTGATCCTGGTCTATGCCCGCCATGGCTAGAGCAGGTCCCCAGGCTCCACTGCTCCTCAGCACCTGAGCCTAGGCTCGTTGGGTGCGGTTTCCCTCCAGGAACGCAATGGGCAGGGTGACTTTTCCATTTGAGAAGTGAAGCTGGTGCAAGATCGGATCTTGCAAAGCTCCTGTCAGTCGACTCCTCACCATGGAGCAACACAGAAGATCGCAGGTCTTGAAATGACCTAAGTGCCCCTGTCCTTTGTTCATTCGACGATTTCCACCGCGAGGGTGTTTCAGGGATTTCGCCTATCTACTCTTGTTTGATCGCAAGCCCTCAGAGGCGATCCACACTGCTGAGTTGGCCAAGCCTGGTTGGTCCAACTCAGACCCGGCCTACTGTCTTGGGTCGGGTTTTATCCACATGGCTTTTTCCTAAATTCCCATTGGCCAGAATTTCGAAAATTCATAGTAATTCAACTGTTTGTCGGAAAATTATGAATAAATAGTCATTGGATTTGGTTTTTTGAGCAGAATATGATTTTAAGGTTTCCAGACCATGTTTTGATCTCTTGTTCTGATGTTTTGTTGGAAACGATATTTTGGACTCATGAAACCCTAATCATGCATCAACATGATTAATGTGACCTGGGTCAACCTAGATTTTCTTAATATAATAATGTTGATTCATGAGACTGATCTGAATACACCCAAGCCCTAAATCACCTAAGATCAATACTATGTATTGATTAATTATGTCTAATGATTATGAACATGTTGTAGAGCTAAGTCAAAGGAAGGTTTGACCTAGATCTAATTCAAGGATCATCCTTGCTCCAAGGTAAACGGGCCATGTTGCTGAGCATAAATATTTATGATTGATTGCATGTTAGATATAAAATAGACATTATTATTTCAAGTTTAATGTTACAATCATGTTCAATATACCATTGCTTGTTGTTTGTCACATGCTATGTCCTATGTTATAATGCTCACTGTGATTATTGTTATCATGAAAGAATCATGAAAATCATGTTAGTAATCAAGTGGGGAGAAATCCCTTCATGTTATGATTAGAGAATCATGATTTATGTTAATGTCAACATCATGTTAATGGTCAAGCAATTGGAATTGAAATGGTCTTATTATGCTCCCGATCATGGACCTTAAAAGGGTCATTAAGGGCTTTCCTAGCATCAAGGGCTTTCCTAGCAATCATGTGCTCCTAAGGGGGCGTCACAGAGGGATGCATAAGATTTCTTTTCAATTCTTTATGTTAATAATGATGATTCAAGAATGCTTAAAGTTAATTCATGTCAATTTCTTTACATGTCAAGTATATTTACTTTGTTTATCTTATAAAGTGCCAGTACCGTTTACTGATGTGTTGTTTTTCCCTTTGCATGGCTGGGGACGTGATGTCCCCAGGATTTGGAGCAAGTAGGGACTCAAGAAGAGCAAGCCAAGACTAGAAGACATCCAAGAGTTATCTGGTGGGGTGCCATCCATTCTAGGCGATCCAATCATATAGAGTTGCTTATTGTTATGTTTAGTCTCCCATGTTAAGGGATGAATAGAATTCTAGACTTGTTGTTTGTAGTTTCCTATTCATATAATAATGTATGAATCTCATTGGTGAATTATTTGTTTACTTGCAATGATTACATTTGTGACAACCCTCCCTAAAATGCCAAGTACCCCACATTATGGATAATGTTGGGGATTAGGTTGTGCTTCCGTTGGTTATGTATGAAACCCTAGGGAGGGGTGTTACAGACTAGGTCTCATGTATTGATTCTTTTAAGCTCTAATTCGATAGTTTTCTTAGTCAAATGTTTCAAGGGTTCAATGTATACTTCAACCAATGAAGAACATGATCCTATGGTTAGAGTTTGATGCTTCAACATCTGATGGTTTTGGGAAAAGCCCATAGTGTGATGTTTTGGTTTTGATGATGTGAATTCGATGGTTTAAAAGCTCTTAATCTTGTAGTCTTACCTTTGACCCCGTATGAAAATAATTGATAATCACCATAATGTGCTAAGATGCAACCCTATTAAAGTATAGCTTGTTACACCTAACCATGACGTAACTAAGTGATGGTGATTGATTATAATTAGCCTTCTTGAATGATTACTATGAAAATGAAATCTTTTCTTATTGTTGTTGAAACCCTAATATGGTGCTATCTGTACATCATAGTTCTTTTCTATGTCATACTTATGTGTCACATGTGTGGTGATAACATGTTGGGCCTTAATCTAAGGCATAGAAAGATAAAGGTGATCTTGTAGGGAATAATGTGATGATCTTAATGAACTTTGGGTATGGTTGAGCCCTAATAAAGGTATAGTTCTCTTCATAATATGACAAGGGTTGTAACCCTGGAGCATTGTGATAATAATTTTTATCATGTGATAATATGATGACTAGTAAAGTCTCATGAATGGCAGTAAACAATATCATGTGGTGTTGTGATTTAGAATTATATCTTACATGTTTTATATCTTCTGAAGTTGTCATACTTACATGCTTGCTAGAAATGAATTATAGTTTGTATGTCCACTTGTTTGATGCGGCCTTAATTCATCCAATTAGTATAACTACTCAAGTGAAACTCTAATCATGTAGTTCCATGTGCCGTAGAACCATCTTCAGTGTCAGAACTTGCTGGATGGTGAAACATGTATTCCTAAGGGAAACTCGAAGTGCATATTGTTGAGTATGTGGGGTGCAAGTGTGTAAGACCCTTGACTTAACTTTTGGGATAACCTTATTTTCTTTGCTTAATTAGATGCTTAAACCTTGATCTACTTTTGATATGCCTTTATAACATGTGACAAGCTTATGTTTTGAGATTGGTCTTGTTTGGACGATGTCTGAGCTTGATATGCTTGTTTCAGACCAAGTTGCAATTTACCCATGAGTGAGGGTTATCTTGCAATTTGTCACATGTAGAGTGTGCCCTATATATCTTAGCAGATTGAGAGAGAGTGATGCATAGGGGCGTTTTTCTTGGATCATGGTTGATTATGTGATATCACATGATGAGATTAGGGTTTCTAGGGTTTGCCTTGTTGATGTGTATCAACCTTGATAGGGTTTGTGTGTGTTATGACTGCAACACCCCTGTTGGATGTGTGTTGTGACCGCAACACCCACCCTAGGTGATGTTTGCTTCAACCATAGTGACCTAGGTGTGGTTTGGTTGAAGGGGTCTATCTTATAGTGGGGGTGCTTTGACCTAGTTTGCTTGATGATCTTTGTGTAGTGGTCACTACATGTGTTCCTTGTTGTGTTTCAACCACAACAAGGTGTGTAGTGAACCTAACTAATTGCCACACCACCTTAGTTGTATGACCCTTTGATTCATGCATGGGTTAAGTGGTTGCATGGTTATTTCTTTGGTAGACAAGTGTCCTTTTGGTGCTCTCTTGTGTTGACACCTCATAAACCCCCTAACTTCCCTCCTACCTTGAGTATATAACCCCTCTCTTGCACATGCATGTATCCTTTTCAGCCCTACTCTTTCTCTTCTCTCTTGTGTTCGTCCTTGGATCTTTTTGGAGAAAATAAGGACTGATCTTGGAGCTTTGGTGTCCGACCAACCTTGCATGTGATGATCTTGAGCTTGATCGATCCCTATTTACGGTGAATGTTAAGGAATTAGCTCAAACAAGCCAATGAAATTATGTATGCCTAAAATTAATGATGTTTTTCATGTTAAATGAAATTGGGAATTACATGTGTTACAAATAACCTCAATAAATCTTAATATGAAATGATTTGGTTATTTGTCATAGGTCTATGATGAAGTAAAATATGTAATGAGCTAGGATAACTTCTTAAAAACTCCACAACTTACTACTGAAATGAAAACAAAAAATGATTTCACAACTTGAATATGATATTGTAAATAAGAAGATATGCTCTTAATTAGATACTATTACTTATCTTAAGGTTTGAGGTATTATTAAAGATGTTATAACCCAAACAATTTGTATGGTGTATCTTAAAGGTTATGCAAAAAAATCCTCACATATTCTTAAAGGTTATGCTAAAAGAGCCTCACATAAACGTTAATCCTCTTAATTAGGATAAATTAAAGAGTAATTATTGAGGTATTACTATAAGTAGTGTTAGCATACCATGATTAGAAATACATATTTATTGAAAATGAGAGAGAGTGTACATATTGAACAAAATTCTAGTAGAAGTGAAATGATATTTGAATATGAAAGCCTAGTGGAGGGAAGGAAATAAAAGAAGTGGATCGATTTAAGAATGAATCATTAATGGTGTAACTATAATGGATCAAATAAGGAAATTGTGAATGGAGGTAACCCTAAATGTAACATGAATATCAAGAGTTAAGTTATAGTAATGAATAATGCTCTTTCATGAATGACTAAGGAGTGAAAAGAATTGAATGTTAGTTTAATTTAGGTAAAACATGAAGTTTTAGGGTGTGAGATTGATTCATAAGAATGTGCTTGGACTGTATATAATGTGCTTACTATACTTTTTTTATAATGATCTATTTTGATGGGGTTCAAATGGGACAATGCATTTTTTCTATTTTATTCATAGTTTTAGAAAGTAATATGATCAAGTAACAGGTGAACTCTTGAAAGCATCTAGTTAGGTTCCATGAACACTACCAACTTCTCATGATGTCCATACCAGGGAAAGGAAATAGATCTCTTTGTGGCTATAACAAGTTTATGAGAAGGATTCAATGTATACATATAAACCTTGAATGTTATACCACTAGAATTTTGGGATGCTTCATGTGGTGAGTGATGTACCCTAAATCCCATATATTCAAAGTATATATCCATAAGGTGTGGTCTTTATAGAAATGTGCAATGTGAAATATGGGAAATTGTTTAAGACGTGATACTATATTGTGTTTGTACCCATATCACTTACTGAATATGAAGATGTGATTGGAGAGAGGGGTTTAGTGTCTATCATAGACTCTTTAGGCAACCCTATAGTGGACTAGGGCCAATTGTAGCTATATTACAATGAATGTTGAAGACCTAACAGAATAATTGTGCGTTCTTGACATGAGAATCATGCATGGTGATTCCTACTTGTTGAGGTATAGTAAAGAAAGCAAACAACAAATCTTCATTTTTCATTTATTTTGATTCATTTCTCATCTTCTAAAGGGGAAAAAGATTTCTGAGAGTTGTTTCATGGATCTGCAAGAGAGTGCTTATTCCAAAATTCAATAGAAAGAATTCTAATTAATAGATAAAGATCATAAGTGGTTTGGAAAATGAGATTAATATGCATTATATTACATTTATTAGGAGTTTAAGAATATGTTGTTGAGTACATTTCTTATATCTGAATACCAATTACTCTTCTATCAAAATATATGCCATTGTCATGTTCTTGTATTATTAGTATGAAATCTGGTTATTAAGTGTTTGTGATTGCAAGTAATTATCATATCTAGTTTTTGGTGGTTTTAAAATCTACTTTAGTTGATGATGGTGCAAGGAGTGGAACCTGATAGGGGATCCACTCACTTAGAAAAATAAAAAGAAAACATCCTATATTCCCAAATGACACAGTTTTTTTGGGAGAAGGGGTAGTAATCCAATTTATTCAATTATGTATGTTCAAAACACAAAAATTTGGAAGTGAAATAAAATAACATGAATATTTTTAATTTACAAATTAGATAATTGATATCCCACTTGAGTTTACATCAAAGCTAATACTCATACAACTAGATAGAGGACAGTCTGAGCTACTTCACATCTATTGATCACATCCACTAAGCAAAGTCTTGGTCATCATGCCAATTCGTTCATGCCCTTCACCTAAGGGGTTGGAAGCATACCCCACAAAAGAAGACATGTGGAAATTCTCAACATAAAAATCTTAGTATGTGCAAAAATAGAGATTGAGAAATATTAGGGGAAAGGGACACCAATATACTTATGAAGGCTTCAAACAAAGAGGAGAGTACAACATCCAAGTGGATATCAAATAGATACAATTTAAGGTATACAAAAGATTTACTTTCCATTCAAAGAAATAAAGTATGACACAAAAGCACACACATAATATTAAGGGAACACAACTCTTCAAAAATAAGTACATGCAAGTGAGATAAACACATCACTAATGTAAATATAAAGTTAGTGGGGGTTAGAGCATGCAAACCAAAACCTAAAAGAAAATGGCATACTACCAAACACTCAAATATATATAACATGACATACAAAATGGGATGTGGGGCATATGATCCTCCATCCTAAAAGTATATCATTGTAGGAGGACTAAAACCTGAGTGCATGGCAGGGGAATAAAATCCAATGCAGAATAATATCACAAAGGGGGAATAAAACCCCAGGGGAACAAAATAAAAAACCATACCAATCATATAACTTTACTACTAGTGACTCAATACACATGAAATAATGTAGTTGCAAGTGAAAATTTAGTCATGAAAGAGTTTTCATCACTGAATTGAAACATATAAGATATCCACTAGAAAAAGTGGGCAAATAGGTTTCTATTTCACAAAAAGGAACAATCTAGTCCAAATCCAAAAATTAGGGTTACATCATGACATAGGATGAACAAGATACAACTTTAGAGTCCAACAAGCATATCCAATAGTTTAAGAATATCATAAGATCAATTTCAAAATACAGCCACTCATATGAGTCAACATCTAAGAAGAGAGAGAATCTTTATAGAGTAGTATGCTTTTGTAATGTCCCGGGATTTGGGGCCTCGGATAAAATTATCTTAAAATAAATGATTGGGCTACCCATATCACCAAAGTGAACCTCCTTTTCAGGGATCCCATCACTAAGAACTCTGTAATTAATCGTGCTCATCCCGGAGTACTACTAGGATGGGTGATCAGTCAAGAAGTTGATATCAGCTTGTGCGTGAGTGAGGACAAAGCATGCAGTTAAAGTTAGTGATGGTCTATGGGGCCAATCATCGTTCCTTAAACTCTATTAGATCCTTGGGAAGTGGGAATGGGTGTTCAAAATGGTATTAGAGCCATAACTCCACCAGTAGGTGGGGCCCAAATGCACATGTGGCATGCTAGTATTAAGCCCTACAGTACAAGCATATTGGAAAGGGATATACATGGTGATGTAGCCACCCTTGCGTTGGTAGTCATGATTGGCATTTGGGTGTCCATGGGCCATTCTAAGCCTACACTAAAATGGGGAAATACTATAAGACCATATAGTTTAACCTTGACAAGGACCTCAAGCATCTAAGTGGAGGAGATTATAAAGTCCTAAGATTTGAGGCCTCAAATAAAACGATCTTAAAAGATTTGAGGCCTCAAATAAAATGATCCTAAAACAAATGATTGGACTACTCATATAACCAAGGTGAACCTCCTTTTAAGGGAGCCCAACATAGTACTGAGATGGGTGACGAGTCAGGAAGTTGATCCCAACAAGTGCATGAGTGAGGACAAAGTGCACATTTAATGCTAGTGGTGGTCTGTGGGGCCAGTCATCATTCCTATAACTCTACTAAAGCATTGGGCAGTGGGCCTGTACGTTATAATCTTAAAGGACCAAGAGATATAAAACATATGTACTTTCCAAATATGGAATAGTAGAATGAGACATACACCAAGAGAGAGAGAGAAAATTAGATTAATTGCCCAATATGATTAAGAAGGGGATGCAACATATGGTGTAACATTATAGATTTCAATGAAAATAATTACAAGACTTTAAATAGATTCTATTAACTTAATAAAATTCAAATCTCAAAACCTAATGCAAATAGTCCCTAATAAGAAACCCTAATTTTTTAATTTGTAACATACTATGATCTTGGTATATAAATTGATCTATCGTTCCCTTAGATAAACCATTTATTATATTAGTAATAATTTTCCTTAAACTTAGATTAATTAGGAGTATTGGGATTTAAGAAAATAAGGTCACTAATACTCTATTAAATAATATTAGTGACTAAATTAATTAGTTAAGTCATCGATTAAAAGTTAATTATATAATTTCCTTTACTAATTATAATTGACACTCTAAAGTTACTCTAAGTCTAGTTGAAGATAGGGATTAAACAAATAAAAAATGATGTATTAAATTGAATAAGAAAGACACTAAATGCATTTATTTAATGTTTAACTTAAATGTAATAAAATAGAACATTAAACATACACTAATGGTAAAAGTAACATTAAAACTAGGTTCTACACATCTTGATTAGCCTACATAATAAATTTTAGGTCAATCAAATGTTACTTACCCTTCAGACTAATTGAATTGATTTTATAAGATTTTATTTATATTAATAGAATCAATATTCTATTTAAATCTAGGTCAAAAGGCTCAAAATGATCATTCATGCAACGCCTCCATGTGTGGCTCTCTCCCCATGTCATTCGTGATCACCTGACATCTGCAATGGCTGTTCCAACCATTCATCACCCCCTTCTTCTATTCTTCCTCTTCCTCTCCGCCCACCTCTCCTTCTTCTATCCCCCATCTTTCCTTTTCTCACAGTGGTGCCAAGAATCTTAACCGCCATCCATATGTTCACCTTGTGCTGACAATTCCAAGCACCATTCAGAACGAGCCATCATCACCAGGAAACAATTTATCCTCCTCTCCTCTTCCTTGCCCAAAACATAGGTCATCACCCTACATCTCTGCCACAAAAAGGATTGCCTCCAACCTTCTCTATCTAAGCACCACCAACCTTAGGTATCTTGGCCGGCTATAGCAACCGACTGTCAAGTCGTCTCCATCATCATGGCAACTGATACCATCTACAATATAGAACGAGTGCACATCATCTCCTACAACTACTAACATCGGCAACCACTTCGATGGCCACCAACTATTGTCGGACCTAGTTCCCCACCATGTTGGCAATAATGATTAACCCTTCTCCATTACATGGCTTCCAGATCCAAACCTGGTGCCGCCATCCTCACCTTACCAACAACATATCTATAGCACCATCATGATGCCTACGACACAAATAACATATCCAGAGAACCCTCAACACCAACACCCCTTGATAGTAAGGTGTCACTCTCTTGCCAACAACTTGTGCCTGCCACTAGTTCGACACCACCACCCAACACTCCCTCCATATGCGACACCCTGCTTGACCTACTTTATGAAAACACCGTCAATGCCACATGATGTGTCACCATCAGGCATCAACGCTGCCACCACAATGATGCCATTCGCCAACCCCTTGCAAAAACTACAATAGCAACGCTTCCTCCAGTATTACCTCGCCTCCTTCTTGCATCCACCCCTTTGAACCTCCTGATGCTATTACCTACAAAAATGCCTCAATCTAGACAACATGTAAACAATCTTCCCACGAGGAGCACCAACAACCTGACTTCCTTCTCCACCAATCTTCCTACAAATGCCAATCATCCATGCTACCCTTGCCCTGAGGGAGATCTACAACACAACAACGGCCATAAGATAGGCTACTTCAAAACCCCCTTGATGGAATTGCAAATCAACGACCTACTGTCTGCCTCCTATATGGTTGCAGTAGTGTCTACGATCATGCTTCGACCTACAACTTAACTTTCATAACTATTCCATCATGCATCATCTCTATGCACCAGTAGCCATGACAACAAGGGACTCTTGTAGGATTTTATTATGGCCAACACCCCCCCGACCAACAATCACTAGCATTTGTGATCTCACCACCAACTCAGTCTCCCATAATGTTGTAGGAAGTGGCCATTGTATATAAGATCATGTTCAACAGAAGGTCAACATATTGTATTCCCTTTCTTTGTCTATTGAGAAGTCGCTTTCTAAGGCACCTATATGCAAGTTAATTAAAATTAAGAGTACCTTGAAGGATAGAAAAGATGATAGTTTGACCTAGGGTATGTAAGTGTAAATACCTATAGTATGAGCATATGATTATCGATATTTAACGCATCTGTAATCACTCTAGTAATACTACACGATGTGTACATGAAACTAGGACCCACTACATATATGTAATTCTCAGACTAATCTTTCCTAGTTGGTATTTTCTTGAGTATTGATCTCACTTGTATAAGCACTAGAGTATATACATGTTAGGTTATCAAATGGAAATGTATAAGTCGATGTTCTTGCCTATTATATTATCTATTCGTAAATGATTATTGAATACCTATTTAATGGATATTTGGGTGAATTAAATCCAAATTATTTTATATAAGAGAGACTATAATCTAAATTAATGAGTCAATCTTGTTAATGATGCTTAATAGGTATATACATTAGTATATTACACACACATATATAGATATATGTTTATTTTTGTATATTATTATGCTTTTGAGTAAATTATTATGGTGGTATCTCTACTTATTTATATTATAATCTAGCAGATAAGGACACTTTATATGACTTAATATCAAAATCATCACAATATGAAAGGACACACCTTCACTAAAATATATTTCAAAAGAAACATCTTACATCAATGAATAATGTGGTATACTGATGTGTTTGTAAATACTTTTAGGTTGAGAAGGATGAACTATGAAACTACCCCTAGAGGTATGGTTACTCTTGAATATCAGGTATGTTCCATCCTCTATTTAATTTTGGGCATTAAACTGATGAATTATTCCTATAATGAGGCATTTTGTTAATTACCCTTTTTATTGGTCCATGCTAAAAATTTCCTATTCTCGGAGATTGACAAATATCTTGTTGCCTTAGGTCTATGATTCCACCTACATTATTGTTTGGATATGAAATTGTGATTGATGACTTAAACCATTTCTTGCCGCACTATTTATGCATGGTTGGTAATTTAGCTAGATATCTTTTGTATGGTGCATGAGCACAACCATTAGGGCATTTTCTGCCCAGGAACCATCTTTCCACCTCTTTTATATATATAGGGTGCGCCTTTCCACCCATTAGACCAAAGATCCAGTGGTGTCTTGGTCGTACATTAGCTATTTAGTCTAAATATATCAACATGTTATTATGTTTGTTTTATTGTGGTATTGTGATTAGTGGCAAGGTCTTTTACATCTCAATTGTTGAAATTTGAATTATAAATGCCTCATTCTCTTGGAATTGATCTCTTTTGAACTTACCTAAACTCATATGACCTCTCTTTATGGAACACCTCTTTTGCACTTAAACTCCTTATAAATGCCCAAAATATTTTATATTGCACATATACCAGTTTTTACTAACGCATACCCCTTTGTTTCCTATTTTCTAGGTGTTCCCAAAACTACCCAAGTTTAGATGCTCTGAAGGACTTGGACATATGAAGTTTGTTTGCATGATGTTGGCTTAAGGACAACTTGATATAGCCTTGTTACCCTCTGGATATGGGCTTATATGTATATAGATGTAACCTTTACATTTTATGTACCACCCTTAGGGTGAGAAAGTTATGTGCATGAGAACATTTTGTAACCTTGTAAATAGTTATGTTTTCTACTGCTTAAATATTTCATGGCTCATGTTTGTACCATTGAGTGGGCCCATTATTGGGTCTCACTCCTTACAAAAGTTCATAATGTGATGCTTCAACTAAACCCCAATGTGACTTGAAAGACCCAATTATAATGTTTCATACTAATTTCAAGGATATCTTTTTCTTTATGGAATATAATTGAAACCTAATTTCACAAAATGTATATCAATTTAGTCACTTAATGATAAAAAAGGGGTTAAAGTAAAATTGATCCTATTAATAATACTATTTTGACCTAACAAAATTTGTGTGAACTTGAGTCGGTAAGGTCTAGCTTTCCCTAAATCATTCTTGTTTATTCAAAAAGAGAGAATATTGATATTTGGGAATTTCAAATGAGGAAACTAATAAGCCTTTTGGACTCCTCTTGTTCCAAATAGGTAATACATGAGTTTTTATTAGGATTGAACTCTCTTATATGTTTGACTTTGAAATGGAGAATAACTATATAGTTTGTAAACCCAAACAATAATCATTTAGTTAATGTGTCACTAGCAACCTAAGTCCATTTCTTGTGATACAGACAAAGTGAGAGTCCATCTTGGACTCCCTGATATAGTGGAAGGTCTCGGGATGAGAGTCCTCTTCCTCACCCAACTTCCCTGGTTCCCTGGACTTTGCACAATCCATATATCTAGGCAACCCCTTCTTCCCCCTGATTCCCCTCTCTTTAAAAAAACCCCGACCACAATATCTTTAGGTCAACATCACCTCTCATAGTTGAACAATACCCAAACCCTTCTTTATTGGCCTACATTGAAGTATAGTTAGCTAAGACACACATCAACGACCTTGGTGTGAGTTTGAATCTGGTCCCTGGATCTTAATAGTTGATAGCTCTTGGGTGGACTCCATGAGGGGGTCAAGAAGCCTGATCCAAAGTCATCTTAGCCACAAACAAGTCATTCATAAACCCAATATACATATATTTTCTATCTTGAGTACCCACATCTAGTTCTCATGCATTGTGCTTTAGTTTCACATCCCAGATGTGTGAGCGGTATTAGTTTTTCTTCCTAGATTGATGGGATTTTCTTTGGTTGCACTATGATTTGGTTAGTTAGTGTTTTCTTCTTCAGACTTCTTCCTTCCATGACATGAGAAGGATCTTGCTCTTTGACAGTCACTGTCGATCCTGCACCGACCATGCCATGTCTACGAGGTTCACTCATGACTTTGGATGATCATTATGAGTATCTTTATGATCTTATTTTCTCATTTTGATTGAGATTCACATGTTGTTGTGTTGCCACTTGGTTTTGCTCACCATTGTCATGGAAATGTAGAAGTGGAGTGCTTCAATGCCTTCCTATTAGGCTTTCCCTAATCAGACGAGACAAGGGGTTTAGAGAAATCTTTTCCATCTATGACTCGGGGAAAATTAGGAGCATATTCACATCTTCTTCCCATGGTCTGGTTTGCGACGAATTATACTGACCGCCCTCACACAAGCGATGACCAAAGAAAAGGGGCTATGGTTTACTAATTTTCCCTCTGTCATGCCTAAAGATATGAAATGCTTCCAAGGACATACAGGTCCTTCTGCTGTGTTTGAGCTAGATTTTTAGAAAACAAGTTTAATGATTTATATCGTCCCTGATTTGGTTAAGAAGAAAATTATTTTCAAAAAAAACATAGTAATCAAAATAAACCTCTATTTAGGTCAAACCATATATATATATATATATATATATATATATATATATATACACATATATATAGTTTAATCTTTTGACATCTGGATGATGGACTTAGTTTCAAAGCCTAATTTGACTCCAATTCTCTTCGAGCATTAAAGAACAACAAAACCCTACAAATTAAGGTGAACATAATTATTAATGTGATTATTGAATGAACACGGTCATTACGGTTCAACCAACCCAAGGAAGTGATTAGGGTTTCATCAATCCAAGAAGAGAAACTAGGATCTTCTATAAGAGAAAGGTAAGTAAGAGAAAGGTAAGTGGTCCATGCACTTTAAACAAAGGTATTGTTTGATGATGCATATATATATATATATATATATAGAGAGAGAGAGAGAGAGAGAGAGTCAAATTAGTAGCATATTCACAACTTCTTCCCATGCACTTTATAAAATATTGCATCATGAAAAACTACTTGAGTGTATTCTGCTCCAAATACACTCGAGTGTATTCTAGCCCGACTCTCTCTCTCTCTCTCTCTCTCTCTCTCTCTATATATATATATATATATATATATATATAGAGAGAGAGAGAGAGAGAGAGAGAGAGATAGAGAGAGAGAGAGTCGGGCTAGAATACACTCGAGTGTATTCATAGCAGAATACACTCAAGTAGTTTTTCATGATGCAATATTTTTTTCAAAAATCTAATATGTTGATCTTCTTAATAATCTTGTGGATAACTCATATAAAAAATTGGAGCACATTTGGACATTTATAGGTCATGTTATAAAGATCGCAAAAATTATGCATTTCAAATTTGTTTCATGCGTCAATTTTGTTGCCCTCGGATGAGTGACTTACACTCATCCAAATGGGCTCAAAATTTGTATGTAGCCTAATTATAATATGACAATGAAGATCAATGGTTTACATATTACAAAAAATAGTCTTGATATGCAAACACACTTGAGTGTATCTGTGTGATCTGTATACTTGAGTGAATTCTAGCCTGACTCTCTCTCTCTCTCTCTCTCTCTATATATATATATATATATATATATATATATATATATATATATATATATATTATATATATATATACACACACACACACACAATTAAGTATATATTTGAAGGTAGAGGATAAGGGACTCCTTGATAAATTGTTGTCAAACTGTTGGGGGGTTTAAGGGTGCCCCCAATTAGTTTACAAAACTTTTAGTGAGAGACCAAACATACAATTTGTAAAAGTAGTATAGAAACATGGAATTTTCAAAGATATGGAAAACTTTGTGGTGCCTTAGCAGATAGTGAAGACAAGGTTGTTGATAGGGATATCTAATTGATTACTTCCAGTCTATTTAGATATATGGGCAATGGGAAGTAATAGGGAACTATGCTAGATAGGTAGGCAGTCGTGAAGCTAGGAGAAGAAATGGGTGGCAACTGCTTAATGCAGTCGGAGGCGAGCCCGTGTTGATGCTACTTCCGGTGATGACATGCCTACTTTGTTGGTGGTGGCATGACACTAATGATGGTAGTGATCACCTGCTGGTCTTGGCATCTACTGCGTTGTGGTTGGCAGTCATTGAGTTGTTGCTGCTAATGGTGGCAACAACAACGGTTGTTAGGCCGTTATTGTTGGCTAGAGATGTACGAACATTGGATGTAGAATCTATAGTTAGGGAGGATGCAGGGAAGCGATGACTACATAAATGGACTCAGGGGAGGCATATAAATATTGATGATGGCTGGGATGGAGAGAGTTGGCAAATAAGTTTGAAAAGATAAAATTTTATAAAATAAGAAGAAAGGATATGATGACCATGGAAACCAAAATGATGTTGACTCAAGGTCAATTAGGTCAATGTTGACTCACATCTAAATTGACTAAACCTATATTTTGATGATGACTAACCATTCCACATATTGGTGTCTAATGTCTCTACTTGAGTGATTTCAGATTAGGTATAGACACACTCTAAATGCCCTAACTTGCGCATATCAAATTGGAGAAAAGACAAGTCAAAGTCAATACAAGTGCACATTTTTGTAATATGATGTAAATCCATTAGAATCATGTTGTAAATCACTTGTAATGATTGTATGACTTGTAATTGAGCTTATAAAAAATCAAGAGCACTTAGATCGAATGTTTAAGCACTCAAAAGCCATTTTCCAAAATTCACATCAGGTTGTTCATCGGTCGAGTTCTGTGAGTTGCAAACTCGACCGATCCTGATTGGATCTTGAAAATGACTTTTGATCATTTGAGTTTACACTACACATAACTCGACCGATGGAATAACTGACCAATTCGATTTTTCATTGGTCACTCAAGTTTCCCCAGGACAAACTCGACTGATGGTCTTAATATCGGCTTTGTCTTTTACTCTATCAGTCGAGTTACCCTTATCGAAACTCGGCCGATTGCACTGTATGGAAAAGTGCAGAAAAGTGCTTCTAGCCGTTGTGGAGTTGCAAAAAGTGAAAATATATCAGTTGCAAGTCACAAAACGGCTAGTTTTCATTCTTAAGTGTTCCCAAAGGCTAAGAGGCATCCCCAGCTATAAATAGGACCCCTTGGGCTTCATTCCAAGGTTGAGAATTCAATGCAAAACTCTATGTGAGGTTCCTATTCTATAGTTGAGTGCTTCCTACAGCCTCCTCTCTCTCTCTAAGTTTAATCACTTGCTACATCCATTAGAGTGAGTAGGAGATTTGTAAGAGAGCTCGTCCTACATGTATATCTTGTGAGGCTCTCATTTCCACCACCTCCGCATCTCTCATTTCAATCATGAAGATGAAGGTTCTCTCTCTTGTCTAAGAGAGGTGAAGAAGAATAAGGGAATGCATCCCTTGATGAAGATCAAGGCTAAAGACTTGGAGCTAGAGTGGGTAAGCCCTTGGTGAAGGCATAAGACTCCTTGCTCAAGTGGGTAAGTCCTTGGTGGAAGCTTCTCCAAGTGAAGGTGAAGTCAAAGGCGGAAGATCCAAGAAGAGTGGGTAATCCCTACAAGGATGAATACTTGTGCAAGAGTAGGTAAGTCCTTAGAAGAAGGCGGAAGACTCCTTGCAAAGTGGGTAAGTCCTTGGTAAGGTTGAAGACTCTTTGTATTGGATAGGTAAGTCCTTTGGTGGTCATGTATTGTATCTCTTATAATGAATATAATGAAGATGCAAGGTTAAGAAATCCTAGAGGTTGACCTCTATAGGTAGTGGAATGACTCACTTCTACTTTGAAGTGTGGAACCACTCTAAAATAGCTTGTCAATTGGTATGTTCAATCTCTCTCTCCCTTGCTATGCATGTTTTAGTTGCACTCAAATTTCCTATTTAGCAACCTTATCTTGTGATATATCTTGAAGTTCTAATGAATTTTGTTTAAGTGCATTCATCTCTATTCACCCCCCCCTCTAGAGCATCTAATAACCCATCTAGGATCCAACAATTGGTATCAGAGCAGGCTTCTCCAAGCATACTTCAACAAGTAGGAGAAGATGGGTGACTACCAAGGAGGGAGATACTTGATCAGCCTACCAATCTTTGATGGGAGCAATTTCCTCTATTGGAGAAGAAGGCTTCAATTCTACATCCAAGGATCAAGTCTTGAGATGTGGCAAATGGTGAACAACCCATACATGCTACCAAAGACAAAGATTGAAGAATGGGATGAAGCTACCTTGAAGAAAGCAACCTTGAATGCTAGAGCCATGCACATCCTCTATGCCTCCATGACACCCACCAAGTTCAACCAGATTTCTTCATGTGAAATAGCCTATGAGGTATGGAGAAAGCTATGAATCACTTATGAGGGGACAAATCAAGTGAAGGAAAGCAAAGTCTACATGCTCAAAGGGTTGCTTGAGAACTTCAAGATGGGAAAGGAGGAGAGGATAGCCAACATGTACTCAAGGCTCAACACCATTGTGAATGGTCATGCAATTCTAGGTCATCCTATGTCTAGTGGAGAGATCAACTCAAAGATCCTTAAAACTCTTCCCAAGAGATGGGAACCCAAGGTGACTTCCATTGAAGAAGCAAGGTCTCTTAAGGATGTCCCTATTGAAGAGCTCATTGGAAATCTACAAGCACATGAAGCCACACTTAACAAGAGGGAGGAAGTAGAAAGACAAGAAGAGAAAGAACTCAAGAGAATGAAGAAGGCTGAAATGAAGGCTCAAATAAAGGCTATTGTTGGTCAAGCTTCTCCATCCTCTCAAGTTAAAGAAAATGCCATGTACTCCAAGGATAAACTCTATAAAGGAAATTACTCCTCCATTTGGTGCCTCAAGTGTGGAAAGAAGGGTCACTTCAAGATAGATTGTCTACAAGGCAAGAAGACCCATCATCACAAGAAAAGAGAAGATAAGTGCCACTCAAGCTCAGGTGACTCCTCTAACTCAAGCTCAAGTGAAGAATCAAGTGAAGAGTCAAGTGGTAGTTCAAGCTCTAGTGATGAAGGAGAATGCCATTTTTCTCTTATGGCATCAACAAGTAAGGACTCAAGTGAGGTAAATCTAAACTCTTTAGATAAAGAATCTTTGATTGCTATTATTCATGATACTTGTGCCTCTCTTAAATCTTCTAAAAGGAAAAGGAAAAAGCTTGCTAGAATTGTTGATAATTTGCATGTAGAATCAAATGATCTTGAAAATGCTAATTCTTGCTTGCTTGATGATAAAAACGCTTGTCTTAGCCAAGTAGACTCTCTTAAACTTGAAAATGCTAGTTTGCTTGATAAGATTAGATTTCTAGAAGCTCAACCTCTCATGCCTAGTTCTAATGAAGAGCACAATTTAACTCTTGATTCTCTCATGCATGATATTGATGTTCTTAAATCTGAAAAAAGGACAAAGATTTTGCTTTGCAAGGATTAGAATCTGAAAATGGTGTTTATCTTTCTAAGATTTCTTTGCTTGAAACAGAAAATGCCTCCTTGCTTGCTAAAATCAATGTGCATGAATCTTGTTCTAGTTCTACTAGTAGAGAGAATGATGTTGCTGCTCTTCATATTGATAGAGATTCTTATTTAACTAAAGCTATTTGCTTAGAAAATGATCTTCTACATGCTAGAGATAATATCAATCATTTGTCTTCTACTATTGCTTCTCTTAAGCATGATAATGACAGTTTGAGATCCTCTTTGCAAAGATTCTTAGTTGGTAAAAAGAGTCTTAATGACATCCTACACCATTCTACTAAACCAATTGGTAGACATGGTTTAGGATATGATAGTAGTCAAAGGAACAAGAAAGGTAAAGGACCTCCAATATTCTATGGAGAATCCTCTAGTTCTAAGACTATGGGCACATGCAACTATTGCAATGATTTTGGTCATTGTTATACTTATTTTCCTTTTAGGAAAGCACCCAAGAGCAATAGGACTTGGGTTGCTAAGCTAACCCCTCCGAACCCAAAAATATGATTGGGGACCATTTCATCTTTCTTCTTGTAGGTGCTTGCAAATGGATTGACTTAAGCTATTGAATTGCAAATTGACTTCTCAATCCATATGAAAGAAGAAAGGTGAGATGTGTAGAGGGTGACAACAAGTGGAAAAAGGAATGGTAAGAACAAAGGCAATGTTTTCTTGCTTATAACCATTACTAACTTGTTTTTGTCAAGTTAGTGTGCACTATGCATGTGATTTTTTAGTCAAAAGTGCTATTTTGTGTTTGTCTTCACACTCTTGCTCAAAAACTATTTCTAATGCTTTTATAGTACATTACTAACTTGCTTACACATGTTTGGATATGGTTTGTATATTTAGCATGCCTTTAAATATGTTTTTATGATATATATGTGCTTTTTGACATCAACTATGTTGGTCGAGTTTGCCCTGATAGAAACTCGATCGATAGGCACCATTGGGTGTTGCCAACAGTTGTCATCGGTCGAGTTGTCAATACACAGAACTCGACTGATAACACTGTGCACAGAATACACAGTTGGCTTATTGAATGATAATTTCCCTCTCAACTAGATTTTCTCAACCAATAGCTTTATTCTTTGGCACTCTCATTTGGTCCCTTTATATATGCATATTTCCATGTTCTAAATTGCCTATCTTGCTTACAACTCTATCTCTCTAATTGCTCTAAATTGGTATATCGATATCATGCAATTACTTACTTTGATTTGTTTTGTAGGTTTTGATGATGGTGTCTTTGGATCTCTTGGTTGTGTCTAAAATTGCTTCTATTGTACTCTAACTTGCTACATCTATCTAGGTGTATATCTTGTTTTGATACAACCTTAAGGTTCTTAGGGGTAATCATCTTATGGTAAGGATGCATATCTAGTGAGTTATATCCTTTCATGCTTCTAAAATTTCTTATCTCTTTGTTTGGATATATCTCTACATCTACTCATAGCTTGCTCTTTAACTTGTGCATCTTTCGCTATGATATAGATCCTACTAGTAGTCCTAACTTATGATAACATGTACTAGTAGTTCATATACATGTAGTTCTATCCTTGTTTATATTTGGCATCTTTACTCATCTATATGCTATGCTTATATCTTGTCTCATACATGCTCAAGCTTGTTCCTCGAATTTCATATCTACTATCTTGAGTTGCTTGCATAACATTGTGATGCAGGGTGCATAGATCTACATTATATGTAGAAATTAGAGTATTTTTGGATTTCATGCAGCCTTTGCTCCAGTTTCAGTTTTTGCTGCAAGAGTAATGTTTTTTTATGCAGAAACAACCTTCTGAGCCAGGCTCATTGCTACGCCATGAGCCCTGGTACTTTTTGGGCGAATTCTATCATCTTGAGGGTCAAAATTGCGATTTATTGTTTTTCTACAGCACCTTATCTTGCATTTTGGGTTGTTCAAGTATATGCTTTAACTTGATTTTCTTTCTATGCTTGGACATGCCCCTATTTATGCTCTTCTACTCTCCTTATATAAATTTTTGTTATATCCTTTCCTTTAACAAGTGGTATTTCTTATTTCTTCAAACCCCCACTTTTTGAATTGACAAAGGGGAAGAAAGGTATGTCTTCTTTTAAAAGAGTAAGAAGGCATGTCTTACATGAAGAAGAGAAGTATGTCCATGTAAAGGGGAGAAGGTAAATGGGAGAAGACATATATGTGTAGAACATATATGAGTAGAAGACATAGTATTCTATAAATGTTATGAAAGCTAACCATGCAGGAGAAATAACATCAATTGAGGGGGAGTATGAGAACTCCATGTGCATCAATTGAGGGCGGGCATATGAGCTCAATCCTATTGAAACCCCTAGGTTTCTCTGAAGGTATGATTTACTTAAAAGCTTTCAATACATTTATGGAATGGTTTGTTATCTTCAAAAAGGGGGAGAATGTTGACTCAAGGTCAATTAGGTCCATGTTGACTCACATCTAAATTGACTAAACATATTTTTTGATGATGACTAACCATTCCACATATTGGTGTCTAATGTCTCTACTTGAGTTATTTCTGATTAGGTATAGACACACTCCAAATGCCCTAACTTGCGCATATCAAATTGGAGAAAAGATAAGTCAAAGTCAATATAAGTGTACATTTTTGTAATATGATGTAAATCCATTAGAATCATATTGTAAATCACTTGTAATGATTGTATGACTTGTAATTGAGCTTAGAAAAAATCAGGAGCACTTAGATCGAATGTTTAAGCACTCAAAAGCCATTTCCTAAAATTCACATCAGGTTGTTCATCGGTCGAGTTCTGTGAGTTGCAAACTCGACCGATCCTAATTGGATCTTGAAAATGACTTTTGATCGGTCGAGTTTCCCCAGGAAAAACTCGACTGATGGTCTGAATATCGGCTTTGTCTTTTACTTTATCGGTCGAGTTACCCTTATCGAAACTCGATTGATTGCACTGTATGGAAAAGTGCAGAAAAGTGCTTCTAGCTGTTGTGGAGTTGCAACAAGTGAAAATATATCTGTTACAAGCCACAAAATGGCTAGTTTTCATTCTTAAGTGTTCCCAAAGGCTAAGAGGCATCCCCAACTATAAATAGGACCCCTTGAGCTTCATTCCAAGGTTGAGCATTCAATTAAAAACTCTATGTGAGGTTCCTATTCTATATTTGAGTGCTTCCTAGAACCTCCTCTCTCTATCTAAGCTTAATCACTTGCTACATCTATTAGAGTGAGTAGGAGATTTGTAAGAGAGCTCGTCCTACATGTATATCTTGTGAGGCTCTCACTTCCATCACCTCCCCATCTCTCATTTCAATCATGAAGATGAAGGTTCTCTCTCTTGGCTAAGAGAGGTGAAGAAGAACAAGGGAAGGCGTCCCTTGATGAAGATCAAGGCTAAATACTTGGAGCTAGAGTGGGTCAGCCCTTGGTGAAGGCATAAGACTCCTTGCTCAAGTAGGTAAGTCCTTGGTGGAAGCTTCTCCGAGTGAAGGTGAAGTCAAAGGTGGAAGATCCAAGAAGAGTGGGTAATCCCTGCAAGGTTGAAGACGTGTGCAAGAGTAGGTAAGTCCTTGGAAGAAGGTGGAAGACTCCTTGCAAAGTGGGTAAGTCCTTGGTAAGGTTGAAGACTCTTTGTATTGGATAGGTAAGACCTTTGGTGGTCATGTATTGTATCTCTTATAATGAATATAATGAAGATGCAAGGTTAAGAAATCCTAGAGGTTGACCTCTCTAGGTAGTGGAATGACTCACTTCTAGTTTGAAGTGTGGAACCACTCTAAAACAACTTGTCAATTTGTGTATGTACAATCTCTCTCTCCCTTGCTATGCATGTTTTAGTTGCACTCAAATTTCCTATTTAGCAACCTTATCTTGTGAGATATCTTGAAGGTCTAATGAATTTTGTTTAAGTGCATTCAGCTCTATTCACCCCGCTCTAGAGCATCTAATCACCCATCTAGGATCCAACAAATGATATTCAGCGGGTGGCTACACCAAGAACAGACGGCATCCGCCCACATGGAGATGCTCTCTATGTCTCTCCTTCAATTTAGGATCAATGTTTAGATATCCTATGGAAAATAAGATGAAAACTAGTAAGATGTTTTTTATTGATAGGAAACACGATCCTCTCCTATATATATGAAAGGAGGCAAGTATAAGGAAGCAGAACTTATCCTAGTGGGCCAAGATAATTATACCCATATAACATAATAAAACAAATAACAATAACTCTAACATGTGAAATTTGTTGAACTCTATGAGAGGAGAACAAATTCTCCCTTATTGTGTAGAACAAAGTGAGTAGATGGTCTATGGTGCAGTAGTCAAAATGCAATTCACATGATTCCCACCCCCTCTTTCATGAAAGAACCAAGCATATAAAAGTTGATTGTCACCTTGCTCCTAAAAAGTTACAAGACAAGTTACTTGAGTTTACTCTTGTTCAATCATAGGATTACCTTGTAAGATTTTTCCACAATCTCTAGATGGGTGTTGGTCAAGTTTGTATGTACAAAACTGGTGTTATGCTATATATGCACCAATTTGAGGGTGAGTGATAAAATAAGGTTTTTTTATATCTTTTGTATGCTAGACTTGTTCACAGTAACACACAAGATTCCCCTCTAGTCATAATGTTAAATATATCGTTGGTCTTATGAAAATATACAAACTTAGTATATAATTGGATATTTTCTCAATTGCTTTAAGTCCGTTAAAATTTGCATACGAATGTAGGCTCAACCTGGGCATTATGTTAAGTAAGAACTCTTGTGTTTAAATCACCTCAGAGACAAATTTTAGGAAGAAAAAAGATTCCTAACAAGCGTACCTACCAAAGACTAGCTAACAAAAATTCTAGAAAAAGGGCTTTGAGATTTGGATCTTTTGGATCTTACACTCTATACATTTAACCTGCTCTTGGACAGCGAATATACAAAAGATGTTGAATTGTTGGGTAAATGTACTTTTTCTTTTGTGTTCCAAACTTTGGTTTCTATAATATGCCAAAGTATTTATCCCAACTATGATTTATCCAAAGCACCTCATCTGGTATATTCAATTTAACTAAATAGAATGTCATTCAGCCTTAAGGGAAATTTTATCACAAACTAGTGAATTTTCTAAGAATTTAGTATGGTTTAGATATTGATGTCAGAACATAACTAGACATCACATAAGCGTAACAAAAAGGAATCATCATATTACAAAATAGGTTTATTGTTATTGAGTAAACAAGGTTACCAGCATTACAAGCATCCAAGTGGTCCATCATATATACACTGCTCTTAAATTTTCGGGATAAAATTTAGGGTTACACTAGTACATATACCACTTTTAACGTCGATTTTCAAGCAAAACCCAAGTGGGTGTCATTAAAGGTAGAATCATATAGCATCGGTTCTAGAATCGACGACATAGATACGGCCTCGATTTGCAACCAAAAAAATAAATGACACCATTAGGACCATAGGCGTCGGTTATGTATTAGAAAACTGACACCTATCACCATAGCACGAAAAAAATCTGGTATAGTCACTGGTTTTGTATTATGTAACCGATGCTTATCTTCATATTCGAACAAAAAAAATTGGCCCCAGGTTAGAGCATACATGTCGGTTTCCTATACTTAACCGACGTCGTTGACAGTGGGTGATGTTTTTTTAAAATAACCGACAACTATGTATTGGTTTTTTTTATTATCCATTTGCAAGTCTGCTGTCCGGCTGGTCTGTAGGATGCAAAACCTGCAGTTCAGTTTGAAACAGTAGTTTTACAACATCGTTTGATTTCAGCTAAACAACAGGCCACAAACCTGCAATAATACAAGATGATCAAGATTATATACATCAAGTGATTCACACATATGTAGAAATACAATTATTTTATTCACATGATTCACAAACATGTAGAATCCTGCAGTTCCATTCATTCAACCATTTTCACATTCACACACATGTAGAAACCTACAGTTCCATTCATTCAACCATTTTCACATTCACACACATGTACAAACCTATAGCTTCATTCATTAAACTATTTTCACATTTGCACACATGGAGAAGAACATTCATTCATTCATCTTTACATTCACACACGTGTATATAGATCAAATTTCAATAAGACAATTCAAAAAAGTCATTCACACATGTACATATAAGTTTGTCTTTCAAAGTTTATCAATGTCATCAAATACTTAAATAATTATGACATCAAAGTTTAGAAATGTCATTCTTTCTCATCATCACTACCACAATTATAATCAAAATTTGCCTCCCTTTCAAAGGCTTTTGCCCATTGTTCTCTTGTTCATCTAATTGTTCAATCATATAGGGATCACATACATCTAATAACTTTTCCCCTACAGTGAAGTCACTAGTTTTAAACACTTGCAAAGAGAGTGGCATATATATATATAATTAATAAGTTTTATTTTCATATTATCTAATGTGACTATACTATATATGATGATCAAGAATATATAATACCTATTGTATGTTTTTGATTTCTTCTGCAGCATATCTGGCAATTAGGTCCATATACTGCATCATGCAGTATGCACATGCCCAACCATTGTCTTGTTTAGCACACTATAAATTTATCATACAAAATGTTAATAAATAAAAATAAGTATAGTTCACATAAATAATATATGCATTGGAGTCAGGAAACTACTTTCACATTCTCCCAGACTAACGATTTCTTTTGCTTGCCCATGTCTCCTCCATCTTTTTTGAAATCTTTTAAAGCCCTACACATTAATGTAACATATTAAATTGCATTACTAAATAGTAATGTTATAATAGATGTTAACGGATATAAATATAAAAAAATTCTCATGTGAATAATGGCCTTTTCATTGTGTCCCAAACTGTCTAATTCCTTCCCCTCAGGGTCTAGATAATAAACAATCAATGTCTTGGGGACAATAACCAGTAACTCTCAATGCTTACCACTAGATATAACAAAGTTAAAATATATAACTCAAAATCCACAATAAAATATAATTTTCTTAAGTCCAAATATAAGCAAAGTAAACTTATTCAACATTGAATGGAGCTATTATCACACTCTTCTTTGCTTTACCAAAATATTTAAAAGCAATAGTAATATAAGGTAATGAATGAAGGGTCTTTATGTATATGACTGATCAAATATGGAATTAGAAATCCCACATGGGTAAATGAAAAATCTGTACAGACCATATGTAAGTGGTTGTAGAACATAAATTATGTATGCATTAATATATAAGAAAATAGATCCCCGTATATAAGACAAGGTATATAGATATATAAACAAGATCTCACCATATCCATAGTTCTACCATATATGTATTCAGCCAAGCATAAGTAACTCCAAAATATCTTGTATAAATACATTATTATCATATGCTTGGCCTGTAGCCTCTTCCTTAATAGAAACAATCATAGGACAATTTTCGGGATGCTCGCCTATCCATATTGCCATACCCCTGCATTGAGGACCTAACGAGTCGTATAGGTTCTTTGCAAGCCAACTAGGTGCTTCAGGAAGAGGTGGAGGTGGAGGAGGACGAGTTGTAGCGGGTTTCTTCCCTTTGTCATGTATATATAATTTCATATCAATTGTCATGTATATACATATATACTTTCTTAATTTTATGTAAATTTACCATACATGATCAGTATAAATGACATCTGTTTCGGGCCACAAGATCACTCCACCTTATGCTTCACCAAGTGTGTCAGCATTTGGGTGGTCATATGGCAATGGATGTTGCCTCCAAGTAGCAAACACAAGCCTCATGCTCACACGAACTGCACCATCGGGTACTAGAGTGCCATGAATCATGTGCCCTGGAAAGCGTGGGTAAGCCTCACCCTCTACAATGACAAATTCTTTCAATTTTAGATGGAATGGCTTCAACCCCTACAAATTTATGTAGAGTACGTTATATACATAAATAAATATATCATCTTGAAAAGACTAGCTACTATGTCACTAAAATACTTACATCGGATGTGCTAGGTGGTGGGTCTACATGATTACTCCCAACCACCTCTATAGGATCACTCCCAACCACCTCTATCATAGGGGAAGAGCGGCACACCACATGTACTGTCAGAGTGGCAGACTAAGATGCTTGCCACTTGCTCAATGCTTCCTGGACTCTCTTATCAACTATCTCATCTACCTATACATGGCCAAAATAAACTCTTTTTTATTCATGAATTCCCTTTCCAATAACATTCCAAAAAATTAATAGGTTGCCTCAACTTTTGAAGTTCCCCCTTTTTGGACATGTTTGTGTTGTGATGGCCCAAAGCACGCTCTTAGGACCACTCCAGCCCCTGCATCCCTAACACGTCCAGGATGCTCTGGGTTACCTAGAGCAACTGTCAATTCATCCCTTGTGCCCTCAGGGATGAACGAGCCTTTCTTCCTCTGCTCGTGAAGCTCCCACTAATCATCATCAATAGAAATTGGTAAGTCAACATACCCGCTAACCATCATCAATAGAAATTGGTAAGTCAACATAACAATCATCAATACTAATTGTTTTGAGAGTTGAATTTTACCTTTTTTGTAGCCACCTCAGCAGTTGCAGGGTTGGCTATATCTCCTTTTTTGTTTTGCCTCCTAGCTATCCACATATCATGACGATGCAGAGGTGTGGGAGTAATAGTAGAGGACTCACCAGTCTCAGTATTAGGAGCAATAGGCTACTGAATGGAAGACATCTGAGTTTTTGGCAAAGAGCTACATAGCCACCTGGACCCATCATGTGGTCATGCACATTCAGTGCACGCCTTGCTCTTTGAGCATAGCTCATAGCCTTGTTATTAATCACATTTAATTAGTTAGTAAAAATCAAGGTCAATCGTGAATAGGTGAATTCATAAGAATGTATATTAATTAAATTGGGAGTGATGCTTAATACCTTGAATTCATTAATATTTCTCCTAGCAACATAAGCATTCCACTCAGTCGGGTCCAGGTAGTTCCATTACTCAAGGGTTGTCTTCTTCCTCTTATCAACATCTCTTATGTATTGTCGATTGAGAGTTGTCCTATAGTTCCTTAGGACCCTCCCACATCATTGCATCACCTTTTTACGATGTAGGCTTTCATCCAGTTCAAATATACTCTGCAAATTTTTATATATTTAATAGAGTATTCTAAAAAATAGAATTGTAAATAACTTTAAAAATAGAATTGCAAATGATAATATCTCACACATAGTTCTTTCCATACTAAGTCTTTCTTCACTTTAGAAATTGTATGCTAAGATTCTACATTTACACTACAATGGTTGTTAGTAAGAACCCCAAGATATGAAACAAATGAACTGCAGCTGACCCAACTGGATTTCCTGCATGATCAAAATCCACAACCAATTTTGGTCCATTTCCCCTTTGTTGTATTAACTTGTTCATCATAGTGATGCCCTTGATTTTTTCAAAAAAATTTTGCTGCTCATCAAGTGCCACAAGGTTTTCAGGAGGTACATCATCAACCTAAAAATTGACAAAAAACACATATAGGGTATAACATATAAATGAACATATATATATCTAGATATAGGATATATTGTAAAACTTACATTGTGAGGCGGTGCCTCAGCCTCATGGTAATCATCATCATGATCATCATACTCATGGTCATCCATCTGAAAGTGTCATACAAAAAAAAGTAAACATTTAACATTTAACATAAAAAAACATTTAACATTTAAAAAATAAAAACATGCCTCTTATATTGAGAACTTTTATCAATCATAATTCCTTCAATGTGATCTCCAAGCACATATAAGTCATCGTTAGCTTTAATATTTGGTGTTGGCAACCCAACTGAGAATGGACTTGAGTCATCATACTTATCATAGTAGTCTTCTTCATCTATAGGATCTTCAATGAATTGTCTTTTGCCATGAAGAACAACCGACCATTTTTCATTTGCAGGATCATTAATATAAAATAATTATTTCACATGTGATGCCAATATGAATGGTTCACCCTTATTGCCAATCTTTTCAACAATTCACTAATGTGAAACCCAATTCATCCACTATAACTCCTTTGGTGTTATCAACCCAATTATACTTAAAGAGTGGAATTCTGAAATCTACATAGTCAAACTCCCATATGTCTTTAATGACACCGTAATATGACATTTTATCTTCATGTGGTCTCTTACCTTTCATACTAGAAAAAAAACAATGAAGACGCTTGAAGGGTGACCCCACTATTTTGGACAACACTCTTATCATCTTGACACTTTGTGTAATATGAGAACCCATTTATGTCAAATCCTTCATAAGACATAACATTCATTTTTGGTTCAAAGGTGAGGCATTTGATATTTTTAGCATTATTATTTTGTGTTTGAGATAGTTGATGTAAGACTTTATCTTCAAACCACTTAATAAATGTCTTGTTATGCTCTCTATCAAGCCACATTGAATTGGCTCGAGGATATTGTTTCTTGTTGAATTTGGTATGTTCCATGATATAAACACTCATTTCGTCGATGTTGTGTAAAATATACAAGTGAGCTTGTTCCAACAGCTCACGACTGATTACTTTCATCTGTGATCCTAAAATCACTTTGCCAGAATAATCCTTAATATTTTTGTCATTTATAGGATCGTCATTACCACTCAGAAAGTCATTGCAAAAATCCATAATCTCTCTCGTCATATAACCCCCAATAATACTCCCTTCAGGCTGATAATAGTTTCAAATATCACCTTTAAAAATGTTCATGTATCGTTCAAAAGGATACATCCAATGCAACAAAATTGGTCCCAACATTTTTACTTCCCTAGTCAAGTGGACAACAAGATGTACCATGATATCAAATAATGAAGGAGGAAAATACATCTCAAGCTTACATAGGGTAACAAACACTTATCTTTGCAACTTATCGAGATTCTTAGGAACAATAACTTTGTCGCATAGACTGTTGAAAAAGAAACAAAGTCTGGTGATTGCAAACCTTACATGCTTTGGTTGTATAGATCGAATGACCACGGGAAATATTTGTTGCATTAGAGTGTGACAATCATGAGATTTAAGACCTATCAGCTTCAGATCTTTCATTGATACCAATGTACGAATGTTGGAAGAGTAACCATGTGGTACCTTAAAATTAACCAAGCACTCACAAAAAAACTTTCTTCTCCTTTCTAGACAACGTGGAACAAGCAGGAGGTAAATATGTTCTCCGATCAATACTAACTATTTCTATTAATTTTGTCCTTATTCTCATTTCATGTAGGTCCATTCTAGATTTGATCCCATCTTTAGTCTTACCTGATATATTCAACAGAGTACCAATGACGCTATTGTAGACATTTTTTCTCAACATGCATGACATCGATACAATGCCTAACTACCAAAGAACTCCAATAAGGAAGATCCCAAAATATTGACTTCTTGAATAAATATTTTTCACTTTGTGTGGGCATGGTACATTGTGATCTATTACCAAATTCATTGACAAAGTCTTTTACTCTATCATAAACAACCTCTCCTGGTATAGGTTTAGGTGCACTCTGATCCTCATTCCATCCATTGAACGCTTTACGCAACCGTCGGTACAGATGGAATTTTGGAAGAAACCTTCGATGACCAAGATATACAGTCTTGCCGCCATGTTTTATTTGTATTGAATCAGTGTTCTCTTCACATATAGGATACGCTTTAGATCCTTTTACACTATATCCAGACAAACTCCCATATGCTAGAAAGTCATTAATAGTGCAAAACAACATAACATGCAAATAAAATGTTTCTCTACGTGAAGTATCATAGGTCATCACACCTTTACCCTAGAGTTTCTTTAAGTCATCAATTAGAGGTTCAAGATAAACGTTGATATCATTTCTAGATTATTTAGGGGTCGATATCAACAATGACAGCATAATGTACTTATTTTTCATACTACAACCAGGGAGGAAGATTGTGTATAACAAGCATAATAGGCCAAGTGCTATGTTGGCTGCTCAATGTCACGTATGGATTCATCCCATCGGTACAAAGCCCAAGTCTTAGATTCCTGACTTCTTCACCAAATTCAGGGTACAATAAATCAATCTTCTTCCACTGTGAGGAATCAGACACATGTTGTAGGATCCCATCATTATTTTTCTTAACCTCTGCATGCTACCTCAAATTCTTCGCATATATTGAATTGGAAAACAAGCATTGAAACTGTGGTATTATAGGTAGATATCACATCACCTTGGCAGGAGAACCAGTTTTGGACTTCCCCGAAGTCATCATTTTATACCTTGACACCCCACATTTTGGACAATCTTTCAAATTTGCATTATCCTTTTGAAATAATACAAAATCATTCGGGCATACATGTATCTTCTTAGCCTCCCTTCTCATTGGGCACAATAATTTCTTTAACTCATATGTTGAGATTGGAAGCTCATTTCCTTCAAGAAGAATTTCTTTCAACAAAGACAACAATGACGTGAAGCTTTTATCGCTCCATCTATTGTTAGCCTTCAGCTTAAGCAATCTCAACATAGCGCTAAGCTTCATAAACTTAATACAACATGTGTATAACAGTCTCTCAACTTCATGCACAATGTTCCTAAACATGGTAGGTGGATCGGTGTGCTCTACCCCACAACTATCCAACATCTCATCAACGATGTCTATTGGAATCGGTTCATTCACATCTATGTCATCGGAGGCAATTTCTTCTTCCACACAAGCACTTCTATCGACGTCTACTAATTTTAGGTTTGAAATCTCTCCATGCCAGTACCATTATGTATAGCCTTGTACAATCTCGTTGCACATGACATGACTTTTGATTTTGTCACCAGTGTTGACTTTCAAGTTGTTACCTCAATGCCTACATGGACAACAAAGCCTATCTCCAAGTTGTTTCCTATGATCCTCTACAAATCTAATAAACTGATCAAGACCAGAAATAAACTCTGGGGTACAGTGATTTGGAATGGACATCCATGATCTATTGACCGGCCTAAATCATGCGTCCAAAAAGGAGAGGATCTAGAGTAGTCGGAATCTTAAGATAGAAACCCGCCACTTAGACCACCGCAACTATTATATGGGGTCTGATGTATTAATTGGGGTCAAACCACAGGGACAAGGTTAGCAGGTGTTAAGCACACACAGTCTCACACTCATATACTTCAGATGACAGTTAAAAGGGTGTTCCCAAATGAATGATAGTACTCAAACCAAAGTAAAGAAATAAACCAAAGAAAAGAAGACCAAAGTGTAAGAAAATAAGATGGAAACAAGGATATGGAAGGGAAACTTGGATTGGGTTTCACCTGCTAAGACTTCTCACCAACATGCAAGCATCATCTCTCCCTTCTCATATACTCTATTAAGATTACAAGCAATCATAAAGGTGTCTATTCCCCTCTCTCTCAAGATGAGGATAGATCTAAGCCCAAGGACAACCTCTCTCTCAAGATGACTATCCAACAGCTACAAGGTAGAACATATGATCATAAGCTTTAGCATTACAATATTTTCATGCATTCATACTACTCCATAACACAAGATATTAATGATACTACTCTCTCGAGGTACCAACGATCAAACATCACAAGATGGTAGCTAAGTATACAAGGGAAGAGTTAAAACCGGTGCATAGAGATAATCTGGACAAGAGTATACATATATTCAAAAAGGAGAGACAATATACATGTTGGGAGAGCCTTAGTGGCTACTCCCAACCCAAGTTAAATGTTTAGCCACACATGTTTATGGGCATTATAACGACATTACAAAGTGATAGATACATCAAGTTCCATGAAGATATGAGGGAAGTACAATGAGATGATAGTGATAGATCTAGATAGAGAGAGAAGCACATGATACAACTCATTATTTCTTTAGATCCAGATCTAGGAGGGTGATGGCATGGACATTCTCCTTCTCTCGAAGAATCCTCAACTTCTGCCTTTAGAGATCTAAGACTGATTGGATGGATGGGAATGAGTTTGGAAAATGGCAGCACTTCGTGGTCCTTTCCGATCTGATCATTTGACAAGATGTGTGGGTGGCCTATTTATAGGTGCACTCCACTGACTTAACTCCTCAACCGTAGTCGAGGTTTGGTTTTGGTCGAGGATGACCTTGGTCATCCTCTCCTCGGTCATAGCCTGGTGAAGCCACATTCTCTATTGCGACCTGATTGCCGCACCCTTTGTCGAACCACGGTCTAAGGATCGGTCGCGGCTTCATGCCACAGGCGTGTGGACTGCGGGTGTGTGGGGAATGAGGCACCATAGGTGTAAGGGCTGTGGATGCGAGGGGTCGAGGCAATTCTAGGAGGCCTCAACCGTGATGGGGTGGCTCTAATGGTCGAATGGGACGCGATCGAGGTGTTGACTGCGACCTTGACTTGATGTGACCCCCTAAACAAGGGAAAAGTGTGTAAGTGAGATACTTGGCATAAAGTTCTAAAATAAGTGGGAAAATCTATAAAAGGTATGGTAGGGGAGGCATAAAATATATGTGAAAAGTGTATAAAATGAGGTTTTATCAACTCCCCCAAACTTAGAATCAAGCCTATCCTCAGGCTAAGTGTAGGCTCGAAAACATAGAGGGAAAGAGCAAATTTGTGTGACAAAATCTTTGCAAAACTTAACATTACTGAATTATCTCATTCTTACATCAAGACTGTTGTGGTATGTTTGCTCAACCCAAAAGTCTCACTGCTTCCCCTTCACAACTAGAGTTGTACAACTTCAACTTTTTGCCATTGCCTTTGATAGAAAAGGTCTCTCCTTATCAATGTATCACCCCTTCCTGTGTTAGGTTACCAGCCATACCACTACTACATCTCCTTGAGGGGTAGCTTTCACACTCTTTCTTTATTTTCTATTGGCCCTATGCTAATGTGTTTGGGTAAGCTTTAGGCTTTAAATATTTTCTTCCTCTCCTGAACTTTCTCACCCACTACTATCCTAGGGACAGTGTTGCCCTTTGGGCTTCTGATGTAGAGTCAGGTGGTTGTGTGAGTTTTGTTCAGGATTGGAGGTGGGTAAGCTTGTCTTCAAGCTTCCACTTATGGGCATGACATATCTGTATTCATGAGTGCAACAAAACACCAGCCGTGTGGAAACTTTTGGCATCTTTTGGACACAACTCTCATTGTAATTTTTTTCTTTTCTTTTCTTTTGGGCTTTTATATCTCCTCTCTGGCTTGGGTTAGTGGTATTTATGTGGTCTTCTTAGACGGCCAAGCCTCTTTTAGTCCCAAAGTGGGGATAGATAAACTCGAAAGAGGTAGCTGCTTCCTTCTCGACGGAGATGAGGATTTTTAGGTTAGAGCTGTCAGGTTAGGGTGGTTGGTCAGGAGTATGGCTTTGTGAAGTTCTCTAGCTTTCAAGGGTTTCATAAGCTTAAGGTTGTTACACATACAATGTCTTATTGCAAGAATGAGATAAGTATTGCTATGCTTCTCATTTTAGTTTTATATGCATTAGTCGCTCATATTTTTCTCTCTATAAGACGATAGAACTACAACTATTAGCAAGAAAATAGACAAATTTCTAAGGTAGATACACAAAACTGTGGCTTATAGCCAGATTTCTTTAAGATAAAAGCAAGAGAAGTTTGGCTAGGGCTAAAATATGCACAAGAATTTTTTTTTGAAAAAAATTGAAAAATTGAGTGGTGAATTGTACCTCTCTAGCATGTTTATGACTCCTCCCCCAAACTTATCCTTCACCCCAGCCCGGGGTGTAAAAATTTGAGTGAGACGTATAAACGAGCTTTCTTCATTCTGGTTTATCAGTGTTGGAGGCCCACTTGGACTTGAGTATCATGCTTGCATACACTCCTCACAGTGAATGATATTGTTCGTATTGCATCCCCTTCACTTTTGTATCTAGATTGGCTAGGGCCATCATCTAGGATAAGCAAAAGAAGCCACAACCATTTGACAGAGGCACCTGCTGAGGGCTCCTGTGGCAGAACTTCATCTTCTTGAAGTCTTTGTCTGATGTGTGCTTGTACCCTTTGTTGTGCCTTTTCAGCATCTCAACAATCGCTTCAGCGCATGTGGCAGCCTTTTCTTTGGTTGGTGTCTTTTCAGTAGTCATGTTTGTATTTTTGTTTACTGCAAAGGTTGCGTCTGAGCTATTGTATAACACTACAGTCCTTTTGATAACATTGACTACTAGCAAAGTCCAATGATTTTCGTGAAGGATAGGCAAAAAGATGTAGTCCGTGAGGGACGTTGCTAAGCGTTCTTTTTCATCTGATCTCTTATCTTTCAAAATGTCATCCGCCAGTAGGAAGTATGTCATATATGTGTTTGGCATGTTGTCACCTATCAGAGCTTGGTAGGCTGAAATCGCGATGACTGATAGGTACCTCCTATTTTCAGCGTATTGCAGAGGTCATCCTTCAGCACACAGATCATGTCCCGTTCGAATATAACTTCTGTCGGCGTATCATCTTCTTTCAAGAACTTCATTATCATGGTTAGGGACTCTACATATAGGCTTATGAAACTCCACCTATCGAAGTCTTTGAAAGTAGGTACTATCTCTCCAGTTGGCCTGTCCGGTTTCTCTTTAGGCATATCATCTTCTTCTACTTCACCTTCCTCTGGTTGCTCTGCTACAAGTTGTTCATCTTTATCTTTTACCAATGGAGGTTGTTCAGGTTCTATTTCTGGCATGCTTTATGTAGCTACTCCAATGTCACTTTTTCATCCTTATTTCCATATCGCTTCTCTAGCTGGTTTTGTCAGGTCAATCCACATGGTCTTGATTTGTTCCCTCCAGGTTACCTTTTTAGGTAGAGGGATCTCTTCATGAAGTCTTCATGGTATTTCATTCGGAGGCATTGCCAGGTCACTGAAGAAACGACGGTCATAGATAACCTCCATCGTGTACATACTGTGTAGCCCGTGCAGATCTTCCATGTACAAGTCTTCAAACGAGATGCCCTTATTGATGGCTTCCATCATTCATAGTACGATGAAGGGGCAATCCCATGTTCCAGCCTCTTCTTGCGGGACCTTCTTGCATATTGAGAATAGTTTCCATATTCCCTTAAATCTATCATCTGCTGATTGTATTACTCTCTACAGACGTAGTGACACTTTCATAATATCCCTAGCTTCCTTGTCTTTGTATATTAGAGCAGTTGAACACTATTGTCCTTCACTCATATAAATTGATGACGATCAGTGCACAATGCTTCACATTCCTTATGGGCAGGACCACAAACTTTGTTTCTATCTTGCTCATAGCCTATTTTAGCTCAGTCACATCAACAACTTTGTAGTCTTTATTGTATATGAGTCCTACAAGATGTGTGGTGTCATTAAATACTGGTTGCACCTTGTCTGGATGTAAGAACTCTTTAAGGAGGGTGGCACACATCACTTTGAACATCTTCTTATGTACACGTGCCCTTTTCATGAAGATTCCTCTGAAGTGTTCCCAGGTGAGACATTTGCCCTTGTTGTGGTATACAACGTCAGTTCCGGGCAGACTATCATCTAGGATATCTGCCAAGATATGGACATCTCTTCATGTTATTCTAGATAGTGCAGTCATGTCCATATCCGCCATTTTGTAAGGCAAAGGAGGACACACAGCTAATTCTACTTTTTTGACTGGTGTGCTCTACTTCTTGGCTGACTCATTTGTGAAGAAAGCAGTGAGCCCACCTTCCTCGTCGTTTGAGTTGCCATCTTGTGATGCCTTTAGGGGTGCTTCCCCGGTTGGATGTAGTACTTATGTATTCATTGGCGTCTGGGAGGTCACCTTATCTGCAACGCCCATGGAAGCCTCCATATCTATATTTTCTTTGACGTTGCTTTCCTCAGACGGCTCCCCTAGTTTTGCAGTGTTCAACAATGCTAATGTTGCCTCCATCTTTCCATTGTAATAATGGTCGTTCTATTCGTTGTGAACTGGGGATTGTAGGAAGCCACTGCACATTTCCATCCCAGACGTTAGGTCATCCAACAACTTATTTATATCTCTTATTTCTCTGGACGTGAGATCTTTTATGGCTTGCTCGCTGCTCCGATGACAACTGCCTGTGTGGGTTCTTCTAATGCATCTTTTCCTGTGGTCGGGGCAGTTTGGTCATCTTCTGGTTTCCCCTCCCCCTTATCAGATTTTGCTTTGTCCTCTTCGGGATTGCTGTTCAAATCGAGCTCCCTTGATAACGTAGTAGTTTTCTTTGTTTCGTTATCTTTGGGAGTGTTCGATGGTGGTGGTGTTTCCTTTGCTTGAGGTGCAGCTGCCGCAATAGTTTTTACATTGTCACTTTCTTCTTTTTACGTTGAACTTGCACCTGTCCCTCCCACATTGTCATCATCATCATTGGGGTTAGGAGGGATCGATGAAGCTTGTGATGTCGAAGTACATGCCACACGATTGCTCTTCTTCTTCCGCCGCTGGCTTTTGAGTTCTTTACATTCGACTTCCAGCTACTGGCAGTCTTCTTCCAGACGCTAGCGCTCCCTTTTGAGGTCGTTCATTGCCACCTTGTAGACACTTATTAAGTGGTCCTTGTCGGCTTGTCGAGCATCCCTCTCTCTCTCCTAAGGGCTACCATTTCCTCCGTGAGGGCCTTCAGTGCTCCCGTCATCGCGAAAGGGGTGTTTAGCACCCCTTGCATGAACTGGGGTAGTGCTTCAGTCCTCTTGTTCAATGATTGCACCAGCGTGGTTAGCGTACATAGGGTGGAGGTTATGTTTGAATTAAATTCAGATGTTTGATGCATGTGTTGCCACAATACATCAAACTTGTTACCCAGTATATCTCTGAAGGTTGGAGGGTGTTGTGGTTGTGACTCCACGTATATTGTGGTTGCTCTCGGTTCCTCCAGTTGTGGAGTTGGCAATGTCGGACTGGGAACCCTATGCTCCAGCTATCCCGGTATTTGAAGGATCACTGCTGGAATTGCCAACTCGAGTACATCTTCAGAGTCTTTATCTTACTGGATGGGTTCTTGTTCGCCTGTCGCCTGTTGTTCTGTTGTTGCCTCTGCGAGGCATGGACTTTTCCTCATCGTGTCATCCAGGTTTACCTGGACGTGTTGCTCTGGCATTTCTTCCAACACTTCCTTGCTCACTTTTTTTCCTGCAGGAACAGATGGTGAGGTTGCCTTCAAGGTTGTGGGCTTGTCTAACACTACCTTCTTATTCTTCCTTACTGCCAACTTTTTCTTTTCATTTGGCTTCTTCTTCTCTATCTCTGTAGATTTGTCTTTATTGCCCTTTTCCTCAGCTTTTGATGGCTTCTCTGCAATATTGCAGATGGCCCTTGAGTACATCTTGTCGATGTCTTCTTAGGTGGACCACAACTTATGGGTGTCATAATACACCAGTTCTAGGAGGGGGAGGAGTTTTTTGGAGCATCTTTGTTTATAATAGAGTTTGTCTCCCTTCTGCGCCAAGATTCCCGTGTTGACGAGGGACTTAATTTCGATCTTCATTTGTCCCTTTGTTACTTTGTACTTCATCAATACATCTACATTCATGAACTAGTGGGCTATCTTTGCGATCTGGCCTCCCATGCAGAAATCCTTGGTCTGTTTGGATTCCCCTCCCACGGTTGTTGATAGCCTTTCAATTAGGATTTTTCTAATGTATATTGGCTTCTAGTTCAGCATAGACCATATCATGAAGAGGTCTCCCTTGGTTACTCCCCCTGTCTCTGATCTCGTGTATATCGTGTTAGCAGTTATCTTCTGTATCATCTTGATGAAGCATGAGGTGATCAGGGTAGCCTTGGAGTTCTTGGAGTTATGTTCGTCTTCTCTTGTTAGTTCTTTCCGCATTTTGTGGTTGATGTATCTGACAGTTTCTTTTTCTCCAAGTGCGGTAGAGTAGGCTTGTGCTTCTTCTATTATTCGCGTGAAGATGGTGTTGAGCATAGACTTTGTAATTGTGTGAGACTTTCCTCCTAGTCTCACCTCTAGTTTGAAGTTTCTGCCCCATTTTTGTGCTCCTCTTCCTTCACTGGGACTTTCTCAAAGGAGGATAGAAATTCTACTGTTAGTTGCTTCACAAATGGGGTTTCTGAGGTGCATATGGCTTGTAGGTTTGCACCTTCCATTAATTGGATAACTCTATTGTAGACTCCCATTTTCTTGAAGTTGTCAACGTTGAGATATCTCGTAGGCATGAACACCTTGAATTGTAGCATCCAATCATAATTTGACCGGTGCACATCATCCCTTGGCATAAATACTGGCCCATTCTGATTTAGCATTGATCCCTCGGTCTCTTCTTCTTCTATGCGGACTATTTCTTTCTCATGTCCCTTTGTTTCCTTTGCAATAGTTATCTTCATCTTCTTGTTGCGCTTGACCTCCTTGGGTAGAGCCTTCCTTTTCCCCATGATCTTTAGTTCAGCCTCTATAGTTTGGTATTGTGAAGTTTTTGTTCGAGACATACCCTATGATTCCTATGACTCTTCTGGTGTCTAATGACCCAAAATGCGCTGATACTTCTCCATTGTTAGTTGTAGTTGCAATCTCCTTGTTGTTGGCAGACTTGTATCATTCTTTAAGGCTACTGCTATCTTGTCAATGATCTGTTCTATTTCCTTCAATGATGTCTCCCTTTTTAGCAATGAGTCGCCAGTTGATCCCGACATTCTGAAAAGTTTCAAATTATATCATCAGCATTGGGATATTAATCTTTAACCCACCTTCATTGATTATTTTATTTTATTATCATGTGTATGTTTAATTATGTTGCATTTTTTATTTCTCTCTTAACATCGCGACCGTGGTCTTTAAACAAAAGATGACCTCGACCACAGACCAAGCTGCGATCGAGGTATACTTGGTCATAAGTTCCATCACACCATGATTGAGGTGTAATGATCAAATAAGAGACCTAAGTTAGAAGGATCGTAGTCGAGAAGCAAACAAGGACAACTGTGACTGCAGTTGAAGGATTCAAGCCCTAGCTATCTCGACCAACAGTTAAATCTTGGTCTTATAAGCACGTTGAAAAACACCTCGACTCGAGGTCAAGAGAAGTAAAAATGAGAACGACCGTGGTCACGGTCAAAAGAACCTCAGCAGGGTCTCGACCGTGACCCGCAGTCAACGTACGACTGACATTTCATTTGATCAACATAGTGGCTCGCGGTCATCCAGTGATGTCACAGTCATGATGACGGAGGACAAGAGGTCTTGATCCATCGAAAATGGTGATAGAACTAGAGGTCTAAACCTCATTTGGTAAGGTGTGTGTTCAAAATGGGTCTTAAACCCTAGCTTGGGTTAGGCAGTGATTTTAGAAAACCAGCAATGGAACCAGGGCTGCGCCAGTTGCTGCGGCTGTTCTTGAATCAATCAAGGCTGCTAAAAATGTGGTGGTTAGATGAACAGGAGTATTGGTGATGGATAATCGAGAGAAAGCATGAATGAAAACCTCAGTAGAGAGAAAATCTCTGGGAATCATGGGAGAAGCGGGGATGCAGGGGCGGTGAGGGTACTCCTCATCAGTACGGACTTGCTTCTATTGCTAGTCGTCGTCTCCTGAGTACTCATTCATCAAGGATGGTTCAGGTGATAGATTCATTAGTTTGTGAAAATCTGAGATTAGGTCGAGAAGAATGACACTTTGGGAGTTCCAATATATATATATTTAGTACCACGACCCAAGGTTGGGGAACACCTCGACTGCGGTCGATCTCTTCCATGGTATTGACTGTGACCACGGCCTATCAAAACAAGGTGCTATCCCAAGGTAAAAGGAGATGCCTACCTTGATGAAGAAGGCTAATAGGGTTCCAAATTTCTCTATTTAGGATTTCATAAGCTCCTCCTTGGTGATTTTGACCAAAACTAGTAAGTATTATCCTCCTTTACTTCCCTATTTTCATGTTGTAAGTCTTCCTTCCACCTTCCTCCAGGTCAGAACCATGGCCTTCCATGGTGAAACCCCACCTAGAACCCATAAACACCCCATCTCCATGTTCTTTTGTTAGGATTTTTCACCTCTAAAATTGAGAAGGTGCTTCTTGCTCAAGATAGGAGCTTTGTTGGAGAAATCAGCCTCTCTAAGCTTGGGAACCTTACTTATTGGACTTGTCCACCTTCCCTAGAGGTTATTTGGAGGCCTAGGCTTGGGTCCATGACTGACATGGACTGTTTAGATTCTGAAGTTGAGGTATGATGTATCCCCTATTCTTCTATGTTGAGCAATTCACCTATGCTTATTCATTCTCTTTGTCCTATGGACATTAGCCTATACGCAATGCCTTTTCTTTTGAAAATTGTGGTTCATGTGAACTACCATATTTGATATTAATCATGTGATTATGGATATTCTTTTGAACTCTTATCTTATGCTTTATTTATGATGGAACTCTAAAAGATGACATGTGATGTCATTTGCCCACTTATGAGGTGGATGTATACGTTGGTCACTTATGTGGTGACCAGTTTATATATTCTGACTATACTTTCTACTTGCCTCTACATTTAACATGCTATGTGATTCAGTAGCACTAGAGTAGTGTAATTGCATTGGTTTTTATGGCAGATGTGTTATTTCCTGGCGAGCAGATGTGATATTTCCAACTCTTTTGGGATGGAAAAGAACCTCATACCTAGGGAAAGATGTGTGATTCTTGGCCCATGTTTTATATATTTGGGAGATTGGCAGTATTCCTTTCTCTATCAAGTTTCAAGTTTATGAGACTTAGCCGCCTTTGTGTTTCTATTGTTCTAGGGTTATCTTTATCTCACATGCATGTAGGTTGATGATATGGAGTGTGTGCCCTAATTCTTTACATGTGCTAGTGTGGCATTATCTTTATGTTTTATTAATGGCAAGTATTCTTTTGTTACCATATGATTTCAATTCCTTTTCTCTTGATACCCATTTGGGTGGTCCTTTTCTCTTTCTATGGGAAGCCTTTTATATTGTTTGCCCTTTATTCCATATATAGCTTAATTTTCCTATTTAGTATGCACATACCAGCCTTTGTTGATGCCATCTATTTTCTCTTCTTGTTGGGGTATGCTTCCAACCCTAGATGAATGACTTGGATGATAAGGCATGAAGTTTTGGACAAGCTTAAGGAGTTAAAGCTTGGAGACAAAGTTGTTATGGTTTAGATTTCCTTCTACTTAGATCCTTATGATGTATCATACATGTAAACCCTTATGGGATATTATGATGTACTTTTGTAACCTTGTGATAAATTGAATATAGTCAACATTTTTATTCCGCTGTTATACTTTGGTTGTTTTGAATAGCATTTATTGAAGTTTAAAAATTTTCCAACTGTTCCAGCATACCTTTGAGTGTGTTTGGAATGGATGTTTTAATCTTCAAATTTTTAGTAAGGGGTGATCCCGCCTCCTTACAGCATGGTATCAGAGCCCATGGTAGTCAGAATCTGACTATTTCAATTTTGTCTCCCTAGTTAGAATAATTGCCTTACTTTTAAGTGACATGCTTGCCCTAGAGTTGATCAATAGATAATGAAGGGTTGATTTAGGATCCTATAGTTTTACATTAGAATAATTAGGGGTGTAAATGGTGTGGGTACGGTGCGGGTCTGGCCATACCCATACTCATACCCATCTAATTTAGCGGGTCCGGTTCCGGTTCTAGACCCGCATAATACAAAACATGGACCCGCATCATACTTGTACCCGTAATAATAGCGGGTATGCGGGTAAGCGGTTCTATAAAACATCATATTGTTTATGTAAGAGAAATGACTATTTTATATATACTTAACGCAACAAGATATTGTTATCATATAGTATATTAACATGTAATAGTTATATTAGACAATGCTATATTCTTTACAATAAAATTAATTGAGTAATTGTTTACATATTTGTAGTCATGATCATAATATTTAATTTATGTAGAAAGTAATGTAGATTAGTAGACATTTTGATTTTAAGTTTACATATGATGTTCGTTATTGTAACTAAAATAGTTAATTCGTAGTTATATGACTAGTCTCAACCTTAGAGTAGGATATAATCTCAATGATTATATTAATTAGACTAGTAAAGTATGATATATATAACATATTATTTTAGTAGTTACTTATGTATAGCGGGCACACGGGTCTAGCGAGTTTGGGTCCAAGCATACCCATTATTGGACCCGCTTATATGCGGGTCCAAGGGTATACGGGTCCAAGGGTATGCGGGTATAAAAAATTAGACCCGTGATGGGTTTTTTAAGGGTCCGGATTTGCGGGTCTGCGGGTCTACCCGTACCCATTTACAGCCCTAAGAATAATGATGAATAGATCCCTAAAATACTTACAACTAAAAGATGCATAAGTAACCATAGTAACTTGAGGTTGTTTAGATTGGCCTTTAGGAAGCTACTAGGACATGACGTTGAAAGCAAAGGTGTCTAGAAAGGATCAAGGTTCGGGGCTGGTAAGATTTTCCTCCGCACCACTATCTTGGTTTACAAGGACTCCTGAATCCATATGATATCGGCCTGGCCTGAGCTGATATGAATTATTCACAATAGCATGCTTTTAGGCAATAGTAGCCTTAGACATCTAAATGATTTATCTTTAGGGACCCTAATATGTTGAAATAGTATCCCACATGTAAAGACTTGTTTGAGGATGAACAAGAGAAAGTTAACCCATAGTTCATAGTTGGTCTTTACAAGTTATGTTTTTTTTCATGATGCTTATGTAGTTGGATGTAAGGAAGTGTAGTTGAACCTTTTGTACCTAAAAGAATAGTTTTAACCTAATAAAATGAATCCTTTAAGGGATGGTGAATAAGTTTTTTTCCCATATGTGGATGTTTTGATTTCGAGGATGAAATCCCTTTAAGGGGTGGTGTGTTGTAACATACTAGATCTCAGACCCTACCCTGGAAGTTGACATTTTGGACTTAGCCAAACAAGTTTGAAGGTTAGACCTAAATATATGTTTAATATAACCCCAATGAGCTAATGCATGTATATATCACCTTAATGTAACCTAATGTTTTAACATTAATCTTAGGTTTATAATGGATACATAAAATATGCCACATAACTCATTTTTGTGGTAATATGAAGATAAGAAACTTAATTGGATGAATAATTTAGATAATGAGCCGTTAATGGGCCATATGACATATCTCATAAAAATAAGTCTCAAAAGTGGAAACAAACTTCAAATTCAAAATCTACATATCAAAATTAGCCTACATGTCAAATTTCATCTAATTTGGACAACCTTGAAATATTAAGATAAGTTTAGGAGAGAGGAAATGAGTAAAAGGCATAAGTAATATTTAATGCGATTACATAACTTCAAAATATGGAAATAATGTCAAATTCATACTCAACACATCAAAGATAACTTTTGTATGAAGTTTGGTCCAATTTGGATGTTGTTTGTGCAAGTTATGCAATTGTAGGTACATTCTGGACTTTTCTACAATTTACCCAATTTGGAGGTTTTCTTTGCAAATTGTCACATGCATTATAATCCTTATATATTCCCTTACCATTCTCAAGTTTTTGAACCATAGGGCACCTGGTTGCACCTTGGTTCGAAGGTGTTTCTTACCAAGGGTATTTTAGGGATTACCCTCTTTACAAATGAGCATATCTTTAAAAGCTATCAACCAATGAGGTTATTTCTTTGATTGGAGGTCGGTTGGGATGGCCTATAAGTGTCCATAAACCAACATTTGATATTCAAGAAGCCTCTATGAGCTGTCCTTTTGCATGGCAATGAAATCTCTAGGCTAAGGACACATGGAAAGCTCCATAGACACCTCATGGTTGACTTCTTCCTTATCCATAATGGTTTGCATGTCCATAGGCACCCTTAGCATTGGACACATGGAAAGCAACTTGACACATCGTTCTTGATTTCTTCCTTATCCATAAAGGCTTGCATTTCCATGGACACCCTTATACATGACACATGGAAAGTCTCATAGACACCTCATACTTGAGCTTTTTCTTTATATAGCCATATCTACCCCTTCCCAACTCCCAATTTGAAAACTCTTTCTTTCCTTTATTCCTTCTAGATTACAGCATCATTCCTACTCTATTTTACCATAAATTTGTTGTCCCAAGGTAAAAGGAGGTTGCCTAGCTTGGTGAAGAAGGCTCCTAGGGTTCCAAATTTCTCTATTTAGGATTTCATAACCTCCTCCTTGGTCATTTTGACCAAAACTAGTAAGTATTATCCTCCTTTCCTTCCCTATTTTCATGTTGTTAGTCTTCCTTCCACCTTCCTCTAGGTCAGAACCATGGCCTTCCATGGTGAAACCCCACCTAGAACCCATAAACACCCCATCCCCATGTTCTTTTGTTAGGATTTTTCACCTCTAAAGTGAAGAAGGTGTTTCTTGCTCGAGATAGGAGCTTTGTTGGAGAAACCAGCCTCTCTAAGCTTGGAAACCTTACTTATTGGACTTGTCCACCTTCCCTAGAGGTTCTTTGGAGGCCTAGGCTTGGATCCATGACTGACTTGGACTATTTAGATTCTGAAGTTGAGGTATGATGTATCCCTATTCTTCTATGTTGAGCAATTCACATATGCTTATTCATTCTCTTTGTCCTATGGACATTAGCCTATACACAATGTCTTTTCTTTTGAAAATTGTGGTTCATGTGAACTACCATATTTGATATTGATCATGTGATTATGGATATTCTTTTGAACTCTTATCTTAAGTTTTGTTCATTATGGAACTCTAAAAGATGGCATGTGATGTCTTTTGCCCACTTATGAGGTGGATGTATATGTTGGTCACTTATGTGGTGACCAGTTTATATATTCCGACTATACTTTCTACTTGCCTCTACATTTAACATGCTATGTGATTCAATAGCACTAGAGTAGTTTATGGCAAATGTGTTATTTCCTGGCAAGCAGATGTGATATTTCTAGCTCTTTTAGGATGGAAAAGAACCTCATACCCAAGGCAAGATGTGTGATTCTTGGCCCATATTTTATATATTTGGGAGATTGGCAGTATTCCTTTCTCTATCAAGTTTCAAGTTTATGAGACTTGGCCTCCTTTGTGTTTCTATTATTCTAGGGCTATCTTTATCTCACATGCATGCAGGTTGATGATATGGGGTGTGTGCCCTAATTCTTTACATGTGCTAGTGTGGCATAATCTTTATGTTTTATTAATGGCAAGTATTCTTTTGTTATCATATGATTTCAATTCCTTTTCTCTTGATACCCATTTGGGTGGTCCTTTTCTCTTTCTATGGGAAACCTTTTATATTTGTTGTCCTTTATTCCATATATAGCTCAATTTTCCTATTTAGTATGCACATACCAGCCTTTGTTGATGTCATCTATTTTCCCTTCTTGTTGTGGTATGCTTCCAACCCTAGGTGAAGGACTTGGATGATAAGGCATGAAGTTTTGGACTAGCTTAAGGAGTTAAAGGTTGGAGACAAAGTTGTTATGGTTTATATTTCCCTCTACTTAGATCCTTATGATGTATCATACATGTAAACCCTTATGGGATATTATGATGTACTTTTGTAACCTTGTGATAAATTGAATATAGTCAACATTTTTATTCCGCTGCTATACTTTGGTTGTTTTGAATACCATTTATTGAAGTTTAAAATTTTTCCACCTGTTCCAGCATACCTTTGAGTGTGTTTGGCATGGATGTTTTATTCTTCAAATTTTTAGTAAGGGGGTGATCTCGCCTCCTTACAGCATGGTATCAGAGCCCATGGTAGTCGGAATCTGACTATTTCAATTTTGTCTCCCAAGTTAGAATAATTGCCTTACTTTTAAGTGACATGTTTGCCCTAGAGTTGATCAATAGATTGTGAAGGGTTGATTTAGGATCCTATAGTTTCACATTAGAATAATGATGAATAGAACCCTAAAATACTTACAACTAAAAGATGCATAAGTAACCATAGTAACTTGAGGTTTTTTAGATTGGCCTTTAGGAAGCTACTAGGACATGTCGTTGAAAGCAAAGGTGTCTAGAAAGGATCAAGGTTTGGGGGCTGACAAAATTTTCTTCCGCACCACTAGCTTGGTTTACAAGGACTCCCGAATCCATATGATACTGGCCTGGCCTGAGCTGATATGAATTGTTCACAATAGCATGCTTTTAGGCAATAGTAGCCTTAGACATCTATATGATTTATCTTTCGGGACCCTAATATGTTGAAATAGTCTCCCACGTGTAAAGACTTGTTTGAGGATGGATAAGAGAAAGTTAACCCATAGTTCATAGTTGGTCTTTACAAGTTATGTTTTTTTTGCATGATGCTTATGTAGTTGGATGTAAGGAAGTGTAGTTAAACCGTTTGTACCTAAAAGAATAGTTTTGACTTAATAAGATGAATCCTTTAAGGGATGGTGAATAAGTTGTTTTCTCATATGTGGATGTTTTGATTTTGAGGATGAAATCCCTTTAAGGGGTGGTGTGTTGTAACATACTAGATCTCAGACCCTACCCTAGAAGTTGACATTTTGGACTTAGCCAAACAAGGTTGAAGGTTAGACCTAAATAGATGTTTAATATAACCCCAATGAGATAATGCATGTATATATCACCTTAATGTAACCTAATGTTCTAACATTAATCTTAGGTTTATAATGGATACATAAAATATGCCACATAACTCATTTTGGTGGTAATATGAAGATAAGAAACTTAATTGGATGAAAATTTAGATAATGGGCCGTTAATGGGCCATATGACATATCTCATAAAAATTAGTCTCAAAAGTGGAAACAAATTTCAAATTCAAAATCTACATATCAAAATTAGCCTACATGTCAAATTTCATCTAATTTGGACCACCTTGAAATATTAGGATAAGTTTAGGAGAGAGAAAATGAGTAAAAGGCATAAGTAATAATTAATGTGATTGCATAACTTCAAAATATGGAAATAATGGCAAATTCATACTCAACACGTCAAAGATAACTTGTGGATGAAGTTTGGTCCAATTTGGATGTTGTTTGTGCAAGTTATGCAATTTTAGGTACATTCTAGACTTTTTTGCAATTTACCCAATTAGGAGGTTTTCTTTGCAAATTGTCACATGCATTATAATCCTTATATACTCCCTTACCATTCTCGAGTTTTTGAACCATAGGGCACCTGGTTGCACCTTGGTTTGAAGGTGTTTCTCACCAACGGTATTTTAGGGATTACCCTCTTTACAAATGAGCATATCTTTAAAAGCTATCAATCAATGAGGTTATTTCTTTGATTGGAGGTCGGTTGGGATGGCCTATAAGTGTCCATAAACTGACATTTTATATTCAAGAAGCCTCTATGAGATGTGCTTTTGCATGGCCATGAAATCCCTAGGCTAAGGACACATAGAAAGCTCCATGGACACCTCATGCTTGACTTCTTCCGTATCCATAAAGGTTTGCATGTCCAAAGGCACCCTTAGCATTGGACACATGGAAAGTCACTTTACACCTCGTGCTTGACTTCTTCCTTATCCATAAAGGCTTGAATGTCCATGGACACCCTTATACATGACACATGGAAAGTCGCATAGACACCTCATACTTGACCTCTTTCTTTATATAGCCATATCTACCCCTTCCCAACTCCCAATTTTAAAACTCTTGCTTTCCTTTATTCCTTCTATATTAGACCATCATTCCTACTCTATTTTTCCATGAAGGTGTTTTCTCAATGTAAAAGGAGGTGCCTATCTTGGTGAAGAAAGCTCCTAGGGTTCAAAATTTCTCTATTTAGGATTTCATAAGCTCCTCCTTGGTCATTTTGACCAAAACTAGTAAGTATTATTCTCCATTCCTTCCCTATTTTCATGTTGTTAGTATTCCTTCCACCTTCCTCTAGGACAGAACCATGGCCTTCCATGGTGAAACCCCACCAAAAACCCATAAACACCCCATCTTCACTTTCTTTTGTTAGGATTTTTCACCTCTAAAGTGGAGAAGGTGTTTCTTGCTCGAGATAGGAGCTTTGTTGGAGAAGCCACCCTCTCTAAGCTTGGGAACCTTACTTATTGGACTTTTCCACCTTCCCTAGAGTTTCTTTGGAGTCCTAGGCTTGGATCCATGACTGACTTGGACTGTTTCGATTCTGAAGTTGAGGTATGATGTATCCCCTATTCTTCTATGTTGAGCAATTCACCTATGCTTATTCATTTCTTTGTCCTATGGACAATAGCCTATACATAATTTCTTTTCTTTTGAAAATCATGGTTCATGTGAACTACTATATTTGATATTGATCATGTGATTATGGATATTCTTTTGAACTCTTATCTTATGCTTTGTTCATGATGGAACTCTAAAAGAAGGCATGTGATCTCTTTTGCCCACTTATGAGGTGGATGTATATGTTGATCACTTATATGGTGACCAGTTTATATTTTTTACTATACTTTCTACTTGCCTCTACATTTAACATGCTATGTGATTCAGTAGCACTAGAGTAGTGTAATTGCATTGGTTTTTATGGCAGATGTGTTATTTCCTGGCGAGCAGATGTAATATTTCCAGCTCTTTTGGGATGGAAAAGAACCTCATACCCAGGGCAAGATGTGTGATTCTTGGCCCATGTTTTATATATTTGGGATATTGGCAGTATTCCTTTCTCTATCAAGTTTCAAGTTTATGAGACTTCGCCGCCTTTGTGTTTTTATTGTTCTAGGGCTATCTTTATCTCACATGCATGTAGGTTGATGATATGGGGTGTGTGCCCTAATTCTTTACATGTGCTAGTGTGTCATAATCTTTATGTTTTATTAATGAGAAGTATTCTTTTATTATCATATGATTTCAATTCCTTTTCTCTTGATACCCATTTGGGTGGTCCTTTTCTCTTTCTATGGGAAGCCTTTTATATTTGTTGTCCTTTATTCCATATATAGCTCAATTTTCCTATTTAGTATGCACATACCAGCCTTTGTTGATGTCATCTATTTTCTCTTCTTGTTGGGATATGCTTCCAACCCTAGGTGAAGGACTTGCATGATAAGGCATGAAGTTTTGGATTAGCTTAAGGAGTTAAAGCTTGGAGACAAAGTTGTTATGGTTTACATTTCCCTCTACTTAGATCCTTATGATGTATCATACATGTAAACCCTTATGGGATATTATGATGTACTTTTGTAACCTTGTGATAAATTGAATATAGTCAACATTTTTATTTCGCTGCTATAATTTGGTTGTTTTGAATACCATTTATTTAAGTTTAAAAATTTTCCACCTGTTCCAGCATACCTTTGAGTGTGTTTGGAATGGATGTTTTATTATTCAAAATTTTAGTAAGGGGGTGATCCCACCTCCTTACAGCATGGTATCAGAGCCCATGGTAGTCGAAATCTGACTATTTCAATTTTGTCTCCCTAGTTAGAATAATTGCCTTACTTTTAAGTGACATGTTTGCCCTAGAGTTGATCAATAGATGATGTAGGGTTGATTTAGGATCCTATAGTTTCACATTAGAATAATGATGAACAGATCCCTAAAATACTTACAACTAAAAGATGCATAAGTAACCATAGTAACTTGAGGTTGTTTAGATTGGACTTTAGGAAGCTACTAGGACATGAAGTTGAAAGCAAAGGTGTCTAGAAAGGATCAAGGTTTAGGGGTTGGCAAGATTTTCCTCCGCACCACTAGCTTGGTTTACAAGGACTCCTGAATCCATATGATATCGGCCTGGCCTGAGCTGATATGAATTGTTCACAATAGCATGCTTTTAGGCAATAGTAGCCTTAGACATCTATATGATTTATCTTAAGGGACCCTAATATGTTGAAATAGGCTCCCACGTGTAAAGACTTGTTTGAGGATGGACAAGAGAAACTTAACCCATAGTTCATAGTTGGTCTTTACAAGTTATGTTTTTTTTACATGATGCTTATGTAGTTGAATGTAAGGAAGTGTAGTTGAACCTTTTGTACCTAAAAGAATAGCTTTGACTTAATAAGATGAATCCTTTAAGGGATGGTGAATAAGTTGTTTTCTTATATGTGGATGTTTTGATTTTGAGGATGAAATCTCTTTAAGGGGTGGTGTGTTGTAACATACTAGATCTCAGACCGTACCCTGGAATTCGACATTTTGGACTTAGCCAAACAAGGTTGAAGGTTAGACCTAAATAGATGTTTAATATAACCCCAATGAGCTAATGCATGTATATGTAAGGACCCTGACCTCCGTTTTGGGTTTACCCTGTTTGCTTTGCCTAAACCTTGTGTTTAGATGCTTTCTAATCACCTCAAATGGTGATTAGGGTTTGTTTGTGCTTTGTTGAGAGTTGGAGGTGCAACTTGCAAATAACCCAAGTTTTAGGGTTGATGTGCAAGTTTGACACCTTGAGAGATGTTTCTCTCTCTCATTTCATCCTCTAGGGTTTATAGGATGGCTTGGGCTCGTTGTTTGAGTAGCTTTGGGCTTTGTTTTGCCTTGTTGAGCCTTGTTTGGGCTTTGCCTAGCTTTGTTGGGTCTTGTATCGGGCAAGGGTGAGCTTGGTGCCTTGTGTCGGCCATGGTGTATCGGCCAGGTGGTTGTGTCAGGCAAGTGGTGTGTCGCCCATGAGGTGTATCAGCCAAGTGACCTTCCTTGACCTAGCATCGTTTGTGTCACCCCCCTTATGGACACTTGGTGCTTGTTGCTTACATGTGGCAAAACATTTGCATATGTGGTGGTGGGCGAGATAGTAGGAGGCTTTGCCCCATGGACAAGTGTCCCTAGGTTGGACGACACCTTGACTTAGTCTCCCCTTCACCCTCTTCTATATATGTCTCTCCTTTCTCTTGCTTGGGATCCCTTTAGTTCCTTAGTTTCCTTCCTTCTACCTTGGTGGACGATACCTCTCCTTGGTAGAGCTTGGTGGCCGATCTCCTTGGTGGAGTCTTCTTCTTCCTCTAGTGGTGGCTGAACCCTAGAGTGTGTCTTGCTTCTCTTCTTGTGGTGGTGCTTGGAGCTTGGAAGCTTGGTGCTAGAAGCTTGGAGCTTGCTTAAGGTGGGTTACATAACTCCTAACCCTAGATATACTACTTCTTTTTCATGTTGCATGTTTATATGTCATCTTGATCAGCCATGCATCTTGTTAGATATGTTTTTTGCCCTAGTATGTACCCTTTTATCTTGTTATATATAGTGGTCATGTTGTTGATGTGTTCTTAGACCTTGTGGCCAAACCTTGAGTTTAGGGTTCCTTGGGCAAAACCCCTTTCTCTCCCATATGGTTTTGAGAAGTGAGTTCGAGCTCTAGTGGTGTAGGCAAAACCCCTCTCTCATGGTTGTTGAGAGGTGAGTCTATGCTCTAGTTGCTTGGGCAATACCCTTCTCTCACCATGGATTTGAGCGGTGAGCCTTGGTTGGACGTTGACCTAGTGAAGGTTGGAATCTTGACCGATAAGGGGATGATCCACCTTGTTTCCCGATATGTGATGGACGTTGTACAAAACCCCTCTCTCTTGGTTGTTGAGAGGTGAGCCAACTCTCTTGATCTATTAGGGTTTGATGATGGTGATCTTGAGGTTGATGATGACCAAACTTATATGGTCATTGTGCCTTGCATGATACCCTTTTGTGGTGCTTTGCACGATACCCCTCTCCTAGGGTTGAGTCTTGGGCAATATGCTAAGAAGTGTTCTTTGTCCCTTTCCCCGATATGAACTCCTGTCTTAGTTGGTGCTTGTGGGCGTTATGCCTTTGGCCGACATGATGCATGGTAGACATCTTTGTTTTGTGCCTTGAGCGATATGGGTTGGTTTTGGTGTTGCTTGATATGGTGCTTGGGTGGTGGAACCCTAGTTTGGTGTTGTAGTGTTGACTGATATGTGGTGCCTGCCTTATGGGGAGATAGGTTACCTTGGGCGTCATGGTGTCGTTTGTTAGTTGTGTGCTTGTTGGGCGATATAGTGGTGACCTTGGGCATCATAGCCTTGGACGATATAGTTGTGGACAACATGACCTTGCTGGTTTCCCGACATAAAACCCTAACCCATTATGGGCGATAGGGGTGATGGTCGATATGTGACGCCCATATGTTGCCCGATATCATCTTGCACCTGGTTGCCCAATATCCATGGGTGCACGACACAGCTCTTGGCCCTTGGTTGCACGATATCCCTTGTGCATGGGCGCATGTTATGCTGGTGACCGATAAGGGTCGCTTAGTGCCTTAGGGTTTTGATGCCCTAGTCGATAGAGCTTTGGTGAGGGATATGACCCTGCCTGATACCTACTTGGGTGAGGAATGGTGCTACTTGCCACACCTTTGGTGAGGTTAGGCGGTACCTTTGGTGAGGGTTATGCCTAGCTCGGAAGCTTAGGTTGATGTGTTTGTTATCTTGTGCCTGCACCTTTGTGGATGATGAGTTATAAATGATAGGTTGTGACTAGTGATATGTTTGATACCTAAAATTGGTGCTAAGTAAGATGATAAGATACATGTTTATGTTCATAAGATAAAGGCATAGTGGATGCTTGTGGTTTGATTACAATAATGTAATTTGTTTACAAGATACAACTTTTTGCTTCATGTAGTTATAATCATGGATGTTGATCCAATCATGTGCCTTCAACCCTAATAGCATGATAATCATAAAGATCTATGTTTGGTGATTTAGTTATCTCTTTCAATATGCATACTAACCATGCAGGTGTATCAAATGAATTCATAGCCAGGTAAGAGCTATGAGGTATATGTGTTTTGAATAACACTGAATAATGATAATCCTTGATTGATGGGATAACATGTATCACCCGTACGATGTGAAAAGGCATGTTGACCTGATAAATGTTGAGTTCCTAGTTGAGGTGTTATCCTCTGATGTTGAGATAAGGGATTGCTATCCCATGGTAATGATGTAAGCCTTGAGAGGCAGTGGCATTCTATGTTGAGGGATTGATATCCCATGGTAATAATGCAACTCAATGCTATTTATGTTTTACAACTTGGTTGCCTTAACAATCCACTTAAAATATACTAATTAATTATAGTGGAACATATCATGTAGTTTGCCCTAGCCATAGACCCATCATCGTCAGTAGTTGGTGATGGTGAAATGGGTTCTCCTGCGGGTTAACCCGAAAGCACATATTGTTGAATATGTGTGGTTGTTCCTAGCCAAAAATAGGAGGATTAGAGTACAACTTCGGTTGTAGAGTCCAGAGCGCGGTTTCAGGCCTGTGGCTCAATATGAAAGAGCATGCTGAACATGCACATGGCTCAGGATGTGTTATAAGAGCATGGTGAACAGGCCCATGGCTCAATGATTATGGAGCGTGGTGAACAGGTTTGTGGCTCGGATCACTAGCGCTGATACATGTACTAAGGTGGGCTAGACAGAGGGTAGCCTGACCCTGTGTGGCTGCGGCCACCTAAGCATGAGACTGCGGTCTTGCTTGTTAAGCACTCGTGCACTGACCACGAGGTGGTGAGGTCGTGGAGTCTGGCTCTTCCATTGACCTTGTATGGCACCGGATTTGGGCTTCGCAGCTGATGGTTGGATTTGAGCGGTATGACTCACTTCCTCATGGCATGATAATACGTAATCCAACCAAATAGTATATACTGCTTAGGGCAAAACACGAAACATTGATTGAGTCCTTGCTTGTATAGTTGATCTAGTTATACCTTGCAATTATTTGTACGATCCTTATATTTTGTGATAAGTTCTTATAAAGCTTATCTTGTCAATCATGTTCCATAAAGAATATATGGTCATATGCCTCCTGGATACCCTGGTAAGATTGTTAATGAAATAAGTTTTGCTCGAGATGCTGCTCTTATGATTTGTTGATATCAGTTATCTGCTTTACTTGCTTTTTTTGAAGTTTTATAGTTTCGGCAAGGAGTTATGTTTCTCGTTGGGACTGTGTGTCTCACCCCGTTGGTTTACAACCTTTTTAGGTGATCGTGCTAGAAATGGTGGTGGTCGTGAGGTTGTGGCCGAGCAATAAGAAGAGTAGTAGGAGGTAAGAGATGGATATGCTGCTGTTTTGGTTGTTTTGTAGTAGAGTCCTAGAATCATCCATGTACTATCAGGTCCTCGGAGGTATTTTGACGATGTTTTACGATGTATATGTGATGTAGCTTTGTATATCCTGATGCTGGCCTGATGTGGCCTATTATGTATGTATAAACATGTGATGAACTCTGGTGCTGATAGGACAGCTGGTTCCTATAGGCTGTGGATAAATATCAAGTCTTATAAATATTTATATAACATGTTTTCTTGCAGGATAAGGATCTGGATGTAATGGTTTCTTTGTTATCTTCTTTTTGCAATCGATTTTAATTAACCCGTGTTTTCGGTAATATGTGGTTTATGGAAGTTCTGCACATTTTCGCATGGAATCTCGTTGTTTGTCTGATAGCAGGATGTCACAATAAGTTTTGGTATCAAATTTCTAGGTTCACTGAGTCTACAGGGATCTAGAACTAGGGTTGTGTCTATTCTTGTGAGTATTCCAGATTTTCTTATAATAACCTTCTTCCCTCAGTGGAAGATAAAGCTTAAAGATGTCTGGAAACCATGAAGAACATGCTGCCGAGAGCAGTGATGTTGCATTTTTTGATGGAGCACGAGTGCAGGCACATGAAGATCGGGTGCCTGAGGTCCCCCAACTTGACCCAGCCATTCTCAAAAACCTTGCCTATCAGCATCTTATGGGGCAGTTAATGGCTACGATGAATCTCATGGTGGAAAGATTGTCAATGCCTCCGCTAAGAGCACAGGCTCCACATGGTGAATCATCGGGTATTAGGAAGACTTTAGAGCAGCTTCACCGAGTCAGAGCTTCGGAATATGCTAGAACGGATGATCCAGTAGATGCAAATCTGTGGCTGACAGGTCTCGAGAAGGCCTTCTGAATCCTTAACATCCCCGAAGCAGACAATGTTAAGCACACTGCCTACCTTCTGAAGGGTAGTGTTGGCCACTGGTGGGCCATCGAGGAGGAGAAGCGACCTAGTGAGGCGATCTATTGAGATGTTTTTCGGCGGGAGTTTGTCAGTCGATACTTCTTGAAGACATATATGGACGAGAAGATCAACCAGTTTGAGTGTTTGCACCAAGGATCGATGAGCATCACTAAGTATGAAGCCAAGTTTATGGACCTGCTGAGGTTTTTTCCTCACATGGCGACGACAGATGACGAGAGAATCAGACGGTTTGAGAAAGGTTTGAGCACTGAGTTGGCAACACCTGCTGCTACTTTGGAGAACCGGGAGCGGTTCACCATGTTTGTGGAGTCTGTTCGAAATATAGAACGGTCTGTTAAGGAGAAGAGAGAGTCCATGACCAAGAAAAGGCATGCTCAGTTCCCGAGATAGAGGTTTGATGACTTCAAGAAGCCAAGGTTTTCAGTACCTTCTGTGATACAAGGTTCCAGTGCGCCGTCACAGTGGTCTTCGAGTAAGGGAAGAGGGTGGGGATTTTCGCCATCCAAAGCCCATAGTACAGCTTCAGTGGTAGTAACAAGGTCGTCTAGGCCACAACAGAGAGACCAGTCATGTCATCTTTGTGGTCATGTTGGGCATTTCAGGACAAATTTCCCAAAGAGAGATGTTGAAGTGACACAACAGCCGAGGCAGAATCAACAAGGGTCAGATAGACAACAGTCTAGTGGTAACAGAGGGCGAGGACGTGGTCAAGCGTCGCAAGCGGGGTCGTCTGCCCAGGGAAGTAGAGGACGTGGTAGAAAACAAGCAATGACTCGATTCTATGCTATGAGTCAGGCAGAGGCAATAGTCAACCCATGAGTGGTGGCAGGTCAGATGGAGTTATTTCATTCTGATTTGTCTTCTTCTTACTTTATATCTATTCTGGTTGACCCGGGTGCTACACACTCTTTTATCGCACGTAGTACGCTTGATAGCTGTCTTTTACATGTTAGCTGTAAGAGAGATAGTTTATTGCTAGAAACCCCTCTTGTTGGGCCCACGTTGCTTCGAGAGGAGTGTCCATCTTGTGTTTTATCCTTTTTGGGACACAATATACAAGTGGATCTTATACCACTTGATATGCATGGATTTGATGTGATCCTTGGAATGGATACCTTAGAAAAGTATAAGGTTGTGTTGGACTGTGGTTCCAAGAAAGCAGTGTTTGATGACAATAGTGAGAAGTGGATCTTCCAGGGAGATAGAAAGATCCTTCCAACATGTTTAGTATCATCTATGGTGGCAGAGAAGTTGTTGCGGTAAGGATGTAAGGCGTTCTTATCTCACGTTGTGGATACCAAGGAAAAAGGTCCTAGCCCTGAGGAGGTGCATGTTATCCGAGAGTTTGCGTATGTGTTTCCCGATGAGTTCCCCAGTGTTCCCCCACCTCGAGAGATTGACTTTGAGATCAATCTGGTGCTAGGAACACAACCAGTTGCTTAGACACCATATAGGATGGCTCCAGCCGAGATGGTAGAGCTGAAGAAGCAGTTACAGGAGTTGTTGGATAAAGGTTTCATCAGACCGAGCACATCGCCGTGGGGTTCTCTAGTCCTATTCATAAAGAAGAAGGATGGATCGATGCGTTTGTGCATAGATTACCGGCAGTTGAACAAAGTTACGATCAAGAACAAGTACCCTTTTTCGAGGATAGATGATATGTTTGATCAGTTGTGTGGTGCTACAGTGTTCTCAAAGATCAATCTATGGTATGGATATCATTAGTTGAGGATTAAGGATGAGGAGATACCCAAGTCAGCTTTTAGGATGAGGTATGGTCACTTTGATTTCGTGGTTATGCTGTTTGGGCTAACCAATGTGTCTGCTGCTTTCATGGATCTGATGAACATGGTGTTCCGTCCGTTTCTAGACCAGTTTATTGTGGTTTTTATAGATGACATCTTGATCTACAGTCGGGACAGTAGAGAGCATGAACAACATCTTCGATAAGTGTTGACTCTTCTTCGCCAACATGAGTTGTATGCCAAGTTTAATAAGTGTGAGTTCTGGTTGAAGGAAGTGACTTTCTTGGGTCATGTGATATCTGCAGAAGGAGTCAGAGTGGACCCCAAGAAGGTGGAGTCAGTTGTAGACTGGAAGCAATCGAAGACGCCGATAGAAGTCCGTAGTTTTCTGGGTTTAGCAGGATACTACCGGAGGTTTATAAGGAACTTCAGCGTGATCACGTTACCATTGACAAAATTGACTGGGAAGGATGTACCTTTTGTTTGGGATGATCGTTGTCAGCAAGATTTCCAAAGTTTGAAAGAGAAGTTGAACAGTGCTCCAGTGTTGGTGCTGCCAGAGCCTGGGAAAGGCTATGTTGTTTTCTATGATGCTTCCAAGAAAGGCCTAGGATGTGTGCTGATGTAGGAAGATCATGTGGTTTCTTTCGCTTCGCGACAGCTTAAGAAACATGAGGAGAATTATCAGACACATGATTTGGAGCTGGCAGCGGTGGTCCATGTGTTAAAGATTTGGAGACATTATCTTTATGGGGTAGTGTGTCAGATCTTTACAAATCATAAGAACTTGAAGTACATCTTCTCGCAGAGTGAGCTGAACATGCGACAACGTCGCTGGATGGAGTTGATCAATGATTACGATTGCACCATTGAGTATCATCCTGGTAAGGCAAACATGGTAGCTGATGCACTTAGCAGAAAGTCTTCTTCTCTTCCTATGAAGAAGGCACAGTTGAGTTCCTTGGTATGCCATAAGCAGGATATGTTCGTCTCTTTGTGGCAGATGAATGTACAGTTGGAAGTCTCCTTGTTGGCAGGACTGTTGGCACAGATGTAAGTAAATCCTACGTTGATACAGGAGATCAAAGATGTACAACAAATAGATGCTTCAATTCAGTTGATCAGATCAGAGTTTGGTAGCGAGAAGCGTGATGGGTTCCATGAGTCTGAGGATGGACTAGTTTGTTATCACAGTAGGATGGTGGTCCCCGATGTTGATAATCTGAGAAAGCTAGTGCTCGAGGAAGCGCACACATCGATGTATGTTATGCATCCATGTGTCACTAAGATGTATCATAATATGAAGAACATGTATTGGTGTCCTGGATTGAAGAGAGATGTAGTCGAGTTTGTGGCTAGGTGTGCGGTATGCCAGCAAGTCAAGGCTGAGCATCAGAAGCCGACAGGTACGTTGCAACCCATGTCGATACCGCAGTGGAAATGGGATCATATAACCATGGATTTCATAGTTGGTCTGCTGAGGACAGTTAAGAATCATGATTCCATCTGGGTGATAGTGGACAGATTGACAAAGTCTGCTCATTTCATACATGTGAAGACAATGTATACAACAGAGAAGCTTGCTCAGGTGTATGTGGATGAGATAGTGTGTTTGCACGGTATGCCTGCAAAGATAGTCTCTGACAGAGGACCCCAGTTCATGAGTCATTTTTGGGAACAGTTGCACAAAGTATTGTGAATGCAGTTGAGGTTCAGTACTACTTTCCACCCACAGACAGATGGACAGTCTGAAAGGACTATTCAGACTTTGGAGGATCTTCTTCAAAATTGTGTTTTGCAGTTCCTAGGCAGTTGGGACGTGCATCTCAGTTTGATAGAGTTCGCCTACAACAATAGTTACCAGCGGAGCATCGACATGGCTCCTTATGAGGCTTTATATGGCAGGAAGTGTAGATCTCCTTTATGCTAGTATGAGTCAGGCGAGTATCAGCTTTTGGGTCCTGAGTTAGTGCAATAGGAAATAGAGAATATCAAAGTGATACAACAACATTTGAAAGCGGCACAGGACAGACAGAAGTCGTATGTAAATAATCGTCGACGAACCCTAGAGTTCCAGGTGGGAGACAAAGTGTATCTCAAGATCTCGCCATGGAAAGGCATGCTAAGGTTTGGACGGAAAGGCAAGTTGGGACCCATGTATATGGGGCCATATCCAGTAATAGCACGTGTTGGCAAGGTAGCTTACAAGTTAGAACTGCCGCTAGAGTTGCACATGTTACATTTGGTGTTCCATGTCAGTATGCTGAAGAAAAGTCATCCAGACACAGGGACAATGATACAGCCAGTTGAGGTTGAGCTTGATGAAGATGTGACCTACGAGGAAGGTCCAGTGATGATTCTTGACAGAAGAGTAAAGAAGTTAAAAGGAAGGACTTGGTGCTTGTGAAGGTTCTTTGGCATCATCGTGGCATTGAGGAAGCCACATGGGAGCTCGAGGAAGAGATGAGAAGGAAGTATCCCTCGCTTTTCTCTTCAGATTTCGGGGGTGAAATCCCTTTGTAGAGGTTTATGGCTTGTAAGGACCCTGACCTCTGTTTTGGGTTTACCCTATTTGCTTTGCCTAAACCTTGTGTTTAGATGCTTGCTAATCACCTCAAATGGTGATTAGGGTTTGTTTGTGCTTTGTGGAGAGTTGGAGGTGCAACTTGTAAATAACCCAAGTTTTAGGGTTGATGTGCAAGTTTGACTCCTTGAGATATGTTTCTCTCTCTCCTTACATCCTCTATGGTTGATAGGATGGGTTGGGATCATTGTTTGAGTAGCTTTGGGATTTGTTTTGCCTTGTTGAGCCTTTTTGGGCTTTGCCTAGCTTTGTTGGGCCTTGTATCGGGCAAGGGTGAGCTTGGTGCCTTGTGTCGGCCATGGTGTATCGGCCAGGTGGTTGTGTCGGGCAAGTGGTGTGTCGCCCATGAGGTGTATCAGCCAAGTGACCTTCTTTGACCTAGCATCGTTTGTGTCACCCTCCCTTGTGGACACTTGGTGCTTGTTACTTGCATGTGGCAAAAGCTTTGGACATGTGGTGGTGGGCGAGATAGTAGGAGGCTTTTCCGCTTGGATAAGTGTCCCTAGGTTGGGTGACACCTTGCCTTAGTCTCCCCTTCACCCTCTTCTATATATGTCTCTCCTTTCTCTTACTTGGGATCCCTTTAGTTCCTTAGCTGCCTTCCTTTTTCCTTGGTGGATGATACCTCTCCTTGGTAGAGCTTGGTGGCCGATCTCCTTGGTGGAGCCTTCTCCTTCCTCTAGTGGTGGTCGAACCCTAGAGTGTGTCTTGCTTCTCTTCTTGTAGTGGTGCTTGGAGCTTGGAAGCTTGGTGCTAGGAGCTTGGAGCTTTCTTAAGGCAGGTTACATAACTCCTAACCCTAGCTATACTACTTCTTTTTCATGTTGCATGTTTATATGTCATCTTGATCGGCCATGCATCTTGTTAGATATGTTTATTTCCCTAGTATGTACCCTTTTATCTTGTTATATATATAATGGTCATGTTGTTGATGTGTTCTTAGACCTTATGGCCAAACTTTGAGTTTAGGGTTCCTTGGGCAAAACCCCTTTCTCTGCCATTTGGTTTTGAGAAGTGAGTTTGAGCTCTAGTGGTGTAGGCAAAACCCCTCTCTCTTGGTTGTTAAGAGGTGAGTCTATGCTCTAGTTGCTTGGGCAATACCCTTCTCTCACCATGGATTTGAGAGGTGAGCTTTGGTTGGACGTTGACCTAGTGAAGGTTGGAATCTTGACCGATAAGGGGATGATCCACCTTGTTGCTCGATATGTGATGAAGGTTGTGCAAAACCTCTCTCTCTCTTAGTTGTTGAGAGGTGAGCCAACTCTCATGATCTATTAGGGTTTGATGATGGTGATCTTGAGGTTGATGATGACCAAACTGATATGGTCCTTGTGCCTTGTATGATACCCTTTTGTGGTGCTTTGCACGATACCCCTGTCCTAGGGTTGAGTCTTGGGTGATATGCTAAGAAGCGTTCTTTGTCCCTTTTGCCTGATATGAACTCCTGCCTTAGTTGGTGCTTGTGGGCATTATGCCTTTGGCCGACATGATGCATGGTAGACATCTCTGTTTTGTGCCTTGGGCGATATGGGTTTGTTTTGGTGTTGCCCGATATGGTGCTTGGGTGGTGGAACCCTAGTTAGGTGCCCCGATGTTGACCGATATGTGGTGGCTGCCTTGTGGGGCGATAGGTTACCTTAGGTTCCATGGTGTCGTTTGTTAGTTGTATGCTTGTTGGGCGATACAATGGTGACCTTGGGCATCATAGCCTTGGACGCTATAGTTGTGGATGACATGAACTTGCTGGTTGCCCGACATAAAACCCTAACCCATTATGGGTGATAGGGGTGATGGCTGATATGTGATGCCCATATGTTGCCCGATATCATCTTGCACCTGGTTGCCCAATATCCATGGGTGCATGACACAACTCTTGGCCCCTGGTTGCACGATATCCCTTATGCATGGACGCATGTTATGCTGGTGACCGATATGGGTGGCTTAGTACCTTAGGGTTTTGATGCCCTAGCCGATAGAGCTTTGGTGAGGGATATGACCCTGCCTGATACCTCCTTGGGTGAGGAATGGCGCTACCCTCCACACCTTTGGTGAGGGTAGGCGGTACCTTTGGTTAGGGTTTTGCCTAGCTCGGAAGCTTAGGTTTATGAGTTTGTTATCTTGTACCCACACCTTTGTGGATGATGAGTTATGAATGATAGGTTGTGACCAGTGATATGTTTGATACCTAAAGTTGGTGCTAAGTAAGATGATAAGATACATGTTTATGTTCATAAGATAAAGGCATAGTGGATGCTTGTGGTTTGATTACAATAATGTAATTTGTTTACAAGATACAACTTTGTGCTTCATGTAGTTATAATCATGGATGTTGATCCAATCATGTGCCTTCAACCCTAATAGCATGATAATCATAAAGATCTATGTTTGGTGATTTAGTTATCTCTCTCAATATGCATACTAACCATGTAGGTGTATCAAATGAATTCATAGCCATGTAAGATGTAACATACCAGATCTAGAACCCTACCCTAGAGCTTTGACCTTTTGGGTTTAGCCAAACAAGGTTGAGGTTAGAATGATCCTAATAATCTAATGCATGAATAATGTAATCTAACATGTCATATAATTCATATGGAAATAATTAGATGATAAATAACTTAATTGGACGCATAATGATGTTAATGGGCCTCTAATGGGCTAGATGATATAACCCATGTAAGAAAGCCTCAAATTAAATAATGGACTTCAAATTCGTAATCTACACATCAAAATAAGCTTACATGTCAATTTTCATTTAATTTGGACAACCTCAAAATAATATGGTAAGTTAAGAGAGAGAAATTGCCTAAAAAGTGTAATTAATAAATAAATATAATAATTGACTCCAAAAGAGGAAAATAATCTTAGATTGTAATCTATATAATAAATATAGCCTTTGGGTTAATTTTCATCCAATTTGGAGAAAGTTTGCTTAAAAGGTGAAATCAGGAGAGAGAAAGTGTATAGAACCTTCAAAATATTAAATAAATGCTCAAACAACTCCAATATGTAAAATTGATGGCAAATTCGTATCTAATACATTAAATATGACTTGTGGGTCAAGTTTTATAAAATTTGGATAATCCTAAAGCCATTAATGAAGGAAGAAAGAAAAAAATAGTAATTAATTTGTTTAACCCATTAAAAGTTTCCAAAAGGCAAAACTAAGTGCATAATCGGAATATACATGCCTTTATTGGCCTCTGTGCAAAATTTGGCTTAATTTGGATAATGTTTGAACCCTTATTTGAAGAGAGATAAAAAGATACATTAAATGCAATTCTTAGTTTAGTTATTTGATCGATTTTTCTCTGTCACGCTTCTGTTTTATGCGTGTCGATCTGGACCGTGGATTTTGGATCCAACGACTCCAAGTTTGTCTCCTAGCTCCGATCGGAGTAGGATTACAGGTTGTTTCCTGTGGTTTCTTCGGTTGAGGATATCTCCCTCGATTATTAATCTGCTTCGATTATTTCTTCGCCATTGAGTTCGTGCTCTAATTCCGCTTAAGCCGATCCCATGTTTACCCAGTTTTGTTGAGTTTTCTGGAAACGCCTAAACTTGGGCTCCAAGGTAGCTCGGTCACCTTGGGAAAACCCGAGATGCTTTTCCATACCTATATATAAGACTACCGTGTGCATCGTTTTTCTTTGCTTAGTCATCATATCCACTCAATTCTGGTTCCCGTCGTGTGAATCGCCGTCAGTAGGTGATTTTTGGGCTAGGGTTTGCGGCGATCACTGCTCCCTCTCTGCACCATTTTGGTGCCAATTGACTACATCTACAGGTTTGTTTGGTGCATCTCTTCCTTTCTACGTTCTTGCTTTCTCGAGTTGGCAACTACCTTGGATTCGCCCAATTTTCCCCCGAGCTGCGGCCCTGCTGCCTCGCTTCCATGGCGTACGAGTGCAAGGTTGGGGGTAACCTCGATGGCTTTTCCGATTATACCCCTCCTCGTCTTCTTTATGTGTTTTCTCGGCTTTGGGCACTGTTGTCTTTTCAAAGGTTTTGTTTTTTTTAGCCGGGGCCATGCGAGCTTTGACCCATGACTTGGTCACCCATGATTGGGCCAAGTCATATGGGGTCGGCCCACTTTCCCTCTCTCTCTTCACTTTGCAATCAATTTGCTAACGTGTAATTATCTGATTGGCCGATTTTTGAAAATCCATAACTAATTAGTTACTTATTAGAAAAATATAAATAAATACTCGTTGGATTAAAAAAATGCAAGCTTTCTAACGAATTTGGTTTTGTCACCTAAATCTAATGTTTTATAGAGGTGATTTTAATGGATCTAATTAAACAAGATAATAACTTGTATAATTCATAACTAAATATATAAAAGTCAGAAAAATATAATAAAATATGTTTTGAACTCAAGAAAATATAACCTAAAATATGGAATAGTTTTGATAACCTAATTCACTAATAATAAAAAGGCAATTTTTAGGGTTTATGAAATCAATATAAAACCTAACCCTAATTTCACATATATTCTAATAGGTGCTTTGGAAGCCTAGGCTTGGACCTAGAAGTGACTTTGGATCATTTGGTTCTAAAGTTGAGGTATGTTTGCATCCCCGATTATTCTTCTTGTGCAATTATCCTATTTTTGTCTTACTCTTGGTCTTATGGACATTAGCCTACACATTGTCTTGTTCTTTTGAAATCATGCTTCATGTGAAGTATCTTATTTATTATTGATCTTGTGATCATAGATATTCTCTTGGAATCTTATCTTGTTGCCTTGGTGCAAGTTGGACTTTTGATATTATATGACCACTGTGATGTGGAAGTTGACTTGTTGATTTATGCCCACTTTGATGTGGATGTTATATGTTGTGTTGACCATTGTGTGATGGCAACATTGTTTATTTTGACTATACTTTTCTACTTGCCTCTACATTAAACATGCTATGTGATTCAGTAGAACTAGAGTAGTGTAATTACATTGGTTTTGTCTCATTATGCAACATGGCAACATTGTGATATCTTTGGGATGGAGGATGTGTGATTCCCCATACCCGGGCAAGATGTGTGATTCCTGGCCCATGTTATATATAGTTGGGTGGTGGATGTGTGATTCCCCATGCCAGGGCAAGATGTGTGATTCTTGGCCCATGTCCCACCAGGTTCAAGATGTGTGATTCTTTACCTCCATTGTTATTTATATTGTTCTAGGGCTATGCTTATCTCACATGCATGCAGGTTGATGATGATATGTGCTTTGTTTCCCACCATGTTAGTGGATGTTTATATTGATTGCACATTATTTATGGTTTTGTTTTATGGCAAGTATCTACTTTAATGTGATTCTTTCTCTTGATACCCATTTGGGTGGTACTTATCTCTTGCATGGGAAGCCTTTTACATTTGATATCCTTCATTTCCTTATATTGCTCAATTTGCTTTTTAGTATGCACATACCAGCCTTTACTGATGTCTCCTATTGTTTCTCTTTTGCTGGGGTATGCTTCCAACCCTAGGTGGAGGACATGGATGGCTTGACATATGGACCCAGACTTAGATTGTGAAGTTAAAGCTCGGAGACAATCTTGAGGTGGTTTAGATTTCCTCTACATGGATACTTGTGATGTAAGTTTGTAACCCTTTGTTTTATAATTGAATATAGTCATGTTTTTACTCCGCTGCTATACTTTGGTCTTTTGATTACCATTATATAAAGATTTGAAAATTTTACACCCACTCCATCATACCATCTGAGTGTGTTTGGACTGGAGGTTTTATTGTTCAAATTTTTAGTAAGGAGGTGTTTTCACTTCTTTACAACATGGTATCAGAGCCCATGGTAGTCGGAATTGACTATTTCAATTTTGTCTCCCTGTAGACCCCTTGACTTTGCTAGTTAGCTCTAAGTGAGATGTTGACCCTAGATCTGATATATGATGATCTTTTATGCAATAAGGTTTGGTTTGAAGACAAGAATAGGTTATGAGGAAGTATTCATATGGAAACATTGTGACTTGGTTTTTGTATTGATTTTGTGCCGGCATATGTTGGTTTTACCTCGTAGAGTTTTCATCTACAAAAATTATTTTCATTACACTACTATATGTACAAAAATTTTCTGGATTTCTCAACATTTTCTTGAACTAAGTCACAATGAAGAGAAACTATAGTTCAGTAGAATCTAACCCTAGTTTTGTGACTAGGATTGATATAATGGTATAGTTGACCTACCCTATGACTTTTGGATGTTCATATAGGGTTGATAGGTTAGAGACACAAGGACCTAAAAACTCAGCCCTAGATGGTGACTTTAGTTGGATACATGAGAAATATTAATCTCTAAATACTTTCATAACTAAGAGATGAGGGTAGTTCTAAAAAGATGTTTAGTTTGACTTGTTAGGTTGAACCCTTTAAGGGGTGGAGAATAGTTGATAGTTTATGTTTGGATCAATAGATTTCGAGGACGAAATCCCTTTTAAGGGGTGGAGTGTTGTAACATACCAGATCTAGAACCCTACCCTAGAGCTTTGACCTTTTGGGTTTATCTAAATAAGGTTGAGGTTAGAATAATCCTAATAATCTAATGCATGAATAATGTAATCTAACATGTCATATAATTCATATGGAAATAATTAGATGATAAATAACTTAATTGGATGCATAATGATGTTAATGGGCCTCTAATGGGCTAGATGATATAACCCATGTAAGAAAGCCTCAAATTAAATAATGGACTTCAAATTCGTAATCTACACATCAAAATAAGCTTACATGTCAATTTTCATTTAATTTGGACCACCTCAAAATAATATGGTAAGTTAAGAGAGAGAAATTGCCTAAAAAGTGTAATTAATAAATAAATATAATAATTGACTCCAAAAGAGGAAAATAATCTTAGATTCGTAATCTACATAATAAATATAGCCTTTGGGTGAATTTTCATCCAATTTGGAGAAAGTTTGCTTAAAAGGTGAAATCAGGAGAGAGAAAGTGTATAGAACCTTCAAAATATTAAATAAATGCTCAAACAACTCCAATATGTAAAATTGATGGCAAATTCGTATCTAATACATTAAATATGACTTGTGGGTCAAGTTTTATAAAATTTGGATAATCCTAAAGCCATTAATGAAGGAAGAAAGAAAAAATAGTAATTAATTTGTTTAACCCATTAAAAGTTTCCAAAAGGCAAAACTAAGTGTATAATCGGAATCTACATGCCTTTATTGGCCGATGTGCAAAATTTGGCTTAATTTGGAAAATGTTTGAACCCTTATTTGAAGAGAGAGAAAAAGAGACATTAAATGCAATTCTTATTTTATTTATTTGATCGATTTTTCTCTGTCACGCTTCTATTTTACGCTTGCCGATCTGGACCGTGGATTTGGATCCAAGGGCTCCAGTTTTGTCTCCTAACTTCGATCGGAGTAGGATTACAGGTTGTTTCCTGTGGTTTCTTCGGTTGAGGATATCTCCCTCGATTATTAATCTTTTTCGACGATTTCTTCGCCATTGAGTTCGTGCTCTAATTCCGCTTAAGTCGATCCCCTGTTTACCCGGTTTTGTTGAGTTTTCTGGAAACGCCTAAACTTGGGCTCCAAGGTAGCTCGGTCACCTTAGGAAACCCCGAGATGCTTTTCCATACCTATATATAAGATTACCGTGTGCATCATTTTTCTTTGCTTAGTCATCATATCCACTCAATTCTGGTTCCCGTCGTGTGAATCACCGTCAGTAGGTGATTTTTGGGCTAGGGTTTGTGGTGATTTTTGCTCCCTCTTTGCGCCATCTTGGTGCCAATTGACTACATCTACAGGTTTGTTTGTTTGGTGCATCTCTTCCTTTCTATGTTCTTGCTTTCTCGAGTTGGCAACTACCTTGGATTCACCCAATTTTTCCCCAAGATGTGGCCCTGCTGCCTCGCTTCCATGGCGTGCGAGTGCAAGGTTGGAGGTAACCTTGATGGCTTTTCCGTTTATACTCCTCCTCGTCTTCTTTATGTGTTTTCTCAGCTTTGGGCACTTTTGTCTTTTCAAAGGTTTTTTTTTTAGCCGGGGCCATGCGAGCTTTGACCCATGACTTGGCTGCCCATGATTGGGCCAAACATGTGTGGTCGGCCCACTTTCCCTCTCTCTCTTCGCTTTGCAATCAATTTGCTAACGTGTAATTATCTCATTGGCCGATTTTTGAAAATCCATAACTAATTAGTTACTTATCAGACAAATATAAATAAATACTCGTTGGATTCAGAAAAAGGCAAGATTTCTAACGAATTTGGTTTGGTCACCTGAATCTGATGTTTTATAGAGGTAATTTTAATGGATCTAATTAAACAATATAATAACTTGTATAATTCATAACTAAATATATAAAAGTCAGAAAAATATAATAAAATATGTTTTGAACTCAAGAAAATATAACCTAAAATATGGAATAGTTTTGATAACCTAATTCACTAATAATAAAAAGGCGATTTTTAGGGTTTATGAAATCAATATAAAACCTAACCCTAATTTCACATATATTCTAATAGGTGCTTTGGAAGCCTAGGCTTGGACCTAGAAGTGACTTTGGATCATTTGGTTCTGAAGTTGAGGTATGTTTGCATCCCTGATTATTCTTCTTGAGCAATTATCCTATTTTTGTCTTACTCTTGGTCTTATGGACATTAGCCTACACATTGTCTTGTTCTTTTGAAATCATGCTTCATGTGAAGTATCTTATTTATTATTGATCTTGTTATCATAGATATTCTCTTGGAATCTTATCTTGTTGCCTTGGTGCAAGTTGGACTTTTGATATTATATGACCACTGTGATGTGGAAGTTGACTTGTTGATTTATGCCCACTTTGAAGTGGATGTTACATGTTGTGTTGACCATTGTGTGATGGCAACATTGTTTATTTTGACTATACTTTTCTACTTGCCTCTACATTAAACATGCTATGTGATTCAGTAGCACTAGAGTAGTGTAATTACATTGGTTTTGTCTCATTATGAAACATGGCAACATTGTGATATCTTTGGGATGGAGGATGTGTGATTCCCCATACCCGAGCAGGATGTGTGATTCCTGGCCCATGTTATATATAGTTGGGTGGTGGATGTGTGATTCCCCATGCCAGGGCAAGATGTGTGATTCTTGGCCCATGTCCCACCAGGTTCAAGATGTGTGATTCTTGACCTCCATTGTTATTTATATTGTTCTAGGGCTATGCTTATCTCACATGCATGCAAGTTGATGATGATATGTGCTTTGTTTCCCACCATGGCAGTGGATGTTTATATTGATTGCACATTCTTTATGGGTTTTTTTTATGGCAAGTATCTCCTTTAATGTGATTCTTTCTCTTGATACCCATTTGGGTGGTACTTATCTCTTGCATGGGAAGCCTTTTACATTTGATGTCCTTCATTTCCTTATATTGCTCAATTTACTTTTTAGTATGCACATACCAGCCTTTGTTGATGTCTCATGTTGTTTCTCTTTTGTTGGGGTATGCTTCTAACCCTAGGTGGAGGACATGGATGGCTTGACATATGGACCCAGACTTAGATTGTGAAGTTAAAGCTCGGAGACAATCTTGAGGTGGTTTAGATTTCCTCTGCATGGATCCTTGTGATGTAAGTTTGTAACCCTTTGTTTTATAATTGAATATAGTCATGTTTTTACTCTGCTGCTATACTTTGGTCTTTTGATTACCATTATATAAAAATTTGAAAATTTTACACCCACTCCATCATACCATCTGAGTGTGTTTGGAATGGAGGTTTTATTGTTCAAATTTTTAGTAAGGAGGTGTTTTCACTTCTTTACAGCATGGTATCAGAGCCCATGGTAGTCGGAATCGACTATTTCAATTTTGTCTCCCTGTAGAACCCTTGACTTTGCTAGTTATCTCTAAGTGAGATGTTGACCCTAGATCTGATATATGATGATCTTTTATGCAATAAGGTTTGGTTTGAAGACAAGAATAGGTTATGAGGAAGCATTCATATGGAAACATTGTGACTTGGTTTTTGTATTGATTTTTCGCCGACATATGTTGGTTTTACCGCAGAGTTTTCATCTACAAAAATTATTTTCATTACACTACTATATGTACAACATTTTTCTGGATTTCTAAAAGTTCTCTTGAACTAAGTCACAATGAAGAGAAACTATAGTTGAGTAGAATCTAACCCTAGTTTTGTGACTAGGATTGATATAATGGTATAGCTGACCTACCCTATGACTTTTGGATGTTCATGTAGGGTTGATAGGTTAGAGACACGAGGAGCTAAAAACTCAGCCCTAGATGGTGACTTTAGTTGGATACATGAGAAATATTAATCTCTAAATACTTTCATAACTAAGAGATGAGGGTAGTTCTAAAAAGATGTTTAGTTTGACTTGTTAGGTTGAACCCTTTAAGGGGTGGAGAATAGTTGATACTTGATGTTTGGATCAATAGATTTCGAGGACGAAATCCTTTTTAAGGGGTGGAGTGTTGTAACATACCAGATCTAGAACCCTACCCTAGAGCTTTGACCTTTTGGGTTTATCCAAACAAGGTTGAGGTTAGAATGATCCTAATAATCAAATGCATGAATAATGTAATCTAACATGTCTTATAATTCATATGGAAATAATTAGATGATAAATAACTTAATTGGATGCATAATGATGTTAATGGGCCTCTAATGGGCTAGATGATATAACCCATGTAAGAAAGCCTCAAATTAAATAATGGACTTCAAATTCGTAATCTACACATCAAAATAAGCTTACATGTCAATTTTCATTTAATTTGGACAACCTCAAAATAATATGGTAAGTTAAGAGAGAGAAATTGCCTAAAAGTGTAATAAATAAATAAATATAATAATTGACTCCAAAAGAGGAAAATAATCTTAGATTCATAATCTACATAATAAATATAGCCTTTGGATGAATTTTCATCCAATTTGGAGAAAGTTTGCTTAAAAGGTGAAATCAGGAGAGAGAAAGTGTATAGAACCTTCAAAATATTAAATAAATGCTCAAGAAACTCTAACATGTAAAATTGATGGCAAATTCGTATCTAATACATTAAATATGACTTATGGGTCAAGTTTTATAAAATTTGGATAATCCTAAATCCATTAATGAAGGAAGAAAGAGAAAATAGTAATTAATTTGTTTAACCCATTAAAAGTTTCCAAAAGGCAAAACTAAGTGCATAATCGAAATCTACATGCCTTTATTGGTCTCTGTGCAAAATTTGGCTTAATTTGGAAAATGTTTGAACCCTTATTTGAAGAGAGAGAAAAAGAGACATTAAATGCAATTCTTACTTTATTTATTTGATCGATTTTTCTCTGTCACGCTTCTATTTTACGTGTGTCGATCTGGACCGTGGATTTTGGATCCAATGGCTCCATGTTTGTCTCCTAGCTCCGATCAGAGTAGGATTACAGGTTGTTTCCTGTGGTTTCTTCGGTTGAGGATATCTCCCTCGATTATTAATCTTTTTCGACGATTTCTTCGCCATTGAGTTCATGCTCTAATTCCGCTTAAGCTGATCCCCTATTTACCCGGTTTTGTTGAGTTTTCTGGAAACGCCTAAACTTGGGCTCCAAGGTAGCTCGGTCACCTTAGGAAAACCCGAGATGCTTTTCCATACCTATATATAAGACTACCGTGTGCATCGTTTTTCTTTGCTTAGTCATCATATCCATTCAGTTCTGGTTCCTGTCGTGTGAATCGCCGTCAGTAGGTGACTTTTGGGCTAGGGTTTGCGGCGATCGCTGCTCCCTCTCTGCGCCATCTTGGTGCCAATTGACTACATCTACAAGTTTGTTTAGTGCATCTCTTCCTTTCTACGTTCTTGCTTTCTCGAGTTGGAAACTACCTTGGATTCACCCAATTTTTCCCCAAGCTGCGGCCCTGCTGCCTCGCTTCCATGGTATGGGAGTGCAAGGTTGGGGGTAACCTCGATGGCTTTTCCGATTATACCCCTCCTCGTCTTCTTTATGTGTTTTCTCGACTTTGGGCACTGTTGTCTTTTCAAAGGTTTTTTTTTTAGTCGGGGCCATGCGAGCTTTGACCCATGACTTGGCCGCCCATGATTGGGCCAAGTCATGTGGGGTCGGCCCACTTTCCCTCTCTCTCTTCGCTTTGCAATCAATTTGCTAACGTGTAATTATCTAATTGACCGATTTTTGAGAATCCATAACTAATTAGTTACTTATCAGAAAAATATAAATAAATACTCGTTGGATTCAGAAAAATGCAAGCTTTCTAACAAATTTGGTTTTGTCGCCTGAATCTGATGTTTTATAGAGGTGGTTTTAATGGATCTAATTAAACAAGATAATAACTTGTATAGTTCATAACTAAATATATAAAAGTAAGAAAAATATAATAAAATATGTTTTGAACTCGAGAAAATATAACCTAAAATATGGAATAATTTTGATAACCTAATTCACTAATAATAAAAAGGTGATTTTTAGGGTTTATGAAATCAATATAAAACCTAACCCTAATTTCACATATATTCTAATAGGTGCTTTGGAAGCCTAGGCTTGGACCTAGAAGTGACTTTGGATCATTTGGTTCTGAAGTTGAGGTATGTTTGCATCCCCGATTATTCTTCTTGAGCAATTATCCTATTTTTTTCTTACTCTTGGTCTTATGGACATTAGCCTACACATTGTCTTGTTCTTTTGAAATCATGCTTCATGTTAAGTATCTTATTTATTATTGATCTTGTGATCATAGATATTCTCTTGGAATCTTATCTTGTTGCCTTGGTGCAAGTTGGACTTTTGATGTTATATGATCACTGTGATGTGGAAGTTTACTTGTTGATTTATGCCCACTTTGAAGTGGATGTTATATGTTGTGTTGACCATTGTGTGATGGCAACATTGTTTATTTTGACTATACTTTTCTACTTGCCTCTACATTAAACATGCTATGTGATTCAGTAGCACTAGAGTAGTGTAATTACATTGGTTTTGTCTCATTATGCAACATGGCAACATTGTGATATCTTTGGGATGGAGGATGTGTGATTCCCCATACCCAGGCAGGATGTGTGATTCCTGGCCCATGTTATATATAGTTGGGTGGTGGATGTGTGATTCCCCATGCCAGGGCAAGATGTGTGATTCTTGGCCCATGTCCCACCAGGTTCAAGATGTGTGATACTTGACCTCCATTATTATTTATATTGTTCTAGGGCTATGCTTATCTCACATGCATGCAGGTTGATGATGATATGTGCTTTGTTTCCCACCATGGTAGTGGATGTTTATATCGATTACACATTCTTTATGGTTTTGTTTTATGGCAAGTATCTCCTTTAATGTGATTCTTTCTCTTGATACCCATTTGGGTGGTACTTATCTCTTGCATGGGAAGCCTTTTACATTTGATGTCCTTCATTTCCTTATATTGCTCAATTTGCTTTTTAGTATGCACATACCAGCCTTTGCTGATGTCTCCTATTGTTTCTCTTTTGCTGGGGTATGCTTCCAACCCTAGGTGGAGGACATGGATGGCTTGACATATGGACCGAGACTTAGATTGTGAAGTTAAAGCTCGGAGACAATCTTGAGGTGGTTTAGATTTCCTCTACATGGATCCTTGTGATGTAAGTTTTTAACCCTTTGTTTTATAATTGAATATAGTCATGTTTTTACTCTGCTACTATACTTTGGTCTTTTGATTACCATTATATAAAGATTTGAAAATTTTACACCCACTCCATCATACCATTTGAGTGTGTTTGGACTGGAGGTTTTAATATTCAAATTTTTAGTAAGGAGGTGTTTTCACTTCTTTACATAAGAGCTATGAGGTATATGTGTTTTGAATAACACTGAATAATGATAATCCTTGATTGATGGGATAACATGTATCACCCGTACGATGTGAAAAGGTCTATTGACCTGATAAAAGATGAGTGCCTAGTTGAGGTGTTATCCTTTGATGTTGAGATAAGGGATTGCTATCCCATGGTGATGATGTAAGCCTTGAGAGGCAGTGACATTCTGTGATGAGGGATTGAGATCCCATGGTAATAATGCAACTCAATGCTATTTATGTTTTACAACTTGGTTGCCTCAACAATCCACGTAAAATATACTAATTAATTATAGTGGAACATATCATGTAGTTTGCCCTGACCATAGACCCGTCATCGTCAGTAGTTGGTGATGGTGAAATGGGTTCTCCTGCGGGTTAACCCGGAAGCGCATATTGTTGAATATGTGTGGTTTCTCCTAGCCAAAAATAGGAGGATTAGAGTGAAACTTCGGTTGTAGACTCCAAAGCGTGGTTTCAGGCCCGTGGCTCAATATGAAAGAGCATGGTGAACATGTCCATGGCTCAGGATGTGTGATAAGAGCATGGTGAATAGGCCCATGGCTCAATGATTATGGAGCACGGTGAACAGGCTCGTGGCTCAGATCACTAGCGTCAATATCTATACCAAGTTGGGCTAGGCAGAGGGTAGCCTGACCCTGTGTGGCTGCGACCACCTAAGCATGAGACTACAATCCTGCTTGTTAAGCACTCGTGCACTGACCACGAGGTGGTGAGGTCGTGGAGTCTGGCTCTTCCATTGACCTTGTATGGCACCGACTTTGGGTTTCCCAACCGATGATTGGATTTGAGCGATAAAACTCACTTCCTCGGGGCATGATAATACATAATCCAGCCGAATAGTATATACTGCTTAGGGCAAAATACGGAACATTGATTGAGGCATTGCTTGTATAGTTGGTAGTTATACCTTGTAGTTATTTGTACGATCCTTATATTTTGTGATAAGTTCTTATAAAGCTTATCTTATCAATCATGTTTCATAAAGAATATCTGGTCATATGCCTCCTGGATACCTTGGTAAGATTGTTAATAAAATAAGTTCTGCTCGGGATGCTGCTCTTATGATTGGTTGATATCAGTTATCTGCTTTACCTGCTTTTTCTGAAGTTTATAGTTTCGGCGGGGAGTTATGTTTCTCGCTGGGACTGTGTGTCGCACCCTGTTGGTTTACAACCTTTTTAGGTGATCGTGCTAGACATGGTGGTGGTCGTGAGGTTGCGGCTGAGCAACAAGAAGAGCAGTAGGAGGCAAGAGATGGATATGCTGCTATTTTGGTTGGTTTGTAGTAGAGTCCTAGAGTCATCCATGTACTCTCAGGTCCTCAGAGGTGTTTTCACAATGTTTTACGATGTATAGATGATGTAGCTTTGTATATCCTACTGCTGGCCTGACGTGGCTCATTATGTATGTATAAACAGGTGATGAACTCTGGTGCTGACAGGATAGCTGGTTCCTATAGGTTGTGGACAAATATCAAGGCTTGTAAATATTTATATAACATGTTTCCTTGCAATATAAGGATCTGGATGTAATGGTTTCTTTATTATCTATTTTCTGCATTTAGTTTTAATTAACCCGTGTTTTCAGTAATATGTTGTTTATGGAAGTTCCACACGTTTTCGCGTGGCATCTCATTGTCTATGTGTAGCGGGATGTCACAGTATAGATCACCTTAATGTAACCTAATGTTCTAACATTGATGTTACGTTTATAATGGATACATAAAATATGCCACATAACTCATTTTGGTGGTAATATGAAGATAAGAAACTTCATTGGATGAATAATTTAGATAATGGGTCATTAATGGGCCATATGACATATCTCATAAAAAGAAGTCTCAAAAGTGGAAACAAACTTCAAATTCAAAATCTACATATCAAAATTAGCCTACATGTCAAATTTCATCTAATTTGGACAACCTTGAAATATTACGATAAGTTTAGGAGAGAGAAAATGAGTAAAAGGCATAAGTAATAATTAGTTTGATTACATAACTTCAAAATATGGAAATAATGGCAAATTCATACTCAAAAGATCAAAGTTAACTTGTGGATGAGGTTTTTTTAGCTTGGCCTTTAGGCATCTACTAGGACATGAAGTTGAAAGAAAAGGTGTCTCGAAAAGATCAGGGTTCGGGGGCTAGCAAAATTTTCCTCTGCACCACTAGCTTGGTTTATGAGGACTCCCGAATCCATATGATACCGGCCTGGCCTGAGCTGATATTAATTGTTCAAAATAGCATGCTTTTAGGCAATAGTATCCTTAGACATCTATATGATTTATCTTTAGGGACCCTAATATGTTGAACTAGTCTCCCGTGTGTAAAGACTTGTTTGAGGATGGATAAGAGAAAGTTAACCCATAGTTCATAGTTAGTCTTTACAAGTTATAGATTTTTTTGCATGATGCTTATGTAGTTGGATGTAAGGAAGTGTAGTTGAACCTTTTGTACCTAAGAGAATAATTTTGACTTAATAAGATGAATCCTTTAAGGGGTGGTGAATAAGTTGTTTTCTCATATGTGGATGTTTTGATTTCGAGGATGAAATCCCTTTAAGGGGTGGTGTGTTGTAACATACTAGATCTCAGACCCTACCCTGGAAGTTGACATTTTAGACTTAGCCAAACAAGGTTGAAGGTTAGACCTAAATACATGTTTAATATAACCCCAATGAGCTAATGCATGTATAGATCACCTTAATGTAACCTAATGTTCTAACATTAACCTTAGGTTTGTGATGGATACATAAAATATGCCACATAACTCATTTTGGTATTAATATGAAGATAATTGGATGAATAACTTGGATAATGGGCCATTAATGGGCCATATGACATATCTCATAAAAATAAGTCTCAAAAGTGGAAACAAACTTCAAATTCAAAATCTACATATCAAAATTAGCCTACATGTCAAATTTCATCTAATTTGGACAACCTTGAAATATTAGGATAAGTTTAGGGAGAGAGAATATGAGTAAAAGGCATAAGTAATGAATAATGTGATTACATAACTTCAAAATATGGAAATAATGGAAAATTCATACTCAACACATTAAATATAACTTGTGGATGAAGTTTGGTCCAATTTGGATGTTGTTTGTGCAAGTTATGTAATTTTAGGTACATTATGGACTTTCTGCAATTTACCCAATTAGGAGGTTTTCTTTGCAAATTGTCACATGCATTATAATCCTTATACATTCCCTTACCATTATTGAGTTTTTGAACCATAGGGCAACTGGTTGCACCTTGGTTTGAAGGTGTTTCTCACCAAGGGCATTTTAGGGATTACCCTCTTTATAAATGAGCTTATCTTTAAAAGGTATCAACCAATGAGGTTATTTCTTTGATTGGAGGTCGGTTCAGATGGCCTATAAGTGTCCATAAACCAACATTTTATATTCAAGAAGCCTCTATGAGTTGTCCTCTTGCATGGCCATGAAATCCCTAGGTTAAGGACACATGGAAAGCTCCATGGACACCTCATGCTTGACTTCTTCCTTATCCATAAAGGTTTGCATGTCCATAGGCACTCTTAGCATTGGACACATGGAAATTAACTTGACACCTCGTGCTTGACTTATTCCTTTTCCATAAAGGCTTGCATGTCCATGGACACCCTTATACATGACACATGGAAAGTCTCATAGACACCTCATACTTGACCTCTTTCTTTATATAGCCATATCTACCCCTTCCCAACTCCCAATTCAAAAACTCTTGCTCTACTTTATTTGCTCTAGCTTAGAACATCATTCCTACTCTGTTTTTCCACGAAGGTTCTGTCCCAAGGTAAAAGGAGGTGCCTACCTTGGTGAAGAAGGCTCCTAGGGTTCCAAATTTCTCTATTTAGGATTTCTTAAGCTCCTCCTTGATGATTTTGACCAAAACTAGTAAGTAGTATCCTCCTTCCCTTCCCCATTTTCATGTTGTTAGTCCTTCCACCTTCCTCCAGGTCAAAACCATGGCCTTCCATGGTGAAACCCCACCTAGAACCCATAAACACCCCATCTCCATGTTCTTTTGTTAGGATTTTTCACCTCTAAAGTGGAGAAGGTGCTTCTTGCTCGAGATAGGAGCTTTGTTGGAGAAACCAGCCTCTCTAAGCTTGGAAACCTTACTTATTGGACATGTCCACCTTCCCTAGAGGTTCTTTGGAGGCCTAGGCTTGGATCTAGGACTGACTTGGCTGTTTAGACTCTGAAGTCGATGTATGATGTATCCCCTATTCTTCTATGTTGAGCAATTCACCTATGCTTATTCATTCTCTTTGTCCTATGGACATTAGCCTATACACAATGCATTTTCTTTTGAAAATCGTGGTTCATGTGAACTACCTTATTTTATATTGATCGTGTGATTATGGATATTCTTTTGAACTCTTATCTTATGCTTTGTTCATGATGGAACTCTAAAAGATGACATGTGATGTCTTTTGCCAACTTATGAGGTGGATGTACATGTTGGTCACTTATGTGGTGACTAGTTTATATATTCTGACTATACTTTCTACTTGCCTCTACATTTAACATGCTATGTGATTCTGTAGCACTAGAGTAGTGTAATTGCATTGGTTTTTATGGCAGATGTGTTATTTCCTATCGAGCAGATGTGATATTTCCTGCTCTTTTGGGATGGAAATGAACCTCATACCCAGGGCAAGATGTGTGATTCTTGGCCCATGTTTTATATATTTGGTCTTCAAGTTTGTTGTTCTGGTCTTGGAATGCAGAATTGGGAGGCTCTTGTTGCATCTTTTTCTTCAGACTGCATATTCATGAAAACTAGGATTCCCACAAAATCACAACTAAATATAGCCTAATTAGCAATTTGATGCAATATTCTAATGATTCGATATGAATGCACTTAATGTTGCAGATTCATATAAGAAAAAAAACCAAAATAGCACACTTTAATAAAAATATGTACTGAAATAGTATCAAAGCCATCTTTATTCCTGAAATATCCCACTTTCTGGGGAAAGCGCCAACACTTTTGGCATTTTACTATTTCTGGGACCAAAAGCACCAAAAACATGGCATTTTAAATTAAAAGCGCCAAAAAATCTGGCATTTTATTTGTTTCGGGATCAAAAGCGCCATTCAATCTGGCGTTTTATTTGTTCGGGATCATAAGTGCCAAAAGCTATGGCGTTTTACTTGGCGACCTAAACAATGGGATGGAAAACGCCTAAACAATGGCGTTTTAGGATGTAAAATGCCATTTTTTGACGTTTAGATCCAAAAGCCAAATAAGTGGCATTTTAGCAATACTATGCACAAATTGAAATACTATAGGATTGGTACAAAGATATTAGATGATTCTCAGGCAAATAAAAGAGATATACTAAGTATACCACAACTTAACAAAAAGAACACATCTTTGAAAAGATGTATATTAAGTTTGGCACAATATATAAAGAAGAAATTGGAGTCTGCATTTAACAAAATCAGTCTGCTAATAGAAAGAAGAACAAATTCTTCTACATTGTCAAACATTCAATGGTTCAATGGAAATAGAAACAAAGAAGTTAGCATCTGTATCTGATAACATCAACCCTGGCATCTGATAACATCAACCATGTAATAAAAATAAAAATAATTATTTAACTACATATAGTTCTTCTATAAGTAAAGTGCTAGGAATAATTATGCATACCTAACGTCTCTTACTTCCTCTACCTTGGGTTTGTGGACCCAAAGAACGCCCTGGGTCTGGAGAAGCCTCAATTGGACTCAACTGTGACTGCTGACCTACACGTGTAGACCTACTTGGAGGGAGTGGTGGTGTTAGTGCACGAGTGGATGGCATAGTTGTAAACATTGGAGGTGATCCTAAAAATGAAGAACTAGTTGATCCCAAAAATGAAGAAAAAGTTGCATGTTGGTATTGGCTAAAAGTTGGGTGGGTCCAAGATAAGCTGGAAGGAACCCCAAAATGGTTAGATGATGATGAAGGATAAGAATAAAACATTCCAGGGATTGAGGAAGGTGAAAATTCCCTAGAGTGTCCTGCTATGTGGACTTTCCTAGTGATGTGGAGTGTCCTGCTGGTGTGGATTGTCCCGGTGAGGCTGAGTGACCCATTGGCGTGGAGTGTCCTACTGGTGTGGAGTGTTGTGCTTCCGTGGAAGATGGAATACGAGAAGCACTAACTGAAGTTGTCACAAGATATGAGAAACTCAAATTGGGCTACAAGTGACTCGGCATTTGTTGAAACCATGCACTATGAATATTGTATATTTTGTCACGTGCTCTCATCCAATCCTCAACAAGTGTCTGATTTGTTAATGTTTGCAATGATCCCCTGATATCCATTTGACTCTAGAACTACAAATAGCATAGTTTACTTTATCATATTTTCATATACAAAGATGTATAGTTATTTATCTTAATGGATGCTCATTACTTATATATTCGCACTCCACATAACCTCGAGGATAGTAAACATTTTGCGGCTTAGCTGGTCGTTGTATGTGATACTCAGGATTGTACCAATTAGGTACTTGTGGCACAGCTGAGGGGCCAGGAAGATGAACTACATGAGTTTGCCTATCATTCCGTATGTTCAGCTCTGTACTATATTAGTTCAACCAATCAGCCGTCCTTCAACCTCTACCATCAATTCTTTGGTATTTTGGAAAAGGTTGGGGTTGAGGTTGGATATGAGCACCAAACTGTTTTAGTACTCTATCAGGAACATGCCAATCCATTACTGTGAATGATATCATAGGAACACGAGCCATCCAAATTTGCCTGCCTTCACGACATATGCCTGGAAAAGTTGCCAACAATTCTTCACTATATGGTGTCCACATTAACTACATTATAAGTTATCGTTACCAAACAAGTTTCATTAAATGATAAAATTTAACTTTTAGATAAAATATAAATTCTCACTTGACTAGACTCCTGTGTATCAAACTCATTAAGGTAGAATCTTACAGTCCCTTTTGGAACACGTACATGCTCCATGAGATGGTTCCATCTATTATCATGTTTGAAAAGATGATTAGGAGATGAAAACTTTTAAAAGAAAATAATCATCATATAGATGGTAGCGAAAAACCTGTATCCTAATGGAGCATCTTGTGGACACTGATGATTTTGATCCATGATCACTCTTCCTGGTCTACCAATATACAATCTTTCCTAAGACCACAACTGTAATAGGTGGACACACCCTGAGATATGCTTCTGCTTAGAACCAGGGCGACATCTATGCAACTGACAGTATAGACTAGCTAAAACTGCACTCCCCCATGAATACATGCTGCATTGCTCAAAATTAACTAGAAGTGGAAGGTAGCAAAGATGGACTTCATTTCCAGTACTGTCTGGCAAGAGGAAGCAACCAATAAGGTATAACAAGTATGCACTGGTGTACTGATGCTTGACCATGTCATCTGCATTTTCCAAATTCATATTTTAAAATGTGGAATGCAACCAAATCAGATGAACAAAACCATGATCAAGTCCATCTAGATGTGACCCTAGAATATCGTCACAAAGGGTCATCCAAGAACTATATTGGTCATCATTTGGCCCTATAGGATAGTGCACTACAACAACATCACCGTTTACCTTTAACCCTAGCAACATTGCGACATCTTGTAGAGTGATGGTTAACTCTCCTAGAGAAAAATGGAATGAGTTTGTATTTGAATGTCATCTATGAACAAGTGCTATGACCAAGGCTGAATAAAAAATGACTCTAGACAATTTCGTGACAGATGTAAATCTAGTTGTGCGTACATAACCCAAAACGTCTACATCCGTCAACTCCCACCTACCAACCTCAATGGAATGATATGTGATCCACAAAGTCTCATCGTCCTTCACCATTCCTAGAAAATAGTCAAATAAAGGAGACCTTTACTGAGCATAAATTTCAAACAAATATTATTAACAAAGTTAAATTTCATACATCACCCTCTATTAGGGGAAGTCAGGAGGCAATTTTATTCATCCCGCCCTCCTCATGCGAGCAATAAAAGTATAATTACATTTGCGGGTTTTATATAATATCCTATCCTACTACTAAGTGGGATTACATTCACGGATTTTACATAATATCCTATCCTACTACTAAGATTCATAAGCATCATTTGTTTTTACAAGTTCTTTCATTGTGACCATGACCTCCACATTTTCCACATTTGTATGTAGCTTTATTAGGATCAATATCCATATTAGTGTTCCTCCTCTTCGTCTTAGGCCACCCAGCACGTGGAGTGAAAATTTGCGGTAGTAGAGGAACAACCCCAATAGATGGCTCAAAATCAGGCCAATACCTCTTATCAGGAATGCCTCTAAATTGGGGAGCATATGTCATTCGATATTTGGTTACAGTATACCAAGTACTGACTAACTGATGGTGTTAGTAATGTATCGATTCAGTGGCTACAAGTACATGTGAGCATGGCAAGTGATAAACTCTAGGTGCACCACAAGTACATAGACAACCAACGGGATTTTGAAAGAGATGCACCTGATAGTTATTTCCGGATGTATCTTCAACTGTAAAATCAAACTCATTTATCCTAAAACTAACCCTTAGTTTCCTTGCCTTAGTCTCCAGTTTAACCAATTTAGTTGAAAATTTTGGTGTGAATGAACCAGTTAACTTTGCACCTAAGTTTCTTCTTTGAAAGAACATTGCTACCAAATGATAATATGTGCTGCAAATAAGGGCTTGAATGGGAAGGTTGCGAGCACGCTTCAAAACTCCATTTATTGTCTCTGAATAATTGTTAGTTTTTATACCATATCTCGCGTCGCCGTCACAGGAAAGAGCCCACATTCTTGGGTGTTGCTTCAGAAGCCAATTGAAAGAAGATGGGTCAATGGACTTTATAGTTGCTAAGAGATTATCAAACTCAACCATTTCAGTCACCTTACTAACCTTCCACATTAAGTTGTACAGCTCAGTGGCCTTAAATTTCTTATGAAAGTTGTCCCTATAGTGCCTCAAACAAAACTATTGTACGCTGAGAGGAAAAATTGCTTTCATAGCTTCCTCAAGACCACACATCCTATTAGATATGAAACAAATATCATTCCCACGATTGACTGTTGGAATTCATTGCTCCATGCATCTCAAGAATCATGTCCAAGAAGATTTGTTCTCCTTCTCAACAACTGCAAAGGAAAAAGGAAACAATCCATTATTTGCATCAAACCCAGTCACTATAAGTAGTATCCTTCCATACTTACCATATAAGAAGGTGCCATCAACACTTAGTATTGGTCGACAGTGAGCCCAACCCGTAATACATGGCCCAAAACTCCAAAACACACGTTTAAACCGATATGATGTTCCATCACTTGTTGTGGTGTTTTGAAAATTGTATATTGTCCCCAAAATCACTTGTGCTAAACATCGGAGAAATCTCAACACCGAGCCATATGACTCCTCCCAATCTCCAAAGATTACAGAAATAGCCTTTCTACGTGCATGCCATGCCTTTTTATAGGAGATAGTAATATTCAATTCTGCATTAACCTTTTCCATCACTTCTTGAGCACTCATGTCAAGTTTTGCTCTCAACATCGGCATTATCATCCTCACAATATATGAGGACTGGCATTGTGAGTGATCCTTATATAGGATTGCATTGTGGCATGTGTGTACACCACTATAACTTGTGATTTTCCACAAATCACCAACCCTCTTACAAGCACATGCATGAAGCCTCCATGAGCACTACTCGTTATGTAAGCAAATTAAAGTGAGGTAAGTCTTATTGGATTGCTTTGTTTTGTATTGGGCATTATTGCTGATTGACCATGACTGCAACCTATGAAGGAGATTTGTCTTTGTCTCAAATGTTTCACATATACTAAAGCCATACCCCACAACCACTTCAACCTCTTCCATATCTATAGGGACTTCATATTTGTCCACCTAATTATCTTCTCTGAAGTATTCATAATTATCTGCATGATTTTGATCTACCAAGTCATCCTTCCATGTTTCAGGATCAATAAAAACTTCATGGTTACTATCATCAATACGCAGTAGCAGCAATCTAGTGTCATCATTAATGTGATGACCCGATCACAAATCAGATCGTCACTGCGTAATTAATTGTGGAATTGAACATAAACAATGGATTAACAAAAATCACTAAAAATTTAAAACCATTTACAAAGATATCCATTTCCATGAAACTCTTATAACAAGAACCAAAGTATTATATATACATTCTGGTTTACAGAGTACATACCATGTACCATCTCTTCTCGAGGATTACATACAACAATTGCTCTGTTAAATCTACACATAAGCAACATAAACCTCGAGGCATCTAATGCCAAAATCTCAGATCAATCATAAAAGCACTAACTACTGACTCCAAGGACCTGAGAGTACAGAGGCGACTCATATGACTCATATCTACAAGACACGACAGTCAATATCTCCACCTGAGATGTTATTGCTGTTCCTGATGCTGTTGTCCTTCCCCTGATGTATGGTTTCTACCTCCGCGTCCTCATCCACCTAAAAAGGTTGGATCCCACGGGGGTGAGACAATTGAAATTGTCCCAGCGAGAAATATAACTCTCCGCCAGAAACATTATTATTGCAGATAAATAGTAATAAATTGAACAGAGGAATCTCTATTGAACAACAAGATTTAATCATTATTAGGTAGAATAGAGCAATATCAACTTTTAAAGCATTACAACTATACATGATAAAGCAGTGAATCATCTATCCATTTTAATAAGGAATATGAAGAACATGTATAACATCTATCCATTTAGGATACAGTAAGCAATGTAACATCAACCAATAATTTCCGTATTTTCATCCTTAAGCAAATATGCTACATGGCTGATTATATTTTACAATCATACTTATGCCCTGAGGAAGTGAGCCGTACCACTCAAATCCAACCTTCGGTTGCGAAATCCAAAGCCGGTGCCATACAAGATCAAAGGAAGAGTCGTACTCTTTGACCTCATCTGTATTGGTCAGTGTGAGACCACAAGCAGGACCACAATCTCTTGCTTAAGTGACATCGGTCATAGGGTTAGCTCTCATAGGCTACCTATTCTCTAGCCCGCCTTGGTACAGGTCCCGACGCTAGTAAATCTGAGCTACAGGCTAGTTCATCGTGCTCTCTGAGCCATGAATGCATTCACGCTCTATCACATTGAGCCATGGGCCAGTTCACCATGCTCTTAAACATATCTTGAGTCTACAACCGAAGTTACACTCTAATCCTCCTCATTTTTTGCTAGGAGAAACCCCGCATATTCAACAATATACACTCCGGATTAACCAGCAGGAGAATCTGTTTCACCATCACCAGCTACTGACGACGATGGATCTATGGCCAGAGCTCTATATGATAATTTTTCACTTGGTTATTTAAGTACATTACCATATTCTTTTAGCATCAATCAAGTTTTCAAACAAGAATTATTATGACAAATGCTACAAAGAAACATGTAATACTTTTATCAAGTACTTTTCAAAACTTTATAAAATATTGGGATCTCAATCCCTTATCTCATTACTGGGAATTCACATCCCTCAACAATACCATCATCAATATCATCATCATGTTTACTGGATCTGGGTATTCAAACCCTTAGTTCATCACTGAACATGGTTACCACTATCATGTAACTATTACCTCCAGGTCATCTGACCAAGGTATTCATGATACTTGTTACACAAGCATCTCACATAGCTCACCAGGCATATTCAATTTCTTGTCACCTCTCACTAGGCAACAAATAAAATAATGGCTCGCAAGGCCCATTAACATCATAGCTCATACCTGGTTATGCTCATCATCTCATGATACCTGCATGGTTAGTATACTTGATAAAAATCATGTCCATTACATAACAACATTATGCAATACAAAGATAACATCACTATTCCCTCATTAGGATTAGGGTTTCACATAACATCACCCTACATTAGGGTTTCACATAACATCACCCTACATTAGGGTTTCACATTCTTCTTGATTAGGGTTTCATGATCACATTATCAAAGATCAAACCCTAATTCAAAACTCCATGTATCTTGGAAAATGCATTGATATTATAATTAATATCCAAATCCTAACTCATTGCTTCATGTGTCTAGAATTACATAATGCATCCATAAGTATTCAATTGAATTTATGTGTTGTAATTTTCCTTATTGATTAGGGTTTCCACTCTCCATTAATTAGGGTTTTATGATTACCTCATTAATCCAAACCCTAAATCAGTGCTTCCACATATCTTGGAGAACATAACATTATTTAAGTATTAAATCATACTTATCATTGTTCCATGTACTTAGGAACACACAACATCATCATCATATTTTATTAGGTTGATTCAACCTCTCACTAAGTACATGCACCTATGCTTAACATAGTGCATTGCATTTATTACTTTCATAGGCATCAAAGGATAATCACTCTAATTATACTAATCACCTAAGTACTTTAGAAGTACTTCCTTTGAAATCATTCTTAAGATGTTCTCCAACCACTTATGGGATTAATAGTAATTACATGGTTTGATTCAATTGGACCTTCAAACGGTCTTGGACCAATTAAACCTTCAAACAGTTTTGGACCAAACCTCCAAACGGTCTTGGACCAATTAAACCTTCAAACGGTCTTGGACCAAACCTCCAAACAAATAAAAAGCAAATAAAAAAACAAATATGTGCAATCCAAATAAAATACAGCCCAAATTAAGTACAATCCCCAAAGTAAGTACAGTCCAAATTAATTATAGTCCAAATTAATTACAATCCAAAATATAGAGTCTAAATTAATTACAATCCAAAATAAATAGTCCACATTAATTACAATCCAAAATAAAGAGTCCAAATTAATTATAATCCTCATCACATGTGTATCAAAGCACCAAATAATCTCAATAATTCCAAAGCACCAAATAATCACAATAATTCTTACAAAAAATATTAACCTAAAACGATTAAGTAAAATACAACTCACCCTTTAGAGGAGAAAGACGTCTTCAAAGAAAATCAAAGTACTCCTACAAAATATGTAACAAATAAACAAAAAATATGATAAGAAGATGGTATAAAATAAAAAGACAGCAAAACTAAAGAGGAAAGAAAAAAAAACAAATGAGTAAACAAAAACAACAAATGAGTAAACATCAAAATAATGGTTGGCGTACAGATCTGATCAGTTTAGATGCCATGGGTAATTAACCAGTATGTTAACCTTGTCTAAGGCTGTGTTTGGTACACAGTTGTGATGAACTTAGTTGCCACAAATAACTAGACGAGTAGTGTGTTAACTTTATACAACATAACTGTTGTTTGGAGTAATGACCTTAACAATAAGATGTTTAATATTTGGTAGACAAGTAAACAATCATTAGTTGTGTGAATAGAGTCTATAATACCCTCCGTCCATGTATTAAAAAACCAGTTAGCACTAGCCAAACAAACTCAGTCTAAGATAATTATTATTTGGGCAGATTAACCTGTCGTAAGCATGTCTCTTCTAAAAGGCATTATAAACAAAAGAACTGAATAACTAACCAAACTGCCCCGAGCTGTCAGCGCCGTCTCCACGCCGCTGTTTGCGCCGCTCCACGCTCTACTGCTTGAGCCATCTCCAAGCTCCGCTGCTCGCCACCAGGCCGTCGACAAGGGAGGAGGAGCACTAAACCGGGAAGCCTGTGAAAAAACTAAACGTGAGGAAGAGGAAGAGTAGGAGGAAAAGGAAAAAAGGGGAAGAGGAAAACTGGAGGAAGAGGAAGAGCAAGAGGAAAAGGGGAAGAGTCGAAAAATTGGAGGAAGAGGACTAGTGCGGTATTGGGTATTCGCTGCCTCGAGGGAAGTCGACTTACGGAGCCCCGATGGAAGTACTTATGCGGAGTCTTGCCTTCAAGCCCGTTGTTGCGGTCTTGTTTTTAGTCCCATATCGGCTGTTTTGGAGAAGTTCAGAAGCAGCAGTGACTACATAAACAAGTCGCCTGGTTCCAACACAAACCACGCAGCCGCGCGGTGAGCACAGAGCGAACTATTCTTTCGCCTTTTACTAAAGAATACCGTGTGCTCGCCGCAAACAGCGGCATACGCCAATTTTTGGAAGGGTTTCACTGCTAGCAGTGGGGCCCTGCTAATTCAATGTTCAAAGCTTTGCTGTTGTCGCGCTTTTAACGATTGGCCTGTAAAGCCCGTTTTTCCCGCTTGTGTTCTGTTGTCTTTTAGCAAGCGAAACGGTGTCACGCCAGACAATCCAATCCGGTCTTTGTTTTAGGGTTATTGAATCACGAAAGTGGCGTCTACCTTGTTCGCAATGAACACTCTACTTGGAGATGTGCATGTCGATAATCAAACGAACAATCTTGTACGGACAAAGCGAACAATGATGTACGAACAGATCTTGAATTAACGTAACATAACCAAAACAGTCACTGTAAAAACACGGAAGACGGTCAATTTGATAGATTTTAATGACTAATTACTCAGCAAGCACGTATCCATCTCATCAAATTACCCAGAACCCTAAACATAAACAACTAGACTTAACACATGAATAAAAGATAGGGCTGTAAATGGGTGCATGTAAATGGGTGCAGGTAGACCCGTGGACCCGTAAATTCAGAACCTATAAAAAACCGTCATGGGTCTAAATTTTTGTACCCGCATACCCGTAGACCCGCATATATGTGGGTCTATTAATGGGTATGTTTGGACCCAAATCCGTTAACCCGTACACCCGCTATACATAAATAATTACGTAAATAATATGTTACTTATATCATACTTTATTAGTCCAACTAATATAATAATTGAGAGTTTATCATACTATAATTATATTATAAGATTGAGACTAGTCATCTAATTGAGAATTAATTATTCTAATTATAATCATGAACAATATATGTAAACTTAAAATCAAAATAGTAACATTATATGATACATAATTAATAATTATGACAATGACTATAGTATGTAAACAATTAACTCAACTAATCTTTAATATACAAAGTATTCGATTATTTAATATAACTATATCATGTTAACATCCTACTTGACAACAATATCTCATTGTACTATAATATGTGGAACATATTTGTAAATTTTCTTACCTAAACAATATGATAGTATATATAGAACCGCTTATCTGCAGACCCGCACCGCATACCGACTATTATTACGTGCACGGGTATGGGGGTGGGTCTAGATTTTTATAATGTGGGTCTAGAACTGGAACCAGACCCGCTAAATTAAATAGGGTATGCGTATGGCCAGACCCGCACCAAAGATGGTGTTGATAAAGGTACCCCACCAGGACACTCCTAGTCTTTTACTAGGTCCTCCTTGTCCTTATTTTGATATCTTATTCCTATGATTACCACCTATGGACATATCGTCCATATCCGTGCAAAGCAATGTGAAAATTATGTGAATGCCACTGAGTAGTTATAATATAAAAATAACACACAATTGAAATGACATGGAATAACTTGGAACATTAATTACTTAACATAGTTAACATAGTTACATGAAAACTTAATTAACTAGACATGATTTCATAATGGACATACCCAAGTTGATATATCATGCTCTTGAATGCACCCACATTGCTCAAAAGGCCTGTTAAGGCTCACATAAGGCTGGTTAAGGCTCACATTATGCTCCCAAGAGCTTATAAGGCCAATTAAACCTCACATTAGGCTTGTTAAGGCTCACTCAACAAGATTGAGATGACTATATCAACATAACATGATTTATTAATCTTATACATAGTTTTCATAATTTCTTAATTCATTAGCATGACAATGATACATAATATTCCATTGAAAGTATAAACATTGAAAGAATATAATGAGTACTAATGTGCAAGATTAACATGAATACATAATATAAAACATGAATTATTAGCATGTGCAAGATTTCTTGTTAGAATATAATGAGTACTAATGTGCTTGTATTTTAGTTGAGCCATTATGTGTACATAAACGAATAAAATAAACCATGAATGCTAATTTAATACTCACTGTGCATGGACACTCACCTCATTCTGAGGAGGAACACTAATATTATCTTGAATCCTAACCATTCCTAATTTCCTGTGTATATCATAATCATGAAATAAATAACAATTTATAAACATAGGTTTAGGGTTTCTGATTGAAATGGAGAAATTAGGTTGGGAAACATAGTCGAGTCATGGTCAAAGAGGTTCCTTGTCTCAAGATCTTTCTAACGAGTATTCGTGGATGGTTTTCTAACATTAGATGCAAAGATTATCAATGTCCTATTTTTGACCAATCAGATTGGAGAGAAAATGGATTGAAACCATTTTTGGGAAAACCAGCGTCAAATATGTAGAAAGACTGATGTGGCCTTACATAACCACTTGGATTCGGTATGATTAACTGAATGTTACTTAATGAAGCTGAATTAAAAAAAATATATTTTTGCCACGCTGGCACGCACAAAATTATCCCTGCCAAATACTATTGGGGATTAGCATCATTATACTTAAATGAGATACTATTGTGCTACAATAACTAACCAAAAATTTCATAGATCTTTTTACAACGACTGTTAAGGATTGTAATCGGTTAACCAAATCAATCTGAGTGATTTAATTGTAACCAAATTAGCCATGATTGAAATAATCAACCACGTCTTGATTTGATTAGCAATTAAAATCTAAAAGCAAATATTATTCAACTAGACTAACTAACTCACTGAGTGCACTATAGCAACCTATTTTATACACATACCAATGAGAAAAAGCACAAATTCCTAACTCATGTTATTGATGGGGGTGTCACACACATTGAATATCATCCATAAGAATAGTTAGAAGTTTAAACATCATAGGAACACAATTCATTTCTCACTCTCAACAAAGTACATTAAAAAGGAAAAATTTATACATATAATGACATTATCTGAAATCCTAAACATAAACTACTAGACCTAACAAATGAATAAAAAAGATGTTGATAAAGATACCCCACTAGAACACTCCTAGTCTTTCACTGGGTCCTCCTTGTCCTTATCCTTATATCTTACTCATATGCTTACCACCTATGGACACATCATCCATAGCCATGCACAACAACATGAAAACTATGCGAGTGGCACTGAGTAGTTATAATATAAAAATAATGTACACAATTGAAATGGCATGAAATAACTTGGAAAGTTAATTACTTTAACATGGTTAATATAATTACATGAGAACTTGATTAACTAAACAAGATTTCATAATGGATTGGATTTTTACCTGAGTTGATATAGTCACACTCCAAAATGCACCTACATTGCTCAAAAGGCCAGTTAAGCCTCACATAAGGCTGATTAAGGCTCGTATTATGCTCTGAATAACACATAAGTCCGGTTAAGGCTCACATTAGGCCGAGGGGGTGATAGCTCAAGTGGTAGAGGCTCGGGATCCCCAAAGTAGGGACCCAAGTTTGAAAACTCTCGGTTGTGCGCTTCACACCGTATCCTGCCATGTAGCTCGACCTCTATGTGATTTACACGTTCCCCCCATTATGTAGGTAGGCGAGGGGGGACTAGGGGTTTACATCTTCTTCAGAGGGTGGTTCCCACATCTAAAAAAAGGCTCACATTAGGCATGTTAAGGATCACTTAACATGATTGATAAGACTATATCAACATAATATGATTTCTTAGTCTTATACATAGTTTTCATAATTTCTTAATTCATTATCGTGACAATGACACATAATTATCTGTTGAAATTATAAACATTAAAACAATATAAAACATGAATTCTTAGCATGTGCATGATTTCTTATAAGAATGTAATGAGTACTAATGTACTTGAACTTTAGTTGAGCCATTATGGGTACATAAATGAATAAAATAAACCAAAACTACTAATTTAATACTCAATGTGCATGACCAAAACTAATAGTATCTTAAATCCTAACCATCCTTAATTTCCTGTGTATATCATAACCATGAAATAAATAACATTTTATAAACATTGATTTAGGGTTTTTATTGAAATATAGAAATTAGGTTGGTAAACATAGTCGAGTGATGGTCAGAGAGGTTCCTTGTCTTAAAACCTTTCTAACGAGTATTTTGGACAATAATCTGACATTAGATGCAAAAGTTATCAATTTCCTATTTTTGAGCAATTAGATTGGAGAGAAAATGGATTGAAACCATTTTTTGGAAAACCAGCGTCAAAGATGTAGAAAGACTAATATGGCCTTACATAACCACTTGGACTATATTCACGTGATAGGGACAAGGCAGTAAAACAACCATTTAGTCATGCATGTTGCTATATTCAAAATCAGGATACTAAGGTACAAAGATGTCCTTAATAATGTGACATATTAAAATGTGATGTGAGGGTATCTTTGGACTGCGCATATTAATTATTACTAAAATGAGAAAATCCTAGTGTTTTCAATCTGACTAAAATCTTAGATACCATCTTGATCAAAAGGCAACTTTTTGCAGAACCAAGGCTAGGGGCTGGTTCGTAGAAGTTTTTCGGTCTGGTTGATCCCCTATGGGATCCCTGTGGTGGCAAAGACTAGGAAAAATACCTTCCAACCATGACTAGGAAGCAGATCAAGGCCCAAGCATTAAAACCCAATGTGAAAGTGCCAACCACCATACCCATTGAGTCTGCGAAGGCCACCCAAAGGCAAGGCATAAATATGAAGTGGAAAAAGTTGAAATTAGAAACTCGGCAACAACATCGTCACGACTAGAAACACACATTAGTTCTCAAAGTTGGGAAACGATGCTAATAGATGGATGGATAAAAACAAGCATAGACGTGTCTTCGCATTATTATACTAGGTCTAGGATAAAGGTTTTTGTGCCATGATTGTGGCCGAGAAACATGGTTGGAGATTGAACTTCATCAGCATGGAGCCAATGTAGGGTAGAGCGTTTAGGTAAATGTCAAAGATAATGGAAATAATGCAAACCATTCACGGAGTATATATAAACTTACTAAAATTTGAATTCTATTGGGATGGTTAGATAAATTGGGTTGGTCTCATCGTCACTATTAGAGAAAGTGGAGTATGCATCGGCTCCTCTGCTAGCCTCAATTGTAGTTGAGTTTGGAAACAATTCCCTTAGCATGGGCTTATGCTCCAGGTGTCAACATGAGGCTGTCTTATTTGATGAGGTGGAGTGGGGGTGGTTGTTGTGTTAGCTGGATGAAGGAAAGATTTAGGCATTTCTTCTAGGGATAGAGATAGGGATGGTATAGGGGTTCTCTCGATTCACAAGGACTTCACCAATTGATTGGTGGTGAGAAACTTGGAATTCGTGTAGTGTGGATGGAGAGAGAGGTTTAGGGGTTTCATTACTAGTTGTTGCTCCACAAACACAAAGTGCACAAGGTAGGAGAAGGGGTATGCACCCTTTGTGTAATGACCCCCTCCCCCTATTATCCTCAATAAAGGAGGACTGAGAGGGCAAGGGCCTTTACCATTATACAAGATTGATGGTTTAACAATTAACCAAAAACAATTAATAAATTTCACTAAATAGAAAGAGTTTGGTGACAAGAAGAAAGATAAATTCTCCAACATGAAGTTACATTAAAAAGAGGAACTATTGTTTGTAAGTGGAAATTAAACTATCTATCTATATCCTCCAGAATTACATTAAGTCTTTTCTTTTGATGCCATCTTCTCTGGAAGTCCATATTGTAGAATATAAATAGTTTAACCTAAAATGTTGTGAAACAAAACACGGTATGTATATCAAGTTATACTGGTACGTGGGGGAAACAAAATATTAGCATCTAGGTGTAACAACATATTCAACCATAGAAACAAATATGATTATAGAATTGAACATGCATTTTCTTTCTAACTTCTCAACTTAGTCTCTATGGTACACTCCCCCTCCGGAGTATTCATGTGGGAAACCCCTCATTATGGTTTGGACCATGCAAAGGACTTTTCATAACCTCCTGTTCTTGGGCTCGATTTGATATGGCCTTCCTTTCCTGGATAGGCCTCACAGTGACCATCATGTCTTGGCTTGGCCTCATAATGACCATCCTATCCTGACTAGGGCTTATTAATGATCATCCTATCCTGACTAGGGCTTATTAATGATCATCCTATCCCATCTTGATCACTCGTCAGCATAGTGACATTTCTTACATCCCACATGGATCATTTAAATCTACCAGAGATAGTTGAGCAAGTTATACTTATATAACGTGATACTCATATAGGCCTTAAGGATTGCAAGAACTAAATAAACAACCAACAATTTACTTGAAATCAATGTGGGAAATCTCAAAAACCTATCGAATTCATTTAAGTCAGGTATTCATAGAGTAACTAGATACCTTTCTCAGGAGAGATCAAAAGTTCAAGCAATAAATGCAAATTGAGAGGAAGTAAGCAATCACCCTAAAATTAGTACATAACACCCAAGTATTACTACTTTATCTAAAATCTACCATTAAGACTGACTTGGGTTCCAAGTTAGAGTTTTGGGGTCAACTTATGATTTCATTAGGATTTGGGATTCACAAACCCTAATAATTAATTTTAATGCTTTTTTACCTCACAAACCCTAATCTTGATGTTTTATGCATTATTAAATCCTAATTGAGTCAAAGATGTCTCTTTTATCCAAAAAAACCCAACTTTATCCATTATGTCATTTAAGCATGATATGATCATTGAAGTCAAGAAATTAGGGATTTTTATACATTTAACATCTTAAAGATAGCAACTATAGGCACTTCTTGAATTAGAGACAAATTTAGGTCTGGAAACTATTCTTATTGCATTCCTCACATTTTTGTGATCATCTTTTGTATATTATATGCTACCATTGGATCATCCTACTAATTATTGTGATTTAGAAAATTAATTGACTTCTAGCCAATCACCAACTGCCACCTAAGTAGCGCGCCTGGGTCCCAACCTAGAAAACTCAGCTGGGAAAGAGCCAATGGGCTCGCACCACCAGGTGGTCTGAGCTTGCGTGGACTCATACAATCAGGCGAGAACAAGAAGGTAAATGACCAGAGTGCCCTTACTTATTCTAAAAAGAAGTTGGGGTAGGTTGGTCTTTTCGCCCAGTGTTGTCTTCTTCCTCTCGCTCAGCTTATTTGTTGCAAGCAATCGGTCAACTTAGATGTTGACCTCAGGATCCAATCCGCCTCCGTGACCAACTCGATTACCATAGCCTTCATTGTGCTTTCACGGATTTGTCGAGAGCCTCAATTGCCAAGGAGGTGGTTAAAAATGATGGGAAAAAGTGCGGGTATCTCCGACGAGATCCAAGGAGATGTCATGGGTGAAGGATGAGGCTAGGAGGGAAATTGAGAGTAGGGAGAGAAGCACAAATTTGGACAGAATCTCGCAAATCAACTTGTGTTCTCACAGAGGGTCCTTGGACCCCTTATTTATACTCACTTATGGCGACATGGTTGCTTCTAGGATCATGAATTGAGCAAAACTTCTAGAGCTCTCCAAGACAGGTAAAACCTAGGATAGGTGAGTTCCTCTTGACCTCATGAAGCCAAAAAAGAGGTTTCCAATCTTGCTCATTTATAGAATTGTGAGAAAATTGATCTGGAAATCACGTGTTAACTGCTCCCACCTTCCATGTTTGTCTTGAGATAGGAGATGATCTTCTGATCATCAGATTGTGATCCAAGGGTCAGTAGTGCATGCAACAAAATAAAATATCAAAATATAGTTCTAGTATGAATAGAATTTCGTGACATTTAGTGTATATCTACATTAATCCACTCACTTTAGGAATTTTAGAAAATTCCATATTTCCATCTCCATTAATCCTTTTAATCTTAAATTTTGTGGGAAAGTTTTTAATAACTTTATCTAAATGTGGGAGAGATTGGAGACCAAAATACCAATGTTAAAGATACTTTTATTAATCTCAAAGTCTCCCTATTTATCTTATTATTTAAGGCAACATATGTATTTTTCTCATTCAACTTTTTCTCCATATCCTTTATTTTGATTACTTTTCCCATTAAAAATAATGTGGAAACAAAAACAATCCATTAGTGGCATTCAATGCCACTTTTCTAGAGAATTCCACATAATTCCACATGTATATTATTGATTACCCATTACCTTTTGTACTTCACTTAATATTTGATTTTTTCCCTTCCTTTTCCCCTATATTTATTATTGGACTATTGAAACCAATAAAAACCATGAAATCCATTATAAAGGAAGATTTGCAAATTGAATCTGTATCTTTAAACATAGGACACCAATTTCAAATGCATCTTTATTATTCAGATAGTTGCATTTCAATTGTCTAAATACATGTGAAAAACCATGTTATAACATTCTTTCCCTCTTATAGGTTTTTTTTTCTTAAAATTTGACTAATCATACAAACAAATTAGGATGAGACTTTTCCATGGTAGTCTTTAGATCCATGTGGCTTCATCCTCTCCATGGTGCTCTCAAAGAACCTTTACCATCTCTATCCTTTTGTTCCTAAGCTCTTCACCTTGGTATCCAATATCCTCACAGGTGACTTAGGGTAAGTCAATCTCCCTTAGAGTTCAATAGTCTCAATGTTGAACACATGGCTAGGATCCTTCATGTAGCACTTCAGATTTGACACATGGAACACATCTTACATCATACTATACTATGGCAGTAGAGATAAACAATAAACGGCCTCACCAATCCGTTCTAAAATCTCAAATGAACCCACGTATTAAAGACTCAATTTTCCTATATATTTAGCTATAGCTCAGAGGTGTCAGATTTTTTAGAAACACATGATCACCTACAATAAAGTACAAATCTATCCGCTTTGCATCAACATACAACTTCTGTCGATCCCGTGCTCTCTCTCATCCTCTTCTTGATCAAAGTGACTTTGTCAACATACAACTGTAGTTCCTCTGACCTCAACAAGGTTCTCTAATTGACATCATCCCTATGAAGCGGTGACCAATACGACCTCCCATAAAGAGCTTCATATGGAGGCATCTTGATGTTGGCTTGATAGTGTTATTATAGGCAAACTCAACTAAGGCCAGATACTACTACCATGATCCACCCCAATCGAGCACACATGCTCTCAACAAGTCTTCTAAGGTCCAAATCATTCTTTCTAACTACCCATCAATCTGGGGGTGATAAGTAGTGCTAAAGTTCATCCTTGTATCAAGTTCTTCTTGAACTTGTTTCCACAACTTTGAAGTAAACTTAGGGTCACGATTGGAAATAATTGAACCCGGAACACCATGTAGACAAACTATCTCTCTAATGTAAATCTCAACTAGGTCTGACACCTTGATAGTGACCTTAAAGGAAAGGAAGTGCACTGAATTGGTTAGGCGGCCCACCACAACCCATATTGCATTATGACCTTTTCTTTGTTGACTCAAGATCAATTTAGCCAATGTTTACTCAAGCTCTAAATTGACTAAACTATTGTTTTGATGATGACTAATGTAAGGAGTGGGATCCCAGAGGGGAACCACTCCCTACTAAAAATTTGAACAACAGAACCTCTAGTCCAAACACACCTAAAAGATATGTTGGAGTGGGTGTAAAATTTTCAAATCTTATTTATAATATACAAAGCAACCAAAGTGTAGCAGTGGAGTAAAAACATTGACTATATTCAATTTCTCATAAGGTTACAAAACAACATCTTAAACTTACATGTAAAGGTACATCATAAGAATCCATGTAGAGGGAAATCTAAACCACATCAAGATTGTCTCCAGGCTTTAAACCCTTAAGCTAGGTCCATAACTTTATGCCATGTCCTCCACATTCTTCACCTAGGGTTGGAAGCATACCCCAACAAGAAGAGAAAATAGATAAAATCATAAAAGGCTAGTATGTGCATACTAGAAAGTGAAATTGAGCAATATAAAGAAATAATGACATCAAATAAATAGAATCTTCCCATAGAAATGACAAGGACCACCCAAATGGGTATCAAAAGAAAAGGAATCACAGTAAAGAAGATACTTGCCATAAAATAAAACAACAAAGGTGTGCCACAATAGCACATATAGAGAAAGTAGGGCACACACCCCACACTCCTCATCAAACCCGCATGCATGTGAGATAAGCATAACACTAGAACAATATAAAGACAAAGGTGGCCAAGGCTTCACATCCTTGAAACCTGATAGAGAATGACACACTGCCAAACTCCCAATATATAGAGTTGAGCCAATGCTTCACATCCTTGAAACTCTGGTATGGGGCACCACCACCTCCATCCCAAAAATAGGGCACACACCCAAAAATCAATGTAATTACACTACTCTAGTGCTACTAAATCACATAGCATGTAAAATGTAGAAACAAGTAAAAAGTATAGTTAAATTATACATTGTTGCCATCACACAATGGACAACACATACATCCACATGCAAGTGGGAACAAGATATCACATATCACCAAATAATCATCCACTTCAAAGTGGACACATATAATCAAATAAGTCCAACATGCACCAAGGCATAAGAAAAGAGTCCAAAAGAATATCCATGGTCACAAGATCAATATAAAAAAAGGTAGTTCACATGAACCATGATTTTCAAAAGAAAAGACAATTGTGTATAGGCTAATGTCCATAGGACCAAGAGAATAATAATATAGGTGAATTGCTCAACATAGAATAATAGGAGATGTAAATATACCTTAAAACAAGATCCTAGAAACTCTCTTCACCAAACTGGTTGTTTCCAAGATCAACCTTGCCTAAATATAAATTGTTCACATGTATAAGGGTTTGAGATTCATATATATGTAATGTAACCCTAATTCTAGACCTTTCTACAAAACATCAGGTCTTGGACTCCAAACCTGAACCAATTGACTTATTATGTTTTTATGATTAAGAAAACATATGTATTTACTAAATTTGGAGTTCATATGAATTAGTTACCAATTTTAGGACTTTTTATATTAATTAATTAGATCCTTAAAATCTATCATTGAAAACATGGAAATCAGGATTTGAAACTATTTTTATTAGAAAGAACACATTTTTTTGATTCTAAAACAAATTTATATTAATTTTTGGACAAGTTGATTAAAATATATGAATTTTATAAAATTGGCCAATCACAAAATTAGAAAAAGCCTAACCAGTAGGGAATTTGCAAGAGAGGAAGAGAGGGGTCAGATGAGCGAGGAGAAACTTATCCAAGAGTTTGGAGAAAAACTTCGTTCGTCGTTCGTTTGTGAAACTAACTAACCGATCATGAAGAACAAGTGCCAAAGTTGTTTACCTGAGGTCCAATTACGCTCCAAAAATAAACATGACGTCGGGGAGTGGTGCCGCAAACTCAAACCAAGAACCATGTCAGCTTTTTGGTGAAATGACGATGTAAGGAGAAATCAAAGCACGACTACCAGCAAACACACACTTAAGAAAGGATGAAATTGGGATGAGAGGAGGTTTAAAACACAACCAAGGAAGACCAGGGTAGAGGTATTTATAAGTGAGTGTGTGTGAGAAGTTGTTTCTGAAGACTTGAAGAAAAATTTTAGGCGTTTCTCAAATTCTCCACGTTAGGCTACGAATATGGTATGGATAGATGAGGAATTCAATTTGTAATCCAAAGCAAGTTATTTCATGAAATTTTGTTAAGAAATGAGGAAGTTATACCCAAAATACTAGACCTTGGTCTGCAGTTACTGTTTATGCAGGCTGGTGTTTCCTGATCCGAATTTTGTAAAGTGTTGATTAAACTATTTTCCTTTTTCTCTCTCTTCAATTGAAGGTACAAACAAGGTCCACATTAAATGAAATTTTATACCCAGCCTGATTAGGACATGTAGAATCCAATTTTGACATTAGTTTTCCCTTTTGGAGACTTTTGCTATTTTATTTAATTCTTTTAAAGTAAATCATATTTTCTCTTTCCTAATGCTTTAGAGACGTCTAGAATTATCCAAAATTGATGAAACTTCACTCACAAGTCATATATAATGTGTTGGATACGAATTTTCCATCAATTTTATATGTTGGAGTTGTTTGTACAATTATTTAAAATTTTGAAGGTTCTACACACTTTGTGTCTCCTGATTTCACCTTTAAGCAAACTTTCTTCAAATTGGATGAAAATTCACCCAAAGGCTATATTTATTATGTATATTATGAATCCAAGATTATTTTCCTCTTTTGGAGTTATTTATTATTTTATTTGATATTTTGGGGGAAAACTTAGATCTTCTCTCTCTAAAAAGAATTAAATTAATTATTATTATGTGAAAAATGTGAAACTTGACTCCCAAGACAATTGGGACCCAAGGAACACGATTTTCAACTTAGATTTCACTTTTGGGGTTTCTATTAATGAGTTATGACAAAATTAATAATTGTGTCCATTATTATCACATTTATTCATTATTATCACTCTTGCTCATTATATCTAAATATTATCAGCAAAAGAATTGTGTGACTATTTGCACGGAATTTTATATAATTCATTATTATCTCATGTGATATATTTTATGTGTGTATTATTAATTTAACACTAATGTGAGAACATTAGGTTACATTAGGGTGATTTATGCATGCATTAGCTTATTAGGGTTATACTAAACATCTTCTAAATCTATCCTCAACCTTGTTTGGCTAAGTCCAAAATGTCAAACTTCTAAGGTAGGGTTCAAGATAAGTTATGCTACAACTAAACCATTACAATTATCTATGTCTAATGCTTCTACTTGAGTGAGTTCAGATTAGGTATAGACACACTCCAAATTCCCTAACTTGCACATCTCAACTTGGAGAAAAGACAAGTCAAAGTCAATACAAGTGCACATTTTTGGAATATGATATAAATCCATTAGAATCATTATGTAAATTATTTGTAATGATTTTATGACTTATAATTAAGCTTAGAAAAAATCAGGAGCACTTAGGTCAAATATTTAAGCACTCAAAAGCCATTTTCCAAAATTCACATCAGGCTGTTCATCGATCGAGTTGCAGACTCGACCGATCCTGATTAGATCTTGAAAATGACTTTTGATCAGTCGAGTTTTCATTTCACAGAACTCGACCGATCCCTCTGCAGACCAAAATTGATTTAGGTGGATCAGTCGAGTTACCCCAGGACAAACTCGGCCGATGGCTTAAATTGGTCTTGTCGCATAGTGAGATTGGTCGAGTTACCTTTATAGAAACTCGATCGATTGCACTATACAAAAAAGTGTAAAAAAGTATTTATAGCCATTGTAGAGTTGCAAAAATAAAAAAATATATCTGTTGTAAGCCACAAAATGGCTAGTTTCATTCTTAAGTGTTCCCAAAGGCTAAGAGGCATCCCAAACTATAAATAGAACCCCTTGGGCTTCATTCCAAGGTTGATAATTCAACGTAAAACTCTATATGAGGTTCCTATTCTATAGTTGAGTGATCCTACAACCTCCTCCTCCTCTCTCTCTCTAAGCTTAATCACTTGCATCATCCATTAGAGTGAGTAGGAGATTTGTAAGAGAGATAGTCCTAGATGTATATCTTGTGAGGCTCTCACTTCCACCACCTCCCTATCTCTTATTTCAACCATGAAGATGAAGGTTCTCTCTCTTGGCTAAGAGAGGTGAAGAAGAATAAGGGAAGGAGTCCCTTGGTGAAGAACAAGGCTGAAGACTTGGAGCAAGAGTGGGTAAGACCTTGGTGAAAGCAGAAGACTCCTTGCTCAAGTGGATAAGTCCTTGGTGAAAGCTTCTCCAAGTGAATTTGAAGTCAAAGGATGAAGATCCAAGAAGAGTGAGTAATTCTTAGAAGGCTAAAGACTTGTACAAGAGTGGGTAAGTCCATGGAGAAGGCTGAAGACTCATTGCAAAGTGGGTAAGTCCTTGGTAAGGTTGAAGACTCTTTGTATTGGATAGGTAAGTCATTTGGTGGGTCATGTGTTGTAACTCTTATAAGTGAATATATAGAGGAAGACACACTTCAAAATCCTAGAGTTTGACCTCTCTAGGCAGTGGACTGACATACTCCTAGTTTAGAGTATGGAACCACTCTACATAGCTTGTCACTTAGTACTTGTTCAATCTCTCTCTCCGTTGCTATGTATGTTTTTCGTTGCACTCGAATTTCCTATTTAGCTACCTTAACTTGTGATATAACTTGAAGGTATAATGAATTTTGTTTAAGTGAATTCAGCTCTATTCACCCCCTCCTATAGAGCATCCAATAACCCATCTAGGATCCAACAATTGGTATCAGAGTGGGTCTTCTCCAAGCATACTTCGACAAGTAGGAGAAGATGGGTGACTACCAAAGTGGGAGATACTTCATCAACCTTCCAATCTGATTGAGAACTTCAAGATGGGAAAGGAGGAGAAGATAGCTAATATGTACTTAATACTCAACACTATTGTAAATAGCCTTATCATCATAGACCATCCTATGAGTAGAGGAGAGATCAAATTTAAGATCCTTAGAACTCTCACCAAGAGATGGGGACCCAAAGCGACTTCCATTGAAGATGTAAGGTCTCTTGATGATATCCCCATTGAAGATCTCATTAGAAATCTACAAGCCCTTGAAGTCACACTTGACAAAAGAGAAGAAGTTGAAAGACAAGAGGATAAAGAGTTAAAGAGAATGAAGAATGCTGAAATCAAGGATCAAATTGAAGCTATTATGGGACGAGCCTCTCCATCCTCTCATGTTGAAGAAGATGCCATGTACTCCAAGGGTAGTTTCTATAAAGGCAAGAATTCCTCCTCCATCTGATGCCTCAAGTGTGGAAAGAAGGGTCACTTATTGATAGATTGTCTACAAGGCTAGAAGACCCATCATCACAAGGAAAGAGAAGATAAGTACAAGAAGAAGGAGAAATGGAACAAGAGCTCAAGTGACTCCTCTAACTCAAGCTCAAGTGAGAATCAAGTGGACGATCTAGCTCAAGCTCTAGAGATGAAGGAAAATACCACTTTGCTCTTCTGGCTTCTATAAGAAAATACTTAGATGAGTTAGATCTAAACTCTTTAAATAAAGAACCCTTCATTACTATCATTAATGCTACTCATTCATCTCTTAAGTATTCTAAAAAGAAAAGGAAAAAGATTGCTAGAGTTATTGATAATATGCATGTAGAATTAGATGATCTTGAACACGCAAATTCTTACTTGCTTGATGATAAAAATGCTTGTCTTAGCCAAGTAGACTCTCTTAAACTTGAAAATATTAGCTTTCTTGACAAGATTAGATTTCTAGAAGCTCAGACTCTTATGAGTAGTTCTAATGAAGAGCATACCTTAATTGTTGATTCTTTCATGCATGATATTGATGTTCTTAAATCTGAAAATGTAACATACTCAATCCCACACACATAGGCTAATTATTATTCTTCTAGACCCCTATTTGATTATGTGGATATCCAATCTCCCTTCCCCTTTTTTTTCAGTTGTCTACCTTTGAATATCTAAATTTCACTATGTTAGCATAAACGAAACCATATTTCGATCTTTAAACCCTAGATTGACTCATTTAGGGATCCATGGAGTTGAAATCACATGATTTTGCTAGTTTAATATTTTAATTAGGAAACTTATTAACAATAATGATAATCTAGATTACTTTACCCTATATTTGTGAATTAGGATTGACTTGGGTATCCTATAGGACAAGAATTGAGTCTAGGTGGAAGGTTTGATCATTTTTTACCATTAGATCTAATTCATTTCATTAATTGAATGATTTATGCACTATGGTTAAATAATAGATAAAGTAACCTTATAACCCAAATCTAAGCCCTTAATCGAGTTCCTCATAACTTAATTAGTCAACCCTCAAAATTTGGGGTCATTTGGACATCAAATGCACCCACAATTAGACCATATTAGATTATGTATGCTTTTAACCCAAAGTTTGGTCGATTTAAATTGAAATTATTGACACAGCCTGGACTTTAGTCCAAGCCCAGATTTCTTCTGTCACGCTGGCGCCCGGGTCAGGCAGCCGGGTAATCGGGTAGTGGGACTTAGCCGTCCCCTACCTCTGGCTTTCTCACGCACGCGAGGTGTAAACCATCGAGATCTTTCCCTAATCTCTCTTGCACGCTAGGCTGAATGCTTCCTCACGTTTTCTATGCCAACAGAATCCTCTCGCTCCCCTGAGTCCAACAAGCCCTCATACACCCCTTTCGGCACCCTAAATCTAAAATGTGTAATATAGACCTCGTACATCTGTCGTTTCTCTTCCCCCTGTCCCTCAATTTTTTGTTTTAGATCCACTTCTCCATTCTTCTCTATTCAGGACCTGACCTCGGTGACTCACCTGTGATCCCCTATGGCCAATTTCGATCATGGTCGCGTGGAGGGATCAGACAACGGTCGTCTTCCCCAAAGCAAAAACCTGCAGCTCCGGCAGCTGGAGCAACCTCGGCGCAATTCTGCTTGAGGTAACCGTCTCTGACCCCCGCTCTTTCTTTCCATGTGGTCGGTTTATCATGAGATGATCTCATCTATTCGGTCGACAAAATGCCTTTGTTTTCCCCTGTTTCGACCTCTGTATGTCCACAGGCCCTGTTGCTGTGCTCGGACCTGCAATACACCCAACTCAGCGAGCATCTCCTATTTTATCAGCTGCGCCCTGGACCACAAGACTGCCTCCATTGTGATTGATACACCTGCTAGATCTCATGGCTTTGTGTTTGGTTTTATCACGATGAGGTTGTAGTTCGTCTGGTCAGCGATGGTCTCTATGGCTCCTGACATTTCTGGCCTTCCACTTGCCTGCTGCTTCATGAACCTCTCTGTGAGGTGGTTCCCTACCGATTCATAGCCCCGTAGGCTAATGGCCGTGAGATTTCCCTCACCTTGTCTTCGTCGAACCATCTGTGGTCGTCCCCTCAATGGGACTCACCCCCGACTTCGGCCACCGCATGACCTGAACAGAAGTTCCGCAGGTCCAGGACGAAGAGGCGAAGTCAGCGTGTCTTCTTGCCACTCACCATGAGTCCCGGATCAAAGCATTATACCTTAGCCCGAGCTCTGTGGAGCAGCCATGGCACTGAACACAGGGGTTTCAATCCCTGGGATGAAAGTCCAATTCAACCCATAGTGACCAATATATCAATGCCACGCCCACGAGGGCATATTGGTAATTTTTGCTTTCATGTAAACTTGTCGACCAAACTTAGGTCCCCTTTTTATTTCTCCATAGTCCGCATGACAGCGAACCCTGATGATTCGCATATTCATTCAGGGGTAAAATTGTCATTTGACAATTCCATTTTGTATTTAGCCAGAAATGACTTAAACTTGTAAAATCCATAAGAAATTATTCGTATACCCAAATAGGGCATATATATACATTTTGAAATCAGAAAAATATGACTGGTTTACTGGGATATGTTTCACGCCCAGATTTTCAACCTACTGTTGGGTTGATTTCTAAGCAAAAGATTTAATGCATTTTATATTAATTGAATGCACACATATTATGACTAGGTTGAGACAACCCTGACCCAGTGTGTAGGTGGTGTTACTGAATATCTAGGTCTGATTATAAGGTATGTGCATCCTCTATTTTAATTTGGGCATTATTTGACTAAAACCTACATTCATTTTAATGAGGCATCTCTTGAGCTCGTAATTTCAACATGAAATCATTTACTTAGACTTTCATATTTCATGTTCTTGATTCATTATATTCCATGTGGTTGTTGAACTACTTTGTTATATGGGTTCTTGGATCCCACTTGCTACAATTGTCTTTTTATGAGAAATTCACTGAAATGATAGTCTTGCTACTCTATTTATGCATGCTACATGTTTGACTAGAATATCTAGAGTAGTGATACTTATGTACAACCATACTTATATAGGGTGTGCATTTTCCACCCGGGGTGTGTGTTTGCACCCTTATTTCTTTTTAGGCCATGATCCTATGGTGTTATGGCCCTGTTTTAGATATATTTAGTCTACATTGTTATGCATGCAAATGTTTATTGTTTTAATATGAATCTGTGGATGATTGTTATGGCAAAACACTCTTTATTATCATGCTTGTAATCTAAATTTAATATGCCTCATTTCTCTTGTTATATTCCTTTTGAACTTATCTAATTGTAAATAGCTTCCTTCTTGTGGGAACATCTCTTTTTGCACTTTTACCCCAATATAATGCCCAAAGTTCATTATGTGTACATACTCAACCTTTGCTGACCTCTATGTTGTTTCCTATGTTCTGGGTGATGTTCCTTTCCACCCAGGTTTAGGTACATTGGAAGGCAAGAACTCAAAAAGATCACTAACATGACATTGACTTAAGGATAGCTTGGAATGACCGGGTTACCCTCTGCTACTAGCTTTAGTTGTACTTAGTTCAAGTTTTTGTAAAATCACCTATTATGGTGAGGAACAATTGTATGAATGAATCATGAAGTAACTTTGTAATATTTTTGTTTCCGCTGCTTTATTATTACATGGCTCTTATATTATATCATTTTGAGTGGATCCCCTTTCGGGTCTCACTCTTTACAGAACACAAGGACAAAGATTTTGTTTTGCAAGGATTAGAATATGAAAATGGGGTTTATCTTTCTAAGATTGCTTTACTTGAAATAGAAAATGCCTCCTTGCTTGCTAAAATGAATGTGCTTGAATCTTATTCTAGTTCTACTAGTAGAGAGAATAATATTGCTACTCTTCATATTGATAAAGATTCTTATTTAACTAAATCTCTTTGCTTAGAAAATGATCTTTTTCATGCTAGTGATAATATCAATCATTTGTCTTCTACTATTACTTCTCTTATGCATGATAATCATAGTTTGAGATCTTCTTTGCAAATATTCTTAGTTGGTAAAAAAATCTTAATGATATCCTATACCATACTACTAAACAAATTGGTAGACATAGTTTAGGGTATGATAGTAGTCAAAGGAACAACAAAGGTAAAGGACCTCCAATATTCCATGGAGAATCCTCTAGTTCCAAGACTATGGACACATGCAACTATTGTAATGATATTGGTCATTATTATACTTGTTTTCCTTTTAGAAAAGTACCCAAGATCAATAGGACTAGGGCTTCTAAGTTAACCCCTCTGGACCCAAAAACATGATTGGGGACCATTTCATATTTCTTCTTGTCGGTACTTGCAAATGGGTTGACTTGAGATATTGAATTGCAAATGTACTTCTCAATCCACATGATAGAAGAAAGGTCAGATGTGTAGAGGGTGACAACAAGTGGAAAAGAAATTGTAAGCAATAAGGTAATGTTTTTCTTGCTCATAACCAATCATAGTGTGTTTTGCCAAGTTAGTGTGAACTGTGCATGTGGTTTTTTGAGTAAAAAGTGGTATTTTATAATTCTCTTCACACTCTTGCTCAAAAAACTATTTCTAATGCTTTCATAGTGCATTAATAACTTGCCTACACATGTTTGGATATGGGTTATAATTTTATCTTGCCTATAGATATGTTTTTCACACACACACACACACACACACACACACACACACACACACACACATATATATATATATATATATATATGTGTGTGTGTGTGTGTGTGTGTGTGTGTGTGTGTGAGCTTTCTGATAGCAGGTTCGGTCGAGCTTATATCTCGACCGATAGGCACCAATGGGTGTTGCCAACAACTATCATTGGTCGAGTTGTCAGTACACAGAACTCGACCGACAACACTGTGCGTAGAATATACTTTTGGCTTTTTGGATGAGAATTTCCCTCTCAACTAGTTTTTCCCAACCAATAGCCTTATTCTTTGGCACTCCCATTTGATACCTTTATATATGCATATTGTCATGTTCTGAATTGCCTATCTTGCTTACAACTCTATCTTTCTAATTTCTCTAGATTGGTATATCTATATCTTGCAATTACTTGCTTTGAGCTGCTTTTCATGTTTTGATGATGATCTCTTTGGATCTCTTGGTTGTGTTTAAATTACTTCTGCAGTGCTCAAACTTGCTACATCTATAAAATTGTATATGTTGTGTGGATACAACCTTGAGGTTCTTAGTGGTAATCATCTTTTGGTAATGATGCATATTTGCTAGTGAGTAATATCCTTTCATCCTTCTAAAATTTCATATCTCTTTGTTTGGATATATCTCTACATCTACCCATAGCTTACTTTATCTTGTGCATCTCTCACTGTGATCTAGATCCTACTAGTAGTCCTAATTTGTGATATCATCTACTAGTAGTTCATATACATGTAGTTCTAGCTTTGTTCATCAAGTGATATTTCACTATATGCTATGCTTGTATCTTGTCTCATACATGCTCAAGATTGTTCCTTAAATTGCATATTTACTAACTTGAGTTGCCTATATAACATTGTGATGCATGATATATAGAGCTACATTGTATGTAGAACTTGAAGCATCTTTGGATTTTATGCAGATTTTGCTCCAATTCTAGATTTTGATGCAAGAGTAGTGTTTTTTATGCAGAAAAGGATTTCTGAGCAAGACTCATGCTTTGCCATGAGCCCTGACACTTTTAGAGAAAATTCCATCATCTTGAGGGTCAACATTGTGATTTATTATTTTTCAGCAGCACTTTATCTTGCATTATGGGTTGTTCAAATGCATGTATTAACTTGCTTTTCTTTTATGCCTGGACAAGCCCCTATTTTTGCTCTTGTACTCTCATTTTATAACTTTTGGTATCTTCTTTCTTTTAACAAGTGGTGTTTCTCATCTCTTCATACCCCAACCTTTTGAAATGATAAAGGGGGAGAAGAATCATGTATTCCTATGACAAAGGGGGAGAAAAGCATGTCTTACATGAAGAGGAGAAGCATATCTCTTATGTAAAGGGGAGAAGACATATATGTCTAGAACATATATGAGTAGAAGACATATTATTCTATAAATGTTATGAAATCTAACCATGTAGGAGAAATAACATCAATTGAGGGGGAGTATGAGAACTCCACTAGCATCAATTGAGGGGGAGAATATGAACTCATTTACATAGAAACCCCTAGGTTTCTCTAAAAGTATAACTTTACTTAAATACTTTCAATACATTTATGAAATGGTTTGTCATCTTCAAGAAGGGGGAGAATGTTGACTCAAGGTCATTTTAGCCAATGTTGACTCAAGGTCTAAATTGACTAAACCCTTATTTTGATGATGACTAAACCATTCCAATTCTTTGTGTCTAATGCTTCTACTTGAGTGATTTCAGATTAGGTATAGACACACTCCAAATTCCATAACTTGCACATCTCAATTTGGAGAAAAGACAAGTCAAAGTCAATACAAGTGCATGTTTTTGGAATATGATGTAAATCCATTAGAATCATGTTGTAAATCACTTGTAATGATTGTATGACTTGTAATTAAGCTTAGAAAAAATCAGGAGCACTTAGATCGAATATTTAAGTACTCAAAAGACATTTTCCAAAATTCACATCAGGTTGTTCATCGGTCGAGTTGCCAACTCGACCGATCCTGATTGGATCTTGAAAATGACTTTTGATTGGTCAAGTTTTCATTTCACAAAAATCGACTGATCCCTCTACAGAACAAAACTAATTTATGTGGATCAGTCGAGTTACCCCAGCACAAACTCGACCAATGGCTTAAATTGGTATTGTTGCATAGCGACATTGGTCGAGTTACCTTCATAGAAACTCGACCGATTGCACTGTACGAAAAAGTGCAGAAAAGTGTTTCTAGCCATTGTGGAGTTGCAAAAATAAAAAATATATATGTTGCCAGCCAAAAAATGGCTAGTTTTCATTTTTAAGTGTTCCCTAAGGCTAAGAGGCATCCCCAGCTATAAATAGGACCCCTTGGGCTTCATTCTAATTTTGAGCATTCAATGCAAAACTCTATATGAGGTTCCTATTCTATAGTTGAGTGATCCTAGAGCCTCCTATCTCTCTAAGCTTAATCACTTACATCATCCATTTGAGTGAGCAGGAGATTTGTAAGAGACCTAGTCCTACATGTATATCTTGTGAGGCTCTCACTTCTACCACATCCCTATCTCTCATTTCAACCATGAAGATGAAGGTTCTCTCTCTTATGTAAGAGAGGTAAAGAAGAATAAGGGAAGGAGTCCCTTGGTGAATAACAAGGCCAAAGACTTAGAGCAAGAGTGGGTAAGACCTTAGTGAAGGTAGAAGACACCTTGTTCAAGTGGATATGTCCTTGGTGAAAGCTTCTCCGAGTAAAGGTGAAGTCAAAGGCTGAAGACTTGTGTAAGAGTGGATAAGTCTTTGGAGAAGGTTGAAGACTTGTTGCAAAGTGGGTAAGTTCTTGGTAAGGTTGAAGATTCTTTGTATTGAATAGGTAAATCCTTTGGTGGGTCATGTGTTGTAACTCTTATAAGTGAATATATGGAGGAAGACACACTTAGAAATCATAGAGGTTAACCTCTCTAGGTAGTGGACTGACATACTCCTAATTTGGAGTGTGGAACCACTCTACATAGCTTGTCACTTGGTCCTTGTTTAATCTCTCTCCCTTGCTATGTATGTTTTTAGTTGCACTCAAATTTCCTATTTAGCAACCTTATCTTGTGATATAACTTGAAGGTCTAATGAATTTTGTTTAAGTGCATTCAGCTCTATTCACCTGACACGATTTTGCCGTGCGTAGAACGCAAGTGCACACGTCAATGTAGTACAGGCCCTTGTGAGGCCCGAGTCGAACTCAGGGACACTAAATTATCGGTAGACTACTACTAACTACTCGCAATCAGCTAGACCAATAAAAATGTTATGAGAGTTGTTTTAAAAATAAAAGAAAATAAGATAAAACAAAGCAATCAATTAAATGTTTAGTTTAATCAATTCAAATGGAGATCTTTAGGATTGCGGTTTCACCGCGGGTTTTCATTGTATAAATTTCCATATAATAATTCAGGTTCATCTCTCAATCTGGATAGTGGCATGTAGTCAGAATTGCCCACTGTCAGGGTACAATTCACTACCTATGTCTAGGTCGGTTCCACCGTCGTAGTAACCTATACCCTAAACTAGGTGCATTAAAATCGACCTCTGGGTTTCCACCATTAACCGTACATCACCTTGTTCAAGGGATTTGTTAATTAATGTGAATTTCGTCTCTTTTCAATCGTTAATTCTTCTTTCAAAGTAATTAAAGGCATTAGATTATCATTATGGTGATCAAGCATAACAATATAATTGAGAAAATGAAATCATACCACGGATTTAAGAGTTAAATTATGAATTACTATGATAAAAATGTCATACAATGCTTCCCCGGGCTACTCCCAGTCCTAAAGATAAAGGGGATTAGCCTCGCATGTTCATCTCAGAGCAAAACGTGGTTGAAGAAAGGGGAAACATGGGGAAAAATGTGAATAAGTAATGAAACCCCCGAACGGAGAAGATCCAAGCGTTCCTCGGCGTAGAATGCGTGATCTACAGCCTTTCGGCTGTGGAAAACGTCTTCTTCGGCTTCCGGAATGGTGGGGGCGTGCTTCTGGGCTCCTTTCTTCTCTCCACACCTTCTCAGGACGTGTGCAACGGCTAATGACGTGATCCCCTGCTCTTGGCCGCCATCCTTAGGTATAATCACCGAGTTAGGTTGCAAAAATATCACAACCGTCGGATTTGGGTCGATCTGAAACAACCTTTAATCTGACGGTGTCGATACCATCGACACGGGTCGATGGTATCGACCCCTCGCGATATCGGCAAGTCTTCTTTTCTTTTCATCGTTGCGCCTGATGCTGACTCGATACCATCGACGCGAGTCGATGGTATCGACACCCTTAGGCGTCAGTTTTATCCCTTTTCCATCGTTGAAACTCTAAGTGTCGATAGTATTGACTATGTGGTCGATAGTATCGGCTGTCTACTCACCAGCAACCTGATGGTACATCGCTACCATCGACTTCCCTGTCGATGGTATCGACTCTGCGCTGCTCCTTGCAGCTGGTTGCCTGTGGTTGTGTCGATAGCATCGACGACTGTCGATGGTATCGACATCTGCAGATATGTGTTTTTCCTGAAATTGCAAAACAAAACCACATGAGCCGAGATAAAACCTATTATTGTGATCATTTATGCTCAAAACGACAAAATAAGGGAGATTTGACACTGAGAAGGATCATGGACTAAAGTAAGTGAATTATGCAATATTAACCACCAAAATGACCAATAAATGCATAAAACGCAAGTGAAACAAGTCTATAAATGCGACTCAAAATCATCGCATCAAACTCCCCTAAGCTTGAACATTGCTCGCCCTCGAGCAACTAAACTTTAGAATAGAATTGCGAGGGTCAAATAGAGAACAAATTATCACAACAAACATCACCATATGATCCCCGCCAGACATTTACATTCGACCCTCACTAACCACGGAATGATAATTACCCTAAAGGTGACAGTAATCATCCATAAAATATATCTACCTCAAAATTGATGAACACTATCATATAAGGCAGTTAACATAATAAAATTCTCTGGTTCAGACTCGGTGCATCTTGTGATCTCCTATTCTACGTTGCTCGCCCTAACTACCATCTACATGGAAGCAGCTCTCCTGGTATTAACAAGTGAGGAGAAAATCACAGTGGCCTACCAAACCGAGCAACGGGTGAATGGAATGGGTGGCTAGTGGAAGACATGGAAGCATTATACGGTTTTAACATGCACAAAGCAAAAATGACTTAAATGATGCATATGCAAGTAAAAATGCCCTAATGCCTACATTTGGGTGGAATGATGCATGCACTATCATCCCATCTCAAGGTGAGATGGAATATCTAGGAGAACTACATCATGTACTTATTCTTCTTAAAATGCATGTGAGACTATGTTCCTTTCTCCCTCTCAATCCTACTTCTCAATTTTCTTTTTTTTTTTCTTTTTTTTCAATTTTTTTCAAGCCCTTATTTTCATAGATGATAATGAATTATTTGTCAGGCTCACTTCTTGTTACATAACTTATACATTTGAAGCATTCAAAAGGTATGGAACAAGTTAATCACCCTTAATGTTTCAGAAGACATAAGATGCATGATGTACTATATGCACAAAAGATGTGAATGCAACTACAACATGATAGTTATGCAACTAAATGACACACACTTAAGGATAATGTGCATGTATAACTAGTCTATTTTTTTTTCTTTCTTTTCATTTTCATGCAGAATATGAGAAAATAGTTGCAATGCAAAACCTATCTACATGGAATGCAATCAAAGAGATTAAAACCACAATGTACTTCTAGTTCTTAAGGTGGAATATGAAAACAATGGGGTGAATAGATCACAAGACTAATTGACTGAACCATTGAAAATCATTATGTGTCCCTCCTTACTGACCTGTGTGGTAATTAAGAGGTTTCTCTCTCTTATTTCAAATTAAGGTCCCATTATCATTTGATCAGTTTAGGCTCAAACAACCAATTCCGTACACTTTTCATGAATCATAGGAATGTACAGTTGTAATTTCCTATTTTAGAGTTGAAAAACCCAATCATTTCCTTAAGTTATGTGCTCAAAGTTGAACAACACAAGCTTGCAAAACACTTAAATTTTTTTAAATTTGCCCCTGATTCCCATGTACAAGCAACTACATGACACATGACTTAAGACATCCACAAGTACACTAGATAGAGAAAATAGTCTATTTTTTTTCTTTCTTTTAATGTTCATGCAGAATATGAGAAAATAGTTGCAATGCAAAACCTATCTACATGGAATGCAATCAAAGAGATTAAAACCATAATGTACTTCTAGTTCTTAAGGTGGAATATGAAAACAATGGGGTGGATAGATCACAAGACTAATTGACTGAACCTTTGAAAATTATTATGTGTCCCTCCTTACTGACCTGTGTGGTAATTAAGAGGTTTCTCTCTCTTATTTCAAATTAAGGTGCCATTATCATTTGATCAGTTTAGGCTCAAACAACCAATTCCGTCCACTTTTCATGAATCATAGGAATGTACAGTTGTGATTTCCTGTTTTAGAGTTGAAAAACCCAATCATTTCCTTAAGTTATGTGCTCAAAGTTGAACAACACAAGCTTGCAAAACACTTAAATTTTTTTAAATTTGCCCCTGATTCCCATGTACAAGCAACTAGATGACACATGACTTAAGACATCCACAAGTACACTAGATAGAGTGTGGATCCTACTAACAAACTAAGAACTAAGAAAAACAAATGACAAAAGACAAAGCAATAAAAACTAAAAACTGAGAAAACTAAAGGAACTAAAAACTGAGAAAACTAAAGGATAGAGCTATTCCAACTCCCCCCTAAGCTTGAATCTGACTATGGCCTCATAGTAAAAAACAACCTTAAAAGGTGGAACAGTGATACCGATCATTCTTCAGGAGGAGGTGGGTACTGTGGGGCCGTGGGGTCCCAAGATGGGTATTGCCCCTGGAAGCTCGGATCATACTGGGGCATTGGCGGAGGTTGTGGATACCCCCCAAAATAATTATGGCTCCAGTAATGATCGTAGAAGGACTGCTGCTGCATCTCCATCCTATGCAACCTGTCGTGGATGTGCTGTTGGTTTTCAAGGAGGAGGCGCTCATTCTCGAAAATAGCCCTCTGGTTATCTAGCAGCCGGTTCGTCGTATCCTAAATACCGGCATATGAAGTTGTATGCTGCAGCTGGGTTTGCTGGATCTCTTGCAACATTGTATACATCCCCTGCATGGAGTAGACATCCTCTCCTTGATGAGAGGGCTGTGGTGGCGGAGGCTGTGAAGCAGAAGATGCACCCGGATGCATGCGGGGACGCTTCCGGGGTGCTACTCACGCCCGAAGAGGAGTGAAAGCCTCCTCTTCCTCTTCATGCTCTTCACCGTCATTTTTGTTGTTGTCATCGCTGCCGTCTTCATCCGAGTCATCAATGGCTATGATGGGCCATCGGAAATGCTGAGCACCCTCAATGTTGAAGATGGGGTCGGGAAGCGAACACTCTTGATAAGCGTGATTAACATGGCAATGTGCATATGCCAAGTCATCACGAAGCAGGATGAGGTTGGAGCGGTGCAGATGCTGGAGGTTGACCTTGCTCCTGTTAGAAAGGGGAGTAAGCTGGGAAATATCCAACCCAAGATAGACGACCAATGGGGTGATTAGCCCTCCAAAATAGATAGGAGCTTTCCTCGTACTCCTTTTCACGACCACCACACGCGTCAAGAAGAACACACCCCAATTGCACTCCTCGTGCTTCAGCAATTTATGCAGGAAGAACAAATCTGTCTCTTGAAACTTGCTGAGAGACAGGTCGCCGTGCGCGAACAATGTGGTGCAGAGCATACGGTGAAGAACCCGCACAAACGGATGCTCAAACTCCGCAACTGCCACATTGTGGTAGCTCACGGATTTGCCCGGAGGCACAGTCACGAGCTGGGCAAAGATAGCATCGTAATTCGTCCTATTGTCTGGCCTCCGGTGTTGGTAATTGTGATGAGCCCAGTTATATATAGAATTGAACTGGTCAAGGGTAATGGTGTAGTTGTTGTTGAAGAGTCTAAACGACACCCGCCCTTTCTTCCATTCTCTGTCGGTGGTGATCAAGTCATTGGGCGGCACATTGATGTCTAATGATGCCATGAACTCTGCCACGAGTTCCTTGTAAGTCGGCTACTCGCCAAAAAATGGATGGCCCTCGGTGTAGTATTGGACTTCATCTGGCGTCCTGTTGGTTTGGTGCACTTGACCTTGGAGAACATAGTTGAGATTAGCCTCGAACCCAAGGTAACGAACCATATCCTAGTCGACGTAGAAGGTCGGCTCGATCTTCCTCTTCATCAACTCCTCGTACACCTTATGAATCTCCGGGGAAGGGTGGACTATCCTCGGACGAGGAATAGATGCAGTAGGTGGAGGAACAAACTCGGGGATCTCCATAGGATCTGCCTGTGAAGAAGATGCACCGGATGTACGCACCATCGTCGCCGAGAAAGAAGGAATAGAAGATGGAGCTTGGTGAAGGTCGGAGAAGACAATCTCCGCTCAGTGAAGGCTCGGGGAAGATCATGCTCCTTGGATGCTCGTAGCTGGGCTCCGGTCGCACACAAGATGCACGACACAAGTGGAGGGCAAAGGCTCTAAAGGTGTGACGTCATATGACAACCATCCCTCTCTTTTATAACCACGGCCGGCGCTGCTGTGCACCTGTCGATACCATCGACGCGGGTCGATGGTATCGACACCTGTAGCACAATCCGGTCTTTCGCTAGTATCGACGGTTGTTGATAGCCTGATGTGGGGGCCCGGATCGATGACGCGTCGATACCATTGACGGATGTCGATGGTATCGACCCATCCCACAGATCGACTCTCTCGATGCAGCGATCGCTACTGATTTCCTCTCGCAGATCGGTGACATGTCACGTCGATACCATCGAAGAAAGTCGATAGTATCGACTCTTCTTAGGGCAAACACCCTCGCGAGGCCCGGCCGCCGCTTTCTGCCTGTAACCGGGTCGATACCATCGACAGGCCCGTCGATGGTATCGACTTCACTAAGACAAATTTTGTCTGAATATCTCCAGAGATCTCACTAGTATCGACAGCTATGTCGATACTATCAACCTCGTTCTTACAAGCAACCTGATGGTAGGTCGATACCATCGACGAGGCCGTCGATAGTATCGACTCAGAGAGATTGTTGCAGCCGCCTAACTATACCCATGTCGATACCATCGACACAAAGGTCGATAGTATCGACCCTGCCTCAGTCCTCTACATTGAACAAACGATCAAGGTATCTTGTTTACACTAAAAACAAAATCAAATCAAACCAATGTACAAATGTGAAAGAAACTAAACGAAACTACCAATGGCTGGGTTGCCTCCCAACAAGTGCCCTTATTTAACGTCTTAGGCTAGACAAAATCAAGCTCCTCATGCATCCAGAAGCGCAATGAGTTTGACCTCATTCACTTTCCACATGTAATTCTCACCGAAGTACAACTTTAATCATTGTCCATTAACCAAGAATGTTGTCTCGCCATCACGCACCATGATTGTGCCATGTGGCCTGACCTCCTCTATGGTGAATGGTCCACTCCATCGGGATTTCAATTTCCCAGGATGCATCTTCAACCTTGAGTTGAACAAGAGTACACGATCTCCCTTCTTGAAGACACACATCTGAATGTGTCGATCGTGAATCAGCTTCATTCGCTCCTTGTAAATCCGTGAGCTTTCATAGGCATTCATCCTCAGCTCGTCAAGTTCATTTAGCTCTAGCAAACGTTTCTTTCCTGCTTCATCATAGTTCAAATTCAGCTTCCTCAGCACCCAGTGCGCCTTATGCTCCAATTCCACCGACAAATGGTAAGCCCGACCGTAAGCCATCCTAAAAGGCGTTGTGCCTATAGGTGTCTTAAACGCCGTCCTGTACGCCCACAAAGCGTCCGGTAGCAAGGTGCTCCAGTTCTTCCTCATTGAAGCCACAGTGCGCTCCAAGATCTTCTTGATTTCTCTATTGGAGACTTCCACTTGCCCCTGTGTCTACGGGTGGTACGGGGTACCAATGTTGTGCTTTACCCCGTACTTTCTCAACAATGCTGCAAACTTCTTATTTCAGAAATGTGTACCTCCATCACTAATAATCATTCTCGGTACACCAAACCTGCAAAAAATGTATTCTTTGACAAACCTGCACACTACATCGACATCATTAGTCCTAGTGGGTATTTCCTCTACCCACTTCGATACATAGTCAACAGTTAATAGAATGTACAAGTTAGAATTGGAGGACACAAAGGGTCCCATAAAATCAATACCCCACAGATCGAACACCTCAACCTCTTGAAATACATTGAGGGGCATCTCCTTTCGCTTTGAGATGTTACCTGCCTGTTGGCAGGAATCGCATTGCCGCACATAGTCATATGCATCCCGGAACAAAGTAGGCCAGTAGAGACCACTCTCGAGTACCTTGGCCGTGGTTCTAGAACTAGCATGGTGGCCACCCGTCGGTAGAGTGTGGCAATGATGAAGGACACTTTCATATTCCACCTCTGGTACACACCTGCGCAACACACCATCCCTACACTGCTTCAACAGAACGGGGTCATCCCAGAAATAATATCGCAAAGAATGGAAAATTTTCTTTTTCTCTTGATATGTCCAATCATCTGGGATAATTTTGCAGGCAAGATAATTAACAATATAAGAAAACCAAGGATCTTTAGATTTCACAGATAGAAGTTGTTCATCAGGAAACGTCTCGGTAATGGGTATATGCACGTCCTTCTCATCTACCCTTTCCAACCTAGACAGATGGTCCACAACCACATTTTCTATTCCCGCCTTATCTTTGTTTTCAATATCAAATTCTTGTAACAGTAAGATCCACCTAATCAGTCTAGGTTTGGCATCTTTCTTTTCCATCAAGTACTTTATGGCGGCGTGGTCCGTCCATACCATGACTTTAGATCCAACAAGATATTGCCGAAATTTTTCAAAAGCAAAAACAATGGCGAGAAGCTCTTTTTCAGTTGTCGTGTAATTCAGTTGTGCTTCATTTAAAGTTTTGGATGCATAGAAAATCACAACAGGTTTATTGTCCACATGTTATCCCAAAACTGCCCCAACTGTGAAATCTGAAGCATCACACATCAATTCAAACGGTTTTGTCCAGTCCGGTGTTTGCACAACTGGGGCAGAAATTAATTTTTATTTAAGCACATTAAACGCATGCAAACACTTTTCATTAAAATCAAACACAACATCCTTCTCCAGCAACTCAGATAATGGTTTGGCAATTTTTGAGAAATCTTTTATAAAGCGGCGATAAAACCCGACGTGACCTAGAAAACTCCTTATCCCTTTTACCAAATTCGGTGGGGGCAATTTGGAAATAACTTCAATCTTCACCGAATCTACCTCCAACCCCTTGCTAGACACTTTATGTCCAAGCACGATCCCTTCACTAACCATCATATGACATTTTTCCTAGTTGAGAACCAAATGTGTGTCCTCACATCGTTGCAAAACTTTGTCCAAATTGTATAAACATTCGTCGAAAGACGCACCATAGATGGAGAAATCGTCCATAAAGACTTCCAAACAACGTTCAACCATATCAGAGAAAATGGCAATCATGCAACGCTGAAAGGTTGCTGGTGCATTACACAAACCGAAGGGCATATAGCGGTATGCAAAGGTTCCGTAAGGACAAGTGAAGGTGGACTTCTCTTGGTCCTTAGGATCAATGGAAAGCTGATTGTAGCCCGAATAACCATTGAGAAAACAAAAATGAGATCGACCTGCCAATCACTCTAAAATCTGATCAATGAATGGGAGAGGAAAATGACCCTTATGTGTAGCAGCATTCAATCTACGGTAGTATATACATACACGCCACCCGGTTACCAGACGGGTCGTGACTGGCTCATTTAATAAATTATGCGTAACAGTAATTCCCCCCTTCTTAGGGACTACCTGTGTGGGACTCACCCATGCCGAGTTAGATATGGCATAGATGATACCTGCAGAAAGGAGCTTGATCACCTCCTTCTTGACGACCTCATCATGCTAGGATTTAGTCGGCGCTGTGGCTAAATTACAGGTTTGGCTCCCTCCTCGAGCCGGATCTTGTGCTGGCACAATGTAGGGGAGATCCGCTTGATGTCTGCGACCGACCACCCAAATGCACCTCAGTGGTTCTTCAACACAATAAGTAGTTGATCCTCCTCCTCGGCACTCAGATATGCCGAAATAATCACTGGCAGCTTCTCATCCTCCGCAAGAAATGTATATTTCAAGTGCGGTGGCAATGGCTTCAATTCTAAATCTGGTGGGCTGATCAAGGATGACTGAAGCAGTGGTGGAAGTTCTCCAAGGTCTTCATGGTACCTAGCGTAGAAACACGGTAGCACCTGAAGCATCTTGGCACATTCTTGTAGTGACTTGCTTCTCATCCAATCATGTGTTATATTAACCAGGCAGGCTTCAAGAGGTAATTCTGGATATGCATTGAACACAGAACTTGCTATGGCCTCATCTTCAGTAGAAGGAGGGATGTCCTCCTCTTCATCATTGGGAAAACCTATAGCCTTGCTAAGAGACACAACCTTGGTCTGCTCCATGATGTCTACATCCAGTGTCCCTTTCTCCACCTTAGTCATTACATTAGCCATATCTAAAAACGGCTTCCCTAGATAGAGAGAGATATTCTGATCAAAGTGCTTCACCATGCGGCATTGCTCCTTAGCTTTTGATTGTGTTGTTCTGGAGGGCATGACCATCTCAAACCGATCATAAGCAATACCCAAGGTCAAACAACCTCTCCCCATCTCAAGTATCACGTCAGCAGTGGCTTGGAAGGGTCGCCCAAGGAGTAACTCATTTCCTTGCTCGTCCTACATTTCCATTACGACAAAGTCCGCTAGAAATACAAACTGATCAACTTTAACTAACACATCTTCGCAAATACCATATGGCTTCACCACGGAATTATCCGCCAACTGTATGGTCATATTGCTTGGCCTTGATTCTTTCAACCCCAATTTCTTGAACGTAGAGAGAGGCATCAGGTTTATACTTGCCTCTGAATCACATAGTGCTTCGCTGAATTTCACTTTACCAATATAGCATGAAATATTGAAGCAGTCCAGATCCTGCCTTTTAGGTGGCAATGTGCCCATGATGAAAGCACTCACCTGCTCCTTGAGAACCACAACCTCAGTATCAGGGATCTTCCTCTTCTTTGTAATGATGTCTTTTAGAAACTTGCCGTAAGAGGGAATTTGCTATATTGCCTCTAATAATGGAATGTTGACAGAGAGCTTTCTAAAGCTATCCAGAAACTTTTTGAACTGGGCGTCCACTTTCTTTGCTTTCACACTATTTGGATACAGGACCAGGACAACCTGTGCCCTTTGATGCGGCGGCACATATGGCATCCTCTTATGTGTCTCCTCCTCAGCAATAACTGGTTCTACTGTGACATCCTCTGCAATATCCTCAACTGGCTCTGTGGTTGGAATCGGGACCTCCTCTGTGGCCTCACCTGTGGTTTCTGACTGGGGTTTGCTTGGTTCATCAGCCCTGGGGTTTAAAATCTTCTTGCCACTCCGTAGCAAGATTGCCTTAGCCTGTTGGTTTCCTCCTGGAATGTTTGTGTTACCTAGAAAGCCTTGTTGCGCTGGCTTCTTTAGATTTTCTATTTCTGCTACCATCTGTGCCAAAGACATCTCTATCGTCCTCATCTGAGCCCCATGACTCTATAAGGTTTGCCCAAACTAATTCATGAATTCTCCTTGTTACTTGATCTGCTGGCCAAAAGTGTTCATTATTTCATGATTCTGCTTTATTACTTGATTAAGCAACTCATTGCTCTTATCCTCTGGTGACGGTTGGGGTTTTGCGTCGTGGTCCTGCAAAAAATTATTTGGGTCCTTCCAGGAAAATTTCTTGTCTTTCCTTCATGAATAATCGTTGTTTCTGTACCCCTACTGCTGGCGCATGAACTTTACTTGAGCCTTATCATCTGATTCTGCATCTTCTTTTGCAAGCAGTTTCTTTGCTAGAAGGTCCATCTTCTCATTCAGCTCTTTGATGGCCTTTGACTCCCCTGTATCCCGTACATGCTCTACGACATCTCTATCGCCCCAGGATTGCTTCTTGGCCATGTTCTTCAAAATTTCCCAACACCTTGTTCCTGTGTTGTTTAAGAAGAAACCTGAACCTGCGGAGTCTAAGTTACTTCTATCATGCTTGGAAAGATCAAAATAGAAGCTTTTCACCTGCTTCTCCTTGTCCAGCCCATGATGCGGGCACCTCCTTAGCATGATCTAAAACCATTCCCAGGTCTCGGAGTAAGTCTTCCCTACCTTCTGGCTGAAATTATAAATTTTTTTGATCATATAATTTGTCTTCTCGGGTGGAAAGAATCTCTCAAAGAACACTTCCAGCATGTGGTTCCATGATTCCACATACTCATCATCAAGATTATGTAGCCATTCTCGTGCATTTCCCACCAGAAAGAAGGGAAACAACTTCAAGTACAACGTCTCCTGTGGAAACCTGTCTATCTTGATCATATCACAGTTCTCCACGAACTGGCTTATATGAGTCACCGGATCTTCATTTTTAAGCCCGTGAAATGCATTTGACTTGACCAAGTTGATTAGTGCAGGATCAATTTTATAAGTTGGAATATTGACTGCCTGCTTCTTTATTGACCCTTTGAAGCGGATGAGGAAGAAGCCTTTATCTTCTCCCATATTGTCTGTTCTTCTGCCATCGCTTCTGGTTCAGGATCCGAATTTGTATTTTCAAGTTGGATTTGAACATTGTTCTCCTCGTCGTCTGGTCCCGACAGTGGAACCTCTGGTGATTGCTGCGTGTAGTCTATGCTACGCGTCCTCACCATGCACAGTACCTGCAAAATGATGATTTCAGTTCAGTATCGTGCTAGACGATTACAAAATGTGAAAAATAAACTATGAATTTCAAAAATGATTTCAGAATAATAAAAATAAAAAGTGGCCTAGAATGGCCGCTTGCAGCACTCATAGTGCCGACAATTGCTGTTTCCCCGACAACGGCGCCAAAAACTTGACACGATTTTACCGTGCGTAGAACGCAAGTGCACGCGTCAATGTAGTACAAGCCCTTGTGAGGCCCGAGTCGAACTCAGGGACACTAAATTATCGGTAGACTACTACTAACTACTCGTAATCAGCTAGACCAATAAAAAGGTTATGAGAGTTGTTTTAAAAATAAAAGAAAATAAAATAAAACAAAGAAATCAATTAAATGTTTAGTTTAATCAATTCAAATGGAGATCTTTAGGATTGCGGTTTCACCGCGGGTTTTCATTGTATGAATTTCCATATAATAATTCAGGTTCATCTCTCAATCCGGATAGTGTCCTGTAGTCAGAATTGCCCACTGTCGTGGTACAATTCACTACCTATGTCTAGGTCGATTCCACCATCGTAGTAACCTATACCCTAAACTAGGTGCATTAAAATCGACCTCTGGGTTTCCACCATTAACCGTACATCACCTTGTTCAAGGGATTTGTTAATTAATGTGAATTTCATCTCTTTTCAACCATTAATTCTTCTTTCAAAGTAATTAAAGGCATTAGATTATCATTATGGTGATCAAACATAACAATATATTTGAGAAAACGAAATCATACCACAGATTTAAGAGATAAATTATGAATTACTATGATAAAAATGTCATACAATGCTTCCCCGGGCTACTCTCGGTCCTAAAGATAAAGGGGATTAGCCCCGCATGTTCATCTCAGAGCAAAACATGGTTGAAGAAAGGGGAAACATGGGGGAAAACGTGAATAAGTAATGAAACCCCCGAACGGAGAAGATCCAAGCGTTCCTCGACGTAGAATGCACGATCTACAACCTTTCGGTGGTGGAAAACGTCTTCTTCGGCTTCTGAAATGGTCGGGGTGTGCTTATGGGCTCCATTCTTCTCTCCACACCTTCTCGGGACGTGTGAAATGGCTAATGACGTGATCCCCTGCTCTTGGCCGCCGTCCTTAGGTATAATCACCGAGTTAGGTTGCAAAAATATCACAACCGTCAGATTTGGGTCGATCTGAAACAACCTTTAATCTGACGGTGTCGATACCATCGACGCGGGTCGATGGTATCGTCCCCTCGTGATATCGGCAAGTCTTCTTTTCTTTTCGTCATTGCGCCTGATGCTGACTCGATACCATCGACGCGGGTCGATGGTATCGCCACCCTTAGGCGTCGATTTTATCCCTTTTCCGTCGTTGAAACTCCAAGCGTTGATAGTATCGACTATGTGGACGATAATATCGACTGTCTACTCACCAGCAACCTGATGGTACGTCGCTACCATCGAATTCCCTATCGATGGTATCGACTCTGCGCTGCTCCTTGCGGCTGCCTGCCTGTGGTTGTGTCGATAGCATCGACGACTGTCAATGGTATCGACATCTGTAGATATGTGTTTTTCCTAAAATTGCAAAACAAAACCACATGAGCCGAGATAAAACCTATTATTGTGATCATTTATGCTCAAAATGATAAAATAAGGGAGATTTGACACTGAGAAGGATCATGGACTAAAGTAAGTGAATTATGCAATATTAACCACCAAAATGACCAATAAATGCATAAAACGCAAGTGAAACAAGTCTATAAATGAGACTCAAAATCATCGCATCATCACCCATCCTCTAGAGCATCTACTCACTCATCTAGGATCCAACATTCTTGTCTTGGGAATACCTACCACAAAATCCGTAGTGATCTGGTCCCATTTCCACTGAGGAATCTCAATTGATTGCAGTAACCCACTGGGTCATTGGTGTTCAGCCTTCACCATCTGGCGTGTGAGACAACTGGCTACGTACGAATCTACATGTCTCTTCATTCCTAACCACTAAAAGTATCATTGTAGGTCCTTAAACATCTTTGTGGTACTGGGGTGTACTATATACTTAGACCCATGAGCCTCTTGCAAGACATGAGTCTTTAAGTGCGTATCCTCAGGTACTAAAATATGACTCTTATATCAAATTCCACCATCCACACCTACCAACATGTATATTTTCAGCATTTCCATCAAACCCTCCATTTTTTCTAACTTTGTACTAATGTCACATGTCTTCTACAAGCTCGATCAACAAATTAGGTTTGATCTGAATATTGGCAAGACAGATGCTATCTTCCAATGACTGTGGTGACCATCGAGAAAAGCCTTGTAGTCTCTTCCACTAGATAACCAAACTAGCTACACAACTGAGACATTTTCAATAGAGGGCATTGAAAACCACATTGGCCTTGTCGGGGTGGTAGGCTATGGTGAAGTCAAAGTCCTTGAGATACTCCATCCAATGTATTTATTGCAAGTTCAAATTCTTCTGAGTCTAGATTTTTCAGACTCTTATGGTTGGTGAGGATGTCGAAGGTAGCCCCATACATTTAGTGTCACCAAATCTTTAGTGCATAGATAATAGATACAAGTTCCATATCGTGGGTCGAATAATTCAACTTGTTGGGCTTGAGCTGTCTAGAAGCAAAGGTGACCACATGCTTGCTATCCTCTAACACACATCCTAAGCCCATCTTTGATGCATTAGTGAATATGATGAATCCTTCATTTCCCAAATGTATGGTCAAAAGAGGGGGGAGGTGAGCTTTTCCATCAATGCCTGAAATAGTGCTTCACACAATTCAAACTAGATGAAATTATCTTCTTTTCGAATGAGCTTTATCAAAGGCAAAGAAGTCTTCAAGAAATCCTTGATGAACTGTCAATAATATCTAGCCAATCCCAAGAAGCTGTGAATGTTAGATGTGTTCTTTAGGTCTGGCTATACTCAAACGGCCACTACCTTGGCAAGGTCCACTGAAATGATTCCTCCATATATAATGTTCCCGAGGAACATAACTCACTCTATCTAGAACTCACACTTTGAGAATTTCCACTAAAATGTCTTCTTTCTCAGGATATCAAGTACCTTGGCTAGGTGTTCACAATGTTGGTCTAGGTCATCTAAGTAAACCAGGATGTCATCTATGAACATTATGACAAAAATACCTAGGAAGGGATGGAACACACTATTCATGAGGTTCATGAACATGCTTGGGGCATTGGATAACCTAAAAGGCATAACCAAAAACTCATAGTGGCCATAGCAAGTTTGAAAAATGGTCTTTGGGATATCCTCACTCTTAACTCACAATTGGTGGTAATCAGATCTCAGGTCAATCTTTGAAAAGACCCAAACAATTTTGAGCTGGTCAAACGGGTCATCTATACGGGGTAAAGGATGCTTGTTCTTAACGGTAGCCTGATTTATCATTTTATTGTCTATGCCCATGCGGAGTGATCCATCCTTCTTCTAGACAAAGAGGATTAATGCCTCCCATAAGGAAGTACTGGGTTAGATGAAGCCCTTATCTAAAGGATCATGCAGTTTGTTTTTCAACTCAAGCAACTTGGGGAGAGCCATCCTGTAAGGTGCTCTGGAAATTGGGTTTGTCTCAGAATCTATCTCTATCGAGAAGTCTACTTCTCTCTTTGAATGTATGCTAGACATATCATCCAAGAACACATTAGCATAGTCCTTGACTACCTCTATTTCCCTAAGGGTTGCACCTTTGACTCTGGCTCAATAACTATTTGTAGGAACACTAGACAACTGTTAGCTACCATCCTTTCCACTTTCACAGCTGACACATGCATGCTAGTGGTAGTATCCCTCCTACCTCTAATAGTAAAGGGTGGGTGACCTGGTCTCTCTATTCTTATTTTCTTTTCCTATAATCTATTTTTGCATTATAAGTAAAAAGCCAATCCATGCCAATTATTACATCAAAGACATCCATATCAAGCAAGATAAAATTAGTAGGGAGCTCACTATTCATATATTTAACATGTATAATTGGGTTCTTCAAGAGAGATGAAAAGATTCGACCACTAGGGCTAGTGACTTCTAAAATATGTCCTAAATACTTGAATTTCAAACAAATCATAATTGCAAGATTCTCAAAATAAAAGTACTGGTAGAATCAGAGTCAAACAAATCATTCACATTTTGTCCCATGATATCAAGTATGCCTACATTAAATTCATGATAGTCAATCTACTTTACAATTTATATTAAAGGATCATAGAAAAAAACTATAGGGGTGGTTACCCTCTATCAGACTGTTGGCATTTTCCCATGCCTCTTCATTGTCAATGACAAAGACTCAGGCATATCTCTACTCTCTTTCAGATGGTGTTGGTCCTTAGGGTGCTGTAGCTAGCTAGTTGGGCTTCCACTGGGCCCGAACCTTGAGGGTCAGGAAGATGACAATTATCTATGAGATGTCCTTCCCGCTGACAATGATAACACACCCATTTTCAAAGTGGCACTTGCCAGGATGCTTCTTTCTACAGGTGCAACAAAGGAGGATATGATCGTCATGATGGAACTTCCCTTTTCCTCCATTTCTTCCCTTTCTATTGTTCCATCCTTGTCGTATTCTTTTATCATTCCTTGGGGAAGAAGTGCCTTCAGTGAAACCTAAATATCCTTTAGGTGGGTTTTGAGCAGCCATGACCGTCTTCTAGACGTCTAGGGTGAAGTTAAGGGCCTCAGTGAAGCTTGTGGGTTTACTTGCCATCACATGAGGCTTGATCAGAGGGTGCAGGCACTCTACAAAATGTTCCACTCAGCATGTAACATCCCTGACCTGGGTTATGCTTTAACCCTAGGTGTTTTGCTTAAGAAAGGTAATTATATGCTTAATATTATCTTTTGAGAAGCAATTAAGGCTCAAGAGGAACTTACATTTCATTTTAGTCCTTTTTGAATAATGTTGAAAATAATGTTTTGCTTGTGTTGGACGAAAGTGCAAATTACCCAAGTTGAGGGGTTAAATTGCAAATTGTGCATGATAATATGTTACTCATATGTTGAAGCATCATGTGAATGAAGATGATGCTGAGGTAGGGCTAGTGATAGCCTAAGTACCAAGAAAGAGCTGATAAAGCAATGTTAGTGCATTAAAACCTAGTTTTGGTGTAATGTGCAATTTACCCAAAACCCAGGGTTCAACATGCAATATACCACTTCAATATGGTACTTAATATTCATGGAATCTTTTAGAGGCAAGAAAATGAGAGGGGCATCTCATTTGAGCTACTTTGAAGGAGTGAGAATCTTGATATTAAAATAATCAAGATTTAAGTATAAATTGAAATAATGCAAAAATAATTATATTAAACGGATAGCTCTTCAACCAAAATTATGTTGGTTGAAATCCATACAAATGGACGTCCTTGTGCCTTGAAAATGCAAAGGAAATATCAGCGTGAGTGGAGAACCCACTCACATTAAGAAACTAAAAAGAATTATCCACTCAATTATGGATAATGCTATTATAAAGGTTAAGGTGCTTACTTTCTTTTCCCTTAATTCATGGATAATGGAAGGGAGTTCGGTGGAGATGAAGATACATTTGAATGCAAGAAACCAAGGGGGAATAGGTGGCAACAATTTCGGATTTAAAGGATTGAGATGAGCCATTTTCTCTCTCATTGATTTTCTCATAAAAGACCTTTTACCACTCAAACCAAGGACTTTTTCAGATCCACTTCTTTCCTTTGCTTGCAAAAACGTTCAAGGGAGCTAGGAACAGCAGGAAGACGACCCTCAACCTGTTGGTAAGCCTCTTGACCTTCATTCATCTTGATTTCATGGTGGAAATCATAAATCAATGCATGATTCCTTCATATCTCAATCCCATCTTCACTTCTAACCATCCCTTTTCACTCAAAAGCTTGAGGAACGATCCTTGTGGTGTGGAAAAGCTTCTTCCACCATTGTTGACGTGAATCTCCAAGATTTGAATCTCAATTGAAGGCGGGTTTTATAACTTGAACCCCTTTACATTGTTATTCAACTATCAATCTTGCAATTTTGTTGATTCCTTCATCTTTTTGATTAATTGTTTGTTGTAATTGGTAATTCCATGAAATCAGAAGTACTAAGATCTTCAGGGACGAAGGTAGATGATGATGAAATCATCTTGAACACATTTCCCAAAGAAATTGTACTTCATTCGGTTTCAACAAGTTGCTCATTCGATTTCAACAAAATCGTTTGAAAGCAAACAATTTCATCAAACCGTTTGAAGCTAAACGGTTTCAAACCGTTTGGGAAAGTTGACCAGGGTTGACCATTTGGAGAAATTGATGCTAATATTGATGTTCGATGACCCATCAAATTTGATGGATTAATTCCAAAGGGTTCATCATTTGAAGGTTAATCAATTAGCAAACCCTAATTGGATGAAGTGCTGAAATTCAATTTGGTTAATTTAGATTTTTGGGTGATTGATCCCAAACGGTCTCAAGACCATTTGGAGGTCAACCAAAAGGTCTCAAGACCGTTTGGGGGCCACACAAGACCGTTTTGTGGTTTAGGGTTAAGTATGTATGAGTATTTGAAGGTCTAAAGATGCCAAATTGAAATGCAATTAAGTGCAGATTTGATGATCAATCTAACGATCTAAACCGTAATGGAGTTTCACTAAAACCAAGGATAGGATGAGGCAAACGGTATCAAGAACGTTTGGAGGTCATCCAAACGACCTCAAGACCGTTTGGGGTCTGACCATATCAAAAATTTGATGATGATTCATTAGTTGCAATGGAATCAATTCCACAATGTTGATCATTGATGGCTATTCGATTCAAAGCCCTAATTGAAGGTTCCTTGAGTTGAAATCCTATATCAATTGGGTTCAAAACCCTAATTAATGGTCTAATTGAAGGTTGATTCAATAGTTCAAGTAATAAAGAAATCAAGGACTCAATTGATAATTGGTTCATCCATTGAAATCATGAATCGTGTAGGTGTTGAAAGGACTTTTTGGTCCATGCGGTTTTGAGAGGGTTTGGACCAAAGGGTCTCAAGACCGTTTGGGGCCAAACGGTCTCAAGACCATTTGGGACCAAATGGTCTCAAGACCGTTTGGGACCAAATGATCCCAAACCGTTTGGAGACCTAAGCTCATGCGGTTTCAATACTTTCTAGCTCATTCGGTTTCAAGACAATGATTGCTTAAACGGTTTCCTAGTAAGAGGTGACAAGAGATTCAATTTTCCCAAATGGTTTCAAACCGTTTGAACTTTGAGTATCCAAGACCGTTTAGGGTCTATGTAAGCAAGATCGTTTGAGGTCCAATATGATTAATCCATTTAGATATCTTATATAATTGAAGATTCAATTGATCAATTCATTTGAATATCCCAAGTAATTGAAAGTTCAATTGATCAAATCCCCTAGACATCCTAGAAGAGGATGAGAGAGAGAGATTTATACATGTAAGATAATCATGTAGCAATCAAGCCTAATACATTCAAAATAAAGGTGATATACAATTGGGGTATGATCCTTGGTAAAGAGATCATGAAACCCTAATTGAGTTAATTGATGAACTCAAACCCTAAATTAGGGCAATTCTGAATGAAACCCTAATCTAGGAAGTTAATGCGATACGAATTTAGGGTAATGACACGAGTAACCCTAATTCATGGGATTTTGATGTAAAACCCTAATTGGGATGAATAGTAAACCCTAATTGTGGGTTATTGAATATAAACCCTAATCTAGGGTGATGTGATGTGAACAGTAAACCCTAATTCTAGATTATGCTATTTAGCATGGAAACCTAATCCTGGACAATGAAATGATGAATCATTGGTCCCAATTGAATAAAGGGGGATGAGTAACCCTGATTGCTATAAAATGGGAAACCCTAACCTAGGTATGGGAAAAGTGGTGTTAATCTGGAAAAGCATGAACTGAAATATGATGGATATATCTGTTATCATCTGTACTAACCATGCAGGTATCATGAGATGATGAACATAACTAGGTATGAGCTATGATGCTTTATTTATTGAAATTATTTATTGGGCCTTGTGTACCATGATATGCCTTATTTCCTAGTAAGAGGTGACAAGAGAGTCAATGGGCCTCAAGTGCCAAATGAGATGCTTGTGTAGAAAGTGTCATGCTTACCTTGGTCAGATGACATGAAGGTGATGATTACATGAAAAAGTGGTAATAGTGCTCAGTGAAGAGCTGAGGGTTTGAATACCCAGAACCATATGTTTATGTGAGGGACTGAGATCCCAATGTCTTTTAGAGACTGAAAAGTAATTGATATAAACAATACATGTTTCTTTATAGCATTTGTCTTAATAAGTTATGTTTACAAACTTGACTGATGCTAAAAGAATATGATAATGTACCTAATTAATCAAATGAAATCTATTCATGTAGTGCTCTGACCATAGATCCATCATCGTCAGAAGCGGGTGATGGTGAAAAATGTTTTCTTACGAGATCTCCTGGAGTTCGCATATTTTGAATATGTGGGGATCGATGGGCGAAAATATCCTTACGTCCTTATGAGGGAATTGATGGAAGGTAAACATTAAACCTCTCAATCCTTCATGCTTCCAGGATGGATGTATCACTAATCTCCCGATGATGTTAATGCCAGATCGATGGAGGTAAACACGAGATCTCTCGATTGCGAAGAGAGTACAACTGCCAGTGTAACTCTATAGCTAGATGCCACTATACCCTGGCAAGCTATGTAGTAGAGACACAAGATGTCCTGCATGTGATCTCGCACTGACTGAGATGTGGGAATTCATGGAAGCCGGCTCTTCCATTGACTTTGTATGGTACCGATTTTGACTTCACATTGATCAGTTGGCGTATGAGCAGTATACCTCATCTCCTCAGAGCTTAAATATGTTTGAAAAATATAATCAGTCATGTAGCGTATTTACATAAGATTGAAATACGAGAACCACTGGTTGTTGTTATGCTTCTTAGCATGTTCTTGACACATAAATGTTATTTATGTTCTTTAATTCTTTATTAAACAAGAGACATGCTGCTGTGTCAAGTTTAGTTGAAATACTTGCATAAGAATGTTGCTCTAACCTACATAGATAGTGATTTTCTGCTATTGAATTATAATATCCCACTGCTCAGTTTATTTTTATTAAACTGCAATAACAATGTTAAATCGGAGAGTTATATCTCTCGCTGGGGCAATTGAATAATTGTCTCACCCCCGTGGGATTCAACGTTTTTAGGTAGACGCAGACAAAGAGGAAGAACCTCTGTAGCAGAGGAAGAGAAGAAGCAACAACAACAAGGACAATAGTAATATACCAGGTGGGGATACTAGTTGTCATGCTTTGTACATAAAGTCCTATGTGTCGTCTCTGTACTCTCAGGTCCTAGGAGTTAGTAGATAGTGTTTTTATAATCAACCTGAGATTTTGGTTTGATGATACATGGAATGTCCAATGTGGAGCAGTATGTAAACATACTTCTGTGGTTCTTGTTTAAAGAATCTTTAGTAATGGATCCTTTTATAAAAGGTTTTAATTTTTAGTGATTTTCAGTAATTACGCTGCTAACGATACGCTTCCGCATTAGTTGATCGTGTTAGATGAGTTAATAACATTTTGTCCGCATGGTGTGCCACAAGTAAAGTGGTATCAGAGCTCTAGGTTCGCTGAGTCTACATAGACATAGGATTAAGGTCGTTGAGTCTGTTCTAAGTGTTTTCCAGTTTATATAGATAATGTCTTCTGCTCATATAGGAGAAGAGGAACTTGAAGATGTCTGGATCACATGATGAACATGCTGCTGAGAGCAGCGTTGCTGCACCAGGAGGAGGTGCAAGAGATCAAACTAGGGAGGAACCTGTGCCTGAGATTCCTCAACTCAATCAAGCTGCATTAGGGAACCCAACCTTCCAATCCATGTTTGGGCAGTTTATGGTGACGATGACTCACATGACAGATAGGATGCCACTATGTGCACCAAGGGCACCAGCCCACAATGAAAGACATGGAGCTAGAAAGACCTTTGAAAGGCTTCGGAGGGTAGGAGCCACAGAGTATGCTCACACAGCTGACCCAACATATTCTGACTTATGGTTAACAGAGCTGGAGAAGGCCTTCAGAATCCTTATGATTCCTGAAGATGAGAAGGTGAGACATGCTGTCTACCTACTGAAGGGGAGTGCTGGTCATTGGTGGACCATTGAGGAAGGAAAGAGACCTGGTGTTGAAGTCGGATGGGATGACTTTTGACGGGAATTTGTTGCTAGATACTTTCCCAAGACGTATCTAGATGAGAAGATCTCTCAATTTGAGAGGTTGAGGCAAGGACAGATGTGTTGGATCCTAGATGGGTGATTAGATGCTCTAGAGGGGGGTGAATAGAGCTGAAAGCACTTAAACAAAACTCATTAAACCTTCAAAATATATGACAAGATAAGGTTGCTAAATAGGCAATTTGAGTGCAACTAAATCATGCATAGCAAGGATAAGAGAGATTGAACATGCACCAATTAGACAAGCTATTTAGAGTGGTTCCACACTTCAAACTAGAAGTGTGTCAGTCCACTTACCTAGAGAGGTCAACCTCTAGGACTTCCAACAATTGCATTCTTATATTCATTAATAAGACATACAATACATGACCAACAAAGGACTTACCTATCCAATACAAAGAGTCTTCAACCTTACCAAGGACTTACCCACTTTGCAAGAGTCTTCGGCCTTCTCCAAGGACTTACCCACTCTTGCACAAGTCTTCGGCCTTGCAGGAATTACCCACTCTTCTTGGATCTTCCGCCTTTGACTTCACCTTCACTCGGAGAAGCTTTCCACCAAGGTCTTACCTACTTGAGCTTGAGTCTTTTGCCTTCTCCAAGGGCTTACCCACTCTAGCTCCAAGTCTTCTGCCTTGATCTTCACCAAGGGACTCCTTCCCTTGTTCTTCTTCACCTCTCTTGGACAAGAGAGAGAACCTTCATCTTCATGATTGAAATGGAGAGATGGGGAGGTTGTGGAAGTGAGAGCTTCACAAGATATACAAATGGGACTAGCTCTCTTACAGATTTCCTACTCACTCTAATGGATGTAGAAAGTGATTAAGCTTAGAGAGAGAGGAGGCTGTAGGAAGCACTCAACTATAGAATAGGAACCTCACAAAGAGTTTGCAATGAATGCTCAACCTTGGAATGAAGCCCAAGGGGTCCTATTTATAGCTGGGGATGCCTCTTAGCCTTTGGGAACACATGAGAACGAAAACTAGCCGTTTTGTGGCTTGCAACGGATCTATTTTCACTTGTTGAAACTCCACAATGGCTAGAATCACTTTTCTGCACTTTTTCGTACAGTCTGATCGGCCGAGTTTATATAAAGGTAACTCGGCCGAACCACTAAAAGACAAGACTGAAAGCTAGACTGTCGGCCGAGTTCCCTTGGAGAAACTCGGCCGATCGGTCGACTTTCATCTTGGACCGATCAGTGGATCGGCCGAGTTTCATGGTCTAGAAACTCGACCGAAAGGGAATCGGCTGAGTTTGGAACTCGGCTGATTGCATCAAAAATTCCAGAATAAATGGATCGGCCGAGTTTGGAATTCGGCCGACAAAATCCCTGTTATGGGTATTTTGGAATTTTCGTAAAACTGTACAAAAGAAGGATTTTTGAGTCCCAATAATTTTATCCATCTTAGTTACAATTCATACAATCATTACAAGTGGTTACAAAGCAATTCTAAGGTCATTTACATAGAGATCCCAAATTGCACACTTGTAGCTATTTTGACTTGTCTTTTCTCCAATTTGATATGCGCAAGTTAGGGCATTTTGAGTGTGTCTAAACCTAATCTGAAATCACTCAATGTAGAAGCATTAGACACCAATATGTGGAATGGTTAGTCATCATCAAAACAAGGGTTTAGTCAATTTAGACGTGAGTCAACATTGACCAAATTGACCTTGAGTCAACATTCTCCCCCTTTTTGAAGATGACAAACCATTCCATAAATGTATTGAAAGCATTTAAGTAAATTCATACCTTTGGAGAAACCTAGGGGTTTCAATGGAATTGAGTTCATATGCTCCCCCTCAATTGATGCTAGTGGAGTTCTCATACTCCCCCTCAATTGATGCTATTTCTCCTGCATGGTTAGCTTTCATAACATTTATAGAATACCATGTCTTCTACTCATATATGTTCTACACATATATGTCTTCTCCCCTTTACCTTCTCCCTTTACATGAACATACTTCTCTTCTTCATGTAAGACATGCCTTCTTCCTCTTTTTAAAAGAAGACATTACCTTTCTCCCCCTTTGTCATTTCAAAAAGGTGGGGGTTATGAAGAAAAAAGAAACATCACTTGTTAAAGAGAAAGGAGATAACACAAGTTATATAAGGAGAGTAGAAGAGCACAGATAGGGTCTTGTCCAAGCATAGAAAGAAAAGAAAGTTAAAGCATATACTTGAACAACCCAAAAATGGAAGATAAAGTGCTGCAGAAAAATAATAAAACATAATTTTGACCCTCAAGATGACGGATTTTGACCAAAAACCATCAGAGCTCATGGCAAAGCAATGAGTCTTGCTTAGAAGGTCATTTCTGTATGAAAAACACTATACATGCAGCAAAAACTGAAATTGGAGCAAAACCTGCATAAAATCCAAAAATACTCCAATTTATACATATAATGTAGCTCTATGTGCCCTACATCAAAATGTTATGCAAACAACTCAAGATAGTAGATATGTAATTTAAGGAACAATCTTGAGCATGTATGAGATAAGGTACAAGCATAACAAATAGATGATCAAAGATGGCAATTTTAAACAATGCTAGAACTACATGTATATGAACTACTAGTAGATGATATCACAAGTTAGGACTACTAGTAGGATCTAGATCATAGCAAGAGATACCAAAAGATACACAACATAAAGCAAGCTATGAGTAGATGTAGAGATATATCCAAACAAAGAGATATGCAAAATTAGAAGCATGAGAGGATATAACTCACTAGATATGCATCCTTACCATAAGATGATTGCCACTAAGAACCTCAAGGTTGTATCAAAACAAGATATACACCTAGATAGATGTAGCAAGTTAGAGCACAACGGAAGCAATTTAAGACACAACCAAGAGATCCAAAGAGATCATCATCAAAACCTGCAAAACAACTCAAAGCAAGTAATTGCAAGATATAGATATACCAATTTAGAGCAATTAGAGAGATATAGTTGTAAGCAAGATAGGCATTTAGAACATAGCAATATGCATATATAAAGGTACCAAATGAGAGTGCCAAAGAATAAGGCTATTGGTTGAGAAAATCTAGTTGAGAGGGAAATTCTCACTCAATAAGCCAAATGTATATTCTATGCACAGTGTTATCGGTCGAGTTCTATGCATTGGCAACTCGATCGATGACAACTGCTGGCAACACCCATTGGTGCCTATCGGTCGAGTTTCAATAGGGCAAACTCGACCGACAGAGCAGCTGTCAAAAGACATATATATATCATAAAAAAACATTTAAAGGCATGCTAAAAATACAAACCATATCCAAACATGTCTAAGCAAGTTAGTAATGCACTATAGAAGCATTAGAAATAGTTTTTGAGCAAGAGTGTGAAGAGAAACATAAAATTCCACTTTTGACTCAAAAACCATATGTATAGTGCACACTACCTTGACAAAAACAAGTTAGGATTGGTTATAAGCAATAAAATATTTACCTTTGTGCTTACCATTTCCTTTTCCACTTGTTGTCACCCTCTGCACATCTCACCTTTCTTCTTTCATGTGGATTGAGAAGTCAATTTGCAATTCAATAGCTCAAGTCAATCCATTTGCATGTACCTACAAGAAGAAATATGAAATGGTCCCCAATCATGTTTTTGGGTCCGGAGGGGTTAGTTTAGCAACCCAAATCCGATTACTTTTGGGTGCTTTCCTAAAAGGACAACAAGTAGAATAATGACCTAATTCATTGCAATAGTTGCATGTGCCCATAGTCTTGGAACTAGAGGATTCTCCATGGAATATTGGAGGTCCTTTATCTTTGTTGTTCCCTTGACTACTATCATACCCTAAACCATGTCTACCAATTTGTTTAGTAGTATGGTCTAGGATTTGATTAAGATTCTTTTTACCCACTAAGAATCTTTGCAAAGAAGATCTCAAACTATCATTATCATGCTTAAGAGAAGCAATAGTATAAGACAAACTATTTATATTTTCTTTAGCATGCAAAAGATCATTTTCTAAGCAAAGAGATTTAGTTAAATAGGAATCTCTATCAATATGAAGAGCAGAAACATCATTTTCTCTATTTGTAGAACTAGAACAAGATTCATGCCCATTGACTTTAGCAAGCAAGGAGGCATTTTCTATTTCTAATTCATGCAAAACAAAATCTTTGTCCTTGTTTTCAGATTTAAGAACATCAATGTCATGCATGAGAGAATCAACAATTAAAGTATGCTCTTCATTTGAACTAGGCATGAGAGGTTGAGCTTCTAGAAATTTAATCTTATCAAGTAAACTATAATTTTCAAGTTTAAGAGAGTCTACTTGACTAAGACAATCATTTTTATCATCAAGCAAGCAAGAATTAGCATGTTCAAGATCATCTAGTTCTACATGCAAATTATCAAAAATTTTAGCAAGATTTTTCTTTTTCCTTTTAGAAGACTTAAGAGAGGCACACATATCATGAATAATAGCAATCAAAGATTCTTTATCTAGAGAGTTTAGATTTACCTCACTTGAGTCTTCACTTGTTGATGCTATAAGAGAAAAATGGCATTCTCCTTCATCACTTGAGCTTGAGCTTGATCCTTCACTTGAATCTTCACTTGAGCTTGAGTTGGAGGAGCCACTTGAGCTTGATTGCCATTTCTTCTTATGAAGATGGGTCTTTTTGCCTTGTGGGCAATCATCCTTGTAGTGACCCTTCTTTCCACATGTGAAGCACCGGATGGAGGAGGACTTGCCTTTGTAGAGTCGACCTTTGGAGTACATGGCATCTTCTTTAGCTTGAGAGGATGGAGAGACTTGTTCCATGATAGCTTCAATTTGAGCCTTCATTTCAGCCTTCTTCATTCTCTTTAGCTCTTTCTTCTCTTGTCTTTCTACTTCCTCCCTCTTGTCAAGTGTGGCTTCATGTGCTTGTAGATTTCCAATGAGCTCTTCAATTGGAATATCCCTAAGCGACCTTGCTTCTTCAATGGAAGTCACCTTGGATTCCCATCTCTTGGGGAGAGTTCTAAGGATCTTTGAGTTGATCTCTCCACTAGACATAGGATGTCCTAGAACAGAAAGACCATTCAAGATGGTGTTGAGCCTTGAGTACATGTTGGCTATGCTCTCTTCCTTTCCCATCTTGAAGTTCTCAAGCAACCCTTTGAGCATGTAGACTTTTCTTTCCTTCACTTGATCTGTCCCTTCATAAGTGATGCAAAGCTTTCTCCATACCTCATAGGCCATCTCACAAGAAGAAATCCGGTTGAACTCGGTGGGGGTCATGGAGGCATATAGGATGTGCATGGCTCTAGCATTCAAGGTTGCTTTCATCAAGGTGGCTTCATCCCATTCTTCAATGTTTGTCTTTGGTAGAATGTATGGAATGTTCACCATTTGCCACATCTCGAGACTTGATCCTTGGATGAAGAATTGAAGTCTTCTTCTCCAATAGAGGAAGTTGCTCCCATCAAAGATTGGAAGGCTGGTCGAGAGTCTCCCTCCTAGGTAGTCACCCATCTTCTCCTACTTGTTGAAGTATGCTTGGAGAAGACCCGCTCTGATACCACTTGTTGGATCCTAGATGGGTGATTAGATTCTCTAGAGGGGGGGTGAATAGAGCTAAAAGCACTTAAACACAACTCATTAAACCTTCAAAATATATGACAAGATAAGGTTGCTAAATAGGCAATTTGAGTGCAACTAAATCATGCATAGAAAGGATAAGAGAGATTGAACATGCACCAATTAGACAAGCTATTTAGAGTGGTTCCACACTTCAAACTAGAAGTGTGTCAGTCCACTTGCCTAGAGAGGTCAACCTCTAGGACTTCCAACAATTGCATTCTTATATTCATTAATAAGACATACAATACATGACCAACAAAGGACTTACCTATCCAATATAAAGAGTCTTCAACCTTACCAAGGACTTACCCACTTTGCAAGAGTCTTCGACCTTCTCCAAGGACTTACCCACTCTTGCACAAGTCTTCGGCCTTGCAGGAATTACCCACTCTTCTTGGATCTTCCGCCTTTGACTTCACCTTCACTTGGAGAAGCTTTCCCCCAAGGTCTTACCTACTTGAGCTTGAGTCTTTTGCCTTCTCCAAGGGCTTACCCACTCTAGCTCCAAGTCTTCTGCCTTGATCTTCACCAAGGGACTCCTTCCCTTGTTCTTCTTCACCTCTCTTGGACAAGAGAGAGAACCTTCATCTTCATGATTGAAATGGAGAGATGGGTAGGTTGTGGAAGTGAGAGCTTCACAAGATATACAAATGGGACTAGCTCTCTTATAGATTTCCTACTCACTCTAATGGATGTAGCAAGTGATTAAGCTTAGAGAGAGAGGAGGCTGTAGGAAGCACTCAACTATCGAATAGGAACCTCACAAAGAGTTTGCAATGAATGCTCAACCTTGGAATGAAGCCCAAGGGGTCCTATTTATAGCTGGGGATGCCTCTTAGCCTTTGGGAACACATGAGAACGAAAACTAGCCATTTTGTGGCTTGCAACAGATCTATTTTCACTTGTTGCAACTCCACAACGGCTAGAATCACTTTTCTACACTTTTTCGTACAGTCTGATTGGCCGAGTTTATATAAAGGTAACTCGGCCGAACCACTAAAAGACAAGGCTGAAAGCTAGACTGTCGGCCGAGTTCCCTTGGAGAAACTCGGCCGATCGGTCGACTTTCATCTTGGACCGATCAGTGGATCGACCGAGTTTCATGGTCTAGAAACTCGACCGAAAGGGAATTGGCTGAGTTTGGAACTCGTCCGATTGCAACAAAAATTCCAGAATAAATGGATCGGCCGAGTTTGGAATTCGGCCGACAAAATCCCTATTATGGGTATTTTGGAATTTTCGTAAAACTGTACAAAAGATGGATTTTTGAGTCCCAATAATTTTATCCATCTTAGTTACAATTCATACAATCATTACAAGTGGTTACAAAGCAATTCTAAGGTCATTTACATAGAGATCCCAAATTGCACACTTGTAGCTATTTTGACTTGTCTTTTCTCCAATTTGATATGCGCAAGTTAGGGCATTTTGAGTGTGTCTAAACCTAATATGAAATCACTCAATGTAGAAGCATTAGACACCAATATGTGGAATGGTTAGTCATCATCAAAACAAGGGTTTAGTCAATTTAGACGTGAGTCAACATTGACCAAATTGACCTTGAGTCAACAAGATGAACATTAGTGAATACGGAGCTAGGTTCATGGAGGTGTTACGGTTCTGTCAGCACATGGAAGCTACTGATGAGGAGAGGATTCAGTGTTTCGAGAAGGGGTTGAACACTGAATTGACCACTCCTGTGTCTGCTCTGGAGAATAGGGAAAGATTTGCCACTTTTGTGGAGTCTGTGAGGAGGATTGAGAGGTCTGTGATCGAGAAGCGACAGACCAGTAATAAGAAAGTGTATCCTCAATTTCAAGGACCCTTGTTCGAGAGTTTTAAATAGCTAAGGTTCTCTGCACCACCACCACCACCAACGTTTAATGCCCCGACGCAGTGGACGTCAAGTAGGGGTACGGGTCGTAGTTTTACTCCAAGTAGAGGCCCCATTACAACATCAACATCAGTGACATGACCACCCAGGTAGAGTTTGGGAAGTTACAACTGCTACGAGTGTGGGAGGTCAGGACACTTGAAGAGAGATTGTCCTGAGAAAGTCAAAACTGTGACTCAACCCTAGAGGCAGAGTCAACAAGGCTCACAGAGGTGACAGTTCAATAATAATGCTTGAGGACGTGGACAAACGTCCCAAGTAGGATCGTCAACACCTAACAACCAAGCACAGGGTCAACCACAAGCAAAAATGAGGTTCTATGCCATGAACTAGCCCGAAGCAGTAGTCAACCCTCGGGTTGTGGCAGGTCAGATGGAACTGTTTTATTCTGATATGTCCTCATCCTGCTTCGTATCTGTATTAATTGATTCGGGTGCTACACATTCTTTTATCACTCGAGAAGTGATTTATGACTGCAACATGACTGTCAGTCATAGAGCAGATAGTTTGATGCTAGAAACCCCTTTACGGGGATCTGTAGTATTGTAGGAGGTGTGTTCTCCATGCAATCTTTTCTTTTCTGATCATCACATTCAAGTGGATCTTATGCCACTTAAGATGCAGGGTTTTGATATAATCCTTGGGATGGACACCTTAGAGAAGTATAAGGTTGTCTTGGATTGCAGTTCCAAACAGGCTGTGTTCACAGATGATGGTGACACATGGATCTTTTAGGGAGATAGAAAGATTTTTTCCAACTTGCTTAGTGTCAGCTATGGTAGCTGAGAAGTTGATGAGATAGGGATGCCTTGCATTCTTGGCTCATGTGGTAGATACCACAATGGAGAGCCCTCATCCTTCTGAAGTTCCGATAGTCAGGGAATTTGAAGATGTATTTCCTGAAGAACTTCAGGTGTTCCTCTGCCCCAAGAGATTGATTTTGAGATTACTCTAATCCCGGGCATGCAACCTATAGCACAGACGTCGTATAGAATGGCACATGCTGAGTTGGCAGAGCTCAAGAAACAACTACAGGAGTTGCTTGAGAAAGGATTTATTCGGCCGAGTACTTCACCATGGGGTGCTCCAGTCCTCTTTGTAAAGAAGAAAGATGGGTCTATGCGATTATGCATCAACTATAGACAGTTGAATAAAGTCACCATAAAGAACAAATATCCTTTGCCAAGGATTGATGACTTGTTTGATCAGTTGCGTGGTGCAACTATCTTTTCTAAGATAGATTTGAGGCCGGGATACCATCACTTGTGTATTAAGGAGAGTGACATATCTAAGTCTTCCTTTAGGACAAGGTATGGTCACTATGAGTTCACAGTTATGTCGTTTGGACTAACTAATGCACCAACTGCATTCATGGAACTCATGAATAGAATCTTCAGACCTTTTCTTGATCAGTGTGTAGTCGTCTTCATAGATGACATCTTGATATACAATATAGATGCTCAACAACATGAGCAGCACCTCCGTCAGGCTTTGACCTTGCTAAGAGAGCATAGTCTATATGCTAAGTTTAGCAAATGTGAGTTCTAGTTACCAGAAGTTTCTTTTCTAGGACACATTATATCTGCTTCAGGTATTCGTGTTGATCCTAAGAAGGTAGAATCTATCCTGCAATGGGAACAACCAAAGACACCGACAGAGATTCGTAGTTTTCTAGGACTAGCAGGCTATTACATGAGTTTTATTAAGAACTTCAGCTCTATAGCTTTACCCCTAACTAAGTTGACCAGGAAAGATATTCCTTTTGTCTGGAATGACAAGTGCCAACAATCTTTCCAGCTGCTGAAGGAAAGGCTAACAAGTTCACATGTGTTAGTGTTACCTGAGCAAGGGAAGGGGTACATAGTCTTCTATGATGCATCTAAGAATGGCTTAGGATGTGTGTTGATGCATGATAAACAAGTGATTTCTTTTTCTTCTTGATAGCTTAAGAAATACAAGGAGAATTATCCGACACACGATCTAGAGCTAGCTATTGTGGTCCATGCCTTGAAGATCTGGAGACATTATCTCTATGGAGAAATATTCTAGATTTTCACAGACCATAAGAATCTAAAGTATATCTTCTCTCAGCATGAGGTGAACATGAGACAGCGCCGCTAGATGGAGTTAATCAAGGACTACAATTGTACAATTGATTATCATCCAAGGAAGGCTAATGTGGTTGCTGATGAACTAAGTAGAAAATCAGCAACACCAGCCTTAGATAAAGCACAGTTGAATTCCTTAGTGTGCTCTAAGAGAGATATGTTTATCTCCTTGAGGCAAGACAAAATACAGTTTAAAGTATCATTGTTAGCCGGGTTATTAGCTGAGATGCAAGTAAAACCTACTATGAGACAACAAATTAAAGAAGCACAACAAGCTAATACTGTGATTCAACAGATTAGGTCAGAGTATGGTAGTGAGAAACGAGATGGCTTCCATGATTCAGATGATCAGGTAGTCAGTTACCATGACAGGATGGTAGTACCTGATGTTGATAACTTAAGAAAGTTAGTTCTAGAAGAAGCTCATTCTTCTATGTATGCTATGCATCCAGGGAGCACCAAGATGTATCAAAACTTAAAAGATATGTATTGGTGGCCTGGATTGAAGAAAGATGTAGCTGAGTTTGTTATACGGTGTCCAGTGTGTCAGCAAGTTAAAGCTGAACATCAGAAGCCCACAGGAACAATGCAACCTCTACCTATACCGCAATGGAAATGGGATCATGTAACCATGGACTTTGTGGTTGGTTTGCTTAGAACAACCAAAAGTCATGATTCCATTTGGGTGATAGTTGATAGGTTGACAAAGACAATACATTTCTTACCTATCAAAACAACCTACACTGCTGAGAAGCTTGCACAGATATACATAGATGAGATGCGTTTGCACGGGGTTCCAGCTACAATTGTATGTAATAGAGGTCCCCAGTTTATGAGTCATTTTTGGGAACGACTGCATAAAGCTTTGGGTATGCATTTAAGGTTTAGTACAACCTTTCACCCACAGACAGACAGACAGACAGTCTGAGAGGACCATACAAACCTTGAAGGAATTGCTTAGAGAATGTGTCCTTCAATTTGTAGGAAGTTGGAATCTACACCTGAGCTTGATAGAGTTTGCTTATAATAATAGCTATCAACACAATATTGAGATGGCACCATATGAAGCTTTGTATGATAGACATTATAAATCTCCTTTGTGTTGGTATGAAACAGGGGAGTATCAACTTATGGGTCCTGAGCTAGTACAACAAACATCTGAGAAGATTAAAGTCATACAACAACAGTTGAAAGCTACCCAGGATAGACAGAAATCTTATGCTGATAAGCGTCGTAGGCCCTTAGAATTCCAAATTGGAGACAGAGTATACCTCAAGGTCTCACCTTGGAAAGGTATCCTGAGATTTGGAAAGAAGAGGAAGTTAGCTCCTAGATTTATGGGGCCTTATCCAATCATTGAAAGGATGGGAAAGGTAGCCTATAAGATAGAGTTACCACCTGAGTTGCATAGATTGCACCCATTGTTTCACATCTCCATGTTGAGGAAGTGTCATCCTAACACTGAGTTAGTTCTGCAACCTGTGGAAGTAGAACTAAGTGATGATGTATCTTATGTTGAAGGATCTGTGTTGGTTCTTGACAGAAGGGTTAAAAAGCTGAAAAAGAAAGACATTAGTCTTGTAAAAGTTCTCTGGCATCACCGTGTCATTGAAGAAGCTACGTGGGAGCTAGAGGAAGAGATGAGGAGGAAATATCCTACTCTTTTCTCTTGATGTTTTTATTGATGATTTCGGGGATGAAATCCTTGTAAGGGGTGGATAATTTGTAACATCCCCGACCTAGGTTATGCTTTAACCCTAGGTGTTTTGCTTAAGAAAGGTAATTATATGCTTAATATTATCTTTTGAGAAGCAATTAAGGCTCAAGAGGAACTTACATTTCATTTTAGTCCTTTTTGAAAAATGTTGAAAATAATGTTTTACTTGTGTTGGACTAAAGTGCAAATTACCCAAGTTGAGGAGTTAAATTGCAAATTGTGCATGATAATATGTTACTCATATGTTGAAGCATCATGGGAATGAAGATGATACTGAGGTAGGGCTAGTGATAGCCTGAGTACCAAGAAAGAGCTGATAAAGCAATGTTTGTGCATTAAAACCTAATTTTGGTGTAATGTGCAATTTACCCAAAACCCAGGGTTAAATATGCAATTTACCACTTCAATAAGGTTATTAATATTAATGGAATATTTTAGAGGCAATAAAATGAGAGGGGTATCTCATTTGAGCTACTTTGAAGGAGAGAGAATCTTGATATTAAAATAATCAAGATTTAAGCATAAATTGAAATAATGCAAAAATAACTATATTAAATGGATAGATCTTCAACCAAAATTATGTTGGTTGAAATCCATACATATGGAAGTCCTTGTGCCTTGCAAAGGCAAAGGAAAGATCAACATGAGTGGAGAACCCACTCACATTAAGAAACTAAAAAGAATTATCCACTCAATTATGGATAATGCTATTATAACGGTTAAGGTGCTTACTTTCTTTTCCCTTAATTCAGGGATAATGGAAGGGAGTTCGGTGTATATGAAGATACATTTGCATGCAAGAAACCAAGGGGGAAGAGGTGGCAACAATTTCGGATTTAAAGGATTGAGATGAGCCATTTTCTCTCTCATTGATTTTCTCATAAAAAGACCTTTTACCACTCAAACCAAGGACTTTTTCGGATCCACTTCTTTCCTTTGCTTGCAAAAACGTTCAAGGGAGCTAGTAACAGCAGGAAGACGACCCTCAACCTGTTGGTAAGCCTCTTTACCTTCATTCATCTTGATTTCATGGTGGAAATCATAAATCAATGCATGATTCCTTCATATCTCGATCCCATCTTCACTTCTAACCATCCCTTTTCACTCAAAAGCTTGAGGAACGATCCTTATGGTGTGGAAAAGCTTCTTCCACCATTGTTGACGTGAATATCCAAGCTTTGAAGCTCAATTGAACGTGGGTTTTATAACTTGAACCCCTTTACATTGTTATTCAACTATCAATCTTGCAATTTTGTTGATTCCTTCATCTTTTTGATTAATTGTTTGTTGTAATTGGTAATTCCATGAAATCAGAAGTATTAAGATCTTCAGGGACGAAGGTAGATGATGATGACATCATCTTGAACACATTTCCCAAAGAAATTGTACTTCATTCGGTTTCAACAAGTTGCTCATTTGGTTTCAACAAAACTATTTGAAAGCAAACTATTTCATCAAACCGTTTGAAGCTAAACGGTTTCAAACCGTTTGGGAAAGTTGAACAGGGCTGACCGTTAGAAGAAATTGATGCTAATATTGATGGTTGATGACCCATCAAATTTTATGGATTAATTCCAAAGGGTTCATCATTTGAATGTTAATCAATTAGCAAACCGTAATTGGATTAAGTGTTGAAATTCAATTTGGTTAATTTAGATTTTTGGGTGATTGATCCCAACCGGTCTCAAGACCATTTGGAGGTCACCCAAAAGGTCTCAAAACCGTTTGGGGGTCACCCAAGACCGTTTGGTGGTCTAGGGTTAAGTATGGATGAGTATTTGAAGGTCCAAAGATGCCAAATTGAAATGCAATTAAGTGCTGATTTGATGATCAATCTAACGATCTAAACCCTAATGGAATTTCACTAAATCCAAGGATAGGATGAGTCAAACGGTCTCAAGATAGTATGGAGGTCATCCAAATGACCTCAAGACCGTTTGGGGTCTGACCATATCAAGAATTTGATGATGATTCATTAGTTGCAATGGAATCAATTCCACAATGTTGATCATTGATGGCTATTCAATTCAAAGCCCTAATTGAAGGTTCCTTGAGTTGAAATCCTAGATCAATTGGGTTCAAAACCCTAATTGATGATCTAATTGAAGGTTGATTCAATAGTTCAAGTAATAAAGAAATCAAGGACTCAATTGATAATTGGTTCATCCATTGAAATCATGAATCGTGTAGGTGTTGAAAGGACTTTTTGGTCCATGCGGTTTTGAGAGGGTTTGGACCAAACGGTCCCAAGACCGTTTGGGTCCAAACGGTCCCAAGACCGTTTGGGACCAAACGATCCCAAGACCGTTTGGAGATCCAAGCTCATACAGTTTCAATACTTTCTAGCTCATTCAGTTTCAAGCCAATGATTGCTTAAATGATTTCAAGGGCAATGTGCCCAAACGGTTTCAAACTGTTTGAACTTTGATTATACAAGACCGTTTAGGGTCTATGTAAGAAAGACCGTTTGAGGTCCAATATGATTAATCCATCGGATATCTTATATAATTGAAGATTCAATTGATCAATTCATTTGACTATCCCAAGTAATTGAAAGTTCAATTGATCAAATCTCCTAGACATCCTAGAAGAGGACGAGAGAGAGATTTATACATGTAAGATAATCATGTAGCAATCAAGCCTAACACATTCAAAATAAAGGTGATATACAATTGGGGTATGATCCTTGGTAAATAGATCATGAAACCCTAATTGAGTTAATTGATGAACTCAAACCCTAAATTAGGGCAATTATGAATGAAACCCTAATCTAGGAAGTTAATGTGATATGAATTTAGGGTAATGACATGAGTAACCCTAATTCATGGGATTTTGATGTAAAACCCTAATTGGGATGAATAGTAAACCATAATTGTGGGTTATTGAATATAAACCCTAATCTAGGGTGATGTGATGTGAATAGTAAACCCTAATTCTGGATTATGCTATTCATCATGGAAACCTAATCCTGGACAATGAAATGATAAATCATTGGTCCCAATTGAATAAAAGGGGATGAGTAACCCTGATTGCTATAAAATGGGAAACCCTAACCCTGGTATGGGAAAAGTGGTGTTAATCTGGAAAAGCATGGAACTGAAATATGATTGATATATCTGTTATCATCTGTACTAACCATGCAGGTATCATGAGATGATGAACATAGCCAGGTATGAGCTATGATGTTTTATTTATTGAAATTATTTATTGGGCCTTGTGTACCATGATATGCCTTGTTGCCTAGTAAGAGGTGACAAGAGAGTCAATGGGCCTCAAGTGCCAAATGAGATGCTTGTGTAGCAAGTGTCATGCTTACCTTGGTCCGATGACCTGAAGGTGATGATTACATGAAAAAGTGGTAATATTGCTCAGTGAAGAGCTGAGGGTTTGAATACCCAGAACCATATGTTTATGTGAGGGACTGAGATCCCAATATCTTTTAGAGACTGAAAAGTAATTGATATAAACAGTACATGTTTCTTTATAGCATTTGTCTTAATAAGTTATGTTTGCAAACTTGACTGATACTAAAAGAATATGATAATGTACCTAATTAATTAAATGAAAGCTATTCATGTAGTTCTCTGACCATAGATCCATCATCGTCAGAAGCGGGTGATGGTGAAACAGGTTTTCTTATGAGATCTCCTGGAGTTTGCATATTTTGAATATGTGGGGGTCGATGGGTGAAAATATCCTTACGTCCTTACGAGGGAATTGATGGAAGGTAAACATTAAACCTCTCAATCCTTCATGCTTACGGGATGTATGTATCACTAATCTCCCGATGATGTTAATGTCGGATCGATGGAGGTAAACATGAGATCTCTCTATTGCAAAGAGAGTACAACCGCCACTGTAACTCTATAGCTAGATGCCACTATACCCTGGAAAGCTATGTAGTAGAGACATAAGATGTCCTGCATGTGATCTCACACTGATCGAGATGTGGGAAGTCATGGAAGCCGGCTCTTCCATTGACTTTGTATGGTATCGATTTTGACTTCGCAGTGATCGATTGGAGTATGAGCGGTATACCTCATCTCCTCAGAGCTTAAATATGTTTGAAAAATATAATCAGCCGTGTAGCGTGTTTGCATAATATTGAAATATGAGAACCACTGGTTGATGTTATGATGCTTAGCATGTTCTTGACGCATAAATGTTATTTATGTTCTTTAATTCTTTATTAAACAAGAGACATGCTACTTTGTCAAGTTTAGTTAAAATACTTGCATAAGAATGTTGCTCTAACATGTATAGATAGTGATTATCTGCTATTGAATTATAATATCCCACTGCTCAGTTTATTTTTATTAAACTACAATAACAATGTTACGACGGAGAGTTATATCTCTCACTGGGGAAATTGAATAATTGTCTCACCTCTGTGGGATTCAACATTTTTAGGTAGACGCAGACAAAGAGGCAGAACCTCTGTAGCAGAGGAAGAGCAGCAACAACAACAACAAGGACATTAGTAATATCCCATGTGGGGATACTGGTTGTCAGGCTTTGTACATAAAGTCCTATGTGTCGTCTCTGTACTCTGAGGTCCTAGGAGTCAGTAGATAGTGTTTTTATAATCAACCTGAGATTTTGGTTTGATGATACATGGAATGTCCAATGTGGACCAGTATGTAAATATACTTATGTTTAAAGAATATTTAGTAATGGATCTTTTTATAAAAGGTTTTAATTTTTAGTGATTTTTAGTAATTCTGCTGCTAACGATACGCTTCCGCATTAGTTGATCATGTTAGATGAGTTAATAACGTTTTTTCTACACGGTGTGCCACACAACACCTCTTCAACCATCATATATCCAAACCTCTCCAAGAGGTGGAATTTGCAAGCGAAGTTTTCCAACAACATATTGCCTGGATAAAGGAACATAAAATTGCTTTTCCTTTTCTTTCTTGGCAGAGGTGGGTATGAATCTTGCAGAGAAGATAGTACATAAGTCTATCTAGGCCATCGGTTCTTCATTCAGATCTAGGCCCATAATATGATTTTCCCATCCTATATTTGTTGTTCCTTTAAGAAGGTGAGTGACAAAGAAAACCTTCTTGATTGGTTGCACCTATAGAATACAAAAAACCATTTTCCACATCTAGAAGGCAACCATATGCTTTATCCACTACCTCAGTTTTAACTTGACCCCATATTTTTTTAATGTTCAACTTGACAAAATCCACAATGGTGACTCCAAGACGAGGGAAGACAGGTGGATGTTCATCATTCTCATTTCTGGTAGCATCTTTGAGTGCAAGGACACTGATAGCATATGTGAGCTTCTTCTGTTGCTCTAGCCAGAGCGCATCAGGGGTATGGACTACTACTTGCCCCATTTTCGGTCCGGAGTCAACTTCATAGTCAGGGTCTTCCTTAGGTTCATCTTCCATCATAGGTTCACCTTTAGGGTCATGACCATCTTCAGGGTTTGGCATGCCGAAGGGAATAGCCTCGTGCTCAAGGCCTTTTTCTCTAGAGGCCTCACCTTTCATCTTCCTTTTCTTGGAGGACTCTCCCTCTATGGACCTCCTCTTCTTCTCCTAGGAGAGCCTCTTCTTGTGGGAGGGCCTTGGTATGGGGTATTTGTCGAGGATGACAATGTCCTTGACGTGGGCCATGTTGTTTCACCTAAACATATTAGTAATATCAGTTCTACTTTTTGGGCATTCAAAACATTATAAAATTATATCCATGACATATTATTTACATGCATTTTATTATTTTGTGGAGGATGCCTTAATACCTAATACCTATAATACCTAATTATAGGTTCCTAGAGTTTTGATGAGTGTATGGGGTAGAGAAGGGATGAAATTAGAGAAGCAGAAATCCTAGAGGTATTTTTTTAGTAAAATCCTCTGACTTTGGCTAGACAGCATGCACAAGTCCGAGATTCCTTGTAAGATGACTAGTGGTGTCAGAGGAAAGTATTGCCAACTCCCAGATCGTGGTTCCTTCTAAGCACCATTGTCTTTAGAAAACACTCTAATAATTCCCTTGGACTCTACATGACACTTAAAATTTAATAATGTTAAAGGTTAAATGGTAAATTAGGCTCTGATACCAAATGTAATGACCCCCTCCCCATGTTATCCCTAATTAAGGAGGACCACGAGGGCAATGGCTATTCTCATAATACATGATCGATGGTTTGACGATAACCAAAATTAACTAATAAATTTCACTAAATAAAAAGAGTTTGGTAAGAAGATGAAAGATAATTCTCCAACATGAGTTTACATTAAATAGGGGAACTATTGTTTGAAATTGGAAATTAAACTATCTATATATATCCTCTGTAATTACATTAAGTCTTTTCTTTTGGTGCCATCTTCTCTGGAAGTCCATATTGTAGAATATCAACAGTTTAACCTAAAATGTCGTGAAACAAAACATGGTCAGTATAACAAGTTATACTGGTATGTGGAGGAAACAAAATATTCGCATCTAAGTGTAACAACATATTCATCTATAGCAACAAATATGATTAGAAAATAGAACATGCATTTTCTTTCTAACTTCTCAACTTAATCTCTACGGTACACTCCCTCTCTGGAGTGTTGATGTGGGAAACCCTCTCATTAGGGTTTGGTCCCTGCAGATGACTTTTCATAATCTCCAATTCCTAGACTCAGTTTGTTTTGGCCTTCCTTTCCTGGCTAGGCCTCACAATGACCATCTTGTCCCGACTTGACCTCATAATGACTATTCTGTCCCGACTTGACCTTATTAATGATCATCCTATCTCGGCTTGATCACTCATCACCATAGTGACATTTATTACATCCCACATGTATCACTTAAATCCAAATGAGATAGTTGAGCAAATTATAGTTATATAATGTGATACCCATAGAGGCTTTAAGGATTGCATGAACTAAATATATAACCAATGATTTATTTACAATCAATGTGGGAAATCTAAAAAAATCTATAGAAATGGTTTAAGTCTGGTAGTCATAGGTTTAAATATATACCTTTGTCAGAAGAGATCAAAAGTCCAAGCAATAAATGTAGACTGAGATCAAGCAAGCAATCACCTTGAAATTGGTGCATAACACCCAAGTATTACTACTTTATACAAAATCTACCATTAAGACTGACTTGGGTTCCAAGTTCGGGTTTTGGGGTCAACTTAAGGTTTGATTAGGGTTTTGGCTTCTGTAACCCTAATTTTTACTTTAATACCTTTTTACCTCATAAACCCTAATGTTGATGTTTTATGCATTATTAAACCCGAATTAAGTCAAATATGTCTCTTTTATTAAAAAAAGATCCAATTTTATCCATTTAAGTCATTTAAACATGATAACGATCATTAAAGTCAAGAAATTAGGGTTTTATACATTTAACATCTTGAATATATAAACTTTAGGCATTTTTTGAATTAGAGACAGATTTAGGTATTGAAACTATTTTTATTGCATTCCTTGCATTTTTCTAATCATTTTCACATATTATATGCAACCATTGGATCATATTGCCAATTATTATGATTTTTAGATAATTAATTGACTTCTAGCCAATCACCAACCACCACCTAAGAAGTGCGTTCGAGTCTCAGCCTTGCCAACTTGGCTAGGCAAGCAAATGGGCTTGCACCACTTGGCGGTTTGCACTTGTGTGGACTCGCGCAATCAAGCAAGGAAAAGAAGGTAAATGACCAGAGTGCCTTTACCAGCTCTGAACAGAAGTTGGGGTAGGTTGATCTTTTCACCCAATGTTGTCTTCCTCCTCTCACTCAACTTCTTTGCTATGAGCAGCCGGTCAACTTAGATGTTGACCTTGGGATCCCGTCCTCCTCTATGACTAACTCGATTACCAGAGCCTTCGTCGTGCTTCCACGGAACTGTCGAGAGCCTTAATTGCCCAGGAGGTGGTCGGAAATGATGGGACCAAGTGCGGGTATCTCCGATAAGATCCAAGGAGATGTCAGGGGTGAAGAATGATGCTAGGAAGGAAATCGAGAGAAAAGAAATAAGTGCGAAGTTGAACAAAATCTTGTAAACCAACTTGTGTTCTCGTAGAGGGACCTTGGGCCCCTTAATTATACTCACCTACAACGGCAGGGTTGCTTCTAGGATCGTGAATTGGGAAAACCTTCTACAATCCTCCAAGACAGGAAAAACCTAAGGTAGGTATGTTCATATTGACCTCACAAAGCTAACAGAGAGGTTTCTAATCTTGCTCATGTATTGGATTGTGAGAAAATTGATCTGGAAATCAAGCCTTAACTGCTCCTACTTTCCCTGATTATCACAAGCTAGGAGATGATCTTTTGATCTTCAGATCTCGATCCATGGGCCAGTGTTGCACGTGACAAAAAAAAGTGTCTAAATGTAGTTCTAATATGAACAAAATTTCATGACATAAAATGTATATATAGATTAATACACTCACTTTAGGAATTCTAGAAAATTCCATATCTCCCTCTTCATTAATCCTTTCAATCTCAAATTTTGAGGGAATTTTTTTAATAACTTTATCTATATATGGGCGAGATTAGAGACCAAAATACTAATATAAAAGATACTTTTTTTTAATCTCCAAGTCTCCCTCTTTATTTTATTATTTAAGGCATTAAATCTATTCGTTTCTCCTTCTACCTTTTTTCATATCCTTTATTTTGATTACTTTTCTCATTAGAAACAATGTGGAAATGAGACCAATCTATTAGTGGCCTTCAATATCACTTTTTTTTAGAGAATTCCACATAATTCTACATGTATATTAGTAATTGCCCATTACCTTTTGTAGTTCACTTAATATTAGATTTTCTTTCTTCCTTTTTTCCTATATTCATTATTGGACCAATAAAAACCATAAAATCTATTGTAAAAAAAGATTTACGAATCAAATCTGTATTTTTTTAAAAAGCACACTAGTTTCCAATACATCCTTATTATTCATATAATTACATTTCAATTATATAAATACATGTGAAATTATAACACTTTAATCATGATCTAATAGTATACAACGACGACATCACCAATACAAACCAGGCAGCCGTGCGATGAGCATAGAGCGAACTATTCTTTCGCCTTTTACTATAGGATACTATGTGCTCGCCGCAAATAGCGACATACACCAATTTTTGTAAGGGGCCCGTTGTTAGCAATGTCGCCCTACTAATACAATGTTTAAATTTGTGTTGTAGTTGGTTAGTCACGTTTATAACTGCTGGCCTGGATTAATTGATATAAAACAATTCGTTTTAGTTAATTTTCTTTGAACCCTGTCGTTCTGCCTATGTTCTTGCGCTATTAATGTTAAAATAGGGATTTATTCTTTTAACATATTGAGTGCTCTTATATGACATCCTCCCCTCTTAACAATCCCCAAATTTTGTTCTTGCCAAAGCGTTTGTTTTGTTGATTAAATGTTGTCAGGCCAGGCAATCTGGTACATATTTTAGTTAACAATCCCCACATTTTTCTCATGCATATGCATTTGTTTTGTTGATAAAATGTTGTCACGCCAGACAATCTGGTTTCTATTTTAGGTTTTTGAAGCATAAAAAAATAGTTACTTTGTCCATAATAAACTGTGCTACAATAACTACTCAAAAATTTTCATAGATCTTTTCATAATGAACTGTTACGAACTGTGACCGGTTATCCAAATCTAACCGAGTGATTTAATTGTAATCAAATTAGTCACTACTGAAATTATCAACCACGTTTTGATTTGATTAGCAATTAAAATATGAAAGCACATAATTCAACCAGATTAACTAACTGACCGAGTACACACCCTGCACCGCCTGACTCTCAATGTTTTCTTTCTCTGATTCTTTTTCTTCTCAATCTCGGTTATACGGTCCACAACCGAAGAGTTCAATGCATGTTTCTCTAGATCATGGAAGCTCGTAATCATGAGCCAATATGTGAAGTGTCTTACGGTACAATTGTTACATGCATTGTACAAAAGACTATTGGAACGAGGTAACACCAAATATCAACTAAACATACACTCTGAACCAAACGACGATTGGAACAGAACTCTATACAGCACATTGTTTCGGTTGAGAAATATTTCAATGTGATTAATTCAATGTATATATCTCCCATGCATGTGGTTTCGTGAGTTTCAGGCCAAGTGGGGACTCATGCGAGTTCTAGTAAGCTTCAGTGAGTAGATTCTATAGAATCACAACCATCAATAACATAATCTAAATGTGCGTAACAAAGTGCCACACACATACACGCGCGCGCGCGTACACACACACACACATACACACACACACACACACACACACACACACACATATATATATATATATATATATATATATATATATATATATATATATATATATATATATATATATATATATATATATATGACATTCATTCAATACCCGCGCGGGTAGCTTAATTTTTCGCTACCCGTACATCCAAAAGTGTAACTATATGGTTCACAAAAGTAACTGTAAGATCAAAATAGTAACTATATTGATAAAAGAGTAACTATATGACTAAAAAAGTAACTGCGCAGAAAATATACACTCAGTAAATATATTGACGTATTTTTTTATTTTGGTGGGGCAAATGATATTATTTTTGGATGAAATTTTTTGGGGAACTAGATGAAATGCCCCTCTAAAATTGCGATTTTTTTTTAAGTGATAGGAAGGGTGTGCGGGTAGCTACCCGTGCGGGTATTAAAGATGAATATATATATATATATATATATATATATATATATATATATATATATATATATATATATATATATATATATATATATATATATATATATATATATATATATATATATATATATATATATATATATATATATAGTCGACAAGGAGTAGCTCAAGTGGTCAAGCACAGTGTCTCCTCACGAAGGGACCCGGATTCGAATACCAGCTGCCGTCTTGATTTACCACCCTCTCGGACGTTCCACCTCCGTCACGGGCGCGGGAGAGGGGGAGAGAATGCCTCTCTTTATCCCATATATATATATATATATATATACACACACACACATATATACACACATGTATATATACATACATATATATACACATATATATACACACACATATATACACATACACACACACACATATATATAACAAGCCGTTTTGGATTAAATTTGCAATTTTTCCCAAATCTGCTTGAGTTTCCATGCAATTTTCATAAACATTTTTTATGGAATGACGAGTCAGTCATTATCTCATTCCAGAGGTATTGTTTTAGGTGTTTACTGCAATATTTACATATTTGCAAAAGCGGTCAAAGTTGTCGATTTATCTTGACTCTTCTTGTCTTCCGCTCAGTGCTATCATTTGGGTGAGCCGAAGAAACAGAGGTCCTAGGACTCCACATACACCTCCGCACCACCGCCTCAGCATGACACCACCTTTGTTGATGAGATTACAAGAGTCGACGTCTTCCTCGCTTCCATCCTCTTCGGCGCTGTCAACGTTTTAGTTTTTGTCCACTTCCAACCCTCATCAAGATATCGGTCCTACATCTGTCTCCGAGGTGCGAGTTTGATGTCAAAGGCAACGGCGCACTTTCAGGCGAGACTGAACCTTGGGCTATTATTGAAAAGGTAAGTTCTTATCTCTTTACTGGATAGCGGATGCCTCCGCCTCCTACTTCCCAGCTGGTGGTTGTTGCCTAGCAAATGGTCTCTTCATGCGGTTGGGAAGAGAGCTAGCGGAGCTGAAGCTCGAACACTGCAGGGTGAGATTTTGTTAAAAGCAGAGTTTGGTCGGGGGCTAAATATTCTTTGTGCTCTACAAGTAGTGGCACTACGTTCATCTGGAAGGGCGAATAGACTTCGTTTCAATTTTTCACTTGTATTTGAGCCATTTTCTTTTAGCAGACAATAGTTTGGTCTACTGCATGATAAAAGTTAAATTGATATTCATGTGCGTAGAGGTTCGTAGACATTTATCAATTATCACATTATGTCGATTGTCCTTGCCAATTTTCTAGATTGGATTCGAACTTTTATGAGTTGCATGTGTGAATTGGATGTGTTTGGGAGTTTCCTAAGACATGTGTCTGACGATCCAACTAAGCAGGTACGCGAGGGACAGAGTTTGGGGATTACCGAAAATCTTCTGTTCCAGTAGAGTTGGTCATCATGCACATCAACTGCATTGCCGGAAGGAGCATGTCCGAGGCTAGCTGTTCATCGTCAAATACACTAAGAAGGTATGCAGCAGTTGCTGCCTCACTGAGGAGACTATTATAGCTAGGATCCAGGAATTGAGGATGTCGCTTCGTTGTGATATGGCAACAAGTCCTGGTGTATAAATGTTAATGGGCGGGAAGGTCAAGTCTATAGATATTTTTATAATTTTCTTACTCTTCTTTTGCGGAGTACTGGACTAGTATATATAATGATAAGTATTGTAAGGACCCTGACCTGCGTTTAGGGTTTACCCTGTTTGTTTTGCTTGATCTTGGTGCTTTGGTGCTTGCTAATCACCTTAAGTGGTGATTAGGGTTTTGTTGAGCTTTGTTGAGAGTTCGAGGGGCTGCTTGCAAATAACCCAAGTTTAGGGTTTTGTGGGCAAGTTTGCCATCTTGTGAGATGTTTTTCCTCTTTGCTTCCTCTAGGGTTGAGAGGAAGGCTTGGGCTTGTTGTTTGAGTCCTTTGGGCATGAGTTGAGCTTGTTTGGGCCTTGGAGTTCCTTGTTTGGGCTTGCTTGAGCCTTGTGTCGCCCAGGGCAGATGGTGTGTCGCCCAGTTGCTTGGTGTGTCGCCCTGTAGCTCTTGTTGTGTCGCCCAGATGGCTTGGCTTGGTTGGTGGACACATGGTGCACATCTTGGACAAGTGCCTTATGGCTTGCATGAGAGGTGGCTTGAGTTGGTGGACATGTGTCCCTTGGGTGGGCGACACATAGCATGGTTGTACCTTGGTTTCTCCTCCCCTTCTTCCTATATAGGTAGCTCTTCTCCTTGCCTTAGTCTCCTTTGCTCTTTTGGTCTCCCCTCCACCCTTGGTGCACGATACCCCTATCCATCTTGCTTGTGTTGGCCGATATACTTCCTTGGAGCTGAAGTGGTGGCCGATACACTTCCTTGGAGATGAAGTGGTGGCCGATACACCTTCCTGGAGCAGCCTGGTGGACGATAGCTTTGGACCTTGGAGTGCTTTGGAGCTTTGGTGGCCGAAAACCTTGGAGCTCAAAGTGCATCTTCTTCCTTGGAGCTTAAGGCGGGTTGCATAGTTTCTAACCCTAACTCTCTTACCTCTAGCTTTAACGTTGTTACATGTTAGTAGACTAGCTTAGTTCCTTGCTTGTACATCTTGCTTATATACCTTAGTGGCCGATATCCCTCTCTTGGGTTTAGGGTTCCTTGTATACCTTGCCTTTTTAGGGTTTGTGCTCCCTTGTGTTGGAGGTTGAAGATGACCTAGGGTTGGGCGATATCCCTTCCTTGTGGGTGTGTTGGGCGACACACTTGCCCCTAAGTTGAACGATATCAGTGTTCTTGGTGTTGGACAACACCCTTCCTCTTGAGTTGGACGATAGGTTGACCTAGTATGGATGTTGGCCGACATGGTGTTCCCCTTGGTGGACGATATGGTAGCTGGTGTTGGGCGACATGATGAGTCCTTTAGGTTGGCCGATACCCTTGCCCTTGAGTTGGGCGATAGGGTGAGCTAGGGTTTGTTGGCCGATATGGTGAGTACCCTTGGAGATGGGCGATACTCTCTCTCTCTCTCTCTCTTGTTGGGCGATATGGTCTGATGGTGTTGGGCGACATGGATGTCCTTGAGTTGGACGATAGAATGGGTGCTCTTGTGTTGAGTTATCTCCTTGTCCATGTGGTGGACGATAGGGCCAAGTAGTGCCATGTTGGACGATAGGCTATGTGCCCTGATGACCGATACCATGATGGCCGATACCATAATGGCCGACACCATGGTGGGCGATACCCTTGTGACCGATAGCCATGTTGGGCGATACCCTACCCTATGTGCATGAGTGTGATGGTCGATAGGGTTTGTAGAGTGTGTTGGCCGATATGGTAGTAGTGGGTGATGGTCGATAGGGTTAAGTGAGGTTGGCCGATACCCATGTTGGATGATAGGTTTTAGATGAGGGTTGTGAGGCTGTAGTGAGGGTATGAGTTTCTTTGGTGACGGTCCCTCATGTGATAGAAGTGGATGCTTATACATAAACTAATTAAACGATGGTGGTGTTTGTGATACTATCAATATGTAATACGATGCCTTGCAAATAATAAGGATGCTAATGATAGTAATGTATATGATGATAGCCCTCATGTAATAGATGCATGATGTGACCTGTTATGCTTAATTGTTAATGATAATGAGAATGATGATAACTACTCTAGTAGTTGGTCTAATGATCATAATGTTGGTAATAATGATGCTAAGTGACAGTTATGTTAAAGGTTGCCTCATGATAAAGATGACAATAGCTGATGGCAACAATAATGACATTGGTAATAATAGTATTAGTTTTGTATACATAACATGATCTCCATATACCCTGATTGTTTGTAAAATCTTGAGATAAGGGTAAGCATCAGTATGGTTTGTTAATGATGTACTTAACATACTTGGTTACCAAATAAGTGTCATATGGATAAGTAGATTATCTTGAATGATATTTCATGATAGTGAGCATATTCCTTATGTTGAATCTACAATTATTGCATACCTTAACCTTGCAGGTGATGACTTAGCCATGAAAGGGCTATGTGACATATGTAATGAGTAACATTACTTTGATAATTGCTCTATAAGATTATGTATGTGATGTGTTGGTCCCATGATGATGATGTGAGCCTTAAGAGGCAGTGACAATGCATGATGAAGGGTTGAGACCCTGTGGTATGTGATGATCCTTGAGATGGATCTGGATGGTTGGCAAGAGGCCAAGTGATAACATGTGGTGTTGGATCCTTAAAATGGATCAGGTTGATATGAATAGATCATAATATAATGTTCTTTACTTTCTTTTATATCTTGCATGTTATACAACTTGGTTGAATCTTGCAATCCATCTAAAAGATACTAATTAATCACAGTGAAATATATCATGTAGTTTGCCCTGGCCATAGATCCATCATCGTCAGGACTTGGAGATGGTGAAACAGGTTTTCCTACGGGTTAACCTGGAAGCACATATTGTTGAATATGTGTAGGTTGCTTCTAGCCTGAAAATGAGGAGGTAAGAGTGTAACTTCGGTTGCAGACTCAGATATGTGTGTAGAGCATGGTGAACAGGCCCATGGCTCAGGATATGTGATGTATGGATCATGAATGCGTTCATGGCTCAGAGCACGGTGATCAGGCCCGTGGCTCAGTTTTACTAGCGCCGTGACCTGTACCAAGGCGGGCTAGAGAATGGGTAGCCTATGGAGCTAACCCTGTGGCTTAGACCACTTCAGCATGTGACTGCGGTCCTGCTTATGTTGTACTCATGAACTGACCATGAGGTGGGAGTTCGTGGAGTCCAGCTCTTCCATTGAACTTGTATGGCACCGGTTTGGGTTTCATAACCGAAGGTTGGATTTGAACGGTACGGTTCAAATCCTCAGGGCATAATAAAATGTAATACAACCGTTTAGTATTTACTAGTCATATCAAATACGAAACATTGGTTGAGGCCTTGTTTGTGTAATATTCCGTTATACCTTGCAGGTCATGTGGTAATCTACCTTATCTTGATAATCAAGTTATATGGCATTTTACCCTGTTCTAATAATCCTGCTACATAGTGGTATATCTTATCTTGATAATCATGTTCCTTTGAAAGACATCTGGTTATATGCTTTGGTACAGCTGGTATGCTTGCCGGTAAGAATGATCTTGCTATATATATAACTGCTTCCGATATATCTGCTCATATTATAATTGTTGTAATAGTTTATCTTGCTGAGGTTCTATGGTTGTGGTGGGGAGCTATGTTTCCCACTGGGACAATTGTTCAATTGTCTCACTCCGCTGGTTTACACCCTTTTTAGGTGGTCGAGGTAGACGTGGTCGTGGTTGTGGTGTTGCGGACGAGCAGCTTGAGGAGCAGTAGAAGGCAAGCGTTGGGCATGCTGCTGTTTTGGATGTTTTGTAGTAGAGTCTAGAGTCATCCCTGTACTCTCAGGTCCTTGGCAGTGTTTTGACGATGTTTCACGAAGATCGTTCGATGATATCTGTATATCCTGCTGTTGGCCGGATGTGGGCCTTTATGTATATATGAACAGGTGGTGAACTCATGTGATGGATGGACAGCTGTTCCTGAGCTGTGGACACGTGTCAGATCTTGTGTATGTACATATTCATATGACATGTTTCTGTGCAGGATGAGGACTGGAAAGTAATAGTTTCACAGTTTATCAGTTTTCCGCAATCGGTTTTAATTAACCCGTGTTTTTGATAATCTGTGGTTATGGTGTTTTCCGCACGTTTTCGCGTAACACCTCGTTATCTGTGTGATAATGGGATGTGTTGCCACAAGTTTTGGTATCAGAGCTCTAGGTTCGCTGAGTCTACAGGGATCTAGGACTAGGTTGAGTCTGTTCTTATGAGTTTTCCAGGTTATGTTACAAAAATCTTCTGCCCTCAGCGGGAGAAAAGCCAAGATGTCTGGAAACCATGAAGAACATGCTCCTGAGTATAGTGATGCTGCATCGGTTGAAGGAGCAGATGGACGGGCACATGAAGATCAGGTGCCTGAGGTCCCCCAACCTGACCCAGCCATTCTTGAACACCCTGCCTACCAACAGCTTATGGGGCAGTTAATGGCTACGATGAATCTCATGGTCGAGCGATTACCAGTGCCTCCTCCGTGAGCACATGTTCCCCATGGAGAAGCATCGGGTATTGGGAAGACCTTTGAGCGGCTTCGCTGAGTCGAAGCTTCGGATTATGCTGGAACGGATGATCCAGCGGATGCAGATCTGTGGCTGACAAGTCTTGAAAAGGCTTTCCGGATCCTCGACATCCCCGAAGCAGACAAAGAAAAGCATGCTGTCTACCTTTTGAAGGGTAGTGCTGGTCACTGGTGGACCATCGAGGAAGAGAAGCGGCCTGGTGAGGTGATCTGTTGGGAAGTGTTTCGGCGCGAGTTCGTCACCAGATACTTTCCGAAGACGTACCTGGATGAGAAGATCAGTCAGTTTGAGAAGTTGCGGCAAGGAACGATGAAAATCACCGAGTATGAAGCTAAGTTTATGGATCTGTTGAGGTTCTTTCCTCACATGGCGGCGACAGATGATGAACGGATCAGACGTTTTGAGAAGGGTTTGAGTGCTGAGTTGACAACCCCTGTGTCTGCGCTGGAAAACCGAGAGCGGTTTGCTACGTTTGTGGAATCAGTTCGACGGATCGATAGGACAGTAAGGGAGAAAAGAGAGTCGGTGTCTCTTAAAAGACCTGCTCAGTTTCAAGGACGAAGGTTTGGTGGCTTCAAGAAACCCAGGTTTTCAGCACCGTCAGTGATGAGAAGTTATGGTGCACCATCTCAGTGGTCTCCGAGTAGGGGGAAAGGTTATGTTTCTTCACCGTCCAAGGCGCCCAGTTCAACTTCGGTGGCAGTGACAGGGCCATCTAGGCCACGAGTTGACAATAGAGCATGTCATCTCTGTGGACAAGTTGGGCATTGGAAGTTCAATTGCCCGAATAGAGATGTTGAAGTGACGCAGCAACCGAGGCAGAGTTTCCAGAAGTCTGAGAGACCACAGCCCAGTGGTAGCAGAGGATGAGGACGCGGTCAAGCGTCTCAAGCTGGATCGTCTGCTCAAGGGAGCAGAGGTCGTGGACAGCAAGCTACGGCTCGATTCTATGCCATGAATCAGCCGGAGGCGATAGTCAACCCGCGAGTGGTGACAGGTCAGATGGAGTTATTTCATTCTGATATGTCTTCTTCTTGCTTTATATCTGTTCTGGTTGACCCGGGTGCTACACACTCTTTTATCGCCTATAGTATGCTTGAAAACTGTCATCTACCTGTTAGTTGTAAGAAGGATAGCTTGTTGTTAGAAACCCCTCTTGATGGTTCCTCTTTGCTTCGAGAAGAGTGTCCATCTTGTGTTTTGTCTTTTTCGGGACACAGCATTCAGGTGGATCTCATACCACTTGATATGCATGGTTTTGATGTTATCCTTGGGATGGATACCTTAGAGAAGTATAAGGTTGTCTTGGACTATGATTCCAAGCAGGCGGTGTTTGATGTTGCTGGAGAGAAGTGGATCTTCCAGGGAGATAGGAAGATTCGTCCGACGTGTCTGGTGTCAGCTATGGTGGCAGATAGGTTGTTGCGACAAGGATGTGAGGCGTTCTTAGCTCACGTTTTGGATACCGTTGTGGATACCAAGGTGAAAGGCCTTAACCTTGAAGAAGTGTCAGTGGTCCGAGAGTTTGCAGATGTGTTTCCCGAGGAGTTTCCTGGTGTTCCTCCACCCCGAGAGATCGATTTTGAGATCAATCTGGTTCCGGGAACGCAGCCGATTGCACAGACACCTTATAGGATGGCTCCAGCAGAGATGGTAGAGTTGAAGAAGCAGTTACAAGAGTTGTTGGAGAAAGGTTTCATCAGACCGAGCACGTCACCTTGGGGTGCTCCCGTGTTGTTCGTTAAGAAGAAGGATGGTTCGATGCGGTTGTGTATAGACTACCGACAGTTGAACAAGGTCACGATCAAGAATAAGTACCCGTTGCCGAGGATAGATGACCTGTTCGATCAGTTGCGTTGTGCTACAGTGTTTTCGAAGATCGATCTACGGTCTGGATATCATCAGTTGAGGTTAAAGGCAGATGACATACCAAAGTCAGCTTTTAGGACGAGGTATGGTCATTTTGAGTTTGTGGTTATGCCGTTTGGATTAACCAATGCACATGCTGCTTTCATGGACCTGATGAACAGAGTGTTTCGTCTGTTCTTAGATCAGTTTGTTGTAGTTTTTATAGACGACATCTTGATCTATAGTCGAATCCGACTAGAGCATGAGCAACATCTTCGTCAAGCGTTGACTCTCCTTCGTCAACATCAGTTGTATGCTAAGTTTAGTAAGTGTGAGTTCTGGTTGGATGAAGTGACTTTCTTAGGTCATGTGATATATGCTGAAGGAGTCAAAGTAGATCCAAAGAAAGTGGAATCCGTTGCGGATTGGGAACAGCCGAAGACGCCGACGGAAGTTCATAGTTTCCTTGGCCTAGCAGGATACTACTGAAGGTTTATCAAGGACTTCAGTTCGATAGCTCTACCGATGATGAAGTTGACCAGGAAGGATGTACCTTTTGTTTGGAATGATCGATGTCAGCAAGCTTTCCAAAGTTTAAAGGAAAAGCTAATCAGTGCTCCAGTGTTGATCTTGCCAAAATCTGGAAAAGGCTATGTTGTTTTCTGTGATGCGTCCAAGAAAGGTTTGGGTTGTGTGCTGATGCAGGAAGATCATGTGGTTTCTTTTGCTTCGCGACAACTTAAGAAACACGAGGAGAACTATCCGACCCATGACTTGGAGCTGGCAGCAGTGGTTCACGCGTTAAAGATTTGGAGACACTATCTTTATGGGGAAGTGTGTCAGATCTTTACAGATCACAAGAATCTGAAGTACATCTTCTCATAGCAAGAGTTGAACATGCGACAGCGTCGGTGGATGGAGTTGATCAATGATTATGATTGCACTATCGAGTATCATCCTGGTAAGGCGAATGTGGTAGCAGACGCGCTTAGCAGAAAGTCTTCTACTCCCAAGAAGGCACAGATGAGTTCTTTGGTATGCCATAGGCGGGACATGTTAGTCTCCTTATGGCAGATGAACGTACAGATGGAGGTTTCCTCGTTAGATGGACTTTTAGCACAGATGCAAATCAAGCCCACGTTGAGGCAGCAGATCAAGGATGCACAGCAAACGGATGATACAGTACAACTAATCAGATCAGAGTTTGGCAGCGAAAAGCGTGATGGGTTCCATGAGTCCGAGGATGGAGTGGTTTGCTATCATAATAGGATGGTGGTTCCAGATGCTAATAATCTGAGGAAGTTGGTGCTCGAGGAAACACACGCGTCGATGTATGCTATGCATCCAGGTGTCACCAAGATGTACCATAGTATGAAGGACTTGTACTGGTGGCCCGGCTTGAAGAAAGATGTAGCTGAGTTTGTGGCTAGGTGTGCGGTGTGTCAGCAAGTCAAGGCTGAGCATCAAAAGCCGGCAGGTACGTTGCAACCTTTGCCTATACCGCAGTGGAAATGGGATCATATAACCATGGATTTCGTAGTTGGTCTACCTAGGACAACTAAGAATCATGGTTCCATTTGGGTGATAGTGGATAGATTAACGAAGTCTGCCCATTTATACCTGTGAAGACCACGCATACAGCTGAAAAGCTCGCTTGAGTATATGTGGATGAGATAGTTCGTTTGCATGGTGTGCCAGCAACGATAGTTTCTGATAGAGGTCCTCAGTTTACAAGTCGTTTTTGGGAACAGTTGCACAGGGCGATGGGAACGCAGTTGAAGTTCAGTACCGCTTTCCACCCGCAGACAGATGGACAGTCTGAGAGGACTATTCAGACTTTGGAGGATCTTCTTCGTGCTTGTGTTTTGCAGTTCCTAGGCAGTTGGGACGTACATCTCAGTTTGATAGAGTTTGCCTACAACAATAGCTATCAGCGGAACATTGACATGGCTCCCTATGAGGCTTTGTATGGGAGGAAGTGCAGATCTCCTTTGTGTTGGTATGAATCATGTGAATATCAGCTTTTGGGCCCTGAGTTAGTACAGCAAACGACAGAAAAGATCAAGGTGATACAACAACAGTTGAAAGCGGCACAAGACAGGCAGAAGTCTTATGCAGACAATCGCCGATGACCCTTGGAGTTCCAGGTGGGAGACAAGGTGTATCTTAAAGTCTCTCTGTGGAAAGGTGTGCTGAGGTTTGGACGGAAGGGTAAGTTAGCTCCCAGATATATGGGGCCTTACTCAGTCATAGCACGTGTTGGCAAGGTGGCTTATGAGTTAGAATTGCCTCCAGAGTTGCACAGGTTACATCCAGTGTTCCATGTCAGTATGCTGAAGAAAAGTCATCCAGATACAGGAACAGTGATACAACCAGTTGAAGTTGAGCTTGACAAAGATGTGACTTATGAAGAGGGTCCTATGATGATCCTTGATAGAAGAGTCAAGAAGCTGAAGAGAAAGGATCTGGTTCTTGTGAAGGTCCTTTGGCATCACCGTGGCGTTGAGGAAGCCACGTGGGAGCTTGAGGATGAGATGAGGAGGAAGTATCCCTCGCTTTTCTCTTCGGATTTCGGGGACGAAATCCTTTTGTAGAGGTTTATGGCTGTAAGGACCCTGACCTGCGTTTAGGGTTTACCCTATTTGTTTTGCTTGATCTTGGTGCTTTGGTGCTTGCTAATCACCTTAAGTGGTGATTAGGGTTTTGTTGAGCTTTGTTGAGAGTTCGAGGGGCTACTTGCAAATAACCCAAGTTTAGGGTTTTGTGGGCAAGTTTGCCATCTTGTGAGATGTTTTTCCTCTTTGCTTCCTCTAGGGTTGAGAGGAAGGCTTGGGCTTGTTGTTTGAGTCCTTTGGGCCTGAGTTGAGCTTGTTTGGGCCTTGGAGTTCCTTGTTTGGGCTTGCTTGAGCCTTGTGTCGCCCAGGGCAGATGGTGTGTCGCCCAGTTGCTTGGTGTGTCGCCCAGTAGCTCTTGTTGTATCGCCCAGATGGCTTGGCTTGGTTGGTGGACACATGGTGCACATCTTGGACAAGTGCCTTATGGCTTGCATGAGAGGTGGCTTGAGTTGGTGGACATGTGTCCCTTGGGTGGGCGACACATAGCATGGTTGTACCTTGGTTTCTCCTCCCCTTCTTCCAATATAGGTATCTCTTCTCCTTGCCTTAGTCTCCTTTGCTCTTTTGGTCTCCCCTCCACCCTTGGTGCACGATACCCCTCTCCATCTTGCTTGTGTTGGCCGATATACTTCCTTGGAGCTGAAGTGGTGGCCGATACACTTCCTTGGAGCTGAAGTGGTGGCCGATACACCTTCCTGGAGCAGCCTGGTGGACGATAGCTTTGGACCTTGGAGTGCTTTGGAACTTTGGTGGCCGACAACCTTGGAGCTCAAAGTGCATCTTCTTCCTTGGAGCTTAAGGCGGGTTGCATAGTTTCTAACCCTAACTCTCTTACCTCTAGCTTTAACCTTGTTACATGTTAGTAGACTAGCTTAGTTCCTTGCTTGTACATCTTGCTTATATACCTTAGTGGCCGATATCCCTCTCTTGGGTTTAGGGTTCCTTGTATACCTTGCCTTTTTAGGGTTTGTGCTCCCTTGTGTTGGAGGTTGAAGATGACCTAGGGTTCGGCGATATCCCTTCCTTGTGGGTGTGTTGGGCGACAAACTTGCCCCTAAGTTGAACGATATCAGTGTTCTTGGTGTTGGACAACACCCTTCCTCTTGAGTTGGACGATAGGTTGACCTAGTATGGATGTTGGCCGACATGGTGTTCCCCTTGGTGGACGATATGGTAGCTGGTGTTGGGCGACATGATGAGTCCTTTAGGTTGGCCGATACCCTTGCCCTTGAGTTGGGTGATAGGGTGAGCTAGGGTTTGTTGGCCGATATGGTGAGTACCCTTGGAGATGGGCGATACTCTCTCTCTCTCTCTCTTGTTGGGCGATATGGTCTGATGGTGTTGGGCGACATGGATGTCCTTGAGTTGGACGATAGAATGGGTGCTCTTGTGTTGAGTTATCTCCTTGTCCATGTGGTGGACGATAGGGCCAAGTAGTGCCATGTTGGATGATAGGCTATGTGCCCTGATGACCGATACCATGATGGCCGATACCATAATGGCCGACACCATGGTGGGCGATACCCTTGTGACCGATAGCCATGTTGGGCGATACCCTACCCTATGTGCATGAGTGTGATGGTTGATAGGGTTTGTAGAGTGTGTTGGCCGATAGGGTAGTAGTGGGTGATGGTCGATAGGGTTAAGTGAGGTTGGCCGATACCCATGTTGGATGATAGGTTTTAGATGAGGGTTGTGAGGCTATAGTGAGGGTATGAGTTTCTTTGGTGACGGTCCCTCATGTGATAGAAGTGGATGCTTATACATAAACTAATTAAACGATGGTGGTGTTTGTGATACTATCAATATGTAATACGATGCCTTGCAAATAATAAGGATGCTAATGATAGTAATGTATATGATGATAGCCCTCATGTAATAGATGCATGATGTGACCTGTTATGCTTAATTGTTAATGATAATGAGAATGATGATAACTACTCTAGTAGTTGGTCTAATGATCATAATGTTGGTAATAATGATGCTAAGTGACAGTTATGTTAAAGGTTGCCTCATGATAAAGATGACAATAGCTGATGGCAACAATAATGACATTGGTAATAATAGTGTTAGTTTTGTATACATAACATGATCTCCATATACCCTGATTGTTTGTAAAATCTTGAGATAAGGGTAAGCATCAGTATGGTTTGTTAATGATGTACTTAACATACTTGGTTACCAAATAAGTGTCATATGGATAAGTAGATTATCTTGAATGATATTTCATGATAGTGAGCATATTCCTTATGTTGAATCTACAATTATTGCATACCTTAACCTTGCAGGTGATGACTTAGCCATGAAAGGGCTATGTGACATATGTAATGAGTAACATTACTTTGATAATTGCTCTATAAGATTATGTATGTGATGTGTTGGTCCCATGATGATGATGTGAGCCTTAAGAGGCAGTGACAATGCATGATGAAGGGTTGAGATCCTGTGGTATGTGTTGATCCTTGAGATGGATCTGGATGGTTGGCAAGAGGCCAAGTGATAACATGTGGTGTTGGATCCTTAAAATGGATCAGGTTGATATGAATAGATCATAATATAATCTTCTTTACTTTCTGTTATATCTTGCATGTTATACAACTTGGTTGAATCTTGCAATCCATCTAAAAGATACTAATTAATCACAGTGAAATATATCATGTAGTTTGCCCTGGCCATAGATCCATCATCGTCAGGACTTGGTGATGGTGAAACAGGTTTTCCTACGGGTGAACCTGGATACCAAGATGTCACACCCCGATCTCACACTGACCACTAATTCTGAGATTAGGGCGCGACGGAGGGATTATTACATAAATAAATCACGGAGAACTTTTTTTTTCTTATTAAAACCTCGTAATGATATCCGGATTATAGCTGTAAACTAAACATAATAAACTATTGCGGAAGCATTTCAATTAAACTGGCTAGAGAACATAAACAAAGTTTACAACATGTAACATTGTTTAACAGAAAGTAAAACATAACAGTTAATTTACACCTTTTACACATTCGCCATACATTCTCTCTCTCACCCACACCATGTCCCAAGGATCGAGGGGAAAGGACTAAGAGACCTCTAACTAGACTAACTACAAACCTTCTATAGACTAGGCGTTAGGATGAAAGGATCCTTCAGATTCCTGCTTCTGGTGATGACCTGAAAATGTTTTGAGTAGAGGTATGAGCCTACTCGCTCAGTGAATAGCATTTCACTTAGCTATCACTAAACAACTCATCAGGTTTATAAATTGAAATAAAACATAAGTACAGTACTAAGCAGGGCAGTTCTAATAACATAACAGATTTGCAGAATATAATCACATTTCCATGCAATAACAGATAATTTGAACAGATAAACAGATATAAAGAAATAGCACAAAAGTTCGAATACTTTAATTTACTGTGATCCTATATGAGTACCAATTTATATTATTATTATGCCCTAATCATATGCAGTGTACCCTGCATATAAAGATCCGTAGCGAACTACGATCCCACCGTACAAGACTTAGCGACACACCCGGGAAATGCTAAGTCTGACTGCCAGCCCTGGTCTGCTGCAGGACTCTCAGGCTCATAAGGCCTCAGGCTCACAAGGCCTCACTACACTCTCAAAAGAGTGAACTCTAGACTCCTCCTCAAACCTGAGCACACAGGCGGAGAGTCTTACCGGGTTACCACCGTGACACAAGCACAGATTAATGTTGAATAACCCCTATATACTCCAGTGTCACCGTGACATCGCACGCGTTGTTGTTGAACACTGCCTTTCTCTATCCTCGTGCCTGTGACTCCGCACAGTTATTGTTGCAACACGAGTTTCACCCCCCTGGATGCAGACCTCTCAAAAGGGGTTCTACGGTGTTAGGGCACCTAAGTCTATTAACTGATTAACATATAAACATTTAAGCAGGAATATCACATTTACTAATTTCATATCAGATCACAATACACTGTCATTCTAAACTGACAGAGCAATATATTTCAAATCATTGTAATTTCTGAGAAATTCTCATACCATGCATTCAGACAAATTAGAAATGCATAAATAACCCAACTTATTTCAATCTGGCACATACATAGCGAATTTAAGCAATTGAACATCTTATTGCACAAATTAAATAAATTTACTTCACATACGAGAATCATACTCAACATTTGTCAATTCTCTAAAATTCTCGAAAAACGTGCACATTAACCCTAATCTTGGTTTGTGCATCACTTAACTCAATTAAAAGTTAATTACCTATCACAACACAATTTAATAACAATACTTGAGAATTTCTGGTAATAATTCAGAGAAATGTGCCATTTCATGTAAATATCAATTTACACATATTAACGTCAAAAGATATATGCAATTAGGGTTTTATTGCATATTTTTATTTATTCATATCAACTTTGAAATTGTACATCTGATAATTTATCAGAAATCCCTATTGTCTGGGTTCATACCCAAACCATACCATTTTCAGATATGAATTTCTAATTTCAACATTCAAATAAGCAATTTAGGTTCCAATGAACCATATAAATCAACCGATTCAATCCACACTGATCAAATGCTAAATTTAATCATATAACAGCGTCTAGAAGCAGTTTATGAAATAAAAAGTCGGGCGACGCCAAACGCTGCCCAACGCCTGTTATCAGCGTAATTCGCGCACAAAACAGAAAATATTCAGACGCCTGAGTTTATTAATGATAAATAAATGAAATCCTACTCACATAATTTGAAATGTCCGAATTTGTCTGGATCCGTCCAGGAACACGTCCAGGGGGTTGTCTTCAACCTTGGTATAGTCACAAATTGAACCTGCAACAATCCAACTGTACCATACACATGTACAGATCAAAATTGAACCTAGTTGAAAACTGAATCTAAAGTAGGGCTTCAGATTTAAGCATAGACCTCATGGGCAGACCCAAAGTGTTGTTCCTTGGTGCTGCCTTGCGCCCAAGGCAGCTCTGGTTTGGATCACTGCTTCAAGCAGCTACCTCACGTTTAGATTGGAAGGGAGCTCCAAGCTGGGCTTAATCGCAGCTATTGGCTGCGGATCCTTGCCTTTGGCTCTCGGCCGAAGTCGATGGTGCCGGTTCCAAATGCTAGCTCGCGCCCAAGCTGCCCTGGCCAAACCTGCTTCACGCAGGCAATAACACACTAAAGTTCAGGTTAGAAGAGAGCCCTCGGCTGGTGCCTAAACGCAGCTATTGGCTGCGGATCTGAGCTTCAACCCTTAGGACGGACTCAAGGGCGTTGATTTGAGCTACTAGCTGCGCCCAGGAGGGCCTCTGGTCGGCATCCCACGCAGCAGCGGATGCTGCTTGGCCGGCCTCTCAAGCAGGTCGAGGTACTGCATAGAGCTAGGGCGGAATGGGGAAGGAGAGGAGGAAGAAGAAGGGTGGAAGAAGGGCGCTTGGATCGGAGCTTGGAGCTCCAGCAATCGCGCCCAAATCGCGGCTGGATCGGCCTGCTAGCAGAGCGCCGCCTCTGCGGCTATTTCTCGCTCTGTCGGGTGAAGGAGAAGAAACGGATAAGCGATAAAACAGAAAAGGAGAAATAAAATGATTATAAAGGAAAACTTGGAAAATTGCATCTTTGACCCTAGAAATTGGAAATGCTATAACTATTGACTCGGAGGTTCGTTTGAAGTGATTCTTCTTGCAATGTTTCAAGCGCGAGATTCTCTACAACCTTAGGGCAAGAAAATATGCAAATTAACATGTCACAACTAGTCAAATCACTATTTTCAACAGTGAGTACTCAACTCAACTTAATTAACCTAACGATCATCATTGTCATTAACATTAATTACCTCAGATGTTTCAATCTCAACTATTGATTCACATATAAGCTTATCTTGATTAACCATGATATTTAATAATATACTCAACACTAAGCAAGGTGTTTCATGTTAATTGAGGTATTTACTGGCTAACCTCAACGTGGGTCATAACAATGTGTAGGTTGCTCCTAGCCTGAAAATGAGGAGGTAAGAGTGTAACTTTAGTTGCAGACTCAGATATGTGTGTAGAGCATGGTGAACAGGCCCATGGCTCAGGATATGTGATGTATGGAGCATGAATGCGTTCATGGCTCAGAGCACGGTGATCAGGCCCGTGGCTCAGTTTTACTAGCGCCGTGACCTGTACCAAGGCGGGCTAGAGAATGGGTAGCCTATGGAGCTAACCCTGTGGCTTAGAACACTTCAGCAGGTGACTACAGTCCTGCTTATGTTGTACTCATGAACTGACCATGAGGTGGGAGGTCGTGGAGTCCGGCTCTTCCATTGACCTTGTATGGCACCGGCTTGGGTTTCGTAACTGAAGGTTGGATTTGAACGGTACGGTTCAAATCCTCAGGGCATAATAAAATGTAATACAGCCGTTTAGTATTTACTAGTCATATCAAATACGAAACATTGGTTGAGGCCTTGTTTGTGTAATATTCCGTTATACCTTGCAGGTCATGTGGTAATCTACCTTATCTTGATAATCAGGTTATATGGCATTATACCCTGTTCTAATAATCCTGCTACATAGTGGTATATCTTATCTTGATAATCATGTTCCTTTGAAAGACATCTGGTTATATGCTTTGGTACAGCTGGTATGCTTGCCGGTAAGAATGATCTTGCTATATATATAACTGCTTCCGATATATCTGCTCATATTATAATTGTTGTAATAGTTTATCTTGCTGAGGTTCTATGGTTGCAGTGGGGAGCTATGTTTCCCGCTAGGACAATTGTTCAATTGTCTCACTCCGCTGGTTTACACCCTTTTTAGGTGGTCGAGGTAGACGTGGTCGTGGTTGTGGTGTTGCGGACGAGCAGCTTGAGGAGCAGTAGAAGGCAAGCGTTGGGCATGTTGCTGTTTTGGATGTTTTGTAGTAGAGTCTAGAGTCATCCATGTACTCTCAGGTCCTTGGAAGTGTTTTGACGATGTTTCACGAAGATCGTTCGATGATATCTGTATATCCTGCTGTTGGCCGGATGTGGGCCTTTATGTATATATGAACAGGTGGTGAACTCATGTGATGGATGGACAGCTGTTCCTGAGCTGTGGACACGTGTCAGATCTTGTGTATGTACATATTCATATGACATGTTTCTGTGCAGGATGAGGACTGGAAAGTAATAGTTTCACAGTTTATCAGTTTTCCGCAATCGGTTTTAATTAACCCGTATTTTTGATAATCTGTGGTTATGGTGTTTTCCGCACGTTTTTGCATAACACCTCGTTATCTGTGTGATAATGGGATGTGTTGCCACAAGTATAACAAAAACAACAATAATAATAAGTACATAAATCAAAATTTATAAGTGGTACGGGTCATTAATTCCTTATCTTTAGCATGAGCAACCCCACATTCAAATATCTTCATATTTATGTCGTCTTGGTTTACCACCCTCCCAGACATTCGGCCTCCGTCACGGGCGTGGGAGAGGGGGAGAAAATGCCTCTCTTTATCCCATATATATATACATATGTATATATACATATATATACATATATATATATATATATATATATATATATATATATATATATATATATATATATATATATATATATATATATATATATATATATATATATATATATGGTATGTATTGGATGCCCGTGCGGGTAGCCAAGTTAATTACCCGTGCATTGATACACGGTGGCATGATGTGTAATTAAATCAAACTATATTACGGTTGCATGGTAGCAGTGTCATCTATTATAACTACACATATTTCATTTACGTATGCATGGAGTAGCGGTGGCACATTTTGTAATTAAGCAGAAATCAACTACGTATTGCATGGTACACAGTGGTAGTATTTTTTAATTCAACATCCTTTACTAGTGCATGTGCATGATTCCACTATTTGTAGCTAGACGACAATAAATTATGAGTGCATGCAATAGTGGCAAATATAGCTGGAGACATTGAGGCATACATTTTTGGTGAATAAAAAATTAATTGAGGACAAGAGCTTTAATCATTTTGAACACATGTTCACCGTTGACTCATAATTAGGATATGTTCCACGTAGTTGTCATCTACATAATATGCATATAGTTCTTGATACAGTCAGGTTGTATTACAAGACGTGAACCTTGGTTATATTGTTTTCATTCTCATTACAATTTATTTATTCGTATTATATATTTTTCCTTCTTATTACAAATTATTCTGTACTGAAGTTTATTCTCATAAATTTTTGTTTAACACCTTGTGGGTCATCTATTATATCATCAAACATCTACATTAGTTACAATTTTCTCCTCCTTATCTTAATTGTCTTTCCTCAAGTCTTTTTACAAAATATTAAATATGGTTGTATTTTCAATTTGCAAAACAATATTGTAATATTTAGGATGATAATCTTACAATTTTGCATGTGAAGTTCTTAAACCTACAGATTCTTTCCTTGTCTTGTGTTCACATAGAATTCTCTAGTTATCAAATCTTGATTGTTAGTGTAAATGCTACATGTAAATTTTAATGCGTTAATGTAATAAGAACGTGTCATATATAATATGGATAGTCACATTGTAATAGGCAAAGGTCAACCGTAATGTAGGTGACCGTTTTGTGATATGGATACTCATATTGTAATAAGCAAGTGTCATTTGTAATATGGACAGTCACATTGTAATAGGCAAGAGTCAACCGTAAGTAGGTCACAGTTTGGTAATATGGATACTCATGTTGTAATAAAAAAGTTTCATATGTAATATGGACAGTCACATTACGATAGGAAAAAGCCAACCGTAATGTATGCGACAATTTTGTAATATGGATACTCATATTGTAATAAGCAAGTGTCAACTGTAATATGGACAGTCACGTTGTAATAGGCAAGAGCCAATCGTAATATAGGTGACCATTTTTTAATATGGATACTCATATTGTAATAAGCAACTGTCATCTGTAATTGTATGGGTTGACAGAGACCTCATGGTTGTGGTCATGGTGGTCGACGACGTGGTTTGCACAATAGTTTGACCAGTCGGGCAGTGAGCAGACCGACGATTCGACAGGGACAAGCATAGTAGTGAGGAGGATTTGTAGGGGATGGAAGAAAAGGCAAGGAAGGTGTTGGCAGGAAGAGAGGTATTTGGAGGACCTGAGTAAAAATCTAAAGAACCTATTACGCCATGTATTGGGTTGCGGGTATGCCTGGTTTAGTGGTGGGTTCAACTCCACCAAAGACTTATAACACCAAGTTTCTACAATTTGCACTCGTCGCACTGCTTTTGGAGAGTACATCAGTGTTGAATAACTTATGATATCCATCCTTCAAGAACTTTAGCATGTGCACGTAATAAAGAACTTTGACTTATTTACCTTATTATTACTACTACTTCGTTGTTGATCCAGTTCCTTAGCTTTTGTAAGAACCTTCCTTTGTCCTCCATGGCAACGCGAATTGCGCGCTCGTGAACTCCTAACTTTGCTCGACAACCAGCTTCTTCAACTTCACATAGACGTACTTTTTGTTGAAACCTGTCTGTAAAGATAACTAATATATTATAATGAGAACATAAAATCTGTAATGAGAAGAAGACATTTGTAACTGAAGATGACATTGTGTATTACAATCGGGAAATGTCATTTTATTATCACTTTTCCAACTGGTGCGGATCAAATACACGTTACAGATTTACAAGTCATGCCACCGGCCCATTGTTATTCAATAATTACAAAGTAATGCCACCGGACCAATCTTGTTATTCAATAATTACACTGTAATGCCACCGCTATTCTGTAATTACAACACAATGCCACCACTTCATCAAATGCAGGTAACTAATCTAATCTACCCGCGCAGACAGCAAGTAAACATCCATATATATATATATATATATATATATATATATATATACATATATATATATATATATATATATATATATATATATATATATATATATATATATATATATAGTCAGGCTAGAATACACTCGAGTGTATCTGGAGCGGAATACACTAAGTAGTTTTCCATGATGCAATATTTTTTTTTGAAAATCTAATCCATGGATCTTCTTAAACATCTCGTGAATGACTCATACACAAAATTTGAGCACATTTGGATATGTACAGCTCATGTTATGAAGACCGCAAAAATTATGCATTTCAAATTTGTTTCGCGTGTTGATTTTGTTGCCCTTGGATGAGTGACTTACACTCATCCAAATGGGTTCAAAATTTGTATGTAGCCTAGTTATAGTATGACGGTGAAGATTAACTGTTTACATTTTGCAAAAAATAGTCTTGATATGCAAACACACTTGAGTGTATTCATGTGATCCGTACACTCGAGTGTATTCTAGCCTGACTCATATATATATATATATATATATATATATATATATATATATATATATATATATATATATATATATATATATATATATATATGGGGATTTATTTAATACCCGCGCACCCTTCCTGATATTTTTTTAATATTTTTTCACAATTGTAGAGGAGCATTTTATCTAGCTCCCCAAAAAATTTCATCCAAAAATAATATCATTTGCCCCCCCCCCCAAATCAAAAAATCCATCCATATATTTACTGACTGTATATTTTTTGCGCAGTTACTTTTTTAGTCTTAGAGTTACTCTTGTGTACCACATAATTACTCTGTTGATCTCAGAGTTACTCTTGTGTACCATATAGTTACTCTTTTAGATGGGCGGGTAGCGAAAAATCAGGCTACCCGCGCAGGTATTAAAGATGAGTAATATATATATATATGTATATATATGGAGATTTATTTAATACCCGCGTGGGTAGCTACCCGCGTACCCTTCCTGATATTTATTTTATTTTTTTCACAATTGTAGAGGAGCATTTTATCTAGCTCCCCAAAAAAATTCATCAAAAAATAATATCCTTTGCCCCCCCAAAATCAAAAAATCCGTCCATATATTTACTGACTGTATATTTTCTACGCAATTACTTTTTGGTCTTAGAGTTACTCTTGTGTACCACATAGTTACTCTGTTGATCTCAGAGTTACTCTTGTGACCATATAGTTACTCTTTTGGATGGGCGGGTAGCGAAAAATAAGGCTACCCACGCAGGTATTAAAGATGAGCCATATATATATATATATATATATATATATATATATATATGTAGAATGATAAGTATAACAAAAACAACAACAATAATAAGTACATAAATCAAAATTTATAAGTGGTATGGGTCCTTAATTCCTTATCTTTAGCATGAGCAAACCCACATTCAAATATCTTCATATTTATGCTCAAACTTGGTGTAATATGTTGTTGTCACACTTGTTAGTAGGTGATAATTGTAAGCTTAGGTGATGTCTAAATCGAAATTTTCAGTGGTTACCCCATTTCTTCCTCCACCCACCGTGTTTCTTTCATTGCTAACCTATCACTAGGATTTGGTTCTAGAAAAGGCCAAATCTTGCACAGATTGAACCTAGCTATAGTCTTTTTGACACTCTCACATAAGTTATCGACCTCAAAGTTGCCTAAGACTTTGGTTCCATTACATTTAGTATCCCATCACATAGCCATGTTGTGCATCCAGACAATCAACCATAGCATCTCAAGCAAGGATACATATCCATCATGACTTCCTTTGACAATGTGAACACATCACTTATCAACTTGCTGTCCTCCCCTCATTTTGTCTTGCATATGCATTTGTTTTTTTTAATCTTGTCGTGCGAGCTAATATGGTCTCTATTTTAGGTTGTTCATCATCATCATTAACTAAGCCTCAATCCAAACTATGTTGGGGTCGGCTACATGAATCCTTCTTTTCTAATCAGCTCCATTATGGGTCGTATTCTAATTAAGATGTAAAGATTCAAAATCTCTCTTTATAAGTTCTTCCCAAGTCAATTTAGGCCCGCATCTGCTTCTTTTAGTTGTGCTTGACTCAATAACCTTGCTTTGAATATGTGCATTTATAGGTTTGTATTGCACATGTCCATACCATCTTAGACAACATTCACGTAACTTGTCTTCGATGCTCACCACACCCATTTTGTTTCTGATGTAGTCATTCCTCAAACAATCTTTTCTCATCTTCCCTCACATCCATCTCAGCATACGTATTTCGGTCACATTCATCTTGTTGAGACCTTGTTTCTTCATTGCCCAATATTCACTCTCATATAACATGGATGCCAATATAGTTGTTCTGTAGAACTTTCTTTTTAATCTAAGAGGGATCTTCTCATTACATACTACTCTAGTTGCACTCCTTCACTTCAACCATCATGCTGTGATCATGTGACAAACATCATCATGAACCTCACCCTCTTTTTCAATAATAGAGCCCAAGTAAAAAAACTTATCACATATTGGTACATCTATTGCATCCAACTTGACCTTACCATTCACAATTCTAGATTGGTTGAAATTACAACACATATATTCAAATTTTTTTCTACTGATCATAAATCCATTGAGTTCCAAGTATTTCTCCAAAGTTCAACTTTATCATTCAATATATCGTTTCTTTCATCAATCAACACACAATCATTGAAAATAACATGCACCAAGGGATATTATATTAAGCATGCTTTGTCAACTCATCCATAACAAGAACAAATAGATATAGGCTGACTGTTGATCCTTGATATACCCCAACGGTGATAGGAAAATTTTGTGTCTCTCCTTCAAGAGTCCTAACACTTGTAGTTTAGCCATCATACATGTATTTAATTAGGTCAATTTATTGGATATGCACACCTTTTTAATGCAAAACTTTCCTGAGTACTCAATCATAAGACTTTTCCAGATCAATAAACACCATTTGAAAATCTCTTTTGTTTTATCTGTACTTCTCCATAAGCCTCCTTATAAAAAAATAGCATTAGTTATTGATCTTTCTGACATAAAACCAAATTGGTTGTCTAATATATGTGAAATCAATCTTAGCCTTTGCTCAATAATCCTCTTCCTAAGCTTCATAGTGTGACACATCAACTTGATACCTCTGTAGTTTGTGCAGCTCTAAACATCACCTTTGTTGTTGTAGATTGGGACTATAGTACTATTTCCTCATTCATATGGCATCTTTTTTGTCTTCATAATCTCGTTAAAGAAATTTATTAACCACATTGTTCCTTGATCTCCCATACTCTTCCATACATCAATTGGAATACCATCTGGACCACATGACTTTTTCATTTTCATCTTTTTCAAAGCATTCTTGACCTCAGATAGTGAAACTCATCATATGTAAGTGATATTTCTTGCATTCATGTCACCCGAGTCTCTAACATTGTTCACAATATCTCTATTGAAAAGCTTATGAAAGTAGTTTCCCCACTAGTTCTTTATATCATCATCCTTCACAACACTCTACCATCTTCATTCTTGATGTATTTTATTTGACTCAAGTCTCTTTCTTTCCTTTCTCTTATACGGGTATAAATATCTTTTTTCTCTTCTCTAGTGTCTAACTTTTTATATATCTCATCAAAGTGTCCGGACCTTGCCTCTTGAATTGTTTTCTTAGCATCTTTCTTTGCTTGTTTGTATCTTTGCAAAATTGCATCATCTCTAAATTCGGGCAAGCTCCTATAGATCTCCCTTTTGAGTTTAATAGCCTTTTGTACTTCATCATTCCACCATCAAGTCTCTTTCTGTGGAGACCCACACCCTTTGGACTCTCCCAAAACCTATTTGGAAAACCTTTGTTATATAGACTCTCATACTTAGCCACATAGAGTTAACGTCAGCCTCCAAGTTCCAAGTTCTCTTCTTGATAAGTTTATCATAAAATTTCAATTTCTGCTCCTTTAAGATTCCACCACTTGATCCTTCTATCTTGACTTCTTTTATGTTTACCTTTCTTGATCTTCATGTTCACATCCAAAACCACCAGCCTATGTTGGGTGGTGAGTTCTTCCCTAGGGATCACTTTACAAGCCTAGCATACTTTCCTATCCAGCCGTCTAGTAAGGAAGTAATCAATTTGACTACAATTGTGCCCACTCTTGAAAGTAATAATATGAGGATCTCTTTTCTTAAAATGTATATTTACCAAAATCATATCATAAGCCACTGCAAAATTTAAAATCCTCTCTCCTTCTCTATTTCTGCTACCATATCCGAAACCTCCATGAAATCTCCATATCCAGTAGCACTACTACTTCGGTACTTCCCACATGACCATTTAAGTCACTCCCAATAATTATCTTATCTTCTATTGGTATTTCTTGCATCAGTTCATCCACGTTATCTTAGAATTCCTTCTTTGCCTCCTCACTAAGGCCAACTTAGGGGGCATCATAAGTGCTAATAATATTGAAAATCTTTCCCCCAAGAATAACATTGATAGCTATGATTCTATCCCCCGTCCATGTAGTCTTGACGACATCATCCTTCAACATCTTATCAATAATAATTCCAACACCTTCTTTATATTTGTCAATACATGTATACCAAATCTTGTACCATGTGCCTCCAATATCTTACACTGTTCCCCTGTCTATTTGGTTTCCTGCAAATAAACAATGTTAACTTTTCTTCTAATCATGGTATCAACTATCACAGAAGACTTTCCTGTCAAAGAGCCAAATATTTCAAGATCCCACTTTGATCTTTTTTTGCCGAACTTGTCTCCTTTTACATATTTTGCACATTTTTCACTACAATTGGGGAATGATGTGACATGATTAACTTCTTTATCCACACCCACCCCAGGTGTGAAATCCTTATTTTTCCTTCAACACAATCGGGTGTCGCTGCGTTGAAGCCTCATGCATATTTACCAATACACCTAGGTGCCGGTGCAACACATCGCTAAGTAGGGACGCTCCAAGAAATTTTTTATAAAGATCCATGTCATAAAGAGTGAGAAATTTTATGTCTGTCTGTCAACCTACCACCAACCCTCCTCTTTTATCCAAACTTAAAACCGATTACATTTGCATAACATAAAATATATAAAAACATAAACAGACTTGAAGCGTCAAAAAAATAGTTCTCTTATTCACAATAAACACACTACGTACATGATGATAGTCATCACCCTCGACGACTTTTACACATAGCCAGAACTTTTCACTCAAAAATCGTTTTATTGCAAAAAATTACAATGAAAATTAGGTACACGGACAACGATTACTTTTCGCTCTGCTTATTTTGTTTCTCGGGCAGTTTCAATTGCATGTGGAATTGCGACATCGCTCTACTTGTTTTATTTGTGAATGCAGACAACAGAATACTTCCTGGAACCAATTTAATAATCACTATAAAGACACCGTCAATTTGATTAATCTTGATGATATATTAATCAGAATGCGTGTAGCCCTCTCATTAAAATATCATGTACAGATAGACCATTGAGTAATGATGACTTCGTCCAAAAATAAGAAATACTCCGATGTAGAAGAAGTGTTGCTATAAGAACACAATATTATTGTCAAGCCCCACGCTTTATTATGAAATAATATGGTTTTTTTTCTCTGACTCGTCTGGTTGTTAGACTTGTCAAACTGGGTCAAAATCTGCGGGCGCCCATGGGTCGACCCGTTTAAGTTGGGTTTGAGTGGTAAAATTTGTCACCCGCTGAAAATCACCCAAACCCAGACCCACCCGTTTATTAAGCGGGTTTCACGGGTGATCCGTGGGCACCCGCGGGTGACACAGTTAATTGAAGCAAATATATTCATATACATAATATACACATATACCTATTAAAAGATGTTGTTTGTTTTGTACAAGTTAATTATTTACCTTTACCAACAACAATTGTATTCTCTTTATTTTGTGTTTGCAATAGGTAATAACAAGTACTTGTAATATTAGGAATACATAATGTTACATAACAAAATTATGTATTTTTCTTGTGATGTTTATCTATGAAAACTACATCGATTTTCCTAATTTATATCAACATACAACTAGCTGCTACTTTTTCATATATCAAAAATTAATCGAATAGTTTGACATCAAACATAGTAGTTGGTTGGTTCTTTTGCACTATATTTGACATAAAAACAATAGTTACAAGCTGTTTCAAATGTTGTTTTTAGTGTTAAAGAAAGCAACTGGTAACTTATTATTGATTGTACACATTTTATATAGGCATCCGCGGACAACCCGCAACCCGCTGGGTCGGGTTTGGGTGTGCTTTTCTTCCACCCGTTTAGAAGTATGTTTTTTTTACCCGCACCCGTAATGACCCAACTCAAACTCAACCCGCCCACCCGTTTGACAGGTCTACTGGTTGTAAACAACCAGGTAAACGAGAGGATGATGCCAGCGGTCTCTCTTGAATCTTGTGAATGTGTGAGGGTGTGCTTGTGGTTTCTGACGTGGCCCGAATAAATTTTCAAGCCGCAATGGCATATGGGCACACTTCTAACACGTGCCTCGCAATTCAGGGAAACGTTATATAGGTCACAACATATAGTTTTAGGCTCAAATAGCCTAGGGAAATTATCCTGAAGGCATTGGCCCATATCCGATCACCTAACGATCTGAGTTTGAGCCACCTTGTGCTTGGAGAAAATAGATGCACTTCAATATGGAATTTGGAAATTGCGTGGTTGTATATTAGATCAGTTGTTCCCTGTATTTTATTATTTTTTACTGGTACCGCAAGGACGACCAGAGGGACAGGTGGAGCTCTTCTAAATTGGGAGGAAAAATAAAATGAAATAAATTATTGTCGTAATTTTTGGGCTGGCCGTTGTGGAGGTCTTCTATAGGTTCCTTTACCAACGCATGACCAAATGGCCAGCCCACCCCAAGGATAAACAGATTTTGACTATTATTTGATTATAACTGATTGTATTTTTTTTTGTTGACGGTCTGGATATTTGTGGATTCATTGGGTTAATTCGTACTGAAAATCAGAATCAAACGAGCTTTTGTCATTGGGTTAATTGAATGTTAGTTTTAGTTTGTCAGATGGACATACAATTTATTCAGTGAACTAAAATAACACGTTATGCTATCTTTTTTTTAAGGCAATAAAAAAGCTACCCTCACCACACGGGAACACACACAATCAACCCAACCAAATACTATCGGGGCTTAGCATCTCTATACTTATATGAGATATTGCTATGCTATAAGAATTACACAAAATTTGACAGATCTTTGCACACTGAACTACTATGGATTGTAACCGGTTAACCAAATTTAATTGAACCTCTAATTGTAACCAAACTAGACGCTAATTGAAATACTCAAACATGTTTTTATTTGATTACCAATAAAAATCTGAAAGCACTAATAACTGAACCAAATTTACTAACTAATTGACCGCACACCCTGCCCGACCCCACCCTACCCTCATTTGTTTCTCTAGTTTTCGATCTCTATCAATAGGGACCACAACGTTTATGAAATACAACAATTGAGGCAATAAGGTGCAATTGACATTGGATTAAAATTGTCCCTTAACCTATTGATTTTAAGGATAAGACAAGTATAGATATGAATTAAAACATAAGCTTGGATACTTTGCACATAATTTACAATTAGGTACTCATATTATAATGGATTTACAGCTCAGTCTGTAATTTGTAAGTAAACTTGAAATTTGGGAAAACAAAGTACAAATTGAGCCAAATAAGAATATCATTTAATCAATTGGTCTCAATACTTAATCAAACACATGATTATAATAATAAAGAAAGGTCAGAAGGAAATTATCATTTGCCTAATTTCATGGCCTCACAATTCTAAAAGAGGAAACTTACCCATGTCTCATGAAATAAGTCTCTCTATATACTAATGCCCCAACTCTTTGAAAGAACTCATAGGAGTAAGGTTACTGTTGGACATATGGGCTCTAGAGGGGGTGAATAGAGCTAAGACCAGTTAAAAAAAATATTAGACTTTCAAGATATTTTCTAAAGTATATTACAAGATTAAAAAGCAAGTGAGAGAGAGATTGAACAAACACCAAAAGAAGACTAAGATGTATAGTGATTCTAACCTCCAAACTAAGAGATGTACATCCACTACCTATATGTGTCAACCTATATGATTTTCGGCAATGTCACACTTCTTATATTCCATCATAAGAGTTACAACATATAAATCACCCTTTTCAAGCACAAGGGCTAAATTAGCATTCCTTTTAGGGTCAACGAGCCAATAACCATTACAAAGGTCTTACCTACCTACCTACCTACCTACCAAGAATGTTCCTCCTTCTCCAAGGTCTTACCCATTCTTGTAGAAAATCTTAAGCCTTTGATTAACCCTTCCTTCTTCAAGAAATTACACCTCCTTCAAGGAGATCACCTTCAAATCACCAAGTTGATAAAGAGAGGTTGGGAAGAGGAGTGGAAAGCTTCACATGATGTGCATTGAAGCAACTCTCTTGCAAATATCCTAACTCACTCAAATTGGATGTAGAGTAGTAAACTATCTTGAGGGAGATTAGGGGCTCTTAGAGGAAAAATCATTCAACTATAGAAAGGGAGCATAGAAGGCAAACTTGAAATGAAGTTCAAGGGACCCTTTTTATAGTTGAGGTTGCCTACTAATCCAATAGAGACACTTAGGATCAAATTCTAGCCATTTTGGATGTTCCAACAAATATATTTTTTGAGTTTTAAAACACTCCAATGGCTAGAAACATTTTTCTGCACTTTACTATACAATATTGTGGATTGAGTTACCTTTTGGGAAACTCGAATGACAACACTATATGACAAGTCAAAGTGCAAGGTTTCGGCCGAGTTTCCACCATGACAAACTCAGCCAACCATGATCATTGCCAAGACCCATATTGGTTGTCGGTTGAGTTGCCAACATGACAAACTCGATCAACAAACAAGTATTTGATCATTTTAGACAATTGCCTAAAAAGTGTTTAAATGTTCGAATTAAGTGATTTAAATGTCCATTAAGCTTAGTGACAATTCATGCATTCAATAAAAATGATTTACAACATGATTCTAACATAGATACTATTTAATATACAACACTTGCATTTGCATTGATTTTGACTTGATTTCTAAAAAACTAGGGTTTGCTAATTTCATTCTCTTCATGTACCTAATACCTAAAATTGATCTCATATAGACATATCAGATACACATGAAAAGGTATGATAAAGTCATCATCAAAATATGACAATGTATATCTGTTAGGTCAACATTCTCCCCCTTTTTGAAGAACTTAACATATTGAAAAGGACTCTAAAATTTTAAACATTTTTACCTTTCATATATATAGAGATACATGAATGTATGCTAGCAATTTCTCCCCCTCTATTTATGCTTATCTCTACTTGTATGATTAGTTCCTCCAAAAACACAACCACCATATATACGTGCTATGCAATTTTCAATAAGTAATAGATATGCAATTTAGATTAATTTCAATATGGAGCCAAGATAAATCTGCCCCTTTTTCATATCAAAAAATGAGGGGTAGAAGAGTTAGGTCTAGTCTTATCCAATCTCACAAGCATCATATACAAGCACCAAGCATAAAACATATATAGAGAACTAAGAACATTAGGTCATAATCAAAATATAAGAGTGCATATGCCAAAACTCATATAGTAACAAAGCAAAGAGTTAAGGGTACAAAAGATAAAGATTATAACAGAAGTAAATCGGTCCATGATGAAAGAAAATAAACAAAGAACGACATGAAGATATAAATAGTAGCCTTAGATATAGGCACCCTATGCAAATACAATCTAAGCTCGCAAAATTACATATACATAGGCACTCTAAGACCTAAGAACTAAACATCTAGATCATCTAAGTCCAGGTCATCCCAAGTAGGATCGTAATCTTCATCACTGGCTAGCTCAGGTATCCCAAAATATTTAGGAGCAATATCAGCCTCATCACCATCATACTATCCATAATCATGTTGGTATGTATGCCCAGAGAGCCAGTCATATGCTGATTGTAATGGCATATCTTGTAAATGATTGGATTAATAATAAAGGCAATTTCATCTATATGTTTGTTCAATTATGAGATGATGATATAACATGATAGATTTTTGAAGAATGATATTGTTCGATGATATATGTGTTTGATTTGAGGACCTAAATAATGAGATTATATGTATGATAAGAGTATATATATTCTTGTTATGTCCCTAGTCTGATATTATTGTGTAACCTAATAGAAAACAATTATACATAAGACTAGAATGTGTGTTGGTTGATGATAGAATCTCATTACTCATGATATGTAATATCAAACCAAACACATAGGTACCTATTATATAATAGTGTACCGGACAGACCCACTCTGAGAAGTAATATATGGATAACAGTCATAATCACATCTCATTGTGATAGTAGTGATTGTGATTCTTATACGTGAAGTCACTACACTCATCACATGTCTTTTGATGTATTTTAACATCATCCAACGCAACCCTTGTATAAGGGTTTCCATAATACATTGTGACACATGAGGATTGACTGTGAGTGATGTAGATGGGATTTTACCCTCCTTAGGGAGTTGACATCCTAGCCACTTGATAAGTGAGATTGAGAAAATGTATGGACATAGTCATGTGAGTCATTATATGATATTGAGCTCATATGCATCTGTATAATCTTCTCTGGTTGAAATAACATGGATTGACTGACTAAGAGGATGATGTTTCCATGCCTTGAGTTCAATCTATATATATGAAACAAATGAATTATACAATCATGGTAACATTAATCAAAAATCTAGGTTGAAGTTGTTCTCCAATTTTCCAATTACTTGGGTAGAAATGATGTGTTGCTAGATACCATTCATTTCTTGTGATGTCATAAATTGGTTACATACATTCACTACTAACATAATTTGAGATCTATAGGGTCACACACATAGGACACACTTAGAATAGGAGTTCAATCACGAATAAGGTTTAACTTGGTTACTAAAGTGTTTAGTTAATCAAATTAAACAACACTGGTAAATGAGTCGACCGACTGGTGTGCTAGTTGATCAACTGGAGAGTCTAGTCGACTTACTGAGAAGTAAAGACATAGCACATGGAAATAATCAATCTACCAATTGGAATGCCTAATCGGGAAAGTAGACATATTCCCAATTGGATTGCCAAAATAAACTAATCGAACGATTGGAGTATCCAATCGACTGACCGGTCAAGTGATGATGCTCACATAGTGATGTGTATATATCATTGCATCAAAAGCCATTACTTATGCAAATAGGAAAGTATTCAAATCAGTCAACTAGAATGTCCAATCGATCGACCAGGGATTTGTAACAATAATTAAATAGTGAACATCTGTCTCTTCAAACTGAGATTTACAACAATAATGTAATAGTGAAAATATGTCTCTTCGACCCCCAGTTGATCTGGAAACCTTGGCACTTTCCCTCCTATAGGTAGTCAAGGCTCTCAGAAGACACAAATAATGTTGAAAAACATTTTCCTCCCATAGTGGTAGTAGAGTGAGAGCCCAAGAAATCTTACCTACAAAAGGGAGAGGCAACAAGAGAGAACAAGTAAGCTTAGCACATTGACATTAAAGGGATAACCTCCTTCCTATTGTCTCTAGCAAGAATGACGAGGAGTTCCCGGTGGTACGCGTGGACTATGATATTGGTGTGGAATCTTTTGCCAATATGCTAGGAGGACTATGTCAGTTGCTGTCTATGGTGTCGCACCAGGATACTGTCCCAAATTCTGTCTAGGTGTTGTCAAATCAAGAAGCACAGTGCTATAAGAATTGTCATTGGACTTGCTCTAGGACCAGGTATATACCTCACAAACTCTCTTTTCTAAATACATCATTGTTGACATGATTTTCTGGTTCATGATACATGTAGATTTTGTTTTTTTGCTGCCTTCTCTACTGCCTAATTTCTCAATAGTGGTGTCAAAGCCACATCAATCTACGATGTATTGGGATTTAGTCGATATGATCATATTTCATCTTATCATTTATTTGTTGCATACAATGCACATACTTAAAATGATTAATGTGTATATCTGATTGAAACCACATACACTTGTATATTATATATAAATATAATGTATATATAAGATATGATAAATATGCAATCAATATGTGTCGCCCTAATTTTTTTTATGATGGATGAATGTGAAACTATGGGCAAAACCTTTTTTGGATGAATCTTATCGTTGTTATTTGGTTTGCGTATTGAACCTCTACCTTTTTCCTCCACATGTAAATTAATACTTCCCTCCCTATGCTCCCTTTGAATAAATTGAGGTTTCACTTTTGCAATGTAGCAAGTTAATAGGAATAAGATAGTTTTAATATATGTTTCAGCAAGACAAGATGTTCTACTCCATATGAGTTGACTAGATCAAAGTTGATTCGATCAACTAGAGGACCGAAGAGGCCAGAGATAGGAGGAGCCAATCGATCAACTGGAGGCCCAATTGATTGACTAGAGGAGTCCAGACACTTCTTGATCCAAGGGCCAGTCGACCAATCCATGAAGACCAATCGATCGACCAGCAAGCCAACCGACGATTAAAGGATCTAGTCAACCGACTCGGCTGGTTCCAACATAGATTTTCTGCAAGAATAGGTTGCTACATGTGATGTGAACCTTAGCTGGTAGAAGTTCTTTGTGGATCCAAAGAATTACATCAGTATGGCTATAATCGTTGCTTGTATTTTGTGATTGCATATTTTTTATGGGTATATCATGTATATGATACATTTTATAAGTATGTGGAGATTGGATATGTATTTTTTTTATTGTAAATATAAATCCCTCAATTAAATATTAGGCCTAAGATTCTTTCCATAAGAAACACACATGAAAAACTTTATTGACTAAGCGTGGGCACGCCTCAACATGGTGCATCATCTATCTCGTGGAAGTGTGATGATAGATATGTGGGTCAGCCTCTGTAGGGTGTATATTCTATCGTGTTAGCTTTTAGGTCAAGATTAATGAGGTGATCTTAATGGGATTAAGCACCTAGAAGCATACAGGTTGATTATTGACAAAGAATAGTGCATGCCATCTATCATGATTGCATATGATGTAATTGGTAAGTGTTTCCTGCCTAAATAGTCAAATTGTGGGAGATCAATCCTAGTAGACTCATAAATACGATGAAACATGGATCCTAACTCACTAGTTGAAATATTCCAAATTAATAATGAGGTCTATCAATTTGAACAAAGTAGTGGGAGCAATAACTAACTAAAGGCTTAATTAATGTCATCAAAGTTTCTTTTAACAAAATCAAATTAGAGGTGTTTTGACAAAATGCAAATTTCGTTTCTAGAGACAAATGGCAAAAAATAACATGTTTTCATTGTGACTAGTCCTTTAGAAGGATAAAATAAATGACAATAACTTCCACAGCTAATTCAGGATGTTGAGAATCATTCTCACTCAAGAGCACAATCTCTATGTCCTAGAGACACTAGAACCGGATGAACCCGCTCCCACCACGCCCAAGGCTGAAAGGGATGATTACAAGAAGCATATCGATGATGTCATAGATGTCAAGTTCCTGATGCTACACTCAATGAACTATGAGATGTAGAGACAACATGAAAACATGGATGTTATTAATATGGTAACACATTTTAAGAACATGTACCAAGATTAGGCAAGACAAGATAGATATGGGAGGTCTTAAAGGTGTTGTTCAAGTGCAATATGGAAAAAGGAGATTTGGTAGGTCTGCATGTACTCAATCTGATTGGGTATATGGAGAACCTTTCTAGATTGGGATTTCTCTTAGGCCAAGAATCGGCAACATATGTGATTCTACAGTCAAGTTAGAATCATACAACCAGTTTGTCACAAACTACAACATGAACAATTTTGACAAGCCATTGTCTGAATTACTTGGCATGTTGAGAACATTTTGAAGTGCAAATGAAGAAGGACAAGCCCAAATATGTTATGATGATCAGCAGAGGCAAAGGGAAGTCCAAGGGCAAAGGTAAATCCAAGAAGATTTCTAAAGAAGCCAGAAAACCCAAGTCTTCTACACTGAAAGCTAAGGGAGGGGTAAACAAGGAAGGCAATTGTCACCACTATCACTAGGCGGGACACTGGAAAAGAAATTGCTCTCTTTGTCAGGATGAATTATAAAAGAAGAGGCAGGGCATAGAGATATCCACTTCAGGTATATACATTATTGAGATAAATATGTCTACTTCTTCATCTTGGGCACTAGATACCAGATGTGGATCTCACAGATGCTCTAATATACAAGATCTGTAAAGAAGTAAACCTTTAAGAAAGGGTGAGATCGAACTGCGTGTTGCAAATGGAGCAAGAGTTGAGGCCACTATAGTTGGAACCTATCATTTATTTCTATCTGGTGGGCTTGTAATAGAGTTAGAGAACTACTATTATGTATTCATTATTAATAGAAATATCATTTTGTATCTTGCATGGAAAAGAATGGATTTGAAATTCACATCAGAAATGGTCAATGTTCTATTTCTAAAACTGAGATCTTTTATGGTAGTTCCCCAATGTCTTATAGTCTTTATTTTCTAGATGTAGAAACAAATATTTATAACGCAATACCAAAATACTAAAACTTGATAACTCAAACAAAACATATAAGTATTGTCGTATGGGGCACATTAATGAGAGACGATCTCTAGACTCCATTAAGATGGTTTTCTAGACTCTTTTGATTTCAAATCAATAGAGACATGTGAATCTTGCTTGTTGGGCATGATGACAAAGACTCCTTTTTCTTGTCACAGTGAGAGAGCAAGTGATTTATTATGACTTATACATACTGATGTATGCAACCCTTCTAGAGCAAATTCCAGAGGTGGTTACCCATACTTCATTACATTCATTAATGATCTCAGTAGGTTTGGATACGTGTACTTGATGAAACACAAGTCAGAAACAGTTGAAAAGTTCAAGGAATCATGAATGAAGTAGAGAACAAACTTGGTAAAAGTATTAAAGCACTTCATTCTGATCGAGGTGGAGAATACTTAAGTCAAAAGTTTGAGGACCTTCTACGAGCCTGTGATATTGTATCACAATGGACTCCAGCTAGAACACCACATTATAATGGTGTATCAGAAAGAAAGAATACCACATTACTAAACCATGTACCACTTAAATTGGTTAAAAACTCACCATATGAGATATTGCATGGGAAACATCCAGACATGTCTATTATGAAGATTTGGGGATGTGAAGCTTATATGAGAAAGAAATTTCCCGAAAAGCTTGGACCCAAATTGGATAAATGTTATTTTGATGGATATCCCATAGAAACTAGGGGATACTACTTTTGCACTCCATCTAACAACAAAGTATTTGTTTCTAGGAATGTTGTGTTCCTAGAAAAGGGATTTATTTCGAAAGGAATCAGTGGGAGAAAAGTAGAACTCGAAGAAGTTTGAGACCAACAAGAAAACATTGAACCTCCAGAGGTACATAAGGAATAAGAACACCCACAAGCAGTTGTGGAATCTCAAGATCCTCTTGTGACACATGAACCTTGTAGATCTAGTAGGACACACCTTGGTCCTGAAATATTTGGTTATCTTGTGACTCAAGAAGGTAGTGAATTGGTCATAGATGATGAGCCAACAACCTACCTAGAAGCTATTGAGGGACTGGAATCTGGGAAGTGGCTCGAGGCCATGAGATTTGAGATGGATTCCATGTACACCAACAAGGTATGGACTTTGGTAGATCCACCCGAAGAGGTAAAACCCATAGGAAGCCAATGGGTCTTCAAGAAGAAGATTGACATGGATGGTAATGTACAAACATATAAGGGAATATTGGTTGCAAATGGTTTCAGATAAGTTTAAGGTGTTGACTATGGCAAAACTTATTCACCACTTGCCATGGTTAAATTCATCAGGATCATGCTTGTTGCCATTGTAGCTTATTATGATTATGAGATTTGCAGATGGATGTTAAAACCACTTTTATTAATGGGAACATTCTCGAGGATGTTTGCATGACATAGACTGAGGGTTTTATAAATCCAAAGGAAGCCAACAAAGTCTATAAGCTATAAAGGTAAATATATGGATTGAAGCATCTTAAAGATGGAATCTTTGATTTGATGAAACAATCAAAGAGTTTGGATCCAATCAAAATGAAGATAAACCATGTGTTTACAATAAGGTTAGTGGGATCATAGTTGTATTCCACATATTGTATGTATATGACAAACTCTCGATAGGGAATGACATCCCTATTTTATAGATGGTAAAGACTTAGCTATGAAGTACCTTATCTATGAAGGATTTAGGTGAATCATCATATATCTTAGGAATCAAGATCTATAGAGATAGATCTAAAAGGATTCTAGGCCTGAGCCACAACACATACATTGACAGAGTGTTGAAAAGGTTCAACATAAAGTACTCAAAGAGAGAAAACTTACCCATGTCCCATGGTGTTAGAATCTCTAGAGTTTAATGTCCCAGTGATTGTGAACAATGGGAGCACATGAGTAAGATTCCATATGCATCTATAATTGGATCTATCATGTAAGAAACATTATGTACTCATCCTAATGTCTCATATGCCTTGAGTATGACTAGCAGGTATGTTATACCCCGATCTCACAATTTCCTCAAATCATGAGATTAGGGCATAAGATAGGATTTGTATGCAACACAAAGAACACCCTTAACTTTTTCTTTTCTTTTCTTTTCTTTAAAACTCCTGTTTTCCCGCATTGAACTCCATATCATCTTAACAAAGGAATCTGAACATTTCTTTTACTAATCAGACTTCAATAGAAAAGATACATGTATAAGCATTCATGATGTCTTTCACAACTTGTGCACATAAAACTTGTTAATTAGCATACATATCAAAGAGGAACAATATTACACATCGTATTTACAACTCTCTCTCTTATCTCTTACTGAGGACCTAGAGTGACAAGGACCGACTGACTCAACTAATCTCGTACTTGACTCCTGTGGCAGGTCTACACTGATGCTCTGGCCATCTTCAAGTCCACGCGGTTAACCCTAAAAATGTTTGAGTAGAGGGGTGAGCCTACTCGCTCAGTGAATGAGTACTTCATGGAAACAGACTAATGCACTAATGTGATTACAGATATAATTTGAATAAACGATATGAAATTTAACAACAATAAATACTACACAGAGCAGTTCTAAAACAATATAATTGAAATAACAAAGAATGTAAATATTGCATCCAGAGAATAACTACAAGAAGACTATGCTTCTAGTCTTCCTTAACTCTTTCATTTATAAAGAACTCTGTGAACCTATATGATCATATTTTAACTTATGCCCTAATCATATGCAGTGTACTCTGCATATAAAGATCCGTAACAAGTCCATGCTACGACCCCACCGTACAAGACATAGCGACACACCCGTAAATGCTAAGTCTGACGCCAACCCTGCTCTGCTACAGGACCCCTGGCTCTCCGGCCAGAAACATAGGCTCTACGGCCTCAAAGCACTACTCTGAGTGCACCTGACTCCTCCTTTAACCTGAGTACACCGGCGGAGGGTCTTACAGGGTTACCTTCGTGACACAAGCACGAATGGTGTTAGATAACCAAGTTTTCTTTTTCCCAGTGCCATCGTGACACAAGCACAATTGTTGTTAGACACTGTCTCTCTTTCTATCCTCGTGCCACCAGAATTACTCAACCGGTTGATGTTGGACACAAGTTTCACCCCTAAGAAACAAACCTTCTTTTAGGGGTTCTACGGTGTTAGGGCACTTAGGTCTATTAATTAATTAACATATAAATATCATAGCTCATGTATTCAACATATACCATGTCTCAGTAACATCCCTTTCTAGGGCATGTCATATCTCATCACCTGCAATTTACGAGATATGTATTGAAATATAAGAAGCCCTGCAGTATGTAAATATCATTTCAGAGAGAACAAGCATATAAAGTTAAATGCACTAGAAACATACAATTCAACAATTAAGCATCACCACATCTCATATAGAGACCTTTCATATTACCATAGCATGATTCATTGAACACCCTATCCTTAGGGTTTCATTTGCCTTATTCATTCATCACATGCCAACACCCTACTCTTAGGGTTTCATTCACCTCATTCACCTTTTCACATGGCTCTCATAATGATTTCATAGGATATAAGCATTCACTAAATAAAGATTGTTTCCAACAAATCATATGCAATCAATATAGACATGAAACCATGGAAATTTAACTAAATTTAGGTTTTCCATATCATTCACTGTGATATCATGTATCCAGAATAAGATTCAATTAAGATAACCCATGAGGTACATCCTAACCACTTATAGGATTACCAGTCCTTTTCAATAAGGTTGAAACACTAGTGATGTCTCAATTAGGTTAAACCCTAATTACCTCATTTAATATAAATCTAAAAAGCATTCTCACTAGGAAGTGTTGTATACGTTTCTGATATGAATCTACCATTTAGGAGTCATTCAAATAGAGAAGTAATCCACATCATATCAATTTGCAACAATCTTAAATCAAACGGACATTTCGGGTTTTAGAATCACATACTAAGCAATTAGGGATTTGGATGCTATAATCAAATTCGTGCATTACACTGTTTAGAGGAAGAACCCACTCACCATAAGGTGTGAAAACACCTCACAACTGCAGCTCAACTCAGGGAATCTCGAATTCCTATCAAATCCCTAGCAAATCTCCCAATTCTTCTTCCATTCAACTCGGAAACCTTGAAAATGAGGGATTATGAAGAAAGGGTGAGAAAAGAGGGAATTTCGACATCATCTTGGATCAAATCAGAGCATGGACGGAATCTTGACATGAGAGAGAAGATCCACCATAAAAGTCTATGCAAAGAATCCAAACTTACTTGATTTCACCCTTCCTGGAATCGCAAAACCCTAATTCAGCAATTCCCCCACTTTCTCCACTCAAGCCCTAACTCTCCCTCTCTCTCTAGGTTTTCGTTTCTCTGGAGTGAATGAAGAAGAATGAGAGCTGTGTGTGTGTGTGGTTTCTCATATAAGTCAATTGAGCTACTTGGGTCAATTGCATATTGACCCAACACTTAACTTTAATTATATAGGCTGAATATTCAGTTATACAAAAGTTACTGTAATTCGTTTATTTCAGAGATCAAACATTCTCCAACAATTATGGGAATTTAGCACGTTGTTTATAATTGATATATAAAGATTCAGTTGAAATTTGAGATCATTTGGAGTTACCAATAAATATTTAAAAATAGAACAGTGCACTGCTATATTGCAGTCTGCAAAATATTCGGCCGAGTTTGTCCTGCACAAACTCGACCGACACCCTTACTGTAGGGATTCAAAAGTCATCCAAAAATTATGCCAATTTAACAGAGTGTCTAAAACTGTGTTTTTCAAGCACATTTAAAATTTGAGATCAATTGGATATACCAATAAAAAGATAAAATTCAATTACCACACTGCTGTATAATTCTGGAAATGTGATCGGTCGAATTTGAAACTCGGCCGATAAACAGGTCAGAGCATTCTTCAAAAATTCTGATATTTTCCAATGTTGTTCACATTTTATATATCCAAATCATATCAAAATTTGAAGTAAATCAGAGTTACACATAAAATACTAAAAATCATTTAGTGAGACATTCTACTTATCAAATTCTGTATTCATGCATCATTAAAACCCTATTTTGGGCCGATTAGGGTTTATGTTTCTCAAACCCTAATTCTCAAGACAAAAGAATATTTAGACTTCTTATCATAGTTAAAACATCCTAATTATGTTATTGTCATTAATTAGATTTCAAGAATGATTATTCTAATTAATCTTTGCAATTGTCTAGGTAAACCCTAGTTTACCAGTTAAGCTCAGATGGGGTCGTAACAACTCTCCCCCCCTTAGAATGTTTCGTCCTCGAAATATAAACCTACAAGAAAGATACATTCAAGGTTATTCTAAGCTTCTAAAGCCTTCCATGTCATCATATTCTTGTATTTCATACCTGAATGTAGTTTTCAACATTAGATCTTTTAATTCTTTACTAAATCACAACATATTTTAAATAGTTCTCAATGATATCAAGCAAATTCTTTATGCCACAGCCAAACATAGAATGCAAAGATAAACCACCACGCTTTCACTGTGCAACTCTGATACTCTGATACAACTATCTCAACTTATGCTGCTCAGAGAGTTCTATTATTCTGTATCACCTTTAAGTGACAAAAGCAAGTTCACCATACTGTTTTAAACTTTAATCAAGTGCTATTCAAATAGCAAAACAATCTTGAATTAAAAGACTAGATTCAACAATCAATTGCACGATACTACTCTTGGCATCCCCATTGGGTCATGGATGCATGAGGTGAAGCATTACCACCTCATTCTATACTATCCCGTTTCGATCCTGGGACCTGTGGGTTATGGGCCCACACACAATTCAAAGTGTAACCATCGTATTATATTATTTTCGGGTTTCAACAACAGTAATAAGGTAATCCACAATTGTATCAGTCATTCAAGCATTAATCATACTCAATTACCATCACTCAGTTATATTAGAGCTAGGTATAACAAGCTACACCTTATTAGGGTTACTTGTCCAAACAATCTAATTATCATCCCTTTCTATTAATATGAGTGAATAAGTATGACTACCTTGTTCAGGGTATCTCTCCATGTGTCCTGACATCATCCAAACCGTATCACCATATCACAATTACACAATACTAGGATGCATATCTGGTATGAATTACTACAACTATCATACGCCTTTAATTTAACATATAGCTTGCACAAATACACTAAAATCATATGTAGAACCAACTTTCATACCTTAATATGCCTTCAACAAATCATACATGTAAAAACAAATTCACATATTACACAAAGCTAGTGTTTTCCCATATCTCTCTGCTCATTCATTACTTCTTTACTTTTTGCTACCTATCCTTTTCATATGATTATATACAATAAACATCATTAACATTGAAGCATTTAAGATAGGAATAGATTATTCATCATTCTTGCTATCACACAAGAATTTTATTTCTTATCACACTTCATCATACTGTATGTCACTATTACATTCACTAGATGACCCCACCAAGGTAGTTATGCACCATATATGATTCATTTTCTCTTATCATTTCATTCCCATCTTGCTATTGTTAAGGAATATATGAAAGAGAAGATGATTTTAAGACTTGGAATACTTGTATTCAAACATTCCCTTAATACATTCTCGTATGTAGATTTACTTAGTTATCAACAGAGATATTTGATTAATTAGCACTTGCCTGAATCTCACAACCTCTTTATTTTATAACTTCTCCATCATATTTCAAACCCTTTCTTACATTTCATAGTCCTCTTTCCCTATACTACTCTTTAACCCGTCATCTTTAAATCTAAATTTTTCTCTTATGACCATGTTGCTTATTCATATGTATGGTCATGTATACCATGTTGCACATATTTCCACCTTTTTCTTTATACTATTGTGAAGTTAACATTCTAAATTAATAGTCCTTCTATTAGTTTTTACTCATGTTGAATACATTACATATTCTTTATTTTTAAATCAAGTGGATCATGCATGGGTCAAACATAGTTTCTCTTTCAATCAAGTTTTTCCTTCCTGAATACAGTCTACCTTTGTATGACTTATTCATTCGTTAAACTACACCTATGTTCTTTGCTTAGAAACTAGTTTGTTGTTCTAGTCTTATGAATTACATGTTCATACGATTCTCTTTACTTTTACTCTTTTGAAGACTCTTTACTTCTATGGACCTATTGAAAGCTCAACCCTATTCTCTACTTAGCCTTTGCTTTAGAGTTCATAAAAGCATTATACTCAATTATATGATCCATTCTTCATGATCGATTCTTGCTATCTAGAGCCATACATACATTTCACATATCTTTTCTATATTTCATATGTATAGTTCATGTAATATTAATCAATAAACTGATTATGGACTTCATATCATGTTCTACTATTCCCAATTAAGGGTTTCACATTTGAGACCCCAAAGTTAAACCTCAGATATCAGTTTCAACTAATTCTTAGTTGTTCTGATCTTGCCCATATGTTTTAACATCTTACTGTATATACATTCTTACTCTAATGTGGGTCTAATTATTCAAATTCTATTCTTATTATACTATTGATAGGATTCATTAGATCCTAATAACTCATCCTGCCAACCGGACCAGGCCAAACCTGAAATCCTGAAGCCAAGAACTACAAATGATTACATTCTTTCTGAACTGCCACTCACAGCTCAGAAACTCGGCCGATTGGTCAGAAACTCGACCGATTGCTTCACAACTCGGCCGATCCGCTTGAAACTCGGCCGATTAACTTGCTGTTTGATTTCTTGAAAAAGGAAACTCGGCCGAATTACATACAACTCGGCCGATCAGTTTGCTGTTCGATTGCCTATTAAGGAAACTCGGCCGAATCACATACAACTCGGCCGAATCGTGTACAGACTGAAAACCTAAATAGACCTGCTGATGTCAATTTCACTCGGATCAGCGGGCAAAACTATAGAAACAAAAGCTCATTCAAAGGTCAATTCTAGTCTACTTGTTACAAAGAGTGAAATCAATAAATGCTACAATTGCATAGTGTACAACAGATATTAAAGACCCATATTTCAAGGTATTGAATATTGCAATTCAAACACATAAGAGCATTTCTATACATTTCCAACAAAAACAACATTATGAAATGTAAGTCCTATCTCCTTTTACATTTATGCTCTTAATTCTTGTTTCTTTTCTCGTTTTCTAACCCTATCATTTCTAGGGTTCATCTCTAGCCCATTCTTCCACTGTATACCTGGCCAGGGTATACGTGAGAGAATAGATAGAGTAGCTTGTACTGGTTGATCCAAGTACTCAGATATCGGGCAAGGATATCCAAATACTCAAATCCCCAAAGCTAACATCAAACATCTCCTATCTGCCACACATAGGACTCTAACTTACTAACTTAATGGTCCTTGACAAATCACCCTAAACTCTGATACCAAGCTGTTATACCCCGATCTCACAATTTCCTCAAATCATGAGATTAGGGCATAAGATAGGATTTGTATGCAACACAAAGAACACCCTTAACTTTTTCTTTTCTTTTCTTTTCTTTAAAACTCCTGTTTTCCCGCATTGAACTCCATATCATCTTAACAAAGGAATCTGAACATTTCTTTTACTAATCAGACTTCAATAGAAAAGATACATGTATAAGCATTCATGATGTCTTTCACAACTTGTGCACATAAAACTTGTTAATTAGCATACATATCAAAGAGGAATAATATTACACATCGTATTTACAACTCTCTCTCTTATCTCTTACTGAGGACCTAGAGTGACAAGGACCGACTGACTCAACTAATCTCGTACTTGACTCATGTGGCAGGTCTACACTGATGCTCTGGCCATCTTCAAGTCCACGCGGTTAACCCTAAAAATGTTTGAGTAGAGGGGTGAGCCTACTCGCTCAGTGAATGAGTACTTCATGGAAACAGACTAATGCACTAATGTGATTACAGATATAATTTGAATAAACGATATGAAATTTAACAACAATAAATACTACACTGAGCAGTTCTAAAACAATATAATTGAAATAACAAAGAATGTAAATATTGCATCCAGAGAATAACTACAAGAAGACTATGCTTCTAGTCTTCCTTAACTCTTTCATTTATAAAGAACTCTGTGAACCTATATGATCATATTTTAACTTATGCCCTAATCATATGCAGTGTACTCTGCATATAAAGATCCGTAACAAGTCCATGCTACGACCCCACCGTACAAGACATAGCGACACACCCGTAAATGCTAAGTCTGACGCCAACCCTGCTCTGCTACAGGACCCCTGGCTCTCCGGCCAGAAACATAGGCTCTACGGCCTCAAAGCACTACTCTGAGTGCACCTGACTCCTCCTTTAACCTGAGTACACCGGCGGAGGGTCTTACAGGGTTACCTTCGTGACACAAGCACGAATGGTGTTAGATAACCAAGTTTTCTTTTTCCCAGTGCCATCGTGACACAAGCACGATTGTTGTTAGACACTGTCTCTCTTTCTATCCTCGTGCCACCAGAATTACTCAACCGGTTGATGTTGGACACAAGTTTCACCCCTAAGAAACAAACCTTCTTTTAGGGGTTCTACGGTGTTAGGGCACTTAGGTCTATTAATTGATTAACATATAAATATCATAGCTCATGTATTCAACATATACCATGTCTCAGTAACATCCCTTTCTAGAGCATGTCATATCTCATCACCTGCAATTTACGAGATATGTATTGAAATATAAGAAGCCCTGCAGTATGTAAATATCATTTCAGAGAGAACAAGCATATAAAGTTTAATGCACTAGAAACATACAATTCAACAATTAAGCATCACCACATCTCATATCGAGACCTTTCATATTACCATAGCATGATTCATTGAACACCCTATCCTTAGGGTTTCATTTGCCTTATTCATTCATCACATGCCAACACCCTACTCTTAGGATTTCATTCGCCTCATTCACCTTTTCACATGGCTCTCATAATGATTTCATAGGATATAAGCATTCACTAAATAAAGATTGTTTCCAACAAATCATATGCAATCAATATAGACATGAAACCATGGAAATTTAACTAAATTTAGGTTTTCCATATCATTCACTGCGATATCATGTATCCAGAATAAGATTCAATTAAGATAACCCATGAGGTACATCCTAACCACTTATAGGATTACTAGTCCTTTTCAATAAGGTTGAAACACTAGTGATGTCTCAATTAGGTTAAAACCTAATTACCTCATTTGATATAAATCTAAAAAGCATTCTCACTAGGAAGTGTTGTATACGTTTCTGATATGAATCTACCATTTAGGAGTCATTCAAACAGAGAAGTAATCCACATCATATCAATTTGCAACAATCTTAAATCAAACGGACATTTTAGGTTTTAGAATCACATACTAAGCAATTAGGGATTTGGATGCTATAATCAAATTCGTGCATTACACTGTTTAGAGGAAGAACCCACTCACCATAAGGTGTGAAAACACCTCACAACTGCAGCTCAACTCAGGGAATCTCGAATTCCTATCAAATCCCTAGCAAATCTCCCAATTCTTCTTCCATTCAACTCGGAAACCTTGAAAATGAGGGATTATGAAGAAAGGGTGAGAAAAGAGGGAATTTCAACATCATCTTGGATCAAATCAGAGCATGGACGGAATCTTGACATGAGAGAGAAGATCCACCATAAAAGTCTATGCAAAGAATCCAAACTTACTTGATTTCACCCTTCCTGGAATCGCAAAACCCTAATTCAGCAATTCCCCCACTTTCTCCACTCAAGCCCTAACTCTCCCTCTCTCTCTAGGTTTTCATTTCTCTGGAGTGAATGATGAAGAATGAGAGCTGTGTGTGTGTGGTTGCTCATATAAGTCAATTGAGCTGCTTGGGTCAATTGCATATTGACCCAACACTTAACTTTAATTATATAGGCTGAATATTCAGTTATACAAAAGTTACTGTAATTCGTTTATTTCAGAGATCAAACATTCTCCAAAAATTATGGGAATTTTAGCACGTTGTTTATAATTGATATATAAAGCTTCATTTGAAATTTGAGATCAGTTGGAGTTACCAATAAATAATTAAAAATAGAACAGTGCACTGCTATATTGCAGTCTGCAAAATATTCGGCCGAGTTTGTCCTGCACAAACTCGACCGACATCCTTACTGTAGGGATTCAAAAGTCATCCAAAAATTATGCCAATTTAACAGAGTGTCTAAAACTGTGTTGTTCAAGCACAGTTAAAATTTGAGATCAATTGGATATACCAATACAAAGATAAAATTCAATTACCACACTGCTGTATAATTCTGGAAATGTGATCGGTTGAGTTTGAAACTCGGCCAATAAACAGGTCAGAGCATTCTTCAAAAATTCTATTATTTTCCAATGTTGTTCAAATTTTATATATCCAAATCATATCCAAATTTGAAGTAAATCAGAGTTACACATAAAATACTAAAAATCATTTAGTGAGACATTCTACTTATCAAATTCTGTATTCATGCATCATTAAAACCCTATTTTGGGCCGATTAGGGTTTATGTTTCTCAAACCCTAATTCTCAAGACAAAAGAATATTTAGACTTCTTATCATAGTTAAAACATCCTAATTGTGTTATTGTCATTAATTAGATTTCAAGAATGATTATTCTAATTAATCTTTGCAATTGTCTAGGTAAACCCTAGTTTACCAGTTAAGCTCAGATGGGGTCGTAACAAGGTATCAGTTAGATCTCGGTGAAATTCACTAGACTACCATAAAGAATATCCTTAAGTACTTAAGAAGAACTAAAGATTAGTTTCTTGTTTATGGCGGTGAGGAAGATCTAGTAGTAAAAGGTTACACTGATGCTAGATGACAAAGATGACTATAGATCACAATCCAGAATTGTGTTTTGCCTTAACAACAGAGTTTTAAGGTGGAATAGTTCCAAGCAAGAGACATATGTTGATTCTACAATAGAATTTGAGTACATTGTTGCATCCAGTGCAATAAAGGAAGTTGTCTGGATCAAGAAGTTCATCAATGAACTTGGAGTGGTTCCAAGCATTAGCAATGTAGTAGAGTTGTATTGTGATAACAATTATGCTATTGCGCAAGCTAAGAAACCTAGATTGCATCTGCTTCCAAACACATAAAAAGGCAGTTCCATCTCATACGGGAGATTGTACAATGAGGAAATGTGAAGATTTTTAGAGTACCAACTGAAAGCAATGTTGTTGATCCCTTGGCAAAAACTCTTTTACAGTAGAAGCATGAAGGTCATGTTAGATCACTTGGGATTAAGTTCATGGGTGATTGGCTCTAAGTGAAAGTGGGAGTTTGTTGGTAAGTATGCCTAGAGAGTCAATCATGTGATGATTGTAATGACATATCTTGTAAATAATTTGATTAATAATAATGGCAATTTCATCTATATGTTCGTTTAATTATGAGATGATGATATAACATGATAGATGTATGAAGAATGATATTGCTCGATGACATGTCTTCATGTTGAGGACTTAAACACTGAGATTATGTGTATGATAAGAGTATATAATATTCTTGTTATGTTCCTAGTGAGATATTATTGTGGAAGCTAATAGATAAAAATAACACATAAGACTAGAATGTGTTGGTTGATGACATAATCTCAGTAGTCATGATATGTGATATCAAACCAAACACATATGTACTTGTTAGTGAATAGTGTACCAGATAGGCCCTCCTTGACAAGTGATACATGGATAACAGTCATAATCACATCTCAACGTGATAGTGTTGATTGTTATTCTTAGACTTGAACTCAATATAATCATTACACGTCGTTCGATGCATTTTAACATCATCCAACATGACCTTGAATAAGGGTTGTCATAAGGGTGATGCTTGGTTAATCATGACACATAAGGATTGACTGTGAGTGATGTAGATGGGATTTTTCCCTCCAATTAGAGTTGATATCCTGGCCAATTGATAAGTGAGACTGAGAAAATGTATGGCCATATTCATGTGAGTCAATATATGATATTGAAATCATATGCATCTCTACAATCTGCTCAAATTCAAGGAACATGAATTATATGATTAATAGGATGACATTTCCATGCTCAAGTTCAATCCAGATATCTAAGACAAAGGAATTATACAATAATAGTAACACTAATCATGGATCTAGGTTGATGTTGCTCTCTAAATTTCCAATTACTTAGGTAGCAATGATGTGTTTCTAGATATCTCTCATTGCTGGTGATGTCATAAATTGGTTATGGACAATCACTATCAGTTAAATTTGGGACCTAAAGGGCCACACTCATAGGACACACCTAGAATAGAAGTTTAATCACAAATAAGGTTTAACTTGGTTACTAAAGTATTTAGGTAATCAAATTAAACAACATTGGTAAATGAGCCTACTGACTGGAGTGTCCAGTCAATCGACTGGTACGCCAGTTGATCGAATGGAGAGTTCAATTGACCGACCAAGAAGTAAAGACATAGTAGATGGAATGACAAAATGGAATGTCCATTCAGTCAAGTAGAGATATTCCCAATTAGATTTTCAAAATAAACCAATCAACCGATTGGAATGTCCAATCGACCGAATAGTCAAGTGATGATGGTGATGTAATGACGTGTATTAATCATCACATTGAAAGTTGGTACTTTTGTGAATAGGAAAGTATTCCAATCAATGGAATAAAATGTCCCATCGATCGATTGGAGATTCTTAGTAATAATTAAATCATGAAAATTCATCTCTACGATTCCCAGCTGATCTAGAAACCTTGGCACTGGACCTCCTATAAATAGAGGGGTAGGTAAGTCTTTCATTAGACACAACTAACACTGACAAACATTGTCCTCTCACAGATTTAATTATGTGAGAGCTCAAACAAGTCTTACATGTAAAAGGGAGAGATAGAAAGGGAACAAGTCAGTGTTAGCATGTTGACATCGAATGGACAAAATCCTTCTCATTGACTCTAGCAAGTACGATGAGGAGTTCTGAGTGGTCAATGTGGACTATGACAGAGACGTGGAGGCCATCACCAACACGCTAACATGACTACCTCAACTATTGTCTTTGGTGTCACTATAGGATAACATGGCAACAAAATTGGCAGTAGAAATAAAAGTTTATCTGCCATATTCCTCTTCAAATAATTGATTGCATCAATAATGTAATAGGAAGAATGGTTTGTGAGGTTATACTTGGTCCTGGAGCAAGTCAAATGACAATTTCCTCATAGAAGTGTGCACCTTTCTTCAAGTTACACTCAAATAACATCAACGGTAGTTTCTTGATTGATCACCACAAACAACAGTTGACCTTGTCCTCCTAGCGGCAGGCAACAACCTCCTCACCTCTATAGTTGTCCACACACACCACCAGGAACTCCTGTCATTCTAGAAGAATGAACAAGAAGGAGTTGTCCCTTCTAGTCGATGTACTAGCACCGACTTCCTCTCATACAATTGTTCTCCCTTGATATCCCTCCCTTTCACGGGTAGGACTTGATTAGGTTCTCTTAGTTAGAACAACCAGAGAAGACAATAATTGTCCGAGAAATGGATGTGTATGAGAAGCACCCAATACCCCTCTATTTATAGGAGGGTTAGGGTCAGAGTTCCCAGTCTAACTGGGAGTCAAAAAGGATGAAATTTTCACAAATGTTTGCACGTTGTGAACAGAAAAATGGTCAGTTCAAAGGTGAATTGATTGGTTGACATGTGACCCAATCAGTTCAACCCTTAAACTAGTCATTTCACTATGTTTCCAAATCACAATGCTCAACTTGACGTCAACATGAATCCTTGATCCAATCAAGTTGATCAACCAAACAGTTGGTTCACAACCTGAACCAGTCAATTCATGGATATGAGCCAATTAGTTCACAACTTGAACCAATTGTCTCATTGACCAAATTTCTAATATTGGTTCAATTGACCTAACACTTTGAAATGATCAGTTCAACACTTGAACCAGTTGGTTCACAGTCCAGTCAGTCAATATTCAACTAATGTTATTTAAACTGAATAACTAACTCTTTGTTAATCAAGTTTAAATCATATTCATGAATAAACTCCTATTCCAAGTTTATCCTATGTTTGACCCTATAGGTTCCAAGTTACGTTGGCAATGAATGTCCATGACTAAATTATGGCATCACAAGAAATGAGAGGTATCTAGAAACACATTATTTCTATTAAAGTTATCTGAAAGTTGGATAAAAACTTCAACCTACAATCTGTGATTGGTGTTATAGTGATTGTATAATTCCTTTGTCACTGATATCCAGATTGAACTTGAGGCATGGAATCATCATCCTCTCGATGTTCAATTCATGTTCCTTGAACTAGAGCAGACTGTATGAGATGTATGTCAACTCAATATCATATACCGATTCACATCCCCATGCACATGCTTTTCTTAGTCTCGCTTATCAAATGGACAAAATATCAAACTCCTATACGAGGGACAAATCCCATCTACATCACTCACAGTCATCCCCATGTGTCACAATGCACCCGAGCACCACCTTTATGGTAACCCTTATTTAGGGTCATAGTGGATGATGTCAAAGTACATTGAATGACATGAGATGAGTAGTGAATTTAGGTCTAAGAACCACAATCACCATCATCACTATGAGAGATGATTTTGACTACCCATCATGGTTTCTATGTTTCACTCTCAAGGTGGGTTTATCTGATACACTATTCTCCAACAAGTATCATGTGTATGGTTTGATATCATATATCATGACTTAATGGGATTTATGTCATCAACCAATACACACTCTAGTCATATGTTTCATTGTTGTCTATCAACCTTCAACAATAACATCCAACTAGGGACATGCCAAGAATGTACATACTCTTGAAATCCATATGATCTCATTGTTCAGGTCCTCAACTCGAAGACATACGTCATTGAGTAATATCATTCTTTAGACACTCATTATGTTTTCATCATTATCTCTTAATTGAATAAAATAGAACAAATCGGAAGATTGTCTTTATTATTAATCAAATTGTTTATAAGATACATCAACACAATCATCATATTATTTGCTCTCTGGGCATACACACTTAGATACAATCACTCATGAATCTTATTATAAGTGATCATAAACATGTCCATCATGTTTCACTGAGCAAGTGCTAATCCAACGGGTTAGCAAAATTTGCCCTTAGTCGGTGTATTGCATGTTTCACATATCTTTGATGCACGACCTCTCGTAGAGAAGGAATTGTCATAGTATGATATCTGATATCCCTTGCCCAACTAGTAGCTCCATTGTTGTTATAGTATTTTTACTATGTCATTAATGGTTGGAAAATCCTAGAAGTTCATCTAAATGAACTTCTAGTTCCATAAAATATCCTCTATTGTGTTCATAACACCAGGATATTCAGCTTCTGTTGTAGAATTAAATAATTGTCTTTTGCTTGGGACTTTTCCAGCTTAAAGTTCTTATTTTAAGGTCAAAACACAAATCATAGATTGTGATCATTAATTTTATTTGTCATTTTGGAAGCTCGCTTTGGTGTAACCCTTTACACCCAACTCTTCCTTATTGACATAACCAAGGAACTAATCCCTTTTAGTGCTTCTCAAGTACTTAAGGATGTTCTTTATGGCATTCCAATGACCTTCATTGGAATCTGCCTGATATTATCTTATCATGTCAAATACATACAAGGTAATGGGATGAGTAGATTATATTGTGTACATGATAGATCCAATTGTGAATTCATATGTCATCTTACTCATGCTTTTTATTCTTCTCAAGAATTGAAATACAATGTTCCTAAGAGACTAATCCCATCTAACATGAATAGATTTTCTCTCACAAGATCCTTAATGTTTAACTCCTTCAACATCTTGCCAATATATGTGATCTTGATTAGGTCAAGAAGATTTCTTGAACTATCTTTGTAGATCTTAATTCCTATCACATAGGATGCTTCACCTAAATCCTTCATAGAGAAGGTGTTTTCCTTATCAGGTTTTAATACTCTTAGTATAAGGATTCATCATTATGTAGAATATAAATATGCTCCCACTAAATCTTTTATAATCACATATTTCATCTTCATTTTGACTAAAGTCAAATCAAAGATTTCAGCCCTGATATGTTTGCTTCAATCACCTTGATTGACCTTTGTAGCTTATAGACTTTATTTGCATTAGTGGAGTTATAAAACCTTCAGGATGCATCACATATGCATCCTCTTAAATATTCCTTTAAGGAATGCAGTTTTAATCTCCATATATCAAATCTCATAGTCAAAATAAGCTTTAATGGCAAGTATGATCCTGATGAACTTAATGATGGCAATCTGTGAAGAGATTTCATCATGTTCAACACCTTGAACTTGTTTGAAACCCCTTGAAACCAATCTACACTTTAATGTCAATCTTCTTATTGAAAACCCAATTGAATCCTTTGGGTTTTACCTCTTTAGGTGGTTCCATCCATGTCATACCTTGTTGGTCTACATGGAGTCCATTTTGGATACAATGGCCTCAAGCCATTTCTTAAATTTTGGTCCCTCAATATCTTCTAGATAGGTTGTTGGCTCATCATCTTACAACCAACTCACTGCCTTTCTGAGTTATAATACATCATAATCTTTTAAGCTCAATGCATGTTCTACTAGATTTATAAGGTTTTTTGTTACATAAGGAACTTGAGATTTCACAACGATTTGTGATTCTCCTTATTCCTACTGTACCTATTTAGGTTCATTGTTTCTTGTTAATCTTGAACTTTTTTAGTTCTACTTTACTCCAAATGATTCTTTTGGAATCTAAATTCCTCTCAAGGAATTCATCCATCCAAATAACAAATACTTCTATTATTGGATTGAGATAAAAGTAGTGTTCAACAAACTAACATTTATGTGATTTGCGTATACAACTTTTCAATAAAATATTTTTTTGTATAATTTTTAGTCCTAATCTTTATAGAAGACATATCGAGACACCTCCCAAGCCATAACTCACATGGTATCTTTTAAAACATTTTAGATGGTACATTGTTTTAGTGTAAAGCATGTGTCCAAGAGAAAATTGGAAGATTAGTTAGATTTATTGATAATCAAACCATGACTGATCAGGTGTGACTTCTTCTTTGTGATACATCATTATATTTCAGGTGGAGTTCAATGTGATACACTATCATAGTCTCCAGAAGGTCCTCAAAATGGCTAAAGTATTTCAACATTGATCACATCAAAGTGTCTTAATAGTTTTACCAATGTCGTTATGTACTTCATTCATGATCTTCTTGAACACTTGAAGAGATTCATACTTGTATTTTGCTGGATAAAAATTACTATATCTACTAAGATCATTAGTAGATATCATGAAATACTAATAATAACTACCTTTAAGGGGCCTTTTGGATGTTGTATTTCAATTAGGTATTGTAGTTGATTTTGGTATTTTAACTACTACATTTAGAAAGATGCTTTTTGGATGATCGGGCATGTATTCCTCAAATTTTGATAGTCTCTAACCTGGTATTTCCATGTATATTGCACAAAATTCTTAAAGTCCACCAAAATTGGTAGTTTTTACAATACCACAAGTGTCCGACAATCCATGTCCTTGATACCACTTTCTCAGCCACAACATGTCTTTTATTTTCCACCACACATCTTCCACCTTACACACCGCCACCATCTCCATCTCTATTCTTTGTTCACATTGTAGGTACGTGATGGAAGGCTTCCATAACGTGACCCCTTCTGGATTTGGGTGCCACCTACAGGCACAACTTTTAGAGAAGATGGGGTAGGAAGCAATGCCAATTGCAGTGATGTATCAGCCCTCCATATAGAAGAGGGTCTTTTTAGCACTCGGCAAGCTCATACCTTCCTCCATGTCCAAGTAATCCTTTAGCCCACCGTTGTCATTCCTGTTCTACAACTAGGACCATCTACATCAATCCTTGTCGTCCATAATGTCCCCTACCATGAGGTCTGCAACATTTCCAGGTACTGCTTGTACTGGCTCTTTGGAAGGCAACATGGCGGTATACTAGGAATGAGGGCGGAGGAGATAATAATGATCGTGTGAAGGCAGAGCCCAAGTCCGGTGCTTCCGCTAGTGGTGGAAAGAATTCCAATAATAGGATGATGGTAATCCCTTTCTTCCATGGCTTCTCTGGCAACAATGGTCACTACAGTAAGACTTCCCAGAAGGTTACCATCCATGTTGTAGTGTCAAGCAATGATCTATTGGCATCCCACACCAGAGGTGGTCTGAACTTCAACCTCCTTCACAATGATGCTATGGATCAAGGGAGGGGATCTCATGGCCATGGATAGCTTGAAGGAGAAGCATTTCTTGTCATTCCTATGCATCTCTCCTCCAATAATCAACCATCTAGGCCATCATTAATTACTTTGGGTTGTTTGTTATTAACCAAATGATGTAAGTTGGAGTTAAGACAAGTGTTAATTGCTTCACTTCCATTCCTATAACTTATCATTACAGTTGCATTCTTGAAGTGACCATCCAAACGCCCCCTTAGCATTTATTCTAAACGGTCTATATACATCAATATGTAAAAGTCATAATAGAATACTCATTCTCTCACTACATCTAGTGAAAGGTGCTTTAGTCATATTTCTTAATGGATAATATTTGCATGTCTCTATTGGTTCAATAACTAAAAGAGTCTAGACAAACATCATCATGGATTCTAGGAATGCATTTCTTATTTATGTGCTCTAGATGACAATGATATATGTATTCATTGTTTGAGTTATCAAGCTTTATTCCTTTTGTATTTATGTTATAATCATTTATCTTTGGATCCAACAAACTAAGGCCATAAGATATTTGGGGCACTACCGTAAAAGATCTCATCCTTTTGAAGTCAAACAATAACTATATTTTATATGATTTTCATATTCATCCTTGTTGACACAAGATGCATAAAGTAAAATGTTTTTGCAAATGACAAGAAATAGCACTTCATAAACTTTATCACATGCCCATTGGGCAAGATAAATTATAGGTTTTGACTGTAGTGGTAGAAACTCTTGCTCCATTTGCGATGTATAGTCTGACCTTGCCCTTTCGTAAAAGGCTTATTTCTTTTTAGATAATGCATATTCAAACATACGTGAGATCTACATCCGGTATCATATACTCAAGATGAATAAGTAGTCAAATTTATGTCATAACGTATATACCTTAAGTGATATCTCTATCCCCTCCTTCTTCTTCTTTAGTTCCTCCAGGTAGAGATGGAAATTCCTCTTCCAGTGTCTAGGTTGGTGACAGTGGTGACAGTTGCCTCTCTTATTTAGCCCTCCCTTTATCTTGAGCACTAAAGACTTGGGCTTCTGGACAACTTTATAACTCTCAACTTTGCCTTTGCCCTTGGACTTCCCCTTTGATCTGATGATCATCATCACAAATGTGGGCTTGTCTTTCTTTATTTGTGCCTCAACTATTCTCAACAAGCCACATAACTCTATCAATGGATTGTTAAAGTCATTCTTGTTGTATTTAATGACAAACTGACTGTATGACTCTGGCAGTGTCTACAGATTCACATCAGTGGCCAACTCTTGACGCAAAGGAAATCCTAGTCTAGCAAGGTTCTCCGCAACCCAATAAGCTTTAGCACATGAGGACCTACTAGATCTCCTTCTACCATACTGCATTTAAACGACGCCTTGGAGACATCACATCCCTCTCGCCTTGCCTAATCTTGGAACATTTTCTTAAGATGTGTTACCATCTCAATAACATCCATGTTCTCATATTGTCTCTGCAACTCATAGTTCATGGAGCACAACATTAGGCATTTGACATCAATGACATCTTTAGTATGCTTCTTGTAAGCATCCCTGTCAACCTTTGGTACAGTGGGAGCAAGTTCATTTAGCTATGGTGTCTCTAGGACATAGAGCTTGCATTCCTGTGAGAGAGAAATTCTCAGCATCCTGAACCAGTCATGGAAATTATTCCCATTTAACTTGTCCTTCTCAAGGACCGATCACAGTGAAAATGTGTTTTTGGTGGCCATTTGATTCTACAAGAGAATTTTGCAATTTGTCAAAGTGTTTTGATTTGATTTGATTGAAATAAAATTTTGACAATGTTTAATTAGGCCTTTAATTAATTATCATTCTCATTGTTTTGTTCAAATTGATAGCCTTCACATATCAATTTGGAAGATTGTAATGTACAACCTTCTAGTGAGCCAAGATCCAAAACAATTGAGTTATTACCCAGACAACGCCAGTGCCCATTATCAATAATTAAGGTAGACAACTTTTTCCAATTGCATCTTATGCAATTCTTAGATAAATAGTATGCACAACTCTTTTCCACAATCATCTGCTTGATCCTAAGTGTTGAATCTCATCAAAATCACTTACTTAAGTCTGACCCAAGAGCCAACACAATAGTGATGCACCCTCCTTGGCAGGCCCACATAACTTGCAATCACACTTCCATGAGATGGACATTGCACCATGCTTGGCATGCCCATGCTTAGCCAATCAAGATTTTCATGTGTGTTGCTAATGGAATGCATATTAGACTTATTATGTTTTATTCAGGGATTATATATATATATATATATATATATATATATATATATATCACCACATACTATAGTGCGTATCATATACATGCTACATACCACAAGCGAAAACATGCAATTAAAAAACCATAAGCGATAGTTATGGCCATACTATTGTAATTTCTAGGAGCAACATGGAACTACTACCACCTGAGGTCTACATCACATGCAACAACCTTTAGTTGTTGAAGATCTATACTCGAACCAGTCTGGGTTGATCGATTCAACCATTGAACCAACCAGCTCGCCTCCTGGTTGGTCAATTGGTCTGTTAGGTTGTTTGTATGGCCTCTCATCCAACTGATGTCTAAAACACCTCCAAATGCTCGATTGGGCTACCAATCGATCGGTCCATCTCCTCATGTTGTCTATCCTCCTCGGTCTTCTAGGCGATATCATCTCATCTTTTGAAATGGGCAGTTTGCCTGATGTTGAACATCTTCTTCATTGTAATAAGAATCAAAATTATCCTATTTCACATGTTATATTGTAATATAGAAACCTCAAGTTACATTCGAGGGGAGCATAGGAAGGAGAGAATAATACTTCTACACATAGAAGAGAAGATAAAGGCTCAATATGCAAACTAAGATAAAATAGGAATAAACAACCACAACCGACCAAGAATAGATAAGTAGGGTTATTAGTCATAACCATGCTACACCATCAAAACCAATTTTATGGCGACACATGTAAATTGGTTATATATAATATCATATATATGTTGAGGTAGTATGTTGTATTTATCGGATATGCCCATTAATCATTTTAAGTATTCACATTGTATGCAATAAATAAATGACAAAAATCAAAATTCAGTCATATCGATCCCTTCTCCCTCCTTTCCCATCTCCTTCACCATAAACCTCCAATCTCTGTCTAGATTAGCAAACCACTCTCTCTTTCTTTATGTTAGTGAAAGGAACCACCTCCCAACAAATACTCTTTCTATAGAAACCTACTACCTCCTTCCTCCACCATAGTAAGAGCAACCCAATACTATGTCTTCCAAAATATCCTTTCTCTAAGAATATATAAGCCATCTCTCTTCTACCCTAGTGAGAGAAACCCTAGAAGCTGATCTATCTAGGAACGATGACCGAGGTAATGGAAAATGCAATAGAATGTTGCCAAAATATATCAAGTCTGGATATATTTAATGATGCTATGGTCTTCTTGTGGAACTATGTATCAATGTACATCTAAAGGTATGCTTCCCACATTTTATCATACAAAAAGTACAGTTTATTATTGTTTAATATGATATTCAATTCCTATTGTAATCTATTATATAAACATCAATAAAAGGTATGGAATAGAATGGTTTGGTATTATATGCAGTAAGAGTATAATATACTTCATATACTTTCCTAAAGAATGAATAAGTGATCAACTATACACAACCTCTTTATTAATAAGCTAGGTATGACTTCCATATATTCATCCATATTATCCTTTAAAATTGAGTTTAAAGGCTATAGATGATAATCAAGCATTTCTTTGGATTCTAGTCCTATTGTCTTTTGGTTACCTTTTCCTTTATTTCTCTCTATTAATTGTGTCATGTGATATTGCTGGAAAGTGGAATTCTATCAGACACTTCTAAGGTGACTAGGAGCCTCTTTCACTGATGTTTGTAGCCAGTAAAGAGGAAAGGTTATTTAATTGGTTCCGTGTTCGCATGGGGGGACTCCCTAACCTCTTGCACACTCCTGGCCATAGACTTGTCTGATTCAAAACCACAATCCCCCAAGTTTACATTTTATGTTTCATAGGGAAATAATAATCAGTGATTCATTTACTTGACTACCTTTTGATCTCTCCAACTCTGAATATCCATCAAATAGTTGTATATCATTGATGATGTCCTTTTGATTCTAAAATTCATATTGGGAGATGTGTTGGTAACATAGTCGACATGTCTTGGCCGGGGATTGATACTTTTGGAATCCGGATCTAAGTCCTTTGGAGTCAGGTATGGATGAGTATAATGCTCTACCATACTCAGGCCCACACTTGGGTTGGTCATGTAGAGTCAGGCATGATCAAGTTAGTAATGGGGAATAATCTCTTGTAAAGATTAAGCATGCTAACTAATGATTATTCAAGTGGCATTTTGTGCAAGGAGTACCCTCTTCTGGTCTTGGAAAGGCGACCAGTGGCTACATGTGGTAATCCGATTCATTGTATAGAGCATGCAGTGTGCACGAGTGGTTGGGGGTGTGCCAGGGTACTTACAGGTGTTTTGGTGACCCTAATGGACTAAAGTCTTGGCTAAGCAAGTTTTTGTGGTTGCAGGCTAGTTGCCCAAGGTGAATTGACACCTTCTCTGAGAGTTGTAGTTAAACTCATTTATGGAATAAGGTCTCCCTTTTTGTTATCATTATACCAATAATCTTGATTATGCTGCACAATATTGGTCTAACTTTTTGATAGAGTTGTCATCTGATAAATGCTTTATAAATATACGTACATACACATTCCTTATGCTTCATGCTAGTATATGGTCAATAATTTTGGTTTGGACTTTTGTTACTTTAGTTATCTGAGTAATGCATTAAGAATATAGCTATATTAATAGTGTCTTGCTGCTTATCTCTATTTGTCCATACTTAGACAATTGTCTAACCCATACTCTCCCACTTGGGCAACGACATATTCTTCCATGTTGCAGATTATATTATTTGTAGGACCTTTCCTTGTGGAAGACTCATCTTGAAAAGATCCTGAAAGGCGTCAAGAATCAAAGGCGGATCAAGCTTAATTTTAAACTCATGTATCATTTCTTTATTGATATAGGAGATAATATAAAAATATCTTTTGTAAGGGTGTAATATTTTGAAATGAAATATTGCTTATCTCACACTTGTTCTTTGATTCTTGGTGCCATATTAACGACTCAGATTCAACTACTTGATTTTCAAAGGAATAAAATCAGGTGGTTGAATCAGGGACGTTACATCCTGGTGCAGTAACGCTGCTCTCAGCAGCATGTTCGTCATGTGATCCAGACATCTTCAAGTTCTTCTTCTCCTATATGAGCAGAAGACACTATCAGATAAACTGGAAAACACTTAGAACAGACCCAACAACCTTAATCCTATGTCTCTGTAGACTCAGTGAACCTAGAGCTCTGATACCACTAATTTGTGACACGCCATTCGAACAAAACGTTATTAACTAAAATAACACGATTAACTAATGCGGAAGCGATCATTAGCAGCGGAATTACTGAAATTGACGTGGCTCGAATACCATTGTAGGGAAATGTGGTGGTGGAAACAAAAATGTACATGCCATATTCCCCTTTTAATAGTTGATCACGTCAATAACTATGTAATGAGAAGGATAGTTTGTGAGGTTATACCTAGTCTAGGATTAAGTCCAGTGACAATTCCCTCACAGCAGTGTAGGACTTTCTTCAAGTTGCACTCAGAAAACATTAGGAGTAGCTTCTTGGTTGATCACCACAGACAACATTTGACCTTATCCTCCTAGTGGAAGGCAACATCCTCCTCACCTCTATAGTAGTCCACATGGACCACTGGGAACTCCTATCATTCTAGAAGAACGAACAAGAAGGAGTTGTCCCTTCTAATCGGAGTACTAGCACCAACTTGATCTCCCAAAATTGTTCTCCCTTATTATCCCTCCCTTTGATGGGTAGGATTTGCTTGGGTTCTCTTGGTTACCACAACCGGAGAAGGTAACAATTATCAAACTGATTGATGTGTCTGAGAAGCCCCATTACCCCTCTATTTATAGGAGGGTCAAGGTCAGGATTCCCAGTCTGAGCTAGAGTCGAAGGGGATAGAATTTCATAAAATTTTGCATCCTGGGAATGGCAAAATGGTCGGTTCAGAGGTGAACCGATCAGTTGGCATGTGAGCTGACAGGTTCAACCCTTGAACTGGTCATTTTACTATGTTTCTCAACCACAATTGTATTGGAAATTAATATATGATTAATGCTCAACGTGACGTCAGCACAAATCCTTGATCCAATCGAATTGATCAACCAAATGATCGGTTCAAAATCGGAACCGGTCAGTTCATAGACCTGAGTCAGTTGATTCATAACTTGAATTAGTTGTCCAATGGATCAGATTGCCAATCATGGTTCAATTGACCTGGAACTTTGAAACGATCAGTTGAATACTTGAATCGGTCGGTTCACGGTCACGTTAGTTAATATTCAACCAATGTTGTTTAAACTGAACACCTAACTCTTTACTAATCAAGTTTAAACTATATTCATGAATAAACTCCTATTCCAAGTGTATCTTATGTGTGTGACCCTATAGGTTCCAAGTTACGTTAGTAGTGAGTGTCCATAACTGACTTATAACATCACAAGCAATGATTGGTATCTAATAAGATATCATTACTAGCCAAGTATTTGGAAAGTTGGAGAACAACATTAACCTACAATCTATGATTGGTGTTATAGTGATTGTATAATTCCTTTGTCACTGATGTCTAGACTGAGCTTAAGGCATGGAATCATCATCCTCTCGACGTTCAATCAATTTTCATTAAACTAGAGTAGAGTTTTTGAGACATATGTGAATTCAATATCATTTATTGATTCACAACTGCATGTGCATGCTTTTCTCAGTCTCGCTTATTAAGTGGCCAAGATATCAAACTCCTATAGGAGGGACAAATCCCATCTACACCACTCATAGTCATCCCCATGTGTCATAATGCACCCAAGTACCACCTTTATGGTAACCCTTAAACAAGGCCATGGTGAATGATGTCTAAGTACATTGAACAACATGTGATGAGTGCAATGATTTCAGGTCTAAGAACCACAATCACTGTCATCACTATAGGAAGATGATTCAGACTACCAATCATGGTTTCCATGTGTCACTCTCAAGGTGGGTCTGTCTGATACACTATTCTCCAACAAGTATGTACGCATTTGGTTTGATATCATATATCATGACTTAATGAGATTTTTTTCATCAATCAATACACACTTGAGTCTGATGTGTCATTATTGTCTACCAACCTTTCACAATAACATCCGACTAGGGACATGATGAGAATTTACATACTCTTGACATTTGTATGATCTCATTGTCCAGGTCCTCAACCTGAAGACATATGTCATTGGGTAATATAATTCTTTAGACATTCATTATGTTTCACCATTATCTCATTTTTGAATAAAATAGAATAAATCAGAAGATTACTTTTATTATTAATCAAACCATTTATAAGATATGCCATCACAATCATCATATGATTGGCTCTCTGGGCATACATACCAACAGTCACACCAGGAGACTTCCCGACTACTATCCAGGTGTTTTTAGATCAAGAAGAAACATGCTTCCAAGATTTTTTTTGGACTTGCTCCGGGACCATGTATATACCTCACAAACTCTCTTTCCTAAGTATGTCGTTTTTGACACAATCTGTTGATTTGGGATACGAGTAGTTTTTTTTATGTATCACTACTTCATCTATTGCCAGATTTCCCAACAAATCATTAGATCCTTCTACCGCACCATCATCATCTTCGTCATCATCCTCAACATCCTCATTAGTTTCCATGACTATCCAAAAGAGTGGGTAGCTGGCCACCTGAAATGTTGCTCACGCCAGGACATGCCGGAAACAAGCAACACCTTCGATTCCTGAAAATGGGTGTAGAAACCCAACCAAAGTCAACAAGCACATTAGAGGTAGGTCTAGGTCAGAGGGAAAGCAAATGAGTCTCAGTAGGTTATGGATGAGATGAAGCATGTGTAGGTTCAACAATAGGAGCAAGGTGTGCAATGGAAGAAGCAAAATGGTGTGTTGGATAGAACTGATCATATGCACAAGTAGCATAGTCATTGGAAGAGAAGGATGGTTGCTATGAAGGATAGGGGGGAAGGAAGGATAAGTCCATGTTTGACATGATGTGAATAAGATCCTAGTGAAGATGGTCATGGACCTACATTTGGTAGGCATTCTAGTACATCATGCAACCCATGAGGGTATTATTAGACACTGCAAAGGAATCCCTATCATGTCTATGTGGTGGAGGAGGACACATCAAGGGTAGAGGGGATAGAGTACTAGGTCGACTTCTTTACTGTGGTTTCACTAATACAAACACCTTTCCTATTTTGAGGGTAGTTCAAGTCTTTGAAAAGGGATTTGTCGGTAATAAATTGAAAGAGACCATAGAAAAGATTAGGATAAGAAGGATGTAATTCGTGGTTTTCTTTTCTGAGTCAAAATAGGTCATGTGATAAAGAATGTAACAAGCCCATTTGCCTCAAATACCCTAAGAATACAATACACAATCATTGCAAAGTTCTCTGCAATGTCCATTTGGTTTTCTTGGGATGGATATTGCAGTTCACAATGAGAGAAATGATATGTGTTTTGATATCTAGGGTATAAGATGGTAGTATGTCTTTCTTCCTATAGGGTAGGTCAAGCTTCTTCAAGACTTTTTGAATATCTAAGAGAGAGAATTTAGGATCAAAGTTCTTGTAGAAATCAACATGATAAAGTAGGTGAAGGTGATTTGCATAAGTAGACAACCAAGTGGTGGTGGATAGGGTTCCAATCAAGTAGGTATTGAGGTTCTCCTTAATGATTGTAAGACAAGTCTCTACTACCATGGATGTAAGGGTGATCTGGGTACTAGGTGGAGGTACAAGGGTGTTGTTGTTCCATGCAAGTTTTGCATACAACTCATGGACAACCTTAGTGCTAGCATAAGAATTGAAAAATAGCACCAAGAAATTGTCTAAGAAAGAGCTTCATGATACCCTTCAAGAACTCATCCTTAGTCTCAGCCAAAGCTCTAAAAGGGAAAGGGGAATGAGGAAGAAACTCCTTACACTAATTTTCAAGTTGTATACGTGTAAATGATGTATCATCATACCCAAGGATGTGTGTGGTTGGAGTCGTGGTAGGACCTGAGATGTTCCTAACTGAGAAGGTTCATTTTATCCTACAAGTCTCCATGAGAGATGATAAGATATATATAGAGAGAGAAACTAAAACATGAGCTTAGTTGATAGAAACAATAGCAAACCACCCAAAATCAAACTAGGGTTAGGATAGGGAAGAAGATTCAAACTAGGATAGGCTAGGAGAGAGGCACGAGAGGGTCTAGGGTTGAAGACCAAATAGAAATGAGGGGTTGTTGGTTGACTTCCTCTAGTTGAGAGGGAGGAATCATCTGACTACACTACTTAGACACAACACAATGTTGTTGGTTGAGTTTGCGTTTTGGGTAACTTGTCCGAAATTGTGTAGTTCAATCCTCAGTCAACCCATCAGTCAAGTTACCCCAGGGTAAACTCGGCCAAAAAGAGGGTTTGTCACAAATATAAGAAAATTGATTCTAGGTCCTAGAGCCCTATGTAAATGTATTTTACTATCCTATCATGTATATAAAGCATATATAGACACTTTTTAATCATCATGGGATACTATTTATGGTAAAACAAGTGCTTTGAGATTTAAGAACCATTTGAGCAAAAACAAAGCATTCCACTTGGCATTTTAAGAAAAAAAAAGCACATGATAAGAAAACTTTTGAGAAAAAACATATAGGAGTATATGATCATCTCAGCTAATAGACATAGAGATACCATCAATGATGGTAATAAGTAATTTTGATCTAATAGAATTAAATTGATCTCTAGCTAGAGGTTTAGTGTAAATATCTACAAGTTGATTTTCTATGTCTACATGAGTCATACATATGTCTTTCTTAGCAATGTGGTGATGAAGGAAATGATGGCAGACCTATATGTGTTTAGCTCTACTATGCAATATGGGATTTTATGACAAATTAACTGCACTAGTAGTATCACAAAATATAGGAGAAGCATCATAGAAAATATTAAAGTCTTAGAGCATTTGCTTCATCCAAATGACTTGCCAGTTAGAATGTATTCAACCTTGGTATTTGATAGAGCCACGATGTTTTGCTTCTTAAAAAACTAAGAAACTAAACATGGTCCTAGGAGGAAGCAAGTGCCACTTGTGCACTTTCTATCAACTAAGCACCCGGGTTAATCCACATCAATATAGGATGTAAGAGTAAAGTCCCTTGACTTAAGATGCCATATTATAAAAATTTGGGTTTTGTCTAGGTACCTTTAAATCCAATTAACTACTACAAGATGAGATTTTCTATGACTTGGTTGAAATCTAGCACACAATCCAACACTAAGCATTATATCTGGTCTAGAGGCAGTTAGATATAGTAAGCTACCAATCAAACCTCTATAGAGCTTCTCATCTACCTTTTCACCTTCTGCATCCTTGGCAAGTTTGGAGGTGTTGGACATGGGAGTATCTGTGACGTCCCTAGATTTTCTAAATCTTAATCTAATGTGTGATGTCCAAATTGATACCGCACCTCAGTGAGAATCCCAATGTAAACACCCCACACTAGGCTAAGAAGGAAAAAGATTAGAGGAAGTCAGAAGAAAACAACAATAGCACATACACATGAACAATAAACAAACCATACAACACATGTTCACCATTCAACATATAATTAACACATGAATTGTTACAACACTTGATATTACATGTTGAACACCAAACTTTTACATATACATGTATTATCACTAAACAATAGGATCTTTAGACAAAAGGTCCACCTATACATCATCTCACCACACAACTCTCAACTATCCTGGTCTTCAAGAGCACATGTCTAAAACTTAAACAAAAGATTACATGTGGCACACGTTAGCACAATATTCAAGAATATTAACTGAGTACGCCTATTTGTCTTTTTATATACCTCTCACTACTAAGATTGGCAATAAGATAAAACTAATACTTAGTAGTAATAAATAGATATAAGAAAAGGCATATACTTGAACAAGAATGTTTATTAACAAAAGAGAACACATATATTTTAAGCACATTTCCATCATATATCTCATGCATCTGCCTACCAATGGGATAGATGCATTCAGGCCTTATGATCTGCTTACCAAAGAGATAGATCATTGTACCATGTGATCTGCTTACCAAAGAGATAGATCACTCACTAGCACTATGCTTACCAAAGAGATATAGTGCTTTCATATAATGGAACATATATATCATGTTTCATGTGTTCATAACTATAAGTATGGAAAATCAAGCAAGATAGCATACAAGAACAATTATTTCATCCAATATCTTATGCCAAGTGTTAACTACACATATAATGCAAGAATACTATATAATAAGCCAAGTAAGAGGTAATGGCATACCTTGATCAAGATATATTCTAATCATCACATATTCCTCATGTCAACTCTAACCTTTGTTCAACCCTAATTAAGATAAGATCACATATCACCATTAAGCTCTCATCATCTTAACCCTAGTCGTGTTCATTAGGGTTTGACTTCAACATTAGGATATTTGCTTAATTACTTGTATTATCTTCTCATCTTTACTTGTATTCTTGTCTTGGAACCATCTTATTGGTCTTAATTTCCAATTAGGTTATAGGATAGGGTTCATCATTTGAACATCAGGTTCCATTTCATTTTGTGCACGTATTAACTGTAAATTATATTCATTAAGCATATTAGGGTTTATATCACATTAAGAGCAACCATAATTGTATACCATGATTTATGTGAATCATTGTGTTCTCAGAATTACTTATACATTTTCAATTACTGATATGAGCTCACTCTATAATTTCTAGGGTTTCTTCAACATATTTATAATTATTGCATATTAATTAGTGTTACTAGCCCTAATTAATCATATGGAGAAAATTACATGATTTCGTGCATCAACATTATAATTACTAACATCAAATGCATTATAAACATGATCATGGATTTACTAATATATTATTATAATTTTAGACCATCATTTGATATTTATTATCCATGAAACAAGTATAATACATCTTGCATGATATCATTGTGATGTAAGCATAAAAAGACTGATATGATGAATTTTGGTATCTTGTTTGTATTTTTCTGACAATGGATCTATTTATTACATATTTTCTAGTATCTGAATATTTCTAGGATTTTCATTACCTTTGGCCAATCGCTTAATGCCACATGGCTCCTTGCATCAGCGATTGAGGGCACTTCAGCTGGCCGATTCAGGGAGCCTGGACCTAGTTCAGAGCTGGTTGACTGGGAGTCAGACCGGTCCACTCCCTCTTTTCTCGCTCGCCCTCACGAGTATGTGATCCCTGCCCACTCTGTCTTCTCTGCTTTGTGTGGGCGCCGTCGCAGATGGATCTCTAGCATGGAATGAAGAGAGACCAGGCCCTCCACATTAGCTCCTACGGTCTATCAACAACTCTGACGTCATCCTCCGTGTAACATCCCTGACCTGGGTTATGAGTTAACCCATGTGTTTTGCTTAATTATGTAATTAGATGTTTGTGATTATCTCTTGGTATGAAATTAAAGCTCCTGAGGAACATATATTTCTTTTTCTGTCCTTTTTAAACAATGTTGTAATATTGTTTTGTAATATAGGGACCTATGTGCAAATTACCCAATTAGAAGGGTTAACTTGCAAATTGCACATGTTAGGATGTTCCTTTGGTGTTGAGACATCATAAGAAAGAATATGATGAAGTATGATGGATTCTCCAAGCTTGGGCACTAAGATGCAGCTTGTGGAGCAATCCTTGTGCTTTAAACCCTAGTTTTAGTGTAAAGTGTAATTTACCCAAAACATGGGGTGCAACATGAAAAATGTACCTTCTAGAATATCTTTTATGACTCTTGGCATCATTTAGAGTAAGAATGATGAAGAGGGCACTCCAATTGAATAATCAAATAAGAATGATAACCCTTGTAATTAAATCACCAAGTTGTAAGTAAAGAGACCCTCTTATATGTGCAACTTAGTAATAAGTTGACCTTCTTTGCCTTTAGTCCTTGGTTTTAGAAGGATTTTGCTTAAGAAATAAGGAGGAGGGACGTGCCTAAAAGGAAGAGGGACCTAGATGTGAAAACAAGGAACTAGATGTCCTTATGTGAAAACTTCACCCAAACTATATAGGTTCTTTTCCCTTGCAACCAAAGGAACCGTTTCCCTTCTTTCTCACTTATCCCCCTTGCTAAACCGACTGAAGGCAGAGCTTTGGAGAAGAAGGGGACGACCACCCTGTTCTAGGTAAGAATTGACCATCTTCTTGCTCGGATTTGTGGAGGAAACTATGAAGCAAGGTTGGTTTGTTAGTATTCCTTACTTGTTTCTTCTTTCTAGCCGACTCTTCCCCAACCAATTCTTGGAGAAACACCCTTGGCCGACCTGTGGAGCTCAAGACGCCATTAAAGGCCTGGAAGCTTGAAAGCTTGGAGCTCTAGGAATGACCTTAAGGTGGGTTTTATAACTCTAAACCTTTTTCTTTGTTATGCATATCTTTGTTCTTGCAAATAGTAGCTAGTTCTTCTTCTTCCCCATCTTTCCTTACAATCTTGCAAGCAACCCATGAAGAACAGACCTTGGCCTCAAGGTAGATGATGATGGGCGTGAATACCTAGGCTACTTTATCAAACGGTCCCTCACCCATGGTCCAAACGGTTTCAAAACTGTTTGATCTCATGCGGTTTGCAAAATCGTCTAGACTCAAACAGTTTCAAAACCGTTTGAGGGGTTTGACCTAGGGTTGACCATTTAAGGGTCTGCTGTACACATCATGAATTAACTACCTACAAAGAATCATCAACTAATTGTAAGTAATTTTCAAGTTGAAGGCACTTTAATCACCTAAACCCTAATCGGGTGAAATTGCTGATTTCAATGGACCAATCTTGTTGAAATTTGGGTTGAGTGGCCCAAACGGTTTCAAAACCATTTGGTGATCACCCAAGACCATTTGGAGGTCTAGGGTTAAGGTAATTTGATCAATTGAGGGTCCAATCACAATAGGTTGTTGAATTAATTAAAAGTGCTGATTTTAGACCTAATTAGGGTTCAATCCTTAACAATGAACCTAGATTTTTGGTGTGACTTTGGGCAAACGGTCTCAAGACCGTTTGGAGGATGTCCAAACAATCCCAAGACCGTTTGGGCCAAGTTGGGGCCCAATTGAGTGGCAATTGATGGGTTCAACTTCAATTAGACTCAGGTTGATCAATGTTGATGATTAATTGATTACAAACCCTAATTCAATCGGTCCCAACCCTAATTGGCTATCAATTGAGGGTCAATCGAGTGTTCAATTGGTTAAAGATAAACCTAATAAGCTCAATTGATAAGTGGTTAACATTTATGAGACCAATTGAGGGGTTCAACATTGAAAACCCTAATCGATTACAAGTGTTGATGTGCTTTTTAGGTCCATGTGGTTTTGAGACATTTGGACCAAACGGTCTCAAGACCGTTTGGGGCCAAACAGTCTCAAGACCGTTTGGGCTCAAACAGAACCCATGCGGTTTGGTCATGCGGTTTGATCAAACGGTATCAAAGTCAACCATGTCCAAATGGTCAACATAATCAAACAGTTTCAAGACCGTTTAAGGTCAAACGGTCTTGAGTGTCGTGCGGTCTTGAAGGTCAAATATACCAAACGGTCAACTCCTCCATGTGGTTTCAAAACCGTTTGGAGGTTGAAGTGTGAAACTGTTTGGGGACTTTTAGGGTTATGATTGCCTAATACCTTGAAGGCTTAGATGGTTTAATGGTTGTCTAATCTAAACCCTAATGATACCTAAAGATAATAAGGGGTTAAGTAATTAGTAGATTAACCCATGCTATGATCAATGGTGAACATTACCAATGTACCCTTGAAGGGTTCAAGTAGACATCACCCCCTTGGTTAAGCAAACCCTAATGACATGATAGTGGTGACTTAACTTATGTTAATCAATGTTGATTTGACCTACGCTAATCTAGAGTGATGTAAACATCGTCTATTAGTGAGAGGAGAGAGAAGGCTCCTAATATGAATGAAAGTCAAGTAAAGTACCTTCAATACATGAGAATGCACATGATTAGGGTATGATCCATCAAGGTGAGATCATAGGAACCCTAATTATGATAATTGATGAATCTTAACCTAATTTGAAGGCATCAATGATGATAATTTCATACATGATAATGCTATGAGCTCAATTCACCATGAAGTGAATAGTAAACCCTAATCCTAGGGTAATAACATGTAGTGTGAATAGTAAACCCTAATTAAAGGTGATATGATGGAATGTATAATAAACACTAATTCTAGGTTATGTTGTTAAGCATGAACCTTCATGATTTAAGTATGAGATGAGGAAACATTATTCCTAATCATAATGAAAGAGATTGAATAATCCTAATTGATGTTAATAAGGGAACCTAGCCTTAATGAAGGCGTGAAGATATGACCCTTGGATTGAAAGGTTATTCTTGCTTCATAAATTGCTGATCTGGAAATGAAATGTTATTGTTGTTAATTGAATTAACCGTGTAGGTTCTTATAAGAGAATGATCATAACTAGGTAAGGGTTATGATATCATATTCACTGAAAGCATGCTATAGGCTTTATGAATAGTGATATATGCTATGTTGCCTAAGTTAAAAGACAACATATGAGGTTAATGGGTTGTAAGAGCCATGAGTAACATCAAGTTCATGCTAATTAGATGACTTATGATGTTCTAAGGATTTGAACACCCCTAATCTTGAATCATAGTAATGAAATGATTAAGAATTGATATCCATTTGATAACTGATGTGAGTTAAACTGGATACATTTAGTATTCTTCTGTTATAGCAATGTTTAATACTTAGATGCTTGAAAACATGTTTGATGTTAAAAGAATACTGAAATGTACCTAATTAATCAAGTATAATCATACCATGTAGAGCCCTGATCATAGATCCATCATTGTCAGTAGCTAAATGATGGTGAAACATGTTTTCCTAAGGGAACTCCTGGATTACATACTTTTGAGTATGTGGGGGATTATGGAAGCGAATATCCTTACGTCCTAGTGTAGGAATTGATGTAGATGTACCTTAATCTATCATTCCTTCACTATATGTTTATGTCGGGATGATGTATCATTAATCACCTGAGGAAATCTTTAATGCCGCATCGATGAGAGATAAACAAGAAATCTTTTGATGGCGAAGAGAGTACAAAATGCCACTGTGACTCTAATAGCGAAGTGCCAGAATACCCTGGTAAGCTATAGTAGTAGAGACACGAGATGTCCTGCATGTTGATCCTCACACTGACTGAGGAAGATGAGGTCATAAGAATCCGGCTCTTTTGATGACCTATGTATGATACCGATGCGACTTAGTAGTGATCGGTTGGAGTATGAGCGATATACCTCATCTCCGCAGGGCATAATAATAATGTTTGTAAAACATAATCATCCGCGTAGCATGTATTCTAGGGTTGAACTATGAGAAACAATGATTGTTGTTTCATTGTTTATATTAATAACTTGTTCAAGTATCTAGTATACGTGTTCTTCATATTCCTTAATGAAGTTGCTTTACTTATTATCAAACCTGCTGTTGAATGATTTAAGTTACTTTTCTTATGTTATTCCTTCTTTTGCTATAACAAAGATTTTGGCGGAGAGTTATAACTCTCGCTGGGACAATTATTTAAAATTGTCTCACCCTGTAGATTTCAACTTTTAGGTGGTCGCCGAGGATGAAGGAACCAGTCTGCGGGTGAGTAGTATCAGCAGCAGCACCACCAGGGACAGCAGTGAATCTCATGTGGAGATACTGACTGTCGAGTCCTATAGTTAGTTAGTCTTATGTCGTCTCTGTACTCTCAGGTCCTAGGAGTCTGTAGGTCTGAGATTTTGGTTTTCAATCTTGAGATTTTGTGTCTGCATGTATATAATCACTCAAGAGGTGATTTAATAGAGATGTAAACTGTTTATCTTGTTTCTTATAAATGAGTTTTATAGTTTCAAGATCTTTTCTTAAAAAGTTTTAATTTTTAGTAATTTTTTGTATTCCGCTGCTAATCGAATGCTTCCGCTGAGTTTACTTCGTGATTTCCGGTTCGGAGCCCACAATTTAGTGGTATCAGAGCTCTAGGTTCGCTGAGTCTACAGAGACATAGGACTTAGGATGTCGAGTCTATTCTTAGTGTTTTCCAGTATATCTAATAGAGTCTTCTGCTCTTCAGGAGAAGAAGATAAGTTAAGGATGTTTGGACCACATGAGGAATATGTGGCAGAGAGTAGTGTCACTGCACCCCGAGAAGGTGCAAGGAACTCGGAGATAGAACAACCTGTACCGGAGCCACCTATGGAGCCACCTTAGTTTAACCCAGCTCACATGGGAAACCCAGCTGTTCAGACCATGTTCGGGCAGTTTATAACTGCCATGACACACATCACAGATAGGATGCCCATGCCTGCACCTAGGGCACCTGCCCAGACTGAAGGACAAGGTATCGGTAAAATGTTCGAACGACTTTGCCGAGTCAGAGAAACCGAGTACTTTGGAACAGCTGATCCCATAGATGACGATCTGTGGTTGACTGAATTAGAGAAGGCTTTTAGAATCCTGAACATCCCATAAGTTGAGAAGGTTAGACACGTTGTCTATCTTCTCAAAGGGAGTGCTGGTCACTGGTGGACCATGGAAGAGCAGAAGAGGCCAGGTGTGGAGGCTACATGGGAAGTCTTTCATCGGGAATTTGTCAATAGATATTTCCCTAAGACGTTCCTATATGAGAAAATCTCTCAGTTTGAGATATTGAGGCAAGGTCTGATGAATATTAGCGAATATGAAGCTAAGTTCATGGAGTTGTTGCGGTTCTGTCTGCACATGGCTGCTATAGAAGAAGAAAGGATTAGGCGGTTCGAGAAAGGGTTGAACGCTGAGTTGACTACACCCGTGTCTACCGTAGAGAACCGGGAGAGGTTTGCTACCTTCATTGAGTCAGTCTGAAGGATAGAGAGGTCTGTAGCTGAGAAGAGGCAAACCCGTAAGAGATATCCTCAGTTCCAGGGGTCTTCATCTAGAGACTTCAAGAAGTCTATATTTTTTGCACCTACACCTCCACCACCCAGACCTAGTGCTCAGACATAGTGGACACCGAGTAGAGGTAGAGGACGAAGCCTACCGCTACAAGAGACCCACAGTTCAACATCGATGTCAGTCACAGGACCACCTAGAACACAGCAAAAAGACAGAAGTTGTTACATCTGTGGAAAGGTGGGACATATGATGAAGGACTGCAGGGCTAGACCAGCCAGTGTAACACATCCACAAAGGCAGAGTCAACAAGGATCCCAAAGGAGGCAGTTCCAAGGAGCATCTAGAGGACGTGGACAAGCGTACCAAGCTGGATCATCAGCACCGAATCAACCTCAGGCCACAACAAGGTTCTACGCGATGAACCCACCTGATGCAGTGATCAACCCTCGGGTTGTGGCAGGTCAGATGGAGTTGTTATATTCTGATATGTCTACATCTTGTGTTGTATCTGTTTTGATTGATCCGGGTGCTACACACTCCTTTATCACTTGAAGAGTGATTCGTAACTGCAATATGGCAGTTAGTCATAGGACATATAGTTTGTTGCTTGAGACTCCATTGAGAGGGTATGCAGTATTGCAGGAGGTATGCTCTCCTTGCATCCTCTTCTTTTCAGATCATCACATTCAAGTGGACCTTATACCACTTGAGATGCAAGGATTTGATATAATCCTTGGGATGGATACCTTGGAAAGGTATAGGGCTGTCTTGGATTGTGAATCCAAGTAGGCTATATTTGCTGATGATAGCGACACATGGATCTTTCAAGGAGAGAGAAAGATTCTACCCACCTATCTAGTGTCAGCTATGGTTGCTGATAAGTTGATGAGGCAAAGATGTTATGCATTCTTAGCCCATGTGGTAGATACTACCATGGAGAGTCCTAACCCTGCTGAAGTTCCTGTAGTCAGGGAATTCAAAGATGTATTTCCTGAAGAACTTCCAGGTGTACCACTGCCTCGGGAAATTGATTTTGAAATCAATTTGATCCCAGAAACGCAACCTATAGCACAAACACCATATAGGATGGCACCTGCCGAGATGGAAGAACTCAAGAAACAACTTCAAGAGTTACTTGAGAAGGGTTTCATCTGACTGAATACCTCACCCTGGGGTGCTCCGGTCCTTTTTGTTAAAAAGAAAGACGGATCAATGCGGTTGTGCATTGATTAAAGACAACTAAACAAAGTAACAATAAAGAATAAGTACCCTCTTATGAGGATTTATGATCTTTTTGACCAGTTGCGTGGTGCAACCGTCTTCTCGAAGATAGACTTGAGGTATGGATATCATCAACTTCGTATTAAGGACAGTGCCATACCCAAGTCTGCCTTTAGAATTAGGTATGGTCACTATGAGTTCACAGTTATGTCATTTGGACTAACTAATGCACCAGCTGCATTTATGGAACTCATGAATAGAATCTTCCGACCTTTCCTCGATCAGTGTGTTGTTGTCTTCATAGATGACATTCTGATCTATAGTAAAGATGCTCAGCAGCATGAACAACATCTTCATCAGGCTCTAACCTTGCTAAGAGAACACAAGCTATATGCTAAGTTTAGCAAGTGTGAGTTCTGGTTGCCGGAAGTATCTTTTCTTGGACATGTGATATCTGCCTCGGGTATTTGTGTTGACCCTAAAAAGGTAGAATCTGTTCTACAATGGGAACAACCGAAGACACCGACGGAGATCTGTAGTTTCTTAGGGTTAGCTGGCTATTACCGAAGGTTCATTAAGAACTTCAGTTCTATAGCCTTACCCTTGACTAAGTTGACCCGGAAGGATGTTCCTTTTGTTTGGAGTGATAAGTGTCAGCAATCTTTCCAGTTGTTGAGGGAGAGGTTGACAAGTGCACCTGTACTTGTGTTACCTGATCAAGGAAAAGGATACGTGGTTTTCTATGATGCCTCCAAGAATGGACTTGGATGTGTGTTGATGCAGGATAAGCAAGTGATTTCTTTTACTTCCCGACAGCTTAAGAAACACAAGGAGAATTATCCGACACATGATCTGGAGTTAGCTGTCATGGTTCATGCCTTGAAGATCTGGAGACATTATCTCTACGGAGAGACATTCCAGATTTTCACTGATCATAAGAACCTTAAGTACATCTTCTCTCAGCACGAGCTTAACATGAGGCAACGTCGTTGGATGGAGTTAATCAAGGACTATGATTGTACAATTGATTACCATCCAGGGAAAGTCAATGTAGTTGCAGATGCTCTAAGTAGGAAATCAGCAACACCAACCTTAGATAGAGCACAACTAAACTCTTTAGTATGCTCTAGGAGGGATATTCTTATCTCCTTAAGGCAAGACAATGTACAGTTGAAAGTATCATTGTTAGCCGGGTTGTTAGCTGAGATGCATATAAAACCTACCTTGAGAGAGCAGATCAAGGAGGCACAGGAAGTTAATGCTGCGGTTCAGCAGATCAGATCAGAGTATGGTGATGAGAAATGAGATGGTTTCCATGATTCAGATGACCAAGTAGTTTGTTATCGTGGGAGGATGATAGTGCCAGATGTGGATAACTTGAGAAAGTTAGTCCTGGAAGAAGCTCATTCTTCGATGTATGCTATGCATCCAGGAAGCACCAAAATGTATCGAAACTTGAAAGATATGTATTGGTGGCCTGAGATGAAGAAGGATGTTGCTGAGTTTGTTCTGAGGTGTCTGGTGTGTCAACAAGTTAAAGCTGAACACCAGAAACCTACAGGAACAATGCAACCTTTACCCATACCACAGTGGAAGTGGGACCATGTAACCATGGACTTTGTTGTTGGCCTACCCAAGACAAGCAAAGGACATGATTCCATCTGGGTAATAGTTGATAGGTTGACAAAGACAACACATTTCTTACCTGTCAAAACAACCTATTCTGCTGAGAGGTTAGCACAGTTGTATGTTCAGGAGATAGTGCGACTGCACGGAGTTCCAGTCACCATAGTATCAGACAGAGGTCCCCAGTTTACGAGTCATTTTTGGGAGCGACTGCACAGAGCTTTAGGCACCCAGTTAAGTTTTAGTACAACCTTTCATCCATAGACTGATGGACAGTCGGAAAGGACTATACAGACCTTGGAAGACCTATTGAGAGCATGTGTTCTTCAGTTTATAAGGAGTTGGGATCTAAACCTAAGCTTGATAGAGTTTTCCTATAACAACAGCTATCAACATAGCATTGACATGGCACCTTATGAAGCTTTGTATGGTAGACGTTGTAGATCACCCTTATGTTGGTATGAAACCGGTGAATATCAGCTGTTAGGACCTGATCTTGTGTAGCAAACCACAAAGAAGATTAAAGTGATACAACAACAGATTAAGACTGCACAGGATAGGCAGAAGTCATATGCTGACAGACGTCGTAGACCCTTAGAGTTTCAAGTTGGAGACAGAGTATACCTCAAGGTCTCGCCTTGGAAGGGAGTCCTTTGTTTTGGAAGGAAAGGGAAGTTAGCTCCTAAATTTATGGGGCCTTATCCAATCATTGAACGGGTTGGAAAGGTAGCCTATAGACTAGAGTTTCCACCAGAGCTACAGAAGTTACACCCTGTGTTTCACATTTCTATGCTGAGGAAATGTCACCCTGATACCGAGTCAGTTCTACAGCCTATGGAAGTAGAATTGAATGATGATATAACTTATGAGAAAGGACCAGTGTCGATCCTTGATAACAGAATTAAAAAGTTGAAAAAGAAAGATATAAGACTTGTGAAAGTCCTCTGGAATCATTGTGGTATTGAAGAAGCCACTTGGGAACTAGAGGAAGAGATGAGAAGGAAATACCCTGCTCTTTTCTCTTAATACGTTTTGTTGATTTCGGGGATGAAATCCTTGTAAGGGGTGGGTAATTTGTAACATCCCTGACCTGGGTTATGAGTTAACCCTATGTGTTTTGCTTAATTATGTAATTATATGTTTGTGATTATCTCCTGGTATGAAACTAAAGCTCCTTAGGAACATATATTTCTTTTTCTGTCCTTTTTAAACAATGTTGTAATATTGTTTTGTAATATAGGGACCTATGTGCAAATTATCCAATTAGAAGGGTTAACTTGAAAATTGCACATGTTAGGATGTTCCTTTGGTGTTGAGACATCATAAGAAAGAATATGATGAAGTATGATGGATTCTCCAAGCTTGGGCACCAAGATGCAGCTTGTGGAGCAATCCTTGTGCTTTAAACCCTAGTTTTAGTGTAAAGTGTAATTTATCCAAAACATGGGGTGCAACATGAAAAATGTACCTTCTAGAATATCTTTTATGACTCTTGGCATCATTTAGAGTAAGAATGATGAAGAGGGCACTCCAAATGAATAATCAAATAAGAATGATAACCCTTGTAATTAAATCACCAAGTTGTAAGTAAAGAGACCCTCTTATATGTGCAACTTAGTAATAAGTTGACCTTCTTTGCCTTTAGTCCTTGGTTTTAGAAGGATTTTGCTTAAGAAATAAGGAGGAGGGACGTGCCTAAAAGGAAGAGGGACCTAGATGTGAAAACAAGGAACTAGATGTCCTTATGTGAAAACTTCACCCAAACTATATATGTTCTTTTCCCTTGCAACCAAAGGAACCATTTCCCTTCTTTCTCACTTATCCCCCTTGCTAAACTGACTGAAGATAGAGCTCTGGAGCAGAAGGGGACGACCACCCTGTTCTAGGTAAGAATTGACCATCTTCTTGCTCGGATTTTTGGAGGAAACTATGAAGCAAGGTTGGTTTGTTAGTATTCCTTACTTGTTTCTTCTGTCCGACTCTTCCCCAACCAATTCTTGGAGAAACACCCTTGGCCGACCTGTGGAGCTCAAGACGCCATTAAAGGCCTGGAAGCTTGAAAGCTTGGAGCTCTAGGAACGACCTTAAGGTGGGTTTTATAACTCTAAACCTTTTTCTTTGTTATGCATATCTTTGTTCTTGCAAATAGTAGCTAGTTCTTCTTCTTCCCCATCTTTCCTTGCAATCTTGCAAGCAATCCATGAAGAACAGACCTTGGCCTCAAGGTAGATGATGATGGGCATGAATACCTAGGCTACTTTATCAAACGGTCCCTCACCCATGGTCCAAACGGTTTGCAAAACTGTTTGATCTCATGCGGTTTGCAAAACCGTTTAGACTCAAATGGTTTCAAAACCGTTTGAGGGGTTTGACCAAGGGTTGACTGTTTAAGCGTCTGTTGTACACATCATGAATTAACTACCTACAAAGAATCATCAACTAATTGTAAGTAATTTTGAAGTTGAAGGCACTTTAATCACATAAACCCTAATCGGGTGAAATTGCTGATTTCAATGGACCAATCTTGTTGAAATTTGGGTTGAGTGGCCCAAACAGTTTCAAAACCATTTGGGGTTCACCCAAACGGCCTCAAGACCGTTTGGTGATCACCCAAGACCATTTGGAGGTCTAGGTTTAAGGTAATTTGATCAATTGAGGGTCCAATCACAATAGGTTGTTGAATTAATTAAAAGTGCAGATTTTAGACCTAATTAGGGTTCAATCCTTAACAATGAACCTAGATTTTGGTGTGACTTTGGGCAAACGGTCTCAAGACCATTTGGAGAATGTCCAAACGATCTCAAGACCGTTTGGGCCAAGTTGGGGCCCAATTGAGTGGCAATTGATGGGTTCAACTTCAATTAGACTCAGGTTGATCAATGTTGATGATTAATTGGTTACAAACCCTAATTCAATCGGTCCCAACCCTAATTGGCTATCAATTGAGGGTCAATTGAGTGTTCAATTGGTTAAATATAAACCTAATAAGCTCAATTAATAAGTGGTTAACATGTATGAGACCAATTGAGGGGTTCAACATTGAAAACCCTAATCGATTACAAGTGTTGATGTGCTTTTTAGGTCCATGCGGTTTTGAGACATTTGGACCAAACGGTCTCAAGACCGTTTGGGCTCAAACGGTTTCAAAACCGTTTGAAGGTCATGCGGTTTGAACCCATGCGGTTTGGTCATGCGGTTTGATCAAACGGTTTCAAAGTCAACCATGTCCAAACGGTCAACATAATCAAACGGTTTCAAGATCGTTTAAGGTCAAACGGTCTTGAGTGTCATGCGGTCTTGAAGGTCAAATATACCAAACGGTCAACTCCTCCATGCGGTTTCAAAACCATTTGCAGGTTGAAGTGTGAAACCGTTTGGGGACTTTTAGGGTTATGATTGCCTAATACCTTGAAGGCTTATATGGTTTAATGGTTGTCTAATCTAAACCCTAATGATACCTAAAGATAATAAGGGGTTAAGTAATTAGTAGATTAACCCACGCTATGATCAATGGTGAACATTACCAATGTACCCTTGAAGGGTTCAAGTAGACGTCACCCCGTTGGTTAAGCAAACCCTAATGACATGATAGTGGTGACTTAACTTATGTTAATCAATGTTGATTTGACCTAAGCTAATCTAGAGTGATGTAAACATCATCTATTAGTGAGAGGAGAGGGAAGGCTCCTAATATGAATGAAAGTCAAATAAAGTACCTTCAATACATGAGAATGCACATGATTAGGGTATGATCCATCAAGGTGAGATCATAGGAACCCTAATTATGATAATTGATGAATCTTAACCTAATTTGAAGGCATCAATGATGATAAGTTCATACATGATGATGCTATGAGCTCAATTCACCATGAAGTGAATAGTAAACCCTAATCCTAGGGTAATAACATGTAGTGTGAATAGTAAACCCTAATTAAAGGTGATATGATGAAATGTACAATAAACCCTAATTCCAGGTTATGATGTTAAGCATGAACCTTCATGATTTAAGTATGAGATGAGGAAACATTATTCCTAATCATAATGAAAGAGATTGAATAACCCTAATTGATGTTAATAAGGGAACCTAGCGTTAATGAAGGCATGAAGATACGACCCTTGGATTGAAAGGTTATTCTTGCTTCATAAATTGCTGATCTGGAAATGTAATGTTATTGTTGTTAATTGAATTAACCTTGCAGGTTCTTATAAGAGAATGATCATAACTAGGTAAGGGTTATGATATCATATTCACTGAAAGCATGCTATATGCTTTATGAATAGTGATATATGCTATGTTGCCTAAGTTAAAAGACAACATATGAGGTTAATGGGATGTAAGAGCCATTAGTAACATCAAGGTCATGCTAATTAGATGACTTATGATGTTCTAAGGGTTTGAACACCCCTAATCTTGCATCATAGTAATGAAATGATTAAGAATTGATATCCATTTGATAACTGATGTGAGTTAAACTGGATACATTTAGTATTCTTCTGTTATAGCAATTTTTAATACTTAGATGCTTGAAAACATGTTTGATGTTAAAAGAATATTGAAATGTACCTAATTAATCAAGTATAATCATACCATGTAGAATCCTGATCATAGATCAATCATTGTCAGCAGCTAAATGATGGTGAAACAGGTTTTCCTAAGGGAACTCCTGGATTACATACTTTTGAGTATGTGGGGGATTATGGATGCGAATATCCTTACGTCCTAGTGTAGGAATTGATGTAGATGTACCTTAATCTATCATTCCTTCACTATATGTTTATGCCAGGATGATGTATCATTAATCACTTGAGGAAATCTTTAATGCCACATCGATGAGAGATAAACAAGAAATCTTTCGATGGCGAAGAGAGTACAGAATGCCACTGTGACTCTAATAGCGAAGTTCCAGAATACCCTGGTAAGCTATAGTAGCAGAGACACGAGATGTCCTACATGTTGATCCTCACACTGACTGAGGAAGATGAGGTCATAAGAATCCGGCTCTTTTGATGACCTATGTATGATACGGATGCGACTTAGTAGTGATCGGTTGGAGTATGAGCGGTATACCTCATCTCCGCAGGGCATAATAATAATGTTTGTAAAACATAATCAGCCGCGTAGCATGTCTGCTAGGGTTGAACTATGAGAAACAATGATTGATGTTTCATTGTTTATATTAATATCTTGTTCAAGTATCTAGTATACGTGTTCTTCATATTCCTTAATGAAGTTGCTTTACTTATTATCAAACCTACTGTTGAATGATTTAAGTTACTTTGCTTATGTTATTCCTTCTTTTGCTATAACAAAGCTTTTGGCGAAGAGTTATAACTCTCGCTGGGACAATTATTTAAAATTGTCTCACCCCGTAGATTTCAACTTTTAGGTGGTCTCCGAGGACGAAGGAACCAATCTGTGGGTGAGTAGTATCAGCAGCAGCACCACCAGGGACAACAGTGAATCTCAGGTGGAGATACTGACTGTCGAGTCATGTAGTTAGTTAGTCTTATGTCGTCTCTGTACTCTCAGGTCCTAGGAGTCTGTAGGTCTGAGATTTTGGTTTTCAATCTTGAGATTTTATGTCTGCATGTATATAATCACTCAAGAGGTGATTTAACAGAGATGTAAACTGTTTATCTTATTTCTTATAAAGGAGTTTTATAGTTTCAAGATCTTTTCTTAAAAAGTTTTAATTTTTAGTAATTTTTCGTATTCCGCTGCTAATCGAATGCTTCCGCTGAGTTTACTTCATGATTTCCGGTTCGGAGCCCACACTCTGCACCTCCACGACTTCTAGGTTTTAGTTCCTCATCTCTTGATCCTAGCATCGACAAGCTCGCAGCCATGAAGCTCTTCTACGGAGGAGAAAAAGAGGGATCCTACCTTTGAACCCTTTCTCGACCCTTTCCAGTTTGATTAGCTCTGGGAGACTACTAGAGACCAAAGAGAACTCATAGGTGGTGTTGAAACAGCATGAAGCACCGCCCCTAGCTCCGAGCTCGTCCCCTGCCATCCTTGGCTTCAGCGGCCCTGGAAACAGCCATTAGACAACATGAAACTTGTGCAAACAACTCCCTAGGCCTCGCTCTTGGTTTCCCATCTTCATCCTGCTCGAAGTTTCATCTCTATCTTTCTGTCCCCCCCTCTATATCTCATCTGCCACTTGCTCGCCGCAAAGGAGATGTAGTAAGAAATGGGTGCTCGTTCTCCCTCATGTCTTACCCACTAACCAAAAATGAGGGGTCCAAATTCTTCTCTCAACAAGCCAAGATCAACTAATCGACCATCATCTACTATCTTCCCATGTTCTCAACCCACGATAGTGCGCTGAGACACCACCAATGATCAAGTCAGTAACCGTTGGGTAGAAGACATAATCCTGGCCATTAGTCCCTCATGGGCGGCTGATATGGAGTCTATACTTAAGTGAATCCATGGCTCCTCCTCTTCAAAGGCCATGGCCACTGAATCTCTAATCTAAGGCTACAAAATGTCCATGCAGCCCATTCAATGATCCATGGGTGTGACACAACCTAACCTAGGCTCAAGCGATTAAACTTAGGTCTAATAAACACCAAATAATGCACATCATTTCACAAACTTCAAACCTAAATAACTCCCTCTAGATTACTCCAATTCCCACCAAATTTTAACCATAAATCTATCATCACTCAAGCTACATTATATTCAAATTTGGTGACAAAACTCAGCTATTTGGCTTGTCAACTAAATTCCTCAAAGGACATTAAATATTGGGATCTTAGTCATGATATAAATATCATTTGACATCCGAACTTTGAGAAAACACTTGGGACTCTAAAAAAACTCAACATGCATGAATTCACTTATGTCATTTGACACTTAAGGATTCCAAAATTCCACTCCATCACATCCTACACACCTTAAAAGGAATTTTATCCTCAAAGTTAAGACAAAAACCAATCTTTCACATCATATACATCTTAAAAGAATTTTTGTCCTCAAAATTAATCTATACTCATACTCCAAGGAAAAATTAACATGTCTTCATCCACATATATGGAACTATTCTAGGTGCAACATATCCATAAGAAAAAGCTCCAAAACTATATCCAATCTACTAGGATGTTTTTTAAAGCATCTAGGATGAACCACCCACCTCAAAAATTAAAATGAGGATTTAGAAGCTTAGGTTATGTCATGACATATTTCACATTTTAGGATTTTGATCCTCATTCACTCCAAGCATTAAGATTCCAACATTACATTTTTTATGAGTTATTTATAGCTAACCCATTTTTCTCTTTCATCTATGTCATATCAAGATGCCAACATCATTTTGTATCATGCTAAATTTTCATACTATATTCAACATATTATTAAGCACTATCATTATCACTATTTGGCATATATCATTAAGATGATCTCATTTCACTTTCATATTAGGCTACAAGTTTGTTAGTAAATTCATCACTAGATTCACAAACCATATTACATGATTACAGTTCATGTAACATGTATCATTAGTGTCATCTAATTATACTGCCTCATATTAGGTTGTAAACTCTATTACAGATTCATCATGAGATTAGCCAACTATTCACATTACCATCATTATCCATGTATATGGTCAACCGTTTATACATAGAGATCTATCAAACCATCACTAGGTTTTGCATCATGTCAAATCTGAAGATTAAATCACATTCTTATCTATGTTACATCATGGTTGTACTAAATCAACTTATATGAGTGGCTTGTCAAACATATATCAAAACTTCATCTAGTCCAACTGAGATTCTCTTGACCTATATCATGAAGGTAGTTCCATGCTCAGTCTCTCTGAGCTAACTCAACTCTATGAGTATCTCATATGCATAAAGTTTATCTTTCCTCTTTGGTCTAGGGTTCACAGGTATACCTCAATGGTACTAGATGATAATTTTACAAGCTCTAGCCACATAAGCGCAAACCAAACCAAACCAAAACATGACACTCTTTCCATAGGTTCTCTACCCATGAGACATGCTTACCCAAAACTCTCTATATATACACCACTAGATTCCTATGTGGGAAACCACCAACCCGAGTATGAGGCTTCTCAACATACTAACATCATTTGCCTCCTCTAGGGTCTTGGGACTCTCTCCCTCACCCAGATGGCAGGTACTCACATTCTTATTCACATATGCACATATAACCAGCCTCTCACTGACTCTAGGGTTTGGTCTTCCCAAGGACAACTAGGGTCCAAAAAGACCATTGGAGTCTTGCATAAAGCATCTCAACTCATTCACTCAGGAGTAGTCTAGTTTAGGACATATTATATATTTCTCATCGTCACAAGCCTTGGATTTTAGGTTCTCTGACCTTCTCCCTATGGGTCTCACTCTATGTGGAGTTAACCCTATAACTGGTCCTAACACTAGAGCTCCTTTGTAAAAGAGCTTGAGGCTCATGTTGACTCACAACGTTGTCTCATCTTAGCTTATCTTAACTCAAAAAAGCACACATACTTGCATAATCAAAACTTATCTCAAATCCTCAAAACTAAACCTTAATCCTTAAAGATAACTTTGGTCATTATAAACCATCTTATATCATCTATATACGGATTAAATCATATCATCAAAACTTACTTCATCTATTCCATATATCACATATTCTAACAAGGCATAGACATTTAATCTAGATATACTCTCTCTTCTAGACTGATGTCATTCACCCTCACTTAGGTTGCATGACCACCTCCTACTCGTACATGTGTGGGGACATATTTTTGTAATACTTACATATATAATAAAATATGATATAGTTTTTCTCTGATAAAATAAGCATCAGAGAAAACTATCAAGGTTCGATCCGATTGGAATCAAAAACCAAATCCAAAAAATGAGTATCGCACGCATAGTAGAGAGTACAATGCCATGAAAAGTAGTGAAAAGGATGAGAACAAAGTGTAGACTAGTGTAGCTACCCTAGACAATGAGCACCATATTCCTAGGATTTCTCTTCCCTCAATGTACACCATTTACAAATAGCACAATGTCCCATACTGCTGCACTACAAGGAAAGAATGACATCTAAGGACTTGATATACAACAAGCACCAATCTAGACCTAGTTCTCAGACATTTAGGTTCAAACCTAGAGTCTAGGTCAGATCTAGTCTCTAAAAGAAAACTAATCTAACCCTAAAGATTATCAAGTTCAATGTTTTTTTTAATTTGAGTTGCATAATGAGCAAATGTCAGGGTTTGCTATTATTCATGCTCTGATACCACCTATGACATCCCCAGATTTTCTTAATCTTAATCTAACATGTGACGTCCAAATTGAAACCTCACCTTAGTGAGAATCCCAATTTAAACACCCCACACTAAGCTAAGAAGAAAAAAATAAGAGGAAATCAGAAGGAAACCACAATAGCACATGTACATGAACAATAAACAAACCATACAACACATGTTCACCATTCAACATATAATTACAACATGAATTGTTACAACACTTGATATTACATATCGAACAACAAACTTTTACATATACATGCATTACCACTAAACAACAGGATCTTTAGACAACATGTCTACCTGTACATTAGCTCGCCACACAACTCTCAACTATCCTGGTCTTCAAGAGCACATGTCCAAAACCTAAACAAAAGATTACATGTGGTACATGTCAGAACAATATTCAAGAATATTATACTGAGTACGCCTACTTGTCTTTTTATATACCTCTCATTACTAAGCTTGGCAATAAGATAAAACTAATACTTGGCAGTAATAAATAAATATAAGAAAAGGAATATACTTGAACAAGAATGTTTATTAACAAAACAGAACACATATATTTTAAGCACATTTCCATCATATATCTCGTGCATCTGCCTACCAACGGGATAGATGCATTCAGGCCTTATGATCTGCTTACCAAATAGACAGATCATTGTACATGTGATCTGCTTACCAAAGAGATAGATCACTCACTAGCACTATGCTTACCAAAGAGATATAGTGCTTTCATATAATGGAACAGATAGATTATGTTTCATGTGTTCATAACTATAAGTATGGAAAATCAATAAAGATAGCATACAAGAACAATCATTTCATCCAATATCATATGCCAAGTGTTTACTAGTTACTACACATATATTGCAAGCATACTGTATAATAAGCCAAGTAAGAGGTAATGGTGTACCTTGATCAAGAGATATTTTAATCATGACATATTCCTCATGTCAACGCTAACCTTTGTTCAACCCTGATTAAGATAAGATCACATATCACCATCATGTTCTCATAATCTTAACCCTAGTTATTAGGGTTTGACTTAGTCATTAGGATATTTGCTTAATTACTTGTCTTATCTTCTCAACTTTACTTGTATTCTTATCTTGGAATCATCTTACTATTCTTAATTTCCAATTATGTTATAGGATAGGGTTCTTCATTTGACATCAGGTTCCATTTCATTTTGTGCATGTATTAACCCTAGATTATATTCATTAAGCATATTAAAGTTTATATCACATTAAGAGCAACCATAATTTTGTACCATGATTTATGTGAATCATTGAGTACTCATAATTACTTATACAATTCCAATTACTGATATGATCTTACTCTGTAACTTCTAGGGTTTCTTGAACATATTTGTAATTATTGCATATTAATTAGAGTTACTATCCCTAATTAACCATATGGAGAAAATTACATGATTTCGTGCATCAACATTATAATTACTAATGTCAAATGCATTATAAACATAATTATGGATTTACTGATACAATATTATAATTTAAGACCATCGTTTGATATGTATTATCCATGAAACAAGTATAATACATATTGCATGATATCATTGCGATTTAAGTATAAAAAGACTGATATGGTGGTTCCATGTTATTCTACAAATTTTTTGAGAATTTTGGTACCTTGTTTGTATTTTTCTGACAACGGGTCTATTTATTATGCATTTAGTAGTATCTAAATATTTTTGGGATTTTCATTACCTTTGAGCCAATCGCTTAACATCACGTGGCTCCTTGCATCAGTGATTGAGGGAACTTCAGCCAATCAGTTCATGGTGCCTAGACCCAGTTCGGAGCTGGTTGACTGGGAGTCGGATCGGTCCAGTCCCTCTTTTCTCTCTTGCCCTCACGAGTCTGTGATCCCTTCTTGCTCCATCTTCTCTGCTTCACGTGGGCACTACCGCACGGTGGATCTCTAGCATGGAATCAACAGAGACCAGGACCTCCAAGTCAGCTCCTACGACCATCAACAGCTCTGATGTCATCCTCTGCACTCCACGGCTTCTAGGTTTTAGTTCCTCATCTCCAAATTCTAGCATCCACAAGCTCGATGCCATGAAGCTCTTCCACGACAGAGCAAAAGAGGGATCCTTCCTATGAACCCTTTCTCGACCCCTTTCTGGTTTGAGTAGCTCTGGGAGACTACCAGAGACCAAAGAGAACTCATAGGTGGTGTTGAAACAGCATGAAGCATCGCCCCTAGCTCTGAGCTCGTCCCCTACCATCCTTGGCTTCAGTGGCCCTGGATGCAGCCATTAGACAGCACAAAACTTGTACAAACAACTCCCTAGGCCTCGCTCCTAGTTTCCCATCTTCATCTTGCTTGAGGTTTCATTTCTATCATTCTATTCCCCCCTATATCTCATCTGCCACCTGCTCACAGTAAAGGAGATGTGGTAAGAAATGGGTGCTCGTTCTCCCTCGTGTCTTACCCACTAACCACGAATGAGGGGTCCAACTTCTTCTCTCAATGAGCCAAGATCAACAGATCGGCCATCATCTACTCTTGTCCCACATTCTCAACCCACAACAGTGTGCTTAGACACCACCAACAATCAAGTCAGTAACCATTGGGTAGAAGACATAATCCTGGCCATTAGTCCCTCATGGGCGGCTAATATGGAGCCTACACTTAAGTGAATCTGTGTTTTCTCCTCTTCAAAGGCCACAGACACTAGATCTATGATCTAAGGCTATAAAATGTCCACACAGCCCATTCAAAGATCAATGGGCGTGACACAGCCTAACCTAGGCTCAAGCTATTAAACTTAGGTCTAATAAACATCAAATAATGAACATCATATCACAAACTTCAAACCTAAACAACTCCCTCTAGAATACTCCAATTGCCACCAAATTTTAACCATAACTCTATTATCACTCAAGATACATTATACTCAAATTTGGTGACAAAACTTAGTTATTTGACTTGTCCACTAAATTCCTCAAAGGACATTAAATATTAGGATCTTAGTCATGATATAAATATCATTTGACATCCAAACTTTAAGAAAACACTTGGGACTCTAAAAAAACTCAACATGCATGAATTTACTTATGTCATTTGACACATAATGGTTCTAAAAGTCCACTCCATCACAATATCCATTGACTTTTTGTTCTCCATCCCAAAGTGCTTCAAGAGTTCATTAGTGTACTTGCTTTGGTTGATGAAGTTTCCATATTTTGTTTGCTTGATTTGAAATACTAGGAAGAATGTGAGTCCCCCACCCATCATTCTCATTTCAAATTCACTATACATGAGAGAATTGAAATCCTTGCAAAGATCAAGATTAGTCTGGCCAAAAATGATATCACCAACATAACTTTGAATGATTCAGAAATTGTTAGAAGTGTGTTTTAGAAATAAAGTAGAGTCAAATTTGTCCATGAAATATCCATTATCAATTAAAATGTTTCTTAATTTCTCATAACAATATCTAGGGGCTTGTTTGAGTCCATAAAGGGTATTTCGTAATATATAAACATGGTTAGCATGCTTGTCATGTTCAAAGGTAGGATGTTAAACCACATAGACTTCCTCCTCTATTTCTCCATTCAAAAATGAACTTTTAACATCCATTTGATAAAGTAAGAAATTCTTATGACTATCAAAGGCAAGTAGCATTCTCATAGATTCAAGTCTAGCAACAGGAACATAAGTTTCGTCAAAATCAATGCCTTCCTAGTGGTTGTAACCTTGAGATACTAACCTTGCCTTGTTCCTTACCACATTACCACTTTAATCAAGATTGTAACTATAGACCCACTTGTTTCAATGATCTTTCTATGACTTGGTCTTGGCAATAGAGTCTGCATCCTATTTTTTTCAAATGTTTGAGTTCTTCTTGCATGTCTAAAATCCACTCATTATCCTCAAGAGCTTCTTTGACATTTTTTGGCTCAAGTTGTGAGATGAAGGCATTGTTGGCTTTTTCTTTGTTGTTTGCAACCCACATATTCACTATTTGAAAGGGGTTGCTTATGATGAGCTCTTTTGGATGATCTTTTGCAAAGCAGGGAGTTGGATCCTTCTTTTCATCTTCTTTTGAGCATTCCTCTTCAGCCACCTTTTTTCCTTCTTGCCCATCTTGAAGTTTACAAGAAGACCATTTAGAACATACACCTTGGATTCTTTGACTTGCTTAGTGCCTTCATAAGTGATGCAAATCTTGTTTGAAATATCATAGGTTGTATACCAAGTAGAAATCCAGTTGAACTTAGTTGGAGTGCAGGTGGAGTAGATGATGTTAATGTCTTTATCATTGATTTGACCTTACTGCAAGGTAGCCTCATCCTATGTAGCAACATCCCCCTCTAGATCTTTGTATGAAAATACAACAACCTTCCACACATCACAACACATTCCTTAGATGTAGAATTGCATTTTCCTCTTCCAATATAGGAAGTTTGTTCCATCAAAGATAGGTGGACACATGGAGAGAAACCATAAATGTTGAGAGATCCCAACAAATTTTTGCTCATCTTCTCTACTTTTTGGAGTACTTTGTTGGAGAAGACCAGGCTTTGGTACCAATTGTTGGACCTATGGCTTCTAGATGGGGGTTAATCGAGCTAAATCTACTTAAACAAAACACATTAGACCATCAAGATATTTTCTAAAAGATATTATAATATTGAAAAGAAAGGGAGAGAGAGATTGAGCAAACACCAAAAGAATGCTAAGATATATAGTAGTTCCAAACTCAAAAATAGGAGATGTACATCCACTACCTAGAGGGCTCAATCTCTTGGATTTCTACCAATGTCACACTTCCTATGTTCCGTTATAAGAGTTAAAACATATTGACCACTCTTTTCAAGCACAAGGGCTAAACTAGCATTCCTTTTAGGGTCGAGGAGACAATAACCACTATGAAGGTCTTACCTTTATACCTACCAAGAATCTTCTACTTTCTTCAAGGTCTTACTCATTCTTCTAGAATATATTCAGACTTTGATCAATCCTTCATTCTTCAAGGAAATTCACCTCCTTCTTCAAGGAGATCACATTCAAATCACCAAGTTTCTAGAGAGAGGCTTCACAAGATGTATATATAAGCAATTCTATTACACATATCCTAACTCACTCAATTTGTATGTAGAGTAGTAAACTATCTTTAGGGAGATTAGGGGCTCTTAGACGCAAAAACACTCAACTATAGCAAGGGAGCCTAGAAGGCAAACTTAGAATGAAGTCCAAGGGGCCCTTTTATAGTTTAGGTTGCCTACTGTCTAGTAGAGATACTTAGGATCGGATTTTTTTTAGTGTTCCAACTAATATATTTTTTAGTTTTGAAACACTCCAACGGATAGAAACACTTTTATGCACTTTATCATACAATGTCGTCGGCTGAGTTGCCTATTGGGAAACTTGACCGACAACACTATATGACAAGTCAAAGTGCAATTGTCAATTGAGTTTCCACTAGGACAAACTTAGACAACCCTAGGCATTGCCAAGACCCAGATTGGTTGTCGATTGAGTTTCCACCATGACAAACTCGTCCGACAAACAAGTCTGTAATCATTTTTGAAAATTTCCCAAAAAGTGTTTAAATGTTTGAATTAAGTGCTCTACATTTCCGTCAATCTTAGTTACAAGTCATACATTCAATACAAATGATTTACAACATGATTGTAATATAGACACTATTTAATCTTCAAAACTTGAATTGGCATTGATTTTGACTTGATTTTCGGCAAAGTAGGGTTTGATAATTTCATCCTCTTCATGTACCTAATAATTTAAATTGATCTCAGATAGACGTATTATATGCTCATGAATGGAATGGTTAAGTCATCATCAAAATAAGGACAATGTATAACTATTAGTCCAACAATTACATATGCATATGTAGTTAGATATATCATGATATAATGTTATGTACACACCCATATGTCTTGTATGCCTTGAACATGATCGACAAATACTAGTAATATATCAAAAAAGATCACTGGATTTCCATGAAGAACATTCTCAAGTACTTGAAAAGAACCAAGGATCAGTACTTGATATATAGAGGTGAACAAGAGTTAGTTGTAAAGGGTTACACCAATGCACGCATCCAAACCGATAAGGACGATGGTCGATCATAATAAGGATTCATGTTTTGCCTAAACAATGGATATAAACTAGAAGAGTTTCAATATAAAAGACAATAGTTGATTAGTAACCAAAAGCCAAGTATATTGTCACATCCAATGCAAGAAAGGAAGCAATATGGATCAAGAAGTTCATTATAGAACTTGGCATAGTTTCAACCATTGATAATGTCATAGAGCTTTACTGTGACAACAATGGAGCTATTACATATGCTGAGGAATGTAGATTATATCAGTGTTCCAAGCGCATACCACAACACTACCATCTCATATAAGAGATCATAGAGAAAGGACATGTAAAGATCTACAAATTACCAACTGAAAGCAATGGTGTTGATCCCTTGATAAAAGAAATTTCACAACAGAATCATGGTGGTCATGTTACATCAATTCAAATAAAATTAATGAGTAATTCGCTCTAGCCCAAGTGAGACATTGTTGGTTCATTGTTTTGATTATAATGGGATACTTTTTAAATGATTGGATCATCAATCAAGGCAGTTACACATATTATCTTAATTGTAGTATTAAAATAATGATTAAATGAAGGGTTAATTTCATTTTAATACATGACATTTCTCTCTTTTAATATATATATCATGATGTTCAACAATTTCATATTAACACATCACATTATATTTATGTTAACAATCATGTCACCAAATATAACTCAATATAGTGGTAGTTTTTGTTACAAAGCAACTTCCTTTTTTTGTTTTGAATAATTTGTAACTATTCGGTTAATCAGTTAACCAAATAGAAAATATTAATTACTGACAAATTAACTATTTAACCAATTAAATGAAATAAATAAACTAAATCAATCAAATTAACCAAATTATCCAAATCAGATAAAGTATTTGATTTTAGCCATTTGGTCAATCAATTATTAACCCAATTCTGATCACCCATACAGGTCAATAGGAAAGGAGGGTCGTTGTCGTAGTTTCAAACATACTTTAAACATATTGCACATGCACTTTTATCATGCTTCAGGTAAACCAAATTACAAAAATAAGATACTAACAGTATGGCCTATGTATCTTGGCTTGACATAGATGTACTTGGACTACAAACTATAATATTACCTACATGTTGTTGACGTCCATGGTAACAACTTCACCATCCTTATTGAGATTGGGAATTTGATAGTGCTAGAGACAAGATGCTCTTGGTTGGCTCCTTGTGTCGATTGGGGAACACAAATTCCAAAGAGAATGCTTGTGAGATCCCAGTCTCCCTTGGCTTGTTTTTCACCTAGAACCATATCAACTTGGAAAAAAAATATTAGATGAGTAGCCTTGGATGAAAATATGGTTGCCCATTATCACAACAATAACAACAACTATATTTACATGAGCCTACAGGATTCAACCAGGAAGCAGTCTAGAAGGTAAGAGTCCAAACATGTTGGTTTGTGAGTGCCTCCCATTTGGTCCCTCTTGGATCATCTCCTTGGGATCTTCGCCTGCAAGCTTCAAGGCACAACCAGTACCCCCATAGGAACAACCAATAGCATGCAGAGAGTACTTACACAATTTGCATCATGGAACAACAAATACTGCACCAAGTCTATATCTAGAAACTTATGCTTCTGACCTTCTAAGGTATAGGAACATGGGACTCAGAAATGAAGTAATAGGTTATGGAATTTGAGTGTGATGGTACTTCCAAGCCATAGGTGCACACACTAACCAACAAGAGGTGGTTAGATGGATGCAAAAGAACTTGAACACATGGGATCTCTCAAAATTTGTAATAACCCTAACAATATTCGATCACAACACTAAATAGGTCACCCTTAATCGCACGGGGTACTATTATAGTATAGGTGATAGGCAAGGGTAGGGGTTGATCCTCAGGGAAAGAGGGGGCACTAGAGCTAGGTTAGCATTGGCTACATTCCTAATGCAGAGACTAGGGTTGAAGGGTTTAAAGGGATTGTTTTGGTTGTTAAACTAAGTGAACAGGCAAGTAAAGGCAATATGAAATCTAAGTTATCTCAAACCCTAAATTATACTAAGCAAGCAAGTCTAAAGAACTAGATTAAGAAATTAGCTAAACATAAGAAAAGATTAACTACACTACACTAGTAGAGCAATTATAACTAAGAACTAAGTTAACCACTAGAGAGAGCAAGAACTTAAGTTAACCCTAAAGAGCAAGACTAAGCAATTAACTAGATTGAACAAAAGTAGCTAAACTAGACTAGCATGAACAAGCTAAGAAGGCAAAATAGGTTTTAAGCAATGAGACTAGATAGGTGGGCCATTTGGGAATGTGCTTTGATATTAGTTGGGGGGTCATCATAGCAAGCAATTATCACAATTCAATCTAGATTACCAAACCAAACAATAAGGCAAGTGCTATTAGAATGTACCCTATACTAATAATTGGAGAACTAGGGTTAGGTGTAATTCTAGTAGGACTTGTCAAGTCTAGGTTTCTAGGGTAAGTGGTATAGGGCATTTGAGAGATAAGGGTAGCAATGGGAGTAGAGATGAGGGTTTTTCACCTCATGCCACTAGCCATCTAGCCTTTAGAAAGCTCTAAGCAATTGCACTAATCATACTTACACTAGCAACTTAGATCTCACACTCACTTGTAGAATGAGGGATATGTATGTAGGAACAAAGGGGGATAGCTAGGGATCCACTAATTGGACCTAGGAGCCATTCCTAGGATTGCTACATACACTCCAATTCCTCCTAGAAGCTAAGTGTCATCAAACATCTCAAAGCAAGCAATCCATGTTAAAAGCATAAATCACATGAAATAAAATAGGAAATGAGATAGAAGAAAGAGAAAATCATCATAGATACAAATCATGTTCATTATAAGTTATTTTCTCCCAACAGGGTATCAAAGTCACATTTTTACCCCAAACATCCCACCACTAGGGGCTCAACTAGACATAATCAAAGAAATAACAAAAGAAAGGGGGACAAGGGGATAGGACTCCATGGAGCTCGGGGTAGATATTCCTTCTTCACCTACTAGAAGCTTGGGGACGACCTCTCTCCTCCAATGATGCATATGGGCATGAGACTATGGGGTATTATGGAGGAAAAACTAGAAATCTAGGTTTCCAAGGTGGAAATGAGGTGGAAATGGTGGATGGAGAGCATAAATGCAAGAGAAGTGCAATGAATGCTCAAGGAGTGGGTGGAGAGGAGAAATGGTAGCTATGGAGTGTAACCTCTATGCTCCAACTGCCACCTATGTATAAATAGGTGGTGGGGAAGCACTAGGGTAAGTAGGGGCATTGTTGGAAAAATAGTGGAGAAAATGGTAGGGTTTAGGTGGTAGCACGACTGTGGTGGGTAGAGGTGGGGACGGTCGTGGTGATAGGGAATAGTCGTTCTAAGAAAGTGGAAAAAATCACAAGTTGAAGTGGTGAAATGCAGGCTGGTAGCACGGCCGTGGTGAGGGCTAGGTAGAACGGCTGTGATGGGTAGCACGACCGTGGTGGTGGAGTTGGAGAGGAGGGCATTCCCTCTAGCATGCATGTTCTGTCTTCAGCTAGCATGGCCGTTTTGGGGGCTTCATGGCATGGTCATGCTGGGTAGCACGGGCGTGGCAGCTAAGTTGTTGTAGCTTGCAAATCTTGGGAATTTCTCTGTAACTTGGGCATTATCCAGCACGGCCGTTCCTTGGCACCACGGCCGTGCTGGGGTCTTCAATGGCAAAATGAGCTTCAATCTTCATCATCAATGGACTTCTTTTCTTGATGTCGAATCTTGGCCATTAGGGGTAGGTTGAGGGAGCTTTGGGGCCTTATTTGGACCCCTCCATGAGTGGAGGAACCCTAGAACTCCTTTCTTCTCTCTCCTTCATCCAAAACATGGTCCAAGTACCTAAAAATAATGCAAAGAACGTCCATAAGTGCATTTGATAATAATACTCACTTTGGGAAAATTAACTTGCATTCTACTATGTTTAGATGTGAATAAATTACAAAATGGCACAAGATGGAGCCCTTAGGGCTGCATCACCACCACAAACTTCAAATGTACTTGTCCTCAAGTATGCTCCAACTTAATTTCTCTTTTCAGTTTTCTTTCAACAAACAAGAATGACAAATGCATAGAAGCAGATGATTATTGAGTAAGTGGTCTTGGAAGTGACTAAATGAATGTGATCCACCTCTCTCCTCTCCTCTTTCACATACCAAGTGACTAAATGCATGTGTTCCACCTCTCTCCTCTCCACTTTCACATACCAATCATCAAAAGAGCACTGAGCATACAAACTTCAAATATAAAGCATAGAATATGCAAGCTTTCCATATGTCCTTCGTATCATTCTGAGTAAACCGTTTCATGCTAGCATTAATCAAAGATGACTAGGAGTGTTGTCTCACTTTCATGCATTCCATCTTATGCCCCAAACCACACCAAATGACCTGCATGGCTGTAGAAAAGGGTAAAGTGAGCTAGATTTGATGTTTCTAACTTAATAGGTATGAAAATAGAAGAAAGGGTTGTGGAAAGATTTTTGGAGTGCTATTACATAGAGAACTCGTCTTTTCTTTATTTGAATGCTCTTAAATAGGAGCATCCTTTTATTTTATTTTTGCTTTCTTTTCTTTTCTTTACCCTTGGTGTAGATAGAGCATATGGTGGACAGAGTGAAGCGGGGAGATGTAGGTATGGCCACCCCAAACTTTTGGAGGTGGCCAAGGTTGATTATGTGCAACAGGGCATCCTTTCGTGAGGTAGAGAGATATGCAGATGGTGAAAGAAGAGTCGGGTTAAAGAGGGGTCATTAGTGTAGTCTTCAACATAAGATTTCTTGCATGAAAACTAATATAACACTTCATCAAATGCTATCACACCACATGATTGAACAACATGATATTCATATTTATATCAAGTGATTATATAGGCTCTAAGTGTTTGTAGCTTGCTCAATTCACAATTCAACTAAAACATTCACAAACTTGAGAGAAGTAGTGCACATGTAAAAAGTCAACAATCAAAACCATATAGCAATAAAATCTAAGAAAACGGCATGCATTTGTCAAAAGACTAAAATTTTCATTTCAAACAGTGGAGATTAAATCAAAACATGCTTTTAGGAAAGAACATTTAAGTTTGGGCAAAATTGACCAAAATGGTGCCAATTTGCATTCAATCACATCTAAACTTACATTTAGGGAAATTAAAACATACAACAGTAAATCCTAATTAAAACACACAAAAATTACCAAAATCTACATGGAATCAATGCATGACATGGAAGAGCAAAAAGAGCAAAAAAATTTAAATCATACAACTTCCAACACACCTCACTACCACCACAACAACATCAACCACAAGAACCACCCCCATACTAACCACCTCCACAACAACCATCCTACATCTTTCACAATCCTAATCCACCACTACCACCAACACCACCGCAACCATCACTTGCTCCCCCTCCTCCCCATGAACAAGTGGATATGATTTCAATCTTGAGGTGTGACATGGTTGTAGAGGAGCTCAATAAGGGAGGGAAGCAATTAGACAAAGATCATGATGGAGAACCCCTGTCGCAAAGTCCTTGTGAGAGTGCTAAGTGCATTAAAAATTCTGCTATCCTGCCAAATTTTGAGAAGATTATATCTTGTGTCCCACCTTCCTTTGAGATGACACCACCAAGTTCCCCAATTTCTGATCCAAGACACCCCAATGTGATATTTTAAGGTTCACAAGTGTCCAATGGGATGGAAACCCCTTTCTTTGATGCCTACGAAGATCCATTCCTCAAGGGAAAGCAAAATTATAGCATGAAAATTCTAAAGGTCTCAAGGCTGGTTAAGAAGATAAGGGGGAAGTTGTCCAAGAGGATCACGTTGAATGAGCTGAAAAGTTTTGTTAATGAGGATTCTTACTTTGAGGTCTATGATGATGACACCATAGGAGCTGAAAATTAAGAAAAAACTTGAGAAGCTTGCATGACCCATGGGGGGAATATCAAACAATGAAGGCATTTGAGAGGATTGCTTATGATGAGGATGAAAAGATTTGCTTTTAGACAATGGTTGATTGATGGAAGAACAACAAGCCTGGATGAAGGCTCTAAATTTAATGCTAGTGGAAGGCAACCCACGTGGTTTGAGATTCTTGAACCTTCTTCTTTTGTCATACTTATGTTTTTTCCCCAGAAACACACACACATGCCATACTTGACAATTTTTCAATTTGTGAATCATGTTAGCACAGGTACAAGGTAGAAAAGGTGATGCTCAAAGGGTCTAGCCAAGGAGAAGATCATTGTTGAGAGAACATTGCAAAATATTAGAAAATCTACAGAAAGGAGTCTAGAACGGCTGTGCGACACAACACGGCTGTGGTGGTCCTGCCTTGCTCACCCAGTGCCACATTGATCACTCCATCTCTTGGTGGTTGTCTTCCACGACTCCATGCCCTTTACCCTACTATTCTAAACTTCTATTTCATGTTGAGGACAACATGATTTAAAATTTTGGGGTGGTAGGGCGGAAAACCCTTCTTTCACCGCATTTTTATCTATGTACCTTGTGCTAAATTTTAGCAAGATGATCAAACAGTTTGACTATCTTCCATACTTGTCTATCCTGACCTTGTATGTCTGCTAGCATTCATGCATACATGTATTTTAATTTCATGCATTTTACCCAAAACCTAGTTTGTGCATTAAAACCTAGTTTTGGTGTAATGTGCAATTTACCCAAAACCTAGGGTTCAATATTCAAATTATCACTTCAATAAGGTTCCTAATATTCTTGGCATCATGTAGAGGCAATAAAATGATAGGGGCATCTCATTTGAGTCTCTTTGGAGGAGAGAGAATTTTGATATTAAAATAATCAAGATTTAAGCATAAATGAAACCCTAATTCAATTTAATGCAAAAATAAATAAAATAATTGAAGTACCCTTTAATCAAAAGGTGAAGGATGAATTTGCATAAGTATGAACGGACTTGTGACTTGTAAAGGCCACGAAATATCTCAAAGCAAGTGGATAACCCACTCACATAAAATAAAGAAAAGTAATATCCACTAATTTTTGGATATTATTATTATAAGGGTTAAGGTGCTTAATTTGCTTTTCCTTTATTCTTGGATAATGAAGAGTAATAAAAGTAAAAGGGAGTTTCCTTTGTATACAAGGAGTTGAGTGGAGTGTGTGGCATCAATTTGGGGAGTTGAAGGAATTTTATAAACTTTCTCTCTCCTTGAAAATCCTTTATACATATATCCAATTTTCCACTCAACCAAAGACTCTTTTTCGAATTTTCTTTCACTCTTTGCTTACTGAACAACCAAGGGAGCGTGGGAGAAACAGGAGGACGACCCCCAACCTGTAGGTAAGCTCCATGATCCCCTTTCACCTCAAATTCATGGTGGAAATCACAAATCAATGCTTGATTTCTTATTTTCTTCAATCAATCTTCAATTCTAGCTAATCCTTTTCACACAAAAGCTTGAGGAACGAATCTTGTGGTTTGAGAAAGCTTCTTCCACCATTTTTTACATGAATCTCCAAGCTTTGAAGCTCATTTGAAGGTGGGTTACATAACTTGAACCCTTAATCATTGTTATTGAATTCAATTCTTCAATTCATTTGGTTCAATTGTTCTTCTTGAAATTCCTTTGATTAATTGATGAAACTACCATGAGAATGGCAGTATAATTTGAGGGGTTGAAGCTTGATTCAATTGATACATCATCTCATCTCAATTAATATCATAGGCAAACAGTTTCAAAATTTGAGACCAATCGATTTCAATGGAATTGGTTAAACGGTTTCAACAAACCGTTAGAAACCAAACGGTTTCAAAGCGTTTGAAGAGGTTGACCAATAGTTGATCGTTTGGATAAATATGCTGATGTAATTGGATGTTGATCCAATGGTTTCAATTAATTTGATCTTGAAGGTTCCAAGAATGGAAGATCTTTCAATTATAAAATTCAATCGGGTTGAAGTGTTGAAATTCTTAATTGATGGATTCAATATTTGGGTTGACTAAACCAAACGGTCTCAAGACCATTTGGAGGTCACTCAAATGGTCTCAATACCGTTTGGAGTTCAACCAAGACCGTTTGGTGGTCAACCAAGACCGTTTGGAGGTCTATGGTTGAGTATGATTGGATGGTTGAAGATCCAGTGATATCAAATTGAAATACAATCAAAAGCTCCATTGATGATCGATTCAATGATGCAAACCCTAATTGAATTTCACAAATTTTAATGATGGGATGGCTCAAACGGTCTCAAGACCGTTTGGAGATCATCCAAATGACCTCAAGACCGTTTGAGGTCAGGTCATATCATGGCTTAATGATGATTCAACAATTTGAATGGAATTAGTTTTACTATGTCAACCATTGATGGTTCCTCGATTTCAAAACCCTAATTGATGGTTTCTTGATATAAATCCTAGTTCAATTGGGTTCAAAACCCTAATTGATGGTCCAATTGAAGGGTGATTCAATGGTTCAATTGATAAATGAATCAATGATTCAATTGATAGGCGGTTCATTGATTGAAACCCTGAATTGATTAAGTGATGGATGACCTTTTTGCTTCATTCGGTTTTGAGAGGGTTTGGACCAAACAGTCTTAAGACCGTTTGAGTCCAAACGGTCTCAAGACCGTTTGGAGACCCAAGTCCATTCGGTTTCAACACATTTCTTGCTTAAACAATTTCAAGGGCAATTTGCTCAAACGGTTTCAAACCATTTGAGTTTGAGAGACTAAGACCGTTTGGGGTCTAAGTAATCAAAACCATATGAGGTTCAATTGTTCAATCCAATTGGATACCTAATGTAATTGAAGATTCAATTGGCCAATCCATTTGAAAATCTAATGTGATTGACGGTTCAATTGGTCAATCCAATTGGATACTTCATGTAATTGAAGGTTCAATTGATCAAACCATTTGGACACCTAATGTACTTAGGTGAGTGGTACCCTTAGTGGGATTAATCATGGATGCATAATGATGCAATAATTCAATACATCATGCTAACCCTAAATGCATGAATTTGAATAAAAAGTAGACTCAATCTAATCAAGAATTGAGTAATGGACATCCTAGAAGAGGATGAGAGAAAGATATTCATACATGTATAATAATCATGTCCAATACATTCAAAATGAATGGGATATATAATTAGGGTATGATCCTTAATAAAGAGATCATAAAACCCTAATTGAGTTGACTGATGAACTCAAATCCTAATTTAGGGAAATTCTGAGTGAAACCCTAATCTAGGAAGGACGATGTGATATGAATTTAGGGTGATGACATGAGTAACCCTAATTCAGGGTAATGATGTGCAAATCCATAATGTAGGGTGATGTAATGTCATTCGAAACCCTAATACAGGGTAAAAATATGAGAAACCCTAATTTTTGAGTAATATGATGATAATCCATAATCCTAATATGGGTTAATAGGATGAGTATCCCTGATTGATATGGAATGGAAACACTAACCCTAAAAAGGGAATAGTGGTATTACTTTGTATTGCATGGTGCCGATATATAATTGATGTAACTGTTATAATCTGTGCTAACCATGCAGGTATCATGAGATGATGAACATAGCCAGGTATGAGCTATGATGCTTTATTTATTGAAATTGTTTATTGGGCCTTGTGTGCCATAATATGCTTTGTTGCTTAGTAAGAGGTAACAAGAGAGTTAATGGGCCTCAAGTGCCATAATAGATGCTTGTGTAGCAAGTGTCATGTTTACCTTGGTCAGATGACCTAAAGGTAATAATTACCTGAAAAAGAGGTAACAGTGCTCAGTGATGAGTTAAGGGTTTGAATAACCAGAACCATATGATTATGGTATTTGAGATTGTAAAGGGATGATAATTCCCAGTATTGAAATGAGGGACTGAGATCCCAATGTCATATAAAGACTGAGAAGTACTTGATGAAAGTAGTGCATGTTTCTTTGTGGCATTTGTTATAATAAGTTATGTTTGAAAACTTGGATGATGCTAAAATAATATAATAATGTACTTAATTAATCAAGTGAAAGCGATTCATGTAGTGCTCTGACCATAGATCCATCATCGTCTGTAGTTGATGATGGTGAAATAGGTTTTCCTACGGGATCTCCTGGAGATCGCATATTTTTGAATAGGCGGGGGTGATGGGAAAAAATATCTGTATTCCGAATGGGGTAATTGATGGAAGGTAAACATTAGACCTCTCAATCCTTCATTATATGTACCGGGATGGATGTATCAAAAAATCTCCTGATGATGTTAATGTCCGATCGATGGAGATAAACACAAAATCTCTCGATTGCGAAGAGAGTACAGCTGCCGCTGTAACTCTATAGCGAAGATGTCACTATACCCTGGCAAGCTATTTTGCAGAGACACTAGATGTCCTGCATGTAGTCTCACACTGACCGGGACAGGATGAGGTCATGGAAGTCGGCTCTTCCATTGACCTATGTATGGTACCGATTTTTATTTCGCAATGGTCAGTTGGAGTATGAGCGGTATACCTCATCTCCTCGGAGCTTAAGTATGGTTGTAAAATGTAATCAACCGTGTAGCGTATTTGCTTAAGATTGTAATGCGAGAATCACTGGTTGATGTTATCTTGCTTAGCATGCTCTAGATGGATAAATATTATATATGTCACTTATCCAATACTCAATTTGCTTTATCAAGTTATAGTTGAAATGCTTAAGTAAGAATATTGCTCTAATCTGCTGTTGAATATATGATTCCACTGCTCTGTCTAATTATATTAAACTGCAATAATAATGTTTTCGGTGGAAGGTTATATCTCTCGCTGGGGCAATTTTATAAGTTGTCTCACCCCCGTGAGATCCAACATTTTTAGGTAGATGCAGATAAAGAGGCAGAAACTCTATAGCAGGGGAAGAACATAGCAGCATCAACAGGGACAATAGTGATATCCCAGGTGGGGATATTGGCTGTCAAGCTTTATATAGAAAGTCCTATGTGTCGTCTCTGTACTCTCAGGTCCTAGGAGTCAGTGGATAGTGTTCTTATAATCGATCTAAGATTTTGGCTCGAGTGCCTCGAGGATTTTGTTACTTGTGCTTTCATCAAGGCAAAGTGATGTATATATATATATATATATATATATATATATATATATATATATATATATATATTCCTAGAGAAGAGATGGTACATGGAATGTACAACGTGGACCAGTATGTAATTATAATACTATGGTTCTTGTTTAAAGAATTTTCTGGTAATGGATCTTTTTATAAATGGTTTTAAATTTTAGTGATTTTCAGTAATCCGTTGTTAATAATCATTTCCGCATGTTGATTATACACTTGTTATCTTAATGATTGCGGGTGTCGTCACAATGGTAGTGTTTCCCAGCACGGCCATGCTACCAGCCTCCATTTTTCCTATATTCCTATTGTAAATTTTCCTCCACCTAGTACATTCGTTCCTTACCACCATGGTCATTCTACACCGCTACCACCACAGACATGTTGCCACCCAAAGCCCTAATTTTTCTGCACTATTTTCCCCATTTTGCCCCCACTTAACCGAGTGCTTCCCCACCACCTATATATGCTAGGGTGGTGGCCATAGCACAAAGGTTAGCATTCATTACATCCACCCTTAGCATTCAAGAGATCTCACCTACCTTCATCCACCCCCTACTCCATTTCCACCTTCCACTACCTCAAACCCTAGATTTCTAGGGTTTCCACCACCAAACCTCATACTTCCATGCCATCTACCCACCTTGAAGGAAGAAACTCTTGGTACAGAAGCTAGGAGGTGAAGAAGGAGGAGTCTTCATCACATTCTATGGCCCCACACTCATGTACTCCTTATTCATTCTCTTCTTTTTCTTGTTTTATGTCTAGCTAAGCCCCCTTGGTGGGTTATTTGGGGGTAAAATGATAATTTGATACCATTTTGGGGGAACTTATCTTGTAAAAGTCTATATTTTCTTTCGGTGATTATTTCTTTCTACTTATATCTTACTTTCCATGTTTCTACTTGTGGTTTGTCCCTAAAAATATGATTTTTTTGTGCTTTCATACTTGAAACCACCTAAGTCTAGGAGAAGATAGCATATGTGAGGCTACTTTGAGATTTTCTCCTAGGGCCAACTAGTGGATCCCTAGATAGTACCCCATATTCTCACACATATAGCCCTTCTCCTACTCCTAAGTATGATATCTAAGTAGTTAGTGTATGATGTCATAGTGTAATTGCCTAGGAGTTTTATAAAAGCTAGATGGTGAGTAATTGAGGTGAAATACTGTTACCTCTACTCCCCATTCCTACCTTTAGATCTTACACTAAACATTCCTTTCCTAGAAACCTAGATTAGCCAAATACAATTGAAATCCCTCATAACCTTGGTTTAATTGAGCCTCGTAAAGCTAAATAGGGTGTCCAAGGGTGTAGTTCCCCTTCCTACACTCTATTCTATCCATGGACAACCAATAGTATAAGGTGATTTCCTTGCATTTGACTACTTGTTTGGTCTAGAAATATAGAATGAATGGTTAGGTTTTTCATGAGATGTTCCCCCCAAATAATATCCTAGTATCATTCCCTAAATGGCTCATTGTTCCCATTACTGGCTCAAAACCCATCTTGCTTTCTTACTAGTTCATGTTTTCTTAGTTGCTTGATTTAATTTCTCTTTATTCAATTGCTTAGTCCTTGTTAGTTAGTCCTTGTTATGGTAGTTAGTGCATCTTTGTGCTTGATTAATGTAGATAGTGGTAGTTTAGGTCTTTAATTGCTCTAGTTCCTTAATTGTTAGTCTAGTGTAGTTTTGTGCTCTTGCTTAAGTAGTTTTCTTCTTTGTTAATTAGAATTGCTTACTTAGGGTTAACTTAGGGTTCTTGCCTATCTAGCTTTCTTGCATTGTAGTGTAATCAACCAAAACCAATATTAAACCCTAAAAACCCTAATCTCCACTTTAGGAATGTAGCGCACACTAACTAAGCTCTAGTGCCCCCTCTATCCCTGTGGTTCAACCTTTTCTTGCCACTTGCCAATACTATAACATGACCCCATGTGCTTGTGAGTGATGTGTGACTAGTTTGAGTGAGTGTGTTAGACTAGATCCATTATAAATTCAAAATATCCAAGTGTATTCGATCCCAAGGACCTCATCTAATCAAATCCAATCGGTTAGGTGTAACCCAAGGCAAGGAGAAATGCACTAACATGCAAGTCTTTTTTGGGACAAGATGACAAAAGCTCCATTCATTGGTAACCGTGAGAGACCGAGTGATCGATTAGGACTCATACACATTGATGTATGTGGCCCTTTTAGAACAAATGCTAGAGGTGGTTACCAGTAATTCATTACCTTCACTAATGACTTCAGTAGGTATGGCTATGTGTACTTGATGAAATATAAGTATGAAACCCTTGAAAGTTCAAGGATTTCATGAATGAAGTACATAATCAACTTGGTAAAGTCATTAAAGCACTTTGTTTTGATCGAGGTGGACAATACATGAGCCAATAGTCTGAGGACCTTATGTGAGACTGTGGTATCATATCACAATGGACTCCACCTGGAACACCACAACATAATAGTATATCAAAGAAGGAATCATACATTACTAGATATGGTGTAGTTAATGATGAGTTTTGCTAGTATTGTGACTTGCTTCTAGGGATATGCTCTAGAAATCATAGCATTTACACTTAACCGTGATCCATCGATCGTTGTTCAAAAGACACCATATGAGATATGGTATGGGAAGCATATCAATGTATCTTTTATGAAGATTTGGCAATGTGAAGCTTATGTGAGAAAGCAATTTCCCAAAAAGCTTAGACCCAGATCAAATAAATGTTATTTTGTTGGATATCCTAGGGAAACCAAAGGCTACTACATTTATAGTCCATCTGGAAACAAAGTGTTTGTTGCCAGAGATGTTGTATTCCTAGAAAAGGAATTTATATCCAAAAGGAATCAATGGGAGGAAAGTAGCACTCAAAGAGGTTCAAGACCAATAAGAAAACATCAAAACTTTATAGGTACAAAAGGAACACAAAGAGTCACAAACTTTTGTGGAATCTCAAGTTCCTCATGTAACACAGGAATATCACAGATCTAATAGGACACGGCTTGATCCTGAAAGATTTGGTTATTTTGTGACTCAAGAAGGCAATGAGTGGTCATCGATGATGAGCCAACAACCTACCTAGAAGTTGTTAAGGGACTAGAGTCTGAGAAGTGGCTTGAGGCCATGAGATCTGAGATGGAATCCAAGTACACCAACAAAGTATGGACCTTGGTGGATCCACCTGAAGGGGTAAAACCCATAGGGTGCAAGTGGGTTTTCAAGAAGAAGGCTAACATGGATGGTAATGCACAAACCTATAGAGGTATATTGGTTGCCAAGGGTTTCATACAAGTTCAAGGTGTTTCTATGACAAAATCTTTTCTCCAGTTACCATTGTTAAAATCATCTGGATCATGCTTGTCGTTGCAGCTTATTATGACTATGAGATTTGGTATATGGATGTTAAAACTGCATTCCTTAATGGGAAACTACTTGAGGTTGTGTACATGACACAAATTGAAGGTTTTATAACTCCTAAGGAAGCCAATAAATTTTGTAAGCTACAAAGTTTAAAATCATGGCAAGTATCTCAAAGCTGGAATATTTAATTTGACAAAATAGTCAAAGAGTTTGGCTTTTGTCAAAATAAATATGAACCATGTGTTTACAAGAAGGTTAATGGGAGCATGGTTTTATTCCTCATATTGTATGTAGATGACATACTATTTATGGGGAATGACATCTCTACCTTGAAAATGGTGAAAACATGGCTAGGAAATACATTCTCTATGAAGGAATTAGGTGAAGCTTCCTTTATCTTATGAATCAAGATCTATAGAGATATATCTAGAAGGCTTCTTGGTGCCAAAGCACATACATTGACAAAGTGTTGAAAAGGTTCAGCATGGAGAACTTGAATAGAGGAAACTTACCCATGTCTCATGGTGTAAGTATCTCTAAAACTCAATGTCCTAGTACTTGTGAAGTACAGGAACACATGAGTAATATTCCAAATGCATCTGTAATTGGATCTATCATGTATGTAATGTTATGTACTCATCTTGATATGTCGTATGAGTAGATATCACTCAGATCATGGTGAAAGTCATTGGAGTGTCGTAAAGAACATTCTTAAGTACTTGAGAAGAACTAAGGATCATTTTCTTGTCCATGATGGTGAGGAAGAGTTGGTGGTAAAAGTTTACACTGATGCAAGTTTCCAAACTGATAAAGATGACTTCATATCACAATTTGGACTTGTGTTTTTCCTCAACAACAGAGATGTAATCTAGAAGAGCTCCAAGTAAGAAGCGGTTGTTGATTCTACAATAGATGTCGAGTACATTGTTGCCTCCAATGCAGAAAAGGAAGTTGTTTGGATCAAGAAGTTCGTTACTAAGCTTGGGTGGTTCCAAGCATTAGCGATGTAGTAGATTTGTATTGTCATAACAATGGATCTATTGTACAAGCTAAGGAACCAAGATTGAATTAGGGTTCTAAACACATACAATGGTGGTTCCATCTCATACGAGAGATCCTACAATGAGGAGATGTGAAGCTTTGTAGAGTACTAACTGAAAGCAATGTTGTTGATCCATTGACAAAAGCACTTTCATAGCAGAAGCATTAAGGTCATGTTAGATTACTTGGGATTAAATTCATGGGTAATTGGCTCTAAGTGCAAGTGGTAGTATGTTGGTATGTATTCCCTAAAAGCTAGTCATATGATTATTGTAACGAGGCATCATGTAATAGATTTGATTAATAATAAAGGCAATATTTCGTCTATATGTTTGTTCAATTATGAAATAATGGTATAACATGACATATGTCTAAAAGAATTATATTACTCGATGACATATATCTTCAAGTTGAGGATCTAAATAATAATATCATATGTATGATAAGAGTATATACATTCTTATTATGTCCCTAGTTGGATTTATTGTGTAAACAATATAGACAGCAATAATACATAAGACTAGAATGTGTGTTGACTGATGACAAAATCTCATTTGTCATGATATGTGACATCAAGCCAAACACATAGGTACTTGTAAAAGAATAATGTACGAGATAGACCCACCTTGAGAGTGATACATGAAAGCCATTAGTTAGCATCAACTCTCGTAATGATAGTGGTGAGTGTAGTTCTTAGACCTAAAGTCACTACACTCATCAAATGTGTTTGATGTACTTTGAGACCACCAACATATCCTTGAATAAGGGTTACCATAAAGATGATGTTAGGATATGTTGTGACAAATGGAGATTGACTGTGAGTGATGTAGATGGGATTTTTCCCTCCTATCAGAGTTGATATCCTGGCCACTTGATAAGAGAGATTGGGAAATGTATGTCCATACTCATGTGAATCAATATATGATATGTGAGCTCACATGATTCTCAAATAGTTTGCTCTAGTTCAAGGAACATGGATTGAATATTAAGAGGATGACAATTCCATGCCTTGGGTTCAATATGGATATCAGTGACAAAGGAACTATATGATCATGATAACATTGATTACATATGTCAATTAAATTTGTTCTCCAACTTTTCAATTACTTGGGTAGAAATGATGTATTACTAGATACCACTCATTGTTTGTGATCTCATAATCTAGTTATGAACATTCAATGCCAACATAATTTGGAACATATAGGGTCACACTCATAGGATGAACCAAGATTAGGAATTTAATCATGAATAAGGTTTAATTTGATTACTAAAGAGTTTTGGAAATAAACATAAACAACATTAGATGATAGTTGGCTAACGTCGAGTGTCCAGTCGACCAATTGGGAATGCCAACTGACCTACTGGAGTGTCCAGTCAGCTGACTGAGAAGTTTAGTTGACCAGTTATATGATTTGTAAGACTAGATCAAGGATTGATGTGAACGTCATGTTGTGCATTTATTGCCACATTAAAGATAATTTGTTTGTGAATAAAAAATATTCCATTCGACCAATTGGATGTTCCAATCAACCGACTGGTAGTCCATTTGACCGAATCCTGACCTACAATAGCCAAAAAATCATGAAATTCATATTTTTGTGTCCCCATTTTTGTGGAAACCTTGACCCATCCAATCCTATATAAGAGTGGGACTGGCCAAGGCTCTCAGGATAAGTCTCCTAATCTCAACATTATGGAAACATGAGAGACAGAAACATCTTACCCATAAAAAGTAGAGATAACCAAAGAGGAGAAAATTTGATGCTAGCACGTTGATAATATAGGGACAACTCCTTTCCATTAGTTCTAGTAGAATGAAAGGAGTTCATGGTGGTACATGTGGACTATGTGGATGTGTGGAGGTTGTTGCCACCATGCTAGGAAGACGTCATAAACCACCGTCTGTGGTGCTATACCAGGAGGTCATCCCTGACAACTATCTGAGTGATGCTTAAAGAAGAAGCACATGATTGCAAAGGTAGTCACTGGACTTGCTACAGGACCAGGTATATCCTTGCATCCTTATTCCTATTCATATTTATTGACACGATCCACCGATTTATGGGTAATATGGTAAGAAACTTTTTTTGCTTTCGTTGCCATCTTTGTCATCAAATTTCCCTACATGTCACATCACTAAGGGCCACTATTCCATGTCTGCACTCCCTCCACCACCACCATAGGAGCATCCATTCACTAACATCCCTGATTGATGATACTTTGAGCTACCATTTACTGACTTATGATGAGGGCACTGGTCCCTCACTCTAATTCTATCCATAATAGGTATCAGTTGTGAACCTTCTGAGTTTGATTTATGTAGTGAGGGCACAGTGAATTTTAAGCTTGGGGGGGGAGAAACCGGATGGTAGTTTAGTTTTAGTTTCCTTTGCATTTCTTTTTCTTAGTTTTTATTACATATAGTGGTAAATTGAGTGTTGTTTGAGGCTTGTTCTCTTTTGGATTGAATTTTCCTTTTCACTAAACCAATTTCCTTATATTATTTTAAAAAAATATAGGTTGAAGAAAACTTATACAAGCCTTGCATCAATTAAATGAAATATATCGCCTACCACATTCACTTCATTTTGGTTTTTTGCTTTTAGAATGCATATTAATATTTGACACTTAATTATTTAATACATGTAAAATTTGAATATTCTTGGATTAATCAACACACAACATTTTTAGCGCCTAGATACTCTTGTCAAATTCTTAGTGCATTTTCAACCACCCTCTCAATAGATAATAAAGTTAAAAAATGGAAGTACGAAATCTAGTTAATTATGCAATCTAGTTAACTCTCTTGTGCTATGTGGAAAAGACTCTAGTTTAAGGCCACATGGTTCTCACGCAGAATGCAGTTCACTTTTAATCATTTTGGCTACTTCAAAACAAATTACATATAATCCCCATGAACAATGGTTAATCCCCATGTATCATGCTATCCTAGTGTAAATTCTATCTGGCTATGATGATTAGGTGCTACATCCTAAAGAGGGTGAATTATCCCAACCAATATTCCATGTGTGCATATGTCTATTATAGTTTCTGAGTGTTGAAACACATGCTTCATTGTTTTATACTTAATGTTGTTATGTTGATTCTTTCATTTGGATTATTGACACTTTTTTTTAACTAAACTTTCATCTTGGGTGTTTAAGTTGAACTTATATCTAACAACATAAACTCATTGATTATGGTTGAATTAGGATGCACTTCTTTCATTTCATTTGATCGATACACGTGCTTAACATTTTTCAATTGTGTTTCCATGTTTTTTCAATGGTTTAATATTGGGGGTGTATGTCCAGATTAGTCCTCACATTCTTTGTCATGAGCCTATTGAGAACAAGAAAGATATATCCTATGAAGAGATCCCCTTGAGGACTTTTAATACCCAGACAAAGTAGCTAAATAAGAAATGCATTGTCCTAGTTAATATCATGTGGAGAAAGCACAACCTATAAGAAACCACATGGGAAATCAATGATGAAATGCTAATGAGAGAGTATTTAACATCCTCATTTTAGGTGCATTTGTTAATATTCCTAATATTTATATGTTTCATTGTCATAATATACTTGAGATGTCTTTTGACTAGTTTAGGGTAATTAGTATGCACACAGACTTTCATGTATAAAGTAAGCAAAAAATGTATACAAGATAAATTTTCTTTGACTAGTTTAGGGTATTTAGAATGCACCAAAAAATTTCATGTTAAAATTAATGACGAAAGGTGTTGCTAGATAAATATTACATAAGATAAGTATTTCTAGATAATTATATATTTCATATTCAATCCTAATCATATTTTATAAAGAAATGATATTTTAACACTCTTATAGGATAAAATAGTATGTGATAATTATATATGTATTAAGATATGTTCATTGTTAAACTTTTTGTTCTATTTTGGGGTTCAGTTAAGGGATAAATATTTTATATGAGATAATGGAAAATATGAATAAGAAAATTGTTATTAATAACTAATGTCTAAATTATGTTTAACATGACTCTCCTTGAGCAGTTTGATGTGGACATGAGTTCAAGAGTATCGATCTCATCTATTGAGCATCATATTTACCATCTGAGGGTTGCATAATAGTTCTCTTTCCCCTATTCAATCTAATCTGAATTTCTCATGATTTGATCAACAGATTTGGAAACCAACCTTGCCATTGGTTTTTGGAGATCTTTTTGCCCCTTTTAATCCGAAGATCAAACCCTTATCTTCACCTCTCCCAAAGCACCCAATATGGCATCCTCATTATCCTTGTTGCACTTGATGTGGACAACTTCTAGTAACCCCCTAATGTGTTGGAGCATTGTGGAAAGCTTTGTTAAGGGTACAAGACCCTCTTTCACCCTTCAATTTGATCTTCATGTCTCCAAACCCCCTTGCTCAACCTCATCCTCAAATATGCAACCTACTTCCTTTCTCACCTACCACAACATTGATACACATTTCCTTGGGAAAGAATCATCTTCAAAGCATATGGAACCCTCGACTTCAATCTCTAGAGTGTTTTTCTAGAGGAGAGTGCCTTGATGAACGGATATTGGGCATGAGTAGAGCCTTATAAGAGGAGACCTTTAATCATGCTAGGCTTGCGAGTTGTGGCCAAAAAGGGTCCTTGGGAATTATTAAAGCTTCTTTAAGATAACCATAATCAACTTATGAGATAACATGTCATACAATGTTTTTCCTCTATGTGTTTGTTACATGTCAGAGTTCCACCATGGTTCCTTCAGTTCGGTTCCCCTATTTTTGAAGGATCTTTGACGAGTCAGAGTCGCCACCATGGTTGTTTTCTGACCTCGTACACATGGTCTCCCGATTCAGTTTTTTAAGAGGAAAATATTCCTCATCACATGTATCTTTGATTTCTACTCGTGTGCGAGATCATCGTCAGGGATCCTTCCCTAGTGAGGGCTCAAAGTAGAAGCTGGAGAGATTGCAAGGTTCAAGTCCATAAGTTTACCTTGACCCTCACCAACATCACTTTTCCCAAACAAGGATGTTTTCATCTTTTCTCATGGTTGATTCTTGTGAGGTATGGGCCTTGACTTTCCTTTTATTTTATTTTTTTCTTTCAATAGATTTTTTTATTTATCTCTTTTATGATTGGTTGATTAGTGTTACAAATTTAGAAAAACCATACTAAGTAATCCATGCATCTGAAAAATATTAAAATTTCACCAAAATCCCAAAATATGTACCAACCTAATGGAGTAGTGACCACAGTCTAAACTTACATATTGTGATGTATTTGAGGTAATGGATTTAAATCATATTATGATTATTATAAAGAATACAATTCTAAATTAATTATGTTTTAGGATATGAAATCTACTGAACCAATAGAATAGTTAAATTAATAACCTTTTTTAGGGCAGTTAAATTAATAACCTTGTTTACCTATTTTAGTTAATAAGTGATTAGTATAATCATGGAATATGTAGAAAATTCTGCAATAGAATTATCGATTAGATAAAGATAAAAATAAAATTAGTAATATAAATAACCTATTTTGTAATTGTTGGGAACTTGAACTAATAAACCTAATGATGATTTAACAAAGTAAGTAATTAAGTAAATCATAGACATATATGTTGCACAAAGTTACTATATATGAACTAATATTAGTACACCTTGGTAAATATTAAGTGCATGTGACAGTTCCCAAAGAACACCTTAATGACCCTAAGAGCATTGACCTAGAAGGGAGGATATGAATCTAATAAAACATTGGTCTTTTAGGAGAATAGACTAAGGACTTGGTGGAATATATTGATAGGGATTGTCTTACCTAGATAAGTGGACCATTCCCATTTGTTCTGGTCCTTTTCATCAAATTTAAACCACAATCCAAATTATCAGTTCTAAACTGTTCTTTTATCTTGCACAATAGCTAAAATGGATGTAGTATTTAAGTTCATATCATGTAATAGTTTTAGTTAGAGCCTTTATGTCAAGATTCGTGCATATAAAAAATTATGCTTAGTTAATCAGAATTGTAATATTTTAGTTTCAATATCAGTTTTAAAGTGATTCAGTTCAATATAATAGCAACTGGGTTTTTAGAAATCATTTTATAGTCACATGCAACAACGTTCAATTTTAGTATGAAATATTTTCAAATTGCAAATTTATTATTAATATTTAGCATAATCAAATTTAAATAATATGGAACTTTCATATAATACAGTATATGACATGTCTTCACCAGTAGTCCTAGGACAATTCAAAGGCACATCATGTTGTTTTAGAGGCATGCCCATACGATCTCAGAAGCACACAATGCCAATTCGTAGGAGTAGCTGCTCCAATATTGAGGCATAGACATGCCATTTTAGAGACACCTCAGTGTTATTTAGAGGCACCGAATGAGAATTCATAGGATTAGTCACTCCAATTGGAAGGCATAGCCACACCATTTCACAGAGGACTTATCGTATAATGGTGGCCATAATAGATAAAATAATAAATTAAAAGATAGTTTACTCTTTCATATCATATTCAAGTTTTCCTGTATAGCATTACTTATGCATTATAGTTTAATGCAACTTACTCTACATGGACCTTTCTCTTTGTTCATGGCTATGTATGATATGTACACAAGTTGTGAGTAGCGGTTTGAGGATTAGCTAGAGGAGTTGTAATTTATAGAAGTTTGGGATATCAATCACTAGTGGAGCATTATCTTAGGCGATCCCTCTATCTTAGAGGTTCAATTTATCTTTTCTTTTCAATTTTTATTACTTCGGAACTCTTTTGTTATGTCAAACTATAGACTTTTCTTTTAGTTACTATGGTCAATGGATGTTTACTTAGAGAGTGGTGTTTGTCTAGGATATATTATGTTATATATGTGTTTTCTCTTCTACATATGTCTTTGTGGTTATTTATGGGTAAGTGTTACATAACAACCAATCTTTTTCTAATTCATGCACAAAATTATTGGTTAAGTATGTAACATAATCAAACTATATATGTGTGACATTGTGGGTGAAAATCCTCAAATTTGTTATTGATGACATGGAAGGAAACAACTATGATTGTGAGATATGTAATGGTCATTCTAAGTATAGTTGTGGAGTCTCCCAACTACAATATGTGTCATGATCCCATGTGATTGCACTGCTCGCACACTCTAATTAAACCATCATGTTGTTTACAATTTTTTCAACATTTTAGGGAGTTGAAAATGTTGCATATTACGGATAAATGATTCAAAAAATCATTAATATAGATGAATATTCTCATTTCACTAGGCTTACCCCCCCCTATGTAAAGATTCATCCTTCATCACCTCATTTGTTCACTTATAGTATCCTTCTACAAACACATACAATTTTTCAATGGGTGAAATGACAATGACATTACATGATGTGGTTGTTATTTTAGGTTTAGGGTAGATGGGGAGCATTCATAAACTACAATTTTATCGATACATGTGATGGACAATTTGGATCTTGGAGCAACCACTCTGATTAATATTTAGTTATTCGTGCAAATGAAAGATAGTTGGATAGATATTCTTGGGTTGGTTCCGATACATAATTTCAACAATTAACCTAGATCATGCAGATGAGCAATCAAAGGGGAAATATGCCATTGCATATCCATTTTACTTTATGTGATCTTTTCTTCTACCCAACAGTACTGGTAATGATGTCCACTTGCGTATTTTTTCCTTTGTAGGTACTTTGAGCAAAGTAGGAAATTGTCTTCGGATGATGTGTTTTAGCATGCTTGTATAGGAAGATGTACGAGGAAACTATTTGTATCATTGAGCTAGACTCATATATCTGGTTGTCTAGTATGGATACAATTGAGGTCTTGAGATAATTTTTGTGTAAGACACCCTAGACAGGCAGACATGCCGAAAGGTTGTGAGTCGCCATAAGGAACACTAAGGCTACAAATTAGTCACTAATTTACCTTTTATTATCAACAACATATCATTTATATATCAATAATATAAACATGTATGTCTTTTTCATTCTAATAGGTAGAGACATTTACTAATGTGTGACACTATCTCGACGTCTGATGTAGAAACATGTTAATGAATTTGATGTTTAACAACCCATTCATGTAAAATATTTTTCTTCATAATAATATTTGATGTAATGTTCACATGAAAAATATTTCATTTGACGTGGGTGATGTGGAGACTGTACATAGGCTGTATAGTGAACATGTTTCCATTCACCGTGAACGAAGACATGTATAACTAGCATGTGTCCCAATGATATGTTGTAATATTATTAAGTGGAGTCTAGCTGATAGAGTTGTTAGTCAATTTAGTGTCCAAGATCAACCACAACCACAAATATTTCCAATGTATGATAGGATTGATGATATGGGACAATCTATAGTAGATTTGAAAATTTCTACAACATGAAAGTGTAGCTTTGGAATGACAGATATGTCCAATTAGTTCAGATACAAGATGCAATTGATATTACCGTGATGATATTTTTACTTGAGACTCAATATCTTGTTGTTGGTATTGCAGATCCTTCATCCCAATATGACCCTTGAGCTTATGATGAATCAAAAAATTAAAATAATATATGCTCTTTCCAATTAATATTTTGAAAATGTTTATTTATTGTAAAATTGTTTTTATCAATGACTACAAACACATTTAAGGATCAAAGAAGTGTTATTGTAACAAACAGAATCTGGAAGTTGGGAGAGGATGTGTGATGTGTTCATGGATATACATCTTATCAAAAACACAGAGTATACAATAGCATTCGTTGTGCCATCGACTTGTATTGCACCTCCAACACATGAACAATGGACTCTAGGGTTCATCCAGTTAGGGTTTACTCTGCAAGATTTCACTTAATTAGGGATGAACCAACCAAGTTCACTCAGACAAAGATGAGTCAGTTAGAGTTCACCGAACATTGATTCACTCAGCCACAGTCCACAAGGCATAAATTTAACCAACCATTGGTCAACCAAGAGCACTAGCTAGGCAGAGTTCAGTCATCTTGATTTTAGCCAACCAAACTATCTTCAACTATATACCCAATTACCTTCCAAGACTACATTGTGTGATAGTTTTATTGCGATCTTATTTTTGTATGGTACTTCAAGTACCATTTAGCCTCCATCCAACTACCAAAGATAATACATTGTACATACTCTCATCCATGTATTCGTCTATATAATTTTTTTATATATTTTATATTCTTTATATAGTAATCATATAAGGTAACTTAGTTATATTGCATGCAAGGGGATATCAAAATTTTCCCTCAACTTATTCTTACCATCTACATATCATTTAAAGTTTGTAATAAACATTCTACTACACTTGTATAAGCAAAACAAATACATCAAACCTTAAATAAAATAAAATCTACAACATCTAATATGAGAATAAATACAACATAAATCACCTGCTATGAGATTTGAAATAATACAACCATGTTTGTTGCATCTTATTCATTATCTGATCCAATGCGTCAGAAAAGGTCAAATTTGATGGAAAATTTATATACATATGGATGTGATCTTGTGAGTTGATTTGCAATACTTTATTTTTAATGTGATCCCAACACCAACATAGTAAGTCAAGAAGTTTCTCGTATATGTAAAACACTTGCTTCCAAGATGTCAATGAAATTTTACTTATTCCTTAGTCATTATAAACCTTATCGTATTGTGCAACAACTCTGGTGTGCAGTTTTAATCATCGTCCAGAAGAGTTTGATGAGCTATTATCCATCTTTACATTTTACAACCTTATATGGAGTAATGCTTGAATCATGTGAAAAGTCAATGTTCTTCAATGAGATATTTGATATAATATAAAATGCAATGAGAGATAAAAGTTAAATCAACAACCTATGCTACGAGAAATTACAAATTTATGATAAATATATTATAAAAATAAAAAAAAGGTGAACCATCTTGTTTAGAGAGATGTAAACTTAGATTGACAAAGACTTGTCTTTTGTTAGGAAAAGGACAAAGATTTGTATGGTATCTTCAAGGAGGCGTTGAGCTAGCTGGCCCTCGACCAGTCGATGTGCAAGACACAATTGGTTTAAAAAGAATGTGCCTACAACCTGTCAAAGAAAAGATGTCAAAATAGATGGCGTCTCTGCTTTCTCTCTTCCCCTTTAAACTAAGTCGTTTTAGAAATGAGTTCAAAACCAGATAGTTCTGATAATTATGTTAGTCAAATAAAGTCACTTATGTTTGTTTCTTCTAAACAAACCCAAGAAGCAACTGGACAAAATGTACATTTACAATATAAATACAGAGATTGTCGTAGAATACATACAGACAGTGATATGCATGATATACAGGAAAGCACAAACGGTAAAAGGGAACGGTTACATATGTAAGTCAACACCCAGACTCACATTGAGAAGACATTGAGAAGCAAGATGTATTTTTTTTTTTTAAATTATTTAGCCCATGAAACAGAATCTATCTCGTCTCTCGCATTCTTGTAAAGCTCAAGCCTCTTCGAACACTGCAATCTGCGCTCCATCAGTGCAGGATCCTCATCTAGCAGTGTCACCAGTTGTTTGCCCTGCATATGAGAAAAACAGCAATGGTGCGAGTAATATAACATTTTCTAATATCTAGTTGTTACACTCGACTAGAATCTGCAGGAGGAGCTTAGGTAAAGTGCAATCACCTCAATCTTTCCAACTTTCATGTAGAAGTGATTAAGCAGAGATCGTTTTGCCTCTCTTACTTGACAATGTACAACTGCCTTAGGAATGGTTCTCCTCAGAGTCTCAGACACCATCCCTATATAAGACGATACATTCGATGCTATTCTTCTGAAATGCCCCTCGCCATATCTATCAGCTGCAGCGTTGCTCGGGTTTCCTCCTTTATCCACCCCACCTTTATCCACTTCTTGTGGAAGCTTTCTAAAGAATTCGACGGTCAAGTATGATGATTCCATGTCAACAAGGCGTATTGCAGTCTTCCGACCATCTTCGCGGAAACGTTCTAGTGCTTCATATGAAGCAGCAGCCAATTCAGATTGTAATGTAGGAAATCTCTTCAGTTCCTGCATAATACGGGCAGTTTGGTGGTACCCTTGTTACAGGCTGATAACAGAGTTTGATATGCTAGAATTTACCTGAGTTTCTCCTATAGACCTCCTAACAAGTTCCTTCAAGACAAAGTGCACCTGCAGTTTTGTAATTGGATACACTCAATTGAGTGACTTGCCAATTTTTGGCTGTACAATATCAAAGAAAAAGGAAAATTCGCGTAAACAACAGAGAATAAACTACACACTGCGTCAACCGTAGCTTCTGTTGGGCCTCTAAAATAACTCAGTGCTCCTTCAATCAATCTCCGGTAGCCTTGTTCAGGAGCAATCAGATGTGGCTGATAACCATCTGCCTGTGAAACCACTCTCTTCACATTTTGTAAGGAGAGATATTGATCAAAAGGAAGCTTCTTCAAAGCAACAGGAAACTGATTGTCAAAGACCCCATAAATTTTATCACCTCCAGGCCTCCTACACCAATGACATGAAAACCAATAAAAGGCACACATAATGAACACCTTGAATTTTCAAAATTAGATAGTGAAAGGAGCTTAATACATTATAACTCTTACCCTCCTTCTAGATGTTCCTTGAAAATTCGGTCAAATGCACGACAGAGCTCTAATATAGTGTACAATTGAGCCTAAAATAAGAACAATGCATCAAACATTTGATTTCAGATGTTCTGACTACAATCAAAAGACTGGGACTAAAATGGCATTACCCCAGCATCAACAGCAATAGGTCTGCCAAGGATGTTCATTTCAGACTCCAGTTCCTCAATAGTTTTGTTTATTAACAACAGAATACTTGGTATTCGAGCTCTAATGACAGATTCTAGATGCTGCGAGAAAATTGAACACTCCTGTGAGCCTAGATAGAGGTATGCCAAGAAACATACATTCTCAGTAAAGCCTACCTTAGAAAGAAGCTTAGCAAGATATTCTGAGCCCATTTTACTGGCCAAATGCCCATAATCGGGACTACTGGAAAAGTATTCTTGCTCCTTTCTCCTGGCAATAATCATGTCAACATTTTTATTTATATCTTGTTGAGAACGATTAACAATTCCAACCCAAGGATGTTGCAATCTATAAGATCTTCCTTCAAGAACCTGGGGGAAAAAAATCAGTGAACGTGAAGCAAGTTAAATTAAAAGGCAGAGATCTTGAGCATCCATCTTTTTTAGCACTGATCGCAGTAGATACTCACATCAAGGGCATTTGTACCCTGATCCATCAAATCCAGCTTTGTCAAAACTCCAAATGTCCTTTCACCTGTAAAATGTTGAAGATTTATTGGATCGAAAAGAGCTCGCCTTAGATTAAGGTTATGTTAACCAAATATCTGTATGCACAACACCAAAGAGATACTAAACACACCTGTCGGATCAACTTCTCTTGCCAGTTTAATGGCGTCAGATGTAGCAATATCTTGATTGGCGGGAGAAATTGCGAGTATGATGCAATTAGGCTACAAAGAACAGATAATAAACTTAAAATAGGTTTCCAGATGTATGAACAACTAGTCTTTGAAGTTAGCTCGTGTTGACAAACTCATAAAACTAATCGTTGCTTTCATACTGTTGTTTCAACTATCTCTAAAAGTTACAACGAAATTCATCATGAAAGATGTGATAACCATACAATATTCTGCCAGTGGTATGCCTGTATACTGTTCCAAACTAGTATACCAACCACCCAACAGTATGTCACGACTTTTTACATGTGGCAGTTGCACAAATTTGGCATTTGCTATGCACATAATTTCAAATAAGGAGAGTTAGCTACACACTTATCCCCGATTGCTTTATCCGAAAACTACTGAAAGTTGGGCTAACGTAAGGAAAAACAACTAATAGAAACACATTTGGACAACGAGAATCATCACAAATTGCAAACATGTAAAAAGCACAAACATAAACTAGCAATCGTTCATCTTTAGGATAGGTGAACCACAGCTGGGCAAATTGAATTTTTTTTGGAGACATCACGCAAAGATTGCTGATTTTTTACCTTCTCAACATAAGAGCGAACCATAGTTTCAATATCCGTCACAATACTCTCAGGCTGACCCTCTACAAGAAGTAGGACATTATTATCAGCATAAAACCTTGGACGGGATGAGAAGTTGGATCACATTAAACATTCCTAAAAGTTTTACCTACGGCAACTTTTGTCAATCCAGGGAGATCAATCAATGTTAAGTTCACAACTGCATTGAAGAAGGTGATAATGTCACAATTAATTTTTGAAAATATGTTGTAGACTTGTAGTACTATATTACATTTTGATGAAGATTTAGGGATTTTCTTAGCAGTAAGAAGCATATTAAGAGATCATCTTGAAATGTATATTTTTAGCTCGAATAACATGAGCAGAGTTGACATAATTTCACTGCATAATCATGAAAAACCAAATAATATTGGTCGATCCAATGTGTCACAGCATGCACTCACCATTTGGGGAATAAATACTTAGATGGATAGGAATTTGAGATATTTGCTTGGTTTTTCCAGTCAATCTGTCGGTCTCATCTTGAATTTCTCTGCGAACGGCAGCTGCAAAAGGAAAAGCAGTGCTGCTATGAACTCATTACACATCTTTAAAGTCGCAAACTATTATAAGCACTGGGACATCTAGGACACAGCAAATGAAACATACTCAAATACATAAACGTGATACTAACACTGGCAATTTTACTAAAATATAAAAAAAGAATTATAATATATTTATATATATGTCAACACACACATTGAAATATTATACATCAATTCTTTATGCAATCTATGTTTAAAATGGTAATTGCGGCTACATATAACAGTGTGGGATTTGTATGAGACGTCTAGCTTTCATATCAAAGCATTAAAATTACGTGTCGCCTCATGATCCCTTATCCTAGTAATGATTTTTATAAAATGAATTACAAGCAACAGCTACCAAATGGCAGAAAATTCAGAACTATTCATCTTCTATATGTAATTTTTATCTCAGAATTGACACGTTTAATTCTTCCTATGCACTTTTAGGCTTCTACTTCACTCTTGATGACTGCTTAGGGTGTAGACATCAAATAAAAATATTAAATACCTTGTATGTGACACACACACTCACACACACACACACACACACACATACACATACAAATACCAAAATAAAAAGAAGACTGTTCCATACACCTAGGTACCAAGATCAGCCAACGGGCCAAGCAACTTAACAACCATGTTTTCTGGAAGTAATTCCATCAATCTTACAATGTAGTTGTTATCCTATGGGTGCCAGAACACAGTGGTGCCTCAAATATTATTACAAATTGTTGTATATGCGAATTTGACAAATATACGCACACATATACATACCAATTTTCTTATGAAAATAGGAGAATAAAAAAAAAATACTACATAGGTCTAACATAGTAATTACATTTTTTTTTTTGAGAGCACATAGTAATTACATTATATAAGTAATCCACTATTTTTTTCTTTTATATATTTATATTCAGCTTGGATCTATCAATATATTTTTATTTCAGATAGCCTTAGATATGGAATTTTCTGTTCTGTTCTAGCATTCTCTGGGTATGGATTGGATATTCAGGTCGAACAAGTTATGAATTGAATTTAAATTTTAAACAAGATTCAATTTATATCCTATTAAAACACTGATCAGACCAGTCCATTCCGTTACCACCTTAGAAATGAAACATAAAACACAGAATATCCAGATTTTTCTATTTGATCATACAGATTAATTAGGCCACCAAAAGAAACATTGAAGAAGCAAGTTTCATATAGGCGCATCATTCATAGGGCTAGAACTGTCCCGTCGTGAGCCAGAAAAATATGGGAAAATTTCACAGTAGACAGAACATAGCCACATAACAGGGGTGCGGACAAACTTACCGAAATCAGTGAACCTCCGATTAGGCAGGTGTAGGAATTCGGCGTACTCCTGCTGCCCGTCCCCGGTCTTGTGTAGCTGCAGAACTAGAGGCCGTCTCGTGACGATACCTGAACAGACCAAAGCCACGGGACGCTGGTGGCTCGAAGTTAGGCAAAGCCCTCCAAAAACCCTACTACTGAGACATAGGAAGAAGATGGGGGCATAAATATTTCAGCAACAAACCCGATCCTCGAGGCAGGAAGTCCCGCCCGACGATGCTCTCCAATACTGACGACTTCCCGGAGCTCTGGTCAGAAACAGGGGAGTTGAAGTAAGAAAGGGGGAAAGTGTCAAAAGTGAGGGTTTTATGTAGCAGCGTAGAATTTGGGGTAGGGAAATAGAGAGGGAAGGGAACACCAGCACACCTGCCCGCCGACGACGGCAACAGAAGGAAGGGCCTCCCAGAGCGTAGGAAGAGCAGCTCCGGTGTCGCCGCCGTGGTCTCCGAGTACAGTACAAGCCCTCTGTATCCTGTTCACCAGCCCGATCAGGCTCTCCATGGTCGTCATCACGGCGGTCAAAGGAGCGCCCCCAAGGAATTCAGAGTATAGAGAAGGGAGGAGGTGCGGTGAAGCGAAGGAGCACGGGTTATCCGGCGTAAGACTCGAATTCTGACGCCGAGCGGAAACAAGCAGCGACAGGGGAAGAACAAGGAGGAGAAGACGGGAGTAGAAACGGCGGTCACAGTGGATTGCCCTGCGTTGGCGTGCAGTGCTGCTGGTTTTGTTCGGTTCCCCGCCTTTTCTCTGGTTACTCGGTGGTTTGTGCGAATCTTTACCCGAAAATTCCGACTTATCCTGAATAGATCCTGATTGTCCGTAATTGTATTCACTGCTGCACAAATGGCAAGCCACTTTTCAAGGTGTGGTTGTTTACAAAAACCGACACCTAATGTCTACAGTGTCGGTTGATAACATAAACCGACATCCAATCTGCTTAAGGAGCCCAGACACGGGTACCACTTTTAATAGGTGTTGGTTAATTAATAAACAACCGACACCTAAACTCAACCGCCAAATCCAAAATTCCAGCAAAAAAATTGGCTCCAAAATTTTACATATGGCGTCGGTTCATAACTAAATAACCGACACTATAGGTTTAGTTGTCGGTTTTTTTAAATAACCGACACTTAGTATAGGTGTCGGTTCATAACTAAATAACCGACACTAATAAACAACCGACACCTAAACTCAACCGCCAAACCCAAAATTCCAGCGAAAAAATTGGCTCCAAAATTTTACATATGGCGTCGGTTCATAACTAAATAACCGACAATATAGGTTTAGTTGTCGGTTTTTTTAAATAACCGACACTTAGTATAGGTGTCGGTTCATAACTAAATAACCGACACTATAGGTTTAGGTGTCGGTTTTTTTAAATAACCGACACTTATTGTCAACTTAATAGCTCACCAGCCCGACCGATTCTTCCCCTTTCCCTATTTCATTCCCGATTGCAGCTAGTTAGCTCCGGCGATTTTTGCTCGCCCCCGCTGCTCCGCCGCCGCCGCTCCCTGCCGTCCGTGCCGCCGTCGCCGCTCGGTGCTGCCTCCAGCTAAAGCTTCCGCTCGGTGCCGTCGCCGCTCGGTGCTGCCGCCGCTCTGCTCCGCCAGCAAGGTAACCCTTTTCTCCTCCGCCTTGCTTTTCCCTGACGACCACCACTTTCACCCAATCCCCAGCGGCAGCACCAACATCCACACCGCCATCCGCCTCCCCAGTGCCAGCAGCCGCTCCCGCACCAGCCACCACCACCCCACCCCCAACCGCCTCTACCCTAGCCCCAACCCCAACCATCGCGGCGCCGCTGGACCTTCCTCCGCCCTTCTTCTTCCTCTACCTCACCCTAGCAGCGCCCGACCTATAGAGCAGCGCCGGCGGCCAGAAGTAGCAGCTGCAACTGTAGCGACGCCATCCAGGAGTAGCTGGGAATGACCAACACTACCAAATGCCTCCCTTGACTCCGACTAAGAGCCCTAAACTTGATTCCGCAGCCCCCTCAGCCACGAGCAGCACCTAGCTGCGTTTCTAGTTGAGCCCTTTCCACCTGTGCATGAAGCAGGTCTGAACCAGGGACAGTTCTGCCCGGGAACACCACGAAAATCACAGCCTTGAGTTCGGACTTTAGGCCCAGACCCGAATCTACTTATTTGTATTTTTTATCTACTTATTTGTGCCTCATGCTATTCTGAATTAAGTGTATATTTACTTCATAATTGAATGTTTAAGTAAGTTATAGATATCTTGATGATGAATTGTAATGCACACATGTGACATGCTTGGAATGTAAATGAGGAACTGTAATGCACACATGTTTAACTTGTTTCATTGTTGAGTATATTGAGAATCCTAATCACCCTTCTTTTGCTTAATGATGAACTGTAATGCACACATGTGACATGCTTGGAATGTAAATGATGAACTTTTCCCTAAATTGCCAATCATGCTTTTAAAGACATCAATAATCACCCTAACTTGAAGAACTAGGATTTTAGGTATAAGAATGACAACACATTATTGTTGGTATGTATGCCCTGAGAGCCAATCATGGGATGATTGGTGGGATACATTAAGATTGATTTGATAAACATCAAAGGAAAGCTTCCAATTCATTCTGGTTCAGTCATATGAGATAGTGATAGAACAGATTGAATGTCTAGAGAATGACAGTACTCGTATGCTTTCAGGTTAAGGACCTGAACGATGAGATCATACGGATGCTAAGAATTTGTACATTCTTGTTATGTCCCTAGTCGGATGTCATTGTCGAAGGTAGATAGACAGCAATGACACACAAGACTGGATTGTGGTGTTGGTTGATGACAGAATCTCATTAGTCATGATATAGAGATATCAAACCAAACACATAGGTACTTGTTAGAGAACAAGTGTACCGGACAGACCCACCGTGAGTTTGACACATGTAACCATAAGATGGTAGTCACAGTCAGTACTCACAGTGATGGTGGTGAGTGTGATTCTTAGACCTGAAATCACTGCACTCAACACATGTCGTTGGGCACACTTTGACATCATCAAACGCAGTCCTGAAACATGGGTTGTTATAAAGGTGATGATTGGGTGGCTTTGACACATGGGGCTTTTGAGGGGTGAGTGATAGATATGGGATTTGTCCCTCCTAAGGGAGTTTGATATCTAAGGCCACTTGATGGGTAGGATTGAGATAGGCGTGCGCACGCATGTGTGAATCAGTATGTGATATTGATGTCATACATATCTCCTTCAATCTACTCTGAGATCAAGAAAGTGAATGAACGTTGACAGGATGAATGTTCCATGCCTTGAGTTCATTCGGGATATCAGTGACAAAGGAATTATACATTCACTGTAACACCATTCACGGATTGTAGGATGAAAGTTGTTCTCCAACTTTCTACTTTCACTTGGGTAGCACTGATATGTGACTAGGCACCGCTCTTTGCTTGTGAAGTCATAAGTGTCATGGACTTTCACTGCCAACGTGAAATGGACCTGCAGGGTCACACACATAGGATTTAACCTGGAAGAGGAGTTTTGTCCACAAAGCAATATTTAGATTGATTACTAAAGGAGTTTAGTAGTTCAATTAAACACTCAATCAGTCGATGGCTCAATATCGTATGGTTCAAGGTGTTGGACGCATTGATTGGAGTATCGAATTGATTGAAATCGCAATTGACTGATTTTGCCCAACCTGTGCTCCCAACCGATCGGCTCATGTGATGAACCGGTCGGCTGAGGTTGATGAACCGGTCGGCTGGAGTGTCCAGGTCGATCGGCTCATGCCCAGGTTGAAACGACCGGTTCAAGGGTTGAACCGATCGGCTCAACTGGTGCAACCGACCAGTTGGGAAAAGTCATGTCGGCAAGAATTTTCCTTTGGTTTCAAATTGCCCAATTCAATTGGGAATAACATTGGTATTCGATACCAATTGGGAACGAAACAAGGAAAGTCTTTTTGAGCCGGATTAGGACTATGAACCGATCGGTTCAGGGCACCAACCGATCGGTTGGAGTGCCCCAAACGATCGGCTTAGGTCCAACCGATCGGCTCAATGGCCGAACCGATCGGTTCAGTTGTGAACCGATCATTTCAAGTTGAGAACCGGTTGCTTTTTGTGGAAAATTCTCGAACCCTTCTACTCCTGCTTTAGTCCCATATTGTCGGGCACAGAGAACCTTGTCCCATGACCCGCCTATATATATAGGGGTATTGGGGGCTTCTCAAAGTACAACTCAATGCAAGTCGGTTGCTTTGCGAAGTTGTCATTCTCTCTGGTTTTGGTAACCGTGAGAGATCCCGAGCAAGTGCTTCCCACAAAAGGGAGGTGCAGCAAGGGAAGGACAACTGCAGTTGCAACAGGTAGCAGGAGAGTGTGTTGGCGACTAGTACGTCAACAGGAGGGTGTGACTCCTTCCACTTCCTTGTGGGACAAGGAGAGTGGAGTTCCAGGTGGTCCGTGTGGACTACTACAGAGGCGGGAGGACACTGCCGCTCAGGAGGACAACTGTCATCCGACAGTCCGGTAGGAGGAGGAGTCAGTCCCGGTGCGACCAGGAGCTGCACAGACGCCGTCCAAGACCGGAGTTTAAGACTGCGCATTGCGCGAGGTATTGTCGTCGAGCAAGCCTCGGGACAAGGTATGATTCCACAAACCATCCTTTCCTATTATATAGACGTTGACGCGTTTCCTCGGTATGGGTTGGGGGACAAATGTTTTTTGTTTTTGCTGCCTTCTCTGTCTCCCCTAAAACCCAACAGTGGTATCAGAGCCACGTCAACTGCTCTATATTTTGGGAATATCGATATGATCGGTTTTAGTTTGTCGCCTTTATTTATTGCATGTGATGCAAATAATATTGGCTTTATGCATGTCCAATCCTAAATCCACAAATCCCAAATTACATATATGATATGTATTATTAATGCACTCGATACGCGTCGCCCTTAAACGAGTTTTGTGGTGGATGTGTGTAGCATGATTATGGCCTATAAACCCCTATCTGTGTGTGGTTGTTTGTGGTTGCTTGCATCTCGGTCTGCACACCGATCTTCCCTCTCTTATTCCTGATGTAACTCGAAATAATTCGAGATTCTTTCCTACCTTTGCTCCCCCCGAATGTAACTCGGGGTTTCCCTTTTTAAAGCAATGTAATAAATAGGATAGATTTTTATTTCCTGTTATGTCGAAGACCGGAGGACATCAAGACGACTGATCAGACGATCGGTTCAAGGAGTGAACCGATCGGTTGACGTTCCAGACGATCGGTTCAAGGAGTGAACCAATCGGTTGATGAACGGTTCGAGGAGCGAGACGAGCGGGTGGCGGACATGACGAGATGCACGACGTCCAGGCGAACCGATCGGTTGGAGGAGCCAACTGATCGGCTGGTGGCACCCAGACGACCGGCTGGAGAGTACAGATCATTCATGTGATGAGTTGATCAACTCGGAAGGCAAGGCACAGAAGTTCATCTTGTACAGGTTGCATGTGATGTAGACCTAGATGACCGTGATTCCTCTTGGCTCGAGGAATCACATTAGGATGGCCATAATCATCGCTTTTTATCGTTTGTGCATGTTTTCTGTGGGATATAACATGTATATGATACGTACGATGTATTGTGGTGATTGGATATGTATATGTATATAAAACCAAATCCCTCATTAAAATATTAAGTTTTAGATGCCTTCTAAATGCGACACACGTGAAAAAATTGTTCGACCAAGTGTGGGCACGCCCTAGCGTGGTGCACCGTCTACCTCGTGGAAGCGTGAAGGATGAATGTGTGGGTCTGCCCTAGCAGGGTGCATGTTCATCGTGTTTGCTTTGGGTCGGACTTAACAAGGTGATCTAGATGGGATCTAGTACCTTGAGGCATGGAGATGATCATTGCAAAGAGTTGTATATGACATCTTATCAAGAGTTGCATATGATGCAATTGGCAAAAGTTGCCTACCTGAGAGATCTATGTTGTGGGTGACAGCCCTAGCTGGTCCATGGCTTAGAGGATTTCAGGATCTTGCCCACTAGAAGGTTGTACGCTGCAATCTTCCGAATTGATAATGAGGGCTATCAATTTGAACTAAAATAGTGGGAGCGATAATTAATTAAAGGCCTAATTTTATCGTCAACTTTTCAAATCAATCAAACAAGTCAAAAATGAGTTTTTGGACTAAAATTGCATATATTTCCTTTTGTTAAAATAAATGGTTAATCAACAAATCACTTTATTTGCGATGGGTCTTTGAGACCAACAAATTAAATGGGAATAATTCCACGATTGGTTAGGACGATGAGAAGTGTTCTCAATCAAAGAGCGAAAGCTCTAAGTCCTAGTTATACCAGAACCAGATGAACTCGATCCCACCACATCAATGGATGAAAGTATGCTTATGGAAGCATACTGAGGATGACATTGATGAGGAGTGCTTGATGTTGTGTTCTCTGAACTATGAGTTGCAGAGACAACATGAGACATATGATGTCTCCAAGATACTGTCCTAGTATGTCATGACAGAAGGAGATCCAGTAAGGTATTCACACACTCAATATGATTGGGTATGTGAAAACCTGACTAAGAAGGATTCCCTCTGAGCCAAGAGTTGGCTATTGGTATGATACTGCAAATGTTGCGAGGATCATACAATTCATGATAAGCTACAACATGAACGACTTTGACAAGCGTTGATAGAGTTGTTGGACATGTTGAGGATAGTAAAGGCAAAGATGAAGAAAGACAAACCATAATCTTTGATGTGATCAAAGAGAAAGGTAATTCTTAAGGGCAAGGATAAGGGCAAAGCTAAGAAGTGTTCTGCTGCTAGCCAGAAATCCAAGCCGTCTTCAGCCTCAAGGCACATGGGGAAAGGGTGTATAAGGGATTGCCCTCTATATCTGGAAGAACAAAAGAAGATGAAGGAGGGGATGGAGATCTCCACCTAAGGTATCATGAAATGAACCGCTTCTTTATCTGAGGTATATGATACCAAGATATGGATATGTCATATATGATATGCAATATCCACAAAGAAGTGATGGCCTTTGTGAAAGGACCAAGAAAGAAATACCCATCATTGGAGCAAATGTTGCTGCCATAAATAGGAGTATCTTTCAGTTTATTTCAGCCTAAAAGGGCACGAAATAGAGTTGAGAACTGCTATTTCATATATTGCCAATAGATAGAAACACTTTATTATTGCATATTGTATGACAATGATGGCAATTAATAAAGTTGATGTTTCGATCTTAAAGATATGATCTTTGTGGCAATGCCTTGCTTATCTTGTGATATTTGATATGCATAAGATAAAATGATACCTAAAAGTTATAGATAACTCAAACAATGAAATTAGCATTAATCATGAGAAATTCATTTCTAGTTTCCATATGATGGATAAATCTAGACTCTTTTGGTTAGAGAACCAGTAAGAGACATGAATATCTTGGACATGATTAATCAATCTTCACTAATGGTAGTGGGAGAATGATTATCCTATTAGGTATAATACATGTGATGTATTTACATACCTATTGGGACAAATGCTAATACTTCAAATGGTGTTTAGAGAAATACCAATATGAATATCTTGAAGTGTTCAAGATTATCATAGATGAAGTACAAATTTGGTAAAGTATTTGATGAGATCAATGAATGAAATACTTGGACCAAATGTTTGAGATCCTTATGAGTGATTATGATAGTGTATCATAGTGAACTCATGATTAAGGCATGGTGATGTCTAAATCAAGAAGGAATCATACTCTAAGGAGTTAGAGAATGATTATCAAATAACTGAATTCTTCTTAATAAAAGAATAACCCAACTAATAAAGGACATTAAGAACCACAAGGGTTGTGAGTTCATATATCCTTGACAGATACACCTAAATCATCTATGTGATGAGTTGTTCATATGATGAGTCAACTATCTAGATGAATATGAGGAATCCGATTTTGAGTTATGGTATAGAACCGTTACATCCTAAATGACTTCCATGTGAGCCATAAGGTATGACCTTGATGGTAGCACTCATTGGATCGTATCCATAAGTGCAAATAAGTCTTAAGTGTTAAGACACATGGATAACATTTTGACAAGGATGATGCTTGTTGATTGCAACTTAATGACTAAGACTTTTGGCATATGGATACTAAAACTGCATTCCTATGAGGAATAAAATCAGGATGTGTACGTGACACAGCCTATAAGGTTTATGAATCCATTAATGCAAATGAAGTCTATAAGTTACAATGGACTAATCCATGTGATTGATTGAGTACAAGCAACTCAAAATTGGATCTTTACTTTGATGATATAGTCAAAGGGTTTGACTGATATGTCAAAGATAAAGACGGGATCTGTGATTTAGTGGGAGCGTATTCACATTCCACATATTGATGTGAAATGGAATTGTTCTAGAATGGAAATCCAAAAGTGGAAATTATCTTAAGTAAGATAGAGATGTTTCCTATATGATAGGAATAGAGATCTATAGAGATAGTTCTTGACAAATCTCTTGACCTGGAAAAGAGAGAGCATACATTGGCAATCTGTACTGAAGGGTTCAATATGCACAGATTCAGTGGGAGAAAACTTGTCCATGTTATATGGATATTAGTATCCCAAGGCCAAGTGTCCAATTCTTATGAAGAATGGGAACACTAAGAATAGATATGGATCTATCATGTATGTAATCATCCCATTGTCTTGCATGTATGACATGGCAAAAAATAAAATGCATTCATCATTTTGTATGTATGACATGACAATATGATGTGCTCATCCTGATAACTCGTATGTGGGACATGACGATTGGATGTTTGTCTACTTCCAGTAAGGGTTACTGGAATACCATAAGAACTTGATAAGTACTTGGGATGTACTAGTTCTATGGAGATAAGGAAGAGTTCGATGTAAAGAGTTACATTGATGCGAACTTCCGAAAGGACAGAAAATTAATCGCAAAATATACATAGGATGTATAAAAGTGAAAGTTTGTTGATAATTGGAAGTGTTCCAATAAAACCATTTAAAAGGGAAATGTCGAGTATCTGTGTGTTAGAGAACAGCAGTGGATACTATATGGATCTAAAAGTTCATGAGATGAACTTATATTCCACTCATTGATGACAAGTCTGGAATCCTTGATCATGCAATGTGACTAAAGGTTAGCAAAGGAATACTAGATCGCATATTACGGCAACTCCATCTCATACGTGCGACGTACAGCGAAGAGATGAGAGACATGCAATTTATACTGACTTTGGAAAGGTGTTGCCATTACTCACTATGTTGGCACTAGAGCACAGTGACATGTGGGACATGTTTGAAGATCACTATGAATATGATTCAAGAGTGATTGGCTCGCAGTGCAAGTGGGAGTCTGTTGGTATGTATGCCTTGAGAGCCAATCATGGGATGATTGGTGGGATACATTAAGATTGATTTGATAAACATCAAAGGCAAGCTTCCAATTCATTCTGGTTCAGTCATATGAGATAGTGATAGAATAGATTGAATGTCTAGAGAATGACAGTACTCAATGACGTATGCTTTCAGGTTAATGACCTAAACGATGAGATCATACAGATGCTAAGAGTTTGTACATTCTTGTTATGTCCCTAGTCAGATGTCATTGTGGAAGGTAGATAGACAACAATGACACACAAGACTGGATTGTGGTGTTGGTTGATGATAGAATCTCATTAGTCATGATATAGAGATATCAAACCAAACACATAGGTACTTGTTAGAGAACAAGTGTACCAGACAGACCCACCGTGAGTTTGACACATGGAACCATAAGATGGTAATCACAGTCAGTACTCACAGTGATGGTGGTGAGTGTGATTCTTAGACCTGAAATCACTGCACTCAACACATGTCATTGGGCACACTTTGACATCATCAAACGCAGTCCTGAAACATGGGTTGTTATAAAGGTGATGATTGGGTGGCTTTGACACATGGGGCTTTTGAGGGGTGAGTGATAGATATGGGATTTGTCCCTCCTAAGGGAGTTTGATATCCAAGGCCACTTGATGAGTAGGATTGAGATAGGCATGCGCACGCATGTGTGAATCAGTATGTGATATTGATGTCATACATATCTCCTTCAATCTACTCTGAGATCAAGAAAGTGAATGAACGTTGACAGGATGATTGTTCCATGCCTTGAGTTCATTCGGGATATCAGTGACAAAGGAATTATACATTCACTGTAACACCATTCACGGATTGTAGGATGAAAGTTGTTCTCCAACTTTCTACTTTCACTTGGGTAGCACTGATGTGTGACTAGGCACCGCTCTTTGCTTGTGAAGTCATAAGTGTTATGGACTTTCACTGCCAACGTGAAATGGACCTGTAGGGTCACACACATAGGATTTAACCTGGAAGAGGAGTTTTGTCCACAAAGCAATGTTTAGATTGATTACTAAAGGAGTTTAGTAGTTCAATTAAACACTCAATCAGTCGATGGCTCAATATCATATGGTTCAAGGTGTTGGACGCATTGATTGGAGTATCGGATTGATTGAAATCGCAATTGACTGATTTTGCCCAACCTGTGCTCCCAACCGATCGGCTCATGTGATGAACCGGTCGGCTGAGGTTGCTGAACCGGTCGGCTGGAGTGTCCAGGCCGATCGGCTCATGCCCAGGTTGAAATGACTGGTTCAAGGGTTGAACCGATCGGCTCAACTGGTGCAACCGACCAGTTGGGAAAAGTCATGTCGGCAAGAATTTTCCTTTGGTTTCAAATTGCCCAATTCAATTGGGAATAACATTGGTATTCGATACCAATTGGGAACGAAACAAGGAAAGTCTTTTTGAGCCGGATTAGGACTATGAACTGATAGGTTCAGGGCACCAACCGATCGGTTGGAGTGCCCCAAAAGATCGGCTTAGGTCCAACCGATCGGCTCAATGGCCGAACCGATCGGTTCAGTTGTGAACCGATCATTTCAAGTTGCGAACCGGTTGCTTTTTGTGGAAAATTCTCGAACCCTTCTACTCCTGCTTTAGTCCCATATTGCCGGGCACAGAGAACCCTGTCCCATGACCCGCCTATATATAGGGGTATTGGGGCTTCTCAAAGTACAACTCAATGCAAGCCAGTTGCTTTGCGAAGTTGTCGTTCTCTCTGGTTTTGGTAACCGTGAGAGATCCCGAGCAAGTGCTTCCCGCAAAAGGGAGGTGCAACAAGGGAAGGAAAACTGCAGTTGCAACTGGTACCAGGAGAGTGTGTTGGCGACTAGTACGTCAACAGGAGGGTGCGACTCCTTCCACTTCCTTGTGGGACAAGGAGAGTGGAGTTCCAGGTGGTCCGTGTGGACTACTACAGAGGCGGGAGGACACTGCCGCTCAGGAGGACAACTGTCATCCGACAGTCCGGTAGGAGGAGGAGTCATCAGTCCCGGTGCGACCAGGAGCTGCACAGACGCCGTCCAAGACCAGAGTTGAAAACTGCGCATTGCGCGAGGTATTGTCGTCGAGCAAGCCTCGGGACAAGGTATGATTCCACAAACCATCCTTTCCTATTATATAGACGTTGACGTGTTTCCTCAGTATGGGTTGGGGGAGAAATTTTTTTTGTTTCCGCTGCCTTCTCTGTCTCCCCTAAAACCCAACAATTATTTGTTGTGCCCAATGGGAAACGAGCTTCCAATCTCAACATACCAGGTAAAGAAATTGTGTTGCCCAATGGGAATGGATGCCAAGAAGATACACGCATGCCCGAATGATTGTGCATTATTTCAAAAGGACTATGCGGATTTGAAAGATTGTCCAAAATGTGGTGCGTCACAGTATAAATTGACGACTTCGGGGGAGTCCAAAACTGGTTCTCCTGCCAAGGTGATGTGGTATCTACCTTTCTGTGACGCGAAAGTTTTGGGCGTCGGTTTCTTATCTAATAACCGACGCCTATTGTCCCCTGATGGCGCGCTTCCGGTGGCGCGCGAAGAGTTTGGGCGTCGGTTTTGGAACCGACGCCTAATGGGTGGACTTTTAGTGTCGCCCACATAGGTGTCGCTTATAAACTGACACTAAAGGCTTTAAATAACCGACACTAAAGGTAGGTTCTGTAGTAGTGATTATGGGTAAATAACTTTTCGGAAATCATACTTATCGAAAAACAAACATAAACTCGTGGGGATGAATTAATGAAATGAGATTTATTTTAGATGGATGGGTATAATACCCGACGAGAACGATATCGGTTTTTCACAATTATACATAGAATAGACTCAAAAGGAAAATAAAAAATATACGGACCTAACATCAAAAAAAAAACTGGCACCGAGTATAGGGGTGTAAACGGTGCGGGTACGGTGCGGGTCTGGCCATACCCATACCCATACCCATCTAATTTAGCGGGTCTGGTTCCGGTTCTAGACCTGCATAATACAAAACATGGACCCACACCATACCCCTACCCGCAATAATAGCGGGTATGCGGTGCGGGTATGCGGGTAAGCGGTTCTATAAAACATCATATATGTAAGAGAAATGACTATGTTATATATATTTAACACAACAAGATATTGTTATCATATAGTATATTAACATGTAATAGTTATATTAGACAATGCTATATTCTATACAATAAAATTAATTGAGTAATTGTTTACATATTTGTAGTCATGATCATAACATTTAATTTATGTAGAAAGTAATGTAGATTAATAGACATTATGATTTTTTAAGTTTACATATGATGTTCGTTATTGTAACTAGAATAGTTAATTCTTAGTTATATGACTAGTCCCAACCTTAGAGTGGGATATAATCTCAATAATTATATTAATTAGACTAGTAAAGTATGATATATATAACATATTATTTTAGTAGTTACTTATGTATAGCGGGTACACGGGTCTAGCGGGTCTGGGTCCAAGCATACCCATTATTGGACCCGTTTATATGCGGGTCCAAGGGTATACGGGTCCAAGGGTATGCGGGTATAAAAAATTAGACCCGTGACGGGTTTTTTAAGGGTCCGGATTTGCGGGTCCGCGGGTCTACCCGTACCCATTTACAGCCCTAACCGAGTACGGCTAGAAAGTAAACCAAAAATACCTCCGGGACATGCACCGGGGGTAACTCGCGTTTTGACGCGCGCGTGGGAGCAGTTTTTCCGGTGGCGGGACCCGTTTTGACTTGTTTTGAGCGGTTTGGGCTCTGAACGTCTCGTGACCACGTGCGGGGAGTGGGCAGCAGGCATGCGCCAGTTAATCATCGATTTGATCGCTGTGAAGTTGCAATAAATACCATTTTTGGTCAGATTTAAGGGGAAACGAAGGGACGTTCCGTGGTTTTCCCCGGGAAAAACTCAGTGGAGGGAAAAAGAACCCACGTGCTGCTGCAAGAAAATGGATTAACCAATATCATGACATTTTCATGTAAATGGAGCGGCCTTTCATTGCCTTCCATTCCACATTAATGCACATATTGACACATTTAAGAGGGATTGCTACTGCATTATTTGACACATTTAAGAGGGAAAATCTGATTGTTGTTGCATTATTTTACATATTTAAGAGGGAAAGTCTGATTGTTACTGCATTATTTGACACATTTAAGAGGGAAATTCTGATTGCTGCTGCATTGGTTGACACATTTAAGAGGGAAAATAGGATGTTGGAGACCATTAAATCATCCCTCCCCCACCTAAATGTTCTTCTTCCTCATTAAATTCTATATGTCGTTCTTCCTCACCACCTACTTGTTCTTCTGCATTTATTACTTCATTTATTCTTGTTGGAAGAAATGGAGTTCGATATAGGTAACTTCTTGATTTATTACTTTTGTAAAAATATATCTTTTTGCAGCATGTATAAACTCTTTATCATCTCATACATCATTTAAATTGAATTTGTGAGTAGATGTAGGACTTGGAAGTGATTATGAAGAAAATTATTCTTCTGAGGAAACCAATGACACCAGTGATGGAGAATCTGGAAAATATTTGTAAGAGGAAGATGTAGCTGCAGAAGAATTTGGTGATGAATCTGAAGAATATTTACAAGAGAAAGATGTAGTTGAAGAAGAACAGGAAGTACAGCAAGAATACCCTGTTGTAGAATTTGATCTTAACGTACCCCATGCACATGAAGAAGAAGAATTCTCTACTGTTAAAGGTTAGTTATCAAGAACTGATTAGCGGAATTATGTAATGCTCATTGGCATTTAATACGCGCACTCTTTAATGCTAATTAGTGATGAATACTATATTTTCATTGTTAAGTATGCAGTATTAAGTAGGCGCATTGAATAATAACTGGGTGCAATGAAAGATATAAGGGCACAATTGAATAATAACTGGGCCCATATATCTTTCATTGCGCCCATGTATACTCCATTGATAATGTATCTGTTATAATGTGCCCATGTAATTTCAATTGCACCCATACAAGTCATGTTGCACCCATATTTGTTTCAGTGTGCCTATATAATTTCAATTGCGCCCAGATATCTTTATTTGTGCCCATATAAGTCTATTGCGCCCATATATGTTTCACTGCGCCCATAAATTTCAATTCCGGCCATATATCTTTCATTGCGCCTATTTAATTTCAATTGCGCCCATATATATTTCATTGCACCCATGTAATTTCAATTGTACCCATATAAGTCATATTGCGCCCATATATGTTTCATTGCCCCCATATAATTTCAATTGCGCCCAGATATCTTTATTTGCACCCATATAAATCCATTGCGCCCATATAACTCTATTGTGTCGCCCATTTGCGTCCATATATCTTTCATTACACCCATTTAATTTTAATTGCACCCATATATCTTTCATTGCGTCCATTTAATTTCAATTGCGCCCATATATGTTTCTTTGCGCCCATATAATCTCAGTTTCACTCATATATCTTTCATTGTGCCCATATAATCTCAATTGCGCCCATATATCTTTCTTTGTGGCAATACTACACTAAGCGGGCGCAATACTACGCTAAGTGGGCACAATACTACATTAAGTGGGCGCAATACTACACTAAGTGGGGGCAATTCTACACTAAGTGGCCGCAATAGTACACAAACTATGAGGATTACCAACTAATGTTATTCTTTATCTTATGTTGTAGATCCCAGTATTCCTGCTGTTGGAATGATTTTGCTAGTCTTGGTGAAGTGAAAGATTTTTATAAAAGTTTTGGTATTTCCCATGGCTTTGGTGTTAGGGTTCGTAGTTCTGGTAAGAACAGAAAGGGAGAAATATCTAGGGTAAAGATGGTTTGTATAAAACAAGGGGAAACTATACAGAGTACCGATAGTATGGCTCAGAGGTGTAGTGCTAGAGTGAACTGCCCTGCTCACATTGTTATCCATCTGAAGAACGGGTTATATATGATTGACCACTATAATGATGACCACAACCATGTTATGCTTGGAGCAGATCATGTGCAATTTTACCGTCCATGAGGACCGTCTCTTTGATGCAGCAGAGAAGGCTTGTAATTAATGACCAGGTCGGTATATCAACATCTCAGACAATGGCTGCACTTGTTGTTGAAGCTGGTAGAGTAACCAATCTAACATTTACAGAGAGGGACGCAAGGAATCAGTTAACACGGACTAGGAGAATAAATCTCGGAAAAGGGGATGCCAAAGCAATGCAGGAGTATTTCACAAAGATGTAGTGCGCCCATCATAACTTCTTCTACATGATGGATTTGGATGACTGTGGTATTTTAAAGAATGTTTTCTGGGCTGATTCTAGAGCAAGATCTGCCTACAAGTACTTTGGGAATGTTGTATCGTTTGATAGTACATATCTCACCAACAAATACAAGATGCCATTTGCTCCTTTTGTGGGTGTCAACCATCATGGTCAAACAATTTTGCTTGGTTGTGGACTTTTATGCGAAGAGACAACGCAAAATTATGTATGGTTATTCAAAACTTGGTTTTCATGCATGGGAGGTAATGAAAACGACTCCAATTCAGTTATACATCACTCAAAACTTGTTCATTTCTGATTGTGTATATAAATGCTTAAATTTTCAGGTGTCCATCCTAAAGGCATAATAACAGATCAAACTCAATCCATTATCAATGTTATTGTCGAAGTGTTTCCCACTACCAAGCATAGAATGAAGAAGCTACCGCAGAAGTTTGAAAATTCCAAAGGATCATGTAAGGCTATCAAAGGAGCCGTATATGACTCGATAACTACAATTGATTTCGAAAATCGGTGGACTGAATTGGTAAACTTGCACAACTTACAACAAAATAGATGGGTCCAACGGATGTACCCTATCCGGAAGATGTGGGTGGCATGCTATGTGAAAACATCATTTTGGGATGGAATGTCTACAACACAAAGAAGTGAATCCATCAATGCGTTTTTCAAAGGTTATTTTAGAGAAAGAATGACACTGAAAGAATTTATTGAACAATTTGAACTTGTTGTAAGTGTGAAGTTCAAGAAGGAATCCGAAGCAGACTACGAATGCGTTCATGAAAATCCTGTACTAAGGACTACATTTGAAATGGAACGTCAACTTGGTGAATGGTACTCATTGGACATTTTCAAGAAATTTCAAACAGAGCTTCAGGGCCTCATGTACTACAACACGGTTCATAGAATGATAGTTGGAGAATTATATTTCCTTGAGGTTTTCGAGAGGAAGAGGATACAAGTTGATTCTAACATCTTTGTGTCACCACTGAAGTCATTTCAATTGGTATATAGCACATCAAAGCTCGAAGCTATTTGTCATTGTTTAATGTTTGAATCATCGGGCATTATATGTAGACACATGTTTTTTGTGTATATGTTCCTTGGTATTGTCAAGTTGAATGAGGAATACCACTTGATTGACAGATGGAGGAAGGATGTCAAACGAATTGTAAACAAACCGGACACTATACAACACGTTGAATATACTAACTCTGAGGATAGGTATGGTGCCGTCATACAAAACATTCAGTCATTGGGCGAGGCAGCTGCAATGTCTTAGGAGAAATTTCATTTAATTATGAAAGGATTGGAGAAAATAAAAAGGGACGTTGGGGTATCAGATGGTGTAAGCCGCAATTTCTTCTATATATAAATAAATCAGTTTTAGGCATGATCGAGTTTAACAATTTTATTAATGTTGTTGTAACATTTGCATTATAGGTTTGGGAATCTGCTGGTGTTGAAGGAATTCAAAACCCAAATATGGTGAGCCAAGTTAGTCGACCGTGTAAAAAGAGGTACAAGTCATATGATGAGAGAATGTCGAAAGCTAAGAAGCGTCAAAACTAGTAGTGTTTAAGATGCAAACCAGTATGTGAAGTCTACGTCTTTCACATTTTAACTTATTTTTTGTAAGTGTCTAATGAAGTGGGTGCATCAAGTCATTAACTAGGTGCAGTGACAACAATGTTTAGATGTTAAGCAATATCATTCCAGTATATTTTGGGTTGTAAATTTTATGCATGTGTAATGAATATCTTCATGACAAAATATAGTATTTTGGTTAATGTTGTGTATATTAAGAGCCCCATGAAGTGGACATTGACACATGTAGTAGGCGCATTGATATATGATGTCCCCAAGAAGTGGCGCATTGACGCATGTAGTCCACGTGTTAAGCCATGAGTGGGTGCATTAGCTCTGAAAGTGGGCACAGTATCTTAGGATGTGGGCGCATTAGCTCAGGAAGTGGGCGCATTATCTCTTGATGTAGGCGCAGTTGGCGTATTAACTCAGGAAGTGGGTGCAATAGCTCAGGAAGTGGGCGCAATAGCTCAAAACGTGGGCGCAATAGCTCAGGAAGTGGGCGCAATAGCTCAGGAAGTGGGCACAATAGCTCAAAAATTGGGCGTAATAGCTCAGGAAGTGGGCGCAATAGCTCAGAAAGTGGGTGCAATAGCTCAGAAATTGGGCGCAATAGCTCAAAAAGTGGGCGTAATAGCTCAGAAAGTGGGCGCATTATCTTAGAAAGTGGGCGCAATAGCTCAGAAAGTGGGTGCATTATCTCAGGAAATAGGCGCATCAACACATAGTTATGAAGTCATCAAATACAAGCCTTGACTAATGAAGTGGGCAAATTGATACAATAAATAAATGAAGTGTGAACATTTATACATGACGTGGGACGTCAACACTGTTCCAAAAGATACATGTTGTGGGCGCATTAACACATAGCTCCAAAATATACATGTTGTGGTCACATCAACAGATGAAATTAGGCGCATCAACACATAGTTCCAAAATATACATGTTGTGGGTGCATCAACAGATGAAATTAGGCGCATCAACAATTACTTGTAAAATATGTTCAACATTAGGGTTGAGTTACACATACAAAAAGGCGCCTAATTGTTCATTTTTTGACATGTTATTGTTCACATCTTGACGCGGCTAGACTTGTCCCTCAACATTTGTACTGCAAACGCCCCTCTCAACCTATGAATATCTTCAGCAGTAGTTTCATCCCCTACAATTGGTTGTCCATCCAGTATTCTTTTGATCCAATGTAGAGTGAACAGTCCGCAATCATTGCTATCAACTGGTTGTTGTGGGCTGTCCCTGTAGTATTGCACTTTCCATTCATTTGCTTCATGTCCCAAATGTTGTGCGAAGAAGTTTTTCATCCACACGCCCTATAAAATGAATTGCAAGCAATGTCTTAAAAGGAGTATATAAGAAAGCATAAATTAAGTATGTGATGAGATGCATGTTTGCTTACAATATTGCATGCAACCTTTTCATGGGTGTCCCACGGAAGATGTTTAGGGAAATTCTTTTTATTACGGTATAAGCATGCACTATTGTAGTAGAACATAATTTTCTATTTCATGCTAATCTCAAGCAAATGTCAATGGTAATTGGAGTGAAGCACCATTATGGCTTTGTCATTTGTTTTTAATTCATACAATCGCCTGGTGAAGTACATTTCTATATTACTGTCATCACCTCCCTCTATTGAACGACAAGTATTGACGTGTAGTATTATGGGCATTTGACGATCACAGCTCGTTGCATACTGTTCTTGCAAAATTTGGCACATCGACTGTGTATACTACAAAAAAATAAAATGTAGGAGTCATTACTAACCAACATGGATGCAACTATAATTATATAGGCACAATACAAGATACATGGGCGCAATGAAACATATATGGGCGCAATTGGAATTAAATGGGTGCAATGAAATATATATGGGCGCAATGGACTTATATGGGTGCAATGAAAGATATATGGGCATAATGAAAGATATATGGGGGCAATGAAACATATATGGGCACAATGAAACACATATGGGTGCAATGAAACATATATGGGTGCAATGAAACATATATGGGTGCAATGAAACATATATGGCCGCAAATAAAGATAGGCGCATATGAATATTTATATAAATTTGTTACCATTTCCGAGACAAAACCTTGATATTTAAGTCTTGACAATAAGTCCTCCACCAACACTCTCGTATCTCCATGCAGCCACAAGGTTTGACCAACTTTTACAGTGGATATCACCGACTTCAGCAATTGTTGGTCACTTTCATTGAGGTGGTCCAGTGTTGTCTTATCTATTCTGGAAGGTTGTACATTTATCAACAAGTTGGGGGACTCAGCTGAAGACAGCTCAACTGTTGCAGGAGACTTGGGGCTTGATGACAACCTACTTTCTTCTGTAAAGATGAGAAAATCTTAGATCAAGGTTTGTTAGACAATATTGGCAACAATTTTTCATTTGTTAGAAGTCAATACCTTCTTTTTCACTTAAAGAATGTTCTTTAACTGGAGATTTTGGGGAAAACTCTCTGGAAAATGTATGTTGTTGCTTCTCCAGTGAGGCTTCTTCCCAAACATATAGTTTGTGTTTATTTTCCTTGTCATGATTTGGCCAGTGCTCTATGTAAGGCTGGGTGCAGTCATCAATCTCAGAGAGTCTTTGCTTCATTTCCATGTTAGCAGTGTGCAACTCGTCACAGTAGTCATGAAGTCTGTCTAAGTCTTTTTGCATCCTCATGAACAACTTCTTGTTATTTATTTCCTTCTCCTTTGCAAATCTCTTCTCTACCGCCAGCTCAGTCTTCAGTTGTTCAATCTCGGCAAGCAGAGCTCCCATGTTGCCTTTTTCATTATGCCTTTCTGGTATTGCATGTTGTTTGCTTGCACCTTGGGTAGGTTCACTTCTAGATACGGCTGGTTGACCCACACGATCATAAAAACTGTGGAAGGCAAGGAATCTAATTTCGGATCTTTTTGTCAGAGTATGGCCGACAACCTTGTCGCATAAGACCACATGTTTATGATTAATTGCTCATTGGGGTGCTCAATTCGTAGGAAGTTTCCCGTCTTCAATAACCAAGGCTGCAACAGTTCATAAGAAATGAGGTATTAATATAAATTACAACCAAACTGTCAGATTGTTAATTGCTAAGTGGGCGAATTGCTTATTTAGTAGGAAAACATATAACTTAAAAATGTAATATCGTTAGCAGCAGGGTGCATCCTTTCATATATCCTCCATCGTTCTTCATGTACTTCACTAGATCAAATCCTTAACAAAGTAGTTCTTGCACTGTGACGGCCCAGTCATATTTGTCAAGGTCATCTAAATTTTCAGCGAGGGGGTACAAGCAATTCATGATCTGGCTAGAGCCAGAGGGGAAGAGAAAGTGGCCGAATAATACAATTACCAACATCTTCACACGGTCCCTCCTCAGCTCATCCGTATTTGCAGGAGAAAGACTTTGTATCTTCTGCACAATTGATGCTAACCTTGGATCATCTCCACCAAAATATTTTTGATGGATATATGAGTTAGAGATTAACTTTTTGAAAGTGACCCTGCCGTCTGTATTACATGAAAACATTCGATGTAACTTTGGTGTCGATATATGGGTTCATTGGTCTCAAAATGCTCAATGGGTGCATTGGATACGTACATGGGTGCAATGAAAATTAAAATGGGCACAAAGGAAGATATATGGGCGCAACAAAACATAAAATGGGTACAATGGGGGTTCATTGGTCTTAAAATGCTCAATGGGCGCATTAAATACGTACATGGGCGCAATGACAACTAAAATGGATGCAAAGGAAGATATATGGGCACAAAAAAACATAAAATGGGTGCAATGTAAAATATAAGGGTGCAATGACCCATTTTATATGGGTGCAAAGGAAGATATATGGGCGCAATATAAAATATAAGGGTGCAATGACCCATTTTATGGGTGCAGTTGGGTACAAATTGGCGCAATGATACGTACATGGGCGCAATGACACCTAAACTGGGCACAAGGAAAGATATATGGGCACAATGACCCATTTATGGGCGCGATGACTACTATATGGGCACATTGGATCCTACATGGGCGTAGTCGGGCACACATTGGCGCAATGGAACCTACATGGGCGCAATAAAATGTATCTTGGCTCAAATCAACTTATATAGGGATCAATGCGACCTAAATGGGCACAATGACACCTAAATGGGTGCATTGGGTCCTACATGGGCACAGTCGTGCACACATTGCACAATATAACATATAAGGGTACATAGGCAGTGTTAAATAGAATTACATAGGTGCAATTAAACCTACATCAGCGTAATGATATGTACATAGGCAGTGTTAAATAGAACTAATATGTCTTTCAGGAAGACCACCCATAAGTTGTCTTATTTGATCTGCAGCGAACTCCAATCTCCAACTCCTGAAGTTGAATGTCCCATCTTGGTTGTTGAAATAGGATGCCAGATCCTCTATCAGCATAGTGTCATTACCTGGTACTCATTTGATGCCAACTAGGCATTTGAAAGGTGTTTTTGCGAAGATGGCTTGTTCTTCTTCACTGGAAGTGTTGTATATGTCTTTGAGATTTTCCATGAACACCTAGACTTCAATCGCTTTGGATACTTATCTACATCATATGGTTCTGCCTCATTGAGTTCTTCCGCATCTTTCTCTGCCCTTTTTTTCCTTCTCTGACTCTTCTTGGTTCTCTCTTGCTGTAGGAGAGATGTGCTGGCAGTTGTTATCGCCGGCGGTGGAGTTGTGGCCTTTTCAGAAGTAGGCTTCTTCATCGTAGACCTGGTCATCCTTCTTTTTCTCGCTGGTGGTGGAGCAGTTGTGGCCTTTTCAGAATTAGGCTTCTTCTTCGTAGAGCCGAACGAGGACATCTTTCTTTTTCTCGTTGGTGGTGGAGTCGTTGTGTCTATTATGTCAGGTGCGGGAGCTGCTGTCTTTGGGAGAAGAGTTGTCAGCGGTGGACTTGCTGTCGCCAGTGGACCTGGTGGAGGAGATGGACGCGATGTCACTGGTGGAGGAGATGTCAACCTTATTACGACAATCCTTCTTTTCGCCCCTCTTAAGCCTCTTTCGGGTCTCCTCCTCCTCCCAGATGACCTCTTTGTCTGCATTCCCTGAGAGGGTAAAACTGGGATCGGCTGGAAATCCATGTCTGAGAAGAACGGAGGCGCGGGGATCAGGAGGAGTACAGGCGCGCGGAGCAGGAGGAGTACTGGTGTGGGAAGACCAGGAGCGATTAGGCGGGAGCAGACGGGAGAAAGAACACATCCCCGGGGGAGTGGGAGCAGGAAGACCATCCGCGGAGGAAGAGAAGGGAGGGTGTGGGAGTGGAGACATTTTGGGATCCCTGGCAACGGCGCCAGAAAGCTTGGTGCGTCTCCGCTAGTGGTGATAACACACTACTCAATTGAATAGATGTGCCCCACGAGGTCAGAATGCATGGTGGATGGGGGATTGCTTTCAAAATTTATAAACCTAAACTAACAACCTACGTCTACTAAAACACTACACCCGCAAGCACACAGGGTCGTGTTGTAGTATAGGAAGGTGGCAAGTATAGGGTCGATCCACAGGGAAAAGAGGGGGCGCTAGAGCTAGGTTAGTTTTGCTGGGTTCCTACTGCGGAGACTAGGGTTAAGGGTTTAAAGGTTGACTTGATTGTTAACTAAGGATGAACAAGAAAGCAGTTAAAGGCAGGAATGAAATCTATGTTAACCCTAGACTAGATTAAGACTAAGCAGGAAAGAAAGGACTAAGCTAGGTATGAAAAGACAAATTATGCTAAGGCAAGCAAGAGAAAAGCAAAAGAGCAATTAAAGAACTAAACTAGCATAAACAAGGCAAGAGCAAGGCAAGAAGCTAACTAAGCAAGAAAAGAACTAGCTAAGCTAAGCAAGCACAAAACTAGGGTTTTAAGCAGTAAAGAGATGTGTGGGCTGTTTAGGGGTATGAACTTATCACTTAATTTGGGGGGTGACATATGAACATTATGATTCCATTTAGATTATCCAAACCAAACAACAAGTTAGAGTCTAATGGATTAACCTAAGCTACTAACTGGCCATGGATATGCTAGGTTGTGTATAGGGGAACTAGTCCCTAACACCCCCTACTACCCTTACGAGGCTCAATTGGGTTAGGGGTTAGGTTCAATCCAATTAGAGTCTAATCAAGTCTAGGTTTATAGATTAGACATTCCTAGGGCAATTAGGGGCCGAGGGTAGTAATGGGGAGGTGAGATTAGGGTTTTGGACCCCAATTCCCCCTCATTCTAGCCTTGAGAAGGCTCCATGCTAATTGCACTAGAATCATCTAATCTAGCTACTTAGATCTCTCACTTAGGTTTAGGGAGATTGATTAGGATGTAGGAATATGGGAGGCAGGCTAGGGATCCAAGAATTGGACCTAGGGGCAAATCCCAAAATTCACACATATAAGCAATTTGCCTAAATTCCTAGGTGATTTCACACACAAACCAACAAGCAATCCATGGAGAATGAGATAGAAATAGAACATAATCATTAACAAATGGAATTACAATGTTTACATGTCATTTTCCCCCAACATGGTATCAAAGTAACATATTTTCCCCCAAACAGCCCACCCAAGGGGCCTAGCTACTCATAGAAATGGAAAATACAAAAAGAAAAGGGGAAGAAGATGGAGGTGGCCATGGAGCTCGAAGTAGTGGTTGTCAATCCTCTCTCCAGCAGCAGCAAGTCGGCCTCCTCCCTCCTCCAAGATGAAAGGGTGAGAAATGAGGGGGATTATGGGTAGGAACTAGTGTAAACTAGTGATTTGGTGGTGAAAATGGTGGAATGGAGTGGATTTGAGGTGGATATGGAGTGGAATGGAGTGGATGGCGATTCGGGGAGCTAGGAGGCGGTGGAAGGTAGCTAACCTCGTGCCCCAGTTGCCACCTAGGTATATATAGGTGTGGGGGAAGCACTAGGTTAAGTTAGGGGCAAAATGGGGAAAGCAGTGAAAAAGTGGCTGGATTTTGTGAGTAGCACGGCCGTGGTGGGGTACCACGGCCGTGATGGGCAGGGTAGGCCACGGCCGTGGGCAGTGGGTACGGTCGTGGGAATCTGGCTAACATTCTTCTGTTGATTTTTGGCAATAGACATTATGGCCGTGGGCAGTGGCCACGGCCGTGGTGACTCTGGATTGTCACGGTCGTGGTCGGGGGCCATGCCCGTGGTGATTCTGGCCATTTCTCCTGTTGGAATTTCTGCTCCTTGGCAATAAACATAACGGCCGTGGGCAGTGGCCACGGCCGTGGTGAGGGCTTGAGCAGGCTGATGAGCTTCAAACTTTGTCAATTTCGGATGTCCTTGCTTGGTGATGACTATTTGGCCACTAGGGTAGGTTGGGGGAGCTTTGGGGCCTTCTTTGGGCCCCTCCATCACATTCGTCCATCCATTGTGGTCCAAATACCTGAAAATAGTGCAAAGAACATCCATAAGTGCATTTTATACAAATAAGCATATTAGGGGGAATGACATGCAAACTAACTGGTATAGATGTGATTGAAGAGCAAAATAACACAAGATGAAGCCCTAAAATAGGGCTGCATCAGGGGGGATTTGCTGACTTGCGTGACTTGCCACTGGCAAGGGGACAGGTGATGAATGGGGGCAGGGGGTAGTGCGCAGTGCGCACAGTGTTGGCAGCAGACTGGGTGGTTTAGGGAGCAGGATGTGTGCATCAAAACACGTGTTATGGCGAATGTGCATGAGCAAATTTTAGTCCAAAGTAAACGGCCTCCTCTCCGGCCAGACCCAAATGCATCCTTCTTCTGTTACGTTCTAGAAAACTATGGTAGACTCACAACCATTGAGGGGCCTTACGCAGCTGGTGGGTTCCGATCAACATGCATGTTTTGGCTTGGTTCCATATCGAGGATTTGGGATATAGTGTGCTCCAGACTAGCCCACTGATAGGATCCATTCCCTCCTCATAGACATCAGGTTTTTTTTGGTGATTGCCACTATATATTAGGATAAAGGAAGCACATCGTATGTTCAAATAGTACTCTCGGATGAGTAAAGATTAGAGAAATAAGCTAAAGAGGGGTATGTTAGATCAACCGCGCACAAGAAGCAAGCTGGAAAGGCGAAGAACCCTAATCCAGTTAATGATATATTAGATGTGGACGTCATTGGAGATGTCCAAAAAGTCATAGTAAAAGTACAACCAAGGGGATACTCCTTATCACAAATCCCTAGCATAATCAAGGTGACGATTAATTTATGACAGTATTGTGAGGATGTCAGGGTGTATATGATTTATGTTATTCAAGGAGATGTCACAAGAGGTTCATATGTGTAATGAAAAATCATGAGTCACAAATATATGGTACATGTTTTCTATATTGTTTGAGCACAACATGCAAGGAAAATGTTTTTTTTACTTTCCTTTAAGATGGGCTAGGACTCATCAGAAGTTTATTAACAAATAAATTACAAATGATAAGCATTGTATTAAGCCTAAGATTCATATGTCGAAAGCTTTTGGTAAAAGGTGTGTATGAACCTCTGAATGATAAAAATAAGTAATCTTTTGACACTAAAAAATCATCTCTTTATACCCATGTTATTTTGGGATCAACTTGGGAAGGGGTTAGAAAGTATATTTTATTGATTGTATGTTGTAAAATATATAAGGCTCCCCATATAGAGAAGCTTTAACTATATAGAATATCCACTTTCTTTGTGGAACAAAAGTGAAGATGGAGGGAACTAAGATCTTATAAAGAGGAGATAAGCAAGGGGTCATGAATCTCCTGCAATGGATTTATGTGATGGGGAGTGTGATAGGTATTTTTTGTATACTTATTCTCTTGTTATATCAAATGTTAATTGATCGAGTAACCTATAAACTCAAAAACCTAAAATAGGTACATCTCTCTATTAGTTTGTTTTACTAATGTATGACATGTGCAACTTTGTTTCATATGCCACATATATTGCACGCTAACAAATAAGTGTTTCTCATGCTCACATTTTAGTGCTTCCTTTTCATTTTATGGACATCTAATTTATGTATCAACCCAGTTTGATATATGTATCTTAGTCATCATTAAAATTATTAGAGAGTCTATATCACTAAGTTATTTGGGTTTATTCATATATGGGTCTAAGTGTGTTTTGTCACATTATGGTTTGTATTAAGTATGTACGCTTCTCCCTTATCCTATTTATAGGAGAGGGGGACTGTCATTCCATCAATAAGAAAATTTTGCACAAGAAGAATTCTCTATTATATTGTTTTTCCACATGGCATCAGAGAGTGGTTTTTCTACGACGCCACTATTTACACCACTACAGACCTCCATCACCATCATCTACACCACTATTGATTTACATTGTCGTCATATACACTACTTTTATCATTCGTGCCATCTCTATCAAAATTTAATCCCAAATCTTGGATAAAGATCTTCTTCTTCTACTAATATTGGGGGCATATCATTCCTATATTGCTATGGTGGTGGTGCAGAAGGGTTTTCCCACCCCTTTGCTATTGTCTCAGGGTTTTTTGCTATTATTTTGCTACTAACATTGTGTGTCATTATTTGACACAGCGTGTTGGGTTGGTAAATATGCCCAGAGAGCCAGTCATATGATGATTGTAGTAGCATATCTTGTAAATGATTTGATTAATAATAGAGGCAATCTTCTAATTCATTATGTTTTATTTAGTTATGAGATAATGATGTAACATAATAAATGTCTAAAGAATGATATTACTCAATGACATATGTCTTCGGGTTGAGGACATGAACAATGAGTTCATGTGGATGTCAAGAGCATATGCATTCTTGTTATGCCCCTAGTCGGTTGTTATTGTGGAAGCTGATAGACAACAATAACACACAAGACTAGAGTGTGTGTTGGTTGATGACAGAATCTCATTAGTCATGATATATAATATCGAACCAAACACATAGATACTTGTTGGAGAATAGTGTATCAGATAGACTCATCTTGAGAGTGATACATGGAAATCATGATTGGTAGTCAGAATCATCTCTCATAGTGATGGTGGTGATTTTATTTCTTAGACCTGAAATCACTACGCCATCACATGTTGTTTGATGTACTTTGTCATCATCAAACGTGACCTTGAATAAGGGTTACCATAAAGGTTATGCTCAAATGTATTATAAACATGGGGAGTGATTGTGAGTGATGTGGATGGGATTTGTCCCTCGTACATGAGTTGATATCCAGGCCACATTGATAAGCGAGACTGAGAAAAGCATGTGCATGCGCATGTGAATCAATATATGGTATTGGGTTCATATATATCTCAGACAGTCTGCTCTAGTTCAAGGAATATATATTGAACATCGAGCGGATGATGATTCCATGCCTTGAGTTCAATCGGGATATCAGAGACAAAGACACTATACGATCACTTAACACCAATCACAGATTGTAGGTTGAAGTTGTTCTCCAACTTTCTGATTACTTGGGTAGCAAGATACCAGTCATTGCTTGTGATGTAATAAAATAGTTATGGACATTCACTACCAATGTAGCTTGAAACCTATAGGGTCACATACATAGGACACACTTGGAATAGGATTTTATTCATGAATGTAGTTTAAAGTTGATTACTAAGGCATTAGGTATTCAATTTAAACAAAAATGGTTACATGTTGACTGACTGGATTATTAATTGACCAGTTCAAGTATTAACTGATCGACTCAAGTGTCGGGACAATTGAACCAACATTAGCAATCAAAACCATGAGATGACCACTTCAGCAAGTAAACTGGCCAACTCAGGTATGTGAACCGACCAGTTAAGTTTGTGAACCGACTAGTTGGTTGATGAATTTGATTGGATCAAGGATTGGTGATGTCATGTTGTTCATTAATTGAGTATTAATTCCCAATACAATCACAATTCAGAAACATAGTGAAATGACCAGTTTAAGGGTTGAACCAATTAGCTCACATGCCAACCGTCGTTCACTATTAAACTGATGTTTCTGTCATTCGTAGACTATGAAAATTTATTGATATCATGTCTCTTCAACTCTCACTCAGACTAGAACTCCTGACTCTGATCCTCCTATAAATAGAGGGGTAGTTGAGGTTTTTAGAGACATAATAATAAGCTCTGACAGTTGTTATCTTCTCGTAGTTGTAGAAATGTGAGAATCTGAACAAGTACTACCCGTCAAAGGGAGGGATAGCAAGGGAGAGTCAATTAAGGGAGCAATTTGGCACTAGAACGTTGACTAGAAGGGACAACTCCTTCTTGTACGCTCATCTAGAATGGCAAGAGCTCTCAGTGGTCTGTGTGGATTACTATAGAGGCGAGGATGTTGTTGTCTGCCGCTAGGAGGATGAAGTCAACTGTTATTTGTGGTGATCAATCAGGAAGCTGTTGTTGATGTTGTCTAAGTGCAACTTGAAGAAAGGTGCACGCTATTGCAAGGGAATTGTCATTGGACTTACTCTAGGACCAGGTATAACCTTGCAACCATCCTTCCCATTACATAGTTGTTGACACAATCTACTATTAAAAGCAGAATATGGTAGTTTAATTTTTTTGTTTCTGCTGCCTTATTTTATGCCATGTTTTTCAATAGTGGTATTCGAGCCACATCAATTTACCACACTTTATGATTTAATTGATATGATCATATTTTAGTTTTCTTCACTTATTTATTACATGTGATGTGAATATTTAAATGATTAATGTGCATATTCGATTAAAGACCACATATGATCCCTATATATATGATATGATATATACATATATATGCAATTTATACATATTTGTCACCCTAAAATTGGTTTTGATGATGGATGTTATCATGGTTATGTCCAATAGTACATACGATATCCTTCCTATACTCCCCTCAAATGTAACTCGAAATTTCTCTTTTACTATGTAACATGTTAGGATCGATTTAATTCTTATTATGATGAAGAAGATGTTTAGCACCAGATGAACTGGTCATTTCAAAAGACAAACCGGTCAACTAGAGGACCTAGGAGGATAAACAATGGGAATAGTCAGACTAATAGGTTGGTGGCCCAATCGATCAACTATAGGTGTCCAGACATATTTTGGACTGGAGGCCAGACGATTGATCTAACCAACCGACTGACCAAGAGGCAAGCCAATCGGTTCAAGAGTTGAACCGATCATTGTGGATTGGTTTAAGCACATGTCTTCAACAACAATAGGTTGTTTCATATGATGTAAACCTTAGGTGGTAGTAATTCCTTGGCTCCAAAGAATTACAATAGTATGACCATAACCATCACTTGTGTTTTATAATTGCATTTTTTGTGGGATATAGCATATATATGATGTGTACTATAAGTATGTGGTGATTGGATATGTATATATATATATATATATATATATATTAGTAAATATAAAATCTCTAAAGTTAATATTAAGTCTTAGATGCTTTTCATTAGCATCACACGTAAAAAGCTTGATCGACTAAGCATGGGCACCCCAAGCGTGGTGTGTTGTCCATCCCATGTAAGTGTGATGGTAGTCATGTGGGCCTACCAACCAAGGTGCATCACTATCGTGTTGTTTTTTGGGTTAAACTTAACTAAGTGGTATTAATGATATTAAGTGCCTAGAAGCATGCATATGACCATGGAAAAGAGTTGTGCATACCATCTATTTCTTGCATAAGATGCAATTGGCAAAAGGTTCCTACCTTAAAAATTGATTATGGATGTTGGCATCGGTCGGGTAATAACTCAATTGTTTTGGGTCTTGGCTTACTAGAAGGTTATATGCTGCAATTTTCCAAATTGATATGTGAGGGCTATCAATTTGAACAAAATAGTTGGAGTGATAATTAATTAAAGTCCTAATTAAATATCGTCAAAATGTATTTTATTTTTTGGATGACAGGGAGAAATCCAACCCCCCAGGCGAAGGGGCAGATAGCAGGGATGGTAAACCCGGGAGACATTTGCACCCACACACCAGTATCTCAATAAGTCATATCAGAGGTCGGTTGACATCAAATTTTACACCAAAGTGAGATAACTAAAAATAAAGATCAAACCTAATATTAAACATTTGGGATTACCATAAAACATGCATGGTAAATTGAAACTTATTCCATATTATCACAAAAGCAGAAACATGTTAGATATAGATCCACATGAAGCCACCTATATAACATATCATGCCACAAGATGATACATATCATTGTTCACTTGGCTAACTAGACAACCTTTTTGATATGTTAACCTATTCACATATATAAGCCATATTTATACAACCATGGCCTACTTCCAAAACTTGTGTCACTATATAACGTATACAAAACACCTCCAAGGACCCGAGAGTACAGGGACAACACATTGGACTCTACTATAAAACTTTAGCAGCATATCCAACCTATGACAACTACTCCTCTTACTGCTCAGCCTCAACCACACAATCTCTACCTCATCATGCATGACCACCTAAAAGATGTGGAAACCCACAGAGTGAGACCAATGACCTAGTGAGAGATATAACTCTTTGTCAGCAACTATTATTAACATAAATAAGCTAAAGCATGAAAGTAACATTATTATCAAATTGAGCGGATTCAGCAAAATGATATGAGTAAAGCAATTAACACTATTTTTGCAATACAGACATCTATAATTGAGTAGTAGAACATCTTATACTTTTAGAAGGAATATGAAGAATATGTATAATAGTTGATTTCTCTTACCGCATTATAAATCAACTAATTGGTACAAGAAATAAGGAAACGGGTCATCCAATGTGAGTCATGTTTAACCATAAGCAATTATACTACACGGTTGTATTACGTCTTTTATTATGACCTCAGGAGATGAGGTATATCACTCATGCTACAACTGACCACACCTAAGTCAAAATCAATGTCATACAAGATCTAGGAGGATCCGGACTACTATGATCTCCCACACCCTCAGTCAGTCTGAGTCCACCGTAGTGACATATAAATTCTAACTACAAAATAGCCTAGTCTGCCATGGTATATAGGCACAACACTAGTGAAAACTGAGTTACGACCGCAGCCACACTCATGTCGAGGTATGACTGCAGCCATCCTCAAAATATATCATATATATATTGAATCACATCACTAAGATACGGCCTTGAATATTCTCCTACCAGGACATGACCGTAGCCAATCTTGTGACATGCATATACTCAACACTATATGATTCCGAGCTTCCACTAAGGGAGAACATGTTTCACCATCCAACAAGTACTGACGCTGAAGATGGATCTATGGCACAGGGAAACTACATGATTAGGTTTTTACTTGATTAATTAAGAAAATTTATTACTGTTTACCATCAATCAAGTTACAATGTACAAACCCAAAATAGATATTACAAAGATAAGGGGTAGATAACAAATCCAGAAGATATAAAATGTATGAGGTACACATTTATCATGTCATCACATGATACCACTACCATATTAGGCCATCATTATTATCACATCATCCTGGGATTACCATCCCTTATCATTTCACCAGGGGATATCAACTCACATTAGGCATTGAGCCTCTGCCAGGTCACAAAACCCAAATCACATAATTCATGCACCCCATGGTTATCTCATCATGCCTCATAAAGGCTCATAGTCATTACCATGTATCGTATAAGAGATATCATAGCATTCACAAACTATGATGTATATTCCACCTGCAAGGTTAAGGGTACACAAGTAGGAGAGAGAAAGGATACTATATTGCATGCTAGACACTTCAAAAAAGGTAAGCATTACATCATGTATTCATAATCACGATTAGAGTTAATTTATGTGTATCCTATTAGGGTTTCCGAACAACATTTAATATGTAACCCTAGATACATTATTTCCCAAATTATTGGAATCATTCGGTTAGAAATAATCTTCATTATATAAGAACAAGAAATGATCGTGAATCTAGAGAATCTCACCGAAGAGAAAACAACATCATGGTAGAATATCATCAACAAGACAAGCAGCTGAATAGAAAACTAGGTCTTCAGTGACTGAAGAGATCACCTTAACACCTTCGACTGAAGGGAACCAAAACCAGCATCAATCGAAGAGAAACAATTGCAATGGTCTATGGCAACCAGATCAAAGACATCTGAGGTCAAAGGAAAATTTAGTGACCAAAGGAAACAACCGAAAACAACATGTAAAAGATAAAGAGTCATTTATGCAACCAAAACCAAAGGGAACTGTCTCATAGACCAAACATCATCTCCAAGCCTTCAAATACTTGGAACACAACATGAAGAATGTCTTCGACATAAAAATACTCACAAAGCATGATATTACATATGGATAACCAACAAGAAACCAAAATCTCAAGACAGAGATACATCAAGGTGATCACCACATAAAACCCTAGAAATCCAATCACCAGACATAGACATAAAACCCTAGAAATACAATCACCAGAACATAGGGGTAATCAAACCATTATCATGAGGGAAGAATACATGATCTAAAATATCACTTGCATCATAAAATTTCCATTATAACAAAGGAAAATAGAACCTTAAGTAAGATGACAAACCAACATAAAACTTGTGCATGTGAAACTAGCACTTCCACCATCCATAGAATTTTGGGTATAAGAATTATGGTTAGGTAAAGGAGCAAATTCATGCAAGATCGTTATAGGAACTCAAACCTTAAACAAGGTATCATCATGGACAACATGTGATCACATTTTATATATAAGTTTTGCATGTAGAATTAAAGTGCAATAATAGTATAGGAGTGAGTTATATAACCCTCCTTCTTATGATGAAATAACCTCCAAGAAAAGATCTCCAAAGAAGAGAGAAGACCTAGCTTGGATTACCTCCATGACCAAGCTAGTCACCACCTCAAAAGAGAAGAAAAACCTAGGTTAAAGGTCAAGGAAGAGAACCAAAATCCCAAGGTAGAAAAGCAAGAAGAGAGAAGAGAGAAGGGATCTCCATCTCACATAGGTACTACCATGGAAAACCATGGATTCGACCTCTAGAGGAGGAAGATCCTCAAAGACACCATAGAGAACCATGGGTTTGGCCAAGAGAAGAGAAAGATATAAGGTTTTATAAGGAAACAAAATCAAGAGGATTGATCACTAACAAATCAACAAGAGAAGATGCTCCAACTCAAGATCACCACATGCAAGATGATCGATCACTAAAGCTCCAAGGATGAGCTCCTCTTCACCACCAATCTCCAAGGGTCGAACTCCAAAGATGATAGAGGGAAAGAGAGTACAAAAAGGATCATATGCATGGGAGAAGAAGGGAACATATACTCAAGGGTAAAGAGAGGTGAAAGGATTAGGTGTCATGCACATAGGTGCCATTTGTCCATCTAAGATCAACCATGAATCCACTAAAACCATGCAAGCCACTAAGGTCGTGAAAAATAAGAAGGATCAGAGACCTCACTTAGTCCTAGAGGACCATCGCTCGAAGGGAGACATAACTGTAAAGGCTCATGCTCGAAGAGAAACCAACGACCAAACACATGAAACCCTAGGATTCCTCTTTGACCAAAGAGAAGGAAAAGCTCTTCGATAAAAGGGAGGTTAGGACAAGGAAACATCGAGGGTGGTCGAATAAAACCAAGAACTCAAATGGTTAGCATATGGTCAACACCATACTAGGGTATCCAAGCAAACCCTAGAAACAACACTCAAGATGTCACCACTTCTCTCCTCAGCAAACAAAGGCATACCAAGGTTACCACCAAAATCATACTCTCTCTCATGATGCCAAAACATAGGAGGCACATCCAACATATGAAAAATTGCATGACAACCCCTCAATATGGGTAAATTGCAAGTTTCTCCACAATAAGCACACATGTAGAAAAACCAACTCAAACATCATCCAAACATGACCAAATTGAAAACATAAACATGTCACATGTTATTAAAGCTCATCACATGATTATATTAAGGTTAAGCATCTTATTAAACTATACAAGAAAGATCAATCACTAAGTTAGGTCAGGGGTCTTACAACCACAAATGCCTAACAAGAATTTCACCCCCAAAATTCTATGCAAAAAATATGGATACTTCCTACACATCTCTTCCTCAAGATCCCACGTGACTTCCTCAACACCAAAGTTATGCCAAAAAACCTTAACCATCACGATGTCCTTCTTCTTCAACTTCTTCACCCTTATATCAAGGATCAACACAGGACCTTCCACATTAACACATCCTCATCTAACTCAACCTCCACAGGCTGCAACACCAACTTAGTGTCAGGGTGACACTTCCTCAACATCGAAACATGGAATACCAGATGCAACATGTGCAACTCAGGTGGAAACTCCAACCTATAAGCCACCTTCCCAACATGTGCTACCACAGGGTAAGGTCCCATATACCTGGGAGACAACTTACCCTTCTTCCCAAACCTCAGCATGCCTTTATAAGGAGAGACATTCAGATACACCTTGTCTCCCACTTGGAATTCTAAGGGGCGTACAACAGTTATCAACATAAGACTTCTGCCTAGCATGAGCTGCTGTAAAGAGATGAGATCACCTCCTTACTAAAATTTGAAGGAAATACAAAACAATCGTATTTTCACAAAGATAATAGATATTGAGGGATGCATGTATAATATTCCAAGTAAATAAGCATGCACCATATACATACAAAATGGAAATAGAAGCAGAAAGGAAAATAAACTAAAGTTATTACATGGCTTTGATCATTGTTCACTACATAAGTTTTTCAAAATAAAAAGATGAGAAAATTAAAGGATCTAGCTTTAGCAACCTAGACATTGATGCAACCCTATTTTAGGGCTTCATCTTGTGTTATTTTGCTCTTCAATCACATCTATACCAGTTAGATTGCATGTCATTCCCCCTAATATGCTTATTTGTATAAAATGCACTTATGGATGTTCTTTGCACTATTTTCATGTATTTGGACCACAATGGATGGACGAATGTGATAGAGGGGCCCAAAGAAGGCCCCAAAGCTCCCCCAACCTACCCTAGTGGCCAAATAGTCATCACCAAGCAAGGACATCCGAAATTGACAAAGTTTGAAGCTCATCAGCCTACTCAAGCACTCACCACGGCCGTGGCCACTGCCCACGGTCGTTATGTTTATTGCCAAGGAGCAGCAATTCCAACAGGAGAAATGGCCAGAATCACCACGGGCATGGCCCCCGGCCACGACCGTGACAATCCAGAGTCACCACGGCCGTGGCCACTGCCCACGGCCGTAATGTCTATTTCCAGAAATCAACAGAAGAATGTTAGCCAGATTCCCACGACCGTGCCCACTGCCCACGGCCGTGGCCTACCCTGCCCACCACGGTCGTGCTACTCACAAAATTCAGCCACTTTTTCACTACTTTCCCCATTTTGCCCCTAACTTAACCTAGTGCTTCCCCCACACCTATATATACCTAGGTGGCGGCTGGGGCACAAGGTTAGCTACCTTCCACCGCCTCCTAGCTCCCCAAATTGCCATCCACTCCATTCCACTCCATATCCACCTCAAATCCACTCCATTCCACCATTTTCACCACCAAATCACTAGTTTACACTAGTTCCTACCCATAACCCCCCTCATTTCTCACCCTTGCACCTTGGAGGAGGGAGGAGGTCGACCTGCTGCTGCTGGAGAGAGGATTGACAACCACTACTTCGAGCTCCATGGCCACCTCCATCTTCGTCCCCTTTTTTTTGTATTTTCCATTTCTATGAGTAGCTAGGCCCCTTGGGTGGGCTGTTTGGGGGAAAATATGTTACTTTGATACCATGTTGGGGGGAAATGACATGTAAACATTGTAATTCCATTTGTTAATGATTATGTTCTATTTCTATCTCATTCTCCATGGATTGCTTATTGGTTTGTGTGTGAAATCACCTAGGAATTTAGGCAAATTGCTTATATGTGTGAATTTTGGGATTTGCCCCTAGGTCCAATTCTTGGATCCCTAGCCTGCCTCCCATATTCCTACATCCTAATCAATCTCCCTAAACCTAAGTGAGAGATCTAAGTAGCTAGATTAGATGATTCTAGTGCAATTAGCATGGAGCCTTCTCAAGGCTAGAATGTGGGGGAATTGGGGTCCAAAACCCTAATCTCACCTCCCCATTACTACCCTCGGCCCCTAATTGCCCTAGGAATGTCTAATCTATAAACCTAGACTTGATTATACTCTAATTGGATTGAACCTAACCCCTAACCCAATTGAGCCTCGTAAGGGTAGTAGGGGGTGTTAGGGACTAGTTCCCCTATACACAACCTAGCATATCCATGGCCAGTTAGTAGCTTAGGTTAATCCATTAGACTCTATCTTGTTGTTTGGTTTGGATAATCTAAATGGAATCATAATGTTCATATGTCACCCCCCAACTTAAGTGATAAGTTCATACCCCTAAACAGCCCACACATCTCTTTACTGCTTAAAACCCTAGTTTTGTGCTTGCTTAGCTTAGCTAGTTCTTTTCTTGCTTAGTTAGCTTCTTGCCTTTCTCTTGCCTTGTTTATGCTAGTTTAGTTCTTTAATTGCTCTTTCGCTTTTCTCTTGCTTGCCTTAGCATAATTTTTCTTTTCATACCTAGCGTAGTCCTTTCTTTCCTGCTTAGTCTTAATCTAGTCTAGGGTTAACATAGATTTCATTCCTGCCTTTAACTGCTTTCTTGTTCATCCTTAGTTAACAATCAAGTCAACCTTTAAACCCTTAACCCTAGTCTCCACAGTAGGAACCCAACAAAACTAACCTAGCTCTAGCGCGCCCTCTTTTCCCTGTGGATCGACCCTATACTTGCCACCTTCCTATACTACAACACGACCCCGTGCGCTTGCGGGTGTAGTGTTTTAGTAGACGTAGGTTGTTAGTTTAGGTTTATAAATTTTGAAAGCAATCCCCCATCCACCATGCATTCCGACCTCGTGGGGCGCATCTATTCAATTGAGTAGTGTGTTAGCACCACTAGCGGAGACGCACCAAGCTTTCTGGCACCGTTGCCGAGGATTAGAGGCGCTCGGCCTAGCTAGTTAGTTTTGCTTTGACTTTTCCTACTGCCCTCATCATTGCTATTCTTTATTCATTTTTCTTTGCATTTCTGGTGTATATTGGTTTACTAACTTGCTTTCTTTTGTTTGGATGTGCTTTGTGCATGTGACAAGCCATTCGGGAGGAAACAAGATGGAAGACCAAAGTGCACCTCACAAGCCGCTTCAAGACTACTTCATGCCTAGAAACTACAAATCGCCAATTGCTAGCAGGGTTGATCAAATGCCAGGGGAGCAATTCTCTATTCCTCCAGGTCTTCTTGGGCTCCTGCCCGCCTTCTACGACTCAGAGAGTGAGAACCCCTACAAGCACTTGGACTCCTTTCTTTAAGTGTGCTCCACCTTCAGGACGTCGACGGCTAGTGATGATATGATTCGGTTGACCTTGTTCTCCTTCTCCCTCAAAGATAGAGCTAAAGACTGGTATGACTCAAGAAAGGACATCATGAGTTGGGAAACAATGAAGAATGCTTTCTTGAGACAGTTCTACTCTATAGCAAGGTTGACACAAATGCGGCGTTCCGTGACAAATTTTAGTCAAATGGGAGATGAGCAGTTTCATGATGCATGGGAGAGATTCAAGAAGCTGTTGAGAGAGTGCCCTCACCCTGAGATCCCTTTGTGGCAGCTAGTTCAATCATTCTACTCTGGTTTGTCAATAAAGGACCAAGACACAGTGGACTCTTCTTGTGGAGGAGTTTTCATGGCTAAGCCACCTGAGGAGATATGGCCTTTGTTTGAGCAGTTGGCTGAAGGATCAAGAATTCGAGCTTCTAGCATGATGAATGAAAGAGGGTATGCCTTTGATGTGACACCCCCTACTCATGATGACTCAAGCCCACAAGTGATGAAGATTCTTGGTGACATGGTGAACTTCATGAAGAACCAAGTGACAAATGCTCCTTACCACCCGATCAATTCTATAGAGTTCTATGGGGAAGAAAAGAAGACACCTCACTCCTATAGCTACCAGGAACCACAAAGTCCCACATACAGCTCAAGGTTTGAGGAAGAGGTTCTTTCTAGATTGAGAGTGTTTGATGATGTTCAAAGGGATGTTGCAAGGTTAGAAGAGAGAATAGAGCAGCTATCTTCTATAATCGCTCTCCAAGAGGAAAAATTGTCTTCAAGACCCATCGTGAGCCACCATGAAGCAAGTGGACCCATGCCCTCTTCACAAGTTTTCTACAGTCCACCCCCCATGCAAGTGCATCCCATTCACTCCTTCTAAGGCTATCCCCAGCCTTACACTCCTCCACCACCTCCCTCACCTCAAATTTCCCAAAACTTCACTTTCCAACCCCAATTCTCTCACCCCACTCAATTCCCTTCTCCACCTCATTTTCAACCCCAAGTGTCACCTCCACCTCCTCCACAGCCACAACATGCTCCCCCTCTTCACCATGAGCAAGGTAGTGTTGTGACAGTTCTAAGGAGTGGGAAAACTCTTGAGCAGCCCGCAAGTCAAAGAAAGGTTGATGAAGCAAAGCAAAGGCAGCCAAGTGGTGATACTGTGATTGATATTGCTGAAGATGATGTTGTGATACCGCATGTTGAGTTTGGGATTCCATGTGATCCGCCACATACCCCTTTTGCAGGTCCTACCATCCCTAGTGTTCCGCCTCATGTTCATGAAAGTGCGGCAAAAACTAGTGATCCTCCATTTGTAGAAGCACTAGATGAGCCACCGGAATTGAAAAGGAGGAAAAAGCACAATGTTGACATTCTTGAGGTGTTTCGCCAAGTAAATGTGAACATTCCACTTTTGGATGCTATCAAGCAAATCCCATCATATGCCAAGTTCCTCAAGAACCTATGCAATGTGAAAAGAAGGTCAACGAGGAGGATTCCAAAGAAGGTGAGACTGAATGAACAAGTGAGTTCCATCATACAACACTCACTTCCCATGAAGAGAAAGGACCCAGGAGCCCCACTCATACCTAGTTACATAGGGGGACATCGCATAGACAGGTCCTTGCTTGATTTGGGATCTAGTGTGAATTTGATGCCATATCATGTCTATGTTGAGCTGGGCTTAGGCAAGTTGAAGCCGGCACATTGCACTCTCCAGTTGGCGGATAGATCCATAAAAGTGCCTAGAGGTAGAGTGGATGATGTCTTGGTGATGATAGACAAGGAAAAAGGCGTGGTGTTCCCGGCGGATTTCATTGTACTTGATATGCAGCCGGTGGATAGGAAGATTCCCATCATCTTGGGGAGGCCGTTCTTATCTACAGTTGATGCCGACATTCATGTACGCAGTGGCACCATGACAGTCTCATTTATGGACATGAAGATCAACATCAACATGTACAAGACCCCAACCCGGCGAGTCCGAGATAGGGATATTGGACATGATCACTTCACAAGTCCAAATGGGCAATTGAGAGAAGGACATCAAGGTGAAGAAGTTAATGATGATTACTGCGATCAAAGGGATGAGGAAAATAGATTGAGTGCAAAGGAAGGATGCATGTTTTGCAAGAATGGACACATGAGAATGCCAAACGGATGAATTTTGAAGAATCACAAAAAAGCCTAGCTGAAGGCAAGAAACTCAGTGCTTGTGGGAGGCAACCCACCTAGGTTTGGGGATTTTTGACCCAATCTACATTTTTGATACAATTGCTTTGTTTTTACACTTTCCAAGAAAACACACACACACAAACTTGTGTTTAATAGTTTTTGTCTAGTTTTAAGATGTGCAGGTGGTAACAGGGTGAAATGAAGGAAATTTGAGTACAATTGAGAGAAGGATTCAAAGAAAAATCACTTTGGGTTAAGTTTGTGAGTGTTTGATGTTCCTCATTTTGATAGTAGCAGCTACAGGGACCACCACAGCCGTGGCACATCAATAAGACCGTGGTCATTTGCATGAAAAACACACCAAGTCCCTGGATTCAGAAGCAAAATTGAGAAAAGTTGCCAAAGGACTGCACCACGGCTGTGCAAGGAAGAACGGCCGTGCAGGAGACCAATTTCAGCCACTCAAGGTAGATTAGTGGGGCAGCTACTACGCATATCCTCCACCATAGGGAGGAACACCGCCAAAGCCTTGAGAGAGCCATGATCGTCTACCCTATCATCCTAAACTCTAGGATCATGTTGAGGACAACATGATTCAAAAGTTTGGGGTGGTAGGGCAGGTATGCCCTAGTTTCACTTTGCATTTCACCTGCCACATCCACTTTTGTTTTCTTGCTTTTGCTATCTACCTTAGTCATCTTTATTGCTTTGCATACCTGCATGCCATGTCATTTACTTTCTTGTCATTTTGTGTAATTTTCAAAAAATTTGCTCTTTTGCCATGCATTGCATATCATGTAGATTTTTGGTAATTTTTGCATGATTTAGTTAGGATTTGCTTGTTTTCTGCTTTAAGTTCAATAATTTAGGCTTAGATGTGATTGAAAGCAACTTGGCACCATTTTGGCCAATTTTGCCCAAATTTGGAACTTCCTGTCTAAAAATTGTGTTTTGACCCAATCTCTACTGTTTTGAACTAAAATGTTGACCTTTGACAAATGCAAGTGAATCACCATTGTTTGTTGCTGAGTGGTATTAATGTTTGACTTTTTACATGTGCATCACCTCTCTTAGGATTGTGATTGAATTGGTTGAATTATGAAATTGAGCAAGCTTTGAACGCTTAGTGTTTGTGGAATCACATGTTTGATATATCAATTTCATGTTGTTCATTCATGTGGTGTGATATCTGGAATGAAGTGTTAGATTAATTTTCATGCAGGATGTCTTATGTGGAAGATCATACCAATGACCCCTCTTTGACCCGACTATTCTTCCACCATCTTCATACCCCTCCGCCTCATAAAAAGATGCCCTAGTGCACATAATCAGCCTTGGCCACCTCTAAAAGTTTGGGGTGGCCATATCTTTATCTCCCCGCTTCACTCTATCCACCATATGCCCTATCTACACCAAGGGCAAGAAAAAGAAAAGCAAAATAAAATAAAAGGATGCTCCTGTTTAAGAGCATTCAAATAAAGAAAAGATGAGTGTGTAAAAACACTCCAAAAATCTTACCGCAACCATTTCTTCCACTTTCATACCCATTGAGCTAGGAAACATCAAACTTAGCTCATTTTACCCTTTTCTGCAGCCACGTGGGTCATTTGGTGTGATTTGAGATATAAGACTGAATGCATGAATGTGAAACAACACTCCTAGTCATTCTTGATTAACGCCACCATGAAACAGTTTACCCGGAACTTAATGGAAGAAATATGGATAAATTGTGTATTCTATGCGCTATATTTGAAGTTCGTATGCTTTGTGCTCTTTTCATGATTGGATTGTGAAAGAAGGAGAGGAGAGAGGTGAAATGCATGTACTTAGTCATCTTTGATCCCATTCAGCAACAATCGTCTTTTATATTGCATTTTTCATTTCTTTTTGTGAAAGTTTATAGAGAGATTGAGTTAGAGTATACTTGAGGACAAGTATGTTTCAAGTTTGGGGTGGTGATGCAGCCCTATTTTAGGGCTTCATCTTGTGTTATTTTGCTCTTCAATCACATCTATACCAGTTAGATTGCATGTCATTCCCCCTAATATGCTTATTTGTATAAAATGCACTTATGGATGTTCTTTGCACTATTTTCAGGTATTTGGACCACAATGGATGGACGAATGTGATGGAGGGGACCAAAGAAGGCCCCAAAGCTCCCCCAACCTACCCCAGTGGCCAAATAGTCATCACCAAGCAAGGACATCCGAAATTGACAAATTTTGAAGCTCATCAGCCTGCTCAAGCCCTCACCACGGACGTGGCCACTGCCCACGGCCGTTATGTTTATTGCCAAGGAGCAGCAATTCCAACAGGAGAAATGGCCAGAATCACCACGGGCATGGCCCCCGACCATGATCGTGACAATCCAGAGTCACCACGGCCGTAATCTCTATTGCCAGAAATCAACAGAAGAATGTTATCCAGATTCCCACGACCGTGCCCACTGCCCACGGCCGTGGCCTACCCTACCCACCACGGTCGTGGTACCCCACCACGGCCGTGCTACTCACAAAATCCAGCCACTTTTTCACTGCTTTCCCCATTTTGCCCCTAACTTAACCTAGTGCTTCCCCCACACCTATATATACCTAGGTGGCGGCTGGGGCACGAGGTTAGCTACCTTCCACCGCCTCCTAGCTCCCCAAATCGACATCCACTCCATATCCACCTCAAATCTACTCCATTCCACCATTTTCACCACCAAATCACTAGTTTACACTAGTTCCTACCCATAATTTCCCTCATTTCTCACCCTTGCACCTTGGAGGAGGGAGGAGGTCGACCTGCTGCTGCTGGAGAGAGGATTGACAACCACTACTTCGAGCTCCATGGCCACCTCCATCTTCTTCCCCTTTTCTTTTTGTATTTTCCATTTCTATGAGTAGCTAGGCCCCTTGGGTGGGCTGTTTGGGGGAAAATATGTTACTTTGATACCATGTTGGGGGAAAATGACATGTAAACATTGTAATTCCATTTGTTAATGATTATGTTCTATTTCTATCTCATTCTCCATGGATTGCTTGTTGGTTTGTGTGTGAAATCACCTAGGAATTTAGGCAAATTGCTTATATGTGTGAATTTTGGGATTTGCCCCTAGGTCCAATTCTTGGATCCCTAGCCTGCCTCCCATATTCCTACATCCTAATCAATCTCCCTAAACCTAAGTGAGAGATCTAAGTAGCTAGATTAGATGATTCTAGTGCAATTAGCATGGAGCCTTCTCAAGGCTAGAATGTGGGGGAATTGGGGTCCAAAACCCTAATCTCACCTCCCCATTACTACCCTCGGCCCCTAATTGCCCTAGGAATGTCTAATCTATAAACCTAGACTTGATTAGACTCTAATTGGATTGAACCTAACCCCTAACCCAATTGAGCCTCGTAAGGGTAGTAGGGGGTGTTAGGGACTAGTTCCCCTATACACAACCTAGCATATCCATGGCCAGTTAGTAGCTTAGGTTAATCCATTAGACTCTAACTTGTTGTTTGGTTTGGATAATCTAAATGGAATCATAATGTTCATATGTCACCCCCCAACTTAAGTGATAAGTTCATACCCCTAAACAGCCCACACATCTCTTTACTGCTTAAAACCCTAGTTTTGTGCTTGCTTAGCTTAGCTAGTTCTTTTCTTGCTTAGTTAGCTTCTTGCCTTGCTCTTGCCTTGTTTATGCTAGTTTAGTTCTTTAATTTCTCTTTTGCTTTTCTCTTGCTTGCCTTAGCATAATTTGTCTTTTCATACCTAGCTTAGTCCTTTCTTTCCTGCTTAGTCTTAATCTAGTCTATGGTTAACGTAGATTTCATTCCTGCCTTTAACTGCTTTCTTGTTCATCCTTAGTTAACAATCAAGTCAACCTTTAAACCCTTAACCCTAGTCTCCGCAGTAGGAACCCAGCAAAACTAACCTAGCTCTAGCGCCCCCTCTTTTCCCTGTGGATCGACCCTATACTTGCCACCTTCCTATACTACAACACGACCCCGTGCGCTTGCGGGTGTAGTGTTTTAGTAGACGTAGGTTGTTAGTTTAGGTTTATAAATTTTGAAAGCAATCCCCCATCCACCGTGCATTCCGACCTCGTGGGCTCATCTATTCAATTGAGTAGTGTGTTAGCACCACTAGCAGAGACGCACCATACATCCTTCAAGCAAGTTTTGAATCTACTCATGGTCTTATTTTCCTTGATCTTGTTCAGTACCTTGTCCAAAATCTGGGTGGTTGGGAAATCACCCAACAAGAGGGAACAAAAACAAGGTATGTGTTAACAATATGATAAAGAACAAAAGAAAGAAAATAACACAGAAGTAAAGGCTATAAGTTCATCAATAGGTGAACATATAACGAGTATGAGGCACAATCAAAATAAATGCTTGCCATAGAATTAAAATAGTAAAGGGATCGCATGCACGATTAATAATGACTACATTAACTAAGTAGGGTTGAGGCACTTACCGAACCCCAACCTATTGGTGAGGAGAGAAATAACACATTCCTAGTCACATATAAAAATTATTTATCAAGGAGAATAACACATTCCCCATGGTGAAATAAAACACGCCCTATCTATGGGTGGTTGTACATAAGTACCACTACATTAGCTAAATAGTCTAATAAAATCAACATGCTAAGAGAAACTATGGCAAGTAGAAGCATCATATATTTGAAACATGGAAGTGGGGTACAAGACCCAAGAAATAAAATATCAATACTAATTTTTTAGGCAATTTAGAAAAAGAGTCATAAATAGAGAAAATAGGGTTCATATAGTGCCTCATTAGGGAGTATGGTTTGGTTTGCATATATCCCAACTTAGGGTGTAAGAATGCACATACCTTTTTGATGTGTTCATATACCAAGTTTCCCCATTTCTTGATGTTCCAAGTTCAACTTTGGCCTATTTCAATTTAATAACATTCATTAGTGTACATATTACACATTATTGCATAGTACCCTAAGATTGGACCTTTTTCACAAAACTCAATTTTAGACTCTGAAACCTCACCATTGGACTAATCATGTTCTCCTAAACAAGAAAAGATATTTTTATGTCAATTTTGGAGTTATGATGATTAAGTTGTAATTTTCGTGGATTTTATGTATTAAAATCATATTCCAAAAATCACCTTTCAAAAAACCTAGATATCATACCTCAAAAGCATTTTTATTCAATAGATCTTACTTTTTTTATTCCAAAACATATTTTTTAATATTTTTGGACAAGTGGTTTAAAAGATATGAATTTTCCAATTCTGGCCAACCAGAAAATGACATGTCAGCAATTTAGTTGCAAGTGGGGAAGAGGGAGAGGGAGAGGGGCCAGCCCATGATTTGGTCCCCCACAACCTGTCCTAGGTCATCCTTTACCCTAAGAGGGATGTACTACTAACAAAGTATAGAGCAACAAAGAAATGAATCCCTAAAGAATAACATCATCTAAAGGTGGAGATCATCATTTAAGCATAAGAATATAAACTAACAAGCTTATAATAAGAAATAAACTTGGAGCAAGTTATATATCTTGTATCTAAGAAGAAGATCAGATCCCAATCAATAGGAAACTCGAGCAAGATGGGTTGTTAGTTCCAAGCACAAGCTCCGAACATGAGTAAGAATCATTTTCTTCTCCAAGGATACAAACACTAATCAAGAGGAACATGGAAAGAAGAGTTTTTCAGCTTTAGATGGAATTCTGCAATGGAAGACCAGGGTTTCGACCTGAAGGAAGGTGGAAGGAATAAGAACAGTATGGAAATCATAAGAGAAGGGGAAGATACCTACTTGCCTTGGTCAGAAATGCCAAAAGGTGACTTTAGAAACCCGAGATGATCTTAGTTGAAACCCTAGAAGACCTTCTTCACCAATATGGTGTCTTCTTTTATCTTAGGACATCTTCTTCGTGGCCAAATAGAGAGAGGACAAAGTTCTAAGTAGGAGGGAGGTGATATGGATCAAATATTTCAATTGGGAGGTAAGGAAGGAGTATATAAAGCTTTATGGTTAAGGAAGAAGCAAGGCATGAGGTATCCAATATACTTTCCATGTGCCCATGTCTAAGGTGCCCATGGTCATGCAAGCCTTTATGGATAAGGAAGAAGCAAAGCATGAGGTGTCCATGGACATTTCCATGTGTCCATGCCCTAGAGCGTCTATGGCCATACAAATAGTTGTTCCACATCTCCTAGAGACTTCTTAGCCATCAACTGTTGGTTCTCCAGTCCCACCACCGACCTCCAAACAAAGAAACCACCCCATTGGTTGATAACTGCTAAAGATAAGCTCATCTGTTAAAGGGGTAAAACCTAAAATGCCCTTGAAGACAAACACCTCCAAACCAAGGTACAACTAGGCGCCTCATGGCCCAACAAGCTCGAGAATGATAAGGAAACATCTAAGGATCACAAGTCATGTGACAATTTGCAAAGAAAACCTCCCAATTGGTTAAATTGCAAAAAAAAATCCAAAATGTGCATAATAATTGCATAACTTGCACAAACAACATCCAAATTGGACCAAACTTGAAACTTAATCTTATCTCATGATTTCAAAACACCTCACAAGGTTAGATTAAGGTTTCAAGTACTTAAATATGGTAATTAAGCTTGTTCAACATAGTAAGCAAGGTTTAGGGCCTTATACTTCTAGCACAAATTTATTTACCATTGTCCCACTTAAGTGGTGATTTTTCATTTTAGATCCTTAAATAAGCTTTCACTGAGGTATTTATGCATAAACCTTTCCAATGGTATAATTATCGAACAAATATTCACCTAAACACTATAAATTCCACTAATTCATCAACAAGGACATAAAGGATAGAAATGAGAAGAAAACTTAGGAAAAAGGGTTACATGGATATTACATTTAGAATTCAGTATGTTATAGAACTCCACCCCTTAAAAAGGATTTTGTCCCCAAAGTTTCAAACAGAAAGAGAAGGGTGAGTACGCAACATCTCATCTCTCAACTCCCAAGTGGTTTCTTCCAAACCATGATATTTCCACAAAACTTTCACCAATTCAATCTCCTTGTTCTTCAACTACTTTACTCGGGAGTCCATGATCTTCACTGGTAGCTCCTCATATGTTAGATGCTCATGAAACTCTAAAGGCTCAATAGTAAGCACATGAGAAGGGTACTTCACATACATATTCAACACAGAGACATGGAACACATTATGAATATTATCATAGGTAGAAGGAAGAGCTAAGTGGTATGTACAATCTCCAACCTTATCTAATATCTAGAATGGTCCAACATAGTGGGGACTCGATTTGCCTTTTACTTTAGATTTAGCAATAGATAGGCTTGATCTTCAAGAACACTGTAACACCTGGGCCCACTGCCCAAGGCTCTAGTAGAGTTTTAGGAATGACGACTGGCCCCACAGACCACCACTAGCCTTAACAAGGTGCTTTGTTCACATTCACACGCAAGCCAGGATCAACTTCCTAACTGGTCACCCATCCTAGTACTACTCCAAGTCAAGCATGCTTAACTATGGAGTTCTTAGTGATGGGCTTTCTGAAAAGGAGTTTCACCTTGGTGATATAGGTAGTCCAATCATTCCTTTTAAGATCATGTTATCTGAGGCCTCAAATCCTGGGATGTTACAATCTCACCCACTTAGACTCTTGACGTCCTCGTCAAGACTCAACTATATGGCCTCATAATATGACCCCATTTCAGTGCAGGCCCACAATGGCCCATGGACACCCAGCTTCTGATCACGGAATACCAGCGCAAGGGTGGCTACGTCAACCATGGATAACCCTTTCCTACATGTCTGGACCGCACGGCTCAAGACTAGACTGCCACATGCCCATGCAGGCCCCACCTACTAGAGGGGTTATGGCTCTGATACCATTTGTAACACCCGGGCCCACTGCCCAAGGCTCTAGTAGAGTTTTAGGAATGACGACTGGCCCCACAGACCACCACTAGCCTTAACAAGGTGATTTGTCCACATTCACGTGCAAGCCAAGATCAACTTCCTGACTGGTCACCCATCCCAGTACTACTCCAAGTCAAACACGCTTAACTATGGAGTTCTTAGTGATAGGCTTCATGAAAATGAGGTGCACCTTGGTGATATGGGTAGTCCAATCATTCCTTTTAAGATCATGTTATCTGAGGCCTCAAATCCTGGGATGTTACAAACATAGTCATTCACAAGGAAGATAACATCAAATCTCTTCTTTTCAGCATACATCTTCTGTCAATCTTGAGCAGCTTTCATCCACTTCTTAATTAGTTTAACTTTATCTAACATCATCTATATAGCATCTGTCTTCACCAGAGACCGTTCACCAACATCATCCCAATGCAAAGGTGAACGATAAGGTCTACCATAGAGATCTTCAAAAGGTGACCTACCAATACTAGCCTAGTAGTTGTTGTTGTAAGCAAACTTAGCTAATGGTAGATAGATATCCCAAGAACCTCCCAAATCCATCACACAAGAACGAAGCAAATCCTCTAAAATCTACATTGTCCTTTTTGACTGACCATTGGTTTGCGGATGATTTTCTCTACTGAATTGTAGGTTAGTCCCTATATCTTCCTTAATTTGACTCCATAACCGGGAGATAAACTTTGGGTCACAGTCAGAAACTCACTTTAGGCACTCCATGCAGACGAACTATCGACTCAACATACAATTGAGCCATATCAACAACTTTGTAAGTGGATCTAAAAGGTAAGAAGTGGGCAGACTTTATGAGTTGATCAGCCACCACCCTAACAGGATCATAACCTTTCTTGGACTTAGGGAAGCTAGTAACAAATTCCATGGTAATCTCCTCGCATTTCCATTTCAAAATCTCAAGTGAATGAAGAAAACCACCAGGTCATTGATGCTCTATCTTGACTTGGTGATAGGTCAAACATTTTGCAAAAAAAAAGCTATGTCACTCTTCATATTCTTCCACCATAAGCTTCGATGTAGGTCCTTGTAAATTTTATTGTGCCTGGATGAATTGTGTACTTAGACCCATGAGATTCACTTAGAACCTTCATCCTTAGATTATCGACATCAGGAATCCACAACCTATGTCGGAAGCGGACAACACCATTCACTCCAACTGAGAAGTCAGATTGCAGTTTCTTTACTAAGGCCTTCATCTCCTCAAGATCAGAACTCTCAAACTGTGCAGCTACAACCTCCAAGATCCAGGTCAGTGTAACAGAAAAACTAGACATGTGCACACACAACTTATCTTCATCTAATGAATCAACAGGTTGAGGTTTCCAACTGGAGACATGTTCTAGATTCTTCCACATAGAACATCTCATAGCAGCACATACACGACCCTTCTTCTGATTTAGAGCATCAACAACTACATTTTCTTTACCAGGATGATAGGTGATGGTAAAGTCATAGTCCTTAAGGTACTCCATCGACCTTCACTGTCGCAGGTTCAAATATTTCTATGTCAGCAAGTATCTCAAGTTTTTATGGTCAGAGAAGACTTCAAACTTCACTCCATAGAGATAGTGTCACTAGATTTTTAGAGCATGAATAATGGCAACTAGATCTAAATCATGTGTAGGCCAATTTGCTTCATTTGGTTTCAATTGGAGGGAAGCATAGGTGATCACTCTACCTTCTTGCATTAAGACACACCCTAAGCCTTATTTGGAAGCATAAGTGTAAATGACATAGGGTATGACTTCAACAGGCAAGGCAAGAACATGTGTAGGTGTCAAGCACTCCTTCATCTTTTGTAACTATCCTCACATTTAGGTGTCCATGAGAACTTGACCTCCTTCCATGTCACATTGGTCAAAGGTAAGGCTAACTCTGAGAGGTTCTTGATGAATCTCTGATAGTAACCTGCTAACCTGAGGAAACTACAAATCTCTGAGGGATTCTTCAAAGCTTTCCACTTGGTCACAACTTCTACCTTCGTAGGATCAGTAGCTATATGTACGACAGAAATTAGATGACCCAGAATCATCACTTCCTTTATCTAGAACTCACATTTTAATAATTTAGCATAAAGTTGATTTTCTCTCAGTGTGTTGAGCACAATCCGCAAGTGTTTGCGATGTTGTTCTTCCATCTCAGAGTAAACCAAACTTTCATCAATGAACACCACCACAAACTGATCGAGGTAAGGTTGGAATACTCGGCTCATCGGGTCCATGAAAGCAACAGGGGCATTAGTCAAATTGAAAGGCATGACTAGGAACTCATAATGCCCATAGCGAGTTCTGAACGATGTCTTCGACAAATCCTCATCCTTCACACGCATCTGGTAGTAGCCTCTTGGTAGGTCCATTTTCAGAAACACGGTGGTTGACTTTAGCTGATCGAATAGGTCATCGATGTGAGGCAAGGGATAACGGCTCTTCACCGTCACTTGGTTGAACACACGTTAGTCCATGCATATCCATAATGAGTTGTCCTTCTTCTTCATGAAAAAGATAGGGGGGCCCCTAGGTGAGATGTTGGGGTGGATAAAACCCATGTCAAGAAGCTCCTACTGCTTCTTAATCTTGGCAAATTTAGCAGGGGACAAGCGGTAAGGCACTTTGAAATTGGTGAAGTCCTAGGCATAATCTCGATGAAAAATTCCACCTCATGAGTTGGTGGCAGTATGGGAAACTCCTTAGGAAACACATTAGGAAAGTCCTTCACCACATCTATATGATGTAGAGAAGGAGGTGTGGCATCTAGAACGATAGATGCTAAGTATGATCTATACTCTTGTGAGACAAGTTTTTTGGCTGTGATGGCAGAGATGATGGATTTCTGATCCTCTCTCTTCCTACTCTTAATACATAGCCTATCTCTATCAGGATTCAACAAGCTGACTTTCTTTTTCTGATAGAATAAGGTTGCATCATGCTTCTTCAACTAATCCATGCCCAAGATAACATCAAAGGCTAACATGTCGAGCAGGATAAAGTCTAAAGGAAACATCTTTCTAGTATGCAAAGGTCCAAGGTAGGGAGTTTGAGATAAGAAGAGCAGATCCTACCACTAGGTGTTTTTATATCTAACACATAGTCCATGTATGCAGATTCTAACTCTAACATGGAATCAAGATGAAAAGACATGAAGGTGTTTGAAGATACAGAATCGAAAAGTTTCTTGATAGGATGCATATTGATATGTAAGGTACCTTCAATGACTTCATTATTGTCTCCATCTTCTTCAGTATTCAAATAAAACACCCTTCCATTCTGCCTCTCCACAAGTGGTCTCTGCTGGTTCTAATTGTTGTTCCACGAAGGTAGATTTTTTCGTGGATGTTGTAGTTGTTGTGCTGGCTGCTAGGCCGGTTGCTGGGCTGGAGCCTATCCTTGTAGAAACTAGGGAAAGGGAGTTCGAATATGTTCAGCCTGGCTACACGCATGAAGGTAGGTGAGGGCCAATCATCTCTTTCAGTAGGGGTGTTGTTGGCAAGACACCTCTCAGGAGGATGGTAGCAGGAGCATTGGTTGCACCTCTCATGACCACAGTTGTTGCCATGATTCTTCCTCTTGTTGTTATTGTTATGCCCCAGATATTGGAATCTAGGGTAAGATTTGATTCCCAAGTCCTTGTCCACCATTTACTGGAAGGTGAGTGGAAGTTGTGGAATAAGGTTTTGGCCAACCTGATAGATCAAACCCTCCAGGAATAGGGTTGATCTTCTCTCGACACCAAGATCTGTGGCATAGAATTCCAACAGCAAGAACCATTGAATGTAGTCGACAATGCGCATGCCCTACTTAAGGCTATAGAACTCAGCCTCCTTCTTCCTCAAGAAAGTCGAGTACATGTACTTCTCCCTGAAGAGCTCAAGAAACTGGTCCCAAGTCATGGTGGTTGTGTCTCTGGTGCGGGCTATGCCGTTCCACCACAGCTAGGCCGGTCCATCCAACACGTAGGTTGCAAAGCGGACTTTCTGGTGAGGAGGACATGCCATGCCCTCAAAAGTCTGGTCCAGGGTCAAAACCCAATCATCAACTTTGTCAACCATGTTTGGTTCACTCTCTCCTTTGAAGTAAGGTAGCTACATGTTGATGAAGTCCATCATGCTAAACTAGCATTGACAGTAGTAGCAGTGAGTTACCCCACCATGGTAGATGAGAGTAGTTGGCACAAAATCGGCAAATTATGTTCCAGGGTAACGCCAGGGTTGTTAGGGTTCACCGCATTGTGTCCTTGTGGTGTCAGTGGGGTGTCCAAACTACTTGAGTCATTCTAGGCAGAACCCTTGGAGTTGTTGTTATTCTTCATTTTATCAAACAAGTCGACTCCTCTGAAAGGCAAGGTTATCGTATTAGGTTTCCAAGAGTATATCAACTTAGATGAGAAAAGAATGTCTAAGCCTACTATTACCTAAAAGCATGCTATTTTGAACAATTTGTATCAGCTCAGGCTAGGTAGGTATCATATGGATCTGGGAGTCCTCCTAAAGTAAGCTAGTGGTGCCAAGGAAAATCTTTTCAGGTGCCGAAAGACTTATACCATGTTGTAATGAGACAAGATCACCTCCTTACTAAAATTTGAAGGAAATACCAAACATCCATCTTTTCACAAAGATAATAGATATTGAGGGATGCATGTATAATATTCCAAGTAAATAAGCATGCACCAGATACATATAAAGCATCAATAGTAGTAGAAAGGAAAAGAAACTAAAGCTATTACATGGCTTTCATCATTGTTCACTACATAAGTTTTTCATAAGAAAAAGATGAGAAAATAAAGGATCTATCATTAGCAACCTAGACATCCTCAAGAAAGTCTTGAATCCACTCATGGTCTTTTCCTTGATCTTGTTCAGCACCTTGTCCAAAATCTGGGTGGTTGGGAAATCACCCAACAAGAGGGGAAAAAATAAGGTATGTGTCAACAATATGATCAAGAACAAAAGAAAGAAAATAACACAAAAGTAAAGGCTATAAGTTCATCAATAGATGAAGAGATCAAGAGTATGAGGCATAATCAAAATAGATGTTTGTCATTCCATAAAAATAGTAAAGGAATTGCATTCATGATTAATATGGACTGCATTAACTAAGTAGGGTTGAGGCACCTACCGGACCCCAACCTATAGGTGAGGGGGTAAATAACAAATTCCCGGTCACCTAAAAAATTATATATGAGGAAGAATAACACATTCCCGAGGGCAAAATAACGGATGCCCTATCTATGGGTTGTTGTACATAAGTACCACTACATTAGCTAAATAGTCTAATAAAATCAACATGCTAAGAGAAACTATAGCAAGTAGAAGTATCATATATTTGAAACATGGAAGTGGGGTATAAGACCTAATAAATAGAATATCAATACTAATTTTTGAGGCCATTTAGCAAAAGAGTCATGAATAGAGAAAATATGGTTCATATAGTGCCTCATTAGGAAATATAGGGTTTGGTTTACAAATATCCCAACTTAGGGTGTAAGAATGCACATACCACTTTATTGTGTTCAAATATCAAGTTCCACCACTTCTAGATGTCCCAAGTCCAATTTTGGCCTATTTCAATTTATTAACATTCATTAGTGTACATATTGCATGTTATTGTATAGAAACCTTAAGATTGGACCTTTTTCATGAAACTTAGATTTAGACTCTAAAAATCTCACCATTGGACTAATTGGGTTCTCCTGATCAAGAAAACATATCTTTATGTCAATTTTGGAGTTATGGTGATCAAGTTCTATTTTTTATGGATTTTATATATTAAAAACATATTCCAAAAATCACCTTTTAAAAACCTTGAAATCATACCTCGAAAGAATTTTTATTAGATAGAGCTTAATTTTCGGATTTTAAATTGTTTTTATTAATTTTGGACAAGAGGTTTAAAATATATGAATTTTCCAATTATGACCAATCAGAAAATGAAATGTCAGTAATTTAGTTGTAAGCAAGGAAGCGAGAGAGGGAGAGGGGTTGTCCTGTGACTTGGTCCCCCACAACCTTTCCTAGGTCATCCTTTTCCCTAGGAGGGATGTACCAATCATTTCAGGTTCATCTAGAGCTAGTAACAAAGTATAGAACAACAAAGAAATGAAGCCCTAAATAAGAACATCATCTAAAGGTGGAGATCATCATTTGAGCATAAGAATATGAACTAACAAGCTTATAATAAGCAATAAACATGGAACAAGTTATATAACTTGCAACTAAGAAGAAGATCAGATCCCAATTAGTAGGAAATTCGACCAAGATGGGTTGGTAGCTCCAAGTACAAGCTCCAAACTTGAGAAAGAAACACCTTTTCTCCAAGGATACAAACCCTAAGCAAGAGGAGCATGGAAAGAAGAGCTTTTGAGCTTTAGATGGAGTTCATCCATGAAAGACCAGGGTTCCGATCTGGAGGAAGGTGGAAGGAAGAAGAACAACTGGGAAAACATAGGAGAAGGGGAAGAAACCTACTTGCTTTGGTCAGAAATGCCAAAAGGTGACTTTAGCAACCCTAGATGAGATTAGGTGAAACCCTAGAAGACCTTTTCACCAATATGGCATCTTCTTATACCTTGGGATATCTCCTTTGTGGCCAAATAGAGAGAGGACAAAGTTCTAAGTAGGAGGGACGTGATATGGATCAAATATTTTAGTTGGGAGGTAAGGAAGAAGTATATAAAGCTTTATGGTTAATGATGCATGCTATTCAGCACACCTTTTTCTGCGAATTATTAAGCTTGTCACATATAAATTATCCATTCATCTCTTGAAAATAGCACAAATTGATATTTTCTCGTTCTATCACAAATTTGACAATCATGTGTATTTTATTGCAGTTTCAAGACTTGAGCCGATCGATTGGTAACTCAACTGATCGTTTCACTGAATCAAACCGATCGTCTGACATCATGAAATGCTTGGTTCGCCTTCAAAGCATCGATCATTGATCTCACCAGACGATGGCTGGGATCGCCCGACTCCAGCTACCATCCGCTCGGCTGATGCCCATTGCCGAGCAACACAAAACATTTTTTTTACTACGCCGCCACCCTAACTAGGGTTGGCAGCCGATCGAGTGGCTGCGCGTTCCAGAACCTTCCAACTGATCGGCTGGTTGCCAAACCGGTCAGTTGGCGGCGCGCAGACAGTAGAAATTCCCAGTCGTCAGCACCCAAAGAACCCTAAACCTAAATGTACCCCCCTCCTTCTACTATAAAAGGAGGGGCACCTCCTCCTCTTAGGGCATCTTGGATTTCTTGTATTTTGGAGTTCTGCAGCAATTAATCTTGTAATCATTCTCATATTATGCAATAAAATAGGTTTGGTACAAGCATAGGTCTTCATTCTTGTTCTTGTCTTTTCTCTCCACCTTAGTTTTAATCCTCTTCTTTCTGTTCTTCAATTATAGAGCAAGGAACAAAGAGCTAAGCCATTTCATCGTCTCTAGCATAAGGATTAATTCCCTGATTTCTGGGCTAGACTATGGCTTCATTTCTTTCTTCCTCCGTCTCCCATTTCTCCATGTGTGAGTAGTCTTTTATCGGGGCAAGGGGAATAACCCCTTAGCCATGGTTTTAACGACTTCTTCTTAAACGATTACATGGTAATGAATTTTAATTGAATGATTGATCTTCGGATCGCATGTTAATCCGGATGGATATGACCATGGAAATCCGGATTTAGAACAATAAAATTGATTACATAGACATTTTGATATGACCGTGGATTTTCGTCTTTTAGGATGATAAACTAGGAAGCATGAGCACCAAGACCAATGGGCTCATGTGGAGTTTCTCTTTTGTGAGTTTTTAATTCGCAAGCCTTCATCAAATCGTCGTTTAAGATTTAGTTGTTATCACCTAGGCTAAGGTGGTGAAAACCCCTACGAGCCTCGATTTCCTTCTCTTGATTTAATCACTGCATCCTTTGTCTTCTTTAATCCTTAGTCTTCCATTCATATAGTTTTGCTTGTGTTAACAATCTTTTTATTATTTTCTTGTGCATGTTTATTCTTGTTAAGTACTTTTCTTCTTGCATTAGTGTAATCACACAAAACCCCAACTGGACTTTACTTTCTGCTTTAATAAAAAGAAAAATACCAAAAACAAATAATAAAGTTCTTCAATCTTTGGGTTCTAAAGAACAATCTCTAATAGTTGTCCTATGGGATCGACCCTTCTATACTACCCTTAAAACCGAAAGTAAAAACGTTTAAACTCTAGGATTAACCATCTTAGTGATTGATATTGCAAAACGACGATTATCAATTTGGCGTCGTTGCCGGGAACAACATATTGTTTTTTCGAACCCCAAAAACAATTTTGAAAAACTTTTTTTTCTTTTTTTTCATACCTTCCGAGTAACATTCCGGAAGTGTACTCCTCTTTCTGTCGAGTTTCCATTCCGACAGTACGTTTTTTCTGCACACGAATTAACTACTTTATTTGTGCATGCGACGCCCAAACGACGATTTTCAACCTTTCGATCCGGAAATAGAAAGAACTTTTCATCGTCGAAACCTTAAAAATCTAGTGAGAATGAATGAAGATGAGGTCACCCGTAGAATCGACCAAGCTCTCACAGCTCAAAGAGAGCTCATCCAAGCCGAACAAGTGGAAAGAGAAGCCGCTTTACGTGCAGCCTTTAGGGCCGAGCAAGAAACCATAGAAGCCGATAGGAGGGAAGCCGAAAGACAAAAACAACTAAAAGACTTTTCTGTTCCCAAAACGGCCTATGCACAACATCCAGTTATACCCCCTGATATCATTGCTCCACAATTCGAAATCCGAACACAATGGATCACTATGTTGCAAACCAACCCCTTCTCTGGCAACAATGGGGAAAGTTGTCAAGATCACCTTCAAAAGTTCATTGACCTTTGCTCTTTGAACAAAATCCCAGGTGTCTCTGAAGATGCCATCCGCCTTAGGTTGTTTAAGTATTCCCTCTTCGCCCAAGCTAGTAGTTGGTACAACACCATGGAGAGTGAAGAACATGTCACAACTTGGGAAGTTCTACAAAACAAGTTCCTTTAAAAATTCTACCCCCCGTCTCTCACCTATGAACTTAGGGGTCAAATAACTCACTTTTCTATGTCCCCAGGAGAGTCTTTAGGTGAAGCCTGGAAAAGGTTTAAGGATTTACTTAGGAAGTGCCCCCACCATGACATCTCTCAAGCCCAACTCATAGAGATTTTCTATCGTGGTGTTGATGATGATACCAATTTTTTTCTTGATTCCTCATCTGGAGGAAATTTCATGCATCAAAGTTTAACTAGTGCATGGGAGGTAGTTAAACGGGCTTCCGAAACAAGGGCTAGAAGAGGGATTGGAGGAATCCTTAAGGTAGCCAAGGCAGAAGTTAATAATGATATCCAAAGCATAGTAGAAAGCCTAAAATTAATCGCCTTAAAATAAGATCGGTTAGAGTCATCCTTAGTCACCCTTAGGGAGTCACCCCAACAACTAAAAGCCATGGATTCCCTTTGTGGTATCTGCCAAGGATACGACCATACCACCCTCCACTGTCAATACCTCTACAACATGCCCACGCAACCTGAAGTAGGTCAACAACCAGAAGACCTCAATTCAATCCATACAATACCAGGCCAAGGTTACTACAATCCCAACCAACCAAGAAATCACCCTGGTTTTCAGTATGGGAATCCCTCAGGCGCCGAGAACTCTACCCAACTTCAACAAAGGCATGCCTATCCTCAAAGTAACAATCGACCTCCACCTGGATTCCCATACAACAATCAAAGAAATTTTGGAAATCACCAAAATCGACAACACTACCAACAATTCCAAAACCTAAACCTTCCACCCCAAAACCCAAACCAACCTCAACCTCCCCAACCACCTCAAAGTGTCGTCCCTCCTCTTCCCCCTAGTCATCCCAACTGGGCAAGAATAGAACAAACCCTCGTGGCCATTCAAGCCCATCAAAAGGCAACTGACGCATAGTTAGCCCGTTTGTTTGCCCAACAAAAACCTCCTGCTGGGACTTTTGCAGGACAGCCTGAAAACAACCCCAAAAATCCTGAACAACTCAAGGTAGTCTCTACTCATTCGGTAAAAGTGCACACCCCTCCCCCTTCAGAAGAATCTTCAGATCCACCTCTAGAATTTGAGGATGAGGACATGGTAGTTGTCGAACCCGAAGTCACACCCAAACCATCCGTCCCCGAAACCCCTCAAGTGGAAGATGAAGAACCAGTTTACAAACCCCGACCTCCCTATCAAGACCGCCTCAAACAAACAAGACTCAATGCCCGCTTCATGAAATTTAGGGAAGCTATGAAAAAAATACATGTCAACATTCCCTTCCTTGATGCTTTGGCGGACATGCCCGCCTGGTCCAAGTACATGAAATCTCTATTGACTAGGAAGTATGTTACTAAAAAATATGAAACTGTTAAACTTGCTAGGACTACCTCTGACATTATCCTAAGTAAGATGCCTAAAAAATAAAAGGATCCAGGTTCTTTTGGAATAGGATGCTACTTAGGTGACAATGCTTGTAGGAAAGGCCTAGTAGATTTAGGAGCTAGTATATCCATCATGCCATATAGTCTTTGCAAAAGATTGGGATTCAATGATATGTTACCCACAACCATGACCATCCAACTGGCAGACTCATCCACAACTAAGCCCATGGGAATCATAGAAGACATTCCGGTTAAAGTTGGAAATGATGCATACGTCCCTTGTGATTTTGTGATCATGGATATCAAGGAAGATTTATGCTACCCCCTCATTTTCGGACGTCCCTTCTTAGCCACTGCTCGTGCCTTAATTGATGTTGAGGCTGGTACCATTGTGTTAAGACTAGGGAAGCAAAACCTAGAGTTTAGGGTGTTTGAAAGTATGAAGGGACCTAGCCTTGAGGAAGAAGTCTACCTCCTTGATTGCATTGATGAATTAAACCAATTAAGGCGAGAACTGGAATTAGTTGATGACCCCCTATGCACTTCTCTCACCATCCCCGCCAAATGTGATTTTGATAATGAACCATCAAGCCAACTTAAGATTCACTTGGACAACTTTGAGGAAATCCCATGTGCTGAGATTGAAGACCTTAAGATGATCTCCACCATAGAAGAACAACCTGAACCACCTAAGGCCCCGGAAATGAAGGCTCTTCCCATAGATCCAAAATATGTGTTTCTAGATGAACAACAATTATGCCATGTTATTATCAATTCTGACCTTACCATTGAACAGAAAACCATGCTTATGGGAGAACTTAGAAAAAGGAGAACAGCCTTAGGGTACAAAATGACGGATTTGGTTGGGATAGATCAATCCATTTGCATCCACAAAATCCCAATGATTGAAAATAGTAAACCTTCCCGAGACCCACAAAGGAAACTCAACCCAAACATGAAGGAAGTTGTCCGTCTTGAAGTGATTAAACTTTTGACTGCATGAATCATCTACCCCATCTCTGACTCTCCTTGGGTCAGCCCGGTCCAGGTCGTCCCCAAAAAGGGTGGGACCACAGTTGTTAGGAATGAGAAGAATGAGTTTATCCCCACCCGTACAGTCACAGGGTGGAGGATGTGCATTGACTATAGGAAACTCAACAAAGAAACTAGGAAAGACCACTTCCCTCTTCCCTTCCTCAATCAAGTTCTTGAACGTTTAGCTCATCAACAATACTTTTGCTATTTAGATGGATACTCGGGTTTTTATCAAATCCCCATTCATCCTGAAGACCAAGAGAAGACCACCTTCATATGCCCTTTTGGTACATACGCTTTTAGACGAATGCCCTTTGGCCTGTGCAATGCACCAACCACTTTTCAAAGATGTATGTCTGCCATTTTTTCAGGGTTAACTGAGACTGTCACGGAGGTGTTCATGGACGATTTCTATGTCTATGGAGATAGTTTCACTTCTTGCCTTGGAAACCTCTCCCTTGTTCTTGACAGATGCATCGAGTCACATTTAGTCCTTAATTGGGAAAAATTTCACTTCATGGTCAAGGAGGGTATTGTTCTGGGCCATAAGGTGAGCAACCAGGGCATTGAAGTCGACCAAGCCAAGATTGAGGTCATCACCAAGATCCCCCCTCCCACCTCAGTCAAAGACATTCGAGCCTTCTTAGGACATGTCGGTTTCTATCGGCGATTCATCCGTGACTTTTCCAAAATTACAAAACCTCTCACCAACCTTCTTCAAAAGGAGGTGCCTTTCCATTTTGATACGGCATGCATGGAGAGCTTCTTATGTTTGAAAAAGGATCTCACCACCACTCCTATCATCCGTGCTCCTGACTGGTCCTTACCCTTTCAAATCATGTGTGATGCTAGTGATTTTGTTGTAGGTGCCATTTTAGGACAAAGAATTGACAAAAAACACCATGTCATTTATTATGCATCCAAGACCTTAGATGAGGCTCAGCGAAATTACACAGTCACTGAAAAAGAAATGCTAGCCATTGTCTATGCATTCGATAAATTTCGCTCATATCTTGTTGGTTCGAAGGTTGTTGTTTACACTGATCATGCAGCTATTCGCTACCTCATTACCAAAAAGGATGCCAAGCCTAGACTCATAAGATGGATTTTATTGTTGCAGGAATTCGATCTTGAGATCCTAGACAAAAAGGGCTCTGAAAATGTCGTGGCTTACCACCTGAGTAGACTCAGATATAGCCCCATTGATGAACATCCCATAAATGAATCCCTACCCGATGACCAATTGCTCAAGGTTGACTCCCAATTTCCTTGGTTTGCTGATTTTGTAAACTATTTAGCTGCAGGTGTATTGCATCCCGAGTATACGGGACATTCTAAAGCTAATTTTTTACATGATGTCAAAAATTATTATTGGGATGAACCTTATTTGTTTCGACTTTGTGCCGATGGTTTATATCGGCGTTGTGTGTCCCATGAAGAAAGCATTGCCATTTTGGAACAATGTCACTCTGGCCCCTATGGTGGTCACATGAGTTCCCAAAAAATGGCTAGGAAAGTCCTACAATGCGGATTCTTTTGGCCCACCATCTTCAAAGACTCGTATGATTATGTGCTTTCCTGTAACCAATGTCAAAAGGACGGGTAATATTTCCAAACGTGACCAAATGCCTCTCACCTCTTGGCAGGAATTAGAGATTTTTGATGTTTGGGGGATCGACTATATGGGCCCATTTCCTTCTTCTTATGGGTTTACTTACATTTTAGTCGCAGTCGATTACGTGTCAAAGTGGGTTGAAGCCATACCTACTAAAACATGTGACTCTAAACCCGTTAAGAAACTTTTTAAAGATGTCATTTTTTCTAGATTTGGAGTCCCTCGCACCGTCATTTTTGACGGGGGATCCCATTTTTTGGAGAAAAGTTTTGAGGCTCTTTTGAAAAAATACGGGGTTTATCACAAAGTCGCCACTCCTTACCACCCTCAGACCAGTGGGCAGGTAGAAGTATCCAACAAACAAATAAAATCAATTTTAGAAAAAAATTGTTGGACGAACTAGGAAGGATTGGGCGTTAAAAATCAATGACGCCCTGTGGGCATATCATACTGCCTACAAAACACCTATTGGCACCACCCCTTTCAGACTGATCTACGGTAAGTCATGTCACTTACCAATAGAACTAGAGAACAAAGCAAGTTGGGCCATCAAAAGTTTGAATTTTGATCTTTCCATGGCTGGAGAGAAACATTTTCTCCAAATAAATGAGCTTGACAAACTTAGGATGAGTGCCTATGAAAACGCAAGAATCTACAAAGACCAAACCAAAATGTGGCATGATGGTCACAACAAGCGCAAAGACATTAGAGAAGGGGATCAAGTTCTAGTTTTTAATTCTAGGTTACGACTTTTCCCTGGGAAACTCAAGTCACGATGGTACGGCCCCTACATTGTCAAGTGTGCTTATCCACATGGGGCTTTTCTTCTTTGGGATAAAGTTCTAGGCGAGTTTAAAGTCAATGGGCACCGTCTTAAAAGGTATATCACTACTGAAGATGTTGTCGCTTCTGACTCAACTAAATTTCCACCCTTACAAGATCTGAACCTCACTGACCCTTCACCTCCCCCGGATTCCAATTAATCTGATCTTGGTCAAGCCACAATGTAAAATAAGGCACTAGTTTGGAGGCAACCAAACACTATCTTCCCTTCTTGTTTGTTTCATTGTTTTGTTTTTTTTTCTGTTTTGTTTTTCCTTGTTTCTTCTGTCGAGCCGATCGGTTCGAAAGTCCAGACGCTCGTTTCGCGTATCCAGTCGATCGTTTTGATTTTACCAGACGCTCGGCTCGTTCCAACGCAGCCTCTGTCCTTTACTTTTGCTTTTTTGCGGCCCAGGCAGACCAGCCGATCGGTTCGGTAACCCAACCGATCGGGTCAAGTGTCCATTGCTCTATTTAACGCACCAGGCGCAAGGCTTTTCTCCCCTCTCACAAAACCTAGCCGCCGCCCCCTTTCGCTTTCTCCCGATCGTGTGTTGGCGACGCTCGCTCCTCGCCTCAGCCAACCGTACGCTCTCGCCGAGCCAGCCGCTCGCTTGGTTCTCCGACCGCTCGATCTCACCGAGGCAGGCGGCCGTCTAGGTTTCACGCGGCACGCCCTCGCCAGAGCCAACCGCCCGCCTGGTTCTTCCGCCGCCCGTCTTGCCCCCCAGACGATCAACGGAGACCAGGTAGCCAGCACACCAACCGTCCATCTTAAGGGCCGAAACGCCCGATTCGGTGGCCCGACGTCGTCTGCAGTAGATCCGCCGGGTGCTCAGCCGACCGCCTGGCTGTTCAACCGCCCGACTGGGACAGAAGTCGCTCATCTCGCCGACAGACGATCGTCATTTTTTGTTCTACATCGCCACCTCCTTAGCTTCTTCCTTGAGCCAGCCGTCCCTTTGCCCAGACTCAGCCGATCGTTTGAGCGCTCCACTCGCCCGTCTCAGAAACTGAAACGACCATTTCAGCAGACCAGACGATCGTTTGGTTCTTTAGACGACCGTTTGGCACCCCAGACGATCATTTTCTCCCTGCAGTGATGTTCATCCGCTTCCGCAAGGGCAAGGGCAAGGCCCCTGCATCCTCTTCTAGAGATCCTCCTCGTCGGTCCAGTTCACAGCACGGAATCCGATTCCGCACACCCTCTCCTATGGGCAAGTCTTCTCCCGAGTTAGTCGAGGAGATGTTTCGGGACATTGACGAGGCAGATGAGCTTCTCCACGAGATGGAGGGAACTCAGAAGGCGGCCAATGATCCAGACACAACCGCTCCCTGTTTACCCCGGATAGCACCTATTCCGGGTAGCTATGACCTGTTCACTAGCGCTGACCACCGCCAGCGTTATGAGGAGATGTTCACGATTGGTGTCTCTCTTCCTCGTTGGGTGTGCGGCACCACCCTTGATGCTTTGGGCATCCGCGACGCCGTCGAAGACATCCTCCGCAGAAACCACATGCTTGTTTTTCCCTACCACGTCACTTCGGTCTACTGTGATCTCACCCTCGAGTTTTTGAGCACTTTCCGCCGGTTACACGGTTCTTTCAGAAACTCAAGCTATAACTACCATATTTTTGGGGAAAATCTGGAATCATCCGCCAGGCAAATCACTTCGTTCATCCTCTACGGCAGGGATGACTATTGGCTAGACCAATGTATGGAGCGGTCTCATGACTCCTACCCCGACCATTATGACAGAGACAAGTTCTGGGTAGAGATCATCGGGCTTCTTCCCCGTCTTCCTAGTGGGCCCAAGGCCTCACAGATTCACAACCCGATGTTCTGTTACCTTCACCGTATTCTGGCTTGCACCATCTTCAGTCGGGAAGGTACTCAAGGTGCAATTACTCAGGTAGAACTTTATGCTCTTTGGTGTCTTATACATGAGGAACCTTTTAACTGGGGCAATGCTATCATTGAGCATTTTGGTACCCAAGCTAGTTGAGCCACTTCCTCTTCTTTCCACATTGGCCACTATGTTACCCAACTCGCCATCTTTTTGGGTTACACCCACATCGCCTTCCCTCCACTTGAGCTAAAAAATCACCTCATCAACACCCACTATTTGAAAAATAGTAGGTTTATCTGTTTGGGCACCGAAGGCATTTACTACCTTTTGTTCAAGGACACTCAGGTGGTCCTCCAGCTCCCGTTGCATTCACGATTTGTAGCAGCAAACTATGTCTACAATTTGACCGATTTACCGAGCCACATCCAGAGATTCTACCTGGAGCATCCAGATCCATACACCTTCCCCGAGCCATAGCCTCAAAGGAGGAGCCTCTCTTTAGAGGAACACGACGACGTCATTGGACCACCACCTCCACCTTCCAGACGTCGCACCAGGAGGCGACCAGATGACGACTCCAGTCCTTACGGCTTCTACGAGATCCAGACTCAGCTGGATGAGATTCAACAGGAGCAGCAGAGACAGGGCCACCAGCTCAATCACATGTACCTAATGCAGCATTCGCAGGAGTCTTGGCATGTGGATTGCGGTCACTATGCCCCTATTCGACCTGCTTATGATGAGTATGGAGCACACCAGAGTTATCCAGGCCCTGATTCTTCTTATTGGGCAAACTACTACTCCTCCCACCAGCAGCACCCTCCACCGCAGTGACTCTTCCCTCCATCTCGCTCTTAGAGTTTGCTCGGGTCGAGCAAATTTCTAAGTCTGGGGTGGGGGTGGGTGGTACGTGATCCACCCTTTATCTTCCCTTTTTAAATTTTATTTTCTGCATTTTTATTTGTTTTGCTTTGTTTACTTTCAAACATAAGGCCTTTATCTAGCCGGCCGAATGTTGTACCTTATCTTCAATAATCAATTGCATTATCATTTTCATTTCAAACAACTTTGCAATATCAATTTCCCTATGATCATGATAGCAATTTTTGGAAATGGTGGCAAGCCTTAGAGTATCAAATAGAATCAAATGCAGATTTTCTTAATTTTAGCATTAGATTAACTTATTTGTTTTTTCTCTTATATAATGTAGCTACATGTCCCTTCTGTCTTATGCAACGACATTAAAAAAAAGAGTTTTTTGTTGCACGGGAAAAATAAATCGCACGCCAAACCCTAAGTCCGGGGTGGCATGCCCTTCTTCCATACCCCACAAAGGGGCGTACCATTAAAAGATGCCAAAAAGAGCACACACAAAAATTGTGGTCAATGTAATCACAAGTCCATGAATAAAATTATATCCCAAGTCGAATAGAGGAGGGATTTTTTCGTCACGCCTCAAATTCTCTATTCCCGTGCAACAATCAACCAAAAAAAATTTTGATGAGTGTCGAAGCGCAAGTTAGATGAAGACTGTCTTTACAAAGTATAAGTCTAAAAAAATTTTAAGTTATGAAAAATGTTTTCTTGAGAAACATGGTGCTTGCAATTTGTGGTTCTAGGAGATGGGTCGCTTGGCCATGAAAAGGATAGAAAAATTGCTAATCTAGGGAGGATGAACTTGTTATTCCAAATTTCTTGGAATCTTTTTTATTTTTCAATTGCTTGAGGACAAGCAAAACTTTAAGTCCACGGTATTTTGATGCATGCTATTCAGCACACCTTTTTCTGTGAATTATTAAGCTTGTCACATAGAAATTATCCATTCATCTCTTGAAAATTGCATAAATTGATATTTTCTCGTTCTATCACAAATTTGACAATCATGTGCATTTTATTGCAGTTTCAGGACTTGAGTCGATCGATTGGTAACTCAATTGATCGTTTCATTGAATCAAACCAATCGTCTGACATCATGAAACACTCGGTTCTCCTTCAAAGCATCAATCGTTGATCTCACCAGACGACGGCTGAGATCGCCCAACTCCAGCTACCAGCCGCTCGGCTGATGCCCATTGTCGAGCAACACAAAACGTTTTTTTTACTACGCCGCCACCCTAACTAGGGTTGGCAGCCGATCGAGTGGCTGCGCGTTCTAGAACCTTCCAACCGATCGGCTGGTTGCCGAACCGGTCAGTTGGCGGCACGCAGACAGCAGAAATTCCCAACCGTCAGCACCCAAAGAACCCTAAACCTAAATGTACCCCCCCCCCTCCTTCTACTATAAAAGGAGGGGAACCTCCTCCTCTTAGGGCATCTTGGATTTCTTATATTTTGGAGTTCTGCGGCAAGTAATCTTGTAATCATTCTCATATTATGCAATAAAATAGGTTTGGTACAAGCATAGCTCTTCATTCTTGTTCTTGTCTTTTCTCTCCGCCTTAGTTTTAATCCTCTCCTTTCCATTCTTCAATTCTGGAGCAAGGAACAAAGAGCTAAGCCATTTCATCGTCTCTAGCATAAGGATTAATTTCCTGATTTCTGGGCTAGACTATGGCTTCATTTCTTTCTTCCTCTGTCTCCCATTTCTCCATGTGTGAGTAGTCTTTTATCGGGGCAAGGGGAATAACCCCTTAGCCATGATTTTAACGACTTCTTCTTAAACGATTAGATGGTAATCGATTTTAATTGAATGATAGATCTTCGGATCGCATGTTAATCCTGATGGATATTGACCGGCCTAAATCGCGCGTCCTAAAATTGGAGGCGTATTTGAGGTAGTTGAGCCTTCGCATTTATAACCCTAATCCTTCTAGGCCCCCACAACTTTGTTTACGGGGTCGAAGTAGTCATACGGGGTCGAACACAGGGACAAGGTGGGTTGTGTTGACGACTCTGAATCGACACTCTACACTCCGATGGATATAAAGAGATAATGAAGTTCCCCGAAGGGAACAACCAGATGTCACTATTAAATCAAAGAAAACTATCTCCAACTGGAGTTACAAGAAAGATTAAGATTTTGTCATTTAGCAGTTTTTAGGAATTTTCATGCAACAGAAAATAGAAAGGTAAACTGCAGTTAAGGCGTAATGCAAGGGATAAGACTTTTAGAAAGATAAGCGGTAGCAGTAACACCCTGCACCCCTCCTCTCAGAGCGGGTGCCTCTAACCAAGCTTCAACACCCCTCTCGAGGTTGCTGGACTCAAGTTAGAGTGGAATGATACTAAAACAACTCCGTTCCGGGCACTCTCGTACTCCAGAATCGGACCGAACACTAGAGCCACAACCCAACTCTCGAAGTAGTTGCGACGGGAAAATCGATTCGGTAGCTAAGCAAAACGCGATCCAAAACATGCAAGCTAGAGTTCAGATATCCAACACAGTAGTTACCCAATCATAAGGCACTAAGCATTAAACAAAGAGCAATTTAGCATTTCTATTTCTATCAGCAATAAGGGTCTAATACAATGCATAAGCTAAGAATTTAAATAACAGAATTAAAGATAGATGTCGCCTTCTTGATGTAGAAGGGCGACAGACTACTACTACTCCCAGCCCGATACCGTCCAGGGACCTATCCCGGTACAGCCGTGTCGGGCGGCACACCCTCTCAGGCGGCACGATTGACGGACGACTATATCGTTTGAAGACCCTGGCCGATACGCTCATGTCGGGCGGCACACCCTCTCAGGCGGCACGACTGACGGGCGGAGCGTATCGGGTTCGGTATCGTGTCGGCCATGGATTTACATATACTACTGTCGGGCATTGTTGTCAGGCACTCGTGTCGCGTATCTACGTCGGCCGATATCGGCCCTCAGTGTCGTCCGGTACAGTCCTAGGTGAACCGAACCCCTCCCTCTCGGGATGAGGAAGAGCTCACCTAGTGTCGCCCGGTACGAGCACTGGGGCACGATATGGTTGCTCTCGCACTTCTCTCGCAGATCGCTCAAGTCCCCAACTGTCCGAACGGGGAACTGGCTAGCCGTCCCGACCTATCCAACCTCCGACGTCTCCGACCTGTCTTTTCGGCTTCCTGTAGCTGCTATTTATACCGGTGGTTGAAGGAGTTATGGTGCTGGAAACGCCACGTAGCCCCCTTATACGCCGGTCGATGGATGTGGACGGCCGATACAGGTATGTCTTCGGCGTGAGGCGCTGGCTATCGGTCACGTGGCTGGCGGCACGCCTGTCGGTGGGTGGTCGTGTCGCTCGACGAGCTGGGTCGTCGGGCGACTTCGGCTCCCTGTTGGGTAGAAGGTGTGTCGGCCGGTACGTCCCTTTCACAAGGCGCCCTTCTCCGCCGATCATTCTTGTGTCGCCCAGCCCCTGTCGGGCTGGGTTGTATCGGGCGTCAGGAAGGTCGAGACGGGCTTAGACTTATTGTGGGCCGGAATCAGCCTTATTGCACAAAAACGAGGAAAACCTTGTAAAAGATAGGAAAAACTGGAATAAGAGCGTTGCTTGGCCAATTATTGCGAAAATGCTAATAAAATAGAGGAAAATAGCAGAAAAGGGTAGTTTTGATAACAGAATAAAGGGCAAAAATGTCACAAAATTTGGTGTTATCAACTCCCCCAAACTTAGCTTTTTGATTGTCCTCAATCAATATTTAAACTAAACTTTGTGTTGCTTCTTCTTGCACAGCAAAACTTTAAGACTAAAGGGTAGCACAAGATTTGCGATGTCTTGGAGGTAATGCTGTCTTAAAGCGAGCAAAAGACCTTGCCCTACTTGCCTTATTATTTAAGTAAAATTTTTCTTCTCCACAGCTTCAGCGAGACTTTGGTGTATGATTCCGAAGTTAGCTTCCACACCAAACAGCTTTATTTTAAGGGCAGAAAGTTGTGTATAGGGTAGGCTAAGGCTTTTTGGGTTTTTCTTCTTGTTTCCCATCAGTCCATCCAGGTAAGGGTCCGTTAACGGGCAAGTGGTCCCTGCAGTCCAAGCCAGTTGGCTTTAGAGCAGTGATTTCACATCCTACGTACCACTGCCCCGGATCTACCATGCCTAAAGACGGGTACTTTTGGAAAACAAGGGTGTATATATTTTTTTTTCTTTTATTGGGCACAACTCTCATACTTTTATTCACGCTCATAAGGCTTCTTTCTCTTTTTGGGATTTTTGCTGGGTAAGGGAAAACAAAAGAGATATCTGCTGTTTGGGCAGCTTTTTCCTTCTCCATACTCGTCTCTTAGTTGTTTGCGAGATTATTATTTTTCGAAATTTTTTTGGATGGCAAGGCACAATCTTTTGTTTGTTTGAGACAACATTATCAGAAAGATATGACAGAACTTGTAACTCGTTAAATATACAGAAAGTAAACTTTGCAAGAAGTCACAACAGGTTTTTATTATTATTATAGCAACTTTGTACATATGCATAGGGGACAAGATAAGCAAAATTTTCAAAAATTTTGGTATAAACATATATATGTACACATGATATAGGAAAGAACAAAAGGATAAAGAACAAAAGAATAAAGAATTTAAGATAAAGAACAAAAGAATAAGGAATTTAAGTCAGAGAGATCAGAGGATTTTTGTACCTCCCTCACTGGTACATGGTACCCCCCCCCAAACTTACTCCACACTCTGTCCCAGAGTTGTGAAGTAGATGAGGTAAGGAAATGTTAATCAGTGAGGGTTAGATGATCAGCGCGCCTGGGCTAGATAAGAGCTCCCACACATATTCTCCTCTTTTGCTGTGATAGTCGATGTGGAGGAGCTGATCAGGCGTTGCCTCATTTGCCATCCATTCCAGGACGAAGACGCCGCAGTCGTTGGATAGTTGAATTTGTTGCGGGCTGCGGTGGAAGAACTGGAGTTCATGCCAGCCTCTTGCTTGCATTCCCAGGAATGGTTGTATCAGCGCTGCTATATCGATATAGTACTTTTGTACTAATCGTTCAAGAGATGTCAGCGCTGTCGATGTACAAGGCACTGGATGGTCTTTATTGCTGTCCGAGCTGTTGTAGAAAATCCCTGCTCGTTGTTGGGTGTACACCGTTAAGAGCGTCCAGTGGTTGTCGTGCAGGATTGGAAGGAGAATGGTATCCGGGACTCTGCATTCCAATTCTGCTAGGAAGGCTTCCTTTGCCCCTTGTTCATCGGCTAAGCAAATGTCATTGAACAGCATTGGATCTGCTATGTATGTGTGTTCAGACTTGTTTCACAGTATCTGGATGTAGGCGACCGCCACAGATAACGCCAGACACCCTCCCTCTTTTACCATGTCCCTTAAGTCGTCAATCGGGACTATGACATCGCCTGCCGAGTAAGCTATGTCTTCAGGGTTGGAGTCAGCCAACTTCATACATAGATTATCTGCATTGTATATTTTATAGTATACATAGAATTTTTAGAAGGAGTTATGGTGATGAGGAAGTGACTTGAACTGCACTGGGGTGACTTCTTTGGTAAATCATCCTCAGGGTACCTTTCATTATATGAATCTGAATATGAAGGTCCTGGGATGTCGACACAGGATGAGATGGAGGGGATAGGTTGAATGACTTGGGTGTTATCCATTTCTCCTCCCTCCATCTCTAAACTTGAGGTTGGATGCTCAGATAGATCATCATGTACAATCTGAGTCATCCAATCATCTTCTGAACAAGAAGTACCCCCTGAAGAATCTATTTGTGGTTCTACCACCCCAAGCTTATCACTTGGCATGGAGTCAGAGGTGTCTTCATGCTCAGCAGCCATGTTGTAGTGCACCGTCCATCCTACCCCCTTGACGTCCACCCTACCTTGTAAAGGTATGGGTGTAAATGGAGGCTCGTGCTACTCTAACTCGTCGTCGGCATTATACTCACTGCTCCATGTCGAGCAGTTGTCGTCGTCGTCGTCGTTGTCGTCATCGTCATCGAACAAATTGTTCCAAACCATGGTTGGCGTACTGCTCAAAGCGAAGTGACAAGTCTCAATATGAGATATGTCACTCTGGTCTGGTTCAATATCTGACTCTGGTTCCTCTGACCAACTTTCCGGATGTGAGGTTGTTTGGCTGTCATTGTGAGGATAAGAGTCTTTGTCATCGTCATCATTGGCCCATTCATGTCTATGACTCATATCGTCCATTGGTTCATCATTTGGGTCATCTGGATAGAATGAAGGGCTTCCCCAAGTGGGTTGGTCTTTACAGAAAAATCCTGGTGAATCCAATTGATGGTCTGAATAGGATGGTGATGCATACTCCACTTCAGACCCAATGGAATGGTCTTGATGACTAACGTCTTCATTGTCTTGTGATGGCATTTGTAATTGGATTGTAACCAAATCAATGAGCTCTTGGAGCCTCCTGCCTTGTTCAAAATCTTTATCATGAAGTTGTTGTACTTGAGCAGCAATGCTTTCGAGACCCGTCGATTTTGCCATGCACATCGGTTGCTGACCTGCTATACCAAACTGATGCACTTGAATGAATCCTCGCTCAACAGTTTGAACTAGACTTCTACTGCAGTCTGTAGCCTCGGTGCCTACTTTGAGATGACGATCCTGCTCTTCTAGAAGTTGTTGCATTGGATTGACATCTTCTTGGAGATGAGGGACTAGGGAGGTGAGTGCCTTGACACTCTCTCCATCTAACTCCACTGCCTTAATCAGTTCTTGATCCCATGATAGCACAGGAGTCGATGGTTGACTGACAGTCTCCTTTGTTGAAATTTCAACATATGACGACGGTGGAGGTGAGTATAACTCGACTAGCTGTAGAGCACGACCTTCAATTATTTGCCAGCAGTCAGAACTGCAGAAAAACTCGGGAGGACGGGTGGACAAGATTACTTGTCTTGCTGAAGCAAGATCCATGTCTGAAAAAGGTACAAGAAAAAGAGAAGGTATTCAGTATATATGAACAAGTATGTTTAAAACAAAAGAAAAACTATGAATAAATATACATGCTTATAGTGACAGAACAAAAATCTATTAGGACTGTAAACGTGGAAAACCACGTCCCCAGCAACGGCGCCAGAAAGTTGACCGGCCTAAATCGCGCGTCCTAAAATTGGAGGCGTATTTGAGGTAGTCGAGCCTTCGCATTTATAACCCGAATCCTTCTAGGCCCCCGCAACTTTGTTTACGGGGTCGAAGTAGTCATACGGGGTCGAACACAGGGACAAGGTGGGTTGTATTGACGACTCTGAATCGACACTCTACACTCCGGTGGATATAAAGAGATAATGAAGTTCCCCGAAGGGAACAACCAGATGTCACTATTAAATCAAAGAAAACTATCTCCAACTGGAGTTACAAGAAAGATTAAGATTTTGTCATTTAGCAGTTTTTAGGAATTTTCATGCAACAGAAAATAGAAAGGTAAACTACAGTTAAGGCGTAATGCAAGGGATAAGACTTTTAGCAAGATAAGTGGTAGCGTAACACCCTGCACCCCTCCTCTCAGAGCGGGTGCCTCTAACCAAGCTTCAACACCCCTCTCGAGGTTGCTGGACTCAAGTTAGAGTGGAATGATACTAAAACAACTCCGTTCCGGGCACTCTCGTACTCCAGAATCGGACCGAACACTAGAGCCACAACCCAACTCTCGAAGTAGTTGTGACGGGAAAGACGATTCGGTAGCTAAGCGAAACGCAATCCAAAACATGCAAGCTAGAGTTCAGATATCCAACACAGTAGTTACCCAATCATAAGGCACTAAGCATTAAACAAAGAGCAATTTAGCATTTCTATTTCTATCAGCAATAAGGGTCTAATACAATGCATAAGATAAGAATTTAAATAACAAAATTAAAGATAGATGTCGCCTTCTTGATGTAGAAGGGCGACAGACTACTACTACTCCCAGCCCGATACCGTCCAGGGACCTATCCCGGTACAGCCGTGTCGGGCGGCACACCCTCTCAGGCGGCACGACTGACGGACGACTATATCGTTCGAAGACCCTGGCCGATACGCTCATGTCGGGCGGCACACCCTCTCAGGCGGCACGACTGACGGGCGGAGCGTATCGGGTTCGGTATCGTGTCGGTCATGGATTTACATATACTACTGTCGGGCATTGTTGTCAGGCACTCGTGTCGCATATCTACGTTGGCCGATATCGGCCCTCAGTATCGTCCGGTACAGTCCTAGGTGAACCGATCCCCTCCCTCTCGGGATGAGGAAGAGCTCACCTAGTGTCACCCGGTACGAGCACTGGGGCACGATATGGTTGCTCTCGCACTTCTCTCGCAGATCGCTCAAGTCCCCAACTGTCCGAACGGGGAACTGGCTAGCCGTCCCGACCTATCCAACCTCCGAAGTCTCCGACCTATCTTTTCGGCTTCCTGTAGCTGCTATTTATACCGGTGGTTGAAGGAGTTATGGTGCTCGAAATGCCACGTAGCCCCCTTATATGCCGGTCGATGGATGTGGACGGCTGATACATGTATGTCTTCGGCGCGAGGCGCTGGCTATCGGTCACGTGGCTGGCGGCACGCCTGCCGGTGGGTGGTCGTGTCGCTCGACGAGCTGGGTCGTCGGGCGGCTTCGGCTCCCTGTCGGGTAGAAGGTGTGTCGGCCGGTACGTCCCTTTCACAAGGCTCCCTTCTCCGCCGATCATTCTTGTGTCGCCCAGCCCCTGTCGGGCTGGGTTGTATCGGGCGTCAGGAAGGTCGAGACGGGCTTAGACTTATTGTGGGCCAGAATCGGCCTTATTGCACAAAAATGAGGAAAACCCTGTAAAAGATAGGAAAAACTGGAATAAGAGCGTTGCTTGGCCAATTATTGCGAAAATGCTAATAAAATAGAGGAAAATAGCAGAAAAGGGTAGTTTTGATAACAGAATAAAGGGCAAAAACGTCACAAAATTTGGTGTTATCAGATATGACCATGGAAATCCGGATTTAGAACAATAAAATCGATTACATAGACGTTTTGATATGACCGTGGATTTTCATCTTTTAGGATGATAAACTAGGAAGCATGAGCACCAAGACCAATGGGCTCATGTGGAGTTTCTCTTTTGTGAGTTTTTAATCCGCAAGCCTTCATCAAATCGTCATTTAAGATTTAGTTGTTATCGCCTAGGCTAAGGTGGTGAAAACCCCTACGAGCCTCGATTTCCTTCTCTTGATTTAATCACCGCATCCTTTGTCTTCTTTAATCCTTAGTCTTCCATTCATATAGTTTTGCTTGTGTTAACAATCTTTTTATTATTTTCTTGTGCATGTTTATTCTTGTTAAGTACTTTTCTTCTTGCATTAGTGTAATCACACAAAACCCCAACTAGAATTTACTTTCTGCTTTAATAAAAAGAAAATTACCAAAAACAAATAATAAAGTTCTTCAATCTTTGGGTTCTAAAGAACAATCTCTAATAGTTGTCCTATGGGATCGACCCTTCTATACTACCCTTAAAATCGGAAGTAAAAAAGGTTTAAACTCTAGGATTAATCATCTTAGTGATTGATATTGCAAAACGACGATTATCAGTTAAGGAAGAAGCAAGACATGAGGTGTCCAAGATACTTTCCATGTGTCTGTGTCTAAGGGTGCCCATGGTCATGCAAGCCTTTACAGAATAGGATGAAGCAAAGAATGAGGTGTCCATGGAGATTTCCATGTATCCATAACCTATAGCTTCTATGGCCATTAAAATAGTTGTTCCACATCTGTTAGAGACTTCTTAGGCATCAATCATCGCTTCTCGAGGCCCGTCACTGATCTCCAAACACAGAAACCACCCCATTGGTTGATAACTCCTAAAGATAAAAAGACTTCAATATCATTATCTTTATCTTATGGTGGAGCGAAGTGGGGGTGGCGGCACTGGCGATTCTCTTCTAGGTCATCCTCCTTTGTGATCGGCAACGGATAATGCAGACAGTAGAAACCCAAATCTGAGCAAGAAATCATGGAGTGACCTTTTCCAAACGCCAAAAAAGAAGAATGTAAACACTTCTCTGGAAAATATGGAGATCACTCTACATGAGGGCAAACTGATCTACCCAAAGAAGGAGGCTGACGAGGACTCAGAAAGAGGGAAGAACTGTCTAGCTGGGTACATAGTAGGGTTTAAACCTCATCTACCTACGCTGGAAGTGTATTTTGCTCAAATCTAGAAAGTTAATGGTATGATAGAAGTCATCGGAATGGGAAATGGCTTCTTCATCGTTAGGTTCTCAGATGGTCAGACTTGGAGGATGTTCTGGAAGGAGGGATTTGGATAATGAAGGGTAAGCCTATGGTGTTAATGAGATGGAACCCAGGGGACACCATTACAAGATTTAAACTCTTCAACATTCCTATTTGGGTGAGAGTTCATGATATTCCTCTTGAACTATGGGATAAGAGGATGTTCAATCACATTGGGTCATTTTTGGGGATTCCTCTATGTTTTGATCGTCTCACAAGCGAATGTAAAAGAATGGAATTCGCCAGACTTCAAGTTCTCATCCCATCAAACTTCTCTTATCCAACTGATCTAGAACTATGTTCGAATAAGGTGGTACTCACACTATTAGATTTGATTATGAATGGAGGACTAAGAAATACAACTCATGTGGACTGTTTGGACATGGGGAATGCAATAGAGTAGGGAAAGCTAGTAAGAAAATCTGGGTTCGGAAGGCTATTCCTGAGCACGCTGAGACCTCTACGATTTCTAATGTTGTGAGCGAGGGTCCAAATGATGCGAGTACTGATACATCTCTCTCTAAAATGGGTTCTAATGGAGATACTACAGGTAACACTTTGGAGAAAATAGGCGAGGTGTTTGATAAGGAGAAAGAAGCATTTGAGAAGGATGTTAGAGATTTCAAAGAAAAAAGCAAAGACAAAGATGCAGTCGAGGTTATTGATATTACGCCTGACAGTACCCGGTCTAAAGCAGCTAAAGCTAAAGAAGTGGAATTCAAAGCTGTTGGGAATAAGAAGAAAGAAAAAATCACAAAAAAGATTGTAGATCAAAAGGCAGTGCTTAATAACAAGTTCAAGAATCTTGGTGGTGTCTCAAGATCTCTGCCCTGTGAAGTAATGGATGACAACAACTCCCATGGATGATCTTTCCCTTAATATCATGGCCTAGAATGTGAGAGGACTTAACAACAAGGTCCTCAAGGTCCAGGAAGAGGTTAGTAGAATCAATCTTCATGTCATTATTCTCATGGAAACAAAGGTTAGGTCTGGAAAAAGATAAGCATTTTCTTTGTTATTCTTGGGTCTCAAACCACAATTCCCATGTTCTTGGAAGAGTCCTTTTTCTTTGGAAACAAGAATGTTGTGATGTCACTAAAAATGAAGAGTCTGATCAATTTTTTCATACTGTTGTGATTGTTGGTGATGAATCTATTCTTGTTACTGGTGTCTACGGACATAATGATGATTATGAAAGAGCAAGTTTATGGAAGGATATCGAGAGGCTTTATGATTCTATTATGATTCCCTGGTGCTCAATTGGAGACTTTAAATCTGTTAGAAAAGATATTGAACGTATTGACAAGGAACCTCCTTCAAAGAAAAGTATGGGAGACTTTAATGATTGTATGATCTATACTGTCCTATTTGAACTTGATGTTGATGGTTCCTTTTATACTTGGGACAATCACCAGGAGGGAAATAATTTTGTTATATCGAGAATTGATAGAATTCTTTTTAATTCTGAGTTTATGTCAAAGTTTCCTAATGTTAAAGCTATTGCTCAGTTTTCTACTACCAGTGACCACAGGCTTATTGATTTTTCTATTGACAAACAAAGGTCTATTAAGAGCCCTTTCAGGATTATAAATGATTGGTGTACCAAAGAAGGATTTAATCGCTCTGTGATAGATGTGTGGAATGTTTTTGCTCCTAGATTTCCCATGTTTAAGGTTTATAGTAAGCTAAATGGAGTTAGAGTTGCTCTCATAGCTTGGAACAAAGAAAATGGGAATAGTTCTGATAATGTCAAAGTTTTTGAGAATGAAGCTGCTCATATTCAGAATGAGCTTGATAATAATCCAACTAATGTGAATTTAATTCAACAGGTTGTTTCTTCTTGTAAAGCTGCTACATAGGATTATATACATCATGAATCTATGCTTAGACAGAAATCTTGGGTTTGCTGGCTTAAGGAAGGTAATAGTAATTTGAAATTCTTTTAATCCTCCTTGAGAACTAGAAGACAATGAAATAGTATAAGAGTTTAAATATTGATGGTGATCTGTGCACTAATCCTACTCGGCTTAAAGATTTTGTTACCAATTTCTACAAAATTATTTTTAACAACAATGTTAGGGTGAATATTGCTAAGCTGGATAGTATGGCCTTCCCTAGTTTAGATGAAGTTCAAAAATTTCAACTGGATAGATTAGTCACTCCAAAGGAGATTGAGGATGTGATTATAAAATTGAATGAAGATAAAAGCTCGAAGCTAGATGGTTTTAATGGTAAATTCTTTAAGAGTTGTTGGAGTTGTGTGAAAGCAGATATCACACGTGTTGTTCTCAATTTTTCCAAAATAGGAAAATCACTCAAAGAGGCGAACAAAACGTTCATATGTCTCATTCCTAAGAGTAATGACACTAGTGAGTTGAAGAACTGACACCCTATTGCACTTTGTAATGTTATTTACAAAGTCATCTCAAAATTTTTGACAAATAGACTTCAATTGGTATTACCTTCTCTCATCAGTCCAAATCAATGTGCTTTCGTGAAGAACAGAAGTATCAAAGATGTTATCTTATTTTCAAATGAAATTATTCATGATTTCTACAAGAGACAAGGTAATCCTAGAATGTGCATTAAGGCAGACTTAACCAAAGCTTATGAATCTATTAATTGGGAAGCTCTTTTTGTTGTCTTAAAGAAAATGAACTTTCCTCATTGTTGGTTGGTTTGGATCAAAGAGATTTTTTCCAATACTTCATATCAGGTTCTTTTCAATGGAGAACCTCTAGATTCTTTTCACCCCAGTAATGGTGTCAGACAAGGTGATCCTCTTACGCCGTATCTATTCGTTATTGTGATGCATTGTTTTACTCAACTAATGAAGCTAGATGTTGATGAAGGGAAGATTCAATCTCTTAAAGCATCAACAAACTTTTCTATTGCTCATCTTGTCTTTGTTGATGACTTGATGGTTTTTGTTGAGGCAAGTGAACGAAATGCACTGAACATTAATCAAAATTTTGAAGATTTAAAATTTTTGACTGGTCTAAGTCTGAATCTTGCAAAACGTTCAGTGTTTTACAGTTGTAATGCTAACAAGGAAGTGATGGGGTCCATCCTTAATATCAGTGAAGGTTGTTTACCACAGAGGTATTTAGGTGTGCCTCTGTTCATTGGCAAGCTCAAACAGGATTTCGGTGCCCCTCTTATTGACAGAATTAAGACTAGATTGGACGGTTGGAAGTCCAAGCTTCACTCTATGGCTGGTCATCTAGAGCTAGACCAATCAACTATCTCAACAATGTAGATGTTTTGGTCAGTTGTGTTTCCTCTCCCATGCTCTGTAGCATATGATATTGAAATGTTGTGCAGGAACTTTTTTTGGGGAAGTTCAGAGTTTAAAAGAAGTGTACATCTTATTAAATGGAAGAAAGTGACCCTACCAAAGGAGGAAGGGGGTTTGGGAATTAAATCTATTAAATTAACTATCAAGTCAGCATCTATCATTAACATTTGGAATATAGCTTGCAAAAAAGATAGCCTCTGGGTCCATTGGATTCGTGAGAGGTATCTTAACAAGATTACTGTTTGGCAAATTGGAGTTGATAGTTCTAATTCTTAGTTGATTAGTCAACTAATTCATTTTAGAGCTTGCATTCTCCCTTATCTTAAATTTTCTATTGGTAATGGCAGAGACATAAGTCTATGGGGTGACCCTTGGTTTCCTGGAAATAGATTTTTGAAGGATGCTATCGGGTCAAAGGATGTATTAAGCCTTGGTGTTCCTAATGATGCACATATTTCTCATATTTTAAAAGATGGTGCCTGGAACTTCCTAAACAATCAAAGAAATGGTCTGATTCTTAAGATTCGTCATGATGTTCATATCTCTTCGTATGGTAGTGATATGCATCAGTTGCATGGGTTCCCAGACCTTGAGGTTTGCTTTAGTTTATTATACTCTCATAGAAAAGTCAAATGAATCTAATGTTTTCAGGTGGATTTGGAAGTTTTCTTGTCCTAAAAGCTACCAAATTCATGTGTATAAGGTAGCACATTCGAAGTTGTTATCTTTTAATTATGTTATGAGGATGGGGGTGTTGAGCTCTTCTATTTGCTTTCTTTGTATGAGTGGATACGAAGATGTAGCTCATGTTATGTTCACTTGCCCATTTTATAGAGAGATATGGACTAATGGAGGCTCTTTTGGTCTTGTTCCTGGTTTCTGTGAAGATTTGGTGCAGTGGTTGAGAAAAGATGCTCATCTATGTGCCCTCATGATTCTTTATACTTTATGTCATGAAAGAAATGTTTGTGTTCATGAGAATAGGTATACTAATGCTGATAAACTATGGAGCCAGATTCAAAATTTATATAGTATTTTATAGAAATAGAGTTTTTGATGCACAAGGTGATAGAGTTTTGCTTAGTTGTCTTGTGCATATAGTTTTTCTGGTGATTTCTATGGTTTTATACATAGATTGATCCATTGTGTGGTACAAACTTTTCTATAGTCTGATGTTTTTGGTCTGATAACAGTTTAAAGACATTGACTTCTGTTCTTTTCCTTCCCCCCTCTAAAAAATATAAAAAGACACAGGAGCTTTTGCATAAAAAAAACTCCTAAAGATAAGCTCATCCATAAAGGGGGGAATCCCTAAAATGCCCTTGAAGAGAAACACCTCCAAATCAAGGTACAACTAGGAACCCCATATCCCAACAAGATCGATAATGATAAGGAAACATATAAGGATCATAAAGCATGTGAAAATTTTCAAAGAAAACCTCCCAATTGGGTAAATTGCAAAGAAGTCCAAAATATGCATAAAAATTGCATAACTTGCAGAAACAACATCCAAATTGGACCAAACTTGAAATTGAAGCTTATATCATGATTTCAAAACACCTAAAAAGGTTATATTAAGGTTTAGAGCATTTAATTATGGTAATTGATCTTGTTCATTACATTAAGGAAGCTTTGGGGCCTTACACTTCTAGCACAAATTTATTTACCATTGTAGCAATGATTTTGCATTTTAGATCCTTAAATAATCTTTCACTGAGGTATTTTTGTATAAAACCTTACATTGATATAATTATTGAATAAATGTTCAACAAACCACTATAAATTCCTCTAATTTATCAACAAGGACAGAAATGAGAAGAAAACTTAGGGAATAGGGTTACATGGAGATTACATTCAGAATTCAGTATGTTACAACTACCTTCAACTGTTATTATATCATCTTAATCTTCTTTGTCATCTGTTGCACAAGCTCGGGACCCAAAAGTTGGTATTCACCGGGCTCATAGCAACACAACAGAGACCTACAATGTCTCCCATACAAAGCATCATAAGGTGCCATGTCAATGCTCCTTTGATAGATGTTGTTGTAGGAAAACTCTATAAGACTGAGATGTATGTCCCAACTACCCAAAAACTACAAAACAAAGGCTCTCAAGAGATCATCCAAGGTCTATATAGTCCTTTCACATTATCCATTTGTTTGTGGGTGAAACATCATGTTGAGCCTCAACTGTGTACCCATTGGTGTGTGCAAATGCTCCCAAAAGTGACTGGTAAACTGAGGACCCCTGTTAGACACTATGGTAGTTGGGATACTATGCAAACATACTATCTCATCAGCATAGATCTGTGCCAACTTCTCAGTTGTATATGTTGTTTTCACATGAAGTAAATTCAATGACTTGGTCAACCTGTCAACTATCGCCCAAATGGAATCATGACCTTTGGCTATCCTAGGAAGTCCAACCACAATTTCCATCATAATATGATCCCATTTCCACTGTCGTATAGGAAACAGTTGCAAAGTTCTTGCAGTCTTTTGATGCTCAACCTTCACATGTTTGCATAGCAGACACTTGGACATAAACTCAACCACATCATGCTTCAAGCCAGGCCACCAATAAAAATCTTTCAAGTTGTGATACATCTTGGTGCTACTTGGATGCATAGTGCACATGAAAGAGTAAGCCTCTTCCAGAACCAACTTTCTCAGATCATCACTGTACCATCCTCTGTCTCATGAAAGTCATCACGCTTCTCCCTGTCAAACTCTTCTCATATCTATTGTATCACAGTATCATCACACTATGCATCTCAGATGTGCTGACTCAATGTAGGATTAACCTGTAACTGGGCTAGCAATCCTGCCAACAAGGACACTTCTATCTTTACATTTATCTGATGCAAGGAGATCCACATGTCTCTCTTATGGCACACCATAGAGCATAATTGTGACTTATCCATCAATGATGACAAAAAAGACTTTCTACTCAAATCATATGCCACCACATTCATGTTCCCTAGATGGTAGTCTATGGTGCAATAATAATCCTTTATCAACTCCATCCAGTGCATCTACTGCATATTCAACTCCTATTATGAGAAAATGTACTTACGATTCTTGTGGTCGGTAAAGATGTGACACTTTTCACCATAAAGGTAGTGTCTAAGCTAGCTCCAGATCGTGCATTGGGTAGTTATCCTTGTGTTTCTTAAGTTGTCCTAAAGCGAAAAAATTTGCATTTTTATCTTGCATCATCACACAACCCAAACCATTTTTTGACATATCACAGAAGACTATATATCTTTTCCCTTGCTTAGGCAACACTAGCACTGGTGCACGAGTCAACTTCTCCTTCAAAAGCTGAAAAAAAAAACTAACACTTGTCATCCCAAACAAATGATACATTTTTCCTTGTCAACTTCATTAGGGGAAATGCCATTGCAGTAAAGTTCTTGATGAACCTCCTATAATAGCTTACTGAGCCAAGGAAATTGCAAACCTCTGTCGACATCTTCGGTTGCTCCCATTCCAACACAGATTGAACCTTCGTGGGATCCACATGAATACCCTCAGCATATATCATGTGTCTAAGAAAGGACACCTCCTTCAGCCAAAACTCACATTTCCTAAACTTAGCATACAACTGATGTTGTCTCAACAGGATCAATTCCTGACGTAGATGTTTCTCATGTTGCTGACTATAATGGGAGTATATCAAGATGTTTTCTATGAATACTATCACAAACTGATCAAGATAAGGTTTGAACACCATGTTCATCAAGTCCATGAATGATGTCGGTGCATTGGTTAGCCCAAACGGCATAACCACGAACTTGTAATGACCATACCTAGTCCTAAAAGTTGACTTGGGTATGTAATCCACCTTGATTCGCAACTGTTGGTATTCTAACCTCATGTCTATGTTTGAGAACAATGCAACACCCCTCAACTGATCAAAAAAGTGGGCTATCCATGGAAAAGAATATTTTTCTTAATCGTCACGTTGTTCAACCACTGCTAGTCGATATAAAACCTCATAGAACCATCCTTGTTCTTCACAAATAGCACATGATCACCCTAAGGTGAAGTGATGGGTCTGATAAAACCCTTCTCTAGCAACTCCTACAGCTGGTTCTTCAACTCCTGCATCTCATATGGTGTTATCTTGTGCAGTGTATGCACTATCGATTGTGTACCATGAACTAGATTGATCTCAAAATCAATCTCTCAAGGAGGGGAGACACTGGGAAACTCATCAGTAAACACATCCTCAAACTCACAGACAACTGGCACCTCATGAATATAAGGACTCCTCACTTTAGTATCCACCACATGAGCCAAAAAATCTTCACACCCCTACCTCATCAACCTCTATATTATCATCACTAACACCGAGCATGTCAGAAGAATCTTCTTATATACTTGGAAGATCCATTAAACATCACTGTAAAAGAATGTTGTCACTTTGGCACTACATTCCAAGATCACCCAATACTTCTCCAAGTGTCCATTCCAAGGATCATATCGAATCCATGCATGTTAAGTGGTATGAGATCCACTTGAATGATGTGTCTTCAAAAAGAAAGAAAGCAGGAAGGAAACACCTCCCACAAGTCGTAGGAACCAACCAAAGGGGTTTCTAGGAGAAGAATATCACGTCTATGACTAACAGGAAACGAATAATTAGTTGTCACTTCTCTAGTGATAAAAGAGTGTGTCACACCCGGGTTTACCAAAATAGATATAACGTAGGAAGAAGACAAATTAGAGTGAAATAACTTCATCTGACCTGTCATGACCCTCGGGTTGACCATTCCTTCTGGATGACTCATGGCATAGATTTGAGTTGTTGATTGTTGTCAACTTCGTCCTTTCCTGGCTTGACCAGACAAACAAGCTGGCGATGCCTAACCACATCCTTGACCTCCACCACTATTGAATTATCATTGTTGTGACCCTTGTTGACTTTGCCTCGGTTGTTGTGCCATCTCTTCATCCTTCACATGACATGCCCACCTTAGGTGTCCTACTTGTCCACACTTTTGGCATGTCCTAGTCTTGTATTGTGGCCTAGATGGCCCCATCAATGAAGCTGCATTGTGAGCTCCTACCAGTGGAAAGTACAACCTATACCCTTACTTGGCGACCATTGAAACTGAATTTCCGACTTCTAATGTGACTGAGGTGCTGAAAACCTAGGCTTCTTGAAACCTCCAGACGACTGTCCCTGATATTGGGTCGATCTCTTCTTGGCATTAGCCTCTCTCTTCTTCACAACTAACCTCTCTATTCTCCTAACATACTCCACAAACATGGAAAACCATTCCCTGATCTCTAGAGCTGACATTGGTGTCGTCAACTCAGTGCTCAGACCCTTCTCAAAATACTTGATTCTCTCCTTAACTATTATAGTCATATGCGGGAAGAACCCAAGAAGCTCCATAAACTTCACCTTGTACTTGTTGATTGTCATGGATCCCTATTGGATCTTCTCGGACTGAGAGATCTTCTTGTGTATATAGGTCTCTGGGAAGTATCGACCCAGGAACTCTCACTAAAACTCCTCCAAACTGATCATAGCACCAGGCCTCTTCTTCTCCTTGATGGCCCACCAATGGCCAACACTTCCCTTTAACAAGTACATTGCATGTTTCACGTTATCCTTTTTGGGAATATTAAGGATCTTAAAGGCCTTCTCCAACTTGTTCAACCACATGTCAGCATCCGTTGGATCTACTGCACCGACATAATACAACACCCCCACACGTCTTAACCTCTCAAAGTTCTTCCTAGAATCCTAGGATTCCACACTGGGGATGGTTGCCCTTGCTTGGGGTACATGCACCCTATCCGCCATATGCATCATCGTGGTCATGAACTGTCTAAACGTGAATTGAAAAGTGGGACTGGCTATAGTTGTTGGGTCGAACTGAGGCACTTCTGGCACTCCATCATCTTGGGCCTGCCTCTTGGAACAACCTCCTGGTGCATCAATATTGCTCTCTACATGTTCTTCATGTTCACCAGACATCTTTTCTTCTCTTCTTTTTCTTCTACATAAGTAGAAGTTACCATTAAATATGTCAGATGACACTAGAACAGACACAAACCCTAGTCATATTTCCCTGTAGACACAGCGAACCTAAAGCTATGATACCAACCAAACTATGCCGCCCTTCGTCACACCAAATCAAGATAACTCAAAACAAAGTGTGAAACTAATACTAAACATCCAAGATTATCATAAAACAGGGTAAATTAAAACTGATTCCATATTACCACAAAAGCGGAAACATATTACATTTGGGTCCACATGAAGCCACATGTATTACATATCATGCCACAAGATGATACATATTAATGTTCACTTGACTAACTAGCCACAACTTGTTACATATGTTAACCTATTCACATATAAAAGCCAAATCTATACAACCATGGCCTACTACCAAAACTTGTGTCCATATACAACGTCTACAAAACACCCCCAAGGACATGAGAGTACAAGGATGACAAATAGGACTCTACTAAGAAACTTAAGCAACATATCCAACCTATGATAGCTACTGCTCCTCTTGCTTCTCAACCTCAATTGCAAAATCTTTACCTCATCATGAACGACCACCTAAAAGAAGTGGAAACCCGCAGAGTGAGGCCAAAGTCCCAGTGAGAGGTATAACTCTCCACCGGGAACTATTATTAATAGAGATCAGCTAAAGAAGAAAAATAACATTATTATTAGGTCGAGAAGATTCAACTAAATGATATTAGTAAAGCAATTAGCATTGTTTAAGCAATTCAAGAATCTACAACTAAGCAGTAGAACATCTTATATTTTTAGAAAGCATATGAAATACATGTATAATAGTTGATTTCTCTTACCACATTATAAATAAACTAATTAGTACAAGAAATAAGGCAAAGGGTCATACAGTGTGAGTCATGTTTAACTCTAAGTAAATATACTACATGGATGTATTACATATTCTATTATGCCCTGAGGAGATGAGGAATACTACTCATGCTTCAATTGACCACTGCTAAGTCAAAATCAGTGCCATACAAGATCTAGGAGGAGTCGGACTCCTATGATATCCCACACCCTCTGTCAGTCCGAGTCCTCTGTAGTGACATATAAAGTCTAAATGCAAAACAACCTAGTCTACCATGGTATATAGGCACAACACTAGTGAAAATCAAGTTACAACTACAACTGCACTCTTATTGAGGTATGACTGCAACCATCCTCAAAATATATCATAAATATACTGAATCACATCACTAAGATATGGCCTCGATCATTCTCCTGCCAAGGTATGACCGCAAAAAATCCTGTGAAATGCATATACTCAACAGTATATGACTCCGAGATTCCACAAAGGGAGAACATGTTTCACCATCCAGGAAGTACTGACACTGAAGATGGATCTATGGCACAAGACAACTACATGATTAGGGTTCACTTGATTAATTAAGACAATTGGATATCTTTTAGCATCAATCAAGTTACAACGTACAAACTCAAAACAAGTGTTACAAAGATAAGGGGTATATTATAACTCCAGAAGATATAAAATGTATGAGGTATAAACTTATCATGTCATCACATGATACCATTGCCATACAAGGCCATCATTATTATCACATCATCCTGGGATAACCATCACTTATCATTTCACCAGAGGATATCACCTCACATTAGGCATATATTGAGCCTCTACCAGGTCACAAGACCCAAATCACATAGTTCATGCACCTCATCATTATCTCATCATGCCTCATAAAGGCTAATAGTCATCATCATGTATCATATAAGAGATATCATATCATTCAAAAACTATGATGTATATTCCACCTGCAAAGTTAACGATACACAAATAGGAGAGAGGAAGGATACTCCATTGCATGTTAAACACTTCAAACAAGGTAAGAATTACATCATGTGTTCATAATTAGGGTTAGGGTTTACTTATGTGTATCCAATTAGGGTTTCCAAACAGCATTTAATATCCAACCCTAGATACATTATTTCCCACATTCTTAGAATCATTAGGTTAGATATCGTCTTCATTATATAAGCACAAGAAATGATCGTGAATCCATAGAATTTCATCGACCAGAGACATGAGCCACCAACCTCTTCGACTAAAGAGAAAATAACATCATGTTCGAAGATCATTAACAAGACAAGCGACCGAAGAGAAAACTAAGTCTTCAGCGAATGAAGAGATCACCTTCACACTTTCGACCAAATGGAACCAAAACCACCTTAGATCGAAGATAACTAACTTCTATGGTTGAAGGTAACTAGGTCGAAGACATCTCAAATCAAAGGAAAATTTAGTGACTGAAGGAAACAACCCAAAATAGCATGGTGAAAGATAAAGGGTCATCTATGGGACCAAAACCAAAGGGAACCATCTCATCGATCAAACATCACCTCCTAGCCTTCAACTACTTGGAACACAACATGAAGAACATCTTAGAGAGAAAACTAATCACAAATCATGATCAAACTAGAGGGATAACCAACAAGAAATTGAAATCTCAAGAGAGTGATTCATCAAGGCAATTACCACATAAAACCCCAGAAATTCGATCACCGGAACATAGGGGTAACCAAATCATTATCATGAGGGAAGAGTCCACGATCCAAACCATCACTTGCATCTAAAAATATCGATTATAACAAAGGAAAATAAAAGCTTAAGTAAGATAAGAAACCAGCATAAAACATGTGCATGTGAAACTAGCACTTCCACCATCTATAGAATTTCGAGTATAAGAATTAGGGTTAGGTAAAGGAGAAAATTCATGCAAGATCATTATAGGAACTCAAACCCTGAACAAGATATCATCATCGAAAACATGTGATCACATTTTAGTTATAAGTTTTGCATGAAGACTTAAAGTGCAATAATACTAGAGGAGAGAGTTATATAACCCACCTTCTTATGATGAAACAATCTCCAAGAAAAGAGTGCCAAAGAAAAGAGAAGACCTAGATTTGATCACCTCCACGAACAACCTAGTCACCACCTCAAAAGAGAAGAAAATTAGGGGTTAAAGGTCAAGGAATAGAACCAAATCCCAAGGCCAAAAAGAAATAAGAAAGAAGAGAGAAGGGATATGCATCTCAGTAGGTACTACCATGGAAAACTATAGATTCGACCTCTAGAGGAGAGAAGATCCTCAAAGCCACCATGGAGAACCATGAGTTCGTCCAAGAGAAGAGAAATAGATAAGGTTTTACAAGGAAATGAAATCAAGAGGATGGATCACTTAACAAGGATCAATGCTCACTAACAAATCAACAAGAGAAGATGCTCCAACTCAAGATCACCACATGCAAGATGATCGGTCATAAAATCTCCAAGGATGATCTCCTCTTCACCACCAAGATCCAAGGGTCGAATTCTAAAGATGAGAGACGGAAAGAGAGTGCAAAAAGGATCATATGCATGGGAGAAGAAGAGTGCATATACTCAAGGGTAGAGAGAGGTGAAAGGTATTAGGTGTCATGCACATAGATGCCACTTGTCCATCTAAGATCAACCACGCATCCACTAAAACCATGCAAGCCACTAAGGTCGTGAAAAACAAGAAGGATAAGAGACCTCACTTGGTCCTAGAGGACCATCGATCAAAGGGAAACATGACGACGAAGGCCCATGGTCAACGAGAAACTAGTGACCAAACACACAAAACCCTAGGGTTACTCTTTGACCAAAGAGAAGGAAAATCTCTTCAATCAAAGGGATACCACCACCACCAAAACCTCTTTGAACATAGAGGTTATGACAAGGAAACATCAAGGGTGGTTGAAAAAAACTAAGAACTCAAGTGGTCAATAAATGGTCAACACTATACTAGGGTATCCAAGCAAACCCTAGAAACAACACTCCAGATGTCACCATTTCTCTCCTCATCAAATCAAGGCATAACAAGTTGCTCACCAACATAATACTCTCTCTCTCTCTCTCTTGATGATAAAACGTAGGAGGCACATCCAACATGTAACAAATTGTAAGATAACCCCTCAACATAGGTAAATTCCAAGTTGGTTCACAACAAGCACACATGCAGCAAAACCAGCTCAAACATCACCCAAATAGGACCAAACTGAAAACATAAACATGCTACATGTTATTAAATTTCATCATATATTTAGATTAAGGTTTAAGAATCTTATTAAATTAGAAAATAAAGATCAAGGAATAAGCTAGGTCAGGGGTCTTACAAGAAGGACAAGTTAAATGGGAATAATTTACATGAATGGTTTAGGACGTTGAGAATTGTTCTCACACAAGAGTGGAAGCTTTTGTCTTGGAGTCACTAGAGCCAAATGAACTTGCTCTCATTACACCTAAGGTGGAAGGGATGCTTACAAGAAGCATTTTTAAGATGTTGTTTGATATCAAGTGTCTGATGTTGTGCTCTACAAACTATGATTTATAGAGACAACATGAGAACATGGGTGTTTTGAGATGGTAACACATCTTAAGAACATGTATCAAAATAAGGAAAGAAAGGAGAGAAATGATGTTTCCAAGACACTATTCAAATGTAACATGACATAAGGAGATTCAGTAGGTCCTCATGTGCTCAAGCTTATTGGATATGTGAACAACCTTGCTAGACTGGGATTTTCCTTGGATCAAGAGTTGTCTACTGATGTGATTCTACAGTCAATGTCAAAGTCATACAGTCAGTTTGTCATGAACTACAACATGAATGACTTTCACAAGTCATTGGCAGAGTTACTTGGCATGTTGAGAACAGTTGAGGCACAAATAAATAAAGACAAACCTAAGTTTGTGATAATGGTCAACAGTTCAAAGGGGAAGTCTAATGACAAAGGAAAAGCTCATAAGAGTTCTAAAGCTAGACACAAGCCCAAATCTTCAACACTCATAGCAAAGGGAGGGGTGAACAAGGGAGGCAATTGTCACCACGGAAGCCTAGACACTGGAAGAGGAATTTCCCTCTCTCCCTGGAGGAACTGAGGAAGAAGGAGGAGGATATAGAGATATCCACTTCAGGTATATATGTTATTGAGATAAATTTGTATACTTCTTCATCTTAAATACTATATACTGGATGTGAATCTCACATATGTTCGAATATACATGATCTTAAAAGAAGTATGCCTTTACGAAAGGGCGAGGTTAGACTATGCATTGTAAATGGAACAAGAGTTGTTGCCACTGCAATCAAAACATATAATTTATCTCTTCCCATATGGATTGTAATAGAGTTAATGAACTTCTATTTTATATCTACCAATAATAGAAACTTTTTTTCTACATCTCGTATAGATAGGGATGGATATAAATATCATATAAATAATGGTCAATATTTTATTTCAAAAGATGAGATCTTTTATGGAAGTGACCCATGTCTTATGATCTTTATTTGATGGATCGAAAGACAAATTACCAAAATATTAAAAATCAATGTCTCAAACAACTGATACGTGTAGCATTGTCATCTAAGCAAATAAATGAGAAATGTATTTCTAGGATCCATAATTTAATTTGTCTAAATTCTTTTGGTTAATGAAGCATTAGAGATGTGCAAATCTTATTTATTTGGCAACATAACTAAAGCACCTCTCACTAGATGTAGTGGGAGAGCAATTATTCTATTAGGACTCATACATATTGATGTATGTAGACCTTTTAGAATGAATGCTAGAGATAGCTACTAGTACCTCATTATATTTACTGGTGATCTTAGTAAATATGATAATTTGTATTTAATGAAATACAAGTATGAATTTCTTAAAGTTTTCAAAGAGATCATGAATGGAGTATGTAACCACCTTGGTAAAAGTATTAAGACACTTAGATATGATCAATGTTGAAATATTTTAAACCAAAAAGTTTGAGAACCTTCTGGAGAGACCGCAATAGTGTATCAAAATGAACTCCACCTGAAACGTAATGATGCATTAGAAAGAAGGAATCACACCCTAGTTAGTAATGGTGTGGTCATTAATAAATCTAGATAATCTTCCCATTTCCTTTAGGGAACATGCTATACACTAATACAATGTATCTTCTAAAATGATTCAAAAGACACCATATGAGATATGGTATGGGATCTGTCTCAATATGTCTTATATAAAGATTAAGATTGAAAGATTATAAAAGAAAATAGTTTCTTGAAAAGCTTTGTCCACAAATCATATAAATGTTATTTTTTTAAAATACTAGTTTTACATTCCAATACAACAACAAAAGTGTTTTGTTGCTAGGATCGCTTAATTCCTTAAGAGGAGTTTAATTCCAAAGGAATCAGTGGGAGAATAATAGAACTCAAAAATTTTGAGATCGTCAAGAAAACATTTCAAGACTAAAGAGGTACAATAGATATAAAGGTGAATCACAAATTGCTGTGGAATCTCAAGTTCCTTATGTAATACAAGATTTGTAGATCTAGTAAAATACGCCATGGGCTTGAAAGATTGTGATATTTTATAACTCAGAAAGGCAGTGGGTTGGTCATAAGATGATTAGACAACAACCTATCTAGAGTCTATTGAGACACCAGAATCTGAGAAATGTCTTGAGACCATGGGATCCCAGATGGACTCCATACACCAACAAGGTATGACCATGGTGGATCCAGCAAAAGGGGTAAAACCCATCGGGTGCAATTGGGTCTTCAACGAGAGTAACAACATGGATATTGGTGCAGATTGGTTGTAAAGGGTTTTAAATAGGTTCAAGGTGTTGAACATGATGAAATATTTTCATTAGTTTCCATGATTAAATTCATCAGGATCATGTTTGCCATTGTAGCTTAATATGACTACAAGATTTGGCCAAATGGATGTTAAAACCACATTCCTTTAATAGGAATAGTTATCATGATGTGTGTGTGACACATCCTAAAGGTTTTATAACTCCATTAATGCAAATAAAGTTTGTAAGCAACATAGGTCAATAAGTGATTCAAGAAAGCATCTCAGAGCTAGAATCTTCGATTTGACAAGATAAGTCAAAGAGTTTGACTTTAGTAAAAATGAAGATGAAACATGTGACTACAAAAGTTTAGTGGGAGCATGTTTATATTCTACAAAATGATGGGGAATAGCATCCCAATACTAAAAGTATTAAAACCTGGCAAGGAAAATACCTTCTTCATGAAGGGTTTAGGCGAAGCATCCTATGTGATAGGAATTGAGATCTATAGATCTGGAATGCTTCTTGACCTATATAAGAGCACATACATCGATAAAAATGTTGAAGGGTTCAACATGAAGGAGTCAATGAGAGAAACATTGTGCATGTTTCATGAGATTAATCTCTCAAGATCCATGTGTTCCAATTCTTGAGAAGAATGGGAAAACATGAGTAAAACCTCATGAGCATTCACATTTGATCCATCATGTATGCAATATAATTCACTCATCATATTTTCTTGTATGTATTGGATATGACGAGATGATATCATTCAGATTCGAATGAAGGTCACTGGAATGCCATAAAGAACGTCCATAAGTACTCGAGAAGCACTGAGGATCAGTTCCTAGATTATGGTAATAAGGAAGAGTTTAGTGTAAAGGGTTACACCGATGCAAGCTTCCAAAATGACAAAAAAATAATGATCACAATCTAAATTTGTGTTTGACCATAAAGCGAGAATTGTAAGCTAGAAAAGTTTCGAGCAAGAGACAGTTATTTGATTCTAAAATAGAAACAGAGTACCTTGATATTTTAAGAATATTATTGGATATTGTATGCATCAAGAAGTTCATTTGGATCAACTTATCAGAGGTTCCATCCACTGAAGACACAGTATAAATATCATGGCAACAATGAAGCTACTAGATAGGTAAGGAATCTCGAATAGCATACCACGGCTATTCCATCTCATACGAGAAGTCGTATAATGAAGATATGTGAAACTTGAAAAATACTAACTAGAAGCAAACATTTCTAACCCGCTATTAATGTGATTGCACAGTAAAAACATGATGGACATGTTTGAAATCACTTGGAATACATTCGTGGGTGATTGGCTCTAAGTAAAAGTGGGAGTCTATTGGTATGTATGCCTAGAGATCCAGTCATATGATGATTGTAATGACATGTCTTGAAAATGATTTGATTAATAACAAAGACAAACTTTCAACGTATTTTATTTTATTCCGTTATCAGATAATGATGTAACATAATGAATGTCTAAAGAATGATATTACACAATGTTGTATATCTTCAGGTTGAGGTTCTGAATAATGAGATCATATAGATATCAAGAGTAGATGCATCTTTGTTATGTCCCTAGTTAGTTTTTTTTGTGGAAGATGTAGACATAAATAACACATAAGACTAGAGTGTGTATTGGTTGATGATAAAATCTCATTAGTCATGATATATAATATTGAACCAAACACATAGATACTTGTTAAAGAACAATGTATCAAATAGACCCACTTTAAGAGGGATAAATGGAAACCATGATTGGTAGTCAGAATCATCTCTCATAGTGATGGTGGTGATTGTGGTTCTTAGACCTAAAATCACTACACTCATCACATTTTGTTTGATGTACTTTGTCATCATCAAAAGTGACCTTGAATCAGGGTTGGCATAAAGGTGATGCTCAAATTCATTATGACACATGGGGAGTGAATGTGAGTGGTGTAGATGGGATTTGTCCCTTCCACATGAGTTTGATATCTAGGACACTTGATAAGAGAGACTAAGAAAAGTATGTGCATGTGCTTGTGAATTAATATATGATATTGGGTTCACATATATCTTAGAAAGTCTGCTCTAGTTCAAGAAACATGGGTTGAACATTGAGAGGATTATGATTCCATACTCGAGTTCAATCTAGATATTAGAGACAAAGGAACTATCGATCACTATAACACCAATCATAGATTGTAGGTTGAAGTTGTTCTCCAACTTTCCTATTACTTGGGTAACAATGTCTTGCTAGATACCACTCATTGCTTGTGATGTCATAAAATATTTATGGACATTCACCGCCAACGTAACTTGGAACCTATAGGGTCACACAGATAGGATACACTTATAATAGGATTTTATTTATGAATCTAGTTTAAACTTGATTACTAAGACATTAGGTATTCAAAATAAACAACAATGGTTAAATGTTAACTGACTATACTGTGAACCGACCAGTTCAAATGTTGAACCGATTGATTCAAGTGTTAGGATAATTCAAACAACATTGGCAATCAAAATCATGAGATGACCGATTCAACAAGTGAAGCGATTGGCTCATGTCCATGAACCGACAGGTTGGTTGATCAATTCGATTGGATCAAAGATTGGTGTTGACTTCATGTTGTGTATTGATTGATTATTAATTGTTAATACAATTGTGATTGGGAAACATAGTGAAATGACCGAATCAAGGGTTGAACCGAACCGCTCACATGCCAACCAATCAGTTCACTATTGAACCTATTGTTTCTTCATTCGCAACCTATGAAAATTCATGAATATTATGTATGTTCAACTCCCGCTCAGACTATAACTCTTGACCCTGACCCTCCTATAAATAGAGGAGTAGTCGATGCTTTTTAGAGACACAAGAATAAATCTAATAATTGTTGTCTTCTCACATTTTTGGTAGCGTGAGAACCCAAGCAAGTCTTGCCTGTCAAAGGGAGGGATAGCAACGGAGAGACAATTGGGAGAGAAAGTCGACATTAGCACGCTGACCAGAAGGAACAACTCCTTCTTGTGTTCATCCAGAACACAAGAGTTCCAAAGGTCTGTGTGGATTGCTATAGAGATGAGGAGGTTGTTACCTATCGCTAGGAAGATGAAGTCAACTGTTGTCTGTGGTATTCAAGCAAGAAGCCTTTGCCGACATTGTTCAAGTGCAACTTGAAGAAAGGTGCACAGTACTACAAGGGAATTGTCACTAGATCTGCTCTCAGACCAGGTATAACCTTGCAACCATCCTTCCATTTCATAATTGTGGATGTGATCTACTGTTCAAAGGAAAATATGGTGGTTATTTTTTTGTAATACCTTATCTGACACCATATTTCCCAACATGTTATTATTTGACACAGAGTATATGTGGAGTTTTGCTTCGTCCCTGACTTGGTTCGTGAAGTCTGTTTGGTGACACGTCGTGTCGCTGAACGACATAGTGTGTCACATGTGATCTACCCTACTTCTACCTTGAGATCTATCAATTGAAATGGTGTGTCGCCCTACGACAAGACATACCGTCTACTTTCTGCTAGAAATGACTTGCTACATGACATAGCATGTCTCTCTAATGATGTGTTGTGTATCTTGCTACTACTACATCTTCACATGCTACATCATCTACAAGTATTCTATTACATGGTGGATACTTCTTTACATGGTGAGTTCCTATCTTTATCCTTATCAACAACATTTATCTTTTTTCCAGAAATTTTATATATTTTTATTCTTTAACATCCACCATTTCTAGCCATACATACATATTGAATACCTCCCTGATCCTTGTATTACCCCATATTTTATATTGTGCCAACTGAATAATTGGATTCTTAATTGGATCTTATTTGTATTCTAATGCTAACGGCCAGGAAAATCTCCTTTTTGTGTCGCACTACGATCCACATATTTTTCTACCCTAGATCTATGTAATTAGGTCATGGTGCACATTGACTCGAGTTGTTTGTTACCTCCTCCACATATTTGTCTACCTAAACACTACCTCTACCATCGTTTTTGACTCTCCACCCAAAACACTCTCTTTTCGTGATTGGTGTGAGAGGTTTTGGGTGGGACAGCTCTAGGGGTGAATAGAGCTAAAAACACTTGTACAAAACTTGTTAGACCTTCAAGTTACTTCAACTAATCTCAAATGTAAATAGTGAATTTTATGGCAATCTAAACATGAATAGTAAGGATGAGAGAGATTGAAACAACTACTTGAACAAGTTGTTTTAAAGTGGTTCCACTCTCCAAACTAGGAGAGAGTCAGTCCACTGCCTAGATAGGTCAACCTCTAGGATTTCTTAACCAATGTCTACTTCTTATATTCACTTATAAGAGTTACAACATATGACCTTCCTTTTAAATGACAAGGATACTCAGCTTCCCTTTAAGGTCAAGGGAGCCAACAACCATACAACCAAGGTCTTACCTATCCAAGAGCTAGTCTTCTACCTCGCTAAGGTCTTACCCACTCTTGCAAGTAGCTCGATGTCTTCACCAAGGAGATCCCCTTCTTGAACCACATCATACTTCAGTTGTTTACTATTTATGCCTTTGACATTATTATTCATCCTATAATTTCAGCTCCACATAAGAACCACACAAACTCTTAGGATTTCAAAGTAACTAACAGCCTAAGACCAACTTTAAGTAAAACATCATCTAGGTTAAGGATCAATTTTCACATGAAAGCAAGCACGGACACTACTGATCTAGCAGGGTGAAGGATGACATGAGTAGATTTTGCAATTGCAATCTATTTTCACATGAAAACAAGCCCCTAAACCCAAATTGGGACCCGTCCTGAAATAATCGTGTGCATTTTGCAATTGGTTAACGAAAAGCTGATTAGGATAAAAAATTATATTTTTTATCATATAATAGTCAATTCCAATTAATACTCCTTAAATATCGCGTCCATCCACACATGGATACACTCTATATCAATTACATATTTTACTGTCCCAACGCTTTCTATAAGCTTTTAAAGTTCACGAAAAAGGAAAGAAAATGTGTATTTGTAAGTTGTTTAGTTCAAATATTATGACAAGTTTGACATAACTTTTTGACGTTAGCTTATATTACAAAAATGGGTTGTTGTAACTTAATTTATTAAATTACTTCCACAAAGTTCTAACTTTTATCAAATTGTATTGTGTCGCACTGAAAATCAAATTTATGAATTTGGCCAAACTCTGGGCGTTAGTTTTGAGTTTCATAGGTCGTTACCCAACCCAAGGATCAATTTAGTAGTTTCTGACCAGATGCCCCCACTGCCAAGATACAAACACACTACGGTATGATGATCTTGCTAAAATACTAAGCCCTTGTTTGGTTCGGGACTGAACGACTGTCATTTTGTGCCAGCTCAGTGAAATTCAGTTCGGGTTTGATTCGATTAATGTTTGGTTCATTATCCTGATACGGGTTCGTTTTGGTGTCCCGTTATCCCCAAATCCAGACCAACTCGGTCCCGGTCTGAGCAGGATTGCAATTTGCAATCCAGGTTTTACAGTCTTGGGTCAGTTCTCCCCTCGACACCCCCGACTCCTCCCTCCCTCGCGTTAACGCCGCCGCTGGAACAACAGCTCCCGAGGAAGACTGAAAGGCAGCCCCTCGTCCCGAGAGAAGCCTGCGATGCTATCTTCGTATTGAAGATGAGGACGGCGCTCTGTCCCGCCGGCAGAACAAGGGCTAGGAGGCGGAACAAGAGCCCATCTATCCCCCTATGTCGTGCTTGTGTGAGTAGTTGCAGCGTCACGGGCAGAATAGCTGGCCACATGAGGAGTTGAGTAGGTGGTAGCAGGAGGTAAGTCGTCTTGTAACATCGCCCCCATTGTGTCGAATTAGTATATTTGACCATTATTTCCCACCACAGTTTCAAAGAATAGGCGGGAAGGGGCACAGGCGGTACACAAACCCTGTCGGTTGGGGTATAGCTTCTGCTATAAATTGGGGATGTCCATAGTCAAATTGGTGTTGTTGCATCTTCATATCATAGTCCAGTTGATCGCATAATCTTACGCTTGTGAATCATCGTTCGCCTATTTATCTGCACTGCTGAGGTGAGTCTTCTTCTGCAATCTGTTTTCTCTTTTTTTTTCCTTTGTTCATGACATGTTTGTTTGATTGAAACTAATGTTTTCCTTATTTAATTGCTGCTTGGTCGGTGCTGCTCCATCCATCTGGACGATGTGGCGCCTCTCCTTATCAATCGTCAATACATGTATTTCACTCGCCATGTTTCTTGATGTAGTACTGCTAAGATTTTAGGCGTAATTGTACATTGGTTTAACCCAAGGGTCATGATTCCATATGGGTGATAGTAGACAAATTGACTAAGTCAGCTCATTTTCTGCCAGTTAAGACGACACTTACAGTAGATAAATTGGCACAAATATATGTTGATGAGATAGTCCGTCTGCACGACATTCCAATGACAACAGTTTTTGACAGAGGTCCACAATTTACAAGTCATTTTTGGGAGCATCTGCATTCAGCAATGGGAACACAGTTGAGATTCAGCATAGTTTTTCATCCGTAGACCGATTTCTAGTCTGAAAGGACTATTCAAACTTTAGAGGATCTCTTGAGGACATGTGTTCTGTAATTTCTTGGTAGTTGGGATGTACATCTAACTTTGATAGAGTTTGCATACAACAATAGCTATAAAAGAAGCATAGATATGGCTGCTTATGAGGCTCTGTATGGGAGACGATGTCGGTCTCCTCTTTGCTGGTATGAGACATGTGAATATCAACTGTTGGGTCCGGAGCTAGTACAGTAGACTACAAAAAAGATTAAAGTGATACAACAATAGTTGAAAGCAACCTAGGACAGATAGAAATCTTATGCAGATAACCAACGCAGACCACTTGAGTTCCAAGTGGGAGATAGAGTATATCTTAAGGTTTCTCCTTGGAAAGGTGTGCTGAGGTTTGGAAAGAAGGGTAAGTTGGCTCCTAGATTTATGAGACGATACCCTATCCCAGCTCGTGTTGGAAAGGTAGCATATAAGTTCGACCTACCACCAGAGCTACATAGATTGCATAATGTCTTTCACATCTCTATGTTGAGGAAATGGCATCCAGATACTGACCAGACAATCCAACCAGAAGAGGTTGAGTTAGATGATGATATCTCCTATGTTGAGTGTCTTATGTTGATCCTGGATAGAAGGGTGAAAAAATTGATTTTCACTTACTTATTATTTTTGCTTCTTTCTCATTTTTTTTCAGCCCTCACTTTTCTTCATGAACTAAGATGAAATTCAAGGATATTTTGTGACGTACACCCACCATCATTTAAGATAACAAGCGTCGTCAACTGTAAAAAAACATTGCGGAAGCGAATCATTTGCAGCGGATTAGCAAAAATCACTAAAAATTAAAACCATTTGCAAAGAGATCCATTCACAGGAAAACTCTTTCATTCAGAACCAAAGTAAAACTTTACATCCTGGTTCATATATACATCTCATGTACTATTGCTTCTCGAGGAATACAAACATCAACTACTCTGTCTTAACTATACACTGGTAGTATAAAACCCTCGAGGCTTAAAGCCAAAATCTCAGATCGAATCTTCAAAACATTACTCCTAGGACCTGAGAGTACAGAGATGACTCATAGGACTATCTATATACAACTTGACAGCTCATATCCCCACCTTGGATTTACTGCTGTCCCTGCTACTACTGATGCTGCTCTTCCTCTGTAATAGGTTATTTGCATTTTCTTCGACGGTTACCTAAAAATGTTGATCCCACGGGGGTGAGACAATATGTAAATTGCCCCAGCAAGAGATATAACTCTCCACCGAAAACATTGTTATTGCAGTTTAATGAAAATAAACTGAACAGTGGAATCATATGTAATCAACAGTAGATAACTCAATATCTATGCAGTTTAGAGCAACATTCCTATGCAAGTATATCAGTTATAACTTGATTAAGCAGCATGTCACTATTCAATAAAGAGTTGAATAATACAGATAACATTTATACATCTAGAACATGCTAAACAGGATAACATCAACCGGTGATTCTCGTATTTCAAACTTATGCAAATACGCTACTCCGCTGATTACGTTTTACAAACATAACTTAAGCTCTGAAGAGATGAGGTATACCGCTCATACTCCAACCGACCACTGCTAGGAGTCAAAATCGGTACCATACAAGATCATTGGAAGAGTCGGCTTCCATGACCTGTCACGTCCCGGTCAGTGTGAGACCACATGCAGGACATCTCATGTCTCTACTAAAATAGCTTTCCAGGGTATACTGGCAACTTCGCTATAGAGTTACAGCCGCAACTGTACTCTCGTCGGCAGTCGAGAGATTTCATGTTTATCTCCGTCGACCCAACATAATTTGGGGAATAGTGAAACATCCAACCCAACGTCAGGAGACTCGTGATACATCCAACCTGACAACGTGAGTAATTGAGAGGTTTGTTATTAACCTTTCCTCAATTCCCTCACACGGACGTAAGGATATTTTCGTCTATTTACCCCTGTATATTCACAAATATATGAATTCCAGGAGATCCCTTAGGAAAACCTATTTCACCATCACCTGCTTCTGACGATGATGGATCTATGGTCAGAGCACTACATGAACAGATTTCACTTGATTAATTAAGTACATTATCATATTCTTTTAGCATTAGTCAAGTTTTCAAACATAACTTATTAACACAATGCTATAAAGAAACATGTACTTATTTTCAGCAATATACTTCTTAATCTCTGTAAGACATTGGGATCTTAATCCCTCATTTCAATACAATAACCATGTAATCCTGGGTATTCAAACCCTTAGCTCATTACCTGAGCACTGTTACCATTTTCTCAGGTAACTAACACCTTTAGGTCATCTGACCAAGGTAAGTATGATACTTGCTACACAAGCATCCATCATGGCACTTGAGGCCCATTAACTCTCTTGCTACCTCTTACCAGGAAACAAGGTATATTATGGAACACAAGGCCCAAAAAACAATTCAATTTAATAACACTTCATAGCTCATACCTGGCTATGCCCATCATCTCATGATACCTGCATGGTTAGCACATATGATAGCAGTACATCAATTATCTATCAACACCATGCAAAACAAATGTATCATTATTTCAAGGGTATCACCCTTATTCCTTTACCAGGATTAGGGTTTGCTATCACATATCTCATGTATCCTTCATCCAATTATATTGGACTTATAACACATCAAGGTATACGACCATATTAGGTCACTTTCAAATCATCTCTAAGTCAATTATAGAGCACCACGGCCTTGCTACATTAAATCACCTCATGAATCATATTCAAGTATGAATTCTATTCTTTCATTAGGGATTAGGGTTTCACATACCATCTCCCTTCTTTAGAATAGGGATTGCATATAGCATCACCCTTCATTAGGGTTTCATATCACATTGCCCATAACTAGGATTTACTAATCATTCCCAATTAGGGTTTCTCATAGAATCACCCTCAATTAGAGCTTCACTTGGATACACCTTCAATTAGGGTTTCATATAGATACACCCTCAACTAGGGTTTCACATGGATACACCCTCAATTAGGGTTTACTATTCATCCTAATTAGTGATTTCACATGTAGACAACCTCTTATTAGGGCTATACATGGAATCAGCCTCAATTACGGTCTACATCATGTATTGGATCCATGCATTTGTTATGCATTAATGACTAGTACCATTAAAGGTATCTCCCGCCTAATCACATTAGGTTTTCAAAAAGGTTTGATCAATTAGACCTTCACTATCATGAGGTATCCAAATAGATTGACCAATGGAACCTTCAATTGCACTACGTATCCATTTGGATTAGTCAATTGAGTCTTTCATTTCATTGGGTACCCAATTGGATTAACCCATAGTTCCTTCAACTACATTAGGTACTCAATTGGATTAACTAATTGATCCTTCAATTGTATTAGGCATCCAATTGAATTAACCAAATTGAACCACAAACGGTTTGAAACCGTTTAAACAAAAAGCTTTGAAACTGCATGGACTTGAAACCACATGGTTCTCAAACGGTTTGAGACCGTTTGGTCTCAAACGGTCTTGAGACCGTTTGGTCCCAAATGGTCTTGAGACCGTTTGGTCCCAAATGGTCTTGAGACTGTTTGGTCCAAACCTCTCAAAACCGCATGGACCAAAAAGTCAATCAAGACATCAACAACACTCAATTCTAATCAATGGAACTTCAACCAATTGGATCATCAACTCAATCATCATTTGAATCATGGCTCACCCCTCAATTGGGACTTCAATTATGGTCTGATCTCAATGGGATTCGGGTTTATAAACACCAATTAGAGCTTTGAAGTTGATCATCAATCATGCTACTAATTGTGTTTCAATTGATTGCATTGGACCTTCAACCATTGAATTCATGGAACCAATCATCAATTGGACCTATGCTCATACTTCAATTGAGTTTAATAGGTCAACCTTCAACTAATTTGACCCTCAATTGACCCTTAATTGGTCATCAATTAGGGCTTGATTCAATTGAATTAGGGTTAGAATTGATGATCCTTCAATTGTATCAATGTAAGACTAGTTACTTTGAAACTTTTGAACCATCATCCAAATTGGGTATGACCTGACCCCAGACGTTCTTGAGGTCGTTTGGATGACCTCCAAACGGTCTTGAGACCATTTTCCCATCATATCACTCAAATCCAAGCCATCCAATTAAGGTTTGGATCATTAGATTGATCACCAAATCAGTATTGCATTGTATATCAGCTTGGTACCTTTAGACCTTCAAACACCTAACCATACTCAACCCTAGACCTCAAAACGGTCTTGGGTGACCACCAAACGGTCTTGAGACCGTTTGGCTCATCCAACCTTTGGATTCTAGTGAAATTTCATCAAGGTTTGGTCTATCGAGTTGATCAACAAATCAGCACTTAATTGCAATATGATTTGGTACCTTTGGACCTTCACTTGGTCAACTATACTTGACCCCATACCTCCAAACGGTCTTAGGGTGACCCCCAAACGGTCTTGAGACCGTTTGAGTGATCCCCAAACGGTCTTGAAACTGTTTGGGCTAATCAACCCAAATCTCAAATTAACTCATTGGAATTTCAGCACTGATTTCAATTAGGGTTTGCCCAATTGAATAGCCTTCAACTCACAATTACTTTGGAACTAATCCATAAAATTTGGTGAGTCATTAACCAACATCATTAGGAACAGCAATATCAAACGTTCATCCCTTGGTCAACGCACTCAAACGGTTTTGAAACCGTTTGCCCAAACAGTTCAATTAAATCAGATTGAAAATCAGCACTTAATCCAATTAGGTTTCCCTAATTGATTAGGCGTCAACTCATGTTTGCTTTGGATTTAATCCCTCCAATTTGGAGGGTCATTAAAAAACATAATTATGAACAGGAATCCCAAACGGTCAACGCTTGGTCAACTCACTAAAATGGTTTTGAAACCGTTTTCTCAATTAGGTCAAATAAATCAGGTTGAAAATCAGCACTTAATTCAATTAGATTTCCCTAATTGATTAGCCTTCAACCTATGATTCCTTTCGAGTTAACCCCTTAAATTTGGAGGGTTATCATCCTACATAAGTATGAACAGGAATCCCAAACGGTCAACCCTTGGTCAACCATCTCAAACGGTTTTGAAACCGTTTTCTCCCAAACGGTTTGCAAACCGTTTGGTCACCAAACGGTTTGATGAAACCGTTTGGATCAACCAAACTTTGAAATCGTTTTCCCAAGATATATGGGGAGGTGTGTGCTTATGATGATGTCATCATCATCAAGCTCCAAACTCACGAAATCTCCTGTGGTTTCCATGGAAATTGCATCAATCAACCAAAGTTAAATTTTGGAAATGTAGAAATGATCACCAATTAATAAGGAATTGATTGCAATAACAAAGTTAGGGTTTCAAGTTATAAAACCCGCCTCCAATTGAGCTCCAAAGCTCCAAGCTCACGCCATTAATGGTGGATGAAGCTCTTGCAACTCCCCCTAGACTCGTCCTCAAGCTTTTGATTGAAAAAGTTGGCTAGGGTTGAAGAGGAGATCGAAATAAGAAGGAATCCATAATTTATTTTCGATTTCCACCATGAAATCAAAGAGAACGAAGGTCAAGGGCTTACCAACAGGTTGGGGACGTGATCCCTGCTCCTCCCTAGCTCCTTGGTCGGTTTTGCAAGCAAGGGGAAGAAAGAAATCTGAAAAAGGCCTTGGTTTGGACTTGGGAATGGCAATTTTATAAGGAAATTGATGAGAGAGAAAATGCATTATTAAATGCATTTAATTCCAAAAATAGTACCACCTCTTCCTCCTTGGTTTGCTTTCATACAAAGGCATCTCAAACCACCGAAATACCTTCCATTATCCATGGATTAAAGGAAAAGAAAATAAGCACCTTAATCCATTATAATATTAAAATATCTTTTTGAGTGGAAATTCCTTTCCTTATAATAAGGTGAGTGGAATTTCACCTACTTAGGATATTTTTGTTCCTTATCTTGGCAAAGGAACGTCCATCCTTATTCAAAATCAACCAATAACATTTTGGTTGAAGGCCCTTTAATTAATACATTCATTTTTGCCCTAAATTGAATTAGGGTTTCACTTAAGATTAAATCTTGATTATTTTAATATCAAGATTCTCTCTCCTCCAACTTAATTCGAATGAGATGCCCCTATCATTTTCTTTGCTATAAATAATGCCAAGAAGCATTAAGGACCTTTTTGAAGTGGTAAATTGCATATTGAACCTTTGGTTTTGGGTAAATTGCACATTACACCAAAACTAGGTTTTTATGCACAAACATTGCTTTATCAGCTCTTTCTTGGTACTCAGGCTATCACAAGCCATTCCTCTGCATCATATTCATTCTTATGATGTCTCAACATCAGAGGAACATCTTATCATGCAAAATTTGCAATTTAACCCCTCAACTTGGGTAAATTGCACTTTAGTCCAAAACAAGCAAACATTGCTTTAATATTGTTCAAACATGACCAAAATTGAAACATAAGTTCCTCTTGAGCCTTAATTATTTTTCACAAAATAAAATTAAGGATATAATGAGCTTTGCTTAAGCAAAACCCCTAGGGTTAAGGCATAACCCAGGTCAGGGATGTTACAAATTATCCACCCCTTATAAGGATTTCGTCCTCGAAATCACTTAAGAGAAAAGAGAAGGATATTTCTTTCTCATCTCTTCCTCTAGCTTATAGGTTACCTTTCCAATCCTCTCAATGATTGGGTAAGACTCCATAAATCTAGGAGCTAACTTGCCTTTCTTTCCAAATCTCAGAAAAGGAAAGATTGCAAGAAGAACACACTTCCTGCAATACAATGGATCCCATTAAGGGTGTTTCTAGCAGCAAACTGTCTATTCTATGACCGACAATCAAGTGGCAGTCATAAATCACTTCTCGAGTGATAAAAGAGTGCATAGCACCCGGATCAATTAAAACAGATACGAACCAGGATCAAGACAAATCAGAATAAAATAACTCCATCTGACATGTCACAACCCGAGGATTGATTACTGCTTCAGGCTGACTCATGGCATAGAATCTAGTTGTTGCTTGTTGTTGTTCCTATGCCTGATTGTTGGGTGCTGTTGAATCGGCTTGTGACACTGGTCCACGTCCTCTTGCACCACTACCAGAAAACTACCTCCTCTGTGAGCCATGCTGACTCTGTCTCTGTGGTTGAATTACAGTTCTGGCATGCATAGGACAATTTTTCACCACATGTCCCACTACTCCACATTTATAACATGTCACATTCCCATGCTGTGGTCTGGGTGGTCCTGTTACTGACATCGATGCAGCATTTTGAGCTCTCATCTGTGGTAAACCATGATCTCTACCCTTACTTGACGTCCACTGCGTCTTGGTATTGGACCTTGGTGGTGGTGCTGGTGCAAAATACTTTGGTTTCTTGAAACCTTCAGAATTTTGTCCTTGAAATTGGGGGTACTCTCTCTTACCCTTAGTTTGTATTTTCTCAATCACAGACTTCTCTATTTGTCTTACCGACTCTACAAAGGTAGCAAACCTCTCCCGGTTCTCTAGAGCAGACACCGGAGTGGTCAATTCAGCGTTCAACCTTTTCTCAAAACGTTGAATCCTCTCCTCATCTGTAGATGCCATGTGCCGACAAAACCGTAATAACTCCATGAACTTAGCCTCATACTCACTAATGTTCATTAAACATTGCCTAATCCTTTCAAATTGAGATATCTTCTCATCTAGATACGTTTTTAGAAAGTATATAGCGACAAATTCCCGTTGGAATTCACCCCATCCGACCTCAACTCCAGGTCTCTTGGCTTCTTCAATGGTCCACCAGTTCCCGACACTCCCTTTTAATAGATAAACAGCATGTCTCATCTTCTCATCTTCAGGAATCATAAGGATTCTAAAGGCTTTGTCCAGCTCGGTCAGCCACATGTCAGCATCTGCTGGGTCAGCTGTACCAGTATATTTTGTGGCTCCTACCCTTCTAAGCCATTCAAAGGTCTTACCATCTCCATGTCTTTCATCATGGACTGGTGCTCTTGGTGCAGGCATTGGCATTCTATCTGTCATATGGGTCATAGCAGCCATAAACTGCCCAAACATGGACTGGAAGGCTGGGTTCCCCATTTCAGCTGGGTTGGACTGGGGTTGTTCAGGTACAGGTTCCTCCCTATCCTGACCCCTTGCACCTTCTCCTGGTGCAGGTATGCTGCTCTCAACAGCATGTTCATCATGTTGTCCAGACATCTTTAAGTTCTTCTCCTCCTATATGAGCAGAAGATACTTATCAGATAAACAGGAAAGTACTAGAACAGACTCAACAACATTAATCCTATGTCTCTGTAGACTCAGCGAACCTATAGCTCTGATACCACTAAATTGTGACGTACACCCGCCATCATTTAAGATAACAAGCGTCGTCAGCTGTAACAAAACATTGCGGAAGCGAATCATTTGCAGTGGATTAGCAAAAATCACTAAAAATTAAAACCATTTGCAAAGAGATCCATTCACAGGAAAACTCTTTCATTCAAAACCAAAGTAAAACTTTACATCCTGGTTCATATATACATCTCATGTACTATTGCTTCTCGAGGAATACAAACATCAACTACTCTATCTTAACTGTACACAGGTAGTATAAAACCCTCGAGGCTTAAAGCCAAAATCTCAGATCAAATCTTCAAAACATTACTCCTAGGACCCGAGAGTACAGAGATGACTCATAGGACTATCTATATACAACTTGACAGCTCATATCCCCACCTAGGATTTACTGTTGTCCCTGCTACTGCTGCTGCTGCTCTTCCTCTGTAATAGGTTCTTTGCCTTTTCTTCGGCGGTTACCAAAAAATGTTGATCCCACGGGGGTGAGACAATATGTAAATTGCCCCAGCAAGAGATATAACTCTCTGCCGAAAACATTGTTATTGCAGTTTAATGAAAATAAACTGAATAGTGGAATCATATGTAATCAACAGTAGATAACTCAATATCTATGCAGTTTAGAGCAACATTCTTATGCAAGTATATCAGTTATAACTTGATTAAGCAGCATGTCACTATTCAATAAAGAGTTGAATAATACAGATAACATTTATACATCTAGAACATGCTAAATAGGATAACATCAACCGGTGATTCTCATATTTCAAACTTATACAAATACGCTACTCGGCTGATTACGTTTTACAAACATAACTTAAGCTCTGAAGAGATGAGGTATACTGCTCATACTCCAACCGACCACTTATAGGAGTCGAAATAGGTACCATACAAGATCATTGGAAGAGTCGACTTTCATGACCTCTCACGTCCCGGTCAGTGCGAGACCACATGCAGGACATCTCGTGTCTCTGCTAAAATAGCTTTCCAGGGTATACTGGCAACTTCGCTATAGAGTTACAGCCGCAACTGTACTCTCGTCGACAGTCGAGAGATTTCATGTTTATCTCCGTCGACCCAACATAATTTGGGGAATAGTGAAACATCCAACCCAACGTCAGGAGACTCATGATACATCCAATCTGACAACGTGAGTAATTGAGAGGTTTGTTATTAACCTTTCCTCAATTCCCTCACACGGACGTAAGGATATTTTTGCCTATTTACCCCTGTATATTCAAAAATATACGAATTCCAGGAGATCCCAAAGGAAAACATGTTTCACCATCACCTGCTTCTGACGATGATGGATCTATGGTCAGAGCACTACATGAATAGATTTCACTTGATTAATTAAGTACATTATCATATTCTTTTAGCATCAGTCAAGTTTTCAAACATAACTTATTAACACAATGCTATAAAGAAACATGTACTTATTTTCAGCAATATACTTCTTAATCTTTGTAAGACATTGGGATCTTAATCCCTCATTTCAATACAATAACCATGTAATCCTGGGTATTCAAACCCTTAGCTCATTACCTGAGCACTGTTACCATTTTCTTAGGTAACTAACACCTATAGGTCATCTGACCAAGGTAAGTATGATACTTGCTACACAAGCATCCATCATGGAACTTGAGGCCCATTAACTCTCTTGCTACCTCTTACCAGGCAACAAGGTATATTATGGAACACAAGGCCCAAAAAACAATTCAATTTAACAACACTTCATAGCTCATACCTGGTTATGCCCATCATCTCATGATACGTGCATGGTTAGCACATATGATAGCAGTACATCAATTATCTATCAACACCATGCAAAACAAATGTATCATTATTTCAAGGGTATCACCCTTATTCCTTTACCAGGATTAGGGTTTGCTATCACATATCTCATGTATCCTTCATCCAATTATATTGGACTTATAACACATCAAGGTATACGACCATATTAGGTCACTTTCAAATCATCTCTAAGTCAATTATAGAGCACCACGGCCTTGCTACATTAAATCACCTCATGAATCATATTCAAGTATGAATTCTATTCTTTCATTAGGGATTAGGGTTTCACATACCATCTCCCTTCTTTAGAATAGGGATTGCATATAGCATCACCCTTCATTAGGGTTTCATATCACATTGCCCATAACTAGGGTTTACTAATCATTCCCAATTAGGGTTTCTCATAGAATCACCCTCAATTAGAGCTTCACTTGGATACACCTTCAATTAGGGTTTCATATAGATACACCCTCAACTAGGGTTTCACATGGATACACCATCAATTAGGGTTTACTATTCATCCTAATTAGTGATTTCACATGTAGACAACCTCTTATTAGGGCTATACATGGAATTAGCCTCAATTACGGTCTACATCATGTATTGGATCCATGCATTTGTTATGAATTAATGACTAGTACCATTAAAGGTATCTCCCACCTAATCACATTAGGTTTTCAAAAAGGTTTGATCAATTAGACCTTCAATATCATGAGGTATCCAAATAGATTGACCAATGGAACCTTGAATTGCACTACGTATCCATTTGGATTAGTCAATTGAGTCTTTCATTTCATTAGGTACCCAATTGGATTAACCCATAGTTCCTTCAACTACATTAGGTACTCAATTGGATTAACTAATTGATCCTTCAATTATATTAGGCATCCAATTGAATTAACCAAATTGAACCACAAACGGTTTGAAACCGTTTAAACAAAAAGCTTTGAAACTGCATGGACTTGAAACCACATGGTTCTCAAACGGTTTGAGACCGTTTGGTCCCAAATGGTCTTGAGACCGTTTGGTCCCAAACGGTCTTGAGACTGTTTGGTCCAAACCTCTCAAAACCGCATGGACCAAAAAGTCAATCAAGACATCAACAACACTCAATTCTAATCAATGGAACTTCAACCAATTGGATCATCAACTCAATCATCATTTGAATCATGGCTCACCCCTCAATTGGGACTTCAATTATGGTCTGATCTCAATGGGATTCGGGTTTATAAACACCAATTAGAGCTTTGAAGTTGATCATCAATCATGCTACTAATTGTGTTTCAATTGATTGCATTGGACCTTCAACCATTGAATTCATGGAACCAATCATCAATTGGACCTATGCTCATACTTCAATTGAGTTTAATAGGTCAACCTTTAACTAATTTGACCCTCAATTGACCCTTAATTGGTCATCAATTAGGGCTTGATTCAATTGAATTAGGGTTAGAATTGATGATCCTTCAATTGTATCAATGTAAGACTAGTTACTTTGAAACTTTTGAACCATCATCCAAATTGGGTATGACCTGACCCCAGACGTTCTTGAGGTCCTTTGGATGACCTCCAAATGGTCTTGAGACCATTTTCCCATCATATCACTCAAATCCAAGCCATCCAATTAAGGTTTGGATCATTGAATTGATCACCAAATCAGCATTGCATTGTATATCAGCTTGGTACCTTTAGACCTTCAAACACCTAACCATACTCAACCCTAGACCTCAAAACGGTCTTGGGTGACCACCAAACGGTCTTGAGACCGTTTGGCTCATCCAACCTTTGGATTCTAGTGAAATTTCATCAAGGTTTGGTCTATCGAGTTGATCAACAAATCAGCACTTAATTGCAATATGATTTGGTACCTTTGGACCTTCACTTGGTCAACTATACTTGACCCCATACCTCCAAACGGTCTTAGGGTGACCCCCAAACGGTCTTGAGACCGTTTGGGTGATCCCCAAACGGTCTTGAAACCGTTTGGGCTAATCAACCCAAATCTCAAATTAACTCATTGGAATTTCAGCACTGATTTCAATTAGGGTTTGCCCAATTGAATAGCCTTCAACTCACAATTAATTTGGAACTAATCCATAAAATTTGGTGAGTCATTAACCAACATCATTAGGAACAGTAATATCAAACGTTCATCCCTTGGTCAACGCACTCAAACGGTTTTGAAACCGTTTGCCCAAAAAGTTCAATTAAATCAGATTGAAAATCAGCACTTAATCCAATTAGGTTTCCCTAATTGATTAGGCGTCAACTCATGATTGCTTTGTATTTAATCCCTCCAATTTGTAGGGTCATTAACCAACATAATTATGAACAGGAATCCCAAACGGTCAACGCTTGGTCAACTCACTAAAATGGTTTTGAAACCGTTTTCTCAATTAGGTCAAATAAATCAGGTTGAAAATCAGCACTTAATTCAATTAGATTTCCCTAATTGATTAGCCTTCAACCTATGATTACTTTCGAGTTAACCCCTTAAATTTGGAGGGTTATCAGCCTACATAATTATGAACAGGAATCCCAAACGGTCAACCCTTGGTCAACCATCTCAAACGGTTTTGAAACCGTTTTCTCCCAAACGGTTTGCAAACCGTTTGGTCACCAAACGGTTTGATGAAACTGTTTGGATCAACCAAACTTTGAAACCGTTTGCCCAAGATATATGGGGAGGTGTGTGCTTATGATGATGTCATCATCATCAAGCCCCAAACTCACGAAATCTCCTGTGGTTTCCATGGAAATTGCATCAATCAACCAAAGTTAAATTTTGGAAATGTAGAAATGATCACCAATTCATAAGGAATTGATTGCAATAACAAAGTTAGGATTTCAAGTTATAAAACCCGCCTCCAATTGAGCTCCAAAGCTCCAAGATCACGCCATTAATGGTGGATGAAGCTCTTGCAACTCCCCCTAGACTCGTCCTCAAGCTTTTGATTGAAAAAGTTGGCTAGGGTTGAAGAGGAGATCGAAATAAGAAGGAATCCATAATTTATTTTCGATTTCCACCATGAAATCAAAGAGAACGAAGGTCAAGGGCTTACCAACAGGTTGGGGACGTGATCCCTGCTATTCCCTAGCTCCTTGGTCGGTTTTGCAAGCAAGGCGAAGAAAGAAATCCGAAAAAGGCCTTGGTTTGGGCTTGGAAATGGCAATTTTATAAGGAAATTGATGAGAGAGAAAATGCATTATTAAATGCATTTAATTCCAAAAATAGTACCACCTCTTCCTCCTTGGTTTGCTTTCATACAAAGGCATCTCAAACCACCGAAATACCTTCCATTATCCATGGATTAAAGGAAAAGAAAATAAGCACCTTAATCCATTATAATATTAATATATCTTTTTGAGTGGAAATTCCTTTCCTTATAATAAGGTGAGTGGAATTTCACCTACTTAGGATATTTTTGTTCCTTATCTTCGCAAAGGAACGTCCATCCTTATTCAAAATCAACCAATAACATTTTGGTTGAAGGCCCTTTAATTAATACATTCATTTTTGCCCTAAATTGAATTAGGATTTCACTTAAGATTAAATCTTGATTATTTTAATATCAAGATTCTCTCTCCTCCAACTTAATTCGAATGAGATGCCCCTATCATTTTCTATGCTCTAAATGATGCCAAGAAGCATTAAGGACCTTTTTGAAGTGGTAAATTGCATATTGAACCTTTGGTTTTGGGTAAATTGCACATTACACCAAAACTAGGTTTTTATGCACAAACATCGCTTTATCAGCTCTTTCTTGGTACTCAGGCTATCACAAGCCATTCCTCTGCATCATATTCATTCTTATGATGTCTCAACATCAGAGGAACATCTTATCATGCAAAATTTGCAATTTAACCCCTCAACTTGGGTAAATTGCACTTTAGTCCAAAACAAGCAAACATTGCTTTAATATTGTTCAAACAGGACCAAAATTGAAACATAAGTTCCTCTTGAGCCTTAATTATTTTTCACAAAATAAAATTAAGGATCTAATGAGCTTTTCTTAAGCAAAACCCCTAGGGTTAAGGCATAACCCAGGTCAGGGATGTTACAAATTATCCACCCCTTATAAGGATTTCGTCCCCGAAATCACTTAAGAGAAAAGAGAAGGATATTTCTTTCTCATCTCTTCCTCTAGCTTATAGGTTACCTTTCCAATCCTCTCAATGATTGGGTAAGACTCCATAAATCTAGGAGCTAACTTGCCTTTCTTTCCAAATCTCAGAAAAGGAAAGATTGCAAGAAGAACACACTTCCTGCAATACAACAGATCCCATTAAGGGTGTTTCTAGCAGCAAACTGTCTATTCTATGACCGACAATCAAGTGGCAGTCATAAATCACTTCTCGAGTGATAAAAGAGTGCGTAGCACCCGGATCAATTAAAACAGATACGAACCAGGATCAAGACAAATCAGAATAAAATAACTCCATCTGACCTGTCACAACCCGAGGATTGATTACTGCTTCAGGCTGACTCATGGCATAGAATCTAGTTGTTGCTTGTTGTTGTTCCTATGCCTGATTGTTGGGTGCTGTTGAATCGGCTTGTGACACTGGTCCACGTCCTCTTGCACCACTAACAGAAAACTACCTCCTCTGTGAGCCATGCTGACTCTGTCTCTGTGGTTGAATTACAGTTCTGGCATGCATAGGACAATTTTTCACCACATGTCCCACTACTCCACATTTATAACATGTCACATTCCCATGTTGTGGTCTGGGTGGTCTTGTTACTGACATCGATGCAGAATTTTGAGCTCTCATCTGTGGTAAACCATGATCTCTACCCTTACTTGACGTCCACTGCGTCTTGGTATTGGACCTTGGTGGTGGTGCTGGTGCAAAATACTTTGGTTTCTTGAAACCTTCGGACTTTTGTCCTTGAAATTGGGGGTACTCTCTTGCCCTTAGTTTGTCTTTTCTCAATCACAGACTTCTCTATTTGTCTTACCGACTCTACAAAGGTAGCAAACCTCTCCCGGTTCTCTAGAGCAGACACCGGAGTGGTCAATTCAGCGTTCAACCTTTTCTCAAAACGCTGAATCCTCTCCTCATCTGTAGATGCCATGTGCAGAAAAAACCGTAATAACTCCATGAACTTAGCCTCATACTCACTAATGTTCATTAAACCTCGCCTAATCCTTTCTAATTGAGAGATCTTCTCATCTAGATACGTTTTTGGAAAGTATATAGCGACAAATTCCCGTCGGAATTCACCCCATCCGACCTCAACTCTAGGTCTCTTGGCTTCTTCAATGGTCCACCAGTTCCCGGCACTCCCTTTTAATAGATAAACAGCATGTCTCATCTTCTCATCTTCAGGAATCATAAGGATTCTAAAGGCTTTGTCCAGCTCGGTCAGCCACATGTCAGCATCTGCTGGGTCAGCTGTACCAGTATATTCTGTGGCTCCTACCCTTCTAAGCCATTCAAAGGTCTTACCAGCTCCATGTCTTTCATCATGGACTGGTGCTCTTGGTGCAGGCATTGGCATTCTATCTGTCATATGGGTCATAGCAGCCATAAACTGCCCAAACATGGACTGGAAGGCTGGGTTCCCCATATCAGCTGGGTTGGACTGGGGTTGTTCAGGTACAGGTTCCTCCCTATCCTGACCCCTTGCACCTTCTCCTGGTGCAGGTATGCTGCTCTCAACAGCATGTTCATCATGTTGTCCAGACATCTTTAAGTTCTTCTCCTCCTATATGAGCAGAAGATACTTATCAGATAAACTGGAAAGCACTAGAACAGACTCAACAACATTAATCCTATGTCTCTGTAGACTCAGCGAACCTAGAGCTCTGATACCACTAAATTGTGACGTACACCCGCCATCATTTAAGATAACAAGCGTCGTAAGCTGTAACAAAACATTGCGGAAGCGAATCATTTGCAGTGGATTAGCAAAAATCACTAAAAATTAAAACCATTTGCAAAGAGATCCATTCACAGGAAAACTCTTTCATTCAAAACCAAAGTAAAACTTTACATCCTGGTTCATATATACATCTCATGTACTATTGCTTCTCGAGGAATACAAACATCAACTACTCTATCTTAACTGTACACAGGTAGTATAAAACCCTCGAGGCTTAAAGCCAAAATCTCAGATCAAATCTTCAAAACATTACTCCTAGGACCCGAGAGTACAGAGATGACTCATAGGACTATCTATATACAACTTGACAGCTCATATCCCCACCTAGGATTTACTGATGTCCCTGCTACTGCTGCTGCTGCTCTTCCTCTGTAATAGGTTCTTTGCCTTTTCTTCGGCGGTTACCAAAAAATGTTGATCCCACGGGGGTGAGACAATATGTAAATTGCCCCAGCAAGAGATATAACTCTTTGCCGAAAACATTGTTATTGCAGTTTAATGAAAATAAACTGAATAGTGGAATCATATGTAATCAACAGCAGATAACTCAATATCTATGCAGTTTAGAGCAACATTCTTATGCAAGTATATCAGTTATAACTTGATTAAGCAGCATGTCACTATTCAATAAAGAGTTGAATAATACAGATAACATTTATACATCTAGAACATGCTAAATAGGATAACATCAACCGGTGATTCTCGTATTTCAAACTTATACAAATACGCTACTCGGCTGATTACGTTTTACAAACATAACTTAAGCTCTGAAGAGATGAGGTATACCGCTCATACTCCAACCGACCACTTCTAGGAGTCGAAATCGGTACCATACAAGATCATTGGAAGAGTCGACTTCCATGACCTCTCACGTCCCGGTCAGTGCAAGACCACATGCAGGACATCTCGTGTCTCTGCTAAAATAGCTTTCCAGGGTATACTGGCAACTTCGCTATAGAGTTACAGCTGCAACTGTACTCTCGTCGACAGTCGAGAGATTTCATGTTTATCTCCGTCGACCCAACATAATTTGGGGAATAGTGAAACATCCAACCCAACGTCAGGAGACTCATGATACATCCAATCTGACAACGTGAGTAATTGAGAGGTTTGTTATTAACCTTTCCTCAATTCCCTCACACGGACGTAAGGATATTTTTGCCTATTTACCCCTGTATATTCAAAAATATACGAATTCCAGGAGATCCCTAAGGAAAACATGTTTCACCATCACCTGCTTCTGACGATGATGGATCTATGGTCAGAGCACTACATGAATAGATTTCACTTGATTAATTAAGTACATTATCATATTCTTTTAGCATCAGTCAAGTTTTCAAACATAACTTATTAACACAATGCTATAAAGAAACATGTACTTATTTTCAGCAATATACTTCTTAATCTCTGTAAGACATTGGGATCTTAATCCCTCATTTCAATACAATAACCATGTAATCCTGGGTATTCAAACCCTTAGCTCATTACCTGAGCACTGTTACCATTTTCTCAGGTAACTAACACCTTTAGGTCATTTGACCAAGGTAAGTATGATACTTGCTACACAAGCATCCATCATGGCACTTGAGGCCCATTAACTCTCTTGCTACCTCTTACCAGGCAACAAGGTATATTATGGAACACAAGGCCCAAAAAACAATTCAATTTAATAACACTTCATAGCTCATACCTGGTTATGCCCATCATCTCATGATACGTGCATGGTTAGCACATATGATAGCAGTACATCAATTATCTATCAACACCATGCAAAACAAATGTATCATTATTTCAAGGGTATCACCCTTATTCCTTTACCAGGATTAGGGTTTGCTATCACATATCTCATGTATCCTTCATCCAATTATATTGGACTTATAACACATCAGGGTATATGACCATATTAGGTCACTTTCAAATCATCTCTAAGTCAATTATAGAGCACCACGACCTTGCTACATTAAATCACCTCATTAATCATAATCAAGTATGAATTCTATTCTTTCATTAGGGATTAGTGTTTCACATACCATCTCCCTTCTTTAGAATAGGGATTGCATATAGCATCACCCTTCATTAGGGTTTCATATCACATTGCCCATAACTAGGGTTTACTAATCATTCCCAATTAGGGTTTCTCATAGAATCACCCTCAATTAGAGCTTCACTTGGATACACCTTCAATTAGGGTTTCATATAGATACACCCTCAACTAGGGTTTCACATGGATACACCCTCAATTAGGGTTTACTATTCATCCTAATTAGTGATTTCACATGTAGACAACCTCTTATTAGGGTTATACATGGAATCAGCCTCAATTAGGGTCTACATCATGTATTGGATCCATGCATTTGTTATGCATTAATGACTAGTACCATTAAAGGTATCTCCCACCTAATCACATTAGGTTTTCAAAAAGGTTTGATCAATTAGACCTTCAATATCATGAGGTATCCAAATAGATTGACCAATGGAACCTTCAATTGCATTACGTATCCATTTGGATTAGTCAATTGAGTCTTTAATTTCATTGGGTACCCAATTGGATTAACCCATAGTTTCTTCAACTACATTAGGTACTCAATTGGATTAACTAATTGATCCTTCAATTGTATTAGGCATCCAATTGAATTAACCAAATTGAACCACAAACGGTTTGAAACTGTTTAAGCAAAAAGCTTTGAAACCGCATGGACTTGAAACCACATGGTTCTTAAATGGTTTGAGACCGTTTGGTCTCAAACGGTCTTGAGACCATTTGGTCCCAAATGGTCTTGAGACCGTTTGGTCCAAACCTCTCAAAACCGCATGGACCAAAAAGTCAATCAAGACATCAACAACACTCAATTCTAATCAATGGAACTTCAACCAATTGGATCATCAACTCAATCATCATTTGAATCATGGCTCACTCCTAAATTGGGACTTCAATTATGGTCTGATCTCAATGGGATTAGGGTTTATAAACACCAATTAGAGCTTTGAAGTTGATCATCAATCATGCTACTAATTGTGTTTCAATTGATTGCATTGGACCTTCAACCATTGAATTCATGGAACCAATCATCAATTGGACCTATGCTCATACTTCAATTGAGTTTAATAGGTCAACCTTCAACTAATTTGACCCTCAATTGACCCTCAATTGGTCATCAATTAGGGCTTGATTCAATTGAATTGGGTTAGAATTGATGATCCTTCAATTGTATCAATGTAAGACTAGTTACTTTGAAACTTTTGAACCATCATCCAAATTGGGTATGACCTGACCCCAGACGGTCTTGAGGTCGTTTGGATGACCTCCAAACGGTCTTGAGACCATTTTCCCATCATATCACTCAAATCCAAGCCATCCAATTAAGGTTTGGATCATTGGATTGATCACCAAATCAGCATTGCATTGTATATCAGCTTGGTACCTTTAGACCTTCAAACACCTAACCATACTCAACCCTAGACCTCAAAACGGTCTTGGGTGACCACCAAACGGTCTTGAGACCGTTTGGATGAGCTCCAAACGGTCTTGAGACCATTTGGCTCATCCAACCTTTGGATTCTAGTGAAATTTCATCAAGGTTTGGTCTATCTAGTTGATCAACAAATCAGCACTTAATTGCAATATGATTTGGAACCTTTGGACCTTCACTTTGTCAACTATACTTGACCCCATACCTCCAAACGGTCTTGGGGTGACCCCCAAACGGTCTTTAGATCGTTTGGGTGATCCCCAAACGGTCTTGAAACCGTTTGGGCTAATCAACCCAAAATCTCAAATTAACTCATTGGAATTTCAGCACTGATTTCAATTAGGGTTTGCCCAATTGAATAGCCTTCAACTCACAATTACTTTGGAACTAATCCATAAAATTTGGTGAGTCATTAACCAACATCATTAGGAACAGTAATATCAAACGTTCAACCCTTGGTCAACGCACTCAAACGGTTTTGAAACCGTTTGCCCAAAAAGTTCAATTAAATCAGATTGAAAATCAACACTTAATCCAATTAGGTTTTCCTAATTTATTAGGGTTCAACTCACGATTCGTTTGGATTTAATCCCTAAAATTTGGAGGGTCATTAACCAACATAATTATGAACAGGAATCCCAAACGGTCAACGCTTGGTCAACTCACTCAAACGGTTTTGAAACCGGTTTCTCAACTAGGTCAAATAAATCAGGTTGAAAATCAGCACTTCATTCAATTGGATTTCCCTAATTGATTAGCCTTCAACCTATGATTCCTTTCGAGTTAACCCCTCAAATTTGGAGGGTTATCATCCTACATAATTATAAACAGGAATCCCAAACGGTCAACCCTTGGTCAACCATCTCAAATGGTTTTGAAACCGTTTGCTCCCAAACGGTTTGCAAACCGTTTGGTCACGAAACGGTTTGATGAAACCGTTTGGATCAACCAAACTTTGAAACCTTTTTCCCAAGATATTTGGGGAGGTGTGTTCTTATGATGATGTCATCATCATCAAGCTCCAAACTCATGAAATCTCCTGTGGTTTCCATGGAAATTGCATCAATCAACCAAAGTTAAATTTCGAAAATGTAGAAATGATCACCAATTGATAAGGAATTGATTGCAATAACAAAGTTAGGGCTTCAAGTTATAAATCCCGCCTCCAATTGAGCTCCAAAGCTCCAAGATCACGCCATGAATGGTGGATGAATCTCTTGCAACTCCCCCTAGACTCGTCCTCAAGCTTTTGATTGAAAAAGTTGGCTAGGGTTGAAGAGGAGATCGAAATAAGAAGGAATACATAATTTATTTTCAATTTCCACCATGAAATCAAGGAGAACGAAGGTCAAGGGCTTACCAACAGGTTGGGGACGTGATCCCTGCTCCTCCCTAGCTCCTTGGTTGGTTTTGCAAGCAAGGGGAAGAAAGAAATCTGAAAAAGGCCTTGGTTTGGGCTTGGAAATGGCAATTTTATAAGGAAATTGATGAGAGAGAAAATGCATTATTAAAATGCATTTAATTCCAAAAATAGTACCACCTCTTCCTCCTTGGTTTGCTTGCATACAAAGGCATCTCAAACCACCGAAATCCCTTCCATTATCCATGGATTAAAGGAAAAGAAAATAAGCACCTTAATCCATTATAATGTTAATATATCTTTTTGAGTGGAAATTCTTTTCCTTATAATAAGGTGAGTGGAATTTCACCTACTTAGGATATTTTCGTTCCTTATCTTGGCAAAGGAACGTCCATCCTTATTCAAAATCAACCAATAACATTTTGGTTGAAGGCCCTTTAATTAATACATTCATTTTTGCCCTAAATTGAATTAGGGTTTCACTTAAGATTAAATCTTGATTATTTTAATATCAAGATTCTCTCTCCTCCAACTTAATTCAAATGAGATGCCCCTCTCATTTTCTTTTCTCTACATGACCAAAACTAGGTTTTTATACACAAACATTGCTTTATCAGCTCTTTCTTGGTACTCAGGCTATCACAAGCCATTCCTCTGCATCATATTCATTCTTATGATGTCTCAACATCATAGGAACATCTTATCATGCAACATTTGCAATTTAACCCCTCAACTTGGGTAAATTGCACTTTAGTCCAAAACAAGCAAACATTACTTCAATATTGTTCAAACATGACCAAAATTGAAACATAAGTTCCTCTTGAGCCTTAATTATTTTTCACAAAATAAAATTAAGGATCTAATGAGCTTTGCTTAAGCAAAACCCCTAGGGTTAAGTCATAACCCAGGTCAGGGATGTTACATCTTTGTCTTGGGCTTATTTTCATAACTACTATATATATATATATATATATATATATATATATCTTCAGAAAGTATGAAACAAGTTCCGTATTTTCCAAAGAAGCAAGGCACATCATGTAACAAAATGGTTAAGATTATGCAAAATGCAACTAAAATGGCATTGGCATGCATTCTAAAATTTGTGCATGCATGACTATAATGCATCATTTTTTTTCAATGCAACAAATGTAAACACTAACTACAATGCAATCCTAACTACATGATATGCAATCAAGAGATGACAAACTGTATAGTGCTCCCAATTCTTATGGTGGAGTGTAGATAAGATGAAGTGGATAGATCACAAGATTAATTGACAATACCATTGGAAGATATTATATGTCCCTCCTTACTGACATGTGTAAAATCAAGAGGTTTCACCCTCTTATTTTAGATTAAAGTCTCATTACCATTTGGTCAGTTTAGGCTCAACATCTAATTCCGTCCACTTTTCTTGAATCATAGGCATGTACAGTTGTGGTCTTATGTTTTAAAGTTGACAAACCCAATTATTTTCATAAGTCATATGCTCAAGTTCAAACAAAGCAAGCTTGCAATTTCATTAAAAAAATTCAAATTGACCCATGACTCCCATGTGACAAACAAAGATATGACACATTAAATTAGACATCCACGGATACACTAGATAGCATGTGGATCCTAAAAACAAAGAAAATTGCTAGAATAAAAGAAAAGGAAATAAATGATAAAAAATAAAAATAAAAGATAGAAATTGTTCCATCTTCCCCCTAAGCTTGAATTCGACTATGGCCTCATAGTAAAAAATAATCTTAACAGGTGGAACAGTGATACCATTTATTGTTTAGGTGGTGGGTACTGCGGGGCGGTGGGATCCCATGATGAATATTGCCCCTAGAAATTTGGATCATATGGGGGCATGGGCGGAGGTTGCAGATATCCCCCGAAGTAGTTTTGGCGCCAGTAATGATCATAGAATGGTTGTTGCTACAAATCCATCCTATGCAACCTGTCATGAATATTTTCTTGGTTGGCGAGGAGGAGGCGCTCGTTCTCATAAATGGCCTGCTGATTTAAGAATAGCTGGTTCGTAGTATCCTGAATACCAGCGAAGGAGGCAGTGTGTTGTTGCTGGGTCTGCTGGATATCCTGCAGCATGGAGTACATATCCTGCATAGAATAGACATCCTCTCCTTGTTGAGAGGGTTTTGGTGGCGGAGGCTGCGAAGATGATGATGCACCTGGGTGGAAGCGTGGACGCTTCCGCGGTGCCACTCATGTACGAAGAGGAGTGAAAGCCTCCTCTTCCTCCTCATGCTCGTCGCCTTCGTCATTGTCGTTGTCATCACCGTCTTCTTCTTCGTCGGAGTCGTCGATGGTGATTATGGGCCACCGAAAGTGCTGAGCTCCCTGGATGTGGAAGACGGGATATGGAAGCGCACACTCCTGGTACTCATGGCTTACATGACAATGTGCATAGACCACGCCATCATGGAGCGTAAGAAGATTGGAGCGATGTAGATGATGCAGATTGACTTTATTCTTGTTGGCAAGCGGAGTGAGTTGGGAAAAATCCAGCCCAAGATAGAGAGCGAGCAGTGTGATAAGCCCCCCAAAGTGGATAGGGGCTCGTCTAGTACTCCTCCGCACGTCCAGCACACGCGTTAAGAAAAATGTGCCCCACTTGAGCTCTTCTCTTTTCAACAACTTATAAAGAAAGAACAAGTATGTCTCCTGAAACTTACTTAGCGAAAGGTAGCCTCGAGCAAATAAAGTAGTGCACAACATGCGATGCAGAATCTGCACAAATGGATGCTCGAAATCAGCGATAGCTGCGTTATGATAGCTGACGAACTTGCATGGAGGTGCGGTCACCAGCTGGACAAAGATTTCATCATAATCGGTCTGGTTGTCTGGCCTCCTGTGCTGATTCAGAGAATGATACTAGTAGTAGATTGAATTGAACTGTTTGAGGGTGCGGGTGTAGTTGTTGTTGTAGAGCCGGAAAGAAACTCGCCCTTTTATCCACTCCCTATCAGTGGCGATAAGGTCGTTAGGCACGACGCATATATCAAGTGATGCCATAAACTCCACCACCAGTTCTTTGTACGTCGGCCACTCACCGAAAAAGGGGTGGCCTTCAGTGTGGTACTGGACCTCGTCAGACCGCCTGCCCGTATGCTTCGCTTGCCCCTAAAGGACATAAGCGAGGTTGGCCTCAAACCCGAGGTCACGGATCATGGCCCAATCAACATATCATGTTGGTTCAATTTTTTGCTTGAGCAGCTCCTCGTAGATCTTCTTTACGTCCTCCGAGGGATGAACGATCCTTAGACGAGGAATGGAGTCGGGTGGTGGAGGAACGAACGTCTCAATCTCCATCGGGGTTGCCTGCGAAGAAGGAGCTCCTGCCGTCCTCACCATCGTGAACAGAGAGGAAGGGGGAATAAGAAATAGAGCTTGATGAAGGTCAGAGAAGAAGATCTCCGCTCGGTGCAAAGCTCGGGGAAGATATCTCGATCCTTTGATGCTCGATGAAGGCCTCCGGTCGCTCAGCAATGCTCAATGCACAAGTTGAGGGGATTCACTCTGAAGGTGTGAATAGAATTGAGAAACATCCCCTCCTTTTATAACGGAACCCGTCGCTACTGCTACTCCGTCGATTTCTTAATAAAGAAATACTGAATTGATCTTTTCTTCTTATTGCATTTTCTTTGCAACTTTGGACTCTTTGGAACCCAAAGAACCCAAAAGGCACGAAAGCCAACTTTGGATTATATTATTTTGCCTTCTAGAGGTTTCTACATTTTTCTTTTCTCCATTTCTTATTAATAAGGAATTTCTTTTGTCTTTTCCTTGTTATTGGGCCCAATAGCCAATAAAGCCCACAAATAAATCAGCAAGGCTATTTTAAACGAAATTCATTGATTCAAATCAAGTGACACCATTATTGGTTCCAATATCTTTAATATGAGAAATTACATTTCTCTCCAAAAGAACCCAAAAATTGGGGTTGTAACAGCAAGTCGGTGTGGGGCCAGGCGATGAACATGAAGGACTTTGTTAAAATCCATCACTACTCCGAACATGTTTACACCTCCAAACAATACGAGTATGAAGTTTTACAAACCTTCGTTCAGAAAATGGAGGAGAGTTGTACTCTTCTTTTGGATACTCCTTCACCTCTGATGACTCCATAACGTTGTTGTTACACTTATATGACAAGCTTCATAGTTTTTTCGTAATTCTGTTGGATGCTTATGGATGTATCAATTTTTATGTCCTATGTTATTTGCACACGAAATCGTAATATTAGAATTATATCCACCATTGTGAAACGAGCCCTTATACTATTTCAACATCTTACATACAAAATTTGTTCTATAGATGGTCGTCTAATATGGGGTGTGGAGCACGATCAAATCCTACTTGATGCGATGAGAAAATAGTATGACCTAGGGAGATGTGTCAACAGAGCATATACTAGAGAGACTTGGAGGGAGGCATTTGTTGACTTTCATAACATAACAGGCCTGCTTTGGATTGATTCGAACAAGCCAAAAACCCATTGGAAGAACTTAAGGAAATAATTTATCAAACAAAATCGATTCCTTTTGTATGATTGGATGTCTAGGAATGAATTAGCCCTGGCAAACGTGAGGAATGTTGCAAACATCAACAATGTTGTTTCAGGAGAAGGTGTTGCAGGCAACGAATGAAAACCATCACCAACAATGTCCATGTTTACATTTAAATTAATGTTCTTTTTTATTGTTGTAATCGGACCCCTGATCTTTCTTGCTACTGCATGTATGCTCTTACTTTATCACAATGTTGTTTATTTATGGCTTCACTACATAGGAGGCCCTTTCTTATATGCACATTAAAATATCTATATTCCAATTATCATAGTAGCTTCACATACCAAAATAAAGACTTACTATTGCAATATATTACATACATGAATTTGTATTATGGTTGCATAACAAACAACAACGTATGTTATATGGTGTACAGATCTTGATATGGTTCTCAGAGGTTTGATGAGAACCCAATATGACATGGGGAGATGTGTGAATAGAGTATATACTGCTCAGGCTTGGAGGGAGGTGTGGCGTTGATAACACCCAAATCTACGCATATTGTCTATGCATTTTATCTATAGTTTCATATTACCTTGGCCTTAATATGCCCCTCTTTGCTCATGTTTTAGTCCTTTTCCTATTCACTTAGATAAAGTAACTAATTATCCAATTATGTAGCTAAATAGCCAATATTGGATTATCATGCACCGAACACAGATGAACTATCTTTACATACTCTCTCTCTGCTAAATTGTGGCCCAGTGAATTATACTGCCTGATATTTCGTTTAACGATCATTATTGTCTTATCCTTAATCCTGGACCCAGTTCTGCTTTAATTACTTGATTTTATTGTCTAAACCTTTCTGTATATCTATGCTCAACCCATTTGATTTAATCTCAATTTTTAATTGGATTTATCTTATTTGTGCAGGTCATTTTGGAACTTTTGGGCCTTAACTTCAAGGCCCATAGCCTGCTTTAGCCTTGGATTTAGTTGGGGTCAACAGGGGTCAACGACCGGTTGCCCGTTTCTTCTCCTCACCCGCACGCTGCTCTCCTGCCTCTCTTCTGTTCTCATCCAGCAGTCGGGCCCACCACTTCATACAGCCTGCTGTTGTTCACGCATCTACCCTAATCGTCCGCTCACCGCTTCCCTCTGCCTCATGTAGACCGCGGGCAACAGATACCCAGAACGTGACTCCCTCTCTCCATCGCGATCGCCCATCGCTCCTCTCCATCCTCCAAAACCGCAGACACCTGTCCGCGGTAACTACTGCGACCCTCCTCACAATCGCGACTTCCACCTACATCGCGCCCGCGATCTTTATCGCGACCGCGGTGCCATCACCACCTTCCCGCAATTCTTCCCCGCGCCCGCGATCTTTCCCCCTACAGCGTTGCGACCCCCATCCGCATGGCCACAGGATTGCGATCGTGATTCCAAGGATCGCGACCATGACGCCTGGAGACCTCACCTCCCGCTTTCTGTGATTTGCTCTGCTTCCCCTCACCTCAAAAGCGGCACCTGCACCTGCTTCCCTCATCCACAGTCCACCTCCAAGGCAACCCACCGCAAGTCCTCCATCGCCGTCTACCATCCATCTGCAACCGCGGTCTGCCTTTTCCCGCTCTTCACCTTCTGCTCTTCTCCACCTCAAATAGCAAACAACACCGCCACATCTCCAGAGCTCCATCACCTTGACTGCGACCCCCTCTCTCCTCCCTTCAACAGCGGAAACATCATCCCAGCAGTGATCGACTCCTGCCCTCAACTCAACATCTGCCCGCAAACCACGACCGCGATTCTAAGATCGCGACTGTGATCTGTAGGAATCGCGACCTCTGGCACCTACCAGATCACGACCTCCCAACACCAGACATCCACTGACTCGCCTCACCACCGTGACCCTGACCACCAACAGCAGCAGTCCATGGTCTCCTCCATGCAACTACCACGACCAGAGCTATGTCCTCCCTTCTCCGCCGTGGTGGCCCCTGCAACATCTCTTCGTCGTCGAGCCTCAACCCGAGGTCATCCAAGTTCGCAGTCGTTTCCCCCACAGATGACGCCCTGTGCCAGCGACCAAGGACAGGCCGTGATCTTGATCGCGACCTCAACGTCCACCTGCGGTCTTCACCAACCAGCCGCCTACATCCGCGATTCCAACTATCGCAACCTTCTCTCCCATCCAAAGACACCTATCCACAACAATCGCGACCGAGCCTAGCAACAACCACGACCTGGGCAGAGGATCGCGACCAGGTTCGGTACACAACAACCGCGACCTGTCTCCCTTTTCCCATTGCTAACCGCAATCGCGGTTTCTAGAACCGCGACCTGTTCATGTGAAAATAGACAGGGACAACAACCCAGCCCTATAAATACCCCCAGACCCAATCCAGACTGGGGGGATCCAGCCTTGAGGCCAAACGGCTATTGGGTCGTGTCCAGACGCCGGAAGACTGTCGGTTGGAGCTAGAGCCTCGGGGAAGCATCCCAAGGTCCGAGAGGACCAAGGCAGCCGGTCTACGTGCTCCAGTAGACACCAACCTTCTCTCTCTCTCCTCCATCTCCATTTCAGATCTACTCTCTCCAAGGACGGAAGTCGAGGAGAGGGGAGATATGTGCTACGATCATCCTCACCACTAAGGAAAGAGAAGATCCGCATCACCGCCCTCCTCCACTACTGGTCTACGATCTCCATAGGAGGAAGCCAAGGAGAGAGAAGATTAGCCTCCACCGACATCCTCTCACATCCACCGGGCTGCTATTTGGAGTAGATCTAGAGAGCGAGAGAACCAAGGAGTCCAGAAGGATGAAGAGGAGGACCAAGGAACGAGATCCGGCCTGCACGGAGACCGAGGAGCGAGAGCCACCTTTCCTCTACGGGCTATATCTCTTTCTTCTTCTCTTTTATTCTACTGCACTCCTTTGTTTCTTGTACAAACGATGTTCATCCGTCTTTGTTCGGTGCTAACCATGCTTGTCTGTGGCTAGTTAGCTCCTTCTTGGCTATGTAGCCCGATCTAGGCATGTATATGTACTTTTGCCTTAAGCAAGTAGATTCATATCATATCTAGTATGTTGCATGTTCTATTTTCTCTTTCTAGTGATGATTGCTAGTTTGGTTGATCTATTACTCGCTTGAACTGTTGTTTCTGCCTGTATTGAGATCCGTTGTAGGAATAGCTAAGAGACGATAGTTTGGATCTGAACCTGAGAGGAGGATGATTCAAGCTTTTCTGTTCCTAACATCCCGGAATATCCTAAGACCCAAAAAGGAACTTAGCATATTCCGAGGTGTTGATATGTCATTTCTTGAGAGAGGGTCGATGACATATCGTTGATGGTTTTAGTCACGCGTCGCGAGAGCGAGTGGGATGACACACAGGACAGATGCCACTGTACGTACTAGATGTTCGCTTGGGTATTCGAGGGTTGTCTACACCCGAGAACGAGTGCATAGACTGCCTTGTTTGTGGTTACATAGTCAGGAACTCTCTTTCTCTGATTAGTAGAACCACGAGCTCTATTTTGTTTTGTTTTACTTTTCTTTTTTTTTGTTTTGTTTTAAATCGTGACAACCCGCTAGACTAGTTCTAACATATATTTTCATCGCATATCGTTTCGGCTTATCTGACTAAAGAACAAAATCTGTGGCGTCATAAACGTCACCACGTCCCTGTGTTCGACCCTGTATATCTACTTTGACCCCGTAATAAAAGTTGCGGGGGCCTAGAAGGTTTCGGGTTATAAATTTAAAAGCTTGATTCCTTCCTTTATCACGCGTTCATATCCGGACGTGCGATTCAGGCTGATCAGACGTACACCTCAGGAGAGAGTTCATAAGAGATAATCTTTTCATTTTTAGAAATTCATTGCCTCCCCCACCATTGGTCAGGCAACACGCTGTTGAACGCAGCTTTGTGACTACTCGTCGCACCTGTCCACCACGAGTTGTTGAATACCTTACCAATGACGAAAACAACAACACCCCTACACCCTTAGGCGGTTAAGCAAATGAATGAAATTGTAACGCAGTTGCTCCATGTTGTATTTGTTTATGATTGCTTGAAGTGTAGGATTTATAGGATTTCGATCTCTACCACTTGAATAACTTGAAGTGTCAGCACACAAATACACACCACTATTTTGTGTAGTACATGTACTTTCAATGTTCTTTGAACGGAAACGATATCCATTGCCCGAAAATCCTTCATAAGACATTCCCTCAGCACAAGGGCCTTGGGATAACCATCTCAAATCATCGCTAATACTGTTCGGCCTAATCTCTCGCATTTGCATTGCCTTCATAAAAAAGTAAAACATTAATGTAATCTACACTAACTTGAACATTAAGAGTGAAAATAATATTTGAAGAATATGTTGTCTGCAAGAACAAATGTTCCAAACATGCACACCATGGGGCAAAATCTGAGAGCCAAGATGAAGGGAAGGACGAGGTCAATAACAATGTTCATCATCTGTCATTATTGTTTGATTGACCAAAAGACGACATCAAACAACAACCACAGCCACTGCAGGACGACTGTCATGTATCATGGGACGAGTACGATGAGGCCCTAAAGTGGGCCAACTGGGAATGTACACTAGCCAGCACATTGCCTGGTCACCAGCTTAGCATGTGTGTATGGGTTTGTTGTACACCCAGGGCATGTCGTTCCTTTTTTGTTCGCTATCCGATGGTTCTTCACGCAGTTGCCCGGGACCAAAATATATGTTTAAATTCTAATAAAAACGTTATCATCTATACTCTGTCATATCTTTTATTATGAAATAATTATGACAATTTTAATAACACTATCATTCAAATGATGTTTGATATACTTTATGAACAATTATGTGTAACTGTCATAACGACATTTTCTTTCACAAACTGTTTTGCTACTTGTGCATGACTAATGTTTGATTATGCCAACTACAATTATCTTGTCATTTACAATTATCTTGTCATTTACCAATAACTAGAACAAATATGCACAACTATATACATACATACAAAATTAACATGTCATGCAAGACAATTGTAAAGTTATATATCATTAAAATAAAGATATAAAATGAGCAAACTCATCTAATATTCATTTCAATAAGCAACACAACATCAACCACATTATCTATGCAATTATTTTTTTAATAAATTTTATACTTGTATTGTACTGGCATCACAGCTTCACATATTTTTACATTGTTAAAACAATTCTATAAGAAAATGACAGAATAATCATATCCTGACTAGGTTGCCAAACAAAATCAGAATGAATCCAAACTAGTAGCCAAACATAATCAAACTGAAACGTGACTCAAACCAAACCAGCTGATCAGAATCAGACTGAGTTTCCAAACAGAATCATACTGAAACTAGACTACATCAATCCAGTTCTATTGACTAACCCCTGCCCAGTCCAGTCGAGACTACAGAATCCCAATCATGAACCAAACAGGGGCCACAATTTAGCCGACTTGTAACATTAAGAATATTCCTTGTTGTCATGATACACACAATAAGGGGCATAACCTTAATAAAGTATAGTGTGCTTATCTAAATAATCATACTATCATTATTGCTAGATATATAACATTGGACAACGATAATATCCAACTTTTCTAATATTCACAGCTTCTGTATATTTACGGATGTGAATATGTTTGTACCTGTGAATCCATTTGAAATGATGAAATTTTGGTTTGCATCCAAATATAAATATTGGTATTAGAAATACGTAATAGTGTAGCAGACCCGATTGATTTGAACAAGTAATTAGCAGCAAACTCTTCAGTAAAAAGCGATTATATAAGCTAGCCATTAAATCCACATCGACCAAAATAATTATAAAATGCTCTGAAAAGAAATGATCTATTGCGCATTGGATGCAACTGAAAGATAAAATGGTCGTCACCCTGCTGTTTTCCGTAAGAAAAGGTTCTTTACTATCGTTGCGGTGTGCAACACCCACTTTGTTTCTTTCTTTTGTTGCTTCTTTTTTCATTTTTTTCCTTCTCTAACATACTATTAGATCCCTATGGGCATACCAAATCTATCCAACCTACCGGACCCTGGGTATGGCTTACCAAGAGGGAATCGGCAAGGAGCACACGTCGACTCCGAAGCCATCGAAGAGGATTGATGATGGCATCCGCATCCACCTTCAAAGCCCAAACCGGGCTGCGAAAGCCTCTTCGCTGACACCGCCGGCTTCCCAACGGCGTCCGGTCTCTGCTTTGGGACGCTCTGGTACCTCCTAGCTTTGGCTTTGGATGACTCGGTGTATGCCATGTAACTCGGGCAGAGCTGGCCGGGCAAGTCGCCACCACCGCTTCGCTGCGAAGTGCAGGAGCGGCTCCGTGCCGGGCTGAACGGCAGTGGCCCTCTTCTAGCAAACCCAGTACCATGGTAATGGTAGCTATAACTGCCGGACGAGCGGACACTGTCCGTAGCTGATTCAGATGGAAGGTGAGGTTTGGTGAGAAAAGAGGATGGGCTCAGAGATTGACGTGAGTCGGTGGAAGGGGACACGCTAGGCAGGGAGTTTCGGGAAGCGTTGGAGTCCTTGGAAGGGGATGGATGAAGTTGGTGCCTTCTGCTGCTCCTAGCGTCCGACTGCCGCGGGAGGCTGCTGCCACCACAGCTGCTCAATCTTCGATCGATGTGGTGGTGGGGGTTGCCAGAGTCGACCACTAAGATTTTCTCTCTGTTTTGGTGGTGATCGGAGGTCGCGCTGCTTGGCCTTGGCAGCTGTGCTGCTTCTGATCTGCCCCAGAAGACATGGGTAGCAGAGGAATCAGCGAATGCACAGTTCTGAGGCAGGAACATTGACGGATCCATCTGTAAGGGCATCGAATCGTACACCCTCGAGGAATCCCTCTGCGCAAGAATGACAAAAAAAAGGTTTTTTTTTTCATGTTACCATCAATCAATTATAAGGTTACTACATGGAACAGTAGTCTGATACTAGTCAGCAAAAAAGTACCCTGAAGACGAAGGAGCAATCAACCGGAAGTTCATGCTTCTCGGGCGTATGTGGACCCTGCAGAAGGGTCTAAATGAGACAGAAAGCTCATTTCAAACTGCAGTAATATCTATCGCTCCATGGTTTGACAGTAGAAAGTCCAAGTGAGTGAGTGGTGTGCTTACAGAGTGGTGGTGTGCGGAAACACTGTCGAGCTCCTGGCTGTTAACCCTGCCTTTGGCCATGTGTTGCACTCTCGCCAATGCTACCCGGCATCTGTATTCTTCAGTGATTTTCTTTCTTGTAATGTGACCCCTCAGTAGAGCTTGGATCTTCACCAGACCTCTCAAGGCCTTGAGAGCTTTCCTTGCCTGTGAAACAGAGAGCAGAGAACAACAAAGCAGATCAAATCCTCAACCATACTAGGTGATTTTGGATTCGTGTGCGTTCGTATGTCGTTATATGCAAAACAGTTGCAAGCAGTACAACAAGCGTTTGTAGTCCAACGGTTAGGATAATTGCCTTCCAAGCAATAGACCCGGGTTCGACTCCCGGCAAACGCATTGTATTTTTGTTTCTTTTTAGATTTAGATGATCACGCAGCCGCTAAGAAATTGACAAAACGAAATGACTTTCACGCGTTTAATCTTGGAAAACGAACGTGATCTTTTCTATGTACACCCAAAAAAATCCCAACTTCCTTTACTGGTAACCAGATTTGCCATAATCTAGATGTAAAGATCTAGTCTTTGAGCAAAAATAAAGGGGGGAAAGAAAAGTGGAGTTGCTATGGGAAGTGGACTAACCAGATGCCGTCTGAATGCGGACTGGATGGCCACTGCCGCAGCCCATTCCATTTCCTGCCGCCCGCCATGACATGCGACTGCTGTGGTTGATGGAGCCTCCGCCGCCGCGGCCTCAGCAGGCATAGCTGCTGCTGTCGCCACTACTTGCCTAACCCTGCATCCCACAGCGCTGCCGGTGTCAACAGGCGCCGTGTGGGAAGAAACGGCGTCATTAGTAGCAGCAACACCTGCTGCAGCCATGGAAGTGGATGGGCGAGGGGTGTCGCCAACATCATCTGCCCGCTTCGGTCCAGTGAATCCTTTCGTCGTCCTTTCGGGAGTCTTCGCACCTCTAACTGCAGCCGCAGTAGCTTCAAGGTGCTGCAGCTTGTTTTCCCCAAAGGCCCTCGACAACCCCCACCTCCTCCCGGCATTCTCTCCTTTGGACCCAGCTTTCGCGCCCGTCACCTTGCCGCTCCCGCCACCGGAGAAGAAACCCTTCAGCCAGGTTAGCGCCCTCCCCATGTTGGCCGCGTGGCGGAGGAGCAGTCCAGGATGGGGATAGGACAGAGGATCAAGGAGCAAATTTCAACGATCAAGGCCTGCCTTGGGAGTACGACGGGTCCGGCGCGGTAGGGTGTGTGTAAGGCGAGGCAGCAGTGCACAGTGAACGAGGCACGTCGATCGAGGCGATGCACTCGGTTTTACTGTTTGCAGTAGAGAAGAGAGGGATGGGGTGGCTGCACGGCGCGGCGCGCTATCATCACGGGCTGGTCGCATCACTTCGCTTGGCTGTGAATCCTTGGGGCGCCCCTGTGCCTAAGATCCTGAGCGCAGAGATTCCCAGCTGCTTCTTCGAGCATTGTGGTGGAAACCCAAACTGCTCACAAGCAAAGGTCACAGCCACAGGTCGGCCTCCTAAAAGGCTGCGAGTCTGCACTGGTTTGCTTTGCAATCACGTTAAAGATTTTAGCCATTGTCTTTGTCAAAATGCTCATTCTTTTTTTTTTTAACAATTTTGAAGGGTATAGACTTTTAGTGAACTTCTTTCTTTTCAAAATTTTGACAACTTCACTTTTCTATATGATAAATATCTTTTCAAACTACCCAAGCAAATAGAATTACATCTGTATAATCGAATGATTAAATATGAAGTTATTACAAAACACTTTGTAGTCCAACTAGCCCCAACAAAGTAGTCCTTTATTGTACTTTCAACACATTGTAAAATGTATATGCTTGAATGAGTTGAAGCATACAAAGAAAATCATTTTCCAAAAAACCAAGATAGATATTTTGTTCAAACATGTTGACAATGCTTCTAAGGTATAAATATTTTCATCTAATCCAACATTTAGCCTTTCTTGTATATCTTCTTCCAATTATCCTTACTTCAGGTGGGATTTGTGTTATTTTGGTCAATGAGAAAGGTTGTCGTGTACTGGGACATCGTAGGCTGCCTTAACTTGGATTTTGCCTTTTACAATTTTGTTAGATTGGATTATAAACCTGCATACATAAATTATATTATTCTGTAGTAACCATATTTTAAAATTAATATCGATGGTACTTGGACATATGTAAATGTTGAAATAGCATGCCAAATTAAGTTGGATAGCAAAATTCTAGTTAAAGGTCCTTATTAAGAGCAGTTATAAACATTGATTCTTTGATATCAGATTCATCAAATCAAATGCAGATTACACAACTATAGGACTCTTGAAAATCAAAGTCTCTTAGACATAGATATCAAAAACTCAAATGTTAATTGCCAAAATTCAAAGAAAAGACACTCATATGAAGACATTTTCTTATGAATTTCTATTTTGGGTAAGTTGATGTGCAGTGACCCTTACTATTCAAACATATTCATAGAAGTTATCAGATATTGATAAAAATAGCTCATCCAAAATAATATAGAATTTAAAATGAATTAGATGGTGTTATAATATATTTTTGTAAGCCTTTACCCCTTTATCACAACGTGCAATTACTATTGAGAGCATAATTTTCACTAGGGCATGACTGAGCATTATGAATGTATGTTGACACAAATCTGAGTTGGGATTTTGCAATCTTTCCATGTGACATTATCATCTATATTTTTCCTACTTGAGAATATAAGTGGCAATGATTTGAAAGATGCCTTACCCCTCTCCCACCCTTACATCAACATTTGGTTCTACCCTCTAGTAATTTGTTTGCTAGAAAATATACTTTGTTGTGGTCAAAAACCAACCATCTAGTGAGACCTTTATCCATCACTTGTTACCGACACTTCCTAGTTGAAGTGTGTCTCTTACCTCCTATTATTCTTCTACTACTCTAGATATGGCAATTGACCTTTAGTGAAATACATCCCAATAACCAGGAGACTTCCAAGCATTACTTGAGAAGTAGTAGAGTGAAATCTCTACAACTTCAATTATGACCCAACCTCTATGAGACATTGCTTTCTTTTGTTTATCCGTAATCATGTTTTATCACTTGAAGTATGTATCTTTTAGTCTTGGCATCACATGATGATAACCTCTATCGTATGTTGAGATAATGCAAGTATCACTTACGAGTATTCAGTTGTATATCATCTCCCTTACTCAATAGCTACAATGAAGTTTTTAATGTATAAGATTCGATCACATAATTGTACCTCCCAAGTGCATGACTTTAGTTGTAGTAGAATTGGGTGTCGTTGCAAGGATTGTGGGAGTGAGTCGTTAGTTGTATCGATTTCTATTAAACTTGATCAGGAAAAGAAGACTTTGATTCTAAAATAAGAATGGGTAGATAAAATAAAGAATTAAAACTTATTAAAGAATAGGGCAATTTCACATAAAGATGTATAGATCTGGTCTTATGTCACTTCAAACACACTAACACATAGAATACATAACTACCACGTTATAGATATCAACTAAGCGAATGATTGTTAAGATTATCATACCCAACGTTCTCTTGAACTCAAAAAAACATGCAAATTGAGTAGATCTCACCTTTCTTGAGGATAATTGTAGATACATGTAAGTTATAGCACGTCAACGAGCACAGTCGTCCTCTTTTGGGTCTATGTTGACCTCCTCCCTACCAAGGTTCAATGATACAATACCACTCTCATGGTAATTCTTAAGAGATGTTGGATCTAGAAAGCCAGCTGATAGAAGAAAGCAAACAATATTTATAGAGTATGATAATTACAATGAACAAGCATATGATCAAGGGACATAGGCCACGATCTAGTGATAGAACTAGCCTCCCATGTCTGAGACGTATGAACAAACATGTAACTAAGTTTCATATTTGTTGTATAAAGTGAACAAAAACATGGTAGGAAGAGTGGTAATCATAGAGGAACATAGATCTCTTTGTTGCAGCCGATTGTGTATCTCTTCCTAGTCTTTGTGTCAATGTGGTGTGTCCCATGATAACCACACCAATAATTGGTCTCTAGTGGGGTGGAGCGATGATGGTGTGGCAATGTGTGGATCACTATGAGATGGGTATTTGTGGGATTGTTACACTCTCGTAGGAAGAGAATGGACAACGAGTAGAGGATGGAATGCACAAATGGGCATGGAGTAGGTAATGATTCAACTACCAAAAATGTTAGTGTGGGGATTCTGTGTATAGGTAAAGGGCTAGACTATGTGTATAAGTGTCTTTTCCGTTACATTTGGGTGGAAATTAGTCAAGGTGAGGTTGCATCCAATATGGATGGCTTATGGATAACTCTCTCCACAAACCAATCCTTAACAATCCCCTCAAATCCCTAGTCCTCAACCTTCTGTTCAGCATGCAACTTGACCTTTGGGTGAATAGGGAACAACACCCAGAAATCGGCAAGGAAAATGTGTGTATGAAATTACTATGTAAATGCATAAATAAGAATATTTGGGCACTATAAAGAATTTTGAGTACAAAATAGGGTGTTCTGATAAAGAGAGAGTTGTATACATTTTTGTAAATTCAACAAAAAGTTCATCAAAAGAATGAGACATGAAGTTTCATAAGTGAAATTATTGAGATTAAGAATACTTCCATAAAGGTCCTTCACAATATCACGACAAACACATATTTTTGCATACAAATATATAATAGACTAGTGATACATATAGTAGAGTCAATACACCATACATCATTGGCCAAAGGTTGGATGGAAAATAACACCTTGGGTGAAAAGACACATCCTTGTATATATAAAAGGGTGGAAAGGCACATCCAGGACAAAAAATAATGTCCTAAAATATTTGATTATGCATAAGTATCTAAGATAAATAAACATTTCCAAATATCAACATGCTTAATAGAGTGACAACATGATTTACATAGCCACTAATCACATTTAAGTAACCAAATAGTATGGCAAGTGGTGCCATAGAGCCAATACAAAAGACATTCATCAAGTGTAGGGCAATTAAAAAATCCAAGGTTATGAATCAAACTGTTCCAATGGTAACAACATATTGAAGGAAAATGCCTCATTATAGGCGATAAGGTTTTTGGTCATGATATTTCCCAAATAAAATACATGATTGCACATACCTCACAACAAATCTAGATATTGAAATATACTCCTAAGTTTAAGAGGACAAACCTTTCAACAAAAATTTTGATATTACAACATGTGCGTTAATATTGATTTACTTATTCATCTAAAACATAAGGAAGTCATTTTTAACTCTACATGCGAATAAATAAAAAAAAAACAATGAAATAGATGCATTTTCTGATTTCAAACACAAATACACACATATCTATAGTTTTATAAAAAGAATGAACACTTTAAGCTAACTACAACTATGCCATGTCTAGTAACAAAAAATCTCTTCCAATCAAACTGTAGGTATTTCAAAATATTGCAACCTTCTTAACTTCTCCTCTCTTACCACAAATTTTGTGTGTTTTCATTCTATTTGTTATCATTTCTCTATCTTAAACATTCGTCATGTTGATGTAGAGAGAACAACCACTACACAATTATTGGTGTAGGATTTGCCAGTCCCGTGTGAACACATATCACATATATTGAATCCTATCCAACAATTTTAATTACACTTTACACATGTCCATGGATTACTAAAGGGGTATCATACTCTGTGTTCATATGAGTGTAACAAATCCAAATTCACAGTTATTATAAATTGCTTACATAAATGGAACATCGAATACACATTTATCAGAAAGTGGTAGTTGGATTGACCAAGATTCAGTCTGAGAATCACGAGCAGCATACTTTATACATGCTAGATAATAATGGTACTCTAAATTTTGGGTTTCAATTCCCATTGTTGAGAATAGAAAGCAGAGGAAGCCCAACATGGTGGAGGTTTTTCCATCTGAATTTTTGTATTATGGCTTCTCCACCAAAAATATAGTCACCAAGGTGTCAACATTTTATTTGTATGCATTCATGATTAGATGACTCAAAAACTCAAGAACTAGTAAAGCATGGCACCAAAATATCATTAAGATTTTCAATAGTTTTTCCTCGGTAATTGCACGTGCATTTAGTTACTGAGTTTTTGTAAGAGATGTGATATATAGAGACAAAATGGAACCAGACTTTCTAACTGCTAGTGGAATGCCTATAAATGTAGCGTCGGCGCTCTGTCAGAGGCGCATGGGTTGGAAGTGAGTGGCTCAAAAGAGAGATGGGATAGAGGAGTGGGGAGAGAGGGAGTGGTTGGAAGGAGAGAGAAAAAGAAAGAGAGGATATTTATTTTTCTAATAACTTTTGATCGATAATGAATTATTTGATAAAATAAAACCTTTAGATTATCTGCAAAAAGTAAGTTCCAATAGAAACCACTATCGACATACTTTTGTCTCCTCGTCATTTCACTCAACAAGAGAGAGGGGAGAGGAGGGAAGAAGTAGCACTATATTTATTTGTACCAATTTATGATCTCTGGTCTGTTGTGTTGTTATCATTGATATAATGTTTTGTTTTTTATCTACTCCTCATTTCACTCACCAAATAGAGAGAGAAAATTAGAGAGAGGAGAGAAGTAGTTCCATTATTTGCTTCTTATTGTAATTGATATATTATCTCTAGTCTAGTGTGTTGTCATTCTTCATATAATGTTTTGTTGTTTTATCTACTCATCATTTCACAAAATATATGAGAGGAGGGAAGTAATGCCATTATTTATTTTTTATCATTGATTTGTTATGTCAGGACCATTGTGTTGTCATTGTTAGTACAATATTTTATTTTTTTCCTACACCTCATTTCACTCATCGCAAAGAGAGAGAGAAAATATGAGAGAGGAGAGAAGTAGTGCCGCTATTTGTTTCCTTTTATAACTAAATTAGTATCTCTGGTCCAGTGTCTTATTATTGTTGATATGATGCTTTGTTTTTATCTACTCCTTATTTCAAAAATAGAGAGGAAATATGTGTTGGGTTTTATAGGAGATAGAGAAGGCAGCGGAAATAAAAATTTTCTTCTCCCCAAACCCAGTCTAAAGGAATCGTGTCAACGTCTATACAATAGGAAGGATGGTTTGTAGAGGTGTGCCTTGTCTCGAGGCTTTCTCGGCGACGTTACCTCGCAGCTTGCGTGGTCTTCACCTCTGGTCTTGGACGGTGTCTATGCAGCTCTTGGTCTCACCGGGACTGTCGGGATTGACAAATGTCCTCCGAGCGGCAGAAGGCTCCCGCCTCTGAAGTAGTCCACCCGGACCACCTGGAACTCCGATCTCCTTGTCACACAAGGAATCAGAAGGAGTCACACCCTCCTGTCGACGTACTAGTCATTGACACACTCTCCTGTAACCAGTTGCCTTTCTACAGTTGTCTTTCTTTTGTTGTGCCTCCCTTATCGGGTAGCACTTGCTCAGGATCTCTCGGATACCACAACCAGACAGAACGATAACTTTGCAGAGCAACTAGTATTCTGAGTTGTACTTTGATAAGCCCCCAATGCCCCTATATATAGGATGGTCATGGGACAAGGTTCTCTACCCCGGGCAATGCGGGATTAAAGCAGGAGTAGAAGGGTTCGAGATTTTCCACAAAACAACTAACTGCGCCAGCTGAACCGATCGTTTCAAGCATGAAACGGCCGGTTGGGGACCTGAACCGATCGGTTCACACCTGAACCGATTGTTTGGGACACCTGAGCCGATCAGTTCAAGCATGATTTGATCGGTTCGTGGTCATGATCAGTTCCCGATTGACTTTTTCTCTTTTGTTTCGAATTGATCCAAATACCAATCCTTGTTCCAATCAAATTGGACAAGTGAAACGAAAGGAAATTTCTTGCCGACCTGACTTTCCCAACTTGCTCAGTTGGATCAGTTGAGCCGATCGGTTTAACCCTTGAACCGGTCAGTTCATCCTGTCCTGAGCCGATCAGTTCACCAAGCTAAGCAGATCGGTTCATCATATGAGCCGATCGGTTGGGAGTGCAGACTGTGCAAAATCAGTCAATTGCAGTTTCAATCAATCTGATACTCAAATCATTTGGTCCAACACCTTGAACACTATGATATTGAGCTATCAATTGATTGAGTATTTAATTGAACTACCAAACTCCTTTAGTAATTAATCTAAACATCATTTGTGGATAAACTCCTCTTCTAGGTTAAATCCTATGTGTGTGACCCTGCAGGTCCATTTCACATTGGCAGTGAAAGTCCATAACACTTATGACTTCACAAGCAAAGAGCGGTGCCTAGTCACACATTAGTGCTACCCAAGTGAAAAGGAAAGTTGGAGAACAACTTTCAATCCTACAATCCATGAATGGTGTTACAGTGAATGTATAATTCATTTGTCACTGGTATCCTGAATGAACTCAAGGCATGGAACACTCATCTTGTCAATGTTCATTCACTTTCTTGATCTCAAAGTAGATTGGAGGAGATATGTATGACATCAATATCACATACTGATTCACACATGCGTGTGCACGCCTATCTCAATCCTACTCATCAAGTGGCCATGGATATCAAACTCCCTCAGGAGGGACAAATCCCATATCTATCACTCACCCCTCAAAATCCCCATGTGTCAAAGCCACCCAATCATCACCTTTATAACAACCCATGTTTCAGGACTGCGTTTGATGATGTCAAAGTGTACCCAACGACATGTGTTGAGTGTAGTGATTTCAAGTCAAAGAATCACACTCACCACCATCACTGTGAGAACTTACTGTGACTACCATGTCATGGCTGCATGTGTCAAACTCACGGTGGGTCTGTCCGGTACATTTGTTCTCTAACAAGTACCTATGTGTTTGGTTTGATATCTCCATATCATGACTAATGATATTCTATCATCAACCAACACCACAATCTAGTCTTGTGTGTCATTGTTGTCTGTCTACCTTCCACAATGACATCATACTAGGGACATAATAAGAATGTACAAACTCTTAGCATCCGTATGATGTCATCGTTCAGGTCTTGAACCTAGAAGCATACGTCATTGAGTATTGTCATTCTCTAGACATTCAATCTGTTCTATCATTATCTCATATGACTGAACCAGAAAGAATTGGAAGCTTGCCTTTGATGTTTATCAAATAAATCTTAGTGTATTCCACCAATCATCCAATGATTGGCTCTCAGGGCATACATACCAACAGACTCCCACTTGCACTGTGAGCCAATCACCCTTGAATCATATTCTTAGTGATCTTCAAACATGTCCCACATGTTACTGTGCTCTAGTGCTAGCACAGTGAGTTATGACAACACCTTGCCAAAGTCGGTATTAACTGCATGTCTCTCATCTCTTCGTTGTACGTCACACGTATGAGATGGAGTTGTCGTAATATGCGATCTAGTATTCCTTTGCTAACCTTTAGCCACATTGCATGACCAAGCACTCCTAACTTGTCATCAATGACCGAAATATCTATAACTTCATCTCTATGAACTTCCAGATCCATATAGCATCCAGTAATGTTCTCTAACCCACGGATACTCGACTTTTCCTTTTAAACGACTTTATTGGAACATTTCCATTTATCAAAAAACATTCACTTTTATATATCTCATATATATTTTGCGATTAATTTTCTATCCTTTTCGGAAGTTCACATCAGTGTAACTCTTTATAGTGAACCCTTCCTTATTTCCATAGAACTAGTACTTCTCAAGAACTTATCAAGTTCTTATGGTATTCCAGTAACCCTTACTAGAAATAGACAGATATCCACTCGTCATGTCCCACATACGAGTTATCAGAATGATCATATCATATTGTCATGTCCTACATACAAGATGAATGCCTTTTATTCTTGCCATGTCCATACGTGAGGGATAATGGGATGATTACATACATGATAGATCCATATCTATTCTTAGTGTTCCCATTCTTCATAAGAATTGGACACTTGGCATTGGGATACTAACTCCATGTTTTCTCCCACTGAATCTGCATATACTGAACCCTTCAGTATAGATTGCCAATGTATGCTTTCTCTTTTCAGGTCAAGAGGTTTTTTAGAACTATCTCTATAGATCTCTATTCCTATCACATAGGAAACGTCTCTATCTTCCCTTATGATAATTTCCACTTTGGATTTCCATTCTAGAACATTTCCATTTCACATCAACATGTGGAATGTGAATACGCTCCCACTAAATCACATATCTCTCTTTATCTTTGACATATCAGTCAAACCTTTTGACTATATTATCAAAATAAAGATCACAGTTCTGAGTTGCTTGTACTCAATCAATCACATTGATTAGTCCATTGTAACTTATAGACTTCATTTGCATTAATGGATTCATAAACCTTATAGGTTGTGTCACGTACACATCCTTGTTTTTATTCCTCGTAGGAATGTAGTTTTAGTTTCCATATGCCAAATGTATTATTCATTAAGTTGCAATCAACAAGCATCATCCTTCTCAAAATGTTATCCATTTGTCTTAACGCTTAAGACTCATTCACACTTATGGATTTCATCCCAATGGGTGCTACCATCAAGGTCATACCTTATGGTTCACATGGAAGTCTTTTAGGATGTAATGGTCACAAACCATAACTCAAAATCCGGTTCCTCATTTTCATCTAGATAGTTGATTCATCACATGACCAACTCATCACATAGATAATTGAGGTGTATCTGTCAAGGATATAAGAACTCACAACTCCTTGTGATTCTTAATGTCCTTTATTAGTGTGGGGTATTCTTTATTTAAGAAGAAGTTAGTTATTTGATAATCATCCTCTAACTCCTTAGAGTATGACTCATTTTGATTTAGACATCACCATGCCTTAATCACGAGCTCACTATGATACACTATCATAATCACTCATAAGGATCTCAAACATTTGGTTCAAGTAATTCATTCACTGATCTCATCAAGAATTAACACTTTACCAAATTCTTACTTCATTTATGATATTCTTGAACACTTCAAGATATTCATATTGGTATTTCTCTAAACACCACTTGAAGTATTAGCATTTGCCCCAATAGGTATGTAAATACATCACATGTATTATACCTAATAGGATAATCATTCTCCCACTACCACTAGTGAAGATCGATTTATCATGTTCAAGAGATTCATGTCTCTTACTGGTTCTCTAACCAAAAGAGTCTATCTTTATCCATCATATGGAAAATAGAAATGAATTTCTCATGATGATGCTAATTCATTGTTTGAGTTATCAATAACTTTTAGATATCATTTTATATTATGCATACCAAGTACCATAAGATAAATAAGACATTGCCACAAAGATCATATCTTTGAAATTGAAACATCAACTTTATTGATAGCCATCCTTGTCTCAACAAGATGCAACAATAAAGTGTTTCTATTGGCAAATTGAAATAGCAATTCTCAACTCTATTCTGTGTCCTTTAGGCTGAAATAAACTAAAAGTTACTCCTATCTATGGCAACAACATTTGCTCCAATGATGAGTACTCCTTTCTTGGTCCTTTCACAAAGGCCATCACTTCTTTGTGGATCTTACATATCATATATGTCTGATCTCCATCTTGGTATCATATACCTCAGAAGCGGTTCATTTCATGATACCTTAGGTGGAGATATCCATTCCCTCCTTCTTCTTCTTTTGTTCTTCTAGATTTAGAGGGCAATTCCCTCGTTCACCCTCCCATGTGCCTTGAGGCTGAAGACGACTTGGGCTACTGACTAGCATCAGAACCCTTCTTAGCTTTGCCCTTGCCCTTGCTCTTGGACAAACTTAGGCTTGTCCTTCATTTGTGCCTTGAGGCTGAAGACGGCTTGGATTGCTGGCTAGCATCAGAACACTTCTTTGCTTTTCCCTTGTCCTTGCCTTTAAGACTTACCCCTCATCAATCAAAGATTAGGGTTTTGTCTTTCTTCATATTTGCCTCTACTGTCCTCAACGTGTCCAACAACTCTGTCAACGCTTGTCAAAGTTGTTCATGTTGTAGTTCATCATGAACTGTATGATTCTCACAACATTTGCAGTATCATACCAGTAGCCAACTAGCTCAGAGGAAATCCCAGTCTAGTCAAACCCAATCACATTGAGTGTGTGAATACCTACTGGATCTTCTTCGATCATGACATACTAGGATAGTGTCTTGGAGACATCATATGTCTCATGTTGTCTCTGCAACTCATAGTTCAGAGAACACAACATTAAGCACTCCACATCAATGGCATCTTTGGTATGCTTCCATAAGCATACTTTTAGCCATTGGTGTGGTCGGATCGAGTTCATCTGGTTCTAGTATAACTAGTACTTAGAGCTTTCACTCTTTGATTGAGAACACTTCTCAACGTCCTAACCAGTCGTGGAATTATTCCCATTTAATTTATCCATCTTAAGGACCGATCGAAAATAAAGTGATTATTTTTTATTAACCATTTATTGTACAAAAGGAAATATATGCATTTTAGTCCAAAAACTCCTTTTTGACTTGATTGATTTGAAAAGGTTTTACAATATAATTAGGATTTAATTAATTATTGCTCCCACTATTTTTGTTCTAATTGATAGCCCTCACCATCAATTCGGAAGATTGCATCGTACAATCTTCTAGTGGGTCAAGATCCTAAAATCCTTTGAGTCATGGACCAGCTAGGGATGTCACCCACAACTTAGATCTTCCAGGTAGGCAACTCTTGCCAATTGCATCATATACAACTCTTGAAAGATGTCATATGTAACTCCTTGCCATGATCACCTCCATGCCTCAAGGTGCTAGATCCTATCTAGGTCACCTTGTTAAGTCTGACCCAAAGCCTACACGATGAATATGCACCCTGCACTACAAAAAAAGTTGATTTAGCTATATTTATTATAACTACATATACTATAAATATAGCTAAACATCTCTTTCTTTATAAATTTTGTAAATGTAAGGACAATAAATGTAGTTTATTATAATAGCTACAAAATTGACTACAAAATTATTTTCCAACCCCCTCCCCTCCCCATTTCAAATATCCAACACACCCAAAAAGTTTTAACTTTACCGCGCGTTACTCCCTCATGCCCTTATTGGCGCGGTCAATACTCCCTTCTCCCCAATCGGCGGTGCATGGTGCATGTACTCCCGTCTCCCCCTTCCTCCGACTCCACCTCCATCGTCTAACAATCGCTATCCCCCCCAGAAACAACCCTTGTTCTGATCACTCTCTGCCCTCTCTGCATCTTCTCTTCCCTCCCATCCCAGCCTTCTCCCCACTACTAGCACATCATGAATTGGCAAAGAGGAGATCCTTAACTGCCAGAGACCTAAGATGAACGGAAACACCGACACCATTGTGATAACTTCCTCTAAGACAATCATGTCAAAGTAATCTAGATTCAAGAAAGCAGAGAAGGTGAAACCTTTTATACAATTGTCTTGAATTTCAGCAGAACTACATTATGCCATCGCTTCCGGTCTTCCCCGTCCAGACCCCAGTCTCTCCTGTTGGCGCTCTCTGAGTATGTAAATGCAGGGTGTGTCCCTCGTCTACATTATGCCATTGCCAAGCTCCATCCTCCAAGGCAAAGGGTTCTCTCAACTTCGTATGTACTTCTAATTTTATATTCACATTTATCAATTTTGCAGATGCCTTCCAACACAATATATACATTTTGCGCAACGACAAACTAAACTTTGGTATGTGCTCTGTCAACATTTCCGAGGCACTATTTTCTTGTTCCAATACCAGAAGGCCGTCTGGGAGATACACAAACTGATGCAAGAGATGCAGGCCCTACATAAGGGTCTCAGTGGATGCATATGCTCACGAGTTAGATCTGTATGCATTGAAATAATTTTATAGAGAAATAATTCTTGTCAAAGTATATTTTAGGGATTTTTTTTACTTCCCCTTTCTTTCTGTTGTTCAACGTCTGTCTTCCTCCCTTCACCGTTTTTGGAACATTGTTCTTTGTTATATACTACGTTTTCTAGAGAAATTTCTTTGAGCTTAGAACAATGTATAAAATTCATATAAGGAAGGAACTAAATTTTGGAGGGAATGGAAATTTGGTATGTACATGTTTTAGTTTCTTTCATGAGATAACTTAGATGGTTGTCTTCTTTCAGTTAAAATTAGAAAGAACAAACACAAATACAAAAACTTAGTTAATTGTAGCAAAACTTTATATTTGCATTTGTTCTTTCTGATTTTAATCTTCCTTTTTCCACAATTGACTAGGTGATGAAATTCAAAAATGTCAAAATGTGTAGCTGAGTGTATAAACACCATTGTTGAAGAAATATTGGCATAATGAATCTTCTTTCAGGTGTGAATATTTCTGTTAGGTATTTCTTGGATTCATCATGCATATGTATGCTAATTTTAAGTGGCGAGGATAGTGCTTGAACCATATCTAATGGTACCCTTTTTGCAGGAGGTTATGCTGCAATGCCCCACGTCTAATCATATTTCTTTCTATAGTTATATGGATGACGAAATCTTCTGCTGGCTATGATGCAATTCCCTTCGTCTAATGCTACCCTCTCTTCATGAGGTCTGTATTAATGATTGGCTCAATACCATGATGTCCTCATAACCTCCTTGCTAGAAACCGGACAAACATCACTATACATAAGATCAACACGATTTCGTCTATAATTGAAGCATAGCGTAGGAAAATGGGAGGTTCATCCCCTGGTAGCACGTTAAAGGTGCATACAATATTGAAATGGGTTGGCCCACATTGTGCCCAGTGCTTCTAGACAAAAATGGTTTAATCTTGTTATATTAATAATAGCATCTATAGGCTATTGGACTGCTCTCATTTCACTGGTTACTAATTGCAGGTCAAAATACGTTCAAAATCAGAGAATATGGGTTTCCCAATTCCTTCCCAATGGGAAATATGTTTTTAGAACTTCAAACTAAGCGAGTGTCGCTGATATTGTAGCCAACACTTGTTGTTTGAGGGCATTGACGCTAATGAAATATATTTATTAACTTCTTATAGACTCTTACATCTGCCTTATTTGTATGTTGTTTTTTATTCATGTAGCTTTCACCCACACAATGTGTTTTTCCTACATAGTTTCGTTATATTTTATACACAAGTCAACATAATGCGAGCGAGCAATTAAATCTTTTGTAAAAGAATGCCAAAGAGCAATAAAAGTTATTCGGTCTTACATTTATGACTCAAAGCCACTGTTCTGTTCACTATTTAATTCATATATGCAGATCGCTTAAGGATGCTCTTGGAGCATGCTAAATACATGTCAGCTCATACGTCTCTGCAAGTAAGCCAAAATCATAAAACCAATCTAAGTTATTTTGACAAAATAACTAATCTTTTGCAGGTTCATTCTAATTTGGTGGCATTATGGGTGTGTAAGTAGATGACTAGCTGTTGTACCACTTAACAAGCATATTAAATCTTTCACTTGAAGGTATGTATCATCATATTTCATTTTAACATTTTTCATACTAGATAATCTTTAGTGATAATACTTGCATCAACGGTTCTAAAGGACCTCCAATATTAATTGTCCGATCAACCAGTTAGCTCATCATAACTACTCACCGTCACTCTCAATTTACTTGATTTCTACTTCTGTTTATGGTTAATGGGGTACTATGACATTTAAATCTATTCATACAACCGTCTAAAAATCTTCAACCAGGCATCTACTTCTACTGAAGTTCTAGTATGTATTCTAGAACTGTCCAAAACTACAAATTTTTCATGTTCATACTACTGGCTTAATGATTCACCCTCTGGCTACGTGTATAATCAACCATACAATGACAAATTCATCCACTTCCACCAATGGGATCCCATATTATGTAAGAAAGGATTAATTCTTGTAACGGCTCCCAAGTCCACAATGTTAGAAAATGATATCATTATAGTACCCCATCCTCTATAAGATGGTAATGGAATCCCACACTACACATATTGATGGTTGACCATAGGATGTTTCTACTAGCTCGTGGGAGGCTTATATCCCTGCCAAGCCTGCACCATTAGAGGTGCCAAGGTTTACCTTGTATATAACCCAAAATATGCATGCTCTGTTTTGCATCAAGGTTTCTCTGAATCTTACTGCTTCATTCTTACTGTGCTAGATGTACTAAAGTTTGTTGCACGTAGTATTTTCGTTTTGATATCTTTGATAGATTGAAGCATGTTCAAGAGAAATGCTTCAATCCTTTCACAACTGTTTATGAAAATAGATAATCTAAAACTGCATGCCTTATGTTAGTTGGGTTTTTTGGAATCCTATCTTGATGCTGGTACAACTTAGACATTTAGCAATGGTTTTTCTTAAGCATTTTTGAATTCATCATCAGATGTGAGCTTTTTTATCATTATGTAGATCAAATTGTGTCATCAGTGGGAAGACTTTTTTTCGGATCTCATTCTTTTGTGAATGGCTGCAATTGTTCAATTACAACTCTGGAGATGTTGGTTTATTGGATGGTAATTGCAGACATACTATGTTGAGAGTATGAATTTTGGGTTGCCTCATTTGTTTCTTCTTAGCTGTTGGTGTGATGTTAATGTAAAATGTGTTTGGTTATGTTTTACAACTACATTTTGATTATGTTACAAGTATGGAAAGTGGACTGATGTTTGGGGTTGGCAACTAGACGAGTTGTAGTCTGCCACACACACCCAAACTTACCAAGGCAGTGGGTTGGCAGGTCAGGTGAAATATAGTTTGCAGATCTACTCAGGCTTCCCCAATCGGACCCTAATGGTGACAGACTAGAAGGAAGGTTGATGATGTTATTGAAGGAAATTAGGAAAAGCAAAGGTGTTTCAACTGAGCCTCGAAGTTGGTACAAATTGACTTAAATCTAGCCCATTGTGCAGAAATAAAACCTATGTTCTTAAACTTAGGCATGTCCAACTTTTCTAGTCTGGATGGTTAGCTCAAATGTACTTAAGGAGAGGGACTATAACGTCTACTCTCTTCCTATTCGTGAATAAGGATGTTTTCCTATCAATGGAAGTTATGTTTAGCAGTATGTAGTCTCATGTACATGGTGAGCCATAATTCTATTATCATTTTTCAGCATCTGTTGTCTCTTCACTTTTGTATATAGATGACCATCGTTATATCACCCTCTATATGAACTATTTTAATGTGCAAGACCAAGAGGTACTCAAATAGACATCACACGATATAATCTCTATAATAAGTGAATGTACTTTGCATATTTGGATAGTAGATTCAAAAGAATTCAAAACATTATTATCATTGAACTTCACAATATTTATTACGATCAATGAAACATAATCAAATACAAGTTTCCTACACTAGTATGCAAAGTTCTCTGTCTTATTCTCAGTTGTAGTCTTACCAATGTTAATGAGAAATATACAGTTGACTTTTTAATCTACAGGTGCATATGGCTACATCATTATGCTTTTTCAAACACATGCATGTTAGTTCTCTAATTTATTGGAATATGTAGATGAAATTACAAAACATGTGGACGATGGTTGTGAAGCCAATTTTATGTCACAAGATGAGAAATGGAGTGAATATTTGGTGAATATATGACTGCACTGCAATCTCTTATATTATTTATTGCTCATGCACTAAGCTGGCATGTTCAGGTGCTCACTTGGATTTGAGGTAATCTCATGTGCTAAGGTGGCATGCTCAGGTGATCCTAGACTCCATAAACACTATATTACACAATGTAAGGCTCTCTTGGATTCCCAGATTCACAAATTCACTAGAACAAAGTCTTCTGGAATTTACCCAACCTGAAAATAATTTCTCCTGGACTATATCTCATTTCCTCTGTTATTACGGGATGAATTTATACTAATTGTGGGTGACACAAAGTTCCACGAGAAAAAGCATATGACAGATCTGAGTTCAACTTTTGCTGAACATTTTGCAGTCATTGACTTTGATTCTGTAGAGTTTTTACTTTAGTTTGTCTTTACCAGGAATTGTATATCTCTATTTTGATGGATCTTAGTTATGAACACATAAGCTTGCTTGCTCTACCTATGTAATGCTGGCTTAAATGGTAAACATACATATTCCCATTGTAATCTATTTACATTTACCTCATAGATTGTTACTGGTCAGTTTCATGCATAGCAATACTTAAGATAATTTTGATTTAGTTATTGGAACCTACAATGTCCACTAATGAATGATGAACTAATAAAAAGATGCATTGTTAGGTTGCATACTAAGAGTTATGGACCCATATATAGTTAAATAAGAAATCAACAACAGTACTTTGGTTCTCATGGTGTTCACAACCATGACTTCTTCTAGTACTTTGATACAAACTTATATTTCTTCTGTGTTTATCTGATCTTCTATTCTGATATGCTCCTAATATGGTCATTCTATTCTTGCAGAGATGCTTGACAATTCTCACTTCTTTAATAGTTTATTGACTTTCTTTTCTTGAAGACCTATGTCAGTATTTCAAGGTTTTGAAATAGAATATGGCCTGTAATAAATAGGTAGTTTCAGAATTAGTTTATGTGCAAACTTATATTTCTTAGCTATATCAGTCTTGTAAGGAAAGTCATGGAGCCATTTCTACACTGGAATAAACTTTTCCTGATCATTTAGATAGCAAGTATAAATAGAATACACATCCCAACATTTTCCATAGTAAGGAAACTCTTCCTCTAGTTTCCTGAGACAAATTCTAGTGTAGCTGAGATTGTGATTTCATTTCCATAGGAAAAAACTCCATGAACTTTGATGTTTCTTTCAAGCAAACTTTGTCTAGATTATGGTCGTCTTTTTGCCATTCTATGGTTCAATTGATATTAGCAAGGTTGTGTGGTTTGAGGAAGTGCATGACAGGACCTCGACCATTGTTTTTGAGTAAGTGTTAATGCACAGTTGTAGAACCTCATTCTAAAGGGAGACTCTACAGAATCTTGGTGTGGAACTTTATTATTGATTAATTTTGGCACTTTGACATTAATATTGATTAGGGATGGTGCTTGAATTTAAATACCACAAAGTTAATTTGTTTTTATATTTATAGATCTAACATGATTGGAAACTTCCTCCGTCAACAAGGGGGGTGATAGGAAAGAGGCAAGGTAGGGAATGAACTTACTAAGGCTTCACTGATTGGACTAAGTATTATTGAGTCTTTTCACCAATTCAGTGGGGACTTGAATGACATCATCTATCCATTGATCTTATATGTCCCATCTTTTTGAATTTTACTTCTTTGTTAAATAATATGAAAAGTTTTAATGAGGTTCTTTCACAAGCTAACTTTTCCTTCTTTTTTGTTTAAACAACTTAGAAACAACTCTATACATTGTATAGTTGAACTTCCCATCATAATCTTTGGTGCATTTTACTTCAATCAAAAGGATGTCTATGATTATTTTTCTATTCCACTTTATCCCTTAAGAATGATATATGTTGAGAAAACAAGAATGACTTTTCTTCATCTCTAAACTCATGAGCAATTATCTTATAAGTCATGCTTGTAAAAGGAGTTTTCACTTACGTAATTAAATATAGTGTTGTAAGACTAAGGATGGATTTCAAGTAGCGTTGTTTCAAAGATGGGATGGCAGTGAGTGTAATGTTTTAGGGCTCAAATCTTCACATGTGATGCATTCTTCTCTTTTCGCATTTCTTGAGCACACATGTATCCTTGTGACTGTTGTAGGTATTTGACAATCTTGAAATGTTGTATACAATGTTGTATTCATTGGACACATTCTAGATATCACACTAGTGGATTTCTTTGGCTTTTTGGTTGCCATTTGGTACATTATGTTCCTAAGTTCTTACATCTGATTGCTATCTCTTTCTCGCCCACCTAATGAATAAGGATACCAATGACCTACACACTGCAAGAGATGTACAATGAGTGGCCATTCTTTAGGTGATGGTCTTTTAAAAGGGAGACCCTGGGATTGTATCTCTTTACGATAAGCTCCTGGTCTTCAAGGATCTGTGGTCATTTGAGGAACAACTTTGAGCTAAATATATTAAGAATAAGAACCTCTGCTATAGGTAAAGTTGGCTTCTTGTTTGTATTCCTGGTGTAGTTATGGCTAATTGTTTTCTTTTTTCATCCCTATTCCAAGATTCAACATGGTTTGCCATTTTCTTCTCTTCTCTTGATTGTACAAGTATGTTAGTCTTTATGGCAACATGTTTCAAATGTGAATGTTTTCCGTTATTTGTTAGTAAGTAGTCTATGATTAAATGTGTTATCGTCTCTTTAAACTCTATCAAAACATATGTAACTAGGTTATAGGATGAAATGCTACGCCAACATATCATATCCAAGCACATCAATATGTCCTTCAAAATATGAGGCCTAAGTCGTGTCAAGTGCAACTATGATTGTCGAATTTTACCATCAAGATTGTCTTGTCATGTGGCATATAGAGTCTGCAGTGGATAGAGGCAGTCAGAAGAAGATATTATATACATGTATCTTTTTTCCATGCACATTGTAAAATAGGGGCCAGGTTAATGTCCTCCCAATGTGTACTCATTGTTCAAATATAAGTAAAAGTATCATTGTTGACATTATAAGACAACTTGATCTTGATCACTATTCATTTTTTCTTCTTTTTGAAAACCCCCTCTATATTAGCAAGAGACTGATAGGATACATAATGTCTCTCACTACATATGTATGTGTAGTACATGATGTCTTTCGCTACACACTAGCTATAATTACAAGTGTAGTAAGTACTAATTTTTGCTATACATGAACTACATATACAAATTGTAACCAATGTCATCTCTCCTTACATATCATAGCTACAAATTGAATTATAGCCATATATTTAGCTACAATGGAAACTACATTTTTATGTGTAAGGAATTTTTTTACCTACAATTAGGGTTACATATGAATTTGTAGCTAGAGGAATAACTAACTACAAATTTGAAAAATGTAGCCTAAACAATTAGCTACACGGGTATTAGCTTCATATTCTAAATTTAAGGATAAATGTAGCCAAAACTTTTAGCTACAAATTTTGGGGTTTTTGTTACAATTTGTTTTGTAGTTAAAGACCATATTTTTTGTAGTGCTGCTAGGGTAGACCCACATATTCATCCTTCACGCTTCCACGAGATAGACGGTGCACCACGCTAGGGTGTATCCACACTTGGCCGATCAAGCTTTTCACGTGTGTCGCATTTGGAAGGCATCTAACACTTTAATATTTAATGAGGGATTTGGTTTTTATAGGTACATATATATATCCAATCACCATAATACATAGTATGTATCATATACATGATATATCCCACATAAAACATGTGAAATGATAAAAGTGATGATTATGGCCATCCTAATGTGATTCCTCGAGCCAAGAGGAATCACAGTCATCTAGGTCTACATCACATGCAACATGTACAAGATGAACTCTACGCTTTGCCGTTCAGGGTTTGATCAAATCATCTCCATGATTGATCGACTTGCCATCAGGCCGGTCGTTTAGGTGCCACCAGCCAATCGATTGGCTCCTCCAACTGATCGGTTCACTGGTCATCATGCATCTCCTCAGGTCGCCACCAGGTTGTCTGTCGTTCTTTGACATAACAGGAAATAAAAGTCCTATCCTATTTACATTTTAATTGAGAAACCTCGAGTTACATTCGGGGGGAGAAAAGGTAGGAAAGAAATCTCGAGTTATCTCAAGTTACATCAAGAAAAGGAGGTAGGGAATCGGTGCGCAGATCGAGATGCAAGCAACCACATTCAACCAAGCACACATACATAGGGTTTATTGGCCATAACCACGCTATACATCCACCACAAAACTCATTTAAGGGCGACACGTATCGAGTGCATTCATATTACATATCATATATGAATATTGGGATTTGTAGATTTAGGATTGGACATGCACAAAGCCAATTTTATTCGCATCGTATGCAATAATTAAAGGAGATAAACCAAAATTGATCATATCGATAATCCCAAAGTATAGAGCAGTTGACGTGGCTCTGATACCACTGTTGGGTTTTAGGGGAGACAAAGAAGACAGTGGAAACAAAAATTTTCTTCTCCCCAAACCCAGTCTAAAGGAATCACGTCAATGTCTATACAATAGGAAGGATGGTTAGTAGAGGCGTACCCTGTCCCGAGGCTTGCTCGACGACGTTACCTCGCGGCTTGCGCGGTCTTCACCTCTGGTCTTGGACGGTGTCTGTACAGCTCCTGGTCTCACCGGGACTGTCGGGATTGACAACTGTCCTCTGAGCAGCAGAAGTCTCCCGCCTCTGAAGTAGTTCACACAGACCACCTGGAACTCTGATCTCCTTGTCACACAAGGAATCGGAAGGAGTCGCACCCTCATGTCGGCATACTAGTCACTGACACACTCTCTTGCAACCAGTTGCCTTTCTGCAGTTGTCTTTCCCTTGCTGTGCCTCCCTTATCGGGTAGCACTGGCTCGGGCTCTCTCGGTTACCACAACCAGAGAGAACGAAAACTTTGCAGAGCAACTGGTGTTCTGAGTTGTACTTTGAGAAGCCCCCAATACCCCTATATATAGGAGGGTCATGGGACATGGTTCTCTACCCTGTCCAATGTGGGATTAAAGCAGGAGTAGAAGGGTTTGAGATTTTCCACAAAACAACCAACTGCGCCAACTGAACCGATCGTTTTAAGCATGAAACTGTCGGTTGGGGACCTGAACCGATCGGTTCACACCTGAACCGATCGTTTGGGACACCTGAGCCGATCGGTTCAAGCATGAGCCGATCAGTTTGTGGTCTTGATCAGTTCCTGATTGACTTTTCCTCTTTTGTTTTGAATTGATCCAAATACCAATCCTTGTTCCAATCAAATTGGACAAGTGAAACGAAAGGAAATTTCTTTCCGACCTGACTTTCCCAACTTGCTCGGTTGGACCAGTTGAGCTGATCGGTTCAACCCTTGAACCGGTCGGTTCAGCCTGTCCTGAGTCGATCAGTTCATCACATGAGTCGATCGGTTCACCAAGCTGAGCCGATCGGTTCATCATATGAGTCGATCGGTTGGGAGTGCAGACTGTGCAAAATCAGTCAATTGTAGTTTCAATCAATTTGATACTTTAATCAATTGGTCCAACACCTTAAACACTATGATACTGAGCTATCAATTGATTGAGTGTTTAATTGTACACAAAACTCCTTTAGTAATCAATCTAAACATCATTTGTGGATAAACTCCTCTTCCAGGTTAAATCCTATGTGTGTGACCCAGTAGGTCCATTTCACGTTGGCAGTGAAAGTCCATAACACTTATGACTTCACAAGCAAAGAGCGGTGCCTAGTCACACATCAGTTCTACCCAAGTGAAAAGGAAAGTTGGAGAACAACTTTAAATCCAACAATCCGTGAATGGAGTTACAGTGAATGTATAATTCCTTTGTCACTGATATCCTGAATGAACTCAAGGCATGGAACCGTCATCCTACCAACATTCATTCACTTTCTTGATCTCAGAGTAGATCGGAGGAGATATGTATGACATCAATATCACATACTAATTCACACATGTGTGTGCATGCCTATCTCAATCCTACTCATCAAGTGTCCATGGATATCAAACTCCCTCAAGAGGGACAAATCCCATATCTATTACTCACCTCTCAAAAGCCCCATGTGTCAAAGCCACCCAATCATCACCTTTATAACAACCCATGTTTCAGGACCGCATTTGATGATGTCAAAGTGTACCCAACTACATGTGCTGAGTGTAGTGATTTCAGGTCAAAGAATCACACTCACCACCATCACTGTGAGAACTGACTGTGACTACCATGTCATGGTTCCATGTGTCAAACTCAGAGTGGGTCTGTCTGGTACAGTTGTTCTCTAACAAGTACCTATGTGTTTGGTTTGATATCTCCATATCATGACTAATGAGATTCTGTCATCAACCAACACCACAATCTAGTCTTGTGTGTCATTGTTGTCTATCTACCTTCCACAATGACATCCAACTAGGGACATAATAAGAATGTACAAACTCTTTGCATCTGTATGATCTCATCGTTCAGGACCTGAACCTGAAAGCATACGTCATTGAGTATTGTCATTCTCTAGACATTCAATCTGTTCTATCATTATCTCATATGACTGAACCAGAAAGAATTGGAAGTTTGCCTTTGGTGTTTATCAAATCAATCTTAGTGTATTCCACCAATCATCCCATGATTGGCTCTCAGGGCATACATACCAACAGACTCCCACTTGCACTGTGATCCAATCACCTTTGAATCTATTCTTAGTGATCTTCAAACATGTCCCGCATGTTACTGTGCTCTAGTGCTAGCATAGTGAGTTATGACAACACCTTGTCAAAGACAGTATTAACTGCATGTCTCTCATCTCTTCACTGTACGTCACACGTATGAGATGGAGTTGCCGTAATATGCGATCTAGTATTCCTTTGCTAACCTTTAGCCACATTGCATGACCAAGCACTCCTAACTTATCATCAATGTCTGAAATATCTATAAGTTCATCTCTATGAACTTCCAGATCCATATATCATCCAGTAATGTTCTCTAACAGACGGATACTCGGCTTTTCCTTTTAAACAACTTTATTGGAACGTTTCCATTTATCAACAAACATTCACTTTTATATATCTCATATATATTTTGCGATTAATTTTCTGTCCTTTTCGGAAGTTCGCATCAGTGTAACTCTTTACAGTGAACCCTTCCTTACACTACAACAAAATTGGACAAAGCCGAAGGATGTTTTACGAAGGACAATTGCCCTGACCAAATAGTTAGCTTTGCTCAAGGCCCAGCCTCGAGCTGATGAAATCGCATCCCTGACCCATGATTTCATTGTTCCGCTTTATGTTTTCACGTCTACGCGCCAAAACTGTTCGACTTCCCAAATTTTCAACCACGCCCGCCCTTAATTTCATTCTTCTGGGGTCCGTTCTTTCACCTCCCGTCCTCCTACCCAAAATGCCCATACTTTGTACCCACCCTAGTCGGCCCTAAAGTTCTCCGACACAACATGCTTGCATCTTCTTTCACACTCCACCGCTCCCCCTCTTCACAATTTCTTTTCTACCACTTCAGACTCTTACACATCCTCCTTCCTCTCGATGGCGATGTAGATTGCACAAGTCTTGGTATAACCAGAGGTGTCCGGTTACATCATTGCAGAGAGAGGGGAGGGGGCGGGGCTGGAGACACTGCCAACACCGATCGGATAGATGTGCACATGCTATTTGAAACCGCTTCCTATCACCAGCTCGTCTACTACCTTAATGTTTTGACTCGCACAGATTAGTATCTCCAGAAGCATGGATGTGTTCACCAATATATTGGTTCTTAATCTTCTGCATAAGCGCACAACCAAAAAGAAATCTACATGAAGGTACACAGAATAAGTACCGAGTATTTTAGTATTATATTTCCAAAAAAGTTTCGCATCACAGCTCGACTGGATTCAGGTACATCTCTACCTAATTTTTAGGCTTGCAATGCCCACTACTTGGTTTGTCCCATCCAATCAGAAATGTTCTTGACCTCGTCATTGCCAGTTTGTTTCCATATAGCTACCATATGTGATGATAAGAAAGACACTTGAATATGTATGAAATGGTACTTTGGTTATTTCAACTTGCACGCCGTTTCAATGTGTTTCAAAGTGTATCCACGTCAATGATATTTCCTTTATTACGGCTGGAACAACTTACTTTACATATGATTCACACCACCATTAGTGGGATTATAACACATTATATAGTAAAATAGATGCCATTTGTCCATGTTTAACAATTTTATTTTGTTACTTGTGGTGTATTTTTGCTCATTATCAGTGTTAAACATCACTTAGTGAATATGTAAAACATTGATTATAAGTGTTTAATACACATTGGTTTTTTAATGCAGGATGCTATCAATACTTTTTTAAGATGAAAAGAAAGATGTAAATACTATACAACGTCCGAAAGGAGGATGTGGCAAAGTAACTAAGAGAAACTACAAGTATACATGCTCGGATGGCTATGACATTTTAAACTATTTGTTATGCACCATGATAAGACATAAGATGTATATGTATAAAAATATGATAAGCCATAGGATGTATATTAATGCTAGATCAATGTGTTTTCATAGGATTTCGCTTACTTTTTATGGACAAACGTGATGTTTCATTGTAAACTCTATATTTGAAATGGAATGAAAATTTTATCATATGTTAAAATTTATATGTTTGTTATGTGATAAAATGATGCCCAACTTACCACGGTGCATCTATTTTGAATGTTGTATGTAAGAAAATATGAATGAGTGAATGGAGAATAAAATAAATCTACTATTTAAAGATGGTCTTTCAATAAAAGGTGTAAAATAAGGATCATTTGTTTGTTGAATAGTCAGGGCTTCTCTATCTATTGGTCAGGGATAGGACTTGAGCAACCACTATTGCTCACCAAGCTTTTGGTGAGGGTACGTTGGTCAGGGATTGACCCTGACAATCACATATTGGTCAGAGATTTGTAGGTACTGGTCAGGGATTTGGCCTTTGGCTTTAGTCAATTTTGTACTAGTGTTATTTCCATAGAACTAGTACTTCTCAAGTACTTATCAAGTTCTTATGGTATTCCAGTAACCCTTACTGGAAATAGACAGATATCCACTCATCATGTCCCACATATGAGTTATCAGAATGATCATATCATATTGTCATGTCCTACATACAAGATGAATGCCTTTTATTCTTGCCCTGTCCATACATGCAAGATAAGGGGATGATTACATATATGATAGATCCATATCTATTCTTAGTGTTCCCATTCTTCATAAGAATTGGACACTTGGACTTGGGATACTAATTCCATGTTTTCTCCCACTGAATCTGCTTATACTGAACCCTTCAGTATAGAATGCCAATGTATGCTTTCTCTTTTCAGGTCAGGAGGTTTTCAAGAACTATCTCTATATATCTCTATTCGTATCACATAGGAAACATCTCTATCTTCCCTAATGATAATTTCCACTTTGGATTTCCATTCTAGAACATTTCCATTTCACATCAACATGTGGAATGTGAATACACTCCCACTAAATCACAAATCTCTCTTTATCTTTGACATATCAGTCAAACCTTTTTACTATATTATCAAAATAAAGATCACAATTCTGAGTTGCTTGTACTCAATCAATCACATTGATTAGTCCATTGTAACTTATAGACTTCATTTGCATTAATGGATTCATAAACCTTATAGGTTGTGTCATGTACACATCCTTGTTTTTATTCCTCATAGGAATGCGGTTTTAGTATTTGTATGCCAAATGTCTTAGTCATTAAGTTGCAATCAAAAAGCATCATCCTTCTCAAAATGTTATCCATGTTTCTTAACGCTTAAGACTCATTCACACTTATGGATTTCATCCCAATGGGTGCTACCATCAAGGTCATACCTTATGGTTCACATGGAAGTCTTTTAGGATGTAATGGTCACAAACCATAACTCAAAATCTAATTCCTCATTTTCATATAGATAGTTGATTCATCACATGACCAACTCATCACATAGATAATTGAGATGTATCTGTCAAGAATATAAGAACTCACAACTCGTTGTGATTCTTAATGTCCTTTATTAGTGTGGGGTATTCTTTATTTAATAAGAAATTGGTTATTTGATAATCATCCTCTAACTCCTTAGAGTATGACTCCTTTTGATTTAGACATCACCATGCCTTAATCACAAGCTCACTATGATACACTATCATAATCACTCATAAGGATCTCAAACATTTGGTAGTATTTCATTCATTGATCTCATCAAGAATTAACACTTTACCAAATTCTTACTTCATTTATGATATTCTTGAACACTTCAAGATATTCATATTGGTATTTCTCTAAACACCGCTTGAAGTATTAGAATTTTCTCTAATAGGTATGTAAATACATCACATGTATTATACCTAATAGGATAATCATTCTCCCACTACCACTAGTGAAGATCGATTTATCATGTTCAAGAGATTCATGTCTCTTACTGGTTCTCTAACCAAAAGAGTCTAGATTTATCCATCATCTGGAAACTAGAAATGAATTTCTTATGATGATGCTACTTTGTTGTTTGAGTTATCAATAACTTTTAGATATCATTTTATCTTATGCATACCAAGTACCATAAGATAAATAAGGCATTGCCACAAAGATCATATCTTTGAAATTGAAACATCAACTTTATTGATAGCCATCCTTATCTCAACAAGATGCAACAATAAAGTGTTTCTATTGGCAAATTGAAATAGCAGTTCTCAACTCTATTTCACGCCCTTTAGGCAGAAATAAACTGAAAGGTACTCCTATCTATGGTAGCAACATTTGCTCCAATGATGAGTACTCCTTTCTTGGCCCTTTCACAAAGGCCATCACTTCTTTATGGATCTTACATATCATATATGTCTGATCTCCATCTTGGTATCATATACCTCAGAAGTGGTTCATTTCATGATACCTTAGGTGGAGATATCCATCCCCTCCTTCTTCTTCTTTTGTTCTTCCAGATATAGAGGGCAATTCCCTTGTTCACCCTACCATGTGCCTTGAGGCTGAAGACGACTTGGACTACTGGCTAGCATCAAAACCCTTATTAGCTTTGCCCTTGCCCTTGGACAGACTTAGGCTTGTCCTTCTTCATTTGTGACTTGAGGCTGAAGACAACTTGGATTGCTGGCTAGCATCAGAACACTTCTTTGCTTTGACCTTATCCTTGCCTTTAAGACTTACCCCTCATCGATCAAAGATTAGGGTTTTGTCTTTCTTCATCTTTGCCTCTACTGTCCTCAACATGTCCAACAACTCTATCAATGCTTGTCAAAGTTGTTAATGTTGTAGTTCATCATGAACTGTATGATTCTCACAACATTTGCAGTATCATACCAGTAGCCAACTGTTGGCTCAGAGGAAATCCCAGTCTAGTCATACCCAATCACATAGAGTGTGCGAATACCTACAAGATCTTCTTCTGTAATGACATACTAGGATAGTGTCTTGGAGACATCATATGTCTCATGTTGTCTCTGCAACTCATAATTCAGAGAACACATTATTAAGCACTCCACATCAAGGCATCTTTGGTATGCTTCCATAAGCATACTTTCAGCCATTGGTGTGGTGGGATCGAGTTCATCTGGTTCTGGTATAACTATGACTTAGAGCTTTCGTTCTTCGATTGAGAACACTTCTCAATGTCCTAACCAGTCGTGGAATTATTCCCATTTAATTTGTCCATCTTAAGGACCGATCACAAATAAAGTGATTATTGTTGATTAACCATTTCTTGTACAAAAGGAAATATATGCATTTTAGTCCAAAAACTCCTTTCTGACTTGATTCATTTGAAAAGGTTTTACGATATAATTAGGACTTTAATTAATTATCACTCCCACTATTTTTGTTCAAATTGATAGCCCTCACCATCAATTCGGAAGATTGCAGCGTACAATCTTCTAGTGGGTCAAGATCCTGAAATCCTCTGAGTCATGGACCAGCTAGGGCTGTCACCCACAACTTAGATCTTCCAGGTAGGAAACTCTTGCCAATTGCATCATATGCAACTCTTGAAAGATGTTATATGCAACTCCTTGCCATGATCACCTCCATGCCTCAAGGTGCTAGATCTTATCTAGGTCACCTTGTTAAGTCCGACCCAAAGCCAACACGATGAATATGCACCCTGCTAGGGCAGACCTACATATTCATCCTTCACGCTTCCACGAGATAGACGGTGCACCGTGCTAGGGCGTGCCCACACTTGGCCGATCAAGCTTTTCACGTGTGTCACATTTGGAAGGCATCTAAAACTTTAATATTTAATGAGGGATTTAGTTTTTATAGGTACATATACATATCCAATCACCACAATACATAGTATGTATCATATACATGCTATATCCCACAGAAAACATGTGAAATGATAAAAGCGATGATTATGGCCATCCTAATGTGATTCCTCGAGCCAAGAGGAATCACAGTCATCTAGGTCTACATCACATGAAACTTGTACAAGATGAACTCTACGCTTTGCCGTTCTAGGATTTATCAACTCATCTCCATGATTGATCGGCTCGCCATCAGGCCAGTCGTTTAGGTGCCACCAATCGATCGATTTCTCCTCCAACCGATCGGTTCACTGGTCATCGTGCATCACCTCAGGTCGCCACCAGGTTGTCCGCCGTTCTTTGACATAACAGGAAATAAAAGTTCTATCCTATTTACATTTTAATTGATAAACCCCGAGTTACATTCGGGGGGAGCAAAGGTAGGAAAGAAATCTCGAGTTATCTCGAGTTACATCAAGAAAAGGAGGTAGGGAATCGATGCGCAGACCGAGATGTAAGCAACCACATTCAACTAAGCACACATACATAGGATTTATTGGCCATAACCACACTATACATCCACCACAAAACTCGTTTAAGGGTGACACGTATCGAGTGCATTCATATTACATATCATATATGTATATTGGGATTTGTGGATTTAGGATTGGACATGCACAAAGCCAATTTTATTTGCATCGTATGCAATAATTAAAGGCAACAAACCAAAATTGATCATATCGATAATCCCAAAGTATAGAGCAGTTGATGTGGCTCTGATACCACTGTTGGGTTTTAGGGGAGACAGAGAAGGCAGTGGAAACAAAAATTTTCTTCTCCCCAAACCCAGTCTAAAGGAATCACGTCAACGTCTATACAACAGGAAGGATGATTTATAGAGGCGTACCTTGTCCCGAGGCTTGCTCGATGACGTTACCTCGCGGCTTGTGCGGTCTTCACCTCCGGTCTTGGACGGTGTATGTGTAGCTCCTGGTTTCACCGAGACTGTCAGGATTGACAACTGTCCTCCGAGCGGCAGAAGTCTCTCGCCTCTAAAGTAGTCCACACAGACCACCTAGAACTCCGATCTCCTTGTCACACAAGGAATCGGAAGGAGTCGCACCCTCCTGTCGACGTACTAGTCACTGACACACTCTCCTGTAAGTAGTTGTCTTTCCCTTATTGTGCCTCCCTTATCGGGTAGCACTTGCTCAGGCTCTCTCGGTTACCACAACAAGAGAGAATGATAACTTTGCAGAGCAACTAGTGTTCTGTGTTGTACTTTGAGAAGCCCCCAATACCCCTATATATAGGAGGGTCATGGGATAGGGTTCTCTACCCCGGGCAATGTGGGATTAAAGAAGGATTAGAAGGGTTTGAGATTTTCCACAAAACAACCAACTGCGCCAGCTGAACCGATCGTTTCAAGCATGAAACAGTCGATTGGGGACCTGAATCGATCGATTCACACCTGAACCGATCGTTTGGTACACCTGAGCCGATCAGTTTGTGGTCCTGATCAGTTCCCGATTGACTTTTCCTCTTTTGTTTCAAATTTATCCAAATACCAATCCTAGTTCCAATCAAATTGGACAAGTGAAACGAAAGGAAATTTCTTTCTGACCTGACTTTCCCAACTTGCTCGGTTGGACCAGTTGAGCCAATCGGTTCAACCCTTGAACTGGTCGGTTCAGCCTGTCCTGGTCCGATCGGTTCATCACATGAGACGATCGGTTCATCACATGAGCCGATCGGTTCACCAAGCTGAGCCAATTAGTTCATCATATGAGCCGATCAGTTGGGAGTGCAGACTGTGCAAAATCAGTCAATTGCAGTTTCAATCAATTCGATACTCTAATCAATTGGTCCAACACCTTAAACACTATGATACTGAGCTATCAATTGATTGAGTGTTTAATTGAACTACCAAACTCCTTTAGTAATCAATCTAAACATCATTTGTGGATAAACTCCTCTTCCAGGTTAAATCTTATGTGTGTGACCCTGCAGGTCCATTTCACGTTAGCAGTGGAAGTCCATAACACTTAGGACTTCACAAGCAAAGAGCGGTGTCTAGTCACACATCAGTTCTACCCAAGTGAAAAGGAAAGTTGGAGAACAACTTTCAATCCTACAATCCGTGAATGGTGTTACAATGAATGTATAATTCCTTTGTCACTGATATCCTGAATGAACTCAAGGCATGTAATAGTCATCCTGTCAACGTTCATTCACTTTCTTGATCTCAGAGTAGATTGGAGGAGATATGTATGACATCAATATCACATATTGATTCACACATGTGTGTGCATGCCTATCTCAATCCTACTCATCAAGTGTCCATGGATATCAAACTCCCTCAGGAGGGACAAATCCCATATCGATCACTCACCCCTCAAAAGCCCCATGTGTCAAAGCCACCCAATCATCACCTTTATAACAACCCATGTTTTAGGACTGCGTTTGATGATGTCAAAGTGTACCCAACGACATGTGTTGAGTGTAGTGATTTCAGGTCAAAGAATCACACTCACCACCATCACTGTGAGAACTGACTGTGAGTACCATGTCATGGTTCCATGTGTCAAACTCACGGTGGGTCTGTCCGGTACACTTGTTCTCTAACAAGTACCTATGTGTTTGGTTTGATATCTCCATATCATGACTAATGAGATTCTGTCATCAACCAACACCACAATCTAGTCTTGTGTGTAATTGTTGTCTATCTACCTTCCACAATGACATCCAACTAGGGACATAATAAGAATATATAAACTCTTAGCATCCATATGATCTCATCGTTCAGATCCTGAACCTGAAAGCATACGTCATTGAGTATTGTCATTCTCTAGACATTCATTATGTTCTATCATTCTCTCATATGACTGAACCAGAAAGAATTGGAAGCTTGCCTTTGATGTTTATCAAATCAATCTTAGTGTATTCCACCAATCATCCCGTGATTGGCTCTCAGGGCATACATACTCACAATATGAGATAGGAGGAAAGTAGTGTCTTCATTTGTTTTCATTATAACCAATTTGTTATATCTAGTCTTTTGTGTTGTTATCACTGATATAATGTTTCATTTTTTATCTGCTCCTCATTTCACTCATCGCAAAGAGAGATAAATAGAAGAGAGGAGACAAGGAATGCAAATATTTGTTTCCTTTTGTAATTGATTTTTATCTATAGTCTGATGTGTGTTTACTATTGGTACAATATTTTGTTTTTTTATCTGTTACTCATTTTGAAAAAAAGAGAGAAAATATGATTGGAGGGAAGCAATGTTTTTTTTTATAATTGATTTTTATTTGTTTTTTGTGTTGTTTTCATTGGTATAATGTTTTATTTATTTATTTACTCATCACAAAGAGAGATAAAATAAGAGAAAGGAGAGAATTAGTGTCATTATTTATTTTCTTTTGTAATTGATTTGTTATCTCTGGTATGATGTTTTGTTTTTGTTTGTACAATGTTCTATTTTTTATCTACTTAATATTTCACAAAGAGAGAGAGAAAATGTGATAGAGGAGCAATGCCATTACTAATTTGTTATCTCTGGTCTAGTGTGTTGTAACTGTTGGTGCATGTATAGTATTTTGTTTATCTTCATCTCTTCCTCACTTATTCATCATCCCCTCCTCTTAAATTTTTTGTTTCATAGAATATGAGGGAGGGAAGAAACAAAGAATGGAAGTAACATATGAATATATGATAGATAACAAATGGGGGATAATAGTAGTAGCAAGAGAAAGGGTGATAAATTATGGGGAAGAAAGGAAGTAGTGCCATTTATTTGTTTTATTTTGTTATCAATTTGTTATTTCTTGTGTATCCTTATCATTGGTCATGATATTTTATTTCCTCTTGTTTTTATTGATTTCCTATTTCCTCTTATTATCTTTGAAAACAAAAAATACAACTAATTAGTGACACTTCTTCCCTCGCACGTCATATTTTCTCTCTCTTTGTAATGAGGGAAATCAGGAGGAGGCAGACAAATAAATCAGTGGTCACAATAGCAACACACCAGACCACATATAAGAACTTGATTATAGAAGAATTTTTTTATAATAATACTTTTCTCCTCCTTCCTATTTTCTCTCTCTTTATGATGTGTGAAATGGGGATAGAAAAATGAAAACATTGGACCAACGTTAACAACACATCAGAATAGAGATAACACATTTATACAAAAAAACAAACTAATGGATTTAATTCCCTCATCACTCCTATTTTTTTCTCTTTCTCTTCCTCTGATTCTCTCCTTCATTTGTTATCTTTCACACATTCATTTCTTACCTCCGTCCTTCATTTGTTACCTCTCTTATTTTTTAGGAAAGAGAAAATACAAGAGGAGGAAAATAATGAGTGCAATGAAGAGGATAGATAAAAACAATAATAATTTTCGAACAACAATATCTATTTTATATAATTTTTAGATTTTTTACTATATTTATCAAAAGTGTGTTGATATTGGTCTAATTGAAATGTATTTTTTCAAAAGAATGTAACATTTTTTTATTTCATTAAAAAATACAATATGATTTGAAAGTTATGAACCAATTAAATATATCCCTCTTCTTTTTTATCTCTCCTTCCACACACTCCCTCTCTTCCTCTCTCCTTCTAGCCACTAATGAATTCATGTCTCCCACATTTCCTGTCAGCGACACACTTTGAGTAGAGTGTCGGGTAACCATTTCAGGCTATGGCACTAGCAACCAAAAGGGTCCATAATTTGGTCATGTTTTCTAGCTACCTAATAATTCCCTTTCTGCAATTGTTTGTTTGATGCATTAGTGATACTCATTTCCTTATTTTTACCCAAATACAAGATGTAGTTTTAGTTCCTATCTTGTCATTATCCCTTCTACACTGATTCATTACAACAGTATTTCTTGGTGATTTCAGTGTTGTTGATACATGTTAATACATGAGGAACAGTAGTTTAAACTTACGACTATTAAGGGACTCTACATTGAGTGATTGCATTTCTATCAGATGGCCCTACTCAATTTTATTGTAGATCATCCAACTCAAGGCCACCATTCAATCATGTATTACTGGGGGTCGTTTGTGTAAGGTATTTCATTGTGGTATCATATTTATTCGTGGTGGTATGAATGCAACATTAATAAAGATTTCATTTGCAGATGTATCATGATAATTTGTGATTACCAATATTCACAGTGTGATATTCTGATCAAGTCAAATTTGCTTCATTCTCAATCACACCAATATTGACGTAATTGATGGAGTCCACCTAGCGGGCAACCATTTCTCTCAATTCTAGCCCTCTCCCATCTCTCGACTCCTCCCTCCTCTCTCTACTCTATCCTTGGGCCTCACTTTATCTTTCCACACATTCACACCTTTTTTTCCCATCACATCATATCCTCCTCTTCCTCCTATTCCTCATTCTCTAGTTACCTTGTGGGGTCAGTTCCTCAAATATGTGTTTCTATGGTGAGAGGAGATATTGGCTCTTGAGTAGCAAACCTCTTATCAATTGCGTATGGGTCTCATCTGCAGATAACACATGAGTAGGTCAACATTGCCACAAAAATATGCTCATTTGTCTTGAATGAATTAGATAACACCATTAGGGGAAAGTGAGTTTACAAAAAGTAATACAGTAAGGTGGCTCTTCGGGTTGTCATCATTCTTTACTCGGGGCTGCTGTTACAGGGCTACAAGATTTATGGTTTCCACAATGGCATAGAGGAATGACTAAACGTACACACCTTTGGCTCAAGTACCCTTGCATAGTGTAGTTGCTTGTGATCCTATTTAAAGGAATTCCCCTATTTTTGACTTCTACAAATTTTTTTGTTTTGGGAGACGTGAGCATGTCGCAGTAGTCATCTGAACCGCATGGTTGTCCAAACATTATAACTGTAACTGTCACAACCTTTAATGGTTGCAATAAAATTGTCTTTCTTCACAAGTGCAAATGAATTCTAAAATGTTGCACACAAATGACCCCGTAGAGTCTTTCCATAGACATCCTCAATTATTCGTCCTACAATGAGAATTTATATTAGTTCATTGTCCATGCCCACTAAAGACAAGAATTTGTATGAAAATCTACTCTATGTTTTCAAATGTTTTCATGTACTTCAAGTTCTACTTTTATTTTGGAACTAAACTTTTCAAAGTGAGTTCTACCAGTGATGGTGCCTCCCACAAGAGGTGAAGGCAAGAAAAAACATTTGTAAAGCCTAACTAAGTGTCATTGATACATGTATAGTTGGGTGGTTCATTTGTGATAGAGCCATAGGCAAAAGTATGAGGCCAGATATATAGACATGGTTGATAACTCTTTCATGTTGCTAGAAATAAAGATAAAACACAAGTTGTGTACTCTTTCATTTACTATTTTATGTGTTGACACATTGTTTCATATTTTGTTGTGATAGATTCCTTTCACATTTATTACATGTCAATTCCAGTGAACTATACTTTAAAATCTTGAGTATATATGTCTCAAATATAATTTTGAGTGTATGTGTTGCACATATAATTCTAGCCATTTGGTAGTATATGGTCTTATGTGAGTTTTTTTTAATGGCGGTTCAATGAATGTTGTCATCTAGGGTTGAAGTTGAGACCTCATGGTAACATATTGAGAATCTAACCACTCATGTATCCAATCTTGAACTATGATTTTTTCTTTTCTAAACATCTAAGTTAGTACACAAATTTATTAAAGTAACAACCATAATTTTCGTTATCATCATTTTTATATAAACTGGTGTAGGAATGATACAAGTCAAGATATGTACTCATGTATATATTTTCTTACTTAGTTTGCAAATAGGAATGAAAGGCAAATAGTCTCCAAGCATCCTTACCTTTTGACATATCACTTACCTTTTTGGCTATAACAACTACATAATTCTAAGCAGATACAACCTTCATGCTATATGTAGAAGGGATGTCGTGAGTACAGTCCTTATAGAATCTTATAGATGGTAAACATAGTGACTATGATGCCTTTTGTTTTGTGGAGTCCACAATTTTGCTGATTTTAATTTTAGGTGTTTAACATGTACAATATGGTTTCTTTAATTATCTTGTTTCTTCTGTGTAGAAAAAACTTTACAAGCTATATTGTCTCTATATATGCTTATGTTTCATGTATGTTTGTGGTTTTAGGACCAAAAACATATGGACCTTAGGAGCATAAACTAGTCTGCCATATAGTTTAGAAATTGAATATGTAGATGAATAAAAATTGAATAGTCAAATTTGCATTCTCTTTATAATATAGTTCTTCATACAGGTGAATTCTCTCATAATGGAATGTTGTAGATGACCTTTATTTAAGTTTAATCAACCATTAACATAGAAGGAATAGACAAAATATGCCTATCTCAAGATTGTACTTTCTACTCCCATGAGGAAACTTATCAATAATAAATGTAGCCAGTTCCTTCTTCATATGAGTGTTATATATTTTTTATCAACTACCTTTGGATGTTTCTTATTATTTCAAATTGTTCAAGTTCCAAATCACATGTGTGCATGCTTTCATACATTTTCCACACCTGTATTATTATTTTCAAATTCAAATTCATGTTTCTTCTAAGTTTTTAACTTCTCCTCCAATGCTCCATGTTTCCACCATAAAAAGTTTCAAAAGTTTTTTGTTAAACTTTTCAAATTTGCCTCTGGGCTAACCATAAACTCCCTCTTTAGTATTTTTCCTTCCAGTTGTCTATACTATAACTTTGTGGGAGGAAAACTCTATAAAAGTGGAAGACAGGTACAAGATCCGATGGATAGAAGATAACAATCATGACTAGGGGGTATGGGTTCACTCTTGTTGGGATCCGAGATCACATCACCCCACAAGAATATTCAATTTAACCAGCAATCAAAGCAGAAATGAAAGGAAAACATTCTTTCATTGATACATAGAAGTGTGCTGATTTTATCAAATATTAATAGAAAATATTCAATTTAACCAGCAATCAAAGCAGAAATGGAAGGAAAACATTCTTTCATTGATACATAGGAGTGTGCTGATTTGATCAAATATTAACAGGCAATGGGGCTACTCCCCATGTCCTAGATCAAAAACACTCCAACATAATAACAAGAGAACAATAATCTAGCCTATAATACAAGGATCAATCTAGAAGAAGAGATGAATTTTTCTTTGGAGTCCCCCCTCCTTTTTAGTGGGGAGGGGGAAAACCCTTGAGATAAAGCTTGATGGCATATGTGGTGGCCTATATCGGGTTCTGAGTCGAGCAACTTGTGGAGCCCAATCGGTTGATCGACTTCAACGTATTGCTTCTACCCAAAGTCTTTTGGTCGACTTTGATCACATTGATGACTTTATTGTTTTGAATCTTTTACTAGGTCTTAGACGCAAGTCAATCGACTGGTGAGAGTGAGTTTCTTGACTGGTTTTTAATTGTTTACTTTTACCTTGTTGTCTCGTTCGAATAATGCATTTTTCTGAATTTGGATTTTGACTGAGTCTTTACTTGAATTCTTTCTTCCACACAAAAGCATATAGAATCAGACAATCCTTTGTGCCTTACAACATTAATTGCTTGCCCTAAATGGAGAGATTTATTAAATTATCTTCTTTTAGCATTTTGACCAATTTACTATTTTTTTTTGTAGATTCCAGCTATAGCAAGTTGATCAACTGGTAAGTCCAGTCAATTGATGGTAACCAGTCCAAGATATATTTTTCATGTAGAAAATTAAATTCCCTTTTCAACACATACTTGCTCATTAATTCCACCCTGGGATGCAAAAGTTATGATCCTTTTGATGCAAGATATATATTAGAACTGTGGGAAGTTGAAAGATCTGATGAATGTGAGTCGACCGACTATATGAGTTAGTCGATTGATTGAGAGTTTTCTAAAGATTGATAATTGAGCCTCTATTTCATGGGCCTTCTTGGACTCTGGATGAATTTTATCATTTCTCTGCACCAGTCAGCAAAACTAGTAAAAACTCCATATAAAAGGGAGAAAAGATAAACTAAACAAATTGACTTTAAAATTAAATAATAATAACAAAATGATCCTAAAGAGAGATCTAAAATATACAATTAGTATCAATAAATTTGTACTTATCAGTCATCCATAGGGTAAAAGGGGTTATTATGGGTTCCATCTATTAAAAGACACTTCTAAGTTATTGATTTGATGATTAGGGGGTAGATTGATGAATTAAGATCCATTATTGAGTATCGTCCTACATAAAACATATGCAAAAATACCAACCTTCGTGGTTTTAGAAAAACATGGATTTTACAAAGGAATTAAGCTTTCAAATATTTTCATGTTGTAGATCTCATCGAGATGGTTGATTTAGTATATTGTGCCATATTATTTGGCCAAGGCAGCTAGGAGATATTATTTTTGGAAATTTGCATCAAAATGATAGGGAAATTAGGGTATGTTACCATATTATGTTGTGGTAGATTTTGACCATTTCTTGGAGATCGTGCAATTGAGATGCACCCTAGTTGGGTTGTGAGATAGGTAGGGGAAGCAGGCCCGTAATGGCACTGACATGGACGTGTCACAATCACCTTCTTGGTCAATGATCCTTTGACCCGCCTTCCAATATAGAGGGATGAGTTGGCAGATTTGGGCCCTTGATCCTTGGTCCACCATGGACCCATCTAGTACCGATGATGCATGGATCTTTCCCTCTCTTCCCTTTCCACAACCATCCACATGAGCATGTGCATCATATTTCCATTAGATCTTGATGATGAATCCATGGATGTTGTGTAACAGGCCTCAAGGCGCTGCAATTTGATGTTGGTTGCCTCTGATGGGGTGCCATGAGGTCAAAGAAATCCTACATGAGCCCAATAGAGACCCATAGTGTAACATCCCTCACCTGGGTTTAGGTATAACCATGTTTTCTTTTCCTAAATAAGTTTCTTAGAAATTTAATATAATTCTCTAAAGTTTTTTGTTATCAGGTAACAAACTTATGTTTCAACTTTGGTCATGTTTGAATAATGTTTGAGCAATGTTCTCATGTTTTGGACCAAAATGCAATTTACCCAAGATGAGGGGTTATATTGCAATATGTCATATGTTGAACATATCTCATGTGTTTTAGCATCATAAGAGAGAGAATGATGCAAGGTGGTGGCTTGTGGAAAGCCTAAATTCCAAATTTGAACTTGTTTGAATAATGTTAGTGCCTTGTGTACCAATTTTGGTACAAATTGTAATTTACCAAAAATGTAGGGTTGATATGAAAATTACCACCTCTAGAGTGTCCCTACTCACTCCTAGTATCATTTAGAGGAGAGATAAAGAAGATACACCATGTTTGAATCATGTATTAGTGATAGTATTCTTGGTGATAGAAAGACCAAGAAAGAGGTTGAATGTGAAACTCTAACTTGAGTTGTATCGAGTTGAAGAGGCCATATGAGAGTTCCTGTCGGCCAAGGATCCATAGGGGGAGTCTCATATCGGTTTGTGAACTCTTGGAAAAGGCCATGATGGGCAAAGCACCTCAAGGAGGTGAAGTGTATCAGTTTACAACTTCCTTGGAAAAGTTGTATCGAGTTGTGAATAAAGTGGTGATTAAGTTGAGATATCTTATCCAACAAGATAAGTGATGACCAAAATATCACCTCTAGATTATCCTCAAGTGTTTTTCATGTCAATATAAATATGATTTCATCCAAGGACAAGTGTCAACCATGCATGGACACGTGGCACCTAGTAGCTTAAAATGATGACACCTCATATACACACTTTTTCATGAACCTCAAGTATATATACCCTTCCTTTCACCTATAAGTGAAATTTTGAAATTTATCACCCTATTGCTCTTAGATATTGTGCATATAGTCTTAGTATCGTGCATAGGAAGAGGGATATCATGCATAGAGCTTTGGTATCGGCCATAGCAAAGTGATATCGGCCAAGTGAAGTGATATCGACCAAGTGAGGGATATCGGCCACAAAGTGGTGATGTATCGTACATAGTGTTGAGGAGCTCAAGTCTTGGACCCTTGATAAGCTCATCTTCAACCTTGGGAACGTGAATCTTTGGATCTTGGAGCTTGGAGCTTTGAAGTTGCTCTTGAGGTGGGTTATATAACTTGAACTCAATTATGTTATTATTTACCATCAATCTTGCCATAGTTAATGATTTACTTTCAATTCGAAATTTCTTGTATAATTGATGAATCCACTAGATCTAGTAGTGACCTAGGACTGTTTTCCATGAACTAGAACAATAATAACAAGAGTCTAGAGGTTTATGATGATGGCATCATCATGGTTCAACCCGATATTGGATTGAAGCACCTCTAAACCGATATGGTGAAGAGGACATATCACTAAAACGATACAATGGGGATACATACACCTTATACATGATATGATGATGAAGTATACACCTTCTACATGATATGGTGTTAAGAATACACCATGTGCACGATATGAGGTCAAGTATACACCTCATGCACGACATGGAGTCAAGTATACACTCAAACCCGATATGATAAACCTTAGACGAGGAGTAACCCAATATGGTGATATGAATACACCACTAGCATGATATAGTGATGAGTTTATACCTCATGAACGATATTAGTGACACATACATACATCTTGTGCACGATATGTGGTCAAGCACCCACCTTATACACGATATGGTATCAAGAAGATACCCTGACCCGATATGGTGTTGAAACCCAACATGGGAAAGTGAAACCTGATATGCATTGTAACCCCACATCCCTATCAATTTGTATACTTGAGCTAGTTGTGACTAATCAGTTGTCTAGCCTATTACTCATCACATGATTAAGGGTAGGATGATACCATGAAGGTTTTGAAGGGATATGAGTATAAGGGTCAAACCTGATATGCAAACCCTAAAGGTTGTGTAACCCAATATGAATGCACGATATGGAGATAAGGAGATATCCCATGCATGATATGGTGATGAGGATACACCTCTATACCCGATATGGAGGAAGCACCTCAATCTAATACACTTTATTGAGTGATATATGTAGTGATTTATGTCTAATGATACATTAAGACATAAAGAGTTTAATGCATAAGTATGGGCCAATGTACCTTGAGAGAAGGATTGAGCCAACCTAATGGAGTATGATGTAATCAACATCCTAGTGAGGATGAAAGAAAAACTTATAGTTGTATGGTATTAAGAGAGAAAGATCTCTCCCCCCTCTCCAACGCCCGTGGTGGAGGCCGAACGCCCGGGAGGGTTGTAAATCAAGGCGGAAACTGGGATGCGAACCTGGGTCCCTTTATTAGGGGACACCGTGCTTGACCACTTGAGCCACTCCTTGTCAGCAAACTTATAGTTGTATAATACTCATGTAATGAGTATACATTGATACTCCTAATATGTGTGGAGTATGAATTAGGGTTTTGATTCTTGATGAACATACTGGAAACCCTAATCGGTTAATAAAGGGAAACCCTAACCCTAATTATGGGAAGGTTGTCTTTCTCTTGTATTAAATGGTGATGATAGGTATGTGATATTGAAACCATGTTGATATCATGAGATAATGAGCATAGCTAAGTATGAGCTATGATGTTTCATATAATACAGATTATATGAGTTTTGTAAGTCATGTGAAATACTTGTACAACAAGTATAATGTTTATATAGGCCTTATGACCTAGAGATGGTTGTTGCCTAGTGAGAGGTGACAAGATGTTTATATAGGTCTTATGACCTAGAGATGGTTGTTGCCTAGTGAGAGGTGACAAGATGTTTATATACGTCTTATGACCTAGAGATAGTTGTTGCCTAGTGAGAGGTGACAAGATGTTTATAAAAGTCTCATGATTTAGAGATTGATGTAAGAGATGGCAATGTTCAAATTGAACTAGGTAAATGGAAACCCAGTAACATCATAATAATAAATAATGGTTATAATAATAATGAAATCTTGGTCATACATGCGTTATGATTATAGCCAAATAAGGGCTATAATATTTTGAATATGCTTAAATGAGATCTGAGGAATACTTGTATCACATAAAGGATGTGAATAGGTATAATGCATAGTAAAAGTGATGTAGAATTCAGTGATGAGTTTAAGGGATTGATATCCCATAATGAAAGTGAAAGGGGAACATAAAGGTATTCAACTACTATGTAATCCTTAGCAATATGGCCATGATATCACAAGATTGGTATCATCCAATACCTGGATATAGTTTCACATGATTGGTATCATCCAATACCTGGATATAGTTTCACAGGATTGGTATCATCCAATACCTAGATATAATTTCATAGGACCGGGATAACCCAATACCTGGATATAACTTCATAGGATTGGCATAATCCAATACCTGGATATAATTTCATAAGATTGGGATAACCCAATACATGGATATAACTTCACAGAATTGGCATAATCCAATACCTGGATATAACTTCACAGGATTGGCATAATCAAATACCTGGATATAACTTCACATGGTTGGGATAACCCAATACCTGGATATAACTTCACAGGATTGGCGTAATCCAATACCTGGATATAACCTCACATGATTAGCATAATCCAATACCTGGATATAATTTCACAAGATTGGCATAGTCCAATACTTGGATATAATTTCACAGGATTGGCATAGTCCAATACTTGGATATAATTTCACAGGATTGGCATAGTCCAATACCTGGATATAATTTCACAGGATTGTCATAGTCCAATACCTGGATATAATTTCACAGTATTGGCATAGCCCAATACCTGAATATAATTTCACAAGATTGACATAGCCCAATACCTGGATATAATTTCACAGGATTGGTATAAACCAATACCTGGATAGAATGTAATGATGTATATTCACATGATTGGTACAATCCAATACCTTGCTAGAAGATTGGATGAGGCCAACTGATAGAAATGATAACGATTCATGGATCTCATACCATGATAATAGTATCATAGGATAAGCTTGATATGTTGGTATAGTATGATGAGTAAATGATACACATGTTCTACATATTCCTTATAAAGTGAATAGATGATTTACTACCCTATCATAGACAGTTACAATGCTTTAAAAGATGAGAAATATTCTAATCTGCTTATCCACAATGATTAACCTTGCTTATCAATATAAAAGAACCTCTGCTCAGTTTTATACTGTTTACATTTGACAATAATTGTTGGCTGAGAGTTATATCTCTCGATGGGACAATTGTCTAACCCCGTGGGATCCATAATTTTTAGGTGGACGTGCACGAGGAGGTAGAGACCGTTTTGCAGAGGAAGGACAACAACAGTAGGGATAGCAGTAACAACTCAGGTTGAGTGTACTGTCTGTCGTGTCTTGTAGATAGAAGTCCTATGTGTCATCTCTGTACTCTCAGGTCCTCAGATTTAGTACGTGATAAGTTTTATGAACAATCTAAGATTTTGGCTTGTATGCCTTGAGGTTTTATGTTGCTTTAGTATATATTTTGACAAAGCAACTATTATATGTTATCCTCGAGATAAGATGGTACAATGTATGTACAATGTGAACCATGATATATATAAAGTTTGGTTCTTCCTTTAAAGGGTTTTTCGAGAAATGGATCTCTTTGCAAAATGGTTTTAATTTTTAGTGATTTTGTTAATCCGCTACTTATGATTATTCCACATAATTAGTGACGATTTGGCTGTCGGTTTGGTGGCGGTCATTACACATAATAGAAATGCCCAAAGGGATGATGGTGGTGGCTTCCATGGCTACAACTGGAGGAGAAAAGAGCCAAAGGAGAGATCTAGGGTATGAAAAGAAAGCAAAGCATGGGAAAGGAGAGAGGAAATCAAGGATAAGGAAGAGGAAAGGGAAAGAAGGAAAAAATTTGTCAAACAAGGGCAGGGGAAATCTTGTCATGTATGTAGGTAAAGTGTGCCTCAATGTGTATGGGCCAAGGTAGCAGATGACCTTCAACAATTGGAATAGGTTGAGTCCATGGCTTAAGGATCCTAGGACTAGGATTGATCGAAAAGGATAGGGGCAAATTTTTCTTGAGTGAGAGTGGGAGAAAGCACAAGCTAGTGAGTGGGCTTCCTGGGTTGACTGGGCCCTTAAAAAAGGCTAGCCAAAGAAACAAATAAAGGGGGGGGGGTGCTAAATCAGGGTTTAAAAGTACAAACTTTGGGGGATCATATCATGGGCTTTGAATATCCGATTTAGGTAATTCTTATTCCTATGGATTCATAATTGCATCCTATACATCATGGTATGTATCAGAGAGTCAATGGTGCACATTGATGAGGATTTAAATCAAATGCATGATGTTACATCACTAGAATGGAACATAGGTCAACCATAAGTATATTTTTGACATCTAGAAACATAACATGAAATGTGACGAGATCAAAGCATGAAATTGAATATCAAGGGTGGAAATAGAGTAAAGTAGAGATAGAGATAGGGCACAAATGAGAAGATAAATAAAGTCAACTTGTTACATCCTTCCCTCCTTAAAAGAAATTTCATCCACAAATTTGTCTAAGGCCAAAATCAAGAGTCAAAGCACCAAGGGTGTAGTAATCTTTATTGATATATGTTAACTAGTGTTTCACCATACTATTACATTATATTAGTTAGGGTTTTACACACCCTTGTCCCTATATAATTAGGGCTTTCATACTTATACTCATACAAGCTCACAATGAGTTACAAAGATTCATGTCATGAGTTACTCAAGGTATACATTCATTATCATATCTTTCAATTATATCATTGCACTTGTATCTCATAATTAAACTAAATTTCATGCATGTTTTTGTTTCCTTAAAGTTCTATTAGTTATCCCAAGTTATGTCCATTACTTTTGATTAGATCTGAATTTCAGCATTTATACATCATGTATATTCAAGCTATGATCCCAAGGGCATTGTCATATTAAGCTCTTCATTTCAACTTATATCTTTCACACAGGGCATGGTTTCACATTAGGCCAAGATTATAGAAGTGACTTATCATGCATACATCAAGTTTTTAACTTAAGTTAGATTCTTTCATGTATCAAGAATCACTTGGAGGGTGAACATTGTCATTAACAATGAGGTTTCATAGTTATATCACTTTAAACTAGAAAGAGCTTTTCAAACCCAAGACACTCAAGCTAATACCTAACTATGTTGAGGCAAGACATGTTACTCATGAACATCTACCTATATGAAACTTTTACCCAACTCTAAAAAACAAGGGAAATCATTAGATTACTTCATATGGAACCCCTAACCTAAGTATGAGGCTCATTGTGGATATCACACATCATATACACCATCTTGGGTTTTGGGACTTCTCCCTCACCTAGATGGAAACATACATATATTCAAATGTCTCTTTCTATAGGGCTAGATCTTTTCATAGGAAGTCTAGGGTTCATCATTATCAAAGGAACCACACACTAGGGCACTCAATTCATAAACTTAGAACTTGTCTAGATAGGGACTCATCATCATGTATTTCATCGTTCACATATTTCAACATTTCACATTTTTTGGAGGTTAGGTACTATGAACTTATCCAATGTTGGGTTCACTCACTCTAGATTTCATCCTTATAGTATGTCCCATGCTATGGGTCCTTATTTGTAAATATATTAAGATCCATGTTGGTATTGAACAATACCTCACTACCATATCCCAATATATACAAGATGAGGTACATACAAAAAATGCTAGCACACTAGCTATGTGTAGCATATAAACAAGCCATATGCATCCTACCTGGTGCAATACCAACAAAGGTTGCATGGTCAAAACTCACCTCAAGTCATCAAAACATACTTGATTCCTTTAAAAACAAACTCGGGTTATCCTGAAGCAAACTCATATCATTATAATCAACATCAACATCACATCAACATCAACATCAACATCGATATCGACATCAACATCAACATCAACATCAACATCAACATCAACATCAACATCAACATCAACATCAACATCAACATCAACATCAACATCAACATCAACATCAACATCAACATCAACATCAACATCAACATCAACATCAACATCAACATCAACATCAACATCAACATCAACATCAACATCAACATCAACATCAACATCAACATCAACATCAACATCAACATCAACACCAACACCAACACCAACATCAACATCAACATCAACATCAACATCAACATCAACATCAACATCAACATCAACATCAACATCAACATCAACATCAACATCAACATCAACATCAACATCAACATCAACATCAACATCAACATCAACATCAACATCAACATCAACATCAACATCAACATCAACATCAACATAAACATAAACATAAACATCAACATCAACATCAACATAAACATCAATCTTGGATCAAAACATACTTGGATACTCCGAAACGAACTTGGGCTATTATAAATCAAACTCATATCATTAACATCAACATCAACATCGACATCGACATTGCCATATACATCCTACCTGGTGTAATACCAACAAAGGTTGCATGGTCAAAACTCACCTCAAGTCATCAAAACATACTTGAGTTCTAAAAACACAAACTCGGGTTATCCTGAAGCAAACGCATATCATTATAATCAACATCAACATCACATCAACATCAACATCGACATCGACATCGACATCGACATCGACATCGACATCAACATCAACATCAACATCAACATCAACATCAACATCAACATCAACGTCAACATCAACATCAACATCAACATAAACATAAACATAAACATAAACATAAAAATAAAAATAAACATCAACATAAATATAAACATCAATCTTAGATCAAAACATACTTGGATACTCTGAAACGAACTTGGGTTATTATAAATCAAACTCATATCATTAACATCAACATCAACATCGACATCAACATCAACATCGACATCGACATCGACATCGACATCAACATCAACATTAACATCAAGATCAGGTCATCTAGGATACCTACTAGCCTATCCTTCATATGGATCTAGACAACTCTAGAGACTACATATATCATCTAACACTCTCATTTAGACTAATGCTACATCTCTTTCTTGTAGGTTACATGGGCATTCACTGCCTTTCTATGCGTGGTAACATTTTCATATATGCATATATACTAATACTTGAAATAAGTTTTCTCCAACTTTGAAACATGTGATGAGAACCACCATACTCTTTTTGAATAGAACCAAAACTGAAAGCAAGTTACGACACTCATTAGGTACTTTACTACTGTCACACCTAGAGAACTAGTAAGAACTTGGTGTACAACTATGTGGTTACCCTAAGAACATGCCACAATCATACGTCTAGGATTTACAATTGTACGATATCACTCTTCTCACTCTCTTGGACCCACAACCCATACTACATGACAGAAAGATGAGAAAAAAAAGTCTTCTAAGGTTCTACCTATAGTACTAGAATGTCTACATTCTAACCTAGAGGCTAGGTCATATTAGTCCAAAAAGGTCATTTTATTAAGTTTCTAAGGTTTAGATGCAAGGATGAGTTTAGTTTCTATTTCATGGTGAACAAATGTTTGATATATCTATTGTTCATGCTGTAATACCATATTTCATAAAACCAGAATCCCAACCCCATGGACCAAACATATTATCAGTGACAACATGCGGAAGAGTGAAATGCTTAACTTACATGAAAAATTATTTAGATGCATGAACCAACATATTTAACATGTATACTATTAAAGAACATGATTTATTAGATAACTCCAATTACATGTTTAAGAGAAATTCAAACAAATCTAATCATGTACATCAAACTAGGATCTTACAAAGGTACAACCTGAATAGTTGTTCACAACCTAAATTCTCCCAAGCTATCTTTGAACCTAAAACATACGATAAACAAGCATATCAACACACAATATGTTGAGTACATGGCATTAAGGTACATACATCTAAGGTTTCACAATTTGAAAAGATTGCATAAGTAAATGAACAAGAGCAAGAGAGTTAATTATAGCCCAAATGAAAACCAATTTTTTTTTATTTTACTCCACTATACCAAGTGAATCATGTACCATAAGGCCTTTGAAAAACTTCCCATCAGAAGGGATCTGTGATGGTGCTCAAGGCTTAAGTACATTAGCTAACCCTACTTATGCTTGAGGGACCTCAAATGTTGAGAAAACCCTATTTCAATATTTTATAATGGAGATTTTTATTGTGTGTTAAAGTTATAAAATCAATGAGACAAAACATCGATTATGATATAACAATACTACATGCCAAAATTTTACAGTACACTAACAAACATACATATCAAAATTCAAGCAAGAAAACCATAATCATATAATTATTAAAGCCCACATATATGAGTTCTGAGGTTCTTAACATATCCTTGACCATATATATGACAATCAAACACCTGGTTAAGAACATAACCCATCGTCAATCAAGTTTCAAGATGTTTCTTAATTATTAGGCTCATAATAAGGGTTTCGGCCAAATTAGGTTAAAGTTGATTATTTACATGTTTGATGATCTTTTACTGATTTAGAGTCCAACATGAAGGTATGGTTGAAGTTTCATGTAATTCTAAGGTTCCGTACATTTTCTATGATTTTTACAAAGTTTGAAGTATTTACTTGTATTTTAGGATCAAAAGACTCATAATAGGACAAATAAGGTTATAATTAACAAACACTTGAAGTCCAATCATGAGTTACAATTATTAGTAGCAAGATAAGGATATAAGAGGCATATTCAAGCATAGGTGGATATCCCCAGGGTGAAGGCATCATATATCCAACATATTCAACATACATGCTATTCTTAGCATATATTAATTATGTCATTAATTTTTTTTAGAATTTATATTTATATTTCCTTTGAAATTCAAATCTTACATAAATGCCTTCGCAGAGGTGCGGGCTACAAATTGAGCTGCCAATCCTCATGTATAGCATAACCCACAGATCTAAAAACAAAATCAGAAGATGATGATGATGGCAACATCATATTTCTATTGATGATATGTTGAATGCATCATAGGAGAGAGATGGAGTCATCAGCTAACACTATAAATACATCAAATGTAAAAGGAAGGAAATGGTGATGGTTTGCCTCACACACTACCCTATGCTTGTGATTTTTTCTTTTGGATGCATCAGAGGCAGATTGACCTGCCATGAAGTTATCAGAAATAATACCCGTCAAAGGAGAGACCCCTATAAGATCATATGGCTTAGGTGAACCTCCATATCAAAGGTGTCTCAAAGATTAGACTAAACTTGATTTTAAGGGAAGAGGACATACTTAGATCTAAATCAAGATTAGATATCAAGAAAGACAAGCAAGCCACATATGTCACATTAGGTCATTACTAGTGGATTTAGAGACGCCACGTCAGCATAGCACAAGAGGTGTTGATCTTAGTCATTTAGGTCACAAGACTTCTTGTAATTACTGAATTCATATATCTAATAGTGTTTGTTACACAAAAGGGGTCAAGGTCATCATTTAATTAAAGTACCACCATTCATGTTGTATACATGGGGTACATACAAGCATATCATGTCATAGAGACCAAACAAGAACATAGGAGATCAAGGGGTACAATTTGTGATATGAAGGGCCACAAATCTACTAATGATAAGATTATAGTGATGCTTGATCTCATTTAGAAGCAAGATTAGCAATAAGGAATAATGTTCATCATTTATAGTCCAAGACAAGTCACATATCATGCATTCTATTCATCTACATGACAATCATGGTGACTATGAGTCCCATTATATTCAAATGCACTTCTATGTTATTTATTTGATGATTAGGGGGTAGGTTGAGCAATAAAGATCCATTATAAAGCACCATCATACATTTAATGTATTCAAAAAATACTAAATTTCGTGATTTTGGCAAAACAAATATATCATATAGAGATTTAGGGCATGAAAACATGTCCATGTTATATATCTCATTGAGTTGAACAATTTGGTATATTGGATCCTATTATTTGGTCATGGGAGCTAGGAGATATTTGGAAGTTTTTCATCAAAATTATAGGAAATTAGGGGGCATTACCATATTATGTCATGGTTGATTTAGTCAACTTCTTGGAGACACATGGCCGAGATGCACCCTAGATGGGACATGAGAGATGTAGGAAGAAGGGGGTATGTTTTGACTCCAATGTGGATGTGTAGGGTTGGCCCTCATGGTCAAAGGTCCTTTGACACATCTCCAGTTGTGAGGCCTAAATTGGTAGATCGGGGCCCTTGATCCTTGGTTCACCATGGACCCATGTAGGATAGATGGTGCCTGGAACTCCCCTCCCTTCCCATGGCCATATACATGAGTGCATGCTTCCTACTACTCGTCAAAGCTTGATGACGGCTCCATTTCTGATGCGCATCAGGCCTCGGGGTTGTGATTTGAGGTTGGTTGCTTCTGATGGGCATCACAAGGTCAACGGTGGCTTGAATGAGGCCAACCATAACATGTAGAGGAAACACCTAAAGGACTGATGGTGGTGGCTTTCATGGCTGCTGGTGAGGAGGAAAGAGCCTAAGGAGAGATCTAGGACATGAAAACGAAGGAAAAGGATGGGAAAGGAGAGAGGAAAATAAGGGAAAGGAATAAGGAACGAAACTAGAAGAGAGAGCATGTCAAACAATCACAGATCCCCCATTGACTTGTAATTTTTCATGTCTTTGTCTATCTTTTTATGTATCTACTCTCTCAATTACACTTGATCATATTTTCAATCAACAACTCATTGGATACAACAAATGTGTCCTCATTGACTTATGACTCTCTTCCAATATGTTTCTCCCTCTCATTCTCTTCCTCTATAACTCTCTATCCTATCACCTCACAATCACATTTCAAAATTAACAAAAATAACATAAATTTTCTTCAAGACCTTCTCACTCCTTTATTTTTTTTATTAAAGTTAGTTAGTATTTCAGAACCAATTATCTTCCAAATGATTTCCCAATGTCACTAACAAATTGTTGTCTTAATCTTATTTGTGAACAAAATCCATTATCAAAATATTCATCATCAAAGACTCAAACCCAACCTTATTGGGTTTACCGATACAAATCTTCTTTTCCAATAAAACTTTTCCATAGGTCCTATTCACTTCAAGCTCTTCTAATACCCTTTTCCCATGGTTACTAAGACAAAGATATAAAATAAAAATAATGAATACAAATTTATAGGGAAAAAAATCAAGAATGTCATTGTTATGATGTAAATGAAAACTCACATCCTCTTCTTACATATGTTTTCACACGCACAACACATGTATGTTCACTACACACACACACATATATATGTGTGTGTGTGTACATATACATACATATATATATATATATATATACACATACATACATATACATATATACATGCATACACACACACACATACACACACACACACACACACACACACACATATATATATATATATATATATATATATATATATATATATAGAGAGAGAGAGAGAGAGAGAGAGAGCCTAGATACACTCAAATGTACAGATCGCATGAATACACTCAAGTGTTTTTTCATATCAAGACTATTTTTTGCAAAATGTAAACAATTGATCTTCACCGTCATACTATAACTAGGCTACATACAAATTTTGAGCCCATTTGGATGAGTGTAAGCCACTCATCTAAGGGCAACACAATTGATGCATGAAACTAATTTGAATTGCATAATTTTTGCGGTCTTTCTATCATGACCTATAAATTTCCGAATGTGCTCAAATTTTGTGTATGAGCTATTCACAAGATGTATAAGAATATAAATGGATTAGATTTTTGAAAAAAGCATTGCATCATGAAAAACTACTGAGTGTATTCTGCTCCGAATACACTCGAGTGTATTCTACTCCGAATACACTCGAGTGTATTCTAGCCTGACTCTCTCTATCTCTCTCTATCTCTCTCTCTCTCTCTCTCTCTCTCTCTCTCTCTCTATATATATATATATATATATATATATATATATATATATATATATATATATATATATATATATATATATATATAGGTAAGTCAATAACTAGTTATGTTTTAACAAATAAAATTGATTTCTAAATAATTAACATAAGGAAATGGAAAAATAACTAATACCTCACATCTGATTACTAACTAATCATACATGACAAGTGATATGTGTTGCCACCCTTTATTCAAAATATGTGCAGGTGTTAGGATACAAGGGTCAACTGAATCTTATGCCCCTAAGGGCCAAATAGGAATTTTATAGTTTACATGGGAAAAGGGAGAACTCCCAAGGGGATAGTCTTCTACCTCCCGTGCCACTATGGCTCCATAGGAGCTAAAATTTGCTAACAAGGTCCCTCTCCTTGCATACTTGCTAGTGGGAGATGGGCCCATGACAGAGAACATGAGCCTTTACCTAGGTTCTGAGGTCATCATGATGGTAGGATGACTATGCTAGTGAGGGCACAAAAAGAACAGCTCGAAGAACTTTGTTTGGTAAATTGATGGAATGCATAACATCAGAAATGAGAAGAGTAGAGGGTGGGGAAGTATAACATGCGTGACTTTCTCTATCCTCTTATGTACACATTCTCTCTATACTAGACACCATCACACTTAGTTTGTTTTCAATCACATGGTTTAGTTATTTGATACTTATTTGTACTCACATTTAGTTTGGATTTCAAAATCTAACATTAACATCATTATAAATCTAAGTTCCAAGCTCTTAATACATCTCTTTATTGCAAGTAAATTTGATCCTAACAAAAATGATCTTCTTTCTATGCAATGTATATTAAGTTATAGAGGATTTAATCATGACTCTAACATAAGAAAAATCACCTAAATTGGATCATTAAATAAAAGATTATGATGATTTGAATGTTCTCCTCTTTTAACTTGATTTAATTAATGTTTACTCCTTGTTGGGCCCTAATGGGTGTGTGAGGACCAGTTGGATAGTCCCCCACCCCAACTAACATGTTAACAAGCCTTGTTCTATGTTTTATCCAATCTTAGCCATCCATCCCCTTGGACATGGATTGGACCACATATCCAACGACCTAGGGTGCTTCTTCTACCTCCATACATCACTGGTAGAGATGGAGATGAAAAACCCAATCATGACCACCAGACCCCCATTTTTGGATTCTTTGGAACAAATGTTAAGCCCATGCCTTGTTCTTTCTTTCGAATCCGTCAATTTTCCCTTTTTTGTCACTATCCTACCCTAGAGTGCCCCATACACCTTATTCTTTGCCTCCCATCTATATGGAGGAACCACAACCTTTAAAGTATGGGGTTCACCCCTTGTTCCACCTCCAACCATTTTTGGAAGCCTTCCACCTTTGTACGACTCTAGCAGAATGATCGACATGCTTTTGGGCCGACCCGTGCCCTCCTACTATGGGCTAATATTGCTCTAGTGAGAAGCAGGGTGAATAGCCACCACACATCATGTAGGTACACACCTACAAAGATGATGCACTATTGCCACTGGATTTAGGGCGACCCAACATGGGTGGTCCATATTGCTCGGTCACCTTCACACTTGGGCTTGGAGGCAATGTGGGTGGCTAAGTAATTGCCAACTGCACGTGAACTACCACCTTCGTGATTAGGAAATGTCAACCGATGAGGGCAAGAGGCACAATCCAAATTGACTGTGAATTTCCAATCGACAACATTAATCATTTCATGTACCAAATTGTATCCCCCTTAAGTTTTCATGAAATATGTAAAATGCATATATCTCAACCCCCTTAACCAATATATGTCAGCCAATATGTCACATCATTAGCTTGAAGAAACCTATTCAATGAACCTATTTGCAAACCTAAATCTCCTTCATATCTTCCAGTTTACTAGAGTTGTGATCGTTGACTATGTTTGACTATATTTAATGCACATTCATAACAAAGTTGGGATTTTTAATGCATCTCTACCCTCCTAACCATTAAAGCAGTGACTTTGTTCACTCTTTAACTAATTGAGAGCTCTAATCACCCTAAATGTCATTAATGCACATCTATGACATGACTTGGAGTATAATGATGGACTTTTCCCTAAAAAGCTAAATCTTGATTCTTAATGATATCTCATATTGGCCCATCCAAGAAATATGTATCATGTACCTCTTCAGGACACAATATCACCCCATGTTTTCCCTATGGATCTTTCGTTGACTTGTATGGCTTTTTATGCATGAATGTGACCCTTTATGATGATATCTTATTAGACTCCATTCACATGATAAATTTGACCCCGTTAGTGCTTAAATATTTTAGATCTCTAAAATCAATAACCTTATGATGTTTCATGACCTAAATGGCTAAGGCCAACCACCTGTGTAATATAATGATGCATGTGACTCTATTTCAACATTAATTACCTATTGTGACATTTGTGACTTGACTCATCTTTTTTATACCTTAATCTTGATATGAATATTAGTTATATGTCATCCCCTTCAAAATCAGGGTTTGTTGTATTATCCCTTATGACCACTTTGATGTGGATGTCCCACATAGTTCATTTGATGCCCCTTAATGATATAATCAAACTATGTTGATATTTGCATGTATGTGAGAATGTTAGCACCTGATGTTGGTTATATGATGCCTAGACTTTAGCAGACATCCACACATATTTGAATGCACTTCTTATTTCACTACATTGCTGATATATACCATCTTTCATGTTTAGACTTAATGACTTGATGAACCTTAGAGTTATTTTCCCTAATTATGAGTCTTCGACCCTAAAATGTAAAGTGATAGTAGATGAACCTCAAAATGACATGAAGCTTGAGCCACACAAATGTGATCAACCATTAATCAATTAAAGATCATCGCTTGTATTAATAACCAACTTGGAGCCTATTTACCAAACCCCTAAATGGAGCTATCTAGGGTTAATGATTAAAATCTAATCCATACATGTAATATTGTTCTTAATCATGTGGTTTCTTGTGATCTAGACGATTGAAGATGGGTTAAGAGCCTATGAACTGATATACTAGCTTTACAATTTTATGATGATGGTTTTCTTTCTTGCAACTTGATATGTATATATGTTTGTTTATTTGCACATATTGCCATGTTGTGTTCTAATATTGTACTCTTTGTCTCATTGATTTCATAAATTGAACACATAATATAGGTCTCCATTATATATCCCTTATGCAACTTCCTAAATTTCAGGGTAAGGACCCAAGGTTGGGAATCCTACTTGAATGTCAAGTCAGAGCAAGCCATGTTGATAAACAAGGTTAGCTTGTGACTTTGAGCCTTAAGCATCCTCATGGACCCCTGATGTGCACATTTTATATCATATTTTGCACCACTTTTGGTTGCAGTTCAAAAATAATTTCACACAATACTCACTCTTAATCATGATAGTTTTTCCACTTTGTAATTATCTTTACTTGATCTATGATTTTTATTGTAGGTACAACATTTTGGCATCAAATCGGGGAGAGAAAAACCATCATATCATCAACAACATATTCACTAATCATTTAAGCATTTTTAAAATCAATGTTGTTGAAACTGTCTATGACACACCATGTCCATATATCAACACACTGTGTTCAAAGCCAACACATCGTGTTGAAATTTCAACACTGTGTGTTTTAGTGCAGATATTGGATCTAGAATTTCCTAACAACAAGTAACACACCATGTTGAGATATATACATGCTATGTTTCCTCATTCTAGAATTTTCCACAACTCCCTGACTTGTAGCCACACATCGTGTTAGCCAACCAACATGTAGTGTCATCATCGATCAAGGCATTTCAACTTTAGTTATCATAACCAACACGCCGTGTTGTTCATCCAACACACAGTGTCACCTATGGATTTCACTTAAACATGAATGTAATTGCCTTTGACTTATACATCAAATCAAGCCATATTGGGATAGTTATCATATAATATTTTATGCCATGTGAAGCAAGACTCTAGCATGGGAAACTGGGGATGAGTTGGATGCATTCCAAGGGAGAAAATTTGATTCTCGGGAGAGAAACTTCTTATTCCTTCTTCTCTGACAATTGCAATAGAGATCTCGATGATTCTCTTATCTCCACTCTAGAGTGAAGCTTTTTGGAGAGTCTCTAGCAGCAAGGATAGAGTTTTGACTCCTTGATTGGAGTTCTAACTCTTTCATACTTCTTCCATGGACATCTAAGTTTACTTTCTTCTTTTATGATGTCTTGACTTGTTTTCTACTATACATGTATACTTTTTATAGGCATGGATGAATATATCTGCTTTTCTTGGGGATGAGGGAGTAACTCCCATGTCATGCTTTGTTGAACAATGGATTTTCTTTCTTAATGTTGGTTTAATCACCATTCTATGGATACATCAATGTTTATTTCACATATATGCTTGACTGGATATCTTATATGTGTGTCTTGTGATTCTTGTGTATATTGGGATGGTATACATTGAAGTAAGGAGATGTGTTCTATAGATTTGTTTCCTTGACCATGTAAGTGGCTTGGAAGTGAAGGGGATTCTGAGTTTTTGGTGGTTCTATTCTGAATCTATGCACAGAAGTGTTATGTAAAGGTAGAATAGTTCTATACTACTGGGAGGGGTTTAGAAACCAAACCTAGCTTTGTGATTTTTCTGCTTGTGAATTTGTTGTTGTTTCATGGCATGATATGAGTGAAATCCTATCCTCAAAAATTCACAATCCAATTTGATCCTTAATATAAGTGATTTTTATTTTATTTTGCTTTTTCTAAATTGTGTAGTTAATATAGCAAGACCTCTCTTGCTAAAAAGATCTAGATTGTTGATGTTCATCACTATTGTGCCTAATAACACCTTGATCCTTGGATGATCTCAATTATACTACTTGCACCCCTATACTTGCAGGGCAATATTTGAGTTATAAATCTAAAAATTGTGCACATGGATAAAACGTTTTTGGAACTGTTGTCGAGCAATGATATTTTTATTAGAATAGGAACCATTGAATAGCAAGGGGGGCTATATCACACCATCACCACATCATATCCACCATGAGTTTTGATCATCATGATTATCATCATTATAATATTTTTCTATCTTCCATTTTTATTTTTGTACTTCACTTGCCTTCTTTACTTGTAAGACTATACAAGGTGATATAAAAGGGGTCTTGAACCTTCCACATTTCTAGATACTAAAATTGAGCATAATGTTAGCAGCCTTAAAAAAGCAAGAAGTGAACCTCAATCATATTTGGAGGAATCACAACATTTATCGCCTTCATCGCCACCACCTTTACCCAAACATCCAACTCAACAAGAAAACCAATCATGGAAGATAATCATTCCTTAAAGACTTCATTGTTCCATATTCTATGAGTATTGAAGGGGCTATCAATATCCCACAAATTGAGGGGAATTATTTTTACATCATCTTTGCCATTATATAAATGATATAGAACAACCGGTTTGGAGGGACACCCATGGAGGATCTCAATCTCCACATTACACGATTTTTGCAGTTCCTCAACACTTACAAGATAAATGTGTTGCTACTAATGGGATTCACCTTCTTCTTCTTTGTCAAGAAACTCCATCAACAGTTGCAAGGAACTCCTCAAGGTTTTCTTAGCCAAATATTTTCCACCAAGAAAGACTACACAATCGAGGAGTCAACTCATCAATTTTTCTCAAAAGAATGGAGAGACCATGTATTACACATGGGAATGGTTCAAATACCTTCAATGTCTTTTCCCACACCATGTTTTAAGAAATTGGCTTCTATTGCAAACTTTCGATAATGGGTTATTCTACAATACAAAGATGTCTAATGATGTTGCTACAAATGGTGCTTTAATGAAAAAATCATAAAAAGGGGATTATGACATTATCAAAGACATGGAATTAATCATTGCCAGTGGTTTTGTGAGTGGAGCAACCAACCTTATTCCACAAGATCTATTTCTGGAAAGCAAATCAGGCAATGCATGGTTGATGTTGTGCCTTGATTGTAGAAAAGTTGGATGCTTTATCTCAAAGGTTTGAGAAATTTAGCACTCAACTTGTCCAAGTCTATGAAGTAATTTGTGATGCACGTGGAGCAGCAAGACACACTCCTCCATGTTTTGCCACACCATCACAATTTGAAGAGACATTGGAGCAATGCAATGCATACGAAATTCCAAGAACGAGCATCCCAACAACTCATACTCAAACAGATACAATCCAGGTTGGAAAGATCATCCAAATTTATCTTATCACAACAATATTAATATTCACAACCTGCATCATCATCCAAGTTAGCAACAACAACATTTCCGACCCAAGAAAAATTTGGACTCCATGCTTGAGACCATTGTCTCAACTCAAATTTAGTAAAATGATGAGTTCTGTCAACAAAGGAAACTATTAAAGATGCTATTTCACAACTTTATTCTAAGGTGTATGTAATAACCAATCACACTAGGATGTTGGAGAATCAAATTTCTTAATAAGCTCTTACTAATCAAAAGGCTCCTTCTGGTGCATTATCTAGTCAACCATGGATGAATCCTAGACAAACTTACAAGTCGGTGGCTTTGAGGAGTGGAAATATTGTAGGAGGATCTTCTTCACCATGAAAGAGAATATAATATGAAGTTGTTGACACCAATGTACATAATGAAATGGATGTTCAAAAGGAAGATATATGAACATGCTCTAAAGGATGATTCTTCGAGCAAGCCATAAGTCATTTTCCCAAAATGCCTTGGCACATTTCTTGAGGATGAGAAAAGTATTCTAAAATGAGATTATGATTATTTTGAAGAGGATAATGTAGAAACCAACAAAATTTATGTTTGGAAGATCATTTTTGCTATAAATCACAAGTGTAAATTGTCAGCCCGAAACAAAGATATATTAACAAAGAGGAGTATATCCTTCACACCAAAATTTTTGGCCTCAAATCAGAGCACATGCCCTCCCTTTTGACATCTCCATCATGACATGTTCTCGGTTGCAATCCTCTTTGATTTTGATTACTACAACGAGGACAATGCATATTTCAAGCGTAGGGCCAAAGCAACCAACCAATAGTTGTAGTTTTCAATTTGTTTTCCTTTTTTTTTTCTATTTCTAGATCAGTGAAAATCTTTGCATGACCATGTTATTTATTCTTTGTTGGGTAGAAGTTGACTGTCTATTAGATAAATCATTATACTCATTGAGATAATAGCTTAAGAACTCTAGCATGTACATCCAACAATTTATTGACAACAATTGGCCAATCACTCATGTTGGCATCATATTTTTTCTCTAGTATGTTTTTCATTTTTCTCACTCTCAGCTCAATGCATGTAATTGTTCAAATGATTTGGATTATTCATCTTTACAACCTTTTCTTGCGTTTTTTATGATTATGCCAAATTTGTAGTGTGTTTTCTACCTCCCATATTGTGAAAATCTTTACAAATAAAAGAATTATAGGTTTTGAATCACCTATTTGCATGACACTTCTACTCTTTGAAGGTTTGACTAGCCTAATACTGTGAGCTTCCAAAGCAGGACCCAGATTATGTTTAAAAGGGATTTTTGTTTGCTCAATATTTTTAAACAAATATAAAACCTATAAAATATGGCGAAGTCACCCATGCAATCTCCCAACCTAATGCAGGTAGGTAATTACATTAGAATGAGGGTCAATAAACCCCAAACAACATTCCACATGTGTGTAACCCTACATTAAAAACTGAGTGTCGTACCCAAAGCTCTTATTTTTAAAATCTTAATGCTTATAAAGGAGTTATTGCATGTTTTTTGATGTCAAGTCAGAATTTCAATTTATTCATCCTTATAATCATAAGGGCTTGGTCGCATATTCAATACATTGTTGGCTTGTCATCATAACTCTATTCATCACTATCTTGTTGATTTTTCCAAAGTAAACTGACTGCCTTTTTTAACTTAACTCTCAAATTTGAATGATTGAAATGACTTCATACCTACTTGTAGTATCTTGACAACGATTGACATGCTATGATTAAATTCTTCCATCTCATTAGATAGATGTAGGTGACATACTATTTCTTGAGCTAATTATCCATGTTTCTTTTTTCTTGAGAGCAAATAATGATTTAAGCTTAGTGGGATTTGATGCACATATTTTATATCATTTGGACCACTTTTGGTTGCATTTCAAAATCAATTTTACCCAATAATCACTCTTAGTCATGATAGAGTTTCCTCTTTATTATCATCTTTACTTACTCTATAGTTTTTATTGTAGGTACAATATTTTGGGATCAGATTGGGGAGAGAAACACCATCATATCATCCATCGACATATTCCTTAATCATATAAACATTCAAAAATCAATGTTGCTAAAACGGTCTGTGACGCGTCGTGTCCAGATATCAACACACCATGTTCAGAACCAACACGCTTTAGTGCGGAATTTGAATCCATAATTCCCAAAAATCAGGCAACACGATGTGTTGAGATATCAACATGATGGGTTTCCTCATTCCAGAATTTCTAGAACTCTTTGACTTGTAGCAATACATTGTGTTGGTCTACCAACATGCCATGTCATCATCGATCAAGGCAAATTAACTTCAATTATTACACCTAATATGTTGTGTTGTTCATCCAACACATCATGTCACATGTAGATCTCACTTAAACATGAATATATCTCCCCCCACTTATATATACGGCCCCAAGCCATCTTGGGATAATTATCACAAAATGTATCAGACCATTTGGACCTAGACTCAATCAAGGGAATCTGAGGAGTAGTTAGAGGCATTTCAAGGGATAAAAGTAGATTTTTCAGGAGAGAAACTTCTTCTGCTTCCTTCTGCACTAACAATTGTAGTAGGTATCTCCACCGTTCTCTTCTCTCCACTCCATAGTGAAGCTTTCTAGAGAGTTTCCAGCAGCAAGGATGGAGTTTCGACTCCTTGACTAGAGTTCTAACTCTTTACTACTTCTTCCATGGACATCCAAGTTTAATTTTTTTCCTTTATGACATCTAACATTGTTTTCTGTTGTTGGTATCTACTTTCTACATCCATGAATGAGTAGATCTTCTTTTTAGGACATGGGGGAGTAACTCCCATAGAACAATGGATTTTCTTGCTTAATGTTGGTTTAATCATTTTTCTATGAATACATCGGTGTTTATTTCACATATCAGGAAGGTGTACATTGAAGTAAGAAGATGTGCTCTATAGATTTGTTTCCTTGACCATAGGAGTGTCTTGGAAGTCAAGGGGATTCCAAGGTTTTTGGTGGTTCTATTCTGAGTATATGCACAGTGGTGCTATATATAGGTAAAATCATTCTACACTACTGGGAGGGGTGTAGAACTCAAAGCTTGCTTTGTGATTTTATTGTTTGTGAATTTGTTGTTGTTTCATGGCATGATATCATAGTGAAACCCTATCCTCAACAATTTCTAATCTAGTTTGATCCCTAATACAAGTTATTTTTGTTTAGTTTGTTCTCTTCTAAATTGCTTAGCTAATATAACAAAACCTCTCCTGCTAAAATGATCTAGATTGTTGAAGTCCTTCACTCTCACGCCTAATATTACATTACTCCTTGGATGATCTCGATTATACTACGTGCACTCATATACTTGTGGGGTAGTGTCAGAGTTTATATATTTAAAACTTGACACATGGAAAACAACCCCTTCAAATTGAAAGGTGGTGAAATGTCTTATGATACATGATATTGTTTGTATAATGGATTAAAATGGATAAAACATTAGTTTTCATTTTGTTGTACTTACCTATTTTACCCTTATTATTTTACTTGTGGAAATAATTTAACATTATGAAAACCTTGAATATATATATATATATATATATATATATATATATATATATATATATATATATATATATCTTTCTATCTTGTACTCAACACTTGTGTGTTGACCAACTTGTTTCTCTTATGTTTCAGGTTTAGAGATAGCTTGGGAAAAGTGGCTTGTGACACAGTGTTTAGTTGTACTTGTCATAAGATCCTAGACAGTGTACATGATCAGACTTGTATAATGTACTCTTCATTTTGTAATTAAAATTATGCAATACACAATTTTCTCCTAATTACACTTGTTGAATGTGGTGTTTCATCTAGTTACTTGTTGATGTATGCTAAGATTTTACACTTTTGCATTTGTACTTTGATATTACCATGTTAGGGATGGTCATCTGAGTCCTTTTTCCATTGACTTTATAATCATCTGGAGTTTGGATTTGCATAATAAATAATTCCATGATAGATGATATGATGAACAATAACTATATGAAACATTTTCCCGCATGACACAAAATTAACTCAAACTTACATCACAAGACTAGAAGCTTAATAAGTTGTCCTTAGTGGGCTAAGTTGACTTAGCCTCTTGGTTAGAACCTAGATGTTCTAGAACTAGGTGTAGAGTTGTGAAATTATTGAAACCTTTCTTTTCTCATCTTCATGTCATGTAGTATGGGTTGTAGGTTCAGGATGGTGAGAAGAGGGAAATCTTATAGTTATAAACCATAGACATATGTTCACAACATGTTCTTAAGGTAGATACACAAGTGTGCACCATGTTATTGCCAATTATCTACGTGTCATGGTACTAGCCTGTCTGATAAGTGTGGTAATTCTTTTTAATTTTTGTATATTCAAATGGATTGTAGTTGTTTCCATTGCATGTAACAATGTCATAGAAAACCTATTTAAAGCATAAGTATATATGTATAAATGAAAAATGTTACCAAACACACAAAGGTAATGAGTGTCCACGTAACCTACAAGAAAGATATGCAACATCACTCTAGATACACTCTAGATACTACGCATGATAGTGGGTTGGCATGTTGGCATGTGCCTAGTCTTGTATATGCTGAGATTCGGTTAGTGAGATATGGTTTTAGGACAAAAAATTTCTCAATCTCTTCACAAAGAAGGACCTCTAACATGGGGTCTATGGTAATGGTGGACTATTGATGTGGGTGAACCCGACATGGAAGAAATTCACAATACCTAACCTCCAAAATATACGTGGAATGGTGAAATATATGCATGATGAAATATGCATTATGAGTCCCTATCTAGACTACTTTTGAGTTATGAGTTGAATCACCTATTGGGTGATTCCTTTGATAGTTTTTGACCCTATATTTCTAAAAAAAAGTTATCAAATCCTAGATAAAGATGCATTTGATGTATGTATGTTTGACATATAGGTGAGTGAGATTTCCCAAAACCATAAGATGAAGTGTGTGATGTACGATCTTCATGATAAGCCTCATACTTAGGTAATGGCTCTATTTGAAGGACCCGGTGGTTTCCCTTATTTTGAAAAATTGGGTAAAAGTTTGTATGGGTATATGTGGGTAGATAAAACATCTTACCTCGACCTATATGCGTTTTAGCTTGAGTGCTTCATACTTGCAAATCTCTTTTAATGCAAGTGAGATAATTACAAAACCCGATTCTGATGATAATGTTGTTTGTAAAGATAATGCATGATGTATGACAATGTCTCACTTAAACTAAAATTTGGCATAGGCATAATAAGTTACTCTTATACGATTGAGCTAATGTGAAACCATACCATTCACGAAAATTATGATTTTCAAAATGATGATATTGGTTTGATGATGACCTTGGGATCTAAGCTTGAATGAAATTGTTTTATACATGCTTAACTTCAGATATCAATAAGGGATAATAAACATAATTAATGTTGACTAATACACTTTTGAGGGAAATTAGACCATAGATGAAGTTTTAACTTGATAAACAAATATAAGGGTAATGTTAACCTTAATTGAAGTCATGATAATGAACTTGATGACATGGATTTTGATAACACACGTTGATCTTGTATGAGTACATGAACAATAATGTTGGATGGATAAGTAATTTAAACTCCTAAAAGTAAACAATGTCATGTAATAATGAAACGCTCAAAATCTAAGCCTACACCGCATGATGGGGGGTGCCTTGACACCTAAGGATGGTTAACTAAACACGATGAATCAAATTTGATCCTTGATTACTATCTTGGACGAATTTTAAGGATGTAATTTCTTTTAAGGAGGGAATATGGAACAAACACTAAATTTCTCTCCCCTCTTATGTACACATTCTCTCTGTATTAGTGACCCATCTCACTCAATTAAATTTAGTTGCATGGTTTGAGTGCTTTGATGCTTATTTGTAGTCACATTCCATTTGAACTCCAAAATGTGACATTAATATCAATATAAATCTAAGTTCCAAGCTCTAAATACATCACCCTCTTGCAAGTAAATTTAACCCTCATAAACATGAAAATCTTGCTCTCTAATGTATACATACTTGTATAGGAACCAACTACAAATTCAACAATGCAAAAATCACCTTGATAGGACCTCAAAAGTTATGATGATTTGAATGTGTGCCTCTTTTAACTTTAATTGATGTTACTCATTTTTTGATCCAATTGGATGCACATGGCCTAGTTAGGTGCCCCTCCTAATAAATCATCGAGCCTTGTGCTTTAATTTTTACCAATCTCAGCCCTCCATTATGTTGGCCACGAATTGAACCATTGAACCAACAACCAAGGGTTGTTCTTCTACCTCTGTACTTTGTCGGTGGAGGTGGTGTTGAAACACCCAATCATGACTACCAAACACCCATTTTCAGATTATTTAGACAAAATTGTAAGCCCCTTCCTTCATCTTTCTTCCATTTCTACAATTTTCCCTCTTTTTCCTCTCTACCATGTCGTAGAGTACCCCCTACATCTTTTTATTCATCCCAAATCTCCATGGTCATGCCGCGGTGTTTTGAGTTTGGGGTTTCTCCCTCTATTTCACCTCTGGCCCTTTTTGGTGGCGTGTCACCTTTTCTCTACCTCGAGCAGCATGACCATCATACTTTTGGGCTGAGCGTTGCTCCTGTGCTATGGCATGGCCTTGCTCTAATGAGCAACATGGTGGACGACTGTTGCATATTGTGCAGGAGCACACCCACAAAGATGACACACTACTGTCGTTGTATTTTGGGTGACACGACAGGGGCGGTCCAAATTGTCCAATCCCTTTCTAGGCATGTAGCAAAGGGAAAGGCTTGGAGGTTGCCAACCATTCATAAACCTTCAGCATGGTAGTCAAGTGATGCCAGGCAGTGGGTGCAATAAAAATGGGCCCCACCTACTACCAGATCACCAATCGAAGATAGTAGTTATTTTTATGTATAAAATGGTAACACCCCCTTAATTCATATAAGTCTACATGTAAATATTGTAAAATGCACATCTTGCAACTCCCTTAACCAATATATGTGATCCAATACATCAAATTCATTAGCTTGAAGGGACTTATGCAATGAACCTATTTGCAAACCCTAAATATCCATCCTATCTTCATGTTTTACTAAACTTGTGATATTTGACTATGTGTGACAATATTTAAGGCACATACATGTAAAAATTTCAATCTTTAATGCATCTATATGCTCCTAACCATCAAATCAATGAGTTTTTTTCACCCATGAACTAATTGAGAGCTCTAATAACCCTTCATATACTCTTAATGTCCTTATTGCACATCTATGACATGATTTGGACTATAATGATGGACTTTGACTAATATGCCAAATCTTACTTCTTAATGATATCTAATGTTTGATCAATCTCACCATAAGCATCATGTACCTCTTCTTGACACAATATCACCCCATGTTTCTCCATATTTCTCTTTCCTTGACCTATATGGCTTTGTATGAATGAATGTGACCCTTTTTGATGATACCCTATTATACTCGATTCAAATGATAATTTTACCCCCTTGGTGCTTCAAAGTATATCAGATCTCTAAAATTAGTAACCTTATGATGTGTCATGACCTAAATGTCTAAGTCCAACCCCTTGTGTAATATAATGTTGCATGTGACTCTATTTCACCATTAATTCTTATTGTGACATTTATGACTTGACTCATTTCTCATATGCCTTGATCTTGATATGAATTTTAATCCCACGTCCTCCCCTTGAAAATTAGGGTTTTATATCCCTTATGAACACCCTGATGTGCATGTCCCACATAGTTCATATATTGACCCTTAATGATATAATCAAACCATGTTGATATTGGCATGTTTGTGAGAATGTTGATACCCAATATTGGTTATATGATGCCTAGGCTCTACGGTACATCCAACCATATTTTATTGTACTTATTATGTCACTACCTTGCCAATCTATACTCCTTTTCATTTTCAGACTTCATGACTTGATGAATCTGGCTTGTTTGTGCTAATTATGAGTCTTTGACCCTAATGTGTACACAAGTAACAGAAACCTTGTAATAATCATATAAAATAGACAAAACCTCAAAATGACATGAAACTCGATCCACACAAACATTATGAAGCCAAAATCATTCAAAGATCATAAAATGTACTAATAAAAAACTTGGAACCTAATAACCAAAAACCTAGTATGGAGCTATCTAGGGTGAATGATGAGAACCTAACACATGCATGTAATGTTTATTTAGGTAATTAGATTGTCAGGGATAGGTTAAGAACACTTGACTCAGGTTGGACATTTTTAATTATATGATTATTATTTTTTGCTTGCAACTTGGTATGCATGTATTGTTTACTTACATATATTGTCATGTAGTATGTAATGTTGTACGCAACACTTTTTTCATTGAATTTATAACTTGAGGGACATAAATTAAATCTCCAATATGTAAATCTTGTGCACCTGCATGTATTCTTAGGGTAAGGACACAAGGTTGGGCTTCCTACTTGAGTTGTCAAACTATTGTGGGCCATGTCAAAAATGGGGTTAGCATATGGCTTTGAGCCTTAGGCATCCTCACAGACCCATTCCAATTAGAAGCTGGTCAATTGCCTTATGATACATGATCTTGTTGGTATAATGGAGTAGAATCACTAAAACATCAATTTTCATTTTTCTAAGTAATTAATTTTTTTTATCATTGTTCATTTACTTCTACAAATATTCTCATATTATGAAAACCGCATCTGTATGTATCTTTTTGTCATGTTCTCAACATACTGTGTTGAGCCATTTTTTTCTCGTATGATTTAGGTCCAGAGCAATATTGAGAGATGTGGCTTGTGAGCAAGTGTTCAGGTTGTACTTTTTGTAAGATCCTATCTAGTGTACATGATCAAACGTCTATAATGTACTCTTTAGTTTGTAATATGAACAACATAATAAACATTTTTGCTATTAATTACAGTTGTCGAATGTTGAATTATGTTGGTGTTTTCATCTACTTCATTGTCATGTATGCTAAGATTTTATGATTCCCCATTCACATTTTTATATTACCATGCTAGGGATGGACACCCAAATCCTTTCACCATTGACTTTGATTTGGGAAATAGACAATTCTATGATAGCAAGCTCACCATGTGGAAATTTGGACTATGACATCATGAGTGATTACGATGGTGAGAGGACTGCATGAGAAGAATATTGATTCTAATGGGGTGAATATGAGAGTACTAGGAGCATTTGAAAAGGGAAAAGAGGGTAGGCTGGAGCTTCCTAGGTTACTACGTAGAAATGGGTAATAGGATGCAAGAGGTATTGAGGTATATGTTCAAAGAAGAAATGGAGAAACTCTAGTTAGGTTTGGGTGTTATGTGAATCAATCACCATTCATCTTGAGTAACGGATAAAAATGAATCAAAAGAGAAATGAGATTCAGAAGAAGAAAGAAATGTAAGCATGTATTAGCTAAGGAGGGAGGATTTGAGCCAGGAAGATCCAACTCCATGGAGTTGAGAGAAATCCATGAGACGGAGGAAGGAGAAGATCTAGGAATTATTTATACAAATGGCATGAAATGGGAAACGTCAAATCATACGATGCATGTATGCATACATAACTTTAGGCAATAGATGTGACATTTGATTTTATCGATTTGTAGTTGAGGTTCCCTATACATTTCTCCTTCTAATTTAGCTAGAGAAGTAACTAATACTTAAATGACCTCAAAATTTCTAGGATGATGAATCTAAACTTCATAGACATTTTACATTTTAAAAGATTTGGTATTTTACTCGTATATAAATTTACTCAAGGCATTTATTCCTCTTAATAACTCAACATGACAAAATATTTTATATTTCTCTAGTTTCTTTCTTCCGCTAGGCCATGGATATTCTAGATTGTCAAATTACAGACAAAACCTATTAATTAGTGTATTTGTGTATCAAACACAACTAGTGAAATTATTTGGTAAATCTATCCTAAAATTCATATATGAGATCATGAATAGGCACATGATATCATCTAACTCCAACAAATCCTAACATATTCTAAATTGGTAAAAATACCACTTACTATTGTTATAATAGAAAAGGCTTAAGAAAAAAGGATGGAGAAGTCATGTACCTAGATTTGAGTATGTTTCAACATTTTCCCACCTGTCTTCTCATGTGGGAAAATGTGGGCATTAAGTCCCCCAAGACTACCCATGCTTCCTCACATGCATCAACTATCATTCTTAGTTTGTCTGATAACAATCTTCTTCCAGAATGTGTGGTGGTCCCATATACAAATGCTTCATTTGGTTAGCTACAGAGAATTCTCAAAAGCTCTTAGTGATTGTGGTCTCACTGACTTAGGAGATAATGATCCCGTAATGACTTTCAAATGTAGTTTTCTCCAAATGAGGTTGGATAGAGAATGTAGAAATCAACATTGGATAGATAAGTACAACAAAGCTACAATATAAGTCATTGAGAGGGTAAAATCTAGTCATGCTTCTATCCTTGTGAACACTAATGAGGACAACTCTAGGAGGAGTAGAAGGAATTGTACATATGCACATTGGCAAGTTCATCCTGGTCTCCAAAGTTTGATTCGAAAGCATTGGCAAAATGACATATCCTTTAGAGAAAAATCCAAAAACTTCTTACGGGATTCAATGGTATGGGATCAAAAGACAAGAAATGAAAGGTGGAAGAGAAAGAAATCCATGCAAATTCATCTTATGTTGGCACAAAAACTATTATATCAAAACTACGATCCAAAAGTGGAAAATATCATATTAGATCTGTAATACCAAAGTATGGAGGAGATGTGACTGGAAGAAATGGAATGGAGACAAAAGGCTCATTGTGAATGGCTGAAATTGGGGGATGAAAATACAAACTTCTTTCACACATTAGTACATGTGAGACAAGGGAGGAATAAGGTCACAAGGTTGAAGAATTTTGAAGGTGAATGAGTGACTGAGAAGGATAACCTAGGTGTAATGATTTCAAATCACTTTGTTAATATTCTAACCAACCCAACTCTAGGGATAAGGTCGACAATCACAAACACATATAATAGTCATTTTCACAGTTAACTGTTGAGGCGATGGGGCACATGGGAAGGACACCAAATGAGGAAGAAGTATGGAAAAGCTTGTTTTCTATGTCTACGTTGAAGGCCCCAGTGCCTGATGGGATAGTCATTGGCTTCTATCAACAAAATTGGCAGAGCACAGAGAACCGCCTAATATCCTTTTTCCACAAACCCTTCCTTGTTGGTCAACTAGAGGAGCAAGCAGCAGATTCAACTATTTTGCTAATTCCTAAGATTAAATTTCCCACTCTTGCAACCACTTCTGTCCTATTTCTCTTAATAATTTATGTATCAAAGTTTTATCTAAAATCATTATGAATAGGATAAAACCATACCTAGATGATTGGATTTCTCCAATATAGTCAAACTATATACTTGGGAGGAGTATCCATGATAATTTCATCCTTATGTAGGAGGTTATACATTCAATGGAGAAGGATGGATCGAAGCAATGTTCAATGGCCATCAAGGTTGACATTCAAAGGAATATGATAAAACAAGTTTGGAGTTCATCCACAACACACTAAAGAAGACTACTATCCTGCTTACCATTGTGAATATCATTATGTAGGTGATTACTACTGGACATTCATCTGTCCTTTGGGATGGAACCACCCTTTCACCCTTTTGTACTACTCAGGGAGTCAAATAAGGGAACCCATTATCCCCCTACATCTTTGTTCTCTACATAGACAGATTGAGCTAGGATATCTCAAATGAAATTGCCCAAAACAACTAGAAATTGACGCTATTCACTAACAAAAACATTGTGGTATCCCAAATGTGTTTAGTAGATGATTTATTTTTATCTGAGGAAGCTTCAATAACACCAGCTGAATGTGTATTGTGATGTTCATGTAGATATGAAAAAACATTGGGACAACATGTGGCACAAGACAAATCCACTATATTCTTCTCCAAATCTACCCCTTCTTCTATCAAGAGATCATGTAGGAAAATATGACATCAGATAGGTAGCGGAAACAAAAAGAAGACTACCATATTCCCATTAAACTAGTAGATCACGTCAACAACTATATAATAGAAAGGATGGTTTTGAGGATAAACTTGGTCTTGGAGCAAGTCCAGTGACATCTCCCCATCTTTGTAGTCATGCAACTATCTTCTGGTTGCACTAGGACTCTTTTGTTGTGCCTCCTAGTCTTCGCCAACAATAGAAGGTTGAAGTTGTCCTCCCAGTGGCAAACAATGACTTCCATGCCCCTAAAGAAGTCCACGCGAACCGCCCAGAAATCCTGTTGTCCTACTAGAACGGACAGGAAGGAGTTTTCCCTCTCGTTGGTGTACTAGTTACCAACTTTCTCTCCCACAATTGGTCTCCCTTGATATCCCTCACTTTATCGGGTAGGACTTACTCGAGTTTTCTCGGTTATCACAACTGAAGAAGACAAAGAATTATCAGAGGCAATTGATGTGTCTGAGAATCCACCTTTACCCCTCTACTTATAGGAGGGGTTATTGAACATTGCTCGCCCTCGAGCAACTAAACCTTAGAATAGAATAGCCAGAGTCAACTAAAGAACAAAGCATCACAACAAACATCCCATATGACTCCCACCGGACATTCACATATCGGCCCTCGCTAACCACAAAATGATAATTACCCTGAAGGCGACAGTAATCATCCATAAAAGATATTAACCTCCAACTGATGAATACCATCACATAAGGCAGTTAACATAATAAAATTCGCCGGTCCAGACTTAGTGCATCTTGTGATCTCCTATACTACGTTGCTCGCCCTAACTACCATCTACATGGAAGCAGTTCTCTTGATATTCACTAGTGAGGAGAAATTCACGGTGGCCTACCAATCCGAGCAACGGGTGGATGGAACGAGTGGCTCATGGAAGAAGTGGAAGCATTATACGATTTCAACATGCATAAAACAAAAAATGCCCTAAATGATGCAAATGCACATGAAAAATGCCCTAATGCCTAAGATTGGGTGGAATGATGCATGCACTAACCATCCATCTCAAAACGAGATGGATATCTAATTAAGCTACATCATGTACTCACTCATCTTAAAATGCAGGTGAGATTATGTTCCTTTCTCCTTCTTATTCTAGTTGCTTCTAAATAATTTTTTTAGATTTTTTTTCTTTTTTTTTCTTTTCAAACCCTTATATCCATAATTGACAATGAACACCTTATTGGGCTTATTTTTTCTACATAACTTGAATATTTGCACTATTTAGAAGGTATGGAACAACTTAATTCACCATTAAAGAAGAAATGAGGTACATGATATACTCTATGCATAAAAGTTATGAATGCCACTAAATGACATGCACCTAAAGGTAATGTGCATGTATACCTATTCTATTTTTTTCTCATTTTTCATGAAAAACATATGAAGAGTTGCAATGCAAGTCCTATCTACATGCCATGCAATCAAAAAAATTAAAACTGTACTTTACTTCCAAATCTTGGTGGATTGTGAAAAGCAATGAGGTGGACAGATCACAAGACTAATTGACTGAACCTTTGAAAAATATTATGTGTCCCTCCTTACTAACCTGTGTAGTAGTTAAGAGGTCTTTCTCTCTTACTTCAAATTAGAGTCTCATTATCATTTGGTCAGTTTAGGCTCAAACAACCAATTCTGTCCACTTTCATGAATCATTAGGAATGTATAGTTGTTATTTTTTGTTTTAAAGTTGACAAAACCAATCATTTTCTAAGTGAAGTGATCAAGGTTAAACAACACTCAAGCTTGCGAACACTAAAAAAAATTTAGTTTCCCCTTAATTCCCGTGTACATACAACTGAGATGACTCAAGATTAAAGACATCCATGATTACACTAGATAGAATGTGGATCCTACAAACAAACTAAAATTGCAAGAAACAAATGACAAGAAATAAAAGCAATAAAACTAAAAACAGAGAAAATGAAAGATAGAGGTGTTGCACCCCTTCGATGTTGAAGACCGGATCGGGAAGTGAGCATTCTTGGTAAGCATGGTTGACGTGACAGTGTGCATACACCAAGCCATCTCGAAGAAGGATGAGGTTGGAGTGGTGCAGATGTTGCAGGTTCACCTTGCTCCTGTTGGAGAGAGGAGTAAGCTGCTAGAAATTCAACCCAAGGTAGGCGGCCAGCTTGGTGATAAGCCCGCCAAAGTGAATTGGAGCTTTCCGTGTACTCCTCTTCACCGCCAAAACCCTCTGCAGAAAGAAAGCGCCCCAGTTGCATTCCTGGCGCTTCAGGAGTTTGTACAAGAAAAATAGGTCTGTCTCCTGAAACTTGCTGAGAGCCAGATCTCCCCTAGCAAACAACATAGAGCTTAGCATCCAGTGGAGTATCTGGATGAATGGATGCTCGAAATCATCTACCGCAGCATTATGGTAGCTCACTGACTTGCCCGACGGCACCGTCACCAGCTCCACGAAGATTGCATTATAGTCGGTGCGGTTGTCCGGCCGCCGGTAGTCTGACCACAAATGATTCCAGTTGAAGATCTCATTGAACTGCCGGAGTGTAAGGGTGTAGTTGTTGTTATACATCCGGAAAGACACCCGACCCTTGATCCACTCACGGTCGGTGTCTATGATGTCATTGGGCACGACACAGACGTCCAGCGACGCCATAAACTCAGCCACCAAATCCTTGTACGTAGGCCACTTGCCAAAGAACGACTGGGTATCTGCATGAAACTCCAGCTCATCAGGCCGTCATCCCATGTGTCAGGTCTGTCCCTTCAGAACGTAGTCGAGGTTAGCTTCGAACCCCAAGTTGCGGATGGTGTCCCATTCAACATAACAGGTCGGCTCGATCTTCCTCTTTAAGATCTCCTCGTAGATCTTCTTGACTTCTGCGGATGGATGAATCAGCCGCGGGCGTGGAATCGACGTGGTAGGAGGTGGCACGAATTCTGGGATCTCCATCGGGTCGGCGCGTGACGATGATGCACCAACAACATGCACCATGATCGCGATAGAAAGAGGAATAGAGAGAGCTCGGTGAGGATCGGAGAAAGGAATATCCACTCGATGAAGAACTTGCTCGGTGTTGCTCGTCGTCGGGCTTGGACAGCTCTGGAATACGCTCGGCACAAGTGGAGGAAGATCACTCTGGAGTTGTGATGTCATCTGATGCAAATCCTCTTCATATATAGCCGTGGACGGCGCTACTGTATGCCCGTCGATAGCATCAACACGAGTCGATGGTATCGACACGGGTAACACAATCCGTACCTCCGCAAGTATCGACGGTTGTCGATGGCTAGATCTGTGGAGCCCGGATTGCTGACGCGTCGATACTATCGACGCGAGTCGATGGTATCGACCCGTCGCCCAGATCGACTTCCTTGTTGCTGCGATCGCCGTTAATCTTCCCTCGCAGATCGTTGATGTGGCGCGTCGACACTATCGACGTGAGTCGATAGTATTGACTCTCTGATTAGGGAAAACCCTTGCGAGGCCCGGCCGCTGCCTTCTTTGTATGAATGTGTCAATACCATAGACACGCCCGTCGATGGTATCGACTTTCTTGAGACGATTTGTTCTGAAAATCTCTAGAGATCTCGATAGTATCGACACCCATGTCGATACCATCGACCTCTGCTTGCGATCTGCCTGTTGGTATGTCGATACCATCGACGAGGCCGTCGATGGTATCGACGCATTGCAATTCCTGCAGTCGCCAACCTGTACCATGGTTGATACCATCAACACAAGGGTCGATGGTATCGACTCTGCCTCAGCCCTTCACATGTAGCAAACGATCACGGTATCTTTTTTACACTACAAACTAAGTTAAAACAAATCAAACTACGAATGCAAATGAACTAAACTAAAGTACCAATGGTTGGGATGCCTCCCAACAAGCGCCCTTATTTAACGTCTTAGGCTAGATGACTTGAAGCACATCATGCATCCGAAAGTGAAATGAGTTTGACCTCATTCACCTTCCTCGTGTAATCTTCACCAAAATATAGCTTCAACCTCTGTCCATTCACCAGAAATGTAGTCTCACCATCGCACACCATGATTACGCTATGTGGTTTGACCTCTTCTACCGTAAATGGCCCACTCCATCGGGATTTTAGCTTCCCGGGATGCAACTTCAGCCTCGAATTGAACAAAAGCACACGATCTCCTTTCTTGAAGGTGCGCATCTGAACGTGATGATCGTGGATCAACTTTGTGCGCTCCTTGTATATCTGAGAGTTCTCATATGCAGTCATTCGTAGCTCATCTAATTCATTTAATTCAAGTAATCTCTTCTTCCCCACTTCATCATAACTCAAGTTGAGCTTTCTCAGCGCCCAATGTGCTTTGTGCTCTAACTCCACCGGTAAGTGACAAGCCCGACCGTACGCCAACCTAAAAGGTGTGGTGCCTATAGGTGTCTTGTATGCCGTCCTATATGCCCAAAATGCATCCGGTAGTAAGACACTCCAATTCTTCCTCGTGGAAGCCACCGTATGCTCCAAGATCTTCTTAATTTCACGATTGGAAACCTCCACTTGTCCTTGAGTTTGCGGGTGATACGGGGTACCAATGTTATGTTTGACCCCGTATTTCCTCAATAATGTCGAGAACATTTGATTCCTAAAGTGCGTACCCCCATCACTAATGATCATTCGGGGCACTCCAAACATGCAGAAGATATTTTCCTTAACGAACATGCACACTACAATAGAATCATTAGTTCTTGTGGGTATTGCTTCTACCCACTTCGACACATAATCAACAGCTAAAAGGATATATAAATTCGAATTTGAGGACACAAAGGGTCCCATGAAATCTATACCCCATAAATCAAATACCTCAACCTCTTGGAAAACATTTAGGGGCATCTCTTGTCTCTTTGAAATGTTACCCGCCCTTTGGCAGGAATCACATTATCTCACGAACTCATAGGCGTCTCTAAACAAGGTAGGCCAATATAGGCCACTTTCTAGTACTTTGGCTACCGTACGAGAGCTCGCATGGTGTCCGCCCATAGGTAGAGTGTGGCAATGGAGAAGAACACTCTCATATTCCACCTCAGGTACACACCTGCGTAGGACACCATCCCTGCGTTGCTTCAAAAGAATAGGGTCATCCCAAAAATAATATCGTAGAGAATGGAAAAATTTCTTCTTCTCTTGATACGTCCAATCTTCTGGGATGATCCTGCAAGCAAGATAATTCATGATACATGAAAACCACGGATCTTTAGAGTTGAATTTCAAAAGTTGTTCATCCGGGAATGTCTCGGTAATGGGTATGTGTAAATCTTTTTCATCTACCCTCTCTAACCTAGACAAATGGTCCACTACAACATTTTCAATCCCTGCCTTGTCTTTGATTTCGATATCAAATTCTTGTAATAGCAAGATCCACCTAATCAATCTAGGTTTGGCATCTTTTTTCTCCATCAAATATTTAATAGTGGTGTGGTCAGTCCAAACTACGACTTTTGATCCAACTAAATATTGCCGAAATTTTTCAAAAGTGAAAACAACGACAAGCAATTATTTTTCAGTAGTCGTGTAATTTAGTTGGGCATCATTCAAAGTCTTAGAGGCATAAAATATCACTGCGGGTTTATTGTCCACCCACTGTCCCAACACAGATCCTACAATGAAATCAGATGCATCACACATGAGTTCAAACGGCTTAGTCCAATCCGATGTTTGAACAACTGGTGCGGAAATCAATTTCTCCTTCAGTACGTTGAATGTGTGTAAACATTTGTCATTGAAATAAAAAACGACATCCTTTTCGAGAAGCTCGGATAAAGGTTTGGCGATTTTTGAAAAATCTTTTATGAAACGACGATAAAATCCGGCGTGACCTAAGAAACTTCTTACCCCTTTGACTGAATTTGGTGGGGGCAATTTAGAAATTACTTCAATTTTTACCGGATCTACCTCCAATCCTTTGCTAGACACTTTATGTCCTAGAACTATCCCCTCACTCACCATCATATGACATTTCTCCCAGTTGAGGACCAAATGTGTGTCCTCACATATTTGTAACACCTTATTCAAATTATAAAGGCATTCATCAAAGGAAGCACCATAAACTAAAAAATCATCCATAAAGACCTCTAGACAGCATTCTACCATATCAGAAAAAATGGCGAGCATACAACGTTGAAAAGTCACTGGTGCATTGCATAATCCAAAGGGCATGCGGCGATACGTGAAAGTTCCATAGGGACAAGTGAAAGTAGATTTCTCTTGATCCTTAGGATCAATCGAAATTTGATTGTACCCCGAATACCTGTCCAGAAAATAGAAATGAGATCGGCTGGCTAAGCGCTCTAGAATTTGATCAATAAATGGGAGAGGAAAGTGATCCTTTAGCGTAGCGGCATTAAGTCGTCAGTAATATATACAAACTCACCACCCGGTTACCAAGCGGGTGGTGATAGGTTCATTTAAAAGATTGTGAGTAACAGTTATTCCCCCCTTCTTAGGGACTACCTGCGTGGGACTTACCCATGTCGAGTCTGAAATCGCATAGATGATACCTGCGGAGAGAAGCTTAATCACCTCTTTCTTTACAACCTCCATCATGCTCGGATTCATTCGACGTTGTGGTTGAATCACCGGCTTGGCTCCCTCCTTGATCCGAATCTTATGCTGGAACAAAGTAGGGGAAATCCCCTTGATATCTGCAACAGACCACCCAAAAGCTCCCCGGTGGTTCTTTAGCACTATCAACAACTGGTCCTCCTCTTCAGCACTCAGATAAGCAGAAATAATCACCATCAACTTTTCTTCCTCAGCTAGAAAGGCGTACTTGAGGTGCGGTGGCAGCGGCTTCAACTCCAATTGCGGCGAGCTGATCAAGGATGATTGAAGCGGTGGGGGAAGTTCACATAAATCTTCATAATACCTCACATAGAAGCATGGCAGCATCTGAAGCATCTTAGCACACTCCTTGAGTGATTTGCTTCTCATCCAATCATGAGTTATATTGACTAAACAAGTCTCCAGTGGTAATTCCAGATATGCATCAAAAACTGAATTGGCTATAGCATCATCCTCCGTAGAGGGAGGAATGTCCTCATCCTCATCATTCGGGAACCCTACAACCTTGCAAAGGGATACCACTTTGGTCTGCTCCATGATGTCTACAGCCAAAGTCCCTTTGTCCACCTTGGTCATTACATGAGCCATATCTAGAAATAGCTTCCCTAGACAAAGTGAGATGTTATTATCAAAATGTTTTACCATGTGGCATTACTCCTTGGATTTAGGTGAAGTGGCAATGGAAGGCATGACCATCTCAAATCGGTCATCGGCTATACCCAAGGTCAACCGACCTCTCCCCATCTCAAGTATCATGTCGGCTGTAGCTTGGAAGGGTCGTCCGAGCAGTAGCTCATTGCCTTGTTCATCTTGCATCTCCATGACGACAAAATCTGCTGGAAATACAAATTGATCCAATTTCACTAGCACACCTTCACAAATCCCATATGGCTTTACCACTGAATTGTCCGCCAATTGGATTGTCATGTTGCTTGGCCGTGACTCCTTTAATCCCAACTTCTGGAATGTAGAAAGGGGCATCAAGTTAATGCTCGCCCCAGAGTCACATAGTGCTTCACCAAATTTGACTTTCCCGATGTAGCATGAAATGTTGAAACAGCCCGGATCTTGCCTCTTTGGTGGCAATGTGCCCATGATGAATGCACTCACCTGCTCCTTAAGCACAACAACCTCTGTATCCGGAATTTTCCTCTTCTTGGTGATGATGTCTTTCAGAAATTTCCCGTAAGAAGGGATTTGCTCAATAGCTTCCAATAAAGGGATGTTGACTGAAAGCTTTCTGAAACTGTCTAAGAACTTTTTCAATTGGGCGTCTACCTTCCTTGCCTTAGCACTGTTCGGATAAGGGACCGGGACAGCCTGTGCCCTTTGATGCGGTGGCACATAGGGTGTCCTTTTCTGAGGCTCGTCCTCCTCTGCAATAGGATTTTCAGTAGCACCCGCTGCTATGTCCTCAACTGATTTTGTGACCGGTATGGGCATCTCCTCAGTGGCCTCACCTTCAATTTCTGCTTGGGGTTTGCTTGGTTCATCAGCTCTGGGATTTAACAGTTTCTTGCCACTTCTTAGCAAGATGGCCTTCGCCTGCTGGTTTCCTCCTGGAACATTAATATTACCCGGAAAACCTGGGTGCTCCGGCTTCTTCAAGTTGGCTATCTCTGCTGCCATTTGTGCCACGGATGTCTCTATTGTCCTCATTTAAGCCCCATGGCTCTACAGTGTCTGCCCAAATTGGTTCATAAACTCCCCTTGTTGCTTTATTTGATGGCCAAAAGTAGTCATGAGTTCTTGATTTTGCTTTATCACTTAATTGAGCAGCTCTGTGCTCTTATCCTCCGCTATTGGCTGGGGTTTTGCATCTGGATCCTGCAAGAAGTTGTTTGGATCCTTCCAGGAGAACTTCTTGTCTTTCCTCCATGAATAGTCATTATTCCTGTAGCCTTGCTGCTGCCTCATGAATTTAACTTGGGCCTCATCCTCGGACTTAGTATCCTCCTTTGCAAGCAGTTTCTTCGCGAGAAGATCCATCTTCTCATTTAGCTCCTTTATTGCTTTAGATTCACCCGCCACTCGAACCTGTTCCACGACACCTCTTTCGCCCCATGATTGCTTTTTGGCCATGTTCTTTAGGATTTCCCAACACCTAGTGTCCGTGTTATTCAAGAAAAATCCTGAGCCGGCTGAATCGAGGTTGCTTCTATCATGCTCGGAGAGAGAAAAATAGAAGATCTTGACCTATGTCTCCTTGTCAAGCCCGTGATGCGGACACCGCCTGAGCATAATCGGAAACCTTTCCCAGGTCTCGGAATAGGTCTCTCCTGCTTGTTGGGTGAAGTTGTGGATCTTTCTGATCATGGCATTGGTCTTCTCGGGTGGAAAGAACCTCTCAAAGAAAACCTCCACCATGTGGTCCCAAGACTCCACATATTCATCGTCCAAGTTGTGTAGCCATTCTCGTACGTTTCCCACTAAAGAACTCAGGAAGAGCTTCAAGTAGAGCACATCTTGTGGAAATCTGTCGATTTTTATCATATCACAATTCTCCACAAATTGACTTATGTGCGCGACAGGGTCTTCATTTTTTAGCATATGGAAAGCATTAGACTTCACCAAGTTGATTAAAGCCACATCAATCTTGTATGTCGGAATATTAACCACTTGCTTCTTGATCGGCCCTTTGGAAGCGGATGAGGAAGAAGCCTTGATCTTCTCCCATATTGTCTGTGGCTCGTCCATCTTTTCTTGTTCAGGTTCAGAAAGTATACCCTCCAGATGGTCTTGATTATACTCACCTTCATCTTCCGGTCCCGGCAGCGGAACCTCTGGTGCGTGCCTCGTGTAGTCTGTACTACGTGTTTGCACCATGCACAGTACCTGCAAATAGAGAAATCAAATTTCAGTACAGTGCTTGACGATTGCAAATATTTAGAAAATGGATTATAAATTTTTGGAATGATAAAAAAAATAAAAATGTGGCCTAGAGTGGCCTCTTGCAGCACTCGAAGTGCCGACAATTTGCCGTATCCCCGGCAATGGTGCCAAAAACTTGACGCAAATTTACCATGCGCAGAAACGCAAGTGAACGCATTGAAGTAATACAAGCCTTTGTTAGGCCCGAGTCAAACTCAGGGATACGTGAAACTGTCGGAGACTCCTACTAACTACTCGCGATCAGCTAGACCGATTTAATAGTTGAGAGTTGTTGTTAAAATTAAAAGAAAACAAAAATAAAATAAAACAAAGCAATCGATTAAATGTTTGGTTTAATCAATTTAAGATGAGATCTTTAGGATTACGGTTTCACCGCGGGTTTTCATTGTATTAAATTCTATATAATTACTCAATTTTATCTCTCTATCCGGGTAGTGGCCTGAAATAAGAATTGCCCACTGTCGTGGTACAATTCACTACCTATGTCTAGGTCGGTTCCACCATCGTAGTAACCTATACCCTAAACTAGGTGCATTAAAAACGACCTCTCGGTATCCACCATTAATCTTACACCACCTTGTTCAAGGGATTTGTCAATTAATGTAAATCCCGTCTCTTTTCAACTGTTAATTCTTCTTTCAAAGCAATTAAGGGCATTAGATTATTATTATGGTGATCAAGCATAACAATATATTTGAGAAAACGAAATTATACCACGGATTTAAGAGATAAGATATGAATTATTATGATAAAATCATCATACAATAAATTCTCGGGCTACTCCCGGTCCCAAAGACAAAGGGGATTAGCTCCGCATGTTCATCTCAGAGCAAAACGTGGAGTAGAAAAAGGGAAACATGGGGAAAAATGTGATTGAGTGGTGAAACCCCTGAACGGAGAAGATCCAAGCGATCCTTGGCATGGAATACGCGTTCTCCCGCCTTTCGGTGGTTGAAATCATCTTCTTCAGCGTCCAGATCGGCTGGGGCGTGCTCTCGGGCTCCGTCCTTCTCTCCACCTCTTCTCGGGATGTGTGCAGCGGCTAATGACGTGATGATTCCCCCTTGGGCACCGTCATTAGGTATATTTCCCGAATTAGGTCACCGATTAATCACACCCGTCCGATTAAGATTAATCTGAAACAAACTCATATCTGACGGTGTCGATACCATCGACGCGGGTCGATGGTATTAACCTAGCACGATATCGGCAGTTCTTCTTTTCTTTCATTTTGCGCCTGATGTCATCTCGATACCATCGACGCGGGTCGATGGTATCGACGAACCTGTAGCAACGGTTTTGTCTTTTTGTGTCGCTGTAGCTCCATTTTGGTCGATAATATCGACTCACTTCTTGCCAGCAACCTGATGGTATCTCGATACCATCGACATCCCTGTCGATAGTATCGACTTTCGTCTGGTCCTTGCGGCTGGCAAACTGTGGTCCGGTCGATGGTATCGACCACCGTCGATGGTATCGACGGTAGCAAATACTTGTTTTTCCTGAAATTAACACACGAAACCACATAAGTTCACACAAAACGTATTCTTTTGATAATTAATACTCAAAATGCTTGAAATAGGGGAAATTTGACATAAAGAAGTAGCATAGACCAAAGTGAATGAATTATGCAACATTAACCATGAAAATGACTAATAAATGCATAAAACACATATCAAACAAGTCTATAAATGCGACTCAAAATCATCGCATCAGTTATGGTCAGTGTTCCCAGTATGTGCGGGATTAGATGGGACCAAATTCTTGAAAATTTGCAACCTACAAATGGAGAACCAGTCGGTTGGCACTCGAACCGATCAGTTCACCCAACAAATTGGTTGTTTCTGATGTTTCACAATTGCATATGTATTGGAAATTCTATTTCAATTAATGCATGGCATGGCGTCAGCACTAATCCTTGATGTAATCTAATTGCACCACAAACTGGGGGTCTCAAAAAGTGAGCCAATCATCTCACGACCATCAACCAATCAGTTCACTAAGTGAACCAGTTGGTTGGCGGCCCAGTTTGTGCAGAACTTAACCAATGAAATATCCAATCAACCTGACACTCCAACTGGTTGCTTCATTACATGAGCCGATTGGTTGGGAGTCTAGTTAGTTGATCTGTTGCTTGATTTGAATACCAAAACACTTTAATAATCAATCCAATTATTATTTAAGATCAAAGCTCCTATTCTAGGTTAGTTCCTATGTGTGCAACTGTATAGGTCCCATATTATGTTGGTAGTGATTGTCCATAACCATTTATGACATCACAAGCAGAGAGTGGTGCCTAATCACACATCACTGCTACCCAATTAAATGGAAAGTTGTATAACAACTTCAACCTACAATCTATGTTTGGTGTTATAGTGTTTGTATACGTCCTTTGTCATTGATATCTAGATTGAACTCGAGGCATGGAGCAATCACCCTCTTCAACATTCAATCTATGTTCCTTGAACCAGAGAAAACTATCAAAGATATATGTAAGCTCAATATCACATATTCACTCACATGTGCATGACCATGCCTTTAATAGTCTAACTTATCAAGAGTTCTAGGATGCCTTACTCCTATAGGAGGTACAAATCCCATCTACATTTCTCACAGTCAGTCCCCATGTGTCACAGTCGCCCAATCATCATCTTTATGGTAATCCTTATTCAATATTATGTTGGATGATGTCAAAGCATACCAAACAACATGTGATGAGTGTAGTAACTTCAAGTCTAAGAACCACAATTACCACCAACACTATAAGGGTTGACTATGACTACTCGTGTAATGGTTTCCATGTGTCAATCTTATGGTGGGTCTGCCTGATATACTATTCTCTAACATGTATTTGTGTGCATAGTTTGATATCACATATCATGACTAATGAGATTTTATCATCAACCAACACACACTCTAGTCTTATGTGTTATTCTTAACTATCTACCTTTTACAATAACATCCAACCATGGACATAATGAGAATGTATATACTCTTTACATCCATATGATCTCATTGTTCAAATCATGTACATGAAGACATATGTCATTGAGTAATATCATTCTCTAGACATTTATTATGTTACATCATTATCTCATAAATGAATAAATTAGAGCAAATCGGAAGGTTGCTTTCATTATTAATCAAATAATTTACAAATTATGCCATTACAATCATCATATGATTGTATCTCTAGGCATACATACCAACACACTTCCACTTGCACTTATACCCAATAACCCATGAATCTTATCCCAAGTGATCTAACATGACCATCATGCTTCTACTGCAAAAGTGCTTTTATAGTGGGTTAGCAAAATTTGCTTTCAAGTCGATATTTTGCAAGTTTCACATCTCCTCACTATACAACTTCTACTATGAGATGGAACTACCATAGCATGCTATCTGAGATTTCCATCCTATCCAATACTTCCATTATTGTCACAATATCTCTACTGTGTCATCAATGGTTTGGAACCACCAACAAGTTCATCTATATGAACTTCTTGATCCACACAATATCCTCTGATGTTCTCATAACATAGAGATACTCAACTTCTATCGTAGAATTTAAACAACTATCTCTAGTTTGGAACCCTTTCCATCTTATAGTTCTCATTTTAAGGTCAAACATAAATTTAGATTGCTATCATTAATTTTATTTTTCATTTTTAGAAGCTTGCATCAGTGTAACCCTTTACACTCAACTCTTTCTTATTACCATAACCAATGAACTAATCCTTTTGATACTTCACAAGTTCTTAAGGATGTTCTTATGGCATTCCAGTGACTTTCACTAGGATCTGACATATAACCACTTATCATGTCCAATACATATGACACACATTATGAGTTCATAACATTACATACATGATAGATGCAATTGTGAATTCATATGGCATGATATCCATGTTTTCCCATTCTTCGCAAGAATTGGAACACTGCACTCTAGATAGACTAACTCCATGGAACATGGAAACGTTTTCTCTCATTGAGTCCTGCATGTTGAACCCTTAAACATCTTGCTAATGTATGTGCTCTTACCAAGGCAAAGAAGCTTCTATATCTATCTCTATAGATCTCAATTCCTGTTACATAGGATGCCTCCCTAAACCCTTCATAGAGAAGGTAATTTTCCTTGCCTGGTTTTAACATATGTAGTATAAGGATGTTATTCCCCATCACTATGTGGAATATAAATACGCGCCCACTAAATCTTTTGCAATCACATATTTCTTCTTCATTCTGACTCAAGTCAAACTCTTTGACTATCTTGTCAAATTGACGATTCCAATTCTGAGATGTTTGCATCAATCACATTGATAGACCTTTGTAGCTTACACACTTTATTTACATAATTGGATTTATAAAACCTTTAGTTTATGTCACGTACACATCCTCTCAATATTCCTTTTCAGGAATGTGGTTTTAACATCCATTTTTCCAAATCTCATAGTCATAGTTAAGTTGCAATAACAAGCATTATCCTGATGGATTTAACCATCCATGTCAGTCTTCTACTTGAAGACCCACTTGCACCCTATGGGTTTTATCCCTTCAGGTGGATCCACTAAGGTCCTTACCTTGTTGGTATACATAGATTCCATCTCGAATTTCATGGACTCAAGCCATTTCTCAGACTCGGGTCCCTCATTAGCTTCTAGAAAGGTTGTTGTCTCATCATCTATGACCAACTCACTACCTTCCTAAGTCACAAGATATCCAAATCTTTTAGGTTCAAGGCACGTCCTACTAGATCTATGAGGTTCCTGTGTTACTTAAGGAATTTGAGATTCCACAACACTTTGTGATTCTCTTTATTCCTCTTGTACATATATTGGTTCAATGTTTTCTTGTTGTCTCAAACCTCTTTGAGTTCCACTTTCCTCCCACTGATTCCTTTGGAAGTAAAATACATCTTTAGGAATACAACATCTCTGGCAATAAACACTTTGTTGTTAGATAGGGAATAAAAGTAACATCCTCTTGTCTCTTTAGGATGTATAACAAAATAACACTTATCAAATTTAGGGTCAAGCTTTTTAGGAAACATTTTCCTCACATAAGCTTTATAAAAGACACTTTGGGACACTTCCCAGTCCATGTCTCATATGGAGTCTTTCGAGCTGATTTATATGGTACTCAGTTTAGTGTAAACACAACAGTTTCAAGAGCATAACCCCAGAGGTATTCATAAGCTCAACTAAACTCATCATTGATCGCACCATATCTAGAAATGTGTGATTCCTTCTTTCTGATACACCATTATGTTGAGGTGTTCGAGGTGGATTCAATTGAGATACAATCCCCATGGGCTCTAAGAAGATCCTCAAACTCTTAGTTGAAGTATTCTCCACCTGGATCAAAATGAAGTGCCTTAATACTTTTTCCAAGTTGGTTTTGCACTTCATTCATAAACTCCTTGAACCTTTCAAGAGTTTTTGACTTATGTTTCATCAAGTAAACATAATTGTACCTACTGAATTCATCAGTGAAGGTGATGAAAATACCGATACCCACCTCTAGTGGTTGTTCTAAAAGGCCCACATACATCAGTATGTATCAGTCCTAATAGATCACTAGCCCTCTCACTATTACTAGTGAAAGGGGTCTTAGCCATCTTTCCCAACAAACAAGATTCACATGTCTTTATTGATTCGAAAGCAAAAGAGTCCAAGTAACCATCTTTATGTAGTCTAGATATACGATTCTCATTTGTATGCCCTAGATGACAATGCCAAAGGTATGTTTTGTTTATTTTGTTGAGTTCTAGTTTTTTAGTATTTACATTATAAACATCTATCTTTACATCTAGCAAATAAAAACTATAAGACATTGGGTCACTTCCATAAAAGACCCCATCTTTATAAATAGAACATCGACCATTCTTAATATGAAATTCATATGCATCCTTGTCCATACAAGATAAAAATATGGTTTGTCTATCTATGTCATGTGCATAGTAGTAGTTCACTAACTCTATTTCAAGCCCTATGGGAAAAGATAAACAATAGGTTCCAACTGGAGTGGCAACAACTCTTGCTCCATTTGCAACTCACGGTTCAACCTCACCCTTTCCCAAAGGCCTACTTCTTTTCAGATCTTGTATATTTGAGCATATGTGATATTCACATCCATATCTAGTACCCATGATGAAGAAGTAGATAATTTATCTCAATAATGTATATACCTAAAGTGTAGATCTATATCCCTACCTTCTTCATCCTGAATGCCTACAATTACAAACGATAATTTCTCTTGTACTTTTCTTTCTCCTCAGCTTGATCATTGAAAATCTAGATTTGGGATTGGCCTCATAACTCTTCATGGCCTTGCTTTCATCCTTGGACTCAACTCTATTGATCATTGTCACGGGTTGGTCCTTCTTCATTCTTACTTTGGTATGAATCAGCATACCAAGAAAATGTAACATCAGTCTGGCCATATCATTCAAGCTGTAAACTCAATAAAGTGGCCATATGATTTTGAAAATGATTTCTGAATCATATTCATAGCCAACTCTTGGCTCAAAGAGAATCTTATCTCTTCAAGATGATACACATGTCCAATCATATTGAGCACATGATCTTCTATTGAGTCTCCCTCTATCATTTTACCCTCAAGGAGTGCCTTTATGACATTGTTCCTTTCTTGCTTCGTGAGATTATGATCCATTTTCCTAGGATATGTTACCATCTCAACAATCCCTATATCCTCAAATTTCTCATGCAAATCATAGTTCATGTATCTTAGCATAAGGTACTTTATGTCCAAGGCATCATTGGCATGCTTTCAGTAAGCATCCACTTTAGCCCTAGGTGTATCAGCAGCAAGTATTTCTCGTACTGGTTTATCAAGCATAGAAAGCTTACACTCTTCATTGAGAACCCTTCTCAAAGTCCAAAACTAGTTGTGGAAATTTGTCCCATCAAGTTTGTCCTTCCTAAGGACTGATCACAATACTGATTCATTCATCATTTGATTCCATAAGAGAAAAATTGCACTTTGTCAAAAACCATTTTTGATTTGATTTGATTTAAAAGTTTTACGATATTTGATTAGGTATTTAATTAATTATTTCTCTCACTATTTTATTCAAATTGATAGCCCTAACATATCAATTCAAAAGATTGCATCATACAACCTTCTAGCGAGCCAAGATCCAAAATAATTCAACTATTACCCAACCAATGCCAGCATCCATAGACAATTATTAAGGCAGGCGGTATTTTCCAATTGCATCTTATGCAATTCTTGGATAGACGATATGCTCAACTCCTTGTCATGATCATCTACATGCTTCTGGTGCTTAATCTCATTTAGGTCACATAGTTAAGCTTGACCCAAAAGACAACACGATACATATGCACCCTACTTGGGAAGAACCTATGTATCTACCATCACACTTCCACCAGATGGACGATGCACCACGCTTGGGCATAACCTATGCTTAGTCAATCAAGATTTCCATTTGTGTTGCTTTTGGAAAGCATCCAAGACTTAATATTTAATTGAGGGAGTTTGTATTTATAAATACATATACTTTATCAAATCACCACATATATAATATGTATCATATACATGCTATATCCCACAGCAAAAACATGCAATAAATAAAAAATGGTCATGTCCATTCTAATGTATTTCCTTAGAGCCACACTAAATTACCACAACCTAGGGTCCACATCACATGCATAAACCTATTGTTGATAAATATCCAAGCTTGCCAATCTGGGTTGACTAGTTCAACCCTTGAATGCATCACCTCACCTCCTCCCGATCAGTTGGTTGTCTCACCAGTCGTTTGTTCTGACCGTCTTCTGGGACCTCTAGGCAATCGGTCGGGTCCACCAGCTGATCGGTTCAACTCGTCCTCCTTGGTCCTCCACAGTCCTCCAGCCAATCGGCTCACCTTCAAGATGATTGGTTGGCCTGGTCTGAGTGTCTTTCTTATACATCTATAAGAAAGTAAACTATCCTACTATTACATGATTATAGAGAAACCTCGAGTTATGTTTGAGTAGAGCAAAGGCAGGAGAGAATAATACTTTTACAACTGGAAGATAAGGTAGAGACTCAGTATGCAAATGAGATAAACAAGAATAACCAACCACACAACCATGCATAGATAATAGGGTTATTGGCCATAACCACGCTACACATTCACCATCAAAACTCACTTTTAGGGCAACATGTGTACATTGCATATATATATATATATATATATATATATATATATATATATATATATATATATATATATATATATATATATATGTTGTTCATTCATTACCCGTGCAGGTAGCCAGATTTTCACTACCCGTTGGAGTAACTCGGGGTTACAAGAGTAACTGTATGGTACACTGGAGTAACTCTTATGAATCAAAAGAGTAACTGTATTGATATATAGAGTAACTCTGAGAGCAAAAGAGTAACTGTGGAAAATATACAATCAGTAAATATATGGACGAGTTTTTTTATTTTGGGCGGGGGGGGGGTGGGGCAAATGATATTATTTTTGGATCAAATTTTTTGGGGAGCTAGATAAAATGCTCCTCTACAATTGCGAAAAATATATATAAAAATATCAGGAAGTGTGCGCGGGTAGATACCAGCGCGGGTATTAAAGATGATATATATATAAGTTTGGTATTATGCATGGTACTTGATTGTACAAAATTATTCACATCTCATGCAATAAATAAACGATAAACCAAAAATCCAATCATATCAATTATTCCAAAATATAGTGGATTGATGTGTCTCTGATGCCATTCTAGGGAAATATGGCATTAGGTAGGTAGCGGAAATATTTTTTTTTACTTCCATATTCCCATTAAACCAACGTATTAAGTCAACAACTACATAATGTAAAGGATGGTTTCGAGGATATACCTGGTCCAAGAGCAAGTCCAATAACATCTCCTCATCATTGTAGTCGTGCAACTGTTTTCTAGTTGCACTAGGACTCCTCTGTTGTGCCTCTTGGTATTCACCAGGGACAACAAGTTGACCTTGTCCTCCTAGCAATAGACCAACCTCCACGCCTCTATGGAAGTCCACAAGGGCCACCTAGAATTCCTATCATCCTACTAGAACAGACAGGAAGGAGTTGTCCTTTATGTTAGTGTACTAGTCACCAACTTGCTCTCCCACAATTGTTCTCCTTTACTATCCATCCCTTCATCGAGTAGGATTTTCTCGGGCTCTCTCAGTTACCACAACTAAATAAGACAAACAATTGTTAGAGGTAATCAATGTGTATGAGAAGCCACCATTACCTCTCTATTTATAGCAGGGGTTAGTGTCAAGGTTCACAATCTATGTGGGAGTGGAAGGGACCAAAATCCTTAATGTTTGCAACCTGAAAATGGTTAACCGGTCGGTTCACACGTGAGCCGATCGATTTGCCTAGCTAATCAAATATTTTGCATGTTTCCCAATCACATATGCATTGACAATTCTATTCCAATTAATGCATGATATGACGTCAACACTAATCCTTGATGTAATCAAATTGCACCACAAATCAGGAGTCTTGCAAAGTGAGCTAGTCATCTCACGACCACCACCTGATTGGTTCACTAAGTGAACTGGCTGATTGGTGCCCCAGTTCATGCTGAACTCTACCAATGCAATATCCAATCAACCTGACGCTCCAACTGATCGTTTCATCACATGAGATGATTGCTTGGGAGTGCATTTAGTTGATTTGTTTCTTGAATTGAATACATAAATGCTTTAGTAATCAATCCAATTATTATTCAAGATCGAAACTCATCTTCCAGGTGAGTTCCTATGTGTGTGACCCTATAGGTCCCATATTATGTTGGAAGTGAATATCCACATCACAAGTAAAGAGTGGTGCCTAGTTGCACATCATTGCTACCCAAGTAAATGGAAAGTTGGAGAACAACTTAAACGTACAATTTGTGCTTGGTGTTACAATGTTTGTATAGTTCCTTTGTCACTGATATCTAAATTGAACTCAAGGCATGGAGCAGTCATGCTCTTCAACATTCAATCTATGCTTCTTGAACCAGAGCAGACTATCTAAGATATACGTAAGCTCAATAACACATATTGACTCACATTTGCATGGCCATGTATATCTCAGTATTGCTTATCAAGAGGCCTAGGATATCATACTCCTATATTAGGGACAAATCCCATCTACATCACTCATAGCCAGTCCCCATGTGTTACATTCACCCAATCATCACCTTTATGGAAACCCTTATTCAGTATTATGTTGGATGATGTCAAAGCATATTTTACAACATGAGATGAGTGTAGTGACTTCAGGTCTAAGAACCAAAATCGCCACCAACACTATGAGATCTGACTATGGCTACCATTATAATGGTTTCCATGTGTCAGTCTCATGGTGGGTCTGCCTGATACACTATTCTATAACATGTATCTGTGTGTTTGGTTTAATGTGTAAGACCCATGGCATGTGTTTTGGGACAACCCTATTTGTTTGGTTTGATTAAGTGCTTAGATCCTTGCTCTAATCCTTTTAAATGCTTTTAGAGCTTGAGTAAAGCTTCAGTTTCTAATTTGATCATGTTTGGATGATGTATGTGCTTTATATGCTTATTTTGGGTCAAATTGCAATTTACCATGTTTCGAGGACTATCTTGCAATTTTCCACACCTAGAGTGTACCTTCCCTTCATTGGCTTCATGAGAGAGAATGTGGTGCTTTGGGGTGCTTTTGTTGAGCCTTGGGTGAGTGGTGACACACTAGAGGTGATTAGGGTTTCAAGGGTTTGGTTAGTGTTGACCCTATGAGCTTGGTAGAAGTGTAGCAACCCTTGTCTGGACCTTGTGGGTGTGTTTTGGATGTGTCTCGACCTAGACACCTACCTTGTCTTGGTTTTTTCTCGACCATGATGGTCTTGGTGGAGTTGGGTCAAGACTATGGTCTTCTTGAGGTGTGTCTCGACCTGGATGTGGTGGTGATATTTTGTCTTGACCTAGACATTTGTTTTGATGTTGTTTCGACCCCTTTGGAGTGTCTCGACCAAAATCAATGGGTTGGGGGACCTGATTGGTCAAGACCCAACATTGTTTGTATCAACATAATTAGCATGTATGCATATAGTGGTTGCATGTAGGTTTCTTTTGTGGACAAGTGTCCCTTTGGTGCCTTTAGGTGTTGACACCTCATCTACACCCCACTTCTCTCCTACTTGAGTATATTACATATTTCTTATCCTTATGGGTGAACCTTTCGGCCCTCCTTCTTCTCCCTCTTTCTTGTGGCTGACCTTGGAGCATGGTGGAGCAAAGAAGGGCTGATCCTTGGAGCTTTGGTGACCGAGATCCCTTGCATGTCGTGACTTTTGGTCTTTTTCACCTAGGTAACTGTATGCCTTTCCTTGATGACCTTTTCCTTTGATTTTCAACCCCAACTTCTTCTCTTTTCTTGTCCATAGATTGTGGACTATCCATGGTGGTCGTTTTGGAGAGAAACTCCTCATCACAAGGGTCATAGGACATGTTTTGACAAGGTGGTACCCAAGTTAGAGGAGGTTTCTTCTCTCTTTCTCCCTTCTTCTTTTGGTTCGACCTAGGTTTTCTTACCCTCTTTTCTTGATCTATCTTTGACCTTGGTGTCTTCTTTTTTTTAGGTGATCTTATGGACAAAAGTGGATCCTTTGGTGGAGCATCATCATCATCCTTGGTGACCGTGTTCTTGGAGCTTTCCTCTACACTTAAGGCGGGTTATATAACACTCTACCCTCTTTATTAATGCACTTTTCTTTACATGCATGTTGTTGTTTCTCTCTCTGAAACGTGCCCTTATGCTAGTAGATAATACTATGCTCTATAACTTGAATGATGGTGGTTATCATGCTTGGCTTGTTTAGAATCTGAAACTCTAACTTAAGGTACCCCATTTTTGAGATGATGATAAGATGGATGGTTCCCTCTTATCTTTTGATCTTGAATTTTTTTATCACATGCATAAGGTTCATGTACCTTAGTGTTACATGAAGTTTGGGTTCTATTTTTAAGATGTTGAATGTGATCTTTTTTCTCCTACATAAGGTTCTTCATGGTGGTTCCCATAGTGCACGTTTTAAGGTTTTTGGTGACTGTTTTTATGGACGTTCTCCTCAATGATGGTGGTTTGCCTTTGATATTTGTCTTCAATTTTTGGTTGTGATAATTTCCTATTTTGATCTCTTAATTCTATGATAATATGATAGGTGAAGTTATCATAATTTAAGGTTTAAGTCTTTGAAGTATTCTCATGAAGATTACTCTTTTTATTAAACCTTAAATTCTTATGTCCGACTTGTTATGGGTTGGATGTGGTGATTTTGATACATGCAACATGATTCTTGGTTTCATCACCACGCTTTGGTTCAGCCTTTGTGTTTTCTTGAAGTTTGGAGTTGGTCACCTTGAGGTTGAAGGTTGGTCTTCTTCCACCTAGTTGGTTTCTTGAAGATTAAGTTAAATTCGGATTTTAAGGTTTTGGTGTCCCTTGCATGGAGATTTACATCTTGTTGATGATGTTTAATCTTGATGATAATTCCACATGTACCATGAGATTTGGTTTTGTCATCATGCTAAGTTTTCAGCCAACATGTTTTCCTCTAAGTTGAGTGGTTCCATATGTATTGAGGTTCAGGTCTCTCTCCTAATGGGATTTCAGTTGTTGATCTTCATGGTGGTTGTTCTAGGATTTGATGATCATAAATCCATGAGTTTTGAGCAAAGTGATGCTTGATTTTCCTGCTATATGACCATGTTTTAGTCGACACATATGTCCTCCTTAACGGTTTGGTTGTGAAAATGTGCTGGTCTTGGTCGAGACACCTTTGTGTTGATTGGGTCAAGACATATGTGTAGGTTGATGTTTTGGTCGAGACATACTTTGACATTGGTCGCGACATGTGTGATGCTTTGGCCTTGGTCGTGACTCATGTGGGGTGTCTTTCGTTTGATACTTTTGTTTTGGTTTGGTTGGTTGAGACACTGTGTCATGTTGCAGTCAAAACACTGTGTTGGAGTGTGGTCAAGATGCCTGGATTTGGTTCTGGTCATAACATCGTGTTGATGGATGGTCGTGACCATGTTGTGTTTCAGTCATGATGCCCGCTTTGAGAGTGGTTGAGACATGCTTTTGTATGGGTTTAGACATATGCTTTTTTTGTCATGTTTGGGTCGTGACCATGATGTGTTTCAGTCATGACCATGCTGATGTGTCCCGATCATGACCAACCTTGAGGGGTGGTCGAGACACATATGTTATGATAGGTTGTTTTATACATGAACACATGGTCGTCATATACATATATATATATATATATGACATGGTAAGAATGATACATGTGTATAGGAAGTTGATGGTTGATACCTAATAATGTTGGCATGCCTAATTAAATACCATAATAGTAATGCTTAACCATAATGCACTCCAACTATGTGGAAGGTGAGGAACCCAAGGTTTGGTGATTGCAAAATGTAATGGAACCCTAATCGATTATAGGTGTGAAACCCTAACCCTAGTTTTGGGACATGTGATGTGTTGATCATCATGCTTGGAATGAATATCAAATTATAATGATTTTTCCCTTTTGTTTATGAACCCCCAACCTTGTAGGAAAAATGAATGCCATGGCTTGTGTATGCTAAGGTGATGATTATATGATATAGGGTGATGGCTATAAGACTTGATGGGATTTGATGAGATCATATTGGTGTGATGGGTCCTATGACCTGGTGAAGGCTTGATTCTTATTGTGAGGTGATATCCTTAAGTGATATGATTAAGGCGTTGATATCCCACCGTGATGTGATATTGGTGATTGCCTTGTGAATGGAAGTGCTACAAATATCATGTGGTGATGATGTGACTAGTTCACACCTTATATGCTTTATATCTTCAGGAGTTGCACCATTCCCTTATCTTTGTAGAACTTGTTTTGGGTTTGTACGTTGTAACTTAATTGATGCTAAAATACACTCAATTGACATAACTAATAAAGAACCTTAATTATGTAGGTGCCATGTGCCATAGATCCATTCCAGTGTCAATCTTAGTGTTGGATGGTGAAACAAGTTATTCCTACAGAAAACTCGAAGTGCATATTTTTGAATATGCGGGGTGCAAGTCGGATATCTCCTTACATCCACAATTATAGGTTGTGTGATATGGCCATGCGTGATATGCTCCCTTGGTTATATGGATGGCCATGTGTGAGCCAATCCTTTCTTTTTTAGAGCGGCCATGCATGAGCCTGTTCTTATAGCATCGTGACATGTACCAAGGCACGCTAGGTGTTTTATACGGATGGACATGCGTGAGCCAATCCTTCAGCTTGACTACATGTCACTGTTACTCTTGTACTGACCAATAGGAGTTGGGGAGGTGATGCAAGGGTTTTGAGTCGCTTTTATAGGCTAGTTTTGCATTCGTTTTGTGCATTTATTGGTCATTATTTGTGGTTAATATCGCATGATTCATATCCTTTAGCCTATAATCTCATTATGCATCAAATTTACCTTGTTTCATCATACTTTGTATAAATGATCATATATCTTGGATTTGATTAGTGTTTTTCTCGTTATTCCAGGCAATTAGAATATTTGAAGGCGTCAATACCATCGACAAGTGGTCGATGCCATCGACATGGCCACAACACATAGCTAGTAAATAAGATCAACAAGTCGATACCATCGACGATTTTGGTCGATGGCATCGAGCTACCATCATAGAGAGCACCAAGAAGTGAAGAGGTGTCAGTAACTTGCGCGGGTCGATACCATCGACACCTCGTCGATGGTATCGATGCCGTCAGATCAGGAAAATTTGCAAATCGCTTTCAATCGAATGGTCATGATATTTTTGTCAGTCGTAAGTGATCCCTATACCTAAGAAAGACATCCCAAGCTGTACTATCACGCCCATAGCTGTTGCACAAGTCTCAGAAGAGAAGAGAGAAAAGAACAGAGCCCAGAGCTACGCCCCGGACGTTTCCAGAGTCATAGACGGACGATTCTCCTACCGGAAGGTTGAAGAACGTGCGTCTCACACCGAGGAGCATCCGGATCTCCTTCGTTCAGGGGTTACATCATCTCCATCCACGTTTCCCCTATGTTTCCTTCTTCTTTCACGGTGTTTTTCATTAAGATGAACATGCGGGGCTAATCCCCTTTGTCTTTAGGACCGGGAGTAGCCCGTGCAATCATTGTATGACTCTTCTTACATAGTTTATCATAATTTGTCCCTCAAATCCGTGGTATGATATCGTTTACTCAATTTCTATCATTGTGCTTGATCACCATAATGGTAAATTAATACCCTTAATTGCTTTTGACGAAGCATTAACAGTTGAAAAGAGACGAGAATCACATTAACTAATAAATCCTTTGGAAAAAGTGATGTACAATTAATGGTGGGAATCTAGAGATAAGTTTTTTATGCACCTAATTTAGGGTATAGGTTACTACTGGTGTGGAACCGACCTAGATTAAGGTAGTGAATTGCATCGCGGAAGCGAGCAATTTTGACTATGGGTCACTACCCAGAATATGAGACAAATTGGGATGATTGTGTAGGAATTAGTAAAACGAGAACCCGCGGTGAAACTACAATCCTAGAGATTCCATTTTAATTGATTAAACTAACCATTTAATCGATTGCTTTATTTTCTTTTTCAAAACAACGTTCAACTTTTATAATTGGTCTAGCTGATCGTGAATAGTTATTAGTAGTCTACCGAAAATTACGTGTCCCTCTGTTCGACTCAGGCCTCACAAGGCCTATATTACATTGACGCGTATACTTGCGTTTTACGCACGGTAAAGTCGTGTCAAGTTTTTGGCACCGTTTCTGGGGACACGACAATTTTCGGCACTACGAGGGCTGCAAGAGGCCACTCTAGGCCACTTTTTCCTTTTTATTGGCAATTTTTGTTTTTGAGATTAATTGTCTATCTTTTAGATTCTTTATTCATTTAGCGTTGTACTTACTCAATTTTCCACTTTTCAGGTACTAGTTCATGGTGAAGACGCGTAGTACAGACTACACACAGTCGACACCTGAGGTTCTGCCTTTGGGATCGGGTGGTGAAGAGGAGCATATCCATAATCAACCTGAGGATATAAGCACATATTCTAAACCTGAAGCAATGTCTGAGGAACATACAATATGGGAGAAGATCAAGGCTACTTCTTCATCTGCGTCAAAAGGGCCAATCAAAAGGCAGTCTATCAACATTCCTACATACAAGATTGATCCGACACTGATTAACCTAGTCAAGTCTAATGCATTTCATGGTCTAAAGAATGAAGATCCAGTGGCCCACATCAGCCAATTTTTGGAAAACTGTGATATGATAAAGATTGATAGGTTTCCACAAGAGGCACTGTACTTGAAGCTTTTTCCCAGTTCTTTAGCGGGAAATGCACGAGAATGGCTGCACAACCTCAATGACGAGTACGTCGAGACTTGGGACTAAATGATAGAAGTTTTCTTCGAGAGATTTTTCCCGCCTGAGAAGACAAATGACCTCGTAAGATAGATTCATAATTTCAGTCAAAAGGCCAGTGAGACCTATTCTGAGACATGGGAGTGCTTACAGATCATGCTGAGGAAGTGCCCACATCATGGGCTGGACAAGGAAAAGCAAGTAAAAATTTTCTACTTTTCTCTCAATGAACATGACCGAAGTAACTTGGATTCAGCGGGCTCGAGCTTCTTTTTGAATAACACAGACACAAGGTGTTGGGAGATCTTGAAGAACATGGCCAGGAAGCAGTCATGGGGTGATATAGACGCACCGGAACAAGCAAGAGTTGCAGGGGAATCCAAGACAATTAAAGAATTATATGAAAAGATGGACCTGATAGCAAAGAGACTGCTAGCAAAAGAGGATGAAGGATCTGATGATGAAGCACAAGTTAAATTCATGCGCCAACAACAAGGGTACATGAACAATGATTATTCTTGGAGGAAGGATAAGAAGTTCTCATGGAAGGACCCTAATAATTTTCTGCAGGATCCGGATGCCAAACCACAACCCACAACAAAGGAGAAGAGCAATGAGTTGCTCAATCAAGTGATAAAGTAGAACCAAGAGTTGATGAGCACATTCGGCCAACAAATTAAGTCACAAGGAGACTTTATGAACCAATTTGGTCAGACTTTACAAAGCCATGGAGGACAGATGAGGACACTTGAAGCGTCCATTGCACATATGGCAGCAGAAATCGCAAGTTTAAAGAAACCGACGCAATAGGGGTTTCCAGGAAATACAAATGTTCTAGGAGGGAACCATCAAGCAAAGGCAATTTTGTTGAGAAGTGGAAAGAAAATTTTAAACTCTAAGGCTGATGATCCAAGCACACCTCAGGAAGAAGTTACAGGTGAGGCCGCAGAAGATGTCGTAGTCACTGAGACAGTGGAGGATGATACAGAGAAAATCATAGAGGAGTCCATTGCAGAGAAAGAAACTGAGAAGAGGACGCCTTATGTGCCACCACATCAGAGGGCACAGACCGTCCCAGTACCTTACCCAAATAGTTTGAAAGCAAAGAAAGTTGATGCACAGTTCAAGAAGTTTCTAGATAGCTTTAGGAAACTTTTGGTCAATATTCTGTTGCTATAGGCTATCGAGCAGATACCTTCTTATGGTAAGTTCTTGAAGGATATAATCACCAAAAAAAGGAAGATTCTTGACACAGAGGTGGTAGTGCTTAAGGAGCAGGTCAGCGCCTTTATTCTGGGTAAATTGCCACCAAAGCAACAAGATCCAGGCTGTTTCAATATTTCATGCTATATTGGGAAGATAAAATTCGGTGAAGCACTATGTGATTTTGGGGCAAGTATCAACTTGATGCCCCTTTCTACATTCAAAAAGCTCGGTCTCAAAGAATCTCGACAAAGTAACATGACAATTCAACTTGCAGACAATTCTGTAGTACGTCCATATGGTATTTGCGAGGATGTCTTAGTCAAAGTTGATCGGTTCGTGTTTCCAGCTGATTTTGTCGTCATGGAGATGGAAGATGAGCAAGGAAATGATCTTCTTTTAGGAAGACCCGTCCATGCCACTTCTCATATGATACTGGAGATGGGTAGAGGCCAGTTGACAATTGGTATAGTTGATGATAGATTTGAGATACTCATGCCGCCAAATTCAAAGCAGTCACAAGTGAAGGAAAAATGTCATAAAGTGAGGCAATTTGATCATAACATATCTCTTTGCTTAGGGAAGCCGTTTCTTGATATGGCTCACATCATGACAAAGGTAGATAAGGGAACAATTGCAGTGGACATCATGGAACAAACAAAGGTGGTTTCTCTTATTAAAGCTATGGGTTATCCCAATGATGAAGAAGAGGAAGTCCCACCGTATACTGAGGATGATGCTATAGCAGTCTCCATGCTTGACTCATACCCACAACTACCCCTTGAAGCTTGTTTGTTTAACATAATAGATGATTGGATGAGAAGCACGTAATTACAAGAATGTGTGAAGATGCTCCAAGTTCTTCCTTGCTACTATGCCAAGCACTATGAAGAACTAGGACTGTTGCCACCACCGCTTCAATCTTATTTGGTTAGCCCGCCAGAGCTAGAGCTTAAGCCGATGCCCCCTCACTTGAAGTACGCGTTCTTAGCATCTGATGCAAAGCTACTGGTGATAATTTCAGCATATTTGAGTGTCGCGGAGGAAGAACAGTTGATGATAGTTTTGAAGAACCACCGTGGTGCATTTGGGTGGTTAGTTTCTGACATCAAGGGGATCTCCCACACACTTTGCCAACACAAGATACGGCTCACTGAAGGAGCCAAACCTGTGATTCAACCACAACGTCACTTCAACCCCATCATGATGGAGGTTGTCAAAAAGGAGGTGATCAAGCTTCTATCCGCGCACATCATCTATGCTATTTCAGATTCTACATGGGCCATACAGGTAGTCCCCAAAAAGGGGGGGATAACGGTAACTCAAAATCTCTTGAATGAGCCTGTCACCACCTGATTGATAATTGGGTGGCATGTTTGCATTGATTACCGTCGTTTAAACTCCACCACATTAAAGGATCATTTTCCTCTCCCATTCATTGATCAAATTTTAGAGCAGCTGGCTGGCCACTCTCACTTTTGCTTTTTAGACGACTATTCTGGCTATAATCAGATTTCTATAGACCCTAAGGATCAAGAGAAGTCTACCTTCACTTGCCCTTATGGGACTTTCGCATATCGCTGAATGTCGTTCGGTTTGTGCAACGCACCGACCACTTTTCAGCGCTGCATACTTGCTATCTTCTCGGATATGGTGGAGTGTTGTTTAGAGGTTTTTATGGACGACTTTTCCATCTACGGTGCGTCGTTTGATGAGTGCTTGTATAATCTTGAAAAGGCTTTACAAAGATGCGAGGACACACATTTAGTCCTCAATTGGGAAAAATGCCACATGATGGTTAGCAAAGGAATAGTGCTTGGGCACAAGGTGTCTAGCAAGGGACTAGAGGTAGATCTAATAAAGATTGAGGTCATTTCCAAACTACCTCCACCGAATTCGGTGAAAGGGGTACGGAGCTTCCTTGGTCATGCAGGGTTTTATCGCTGATTTATTAAGGATTTTTCTAAAATCGCTAAGCCATTATCGAAATTACTTGAGAATGATGTAGTTTTTGATTTCAATGATAAATGCATGCATGCCTTCGAAGTTCTCAAGGAAAATTTGATTTCTACGCCGGTCGTTTAAACGTCGGATTGGACCAAGCCCTTTGAGCTTATGTGTGATGCGTCAGATTTTGCCATGGGGGCCGTTCTTGGGCAGCGTCTTGAGAAGAAACCCACAATTATTTTCTATGGGTCTAAGACTTTGAATGATGCTCAACTCAATTATACCACCACTGGGAAAGAATTGCTTTCTGTGGTTTTTGCTTTCGAAAAATTTAGGCAATATTTGGTGGGGTCTAAATTCGTGCTATAGACAGACCATGCTACCATAAAATACTTAATGGAAAAAAAGATGCGAAGCCTAGACTCATTAGGTGGATCTTACTCTTACAAGAATTTGACATTGAAATTAAGGACAAGGCGGGCATTGAGAATGTGGTTGCGGACCACTTGTCTCGGATAGAGCAGGTAGATGAGAGAGATACCAACATACCCATTACCGAGACCTTTCCGGATGAGCAAACTTTCTATTCAATCTAAGGATCCTTGGTTTTCGCATATCGTGAATTATCTCGCATGTAAAGAAATCACAGATGATTGGACATATCAAGAGAAAAAGAAGTTTTTCCATTCTTTAAGATGTTATTTTTGGGATGACCCTATATTGTTGAGATAATGCAGGGATGGAATGTTACACAGGTGTGTACCCGAGAGAGACTATGATAGTGTGCTTATTCACTGTCATACATTGCCTACCGGCGAACATCATGTGAGTGCAAGGAAGGTGGTGAAGGTACTAGAGAGTGGCCTTTATTGGCCTACACTTTTTTGAGATGCCTATGACTATGTGAGGAGGTGTGATTCATGTCAAAGGGCAGATAACATCTCAAAATGGCAAGAGATGCCCCTCCATGTATTTCAAGAAGTTGAGGTATTCGATTTATGGGGCATTGGTTTCATGGGACCCTTTGTGTCTTCTAATTCCAATATATATATATTGCTTGTTGTTGATTATGTATCAAAGTGGGTAGAGGCAATACCTACAAGGACTAATGATGTTGCAGTAGTGTGCAGGTTCATGAAGGAGCATACTTTTTGTAGGTTTGGTGTGCCCCAGATGATCATTAGTGATGGAGGCACCCACTTCACGAATAGGAAATTTGCTGCATTATTGAGCAAATATGGGGTTAAGCATAATGTAGGTACCCCATATCACCCGCAGACGCAATTCCAGGTAGAGGTGTCCAATAGGGAGATCAAGAAGATATTGGAGTGCACAATGGCCTCTTCAAGGAAGAATTGGAGTGCATTATTACCGAACACACTATGGGCATATAGGACCGCCTTTAAGACACCTATAGGCACTACGCCTTTTCTGTTGGCTTACGGATGGGCCTGTCACTTGCCAGTGGAATTAGAGCACAAGGCGCACTGGGCGCTAAGGAAGCTGAACTTGAGTATAGATGATGCAGGGAGGAAGTGAATGCTAGAACTCAATGAGTTGGACGAGCTAAGAATGAATGCATATGAGAACTCAAGGATCTACAAGGAGCAGACAATACAATTACACGATTGCCAAATCCACTTGCGAGTGTTCAAGAAGGGTGAGAGTGTCCTATTGTTCAATTCAAGGTTGAAGTTACATCCCAGGAAATTGAAATCCCGATGGAGTGGACCTTTTGTGATAGAGGAGGTGCGACCCCATGGTGCTATCATGGTGAGAGATGGTGAAAGAACATTCTTGGTGAATGGTCAAAGGTTGAAGCATTATTATGGGGAAGACTACACAAGGAAAGTGACTGAGATCAAATTTATGGCACTAAATGATGACTGAGGAGCATAATTGTGTCTAGCCCAAGATGTTAAATGAGGCGTTTTTTGGGAGGCAACACAACCTTGGTAGTGTAAGTATTTGTTTCTTTTAATTTTTCACATTCTTAGGTAGTTTTTATTAATTTCACACTTAGTCTTTAAAAATGATACCCTTATAGGTTTTCTAAGTGTGCAGGTCTGTGTGGATGTCGATACCATCGACACTGTGTCGATGGTAGCAATGAGGGTGACGAGCATCACTTGGTGAAATTTTGCTCCATCGATAGTATCGACGGCCTCGTCGATAGTATCGAACACCCAACAGGGGAATCGAAGAAATCAACGGAGTAAGTCAATAACATCGACTCCGTGGTCGATGCTCATGAGATCTCTGGAGATATTCAGATGATTTCTTGCCAAAGAAATCGATGCCATCGACCCAGTTTCAAGGGAATTCACCACCAAGGCCTCACGAGGGCAAATGATGCATACAAAAGTCAATGCCATCGACCGTCATGTCGATGGTATCGATGGGCCATGTCAGTGATCCGTGAGATGCCATCAACAAAGTGCGCCAAATCGGAGATCGATCTGTGGGACGGTTCGATACCATCAACCATTGTCGATAGTATCGATGAGTCACCGATTCGGGCCCCCACATCCAACAATCGACGACCGTCGATATCCTCGAAGACACAGATTGTGCTATAGGAGTCGATACCATCGACCCTCTATCGATGGTATCGACGGGGCACCAGGGGCATCGAGCTCACTTATAAAAGGAGGGAATGTGTTCATTTTTCTTCACACCTTCGAAGCACCCTCCCTCAAACTTCGACCTTGAGCAATGACGAGCAACCATAGGTGCAAGAAGCTTCACCAAGCTCTTCATCAACTGTGGAGAACATCTTCTCCGACCTTCCCCGAGCTCTTTTTCTCTCTTCCATGTTCATCATGGTGAGGACCACATGATCGTCATCCTCACGGGCTACCCAATGGAGATTGAGACCTTTGTCCCACCACCGCCAGGCTCCGTTCCCCATCTGCGGCTTGCTCATCTGTCAACAGAAGTAAAGAAGATATATGAAGAAATGATGAAGAGGACGATCAAGCCCACTCGTTATGGTGACCGGTCCATGATCTGAGATTTGGGGTTTGAGGACAACTTAAACTATGTCCTCCGTGGATAGGTGGGGAGGACAATCCGGATAGATGGCCAAGTAACCCACCACGTGGAAGGTCACCCTTTCTTTGGCAAGTGGCCTACTTACAAAGAACTCATGGTGGAGTTCATGGCGTCCTTAGATATCTGCGTCGTGCCCAACGATGTCATCGCCACCGACCATGAGTGGATCAAGGGCCGAGTCTCTTTTTGGATTTTCAACAACAACTACAACCTCACGCTCGAGCAGTTCAACTCCATCTACAACTGGTGGCATTCTCCTGAACAATATAGACATTCGGAAAATTGGGCCGACTACGACGCCATGTTTGTGCTCCGCCAGGCAAAACGATAAGCTACCACAACGCCGCCGTTGCTGATTTCGAGCACTCCTTCGTGTGGGTTCTCCATCGCATGTTGTGTATTACCTTCTTTTCTCGAGGCGAACTGTCACTGAGCAAATTCTAGGAGACAAACATTTTCTTTCTCTACAAGCTTCTGACGAGAGAAAACTCAATTGGGGTGCGGTTTTCTTGACATGTGTAATGGCAATGAAGAGGAGCACTATACAAGCCCCTATTCATTTTGGGGGACTTATCATGCCACTAGCCATCTACCTCGGGCTAGACCTTTCCTCTCTCTCTCTCCATCGATTATCAAGAACTCTGTCAATCTGCTCCATCTTCATCGCTCCAACCTCCTTACAGTTTGCGACAATGCGATATATGCTCATTGCCACGTCAACAAGGAGTACCAGGAGTGTGCACTCCCAGACCCCGTCTTCAACCTCCAGGTTGTCCAGCACTTCCGGTGGCCTATCATAGCCATTGAGGATTCATAGGAAGAAGGTGAAGCGGGAAACAACAACAATGATGCAGGCGATGACGATGAGGAGGAAGAGGAGACTTTCACTCCTATTTGGTCACGAGTAGCTCCAAGGAATCATCCATGCTTCTATCTGGGCACTTCATCTTCCTCTCAGCCTCCACCACCACAGCCCTCTCAGGGAGGAGAGGATGTCTATTCAATGCAGGGCATGTATTCCATGCTCCAGGACATCCAACAGATGCAACAACAACATACTGCATCTTTTGCCGGTATTCGGAAAACTACAAACTGACTGTATGAACATCAACAAGCTATCTATGAGAATGAGCGCCTCCTCCTCGCCAACCAAGAGAACATTCATAATCAATTACATAGGATGGAGATGTAGAGGCATCCCTTCTACGACCACTATTCGAGCATGGATTACTTTGGAGGCTACCCACATCCACCACCGATACCCCCATCTGACCTTTCATTTCAGGGGCAGTTTCCTACATGGGATCCAAGTGTCCAGCAGTACCCGCCATATCCACCACCAGAGCAGTAGCAGGGTATCACTATTCCACCTTCTGAGTTTGTTCTTGACTACGTGGCCATAGTCGAATTCAAGCTTGGGGGGAGATGGATCAATTTCTATCTTAGTTTTATTTTCATCTTCTTTTATTTGTCATCTTCTTTTAGTTGTGTAATTTTGTTTATTTATGGCTTTCTAGGATCCACGTTCTATCTAGTGTAATCAGTGGATGTCTAAATGTAAATTGCATTGTCATCTCAATGTTTTTCATATGGGGCTAAGGTGTGAAATCTGAGAATTAATTGAATTTTTTTTCAAGAAACTGTAATTTGGCTTGTTTGAACTTGAGCATGTAGTTTATGAAAATAATTGGGTAGGTCAACTTTAAAACATATGATCATAACTGTACATCCTTATGGTTCAAGAAATGATGACAGATGTGGATGTTGAGCCTAAACTGACCAAATGGTAACATGACTTTAATCTGAAGTGAGAGAGAGAAACCCTTTGATTGATTGGTACACATGTCAGTAAGGAGGGACATATAATATTTTCCAATGGTTCTGTCAATTAGTCTTGTGATCTATCCACCTCATTTTATTCATACTGCACCATAAGAATTGGGAGCACTTTATAGTTTTTCATTTCTTGATTGCATGTCATTTAGATAAGATTGCATTATAACTAGATTTTGCATCTTTTGCATTAAAAAATGTGTTGTATTTTAGGCATGCATGCACACATTTTAGGGTGCATGTCATTGTAGTTGCATAATTACTTTCATATAGTTGCATTTTGCATACTCTTGAGCATATAAGACATTATGTGCTTCTTTTGAAAAATAAGAAAAAGTAGGGAACTTGTTTTATACTCTTTGAAAAGTAAATTACAATGCATCAATTTTAGTAGTTATGTGAATAAGACCAAGAAAAAAAATATTGTAAATTTCTCCTTAGTCAATTTAGAAAAATAAGGGCTTGAAAAAAAAGAAGGAAAAGAAAAAAAAATAAGTACAAATCAGAGGGAGAAAGGAACTTGTTTCACCTGTATAATAGGAAGAATAAGCACATGATGTAGTTTTGTAGACATTTCATCTCACATGGAGACGGAATAGTAGAGCATGCATCATTTCACCTAAAATGTAGGCATTAGGTCATTTTCATATGCATATGCATCATTTAGGCCATTTTTTTTATTTTTGCATGTTAAACTGTATTGTGCTCCTTTTTCTTCCACAACCATCCATTCCATGCACCCGTTGCTCAAAGTGGTAGGCCACCCATGATTATCTCCTCATTCTTGTATATCAGGAGATCTGCTTCCATGTAGATGGTAGTTAGGACATGAGCAACGTAGATAGGAGATCACAAGATGCACGAAGCCTGAACCGAAGGATTTTATTATATTAACTACCTTATTTGATAAGTGTTGGTTGATCTTGGGGTGGGTATCTCTTATGGACGATCATTGTCACCTTTAGGGTAGTTATCGTTCTGTGGTTAGTGAGGGCTAGTATGTGCATGCCAGGTGGGAATCATACGGTGATATCTTTTATTCTAGTATGTTCTTTAGTTGACCCTCGCAATTATATTCTATAGTTTTGTTGCTCGAGGACGAGCAAAGTTCAAGCTTAGGGGAGTTTGATGCAAGGGTTTTAAGTCACTTTTATAGGCTAGTTTTGCATTCGTTTTGTGTGTTTATTGGTCATAATTGTGGTTAATATCGCATGATTCATTTCCTTTAGCCTATAATCTCATTATGCATCAAACCTACCTTGTTTCATCGTACTTTGTATAAATGATCATATTTCTTAGATTTGATTAGTGTTTTTCTCATTATTCCAAGAAATTTAAATATCTAAAGGCATCGATACCATCAACAGGTGGTCGATGCCATCGACATGGTCATAGCACATAGCCGGTGAAGAAGATCAACAAGTCGATACCATCAACGAGTCTGGTCGATGGTATCGAGCTACCATCAGAGAGAGCACCAATAAATGAAGAGGCGTCGGTACCTTGCGCGGGTCGATACCATCGATACCCCGTCGATGGTATCAACGCCGTCAGATCAGGAAAATTTGTAAATCGCTTTCAATCGAATGACCGTGATATTTTTGTCAGCCGTAAGTGATCCCTATACCTAAGAAAGACGGCCCAAGCCGTACTATCACGCCCATAGCCACCGCACGAGTCTCAGAAGAGAAGAGAGAAAAGAACGGAGCCCAAAGCTATGCCCCGGACATTTCCAGAACCGTAGACGGACGATTCTCCTACCGGAAGGTTGAAGAACGTGTGTCTCACACCGACGAGCATCCGGATATCCTTCGTTCAGGGGTTACATCATCTACATCCACGTTTCCCTATGTTTACTTCTTCTTTCACGGTGTTTTTCATTGAGATGAACATGCAAGGCTAATCCCCTTTGTCTTTAGGACCGGGAGTAGCCCGGACAATCATTGTATGACTCTTCGTACATAGTTTATCATAATTTGTCCCTCAAATCCGTGGTATGATATCATTTTCTCAATTTCTATCATTGTTCTTGATCACCATAATAGTAAATTAATACCCTTAATTGCTTTTGGCAAAGAATTAACAGTTGAAAAGAGACAATAATCACATTAACTAATAAATCCTTTGGAAAAGGTGATGCACGGTTAATGGTGGGAACCCAGAGATAAGTTTTTCATGCACCTAATTTAGGGTATAGGTTACTACTGGCGTGGAACCGACCTAGATTAAGGTAGTGAATTGCATCGCAGAAGCGATCAATATTGACTACGGGCCACTACCCGGAATATGAGACAAATCGGTATTATTTTGTAGGAATTAGTACAACGAGAACCTGCGGTGAAACCGCAATCCTAGAGATTCCATTTTAATTGATTAAACTAGCCATTGAATTGATTTCTTTATTTTCTTTTAATTTATTTTCTTTTTCAAAACAACGTTCAACTTTTATAATTGATCTAGCTGATCGCGAACAGTTATTAGTAGTCTACTAAAAATTATGTGTCCCTGTGTTCGACTCAGGCCTCACAAGGCCTATATTACATTGATGCATATACTTGTGTTTTATGCACAGTAAAGTCGTGTTAGGAGGTCATTGAATCTGACACTTCCATTGATCTTGTATGGAACCAATTTTGACTTAGCAGTGGTCAGTTGGATTTGAGTAGTACAACTCAAATCCACAGGGTAATAATGAAAGACATAACACAACTATGTAGAGTACTTGCCTAGGGTCAAATGTGAATAACATTGGTTGAGGCATTTGTCTTATCATTGTACTGGTTTTTTAAATTATAATGTGGTAAGAGAAATCAACTGTTATACATGTTCTTCATATTCCTTCTTAGAATATTAATTATACTTAGTGATAGCTACCTAGTTTTGCTTAACATGCTTTATCCGTTAGATATCATATCATTTAGCTGAATCTGCTCATCCTGCTAAGTACTTTATCTACCTCTTTAGTTATCTATGCTTTAATAGATGTCAGTAGAGATTATATCTCACGTTGGGATGATTGGTCTCACCCCGTGGATTTCCACATCTTTTATGTGGACGTGAACACTGAGATAGAGATCGTTCTGTTAAAACTGTCTGTAAGAGAAGTTGTAGTTGTTAGTTCATGAAAACACAACTAGTGTCTAGTAATAGAGTCCTATTTTTCATCCCCTCTTAGGTCCTTGGGGGTGTTTTATAGATATTGTACACCGATTTGAGTTTTTGGGCCTATACGTTGGTGGTACAGACATAATTTGTATACATGAACATGTTACCATATGTAATAGTTTGTTGCTAGTCATCTAGCAAATGATGATATGTAACATCTTTTTGGGCATGAATGAAATATAAATGACACAAGTTCTATGACATTAAATGTGATGCATCCAACTTGAGACACCTTTATGTGATCGATTTTAATTTACCTTGTTGTGTGGTAGTGGTTATTAGTGTTAACTTTGCACTTTGTTTTGAGTATTATCGCTTGTGGCAATGGGCGTCACATGATGTCACATATCATGACTAATGAGATTCTGTCATCAACCAACACACACCCTAGTCTTATGTGTTATTGTTGTCTATCTGCCTTCCATAATAACATCCGACCAGGGACATAATGAGAATGTATATACTCTTTACATCCATATGATCTTATGGTTCAAGTGACGTACTTGAAGACATATGTCATTGAGTAATATCATTCTGTAGACATTTATTATATTACCTCATTATCTCATAACTGAATAAAACAAAATAAATTAGAAGCTTGTCTTTATTATTAATCAAATCATTTACAAATTATGCCAATACAATCATCATATGATTGTATCTGTGGGCATACATACCAACAGTTCGATATATCAGAAATTGGCAATACCAGAGGTAACTGAGATAGGAAAGTACTTGGGTGTCCCAAATTGTACACAAGAGAAATTCCAAAGCTCTATAGATGTAGTCAACAACTATCAAGGCAAGGTAAATAACTAGGCAAATAGGAAGTTTTCATGACCATGAAGGATTACTCTGGTAAATTTGGCTCTATCTTCCACTGCATTAAGCATGGTGCAATTATCCAAGCTACCCATCTCAATGTGTGATCGAATTGACGAGATCACATGGAATTTCATTAGGGGGGACAAAATTTAATACGGAGGACACACCTAGTGGCGTGGAATAAAATAATGGATCCATATAAGGATGGAGGGTTGGAAAACCAGGTTCCCCGAGAGTTTAATGACACATTTCTCATGAAAGTAGTCGATAGGTTTCTGAGAAGGATGGATACGATATGAAAACCATCATTCAAGGCTAAATATGTAAGAAAAAACAATTTGAAAAGGTCAGGATCGATGGCATGGAGAGGATCTCCAATGCTAAAAATGATGAATGTTGTTGAAGAAAACACAATGGTGGTCATTGTAAATGGAAAACACACTCTTGTGTAGAAAGATAAGTGCTTAGAAAATGCAGAAACTCCCAAGTTGAAACAAGGGGTCATGATACTAGAAATTGATGGACTTGAGAGTTTCAAACCTTGTGATATGAGAGGATAAATGGACTTTGATTTCTTGAGCATGCATTGTGGAAAAGACACAATTGAGGTGATAGAATATGACCACTCCAGTGGAGGAAGATGTTGAGGACAATATATGTTGGCATAGACACTCTCATGGCAAGTTATGTGTGAAGAACATGTACAAAATTCCTTAGTCAGGACAACATTTTAGTCTCAAAAAGGGACTGGAAGATGATCTGGGACCAGTAGGTAGCTCAACACATTAAAACTTTCATGTTGTTACTTCAGCATGACAAACTCCTCACCAATGTACTAAGAAAATCACGCAACATGGCAGAAATAAGCATATGTGCACATTGTGGTATAGGAGATGAAACATGCATGCATTCTATAAGGGATTGTCCCCAGTCTAAAAAATCTGGGTCAACCTGAATCCCAGTCTAAATGGAATTTCTTTGAGGCTACCGATGTCAAAGGATGGATTCTATGGAATCTGATAGGAAACATGAAAATTCCAAATTGAAATATCACTTTAATGATACCTTTTTGGATGATCTTGAAGACTAGGAACATGGGGGAATGTGAAAATCATAACAGACCTATAGATGAAACAACTCTGGACATAAGGATGCATGTTTTGAATAATCTATCAACCTTTGCAAATTCCATTTTGGGAACACAACAAAAAGCTCAAGCAAGATGGAAGCTAGCACCCACATGGTGAATTAGACGATCCCCATCTAAGGAGCTAGTTCTTCTTTTAGAGATCTCCAAGTATTCTACATCCCGAATCCTAGTAAGCTGGAAAAGTGAGAAGAGGAAATTCAGAGAGTTGGATGCTTTCTGTCTTCTGGCATGCTCCTTGCTTGGGCAATTGGTACCATGTATCAGTGGATGCATCCATACATCTAAACACAAGGAAGATAAGAACAAGATTTATTACTAGAGATGATAGAGGGCGATGGATTGGAGGAGGAGATCAAAAACACAGTGGAACTGATCCATTAGAGGGTGAATTGATGGCCATACTACATGGAATTCATGAAGTTACCAAACTAGATTGTGGAAGGATACATGTGTGCATAGATTTGAAACTTTTGATTGATTTACTTAGCAAAGGAATCCAATGTTCAGTTAAGTAGCAATTGTTAGCAAATAAGATCAACACCATTAGAAGGTGTGTCCTAGAATTTCATGTGATTAAGATTTTAGGGAGGCTAACATCCCCATAGAGAAGATGGAATGGTTCATCAAAAAACCAGATCAATACTATTTTTCTATGGTGTGCAACAAAGAGATTCAAAGAGCTTTGGAGAAAGATGCTGAAGATAATGTAGTTTGCTGCCTTTTTCTATTCTAGTTATAAAAAGGTATGTTTCAGCAGTGCATATTTGATTATCAGTAGGTTCCTCTTGTATCATATAGGATTCCTCCATCGTGATATGAATTAGGGTGTCCCACTTAATATCTAGATATTGCAACCATATCTTTTCTTAAACATATCCTTAAAATATTTATCAACAACACCCTTATTTGTAGTTGGACAAACATTTGTTCCCATACATGAGCCCTATAATTTGATTTTTTTTCTTCTCTTATCATTTGCTTTGTTATGAAATGTTTGTATATTTATCTTCATTCCTCACTTGATTAAATCAAGATCTTGCAAGCCACTATTTTACATCATATCTAAGGAGTTATTACATTTGGGTGTAGAGCGTAGCATCTTGTGATCATATCTTTAGAAACTTTCCTACTTTGTGCTTCTCTATTAGTTTCTCTATCTCGTTTATATCCTTCTTTACTTCTCTAAACTTTTGTTCCTTCCATGCTTCTAGAATCGTACCAAATCTAGTGATTTTAATGGTAGTTTCCTGCTCATTAAGATCAACCCATTTCTATAAGATAAATCTCTAACACTCCTAGTTTCATAACCAGAACATCTCAAAATAAAAGATTCTTCCTTTTTTCTACTAGCATCCACAAAACCCATTTTTAAGAGGATCAATGAATGATCAAGACATAAGAATGATAAGAATTTTCTCTTTCTATCCAGTATAATCATATCAATCCTATATTTTCTAGAAATATGTCTAGTATTTCTTTAATTCTGATTCTGCCCTATCAAAAAATGTAAACTTCATGCCCCTATAGCCTAGATCTCTGATCAAAATGTGTCAATGGTTTCTCTAAAGTATTCCATAACTCATTTACTACTTGTGTATCCACCACCCTTCTTACTGTCTAACACAATCTCATGAAATTACCATATCATATTGTGGGAATGTCATTCCCACTATATAGTCTCCTCTATCATTAAAAAGTAAGTAAAATGTATGAGATTAAAAATATCATCTATCTATTAACTCAACCCACTATAAAAAAATATTGGATCACAATTTATTTAATAAGAATAATAGATCAGTTCATTGTATCATTTTGTGCTCCCTTGATAAGTTTTCTTACCACTGTTGGCCTTCCTTATACTTTAACTTAGATATTTTTCATCGAAATATTGCAAAAATGTTAGGCATCAAAATAAAAATTGATCCTCCATCACACCCATAATGACAAAAACTACATGTTAATGTTCTATTAAAGAAGCTTATAGTATTAATTTAAGATCAAACCCATCTAACACAAACCACACAAAGTTGTTACCTCCATTGGATCTATCTGGTCTGGAAGTTAATAAAATCGCTATAGTAGATATGTATAGTGGATTCATAGACCAAACCAAGGCCAACCATCAGTTGGAAGGGTCACCCTATATTTTACTCTGTGATTTTAGTGGGTGATAGTAAAGGTGAGATTTATATAACGAGGGGGTAAGATAGTGGGTAGAGAAGTGGATCTTTACTAGTGAACTTCACAGTTACATATCTCCTATGTACATCTATGGGGGCAGATAAATGGTCGATAGATTATAGATACCGGTTTTCATTTAAATTTGCATCTATTATGAGGTCCAATTGTACTGGTGTTGGCTATTGTATGTTCTCCTTGTTCATATATCACTGTTAATGGTTCACTATATACACTGTAGTGAATTAAAATTTATAACAAAGTGATAAATTTAATGAAGGAACAATGACTTGTTCTTGTAAATACTAACAACAAGAATATCAAGAATGTCTTCATTAGAAAACCTACACAAAAAGCATCAATATGCCAGTTATATATAAGTATGGTGAAAGTCACATACTAGGTAGTCCCCCCTCCTAAAACTAGGACAAAAAATGGAGTTCATTCATCTTAGGGAAGTGGGTACGACGTATTTATGTATACTCCATGCTCCCCCAACCTATCTACCCCCACCCTTTGCTTATGGTCTCACCTCCAAATACAAATTCACATGTCTCTCTATGACAAGAATCCCTGTCTTTTGCCTTTTTGGGTGGTCCCACTGACACTCAAATATATACAATAGGTTGATAACCTCCAAGTTATTCATTGTTCCAGGGGATCAGATCATGCTTCTAGTAGTGCCATTATGGTTGAGAATTTCATTTCTTACCATTTCCCACATACTATTTCATACTTTTATCATGTTATTTCATCATATTTTTGTATGTATTAGCTTATTTCATATATATTTATATTTTATTTTAGGTTATGTGACTACTTGTTCTTATACATAGTCATGGTAGAACATCTAAGCTAAAGATACCTTCCACTATTTCAACGAGTGCACTTTTGCCACAAAAATCTAAACTAACCATCACCTAAGTTACCTGATCCCAAGGATACCTAGATCATACATGCTTAGAAGCATCATCCGGGTAAAAGAGAAAACACATGTCGAGGATTTTGTGTGTTTCTTTGTCATCTTCTTGGATATATGGAAATTTATAAATGAGTACATACATTATAATAGTCAACCTAACTTCAGAATCATCTCAATAAGCTTATTGAAATGGATCGATTTGCACAACCCCCACAAAATCAAGCCTTGGGCACAAGGAAGTAGTTGCACTAGAAAAGAAGAAACTCATTAGTGACCTCCTGGCCATCGAACCATTGAAGTAAAAATGGGTGTTGCTACTCACAATAACAACTCACCAACTACAACACAATATTCAAAAATAGCTCTAGTCATGCTTTGGCCATGGCTGTTTGCTCCTTTGGGGGTGTCCCTCATGTGTTTCCAAATATCATGTCGTTCCTCTCAATTCTCAATTTGGAGCTAGCGACGGACATGGAAATGAAGAGTGTTCAAATAGAATCTGAAGCTCAGGGTGTCATTTAAGTCCTAAAAGAAGAGTTGCAAGGAGGTGGCCCCATGATCCAATTCTATAGGAATATCAAGAACCTAGTGCTTACTTTTGACAAGGCAAAGTTCACAAACATTTATAGATAGGGAAACTTATGTGCCCATTCACTTTCTAAACTAGGAAGGGGTCTATCCCAGAAGACCATATGGTGGCAAGATTTCCCTCCACTTTGTAATATCTTGTCATGTCATGCCATTATGCTTAATGAATTTGGATAGGTATAAAAAAACTAAGCAAAGAATGAGTATAAACACGAAATAGAGATGCAAATAATAAAAAGGAAGAAATCCATGGTGCAGAGGTGAGGATATCTCAATTCACATAGTGTATCCATTGGAGAATCTTCTGCTCTTAATCCTCTACTTTCTTCTCTTCTCCTCCATTCTGACATGGTGGCCTCTTGCTCTTGGACATGTTTTATGGGATGTAAATTAGTGACCCTCCAATTTCATAAGAGGTGAGGGTCTATTCATAATATATTGGATCCTAAGGCCATAGAAAATAGGAATTATGGTTGAAACCCAAATCATTTAAAAACATGTGGCAACCTAGCCAACTGGTCAACTGGTGTGTCTTGATCAATTGTAAATATGATTCTCACTGAATGGCATGTCAAATGGTCAACTAGAAGGATATCTATTCATTTGGAAGCATGATATGACCAACTAGTTAAAATCTAGTTGAATGGTTTCTCACAATCAGCTGTTGGGAAAATCATCAATCGGTTGATTAGCTCAATTTATTCATTGATCTCTATGAAGGTGGATCATGTGTCTTGCTAATGTAGTGATCAATCCTCCGATTGGATATAAATTGATTGATTGGTACTTAGTGAAGATCCTTGATCATCTATACTCCTCAAGGATCAACCAATCTTAATACCGAGTCAGTCAATTGGGATGTATAATCCCTTGATGATGCTCCCTTATCAAACAATAGACCATGTATTAAATGGTTGTTTGGGAATTGTGAAGCTTGAAGGGGTTTCTACCATGAACCAATCATATGAAACTGGTTTATGGGTTGAGGATACAAATACTTTTTATATGAATTTATCATTATCCAATCGAATGAATAGGAAGTGTAATCTTACTCTACCTTGTCTTATCTTCTAAATTTGGGAAAGTTAGGGTGGAAAGAGATTCCAACCCCCAAACCATCATTGCAAAGTGTCCAGGATTACTAGGAAGATGCCATGGATGTGTGACTCCTAGAAAAAAATACATTCTTTGCTTAGGTACTTGTTTTGACCTAGACAAAACATTAAAGAGAGAGAATAAAACAAAAAAATTGAATGAAATAAGATATAATGAAAAAAAAATCTAGAATCAAAATTAGGGAAATCAAGTAGCGCAAATCCATGGATTATAATTTTCAAACACTCCTATACTTATCTTCCCATTTATCCTCAAGTAAGATTAAAGAAACATCATCTACTCGATGTCTTTTTTCAAAAAGAATCCCATTCAATGTACCAAACTTTTGATGAGACTGAGATTGAGTTCTTAATCTTTCATAAAATAATTTCCTAATGTTTCTATATTATCCTGATCTAATGTATGAGAATGTACCATTGTAGTACTTTAGGGTCAAACCCACATAAAAAATATAATTTTAGTGAATCTCATTGAACAAATTAATAAGTTGGAGATTGATTGGGTAAAAAAGGAAAATAAAATTACAACTACTGAAATAAAGCAATAAGAAAATTAGGATCAATATTGGAGAGAATTACGCTAGGAGATTCACCTACCTGATCATACAAGGTAATCCTATAAGTTCCTTAATTTAGCACAGCTTATATATATTTGGGCATGCCATATATCATTTGTTTTTCTTTCTTAATTCACAACAACATGTCAAGGATCAATATTATGACGATCTAATAGTTGATAACATTAACCAAAAATCAACTCCTACACTCCTACCCATGAACCTTTATGTAGTTTCATGATAGAAATCATCACCCATAGCTCCCTATCCCAAATCATATTAAGTTCTCAAACAATAATATAATTAACAAAACAATATATCATGGTAATCAAGCAAAATACCTCAACAATGATAAAGGAAACTACAAAATTATACCATTAGGAAGGTGTATTCAATTAAGGGATATAATAAAGATTACATCTTGTTCAAGGTGCTACTCCCTAAGCTCAGCTAAGCAAGTATTCACTCTTATACATAGTCATGGCATAACAGCTAGAAAAAGAATGAGTATACATGCTAAAAAGAGATGAAAATAAAATAATTAAGAAGAAACCTATTATGAAGAGGTGTGGATCCATCAATCCCCACACCACAATCATTGGAAAATCTTCTGCTCTGAATCCTCTACTTCCTTCACCTCTCCTTTTCTTTACAATAGTCGTGGTCTCTTGTTTTTGGACACATGTGATGGTATTTGAATTACTACCCCTTTGGTGTCATTAGGGGGATCCATTTATTGTAACGCAGATCCAAGGCCACGATCTATTAGAAATAGGGTTGAAACCCTAATCAATTTAATACATGTGATATCTACCCAATTGATCGACTAGTGTGTAAGTCGACCAACTGGGAATGTCAAAATCACTAGATTCCACATAAACTAGTATGCTAGAGCTTTGTCCTATCATTTGGCAATGTGAGATGATCTATTGGTGAGTCATCAATCGACGTCTTTATTGGGTTCAATTATTGGGAAAGTCATTAGTCGACAAAATGATGCATAATCGATTAATTTATTACATCGAAGGTGGATCATGTGTCTTGGCAGAGTAATCACTAATTGATTGATTGGAAAAAAATCAATCAAACAGTGCTCAATCAAGATCCTTGATCATCTATACTCCTTCAGGATCAAATAGCTAACTTAAGAGTAAATCAATTGGGATATGTAATATTTGTGAAGATGTTCCCCAGTCAACTGAGTGACTAAGTGTTAATCATTCAATTAGGAATCATAAATCTTGGAGGGGTTTCTGAGAAGAACTAGTTGTATGTTTACCGAGTCAGTTGTAGCATACCAAAATCTACTTATCCTGACTTAATGAAATAGTATGGTTGGATCTTTAGAATCATCAAAACAAGTTTAGAGGTACACCCTAATACTCTTGCTTGTACCCTAATGAGCATGTAATGCACATAACAAGAATAACTCAAATGTTTACCTTACTTATGAATGGATATGACCCTAACCACATTTTGGATCAGTAAACTCTAATATGACAATAAGATGGATACATGGAACATAATCCTAGGATTTGTAAGTGTTGATGTTTTGCATTACATCAATAGTAATCATGTTGACCTAAACTTAAAGTTGTATAACACTAACTCTAGCCCATACATATGAGTATAAAAAAGACTTGTAAATTAAATAATGATGACAATGGTGTTATATAATAATAAATATGAAGATAATGAGGCTAAACCCTATTTCAATTAGAACTCAAAAGCAATTATGAGAAGTTACATTTAAGTTTGAAATTGGATACGTTGGGTCCTAGTTGGTTAAGATACCAAGTTATGACCTAATTAGATGCTAGATATATTAATTTAAATAGAGAATATAATATCTAAATATTAGTCCTAATTGCATTTGTCACCATGCTTTGATTGATGATTTATTTTCTTTTCACTTTTTGCCTACTTTTTATTATCACACAGTTGTATCTTTCTCTCCTTCTCCTAAACTTGTCTGGGTTAGACTCAGATTATTGGGCACATTCACACCATGCTTCTTGACCTGCTTTGGGATTCACAACTCATGTAGCTATATCAATCCCTATTCTCTTTCCTTACGTCCTTCTTTCCTCCTCTTTTCCTGCTTCCGCTTTTGTTGCCTACCATGTGGTCTCTCAATCCAGCCCCAACTATCCTAGTAAACCCTGAATACATTTCCTCCATGGTCCAATCTCCTCTAGGTATTGTCAACCACTAAAAACATTGAACCTATAAGTACCTACAATTAAAAACATCATCTGATCCTAGAGATAAGTCCTCACACTTCATTTCTTCTATACCCATCAAAACCTATTCCTTGACTCTTCCCTTCCTTGGATATCCAACAACATGCAATAGTTCTCCTCACCATTAAGATCACCTTTAGGCACTAGATCACCTTTGTTGTTTCACACGGAGATTTTTCTATAGCCAATTTCTACCTAAACAAAGGTAACCCTATTTTTCCTTGTTGCGGATAATCTCATTGTACAATGTGCAATTTTCTAGGATCTTTTCCTTAGGCTACGCTTGTATTCTGCTTTCTTCTATTGGCCTCCGCCTGGACTTTTTTATTTCATTTCTCATGTTTGGGCATGTCCTTCGTATCTTGTACCATTGGAGATTTCTATCTAGTTAGCCACGATGGGGGGACATCTTGGGCATATCAAACCGCATCATGTGTAGTGGTTTTGGGTCGCAATTTGATGAGCGATAAAGAATACCTTTGGATGGGTTTCTCCCTTTGTTTTTACCGATATATGTGTTGGATTTTTTTACCTAGTTTTTCCAAAATCTCTCAAGATATATCAGTGAATCAAAAAAGATTAATGACAATATTTTTACACAATACCCTCTTTTCATTTTATTTCAATCATAACTCTATGACAAAATTTGTCTTTTTCTTTTCTAGTTATTTTATATAATGAATATTTTGATTTATCCACAAGTTAGTGATGTTCCCCATCATGCATCAAAGTATTGATGATAATATAGGGGAAATTCCATAATTTTATATAGATTTTAGTTAAATAAACCAGTATTTACTTAGATAATCCATAATGAATCCTATGATTGAAAATATATACTTATTGGAATTAAAATGTTCTCTAACTATATAAATATAATTCAAAACCTTAATCATGTATTAGTAAGAGTTGATAATCTAGAATTTCAAATATTTTATTATGTTTACATTTGAATATAATAATAGATGAATACCATGTCTGGATGTTCTAATCTTAAGCTTTTGAGGACGTAGTTGAGAGATGTCCCATTTATCTTGACTCATATTGGACAATGATTTATATTTTCTCTCTCCCTCACCCTGTGACTTGATTGTTTCATATTCCTTTATATGTCACTTGGTTGTACATACTTGACCCTATTGGGCCTAATTTGTTGAAGATTATCTTATACACCATTGAGTGAAAATTGAATCTTTCTTTCGATCTTATTGACATTCATTCAGTTTGAAACCCTTATTTAGGCCTATAAATGGATACCCATAATTTGCTAATTTGATTGGGATCTGAGTCAGAAATTTTGAAAAAAAATCTGACATCCGAATACTTCAGATTGGATTTAGGATATCAAATTTTATATTTGAAAATTATGGATACAATACCAGAGATGGCTATATCTGCTCCAAAAAAAATTTGAATATGTCAAATATATACATATATTATTGCATATATATTATCTATATATAAAATATGAAAATATCGATATTTTATCATATATATTCATAATAATATCAAGATTTTCTATATATAATACATTTATTAACAATAAATTTATCATTTTGGGTTCAAATCAAATATTTATCCAAATTTGGATATTATCCATTCAGATCAGATTCAGATATTATTTCATGATATCCGCCGAATATTGAATCAGATATCAGATTGAATATAGTTTTTTGGATTCAGATATCACATGTAGTAATATCCGCTCAGTATTTGATCTATTTATAGGTCTAACCTTATTTCACTATTGCTTCCCGTTGTTCCATTTTATAATGAAACCCTAATTTATTCATGATGTGATTGAACTTGACTTGGCTTGACATTTAATGCATGTTGATCAAATAATACAACTATAAAAATATAATTGCTATTGCTCTTTTTATGTCTTTTGGGATGGGGTTTATAAAACTCATACCTAGGTTATGTGCCCACCATTTAGGTATTTAGCCTGAGGTATTATGCACTTCTCTATGAATGGTTTGATTATGTTCCATTCTCTATGATGTTTTGGGTTATGCATCCTAAAAACCATATGTTATTATGTTTTCACTACTGTGATTATCTCATTATATATTGTTTGACAATAATTCTGATGGGTCAAGTGCCCTAATTTGATTGATTGTACATATGTGGCTCATGTTGATAACTTGACATGACACGACTTTGTTACACCTAATTATTTCTTCATATAATAATAGTTCCTACTATATGAAGTTTCTTTTGACATCCATTTGGATATATTCTACCTCCCTCTTCATTTAGAATCTTATTTACTTTGATTTGATGTACCATATAATATATATAGTCCAATCTATATAATATGTGCTTATCAACTTTATGATGATAATTATCCACTTCTTCTTCTTTTGCAAGAGCATTCTAAACCTCTTAGTTAACATGAACATTGGGATAGATGATTTGGACCAACAACCTAAACAAGAGTAGCCATTTACTTGGAGATGGATTAGAGTAGTCAGACAACCCTCTGTGTGTATTAGAAATAGTTTAGTTTCCTTTAGAATTCTTGCGTTTATAGCATGCATACTTAAGAATTATATTTAGATTGAGAAATGCAATAGTTAGATATTTTTGTATTCCTCTACCACACTTTTTGCATTGAACATACTAATTGAATGAAATGTATTAATATCCTTTGAATTTTTTTAAGATAGGCTTAACGCTGGGATATATTTTCTTTTGGCCATTTGAGTAAGTCGATGGTTCCCCTTTTGGGTACCACTCCTTACAAGCATGGTATATTGAAAAAGTAGTTGGTTAATCTGACTATTTCAATTGTGTCTCCCTTAGGTTATTTACCTTTGTATATTCCCAGTAGAGCCCTTATCTTATGTGAAAACTCACTTTGTGAGATGTCAACCCTAAAAATACCCTATGATGTTCATGGTTGTATGAAAGTAATAAATAGAACATCTTGAGATGTAAATGAGGATTTTGAATATGTTAACCCTCACGAGGTAGGACGCCATGTACTTTTCTCCAGAATATAAGTGAAACATAGATTTGATTCTAGAATAGTATGATGGGATGGGGATAATGAACTAGTAGAATAGAGAGATATTGGATATTTTGACTTGGTTCTTGCATTGATTTTGAGCCTATATTTGATTCAGATCACATTTTTCTTGAAGAAAAACTTATATTTCATTACAATACTATATGTACAAAAATGGTTTTTGGATTTTATTGATGGATTTATGAGTTAAGTTACAATCAAGGAAGGAGAGTAATTAAAAAAAACCTTTGAGGAGAACCACATGTTTGGGAGGACACTCATAGAACCTAGACTTTGATTTAGATAATGTTGAAGAGTATGATGATGAGGTATCCGATGATATATCGAGTTTTAGACTCAAACTTGTACCTTTAGCTTTGTTTGACTTATTAGGTCATAATTTTTATGGGTGGACGGATATGTTAGAATATGGAAATTTTGATTTTGAGGATGAAATCCTTTTATAAGATGTGGAGCCTTATAACATACCAAAATCTAACTTCAGGAATCCTAATCCCATGGATCATATGTTAATATGAAGCTTTAGAATCAACTAAACAAGGTTAGAGATATACCCTAATATTCTTGTTTGTACCCTAATAAATATGTAATGCACATAACATGAGTAACTCAAATGTTGATCTTAAGTATGGATACATATGAACCTAATCATGTTCTAGATTAGTAAACCCTAATATTATAATATGTTTAATATGAGACCTAAATCTAGGTTTTAGAAGTGGTGGTGACGTTTATCAAATCATTAACAATCATGTTAACCTAAATCTAAGTTGTAATAGACTAACCCTAACACATACATGGATGTATTAGTGACATTAGGTGTCTTAATCACATTTCATATTTTTAAAACATGTGGAATTGACCTAATAACCTAAACATGGCTTAAAATGTGAGTGAGCTCATTAAGTATGTCATTGACTTAAAAGTATTGATGTATCTATCGGATGTGGATAAATAATAATAAATATTAAATGTGGTATGTAATGTGCTTCATATGTGTAAACAAATAATTATTGAATGTCATATGTATAAATAAGAAATATTAAATTATTTATGTAAGTAATTGTAGAATTGATTGAAATAGTTGAATAACAAAGTAGTAAATAATATTTCATGCATGATAGTCTAATGTAAAATTCATCATAACGATATGAGGATATTATGACTCCAAACATGAAATATTGATGATAATGGTGTTAAATAATAATAAATATGAATATAATGAGTCTAAACCCTAATTCAATTGGAAATCACAAAGTAAATATTAAAATATCAACATAAGTTCCAAATTAGATTCTATGGGTCTTAATTTATTAGGATTCCAAGTTTTGACTAAGTTGGATGGTGCTAGCTATAATAATTCAACTGCATAAGAAAATATCTAGTTACTAGTCCTACTTGCATGTGGAACTATGTTTTGATCTATGATTTCTCATTTTTTTCTGGTCCAAGTCCTCATTGTCACATGGTTGTACGTTTCTCTTCTTCTCCTAGCCTAGTATGGATCACACACGAGTTATTGGGGATGTTTATGCCCTACACTTTACCTTATTGACCCAAATCCTATTTTCTTTGGGACTTGCAGTTCTGTGAGTCTTTCCTTCCCAAGTCTCTTTCTTCTCTCCTCCTTTCACCCTCATTTCCTTCTTCCATTCCCATTACCCACCACATGATTTCTCAATCAAATTAATCTCAAACTCATGTGGGCTTGCGGCCTCAACTGACCTAGTGAACCTTAGATACCTTCTCCTCCTCTTTCTAATCTCCTCTAGGTCTCCTTAGCCACTAAAACTCTAAACTATAAGTATCTATGATCAAACCATCATCAAATCCCTAGAGAGTAGTCCACCCACTTCATTTACACTATATCCATCAGAAACTAGTTTTGCCATTCCATCCTTTACTTGGACCTCCAACAATCTCTAGTAGTGCTCCTGGCCATCACAGTCATCTTTAGGCACTAGATCACCTTCATTGATTCATAGGAATATTCTCTTGAATCCAATTTCTCCTAAACAAAGACAATTCATGTTATTCCTTGTTACAAGTCATCTACCTATACAATGTATGTTTTTTTGGGTTATATCCTTTCGGCTAGCCTTGTATTCTACTTTCCTCTATTTGCATGTTCCTAGACTTTGTGATTTTGTTTCTAAATTTGGTTTTTGTCATGTCATTCCTATCTTGGACTAGTAGATATTTTTCTCTGATTAGCCATAGTGGGACGTACAAGGAACCTTCAACCTCATCATGTACAATGGCTTTGGTCCCTAAATTTGACAAGCAATGAAGTATTCAGTAGGATGGGTTTCCCCCTCCATTTCTTAGCCAATATTTGTGTGCCCTTTTGCCGTCATTCTATGTTGAAAGCTCACGGGATGTATCAGTGAAGTGATGAAGATGAATGTTGATAGTGTTTACCTAGATGTCCCATTTTTTATTCTATTTGTGTCACACCTATATCATAATCCATTGTAGCAAATGACATGTCAACACTTACATGAACGCCTTTGTAGAGGCGCAAGCTACGAATTGGACTGCCAATCGTTTTTGTATGGCAAAACCCATAGATCTAAAAACAAAATCAGAGTAAGATGATAATATTCATATTCGTGATATGTTTAATGCATCATAGGAGAGGGATGGAATCATCAAATAACACTCCAAAGACATCAAATGCAAAAGGAAGGAAATGATGATGGTTTGCCTCACACGATGCCCTATGCTTGTGCTTTTTTCTTTTATCCACATCAGAGGCAGATTGACCTACCATGAAGTTATCAGAAATAGTACCAGTGAAAGGAGAGACCCATGTAACATCAACACATGTGTGTTTTCCATAATACCAATCAAATAATAGGATGTATGTAGGTCACTGGCAGTGGAAACCCTCTTTTCGAGTGCCAAGAAAAGCAATTGAAGCTTCTTTAAGAGCTCTTATCCTGACACAATAAATGATACCAAAGAGGGAATCTCTAACAACATCATGACAAAATTTGAATCTTGGACAGGTGTGATAGTGTACAACATGATCACCATAAGAATCAAGCTCTGCATAATGACAAAGGGGACATCTCGCATTTCCAGGATATAGGGGGATTATAAGTCAGTAATGTAGAATGGCTCAATATTCGATAGGTTCCACGGATAATCCAAGACCATCAATAGGAATAGTAAGAAAAAAAATAATTTTCATGATTTACTTGTTGAGAAGAAAGAACAACTTGTTGTCGATGTGATTAATCAAATATCTTGAAGTGCTGGAAGACCATGTTGTTGTAGGCGTCTGCCAAAAGAGCATGTGTCTTTGGGGTGACAGAAAGGGTACAAGATAACTTGGACTAGCAGGAAGAAGGTAGTAGATCACGCAAAGTAGCAAGATCATTGTCAAATTGGGTGCCATTAGAAATAGACCCAACCTCTCATAGAATATGATCTTGAAGTTTTTTCATATAGAGTCAAGAGGCAACATATGAATAGTTGACAACATCATGGGCAGTCAAAATGCCTAACCCTCCAAAACACATAGGAAGTTTGGCTAGATGCCACTGAAGAGCACCAAATCCTTGGCCAGCACCGACTATGATGCGTGTCAGGCAATGTCAGAGCCCACAATCAAAGTTGTCCAAGGATGAATCAATATAAATTGTTGTTGTTGTTCGGAGGGAGAACATCAACTTGGGCACCCCAATGCATGCCCTGAGAAGAAGAAGTTCACATTGTGGGTCATTCAGTGAAACCAGGAGGTTCATCATAGCAAGAGATTTGGCCACACGCTTCCTTAATAAATCCAAGGCAAATCTTGGGTCAAGGGAAAATGGACTACCAAGAAGCTTCACCCCCCATGTAGGACGTGATATATCAAGAGGGGAAAAAAACACTATCTAGGGATCTTCTTGGATCATCAAAAGGACAAAAATGTATGTCTTTTCTATATTGAGATGAAGGACAAAATCGGGACCCAAAGTTTGAAAAAGTGATAAGGCCTTAGACACCTCAACGGTGTCACCAATGAGAGTTCCATCATCTAAATAGAAATCCAATAGGTCAAGGTGGTATTCATATTTTAGTTGCAAAAATAAGGGGATGAAGAGACAAAGCAAAAAGAAGAGGTCCAAGAGGATCACCATGCTGCACTCCAATATTATACATAATAGGCTCACCCTGATCCAAGTAAAGATGAGCAGACAAGCAATAACAAAATTCAATCCATCGTGCAATCAACAAGCATCATCAAACTTATTAAAAAACAGTAGACCTATCAACTATATTGAATGCATTTGAGATGTCCACAAGATCCAAGGTATGAGTGTGGAGATGACAATCATCATGGACAAGGCGCGTCACTGCATGAAAGAGGGCTTAAGCACCCCCAAGAATCCCTACACCAAATTGGTGATCTTGGAAATACAAGACAACATACTTCATGAATGCCTTTGCTGCAATTTAAGAAACAAATCGATGCCAAATGGTCCCAACTACGCCAAATGGTCCCAACTACATGACTGTAATAGCACTCAAAGGGGCACTAGCGATGTAAGGATCCAAAGAGATAGGACAATGACCAGCCAACCAAAGATTGACAATGACTGTAATAGCATTCAATAACTCATCCTTGAATGTAGTAGCTGCACCACGCATAGAATCAAGAAGATGTTGTGCACGAAGGCCATCACGTGCACAGTCAGTTCCTTTATTAAAGGACAAAACTGCATCTTCAACCATACAACGAGATGAGAGAAGGGAGGATGAAGAAAGTCTTGAAGTTTTTGATGTATGGATGGGGGAAGTTGAGGATGTTTTGACTCGAGATCCAATTGAGTTGCATTATCATAAGGTGCAAACCCACTAGAAGAGAGAATTTGAAAAGCTGTAGCAAACTGGCCATCTTTGACATTAGACTTGGAACAAGAGACTTTTGTATCTAACGAAGGTGCATTACTGATACAAGAAAATTTGTCTTCCCCTTTTCTAGTTATTTGATACTGCATGGATTTTTTTTATTGGGAAGTTACTGATGTACATCGTTACACATCAAAGTTTTGATGTGTGACACATGAAAAATTGAAATTTTCAACATATTTTGTCTTAAATTAGTAAATCTATTTTACTTAGATAATTCATAACTAACCCTATGACACATAAACATTACAAATACATATTCAGCAAAGTGAAGTCCATAGACTAAAGCAAGGTAAAGAAGTGTTCTAAAGCCAAGCTTAGGTCCAAGTATTCATCACTCAAGATATGGAGAGGGGTAAGTAGGAAAGGGAAATAACCTCTTTATATAAGATCTCAGGAAGATGATAGAGATAGAGATCTCTACTTCAGGACCTGAGAGGAAGTAAGCTAGAAACTATGCGGAGCAAGAGTTTCTATCATTATAGTTACATTATGACATTCATGGACATGTAATAGAATTAGTGAATTGCTATTATATACCTTCCATCAATAAAAACATCATGCATCTTGTATGGGCAAGAGTGTTGAGGACTGATGTTTCATTTTAAAGATATGATCTTTGATGGCAATGCCTATGTCTCACTAACTATACTTGATAGTTAAAGAGACAAATGTGTGTGACATGTGAAATGAATGACATGATAACTCAAACTTGAATGCCTATAGCGATGTCATCTAGAGAGCATAAATGGGATTGAATTTCTGGAATCCATATGATGGATATCTAGACTCTTTTGGTTGTTGAACCAATAGAGACATGCTAGTCTCATTCATTTTGGAATATGACAAAGGTTCTTCACTAGATGTAGTTGGAGGACGGTTATTCTATTAAAGATTATACATATTGATGTATATATACCTTTTAGAATGAATGATAAAGGTAATCACTAGTATTTCAATGTATTTACTTATGACCTCAATAGATATGATAGTTTATATTTAGTGAAATAAAAACATGAATCTCTTGAAGTGTTCAAGAACATCAAAATGAAGTACATAACAAACTTGGTATAAGTATTAAATTTCAGTATGATTGATATGGAAATACTATGAACCAAGAGTTTGTGAACCTTTTGGAAGATCATGATAATGTATCATGACGGACTCCATCTGAAACACAATGATAGTGTATCATGGGAAGTGTATCAGAAAGAAGGAATCACGCCTTGATAAGTCAGAGTGTGATTACTAGCTAAAAATTCAAATTTCCTTTTGGGCGCATGCTTTACACTAGGAATAAAGAGAACCACAAAATGTTGTGGAATCTCAAGGTTCCATAAGTAACACACAGAACTCATGATTTTGGTAGAACACACCTAGATCTTGAATGATATATGATATCTTATGGATAAGAAGGTGGTGAATTGATCATATGACGAGTCAACAGTCTACCTAGAAGCTAATGAGAGCCAGACACTGAGAAATGGCTTGAAACCATGAAAACCAAGATGGACTCCATGTACATAAACAAAGTATGACCTTGGTTGATCCACAATGAAGGGGTAAAACCCATAGGGTACTTTTGGGTCTTCTAGAAGAAGAATTACATGGAGAGTAAGTTGGTTGAAAAGAGTTTCTAACAAGTTCAAAGTGTTGAACATGATGAAATCTTTTCAGCAGTTACCAAGGATAAATCCATCAGGATAATGCTTGCTATTATAGCTTAATGTGACTATGATATTTGGCATATGGATGTTAGAACTGCATTCCTTAAATGGAATATTGTGCAGGATGTGTATGTGACACAACCCAAAAGTTCTATAAATCCAATAATGCAAATAAAGTCCATAAAGCTGCATAGATCAATCTCTGGATTGAAGCAAGAACCTTAGAACTAGATCTTCAATTTGATAAGATAGTCAAAGAGTTTGACTTGAGTCAGAATAAAGATGTAATGTGTGATTACAAAAATTTAGTGAGAGCATATGTTCCACATATTGATGGGGAGTATCATCCTTATACTACAAAAATCTGGCAACGAAGTGCATTCGAAAAGGTTTTTAGAGAAGAATCCTATGTGATAGGAATCAAGATCTATAGATATAGATAAAGAGGGCTTCTTGTCCTAGGAAAGAGAACATACTTTGGCTAGATGTTGAATGATTTCAGCATGGTGAGAGAGAACTTGTCCATGTTCCATGGAGTTATTCTCTCAGAAGCCGAGTGTGCCAATTCTCATGAAGATTAAGGAACACATGGATAGATGCCATATGCATTTGCAATTGGATCTATCATGTATGAACTCATCTCATTATCTTGTATGTATTGGACATGACAAGAAAATATGAACTAATTATCTTGTAGGTATTGGACATGACAAAAATATACAAACTCATCATCTTGTATGTATTGGACATGACAAGAAGATATGAAATCATCATTTTGTATGACAAGATGATATAAATATCCAGTTATCTCGTATGTATTGGACATGACGAATGGATATTTGTCAAACTCCAATAAGTGTTACTGGAATACCATGAAGGACATCATTGTGTACTTGTGAAGTACCAAAAGGATTAGTTCTTTAATTATGGTAATAAGGAAGAGTTGGGTGTAAAAAGTTACACCGATGCAAGCTTCCGAAATGACAAAATTGTGTTTGACTTTGGAATAAGAATTGTTAGTTGAAAATGTTCCAACATAAAACAATTGATTAAATCTACAATAAGAAGTTGAGTACCTTAGTGTTATGAATATTGTAAAGGATATTGTGTGCATCTAGGAGTTCATATGGATGAACTTATGGGAGGTTCCAACCATTGGTGACTCAGTAGTAATATTGTGAGAATAGTGGAGCTACTATTTAGGCAAAGGAATTTCAGATAGCATACTATAGCACTTCCATATCATACGAGTTGTCGTACAGTGAGGGGATGTGAAACATGCAATATACCGACTTGAAGAGAATGATGCTTACCCACTATAAAAGCACTTGTGCAGTGGAAACATGATGGACATGTTAAGATCACTTGGAATATGATTCATGGGTGATCAGCTCTAAGTGCAAATGGGAGTCTGTTGGTATAGTATGTCCAGAGAGCCATTCATATGATGATTGCAATGAGGCATATGATACTAGATTTGATAATGATAAAGGTAATTCTATCTATTATGTTTGTCTCACTCATGAGATGATGACACATACATGATAGATGTCTAAAGAATGATGTGACTCAATGACATATGTCTTCAGGGTGAGGACCTAAACAATGAGACCATATGTAAGATAAGAGTACATACATTCTTGTTATGCCCCTGGTCAGATATTACTGTGGAAGAAAAATAGACAACAAGATTCCATAAGACTAGAGTGTGTGTTGACTGATGATAGAGTCTCATTAGTCATGATATATGATATCAAGTCAAGCACACAGATATATGCTAGAGAACAGTATATCATACAGACCTACTGTGAGAGTGATACATGGATACCATGGAATGGTAGTCACAATCGTCTCTCATAGTGATGGTGGTGATTGTGGTTATTAGACATGAAATCACTGCAGTCATTACATGTGATTTGGTACACTTTGACATCATCAAACGCAATTATAAAACATGGGTTTGTTATAACGGTGATGATTGGGTGACTTTGACACATGGGGACTTGACTGTGAGTGATAGATATGGGATTTATCACTCCTACAAGGAGTATGATATCTAGGGCCCCTTGATAAGAGAGACTGAGAATTTTATGTCCATACTCATGTGATTCAATATATGATATGTGAATTCGCATGCATCTCAGATAGTCTGCTCTAGGTCAAGGAACATGGATTGAATGTTGAAGAGGATGAGGTTTCATGCCTCGAGTTCAATTTGGATGTCAGAGACAAAGGAACTATACGATCAGTGTAACGATAATCACAGATTGTAGGTTGAAGTTGTTCTCCAACTTTATGAGTTACTTGGATAGCAATGATGAGTTACTAGATTCCTCTCATTGCTTGTGATGTCATAAGTTATTATGAACATTCACTGCCAACGTAAATTGGAACTTGTAGGGTCACACACATTGGATACCCCTAGAAGAGGATATTGTCCATGAATGATGTTTAGATTGAGACTAAAGGTGTTTATGTACTCAATTAAACATACAATTGACTAACTGGACTCATAATTATCAAGTTCAAGTGTTGAACTAGCTGGTTAGAGTGTCAGGTTGATTAGAGACTGCATTGGCAATGTCAAGACTGCTAACTGACTGGTTCACCCTTGTGAGTCGATCGGCTGGTGTGAGCCAACTGATTGGTTCACTTGGTGAACCGGGCAGCTCATAGTCCTACCAAATGAGGAAATAAGGATTTGCCCGGTTGGAGGAAAACTTTAGCGTTTCACTTGTTCAATTCGATTGGAATAAGGATTAATTTTTGCATTAATTAGAAATAAATAAGGAAAGTCAATTATGGGCAAATCTGGGAAGTGAAATTACATGTTCAGTCTGTGAACCGATTGGCTCATACTCCCAACTAAACGGTTCACTAGTGAACTAATCATCTCACCTTGCCAAATGATCATTTCAGTTATGAAACGATCGGTTCGCCTGTCACAGTACAAACTATTCATGGAATTTCTGGATCCTTCTACTCCCGAACAGACTGGGAACCCTGACCCTGCCCTCTACTATCAATAGAGGGGTACTAGGGGATTCTCAAAACACACAACTCAGAACATCAGTTGCTCTGCAAAGTTATTTTCCTCTCTGGTTCTGGTAATTGAGAGAGCTCGATCAAGTGCTACCTGACTAGGGAGGCACAATAAGGGAAAGATAATTGTAGAAAAGCAATCTAAGTTTGAGAGGTTGGTGATAGTACATCAATACTTCTAGAATAGAAGGAGTTCTAGGTGGTCCGTGTGGACTATCTACAGAGGTGGGAGATGTATGCCACTTAGGAGGACACATCAGTCGCTGTCAGTGGTGGAGGCCAGAGTCCATGGTGAAGACCAGGAGCTACACAGACACCGTCCAAGACATGGCATTGAAAACTGCACATGGCTGTGAGGTATTATTGTTGGGCAAGCCCCATGACTAGGTATATCTTGCTAAACCATCATTCCCGTTACATAGTCGTTGATGCGATCTCCTGTTATGAGTTCATGGCCAGTAAAATTTTTGTTTCCGTTGCCTACTCTGAGGCCATAAAACCCAACACTATCAACCTCCACTGTAGATTTATGAGAAATGAAAAGGCAATGCAAAGCTATTCAATCTGTACAATTTTTTGTGGTCTTGGATCAAAGTTTAAGTCTGTCAAGGATCAATTGATGATGCGAGAGAACATTCCAACTCCCATAGAACTCTATGCATGCATTTCTCACATCAATGATTTTATACCCATAATGAATGCCTCAACTTTAGCTACCCTTAGAGGATGTGGTCGTGTGGCCATACTGATAGGAGGAGAAGATGAGGTTGTAGTTGTGGGTCCGAGACAGATGGTCATGGTTGTTTCTTTTATTATCATTGCCACACAACAAATCATACTTATGATCAATACTGGGTCAAATTTGGGTATCAAACTAAACATCCCAAGATTAATGTCGCTTTTGTTGATGTTAATAATTCCTTAAATGTGGTAAGCACATGTGAGGAATGTGATTGTATTTGGTTTTCTATCTGCAAATCCCACATCAAACCCATCTAGTTCTCAAACAACCACACTTTTACATGGTCATTTCTTTTGTGATATTTGCCACATGAAAAATTATACTTCTGATCGGTGTTGGGTCAAATTTGGTTATCTTATAGAACTTCCTAAGATCAATGTCTCTTCACTGATATTGATATTCCTTAGATGTGGTTATCTCACTTGAAGAATACAATATTCTTCTATCTCTATCAATAAATCCCACACATCTAGTTCTCAAACAACCACACTTGTACATCCATGTAGTGACATTGATGCTCTTTCCTCTATGACCAATCTGATTGGATTGTGTATTCTGGTGCTTCCTCTTAGATAATTGATAATGCTTCCTTATTTTACACTATAACTCCTCTAGCAAAACCTTTCATGTTAAAACAACGGATGGCTTTATATCTCTTATTACTAGTCTTGGAAGTGTTTCTCTAACTAAATCTTTGTCTCTTGATAGTGTCTTGCATGCTAAAAACTTTTCTCTCAACTTTTTTTCCTTTATCCAGATTCAAATTCTCTTCATTATTGTGCTCTTTTCCATGATAAACTTTTCATTTTTCATGATCTCCATATGATGAAATAGATTGGTGGAAGCTTTAAGAGAGATAGTCTCTACTATCTCTAACGATAAACTACTTATCCTACTACCTATACTTCTAGCACATCCCTTCAACTTCATCTCTGTCTTGGACACCCCAACATGACTATCATCATTGCCAATTTCTAGATATCCATTCTTTTGAGATCCTTGAGTGTGAGGCTTGTCATTTTGGCAAGCATCACATGAACAATTTTCCTTCACGACAAGAGAAACATGTAATGAGTCCATTTCAAATTGTTCATACATATTTGTGGGGACCATATCATGTTAAGAGTCATAGGAATTTTAAGTATTTTCTTGTTATTATTAATGATTGCTTTCATGTCTCTTAGTTGTTCTTGCTTCAGGATAAATTTGATACTACTTCCCTTATTAAATATTTCTTTGATGAAATAAAGATACATTTTTCTTCCTCTGTTAAAGTTTTTTGTAGTGAGGTCTTGAGCTTGTAAATAGTGAATTAGTAGCATTCTTTAAATCTATGGGACAATTCATCAAATTTCATGTGTAGAAACCTTACAATAAAATGGTGCTCCCAAAAGGAAACAATGCCACGTGTTTGATGTTTCTCGTACCCTCATGTTTAAAATGCATGTTCCTTCCTCTTATTGGTCAGATGTCATTCTAACTATTGGTTTCCTTATCAATAGAATTTCATCTTCTATTCTCAGTGTGGGGTTTGGGGGGGGGCTATTCCTTATAGTGTCCTTTTCCCAAGATTGTCTCTTTTACTAGTTCCACTGAGAGTTTTTGGTGGTCTTTGTTTCTTCCACTTGTTTCAACATGACAAGTTATCCCTTCAGGCTATAAAGTGTTTTTTCCTTTATTACTCAAGTACTTAGAAGGGGCATCACTGCCTTCTACTCAACAATCAGATGTCATTGTGGACGTCGCTTTTTTACCACAAGCCTTTCTTCTCACCCACTCCTATGTATTCCACCACCCATAGTATACCTATTCTACCCAAGCCATTATCACCCTCTCCAACACCACCTTCACCAGCATCACCAGATGTGCATTCTCCTCTAATTGACCCTGAACCTCTACAAGATATCCCTAAAAATGAGTCTCTTATCCATTCTGATTTGTCTTATGGAGATTTGGATCATGTATCATCTTTTGCTCTTAGTGTTCATGTTGCTCTTCATGCCAATCTCTCCAAGAAGATTTCTACTAAATATGCTTTTCTCATTTGTGACTTTTGATCATTAGTGTCTTTGGAAAAACCTTTCTCTCTTTCTGTGGACTCCCATGAGCTATCAACAGATTATCATGAAGCCTTAATGTGTCCTCCATAGAAGATTGCCATAGATGAGGAGATGTATGCACTTCATTCTTGTCAAACATGGGACTTAGTGGAAGCACCTTATGATGCATTTATTAGTGGATGTTGGTGGGCCTACCATAAAATACCTGCCTAATAGAAAATTTGATCCCTATAAGGCTAGACTTGTGGTTGAGAGATACATTCAAACATATGGCATTGACTATTTGAGACATTATCACCATTTGTCTATTTCTATTCTTCTACTTCTTGTTGTTAATTTTGGTTGGATTGTTCATTAGTTGGATATAAAAATGCCTTCTTGTATGGCGACTTAACAGAAGATGTTTATACGAAGCAACCTCCTTGTTATGTTTTCATGGGGAGAGTTCCAAAACGTTCAAATAAAAAAAAACTATCTATGATCTAAAACAAACTCCAAGGGCTTGCTTTGAGAAATTCAGTAGAGCTATTTAGTAGTTTGTCTTCTCTTTCTCTTTGTAGTTCATTTTGTGATCACTCTACATTCATCTAAATGAACTATAATTATGATAGTCTATATTAATGATATACTTATTTCTGAGAGTGGCTCTGTTGGTATCCAACATGTCAAAGATTTCTTACAATCACATACTATCACCAAGAACCTTGGTCCTATTAGTTATTTTTTTGGGTATTGAAGTGACACATTCTAACTCCGGTATTATTCTCTCTCAAAGGAAGTATTTCTTAAACAAACTAGTATGATAAGTTGTAAACCAACATGTCTCCCTTTTGATCAACAACTTTTCCTTGGAGATTCTGATACTCCTTTAGTAGTTGATGTCACCAACTATATAAAAAATTGTTGGCAATTTTTATATTTAAGAATGAATCGTCCAAATATAATATATTTTGTTGAATGTCTAAGTCAATTTATTCATCAACCTCGTGAGATACATTGTACAAGTGTCTATAAGGTTCTCAGATATCTAAAGGCCTTTCATGTAAAAATATTACAATATAACAATCACGAGCACCTCAGTCTTCTTTGGTATTCAGATGTTGATTATGCTAGTGCTCCTAAGGATAGATGATCTACAATTGGAAATATTTTCACTTGGAGAAGCAAGAAACATAATGTCACATAACACTTTAGTGCTGAATCAGAATACAAAGCTATGACTTACATTGTATGTGATATCTTCTGGGTGATGTCTTTACTCTAGGAATTCGGCGCCCATGTATTGTGATAATAAAGAAACTACTTACATTTCTATGAATATTGTCTTCCACGAAAGAACGAAACATATTGAGATTATGAATTTCTTGTTGGAAAAGTTTCAACTCCTAACTTCCAACAAATAATCAGTTAGTAGATGTATTCCCAAAATCTTGTACTCGGAGTCACCTTCAAATGATATGTTCTAAGTTCTGCTTACATGATATATAGACTCCAACTTGAGTGGGAGTGTTAGCAATATGATTTAGTTAATTGTGTAAATGGGCCTAAGTGCCTTGTCCCACGAAAGGTTTCTTTACTCTTAAGTATTTTTAACCCCTAATCATACTTGAAACCCAAGCATGATTATGTTCTAAGTTTGTATGGGTCCCCTCACCTATATATAGGATGGGGCTTTGACAATAAAATATATAATATGCTTTCTTTTATAATTTTCAACACATTGATTCATGAGGTTGTCGTGCCCTTCAATAGTTGTGGTATAAATGTAATCATTGAGGAAGTTGGTGAAGAATACCCAATTCAATTGGAAATTCAGCTTATGGATTTTAGGAATAGGTTTGCCAAGAACCACACCTACGGTAGCCACTTCGGGTGATGTCAAAGTTTAGTTCTTTGTCAAATAGTAATAATCATGAGGAGTTTTGGATTCTATACCCACAAATTCGAGCCTAATTGAACACTGTATCAGGCATTATGTTCAATAAATGAAGTTGATGTTTTCAAGTGTTGTTATTTATAAGTGGAGAAAGGGAAAGGTCATGTTTCAACGTGTATATCACTAGCTTTCATTAAAAAAAAACACGGATATTTAATGATAAATGATTATATCTGTTTACTTTAGTTAAATCATAAACCAAAAACTCTAAAACCAACTTATTTTAAGTGGAAAATTAAGTTTTAAGCCCCAAATCGATCCAAATTAACAAAAGTTATACTCCACATTTAATTAGAATAAGTTTAGTCATGTTTATCGATTTGGTCAACCCTTTGACACTATGACAACTAATAGTCCCATAAAAAATTGAATACACACACACACACACACACATATATATATATATATATATATATATATATATGTGTGTGTGTGTGTGTGTGTGCGTGTTTCTTACAAATAGGATATGAATGAACTTTTCAACCACTATTTAACATTGAATTTTTTAATTCATACGTACTATGATTGTGCTATGACTCTAGCCACATTATTTCAAACTAAATATCAACACATATACATATTAACCATCTACAAAGAGCTCACTCACCTCTGAGTGTTGGCTTGGCCATTGCCCTGGGATATGTCTTGTTACTCAATTTTTGAACAAAGAACATAACTAAGTGTTATTTTGAGAGATATCATTTTATTTCATTCCCAACTCATTTGTCTAGAATTTAGGCTCTAGAGAGTGGACCTCCCTCTTTTTGACTGAGATGGAGAAGGGTTTCAAAGAAAAATGAAAGGAAGGAAAAGAAGAAGCTAGTGCAATAAGTAGATTTTCCCGCATACTGACATTTTGTTGAAGAAACTTTTCTCACACATGGGGTTTTATCTTTTTAAACTTATTCCTTCTCTATTTTATCTCAATTTTATTATACATTTGTTAGAAAAACATAATCTTTCTATAAATTGTTTGGTCTTCACACATTTGCAAACATAGTGGATTACTTAGTAGTGGATTACCCAAAAACACTTTTTTCTTTATATTACCCTATTATGGTAGTTCCTTTCTTCCTAGCCTTTCTAATTGATTACTAACTACCTTTCTTGTGATTAATGACCCTAGTTATAGTTTTCATGGTTGAATGACGTGAAAATTCCTAACTTATGAACCAAGACTAATTACTTTACCGCACAAACATGTATGAAATAATTGGGTTAAGATCCTTAATTTCAAAATAAGGTTTAAAATAATGAATCTTGTGACATCCAATTCTAATACCTTGTTGTTTTGGTTGATAAACTCTAAGAAGAAAATTAGGAATTTATACATCAAGTGCATGAATTATGAAATGATTGTATGTTTAAATATTGAAATGTGTATTGAGTGGTCTATGTTACTTGAAATGTTGCTCTTGAACATCTCAATTTGATTCAATCAAGATTAAGTTTATTATAATCTTTATCAAGTCAAATTAAGTTATCAACCAACCAAATTAATCATCTTTCACTCCAATTTCTTATGTAACATAATCATAATAACTACAAAGTCCCAGTGACTCCCTATGGAATCAACTTATAACTATATTATCTATAATCAATACTATTATAGATGACAATGTCTTGTTCTAGATTAATTTAATTGATTGAACAATTTGTACACATTTATGGTGGATTGCTATTTGGGTAGAGGTTCCACCAACATTTCTCCATTGTATCTTCTTTTTGTGTTTTGCCTTAGTCATCTTGGCCATGTTTTTTGCCACATCGCCATCTCCGTCACTATTCATCCTTCCAATGAGGTTTTTAGTCCTCTATTCTGCTTGGTTTTGAGTTTTTCTATGAGCCCTATCCACAGTGTGTGGTTTCCCCTCAATTATATTTTGATGTGTCAAGTCGCTTGATGCATTTATCTTTTCTAGGTGAAAGTTCATAGTTGGCGGATGGGTATTGTGGTAATCCTTGCCGCGTGCTTTCCATTCTTATTGTATGGGGGGGTTGTTCTAGTAAACACCCATAATTGTGAACGAGTCCAATATAAAAATTATCATTGCAAAGGCATCTACGAGGAGGTATCTAGATAGCTAGACTGAAGAGTCTAGTAGGTCTCCAATCTATTTGTCGTGTTGTTCATTTTTTAGCTTCATGTATGTATATATGAACAGTTTTGATCTCTAGAGATGTTGTATGGTTAATTTCAATGCAATGGCCACCTATTTTTCTAGAAGAAAAAAATATCACAATGTACAAAGTTTGCTACATGGTATGTTAGAATATATTTGTATTATTGATAACTAGAGTGGTTACCTATCCATAGTGTATCACTCAAACTTAACCAGGCTTATGGGGAACATTCAAGTATTATAAATCTAAAAAATGTTTTATAGTCATCTACACTATGAATATGATGTGGGGGAAAGGATACATACATGAATTAAAAGGAAAATGAAGTCATATAACACCATTTGGCATATTGCCAAAGATGATTTTGATGCACTTGTGCAACTGCATTTTGCTCTATTATAAAAATATATATTTAAATTAAAATGCTAACAAATATTTAATTTGATGTGTGTTGATATTAAAAGGGATTCATTCCAACATTATTTGATTCTTCTACAATAGGGTATAAATAAAAAATTATATATATTTGAATCCACATATTTATATATTAACACAAAGTTGAGTAGAACCTTTCATTCTTGGTATGTGCACTCGTAACTAATGTAGCACTATATTTTTATTAATATTTTTCCTTCTCACAGTTTCTACCTGACTAGTTCACTTTTCTCGGCTTCTTTCTAGGCTTATTCTTTATTTCTCTTTGTTTTGTTTCTCATTCTCCAGATGGTGAGAGTGTATGAGTGCATAAATGTCCATGTTAATTTTGTCTCCTTCTTAAACATTTTAAGGGAGAATGTGGGAATGTATGGTTCTTTAAGTTTTGTAAGGAACAAAGTGGAATGCATGGTTCTTTCAATTTTGTATATAAAGAAGTTGGTGAATCTCACATCCTTCTATCTCCAACTTCTCTCATCCCATCAAAAATAAAATTTAATGCATTTATTTATAGTAATTAAATATGTTACACAATGACATGTTGTTCTCATATATTATTTTTTCTAATAGTCTTCCATGGGGCTCGTGCTATGACTTGATGATGCAACTATAAATATCATAAGCATGCACTATAATATTGAACATGTTAAAGTTACAATCCTCTACCGACATGAGATGTTAGGTTCATGTTAGTTACAAGTCATGTGTAGATAGTTTTGTTTATGTATCATACAATATATATGTTAATCTCATTTAAGAAAAGGAATACATCGATCATCTTTAAGTTACCATATTTCATAAAACAAAGTAATGATGTCACTATAAAAACTCAATCTTTCAGACTCATTTTTTCTCAGTATGATCTAAATCAGAATATATAAACAAATCCCGTGTACATTCATGCTTTATAATCAGAGTTCACATAAGTATATACCTAGGGACTAGTAATAAAAAAATACATGAGTCCTATCTACTCATCCATAGAGGAACATCTCCTTTATGTCTCTTCTACATCTTCTTTGTATCACATGTCCATGAATTCCTATAGGGAATATTTCCACAGATGGACCAAAGAAAGGTCAAGGTCAACAAAGCTGCTACTAAATCTATATTAGTGAGCTATTTAAATAAATATCAACAAGGGAAGATTCAAAGTATTTACAAATTATGCGAGGACTATTTGGTGTCTATGGTCAACAAGTCAAGGATTTCAAAGATGTAAATGATAGAATTTAGAAGAGTATTCACAATACTAAATTTGCACTATTATTCAGAAAACAAGATGGATTCAAGAATATCAATAATTCTAAACATCAAAATATCTAAATATTAAACATTTTAGGATTTATCCATCGATACATGCAATCTAATATTCTTTTTCGGTGCTAGGTGCCTAGTGCTCTCCCCTCTATGAGAGAATGGAACTTATGCCTGTTGGGGTCACCAATGCTCGGGGAACTCTGTGTCCTTTATTCACTATGCAGGGTTGGGGATATGACCCACCAAATCTAAGAGCCAAATCTCTAGTCAATATTCAAACTTTATGGGAATGTCTGAATCCAGATTTGTTATTATTCAATAATGTTCAACATCTAAAGTAAATGTTTTGACCTTCAAGATGAGAGATGAGGATAATAAACAACTTGGGTTCACCACTTTGATGAGATTTTATGAAAACATTTCAAGATGAAAATTAGAAAATAATCAAAAATAGAGAATTTAGTATCCCCGAGACTCCAAAGTTTGCACAAATCATAATTTGGGTGACTCCACAAATTGATGAAGACAAAGATACTATTTAAGACATATTTATTATTAATTGTTTTAGTTTCAAACATTGTTCAATTACTTATGATTTGGTTTTCAATCTTGGATTCTCCCATTATTATCATCCTAGGGTTTATAACTAGGCTCATGTGATTGATGTTACATACACGAATAGTTCAGCGTACTTGTCTAAATTGTGTCTTCAACTCTCTCTCTCTCTCTCTCTCTAATACTATATATTTTCATTAAATTCTCTTCTAGGATATAATTTTGTGGATATCAAATGCACTCATTTATCATTACTTATTTTTCTCAGATTACATTTCCATTAGGCACATAAATAGAAGTATGTACTTGATATTGTTCAAAATGAAAAAGGTAATATGTTTTCATTTAATCTAGAATAATAGATATGATTACATTCATAATATAAACTCTTCAAAAATCAAAACTATAAATTATGTTTCGTATTCATTTCTTCTAAGATTCATTTTAAGAATTGGATTTTATTACTTCATAAGTAAATATGTACCAATCTAGATCAAAATATATTTTTAATCATGTTATATGTTCTTAAATATTCATACCGTATATTTGTAAGTTTCTTTATACATTGGCATGCAATGATTGAATCAAGATCCTCATTTACTTTAATACTAAAAGATAGTATGAGGGTAATATGTGCTGCAATTCAAATAATCCTAAATATCTTCAAGCTTTATAATGTACGCATAATCAATATGTTACAAAACTTTTTATTCGTGATTATGCTTATATATGTATACTTAGGCACTAGGAAAAATATGTTAACTAGTTTGGGTTGTTACGTGAATCATTTTCTTATGTATGAGAATAATCCAACAATTAATTATCTATTCTATCATATGAACTACTAAAATCGGTACTACATAAAAAGGACTACTTACATATCTGTTGCAACAAAGAGCATGCCTTGGTTAATCCTAGATTGTAGGTTTTTTATTACAACAACGTCCTTACTACAATGCCCTCCAAGCACCTGGTCATATTTCCATGCATTGAGATCCCAGGTCCGCACTCATAGGCTTACAAGGTCATGGCTTTGCAACTGATCCAGCAGTCACGAACATCTTCAATTCTAATATTCAATTACAGCATAATGAATTGGGTTCCTGATATTCCTAACATCTCCGAGATTGAATCAAGGTTGACTGTATCTCACAGGCGCTGGTGGATGGGCTCTAGGAGACAGTCGACTGTGGCACTAAAGTTGGTGTAGTGTCAAGATGCAGTTGCAGATCAGAAGGGACGGACAATAAAGATATGACTATCATGCATTTTCAACGGCGGTGCTACAAATTGTGTAGATCTGCGTCATGGTCAGGCCAGAACCAATGGAAACCGATAGGAGGTGCGGGAGAGAGTATTGGATGTTTGTGGAAGTCTATTAAGGTAGAATGATCAGTTTTAGATCTATTGTGAAGGACTCACGTCGTTGGAACAGCCATGGTGCACTGTGGTCGTAGATTTGTTGCAGGGTCGGGGTTATGGGTATTAAGTATATGCAGAAATCATTTGGTTCTCTTGCTTCTTCCCTAGGAGTCTAAGGTCTTGTATAGGAAGAGGGGTGCTTCTAGGGTTTTGATGGGTTATTGGTGATGAAGAGGAGCAGCTTGGGAGTTATTTGGCGATTGTGTTGATCAAAGGAGGTGGTCAACATGGGTAACAGTTGTGCTGTTTCTATCAGGTGAGGATGCAATCATAATGGAGAGAACTCCAGAGTCCAAACATGTTGCATGTTTAAAAAACTAGAAAAGTAAATCTAGGAAAATTGAGTCAGGGTCGATTCTTAATGTGAGGAAGGAGAGGGTGGTCGTCTTCCTCCTCCACAGCCATCGTTGGCATAGCAAAAGAATGCAACCAATTCTTCTCAATGTACACTATCTTATCTGAAAATTTTCCTCATATGTTTATCTTCTACTCACTTAATTTCTAGAACTGCTAACTTTCTATATTAGTTCTATGATCCATCCCATGTATTTACCAGAAACTAATTACCCTAAAGTTAATATCCATTAAATTAATTAATAATATAGGATTTTTTTCCAAACCATTAGTTGACAAGGTACGTGTATATTTGAAATACAAAGTCTAGCCAAGGTGTTTGAGTACAAACATTTCAAGCTGTATGAATGATGTCAACATAAATTATAGAGATAAATAGAGGGACTACATTGCAATTATTATTTAGACGAAGAACAACTTCTTGTTTAAAAATAAGAAATCTACCTTCGGGACTAAGAAATATCAAAGTATAAGATAAGTTCTCAGAGTTGAGTTAATGGGAGTTGGAACTAAAGGAAACTTTCCATATGAAATTAGGATTAGAAAAATCAAGAATTATAGCTCAATATAGATTTAGTACTCAAACTTGAGTATGTTACGTCCAGAACTAATATATGGCGTGAACTTTACTTCAATCAAATTCAGAAGTATTATTGCATAATGAGCAAGACATGTATATGCCTACATACATATCATACAATCATGCACAATGACTTGTTTAAAATGCCCATCCTTTCAACATGGCCAAAAAGTATTTGAGAAGCTACTTATGTAGTTAATAGTTTCGTATGTCATCACATTGGTACTAATATGTTCAACTGATGCTCTATATTTATGTACTTGTTCATTCACACTTCAAATTCATGTGTTTCTTTACCTTTGTATATAGCTCTTTGAGAAGAATATAGTTGCATGGTTACCACATTACATTTTAGTGAGTGAACCATAATGTTTACAACCCTAAGTCCTAGCATAATGTTCTAATAATAAAATGCATCAATAATAGACTAATAACATGCTAAAGTCTAAGAATCCATAGTGGAAGTAACGATATTGAGTTTTTCGCTCCGTGGTATTGCTCCTATCATAGAACATACCATATGCACTTTTCATTGATTATATACTTATATCATACTTTGAATGTGAATCATCATCCCTCTCAAATAAACTACCTTTTACATGTAAGCATACAACTCTTAGTTCTTTATCGTTAGTCTAAGGACTTTCTTTATGGACTTCTAGTGGTACAATATGGGTTAGTTCATATCAACCTAACATTCCAACAACATATTTGATATTTGATTGGGTACATATCTAAGCATATACTAGACCTCATGTCGTTCAAGTACAAGTAAAATTTTTCATCTCCTATCATTCCCAATCATTCTTTGGTCTTTTTTTCAGTAATATATGTCCCTTTATTAATCAACTCTAGTCACGTGGAACACTATTTCACCCTATATCTTTCTAATACTTTATTGATATGACCCTATTGTGATAATCCCAATTCTTTGTGATCTATCATGAGATATTTATTTTATATCAGATAGGATCCATCACCCATATTTTTCATTTTAAACTTTTTGGAGAGAAACATACTTACATCAAGAACAAAATAACATCAAAACCAGCAAGACGGATGTCATTAACATAGAAGACTCAAATTATAAACTTATTTCTTCTATGCTTCATGTAGATACATTGATCAATAGTGTTTTGACAAAACTATAAATGCATTCATATCATTAAAGTCTATATGATATTTTTTGGGAAGTTTGTTCAAGTCTATATATTGACTTCTACCATTCAAATATTAACATTTCCTTTTTTGTGATCATAATTCTTCATATTGATAAATATAAACTATTTCTTGTGAATAATCATTTAGAAAAGTGATCTTTACATCCATGTGGTAGAACTTTAAATCAAAATGAGATACAAATCCAACTAATTCCATAAGTAATCTTTCTTTTAGGTGGGAGAAAAAATATCTACATTGCTACTCATTTAAGTTTGACATTTCATGACTAGTCTAGTCTTATATCTTCCAGTCTTGCCCTTTGAGTCTTGTTTGGTCTAGAAGGTCCATCTGCAACCATTTGATTTTTAACCTTCAAGGAACCCACTAGTTCCCAAACTTTGTTGTTATCCCTTGATTTTTACCCTTCAAAAAATTAAGGTAAACCACTATGCATAGTTGTAGTTTTCCATGAATTTGTAGAATGAAATTGGATCCTCATGAATGCTCATATGTCTTTCTTGTTCAAGTGAGTATACTACATAATCATGTCTTGCAAACTTGCATAATGATGCTTCTTGAGGTACACCACTTTATAGTTTGCAACTTGAGCATTGTCTTAATGTTCACTATTGCAATAAACATCTTGTGGTATTGGATATGAAAATTTTAAATGTGACCTTTTGTGTAGGGATAATAATTTGAGAAGATATATTGAGTGCACGATTACCACTAAAACAACCATGATGTATAATGTTTTATTCTTTTTCACTCCCACTTATTTACCAATTCTAAACGAAACAAGAATTCTAGGCTCAACAATTTTTTACTATAGTTAGCACCGGAATAAACATTCCCTTTTGACTTTCCATGGAATCAAATGAACTAACCAGTAATGGTCCTTGCATCAAGCTTCTCTTTGTAAAGATCACATCACCTTAATTCTTTTGGTTGTCACCAAGCATGATTATGCCTTCAGTTGGGTTTTCTTCATGTTCGTACCCCATGAGGATTTCTAGGATCTTCCTACTTCAAATATGAAAAGTTTTAATGTTGTATCCCTAATGAAAATAATATATTACTTTAATTTAAAAAAACATTTAACCAATTTTGTGAGGGTAGATTTATTTCTATCATATACACCACTCTTTTCTAGTGTATGAGACATAAAATATTGTGCACATATGCCCTTGTTTATAAGAAACCTTAAAAAGGACATATACATTGTACATTTTCATGAAAGTATACATGAAATTCAAGACCTCTATATGGCCTTGAATCTTTAGTTTTTTATTCTAGTTGTCTTTCTACCTCATTTTTTGTGCCTCTAGGATTGTAGGGATCTGCCTTCTTGGTTAACACTAAACCAACCCATTAGGTGAACTCCAAAGATAAACCCCACATATAGTAGGCTAGATTATGGTTAATAAAATAAATGAACGACAACTATTGAAAATCTGAGTACACTTTTCCTTTGTCTTTTGAAATTGAATTTGAATTAATCTTTCATATTAACATTTAAATTCATCTACAAACCACATTAAATATGAAGACAAGCACGGTTCTCGAATAACTTCTCTAAAAGCTACAATGGAGACAAAATTCGTTCACTAGTTGACACCCATACAAGGTTAGAAAAATATCCTCTTACAAACCTCACCCCAAGAAGTAAGTGTAAAGGGACATATCTACATCTACATTACACCTGATTACATCTTTTTGTACCCAGGCTCTTCATCTCTAGATATCTTTGGTCTAGACAGATAAACAAAATGTTATGACATATAAAGCCCTAGTGAGTGTATCAAATCCCGCTTAAGGTAGGTAACACTGTTTCAAGCATTAGATTAAATACACAAAATTGACATGTTGTTTATATCTTGTATTAGAGAACACTATAAGTAAAAACAAAGTTGTTTCATAATGAACGAGCGCATTAACAAAAAAAACTATTTGTAGCTAAATTTCCATTTCAGGTGATAATGTTAGTCTATGATGTCTCATCTCATTTTAATATTTTGAACTATCTAAATATCTACTTGTATTCTTTCATTCCTTACCCATTCAACTTCAATTGTGCAAATGGATACTTTTATATTATCTAATAGACATGATAGTCATAAACATTGAAATCAATCAATTAGATTTACTTATTTCACCCTATCTATGTGAAATATGTTTGCTAATACAAATATTGCCTTCTTCATATTAAATGATATTTGATAAGCATATTCAAATATGCATCAACAATCACACATCAATAGTATATACTCATGTTTTCTTAGGAACATACATGGAGCAAAGAATGGTTGTGTTTGTTGAACAATATGACAAATAATATATGTATATGTGTATATATATATATATATATATATATATATATATATATATATCCTTCAGATATGTCAATTCAACAAGAAACACTTATTCTATTCATATTTTTCACAATAATAAAAATATCCTACTCGAATGACGTGTTTATTTCACATGTTGTTATTTACTTGATGCATTAAGACAAGCTACAACGTGGGCAATCCGAAGTACCACACCATAGAGGTCTAAGGTTTCTAATTATTATAAGACAACAATAGAAATACCTCGGTCTATAATGAGGTCACCACATTTGGCTTGTAGTGACACAATGGTGGCTACATACTAATGTAATTGGGTCCAAGTGTTCCTTACTCGAGCAAGGTTCCCACCACAATAGAACACAAATAACACTGAGTATAATTATTTTCCATACTTATATGATAAGTAAAAGTCAACTTAAGATTTTTAGACATTAGGTCAGTCCTTACTACTCACACTATATGATATTCGTAGACCACAACCTCTTATCTGAGATCTTTTTTTTTATGCGAAAGCTCCAGTGCCTCTTTTTGTATTTTTAAAAAGAAGATGGGGGAAGGTACAATGGTCAGAGCCATGACAGACATCTGACCTGCAAAACAGCCACAAACGGCTAACTAATAGCAAAAAGAAATGAAGAAAACTATCTATCTGCTATCATGAACAAGTATGTAACAGCTTCATCGTATGTTGAATATGCAACCAAAGCTTTTCAGTGTTAGAATATCTATTCTCATGGACACGGAAATTCCTTTCCTTCCAAATGGTATAAAGGACCAGTAGAGCAGCAAGGTGGGCTTATTTACTCGACCACTGGACAAGGTCATTGCAACAGCTAGGAACCGATCCATAGCATCCACATCTAGCCCAAATATTCTTCGAAAAGGAGCACCTGAACATAACATGGCTGGTATCCTCAGCATCTTACATACAAAGGAAGCACACAGAAGCACTAGGAACACCCATCCTCATAACATATGAAGAGGTAAGGAGCTTTGAGTGAGCAACTTTCCACGCATGAATTTGAAAGTTCCTAGGAACAGAGAACTTCCATATCCATTTAAACGTGGCAGAGACATCAAGCCGATCTCTTAAGCTGCTGAACGCATCAGCAAAATTTAAATTCTGCAGACCCAAACAAGTAACCTTGTCATCCACATTTGCATTAATATCGATATTACTAAGCATATCCAGCACCGGACTATTTCTGCGATTAACAGGGATGCACCACTGACCCTCCTTCAGAATATGAGATCTTGATAACGCCATATAGAATCCATCCTTATTGATTCTTAGGCTGGGATTTCTATGCTCTGAGTGACTTCTCTTGACCCCTCAACTGATTTAAGAAAAAACATTTTACTTCCCCCTATAGACCTAAGGGGAAATTTCTACAAGGTTTCTAATTCTAACATACTTTAAGTTTCACATTTTACACTAAACTACATACATTTCAGTATATTTTGTAAAAATGACATTCATGTGATTAAATCAACTCAATTTCGTTTTTGGTTCTAAACAATAAATTTTCAATGGCATGGAAATTTTATAATTTGACAACAATAGTAGTATCTAACATAAATAACAATAAAAAAGAAAATTAAAATTACAAGTTTTTAGTGTTGCATGCACACATGCATAATAAAAAAAGATCATTAAGCAAATACTCTAAATATAATTGTAGAAGGAAATAATATGGATGATATTTTGATAGTGCATTGACAATATCTTCGATATGAGAGAACCCCTATCCTATATATAGGAGAAGGTGGACATGACTTTACAAACTTACGGAGTTGATTATACTTGTGACAACCTAGATTTCTACTCCATCTATTATATTCTTTTTCTATCTTAAAGAGGCCCATCTCACTCAATATAATTCCAATAATAGTACTTAAATGTGATGATGACCCAATTTGATCACCTCGATGACTAATTTCATGATTTGTGGCTCTAACTTGAGAAATTAAAGTGTGTACCATTCATTGATATGTTACCATCTTTCAAATGAAGTTGAACATTTTCTATATTATCTCCTTACTCCCCTATGTGTATCATGTCATAGAAGATTCAATTACGAATCCAATGGCGCAAGAATCCTTTCAACCAGACCATCTTAGCTCTTTTTATGACCTTTGAAATTCTGCTCAATTTTCACTTGATTTAATTAGATTTGAGAGCATATATGGGCCCAATTTGCAAAATCGCGGCCCAAATGCTTGCCCAGCCTTCCCCTTCCGCTTTGGGAAACAAAAAAAATGGATCTTTCTTTTTCCTTACCTTCTACACCCAAACCGGGAAGGGGGAACTAAGACCTACGATACAAGGGAACATGCCACACTTCTCAAAACCCTAAGCCTGCGTTTGGCACGGGACCGAAACCCGGTTTCGTGCTGTCTTTTAGTGCCAACCCTGCCAAACATCTGCCGGTTCAAGGCTGGTTCACGTTTGGTTCAAAACCCAGAAAATCCTCCGTTATGGGATAACGGAACCCCCAAATCGGGGTTGTACCAGTCCCACGAGGGGAGGGATTCCAGTTCACAACCCGGTTTACGCGATCCTCTCCTCCCCTCGCCCCACACCCATCCCGACATTCGTCTCCTTTCCCCTCTACCTCCTATCTTCTGCTCCTTCTGCTCTGTGCCTATCCTGTCTTCCCTCCCGATACCTCCTCTCCCGAGACCTCGAGACGAGCTCTGTGGTCTGTCCTCGCCATTACTATTATCTCCAGTAATAAAGCTGAGCCATCGTTTCCATCGGTCGTTCCAGCGTCAGCCATGGCTGGTGACTGGCGTGCCCTAAGCCCTGCCCAGTGGAGTAGGCGGAGTAGCAGGTCAATCAAGCGGAAAAGCTGTGGTGGCTCGTCTGCAAGCTCGTCTGCAAGCGCCGAGCTACTCCCGAGTTATCAACTCGCATCAAAGCGCCGTGCAGTAAACCCTAGGAAGGGCAACCAGTGTCCCGCCTGCTATATACTTGTGCATTTCATCATCGATCTGGTCGCATTTCACCTTCGAAGCCTCCATACACTCTTCTGTTCCGCTGTTGCCGCCGCTTCCGAGCCGCTATTGTGGGAAGTCACCAAGCTGCTTGCAAGGTAGGTATCCGCCGCCCCTTTTCATCGATCTCGTCAGTAACATTGCAAGGTTTTCAGTATAAAAAATGGTATATGTCTCCGCCGACCTGCTATTTAGTAACGATGTTGATTGAATCTGATCTTGATCTTGATCTGATCTGATCTTGAATCTGATCTTGATCTCGTCACCTTGAAAAATGGTTTTCAGTATAACATTAGTTGATTGAATCTGATCTTGATGTTGATGTTGAGGCATCTCTGTGGTAGTTGGTTGAATCTGATCCTTGGTATTTATACGAAATCCCTTCTTGCTTATTTTAGGAAGCAGCCATATTAGCTGCAACAGCTCTGTACATATTAGCTCTCCGGTTGCAACTACTCTGTATCTACTGTTGTGGTATCCTTAATCCCTTACTTAAGTCCAAAATTTGTATAGTGGATTACAGAATTTATATAAATCTGTTTTGTATATTAGTGGAACCTCAACCCATTATTGCCACATTTACGTCTATGCATACAAAGTGGTCAATTCCCACTCGACTGTCATCTTGTCAAAGTGGTCAACTAAATGGGCTGACAAATGTGGTTGTATCCCTCTTTATCCCACTTGAAACTATCCTCTATCCATCATGTTTTTATTTGTGGTGTATATGGACAGAAATTGCTTTGTAGATCCGAACAGAATGGAGTCATAGAAGCTCCTCATATTGTGTTATATGTGACCACGAGTGAAGTTCTTTTATGTAAAGTGAAACCAGTCTTAGATTACCATTGAGGTAATTTTGCATTGACTATGGTTTTGGTGTAATTATAATGGGGTTTGGGTGTAATTAATGATTTCTTTTTTGGTAAATTGTGTAGTTTCAATTAACATTCAGGCTCCATTTTCCTGTAAAATTTCTAGTACCTGACAAAACATTTGAAATCATTCATTTAAGTGATTGAGTTATTATGTTCTTTATCATCATTCACTAGTTTTACAGTACAATGTGGTTGCTTGTTCACCACAACAAGTTACCTTCTGATATATAGATAAAAGTAACCATAGTTTGAAAGTTGACACCATGACTATAAATTCCAAAGTTACTGGTTAACACCCAATATACATATGCAATCATAACCAATTGAATGGAAGTATGGCTGGAAATGATACCAGGGAATTCCAGAGCATGGCTGGTGTGTGTCCAGTCCACTGATGTTCAACGAAGAGCAGAGCATCAGTAAAACCTTCTGCTCTTGTCTTATGTTTCACTTTTAAACCTACTTTCTCAAGGTGAACGATGGTGACATTTCCTATATATACTTTAATTTCTAAGCATCCCAGATTTTTCCTTTTTTTGTGTTCTTTATTGAGTGGGGCTGCAGTATGGCTGCTTTACATGTGCTAATGGGGATTTATAATATTTTAAATCCTAAAGAAAGTTATGAAAGATTAAATAACATATTATTGAAGAAATGTCCCATAATAAGAGACATATGTAAAATATTATTAGATATCCGTTCATGTATCTAAATGAGAAGCCCCTGAAACTTTCTCAATAAGTATTATGACCTGATGAACCACCAAACAACTACTCAAAATAAAATACAACAAAATGAAACTACTCAACTCATTTTTTTCCTTTTGAGAATTGTTACACACATAACTTTTGCTTTACAATGATGATCTTCTACCCATGAGGGAAATGACTAGCTTTAAACATTTTTATAAATACTACATGATATTGTTGCTCCTCAAGTTATTTGAAAAGTTCATTATTTCTTGGTATTGAAGTACTATGTATGTATCTTATTATTTATTGTTAAACCATACTAAAAGCATGATTTGTACATTCTTCACTTGGTAGACATGTAGAATTCTGAATCATATTTGACTCATAAATCCTCTTTATTCAATAAGCATTACATTGTTACATTGTCAATGATCTTATATTTAGCAACAATGTGTAAGTTAGTTTTAGTATTCAATAGTTACATTGATGAAATCCTATATATTATTAAGCATTCCTCTAAATTTATACATCCCTAACAATTGAATGTTTGACTAGTAAAAATGGTCCTTGAGATAAACAAAATGTATTTCTGATGTTGGTGTAATACTTTCCTAATAGTAAATTGTGCCAGAATTTATTCTCATTGAGTAGGATGTCATATCACTTGCAATTTACTATTAGATTGTGTGCCTTTACAGAAGTAATCCATGTACCTTAGTACCCTATAAGCAATAAATAGTGCCTCATTCAAGTTTAGAGGTATCAGAAATAACATACTTGACTTGGAACTTTTGTTGTTCTGGTTTGCAACCATGGATTGGGATAAAGTAATTGTCTATCACCTAATATGCTTCATATTCTTCAGGTTTGTAGAAACACAATAAACTTAAACATCATTATGTTAGTTAAAGGTGGCACTCATCTACCTTGTGAGGAAGTTCATTTGTTAGGTGTTGATCATGTTGTTTATATTACTTGTCCCCATTTAATGTTTGAATCATCATACCAAAGCAAGCATCTGGCATCTGCTTGCCTAGACAACTTTGTTACTTAAATAGCCACATATTAGATTATTACTGAAATAAAAAACTGTTGTATAGTGGAATGTGGATTTCTAGCTACCCAACATATGATGGATATGCCACACTTGCTACTACTGACTCTTTCATTTCCCACTCCACTGTCATCTTATCAAAGTGGTCAACTAAATGGGATGACAAATGTGGTTGTATCCCTCTTTCTCCCACTTGAAACTATTCTCTATCCATCATGTTTATATTTTTCCCTTCTTGCTTATTTTAGGAAGCTTCAAGAAGCCATATTAGCTGCAATAGCTCTGTATATAAGCTGAATATAACCCTAAACTAATGAAAATTATATACTGAAATAAAAAATTATCTACTGCTGCTATTTAAGCATTGCTATCCTTAATCCCTTACTTAAGTCCAAAACTGTTGTATAGTGGATTACAGAATTTATATAAATCTGTTTTGTATATTAGTGGAACCTCAAATACCCACTATTGCCACATTGATATCTATGCATACAAGTATAACTTTCAAAATTATATATATAACTTTCATTATTGCCACATTTACGTCTATGCCACATGTACATCTGCTGATTATATTGCAAATAATATCACTATTTCGGCTAATCTGTGTTCCCTCTGAATTTCTTGTATGTACCGTCCCTGACCTTGTCGCTGGCCGTGCAACTCTCTTCAACCTTCACTTGGGCTTACCAGGTATATCTCATGAGCAATACGAACACGTTGAATGTGAATGTCATGCTGAATGCTTGCTATTTATGTAGTTTTCCTGTAATGAACATATTTGATGATGTGTTTGCTACAACCATTTCAAATTTAACTACAATTTAAAATTTGTTGTACACATTTTGGATCTTATGACTGGTCCGGGTAATGGATCTTGTCTTATCCTACTTCAATACAAGTTATTGCTTTCAACTGCGTAGTCTCATACTAGGTTCGTATGACGGTTTCGTTTAAACACACATACTAAATTGATATATCGCAGTGTCATTGCTACTATGGCTGCACCCAACCCGAGGTTCCGTATTGTATGGTCGAAAGAGTTGGATGAGGCTCTAGTTGCGGCATTGAGGAGATAATATGACATGGGTAGGTGCGTCGATGGAATATTTACTAGGGACGCGTGGAGGGAGACGCTACGCGATTGGCATATCAAGATGGGGAGGAATGAGGGTACATTGGATCAGTTAAAAACTTGGTGGAAGAACCTCAGGAGAGACTATGCAAAGATAAAACTGGTAACCAACAAAAGTGGTGTTGGATGGGATGACAACAGGCACAAGCCAATATTTCCTGACACCCCGGAGTGGAGGGAGGCACTTGTGGTATTCTAATAATATATACTCCCCTGACTATTATATATTAAATTAAACTTGTTACTTTTGACCTAATAAGTAGTTGTCCCCTATTTTAGGCAAACAGGGAACTAGCGAGACTGATCAACAGACCATTCTACCACTACCACGACGTTGAGCTGATGGGGGGAGGAACATAGCTAGGGGCCATCATGCAATGTCCTCAACCGAAAGACAACCTCCTTCTGATGTTGCATCTGAAGATGATGTTGCTGTTGACCTAGATGCATCTTATTCATTTGTCAGCCCAGAACCAACCGGTCCAGCCGGTTTCACTGAAGATGTGGTTAATTCTGGGACACAAAGTGAGGACACCAATGGCGGATCACACAACCAAGGTGCTGCTGCAACGACTCCCACCACGATCAGACGTAGGAAGCGAGCATCAAGCTCACAGGACAGTTGTGTCCTGTCTAATGATGTTGTGTCTGAATTCACAAAGGTGTTTTCCAAGGTACATGAGATGGGCAGTGGAATTGCTGCTAGGTGTAATGATAAAGACGAATACCAAACCATTTTGCACCACTTTCATGCAACCTACCATGACGCCCCTGTCCCAGTTTTTACCACTCTTGTGCATGCCATAAAAGATCCATCTAACCGTAACATTTACCTAAGCCTTATGGACACCCCACACAAAATTACCAGTTGGTTGCAAGACTTGTGGGAAATGAAGAACACAACTTCTGCATCACTATCACCCTTCACGCCACAATCTACACCGTACTTTTGAGGTTGACTAATTTAATAAGTATATCAGTATCCTGTCTTTTATTTGTTGAACTTTATCATAAGTTGTTGTTGTACTATTTTATTCAGTTGTTGTTGTACTATTTTATTCTGTTGGGAACAAGCTTTGAACTATAGTACTATGTAATGGTTTTAATGGAACAAGCCCTAATTTCATATCTGCAATATCTCGATATTTCCCTGATGCGGATAATTGCTTTTAATTATAGACGTGATGGCTGGTATGCATCAATATGAAACAACTGATGACATTCTACAACTACTGCATGTTATGTATGCTCCGTCTTATGACATTGGTAACACAATATCCTATCAAATAGCCGACCAAATTTCCCACAATATCATGGGAAATTCAGACGCCTCAACCACACACCAACCAATACCGAGATCGGTTAGTATTAGGAGCGGCCATCAAAAGGTTTTAGAAATAATAACCGGCCATGAAAGGAGGGCGTACGATCTGTATCGTATGCTACCCAACACGGTTTTAGCGTTTGTTGACAAACTTGAGGGCCGAGGTTTGTTGAAAAGTACAAGAGGTGTGTCATCAGTGGAGGCAGTTTGCTACTTCCTTCATATGGTTGGCCATGGCCATACCAACTGTGTTCTTGCTGAGGACTACATTCACATTGGTGAGACCATAAGTAGAAAGTTTAACGACGTGTTGGATGCAGTGTGTGCTTTGTGCAGTGAATATATTGTCATGCCAACTGCATCCACAACTCTGCACCGCCGCATCGGCGAGATTCCAAGATTTTACCCTTACTTCAAGGTATGACCATCACTTAGTTGACCATTGTCCATTCCATTGTTAATATAACCACTATCGTCATCGTTGAGTTTGGTATTTACTTGCGTTTTTCTTATATACTTGTCTTAGGATGCCATTGGGGCAATTGACGGGACACACATCCCCGTTTTGGTGAAGCGTGAAAAGCAGAACCGATATAGAAATAGAAAAGGGAATGTTTCCATGAATGTCATGGCTGCAGTCGACTTCTCAATGGAGTTTACATATATCATGACTGGTTGGGAGGGATCTGCTGCTGACCAAAGGGTACTTCAGGCAGCTACAACCACAGGCGGGTTCAAAGTACCCGCTGGGAAGTACTATCTTATTGATGCAGGGTACGCCAACACCAGGCAATTTCTTGCACCATATCGAAACGTTGCTTACCATATAGCAGAGTATCGGGGTAACAGAGGCTCATACACAAGCAAAAAGGAAATGTTCAACCACCGACATGCTCAACTACGTAACGTTGTCGAGCGAGCCTTTGGTGTGTTGAAGAAGAGGTTTTCCTACTTTCGTAAAGGAGCAACTTTTCCCGTGCAGTCTCAGTCTCGGATTGTAATGGCTTATTGTATCGTTCACAATTTTATCCGGCACCAAAATGATGGTGATCCTATGATGGACAAAAACTTGGATGAGCCTCATACTACGACAAACATCTCGAACGAATTGATTTCTCTGCAACAAACAAGCCAGGTCGATGCTAGAGAGGGAGATGTCTTGCGCGAAACTGTTGCCAATTCTATGTGGGCAAATCAGTGATTTATACATTTGTTTTGTAACTTGCAGACATTGAAACATGTTCTACAACTTGTTTCACTTACTCCCTTATTTCTGTAACCTAACGGCCAACTTTTGTTGTCAAACTGTATTGTTCACCGTTTTATTTGCCTATTTATAAACAATGTGAAATTATGTCTCATTAGGTTTTCTGTCTAAAAATGGACAAAGACATGCCGTCGTGCCCATGTGGTCTGCAGTGCACCGTACGAGTGTACATGGATGCCACAGATGCGGCAAATGGACAGTTTGAAGACAACAATCCCCACAGGCCATATTTTACATGTGGTAGGGGTCTTATACATACCAGATGCCATATGAGGTTGCCCGCGCAGCAAGTACCACCTACAGTGGCTACGCTGACTGCAATTAGGGATGCAATGGTATCACAACTCGCATATGCACGTAGCGAACGCAAGTTTTGGTCAGAACATTGTGCATTTGTCTGTTCAACCAGAGCAGACACAGCTAGGTTACAAGAAGAAATTTCAAGTATGTGGGAGAGGTGTCGATATCTTCGCCACCGACTTCAAATTACGAGCGATAATGACTCTTCATCAGAAGAAGATGGATACAATACGTCATAGATATACTATATTATGATATGTCTAAGTGAACTCCACTTGTCTATTGCAACAATTAGCTACTCGGTCTTCATATTATCTTTGAAAACTATGTCATTAACCCGATATTTTTCTATTAATCGTCAATTCTATTTTATTAGATGTCGATGATTCCATCTGAGGTTCCGAGGTGTGATTGTGGGCTAAATGCAGCCTTACGGCTTAACACAGAGGATGCAGGGTTAAATGACTTTGCCATTTTGAGTCAAAGGCCGGGCGAAATGTATTACATATGCCCTACTCGTGAGGTGTGATAGTACATCAATAAATAATATACTATCCTTGTCGAGGCTCCGCATTCTTTGCCATTAACTTGTACCTCGTACTACATTTTAGGGAAAAGACCGATGCAGATACTTCCATTGGACAGTCGATCTCCCCCCAACAATTGATTCATTGAAAGCGGAGATTATGTTACTAACTGTTGAGTGCAAGTCAGTGTGGGGTCAGGCGATGAACATGAAGGACTTTGTTGAAATTCATTACAACTACGATGAATTATACGCTACGAAAAAGTATGAGCATGAGGTTTTAGAACGCAATGTTGTCAGTCTTGAGGAAGATTGTCGTATGCTTCTCGACATCCCTTCACCTCAAATGACTCCATGACATTGAATGGCAAATGCATTTACATTGTCTTCTCTGTTTAGAATGACTATCAATGGATGTTATGAACATCATACACTTGTTTAATTTAGGCACTTTTATAAACGTCATATTACATTTTAAGCGGTATGAAAATTTTCTTCATGTTGATGACTGTTTTAGTAATGATGTATATTATTATTCGAATTTTTTCTTAACGTTAGCTCTAACCAAATAATACAATTCATTGTGATATACACCCTTAATTTTTGAAAAATATATTACTTACAGAATCTGTGATATGGCTGGCCAACCGCCGACACCGTCTTTTATCTGGTCGCACGAGCTTGATATGGTTCTCAGGGGTTTGATGAGAACCCAATATCACGTGGGTAGATGTGTGAATGGAGTATACTCTACACAGGCTTGGATGGAGGCATGGCACCAGTTCGTATACATAACAGAATGCCCTTACATTTCATTGCCTGAGTTGCAAATGCGATGGCAATACATCAAGAGAGAGTTTGTAAGAGATAATATGTTCATATTGGCAGATTTATTGCCTCCCCCCACATTGGCCGCGCAACAAGGCATTGAACGCAACTTCTTGACGACGCGTCGCACTTACCCACCAGGGATTTTTTTTAGCACTGACAATTGAAATAAACAAATGAACTTGTAACATTTGTGCTGAATGTAGTTGTGTTTTTGCGTCGAAACAATTGACATTGTCTACTTATGTGTTGCATTATTATATGTTGCTACCATAATGCGATCAAATTTCCTACTTCATTATTATCTTATTGCCACAGTTACTTTACGAATTCTGTTATTTGTTCATACCTTTGTTTTTATTAATTATAGATGTCGACATCGCGTGCAAAGGCAAAGGCAACGCCAAAATTTGATAAACTTTTGAAGTCACCAAAGAAAATTCATAAATATGTTGAAGATAACCTTGTATGCAAAAAACCATGTTGCAATCACATAAACGAGGAGGGCAAAATTGGGACCGATGATCAAGTAAAGGGCAAAGTCATCAAGGGTAAAGTCAATCAGCATGTTCCTCATTTGCCATTGTTGTTTGATTGGCCAAAAGACGACATCAAACAATAAAACAAGCAGCCGGTGCAGGAACCATGCACAGTGTCATGGGACGAGTACGATGAGGCCATAACGTTGGCCCAAAGTGCCTTGTCAAAATCTTAGCTTTGGTTTGCCTGTTTATTGCTCCCTTTTTTTTCCTTCTCCCCTGAGGAATATCACCCGTAAACAATTATGTTAATATCAGTGATTGTTTATGTTTCAGTAATGACGACAATATGATTATTATTAGTTGCTTTTACCGACGATAATGTAATTTACGCCAATTTCATATTTCATGTACCTTGACTGCCAATTTCATATTTCATGTAGCTTGACTGTTACTGACGATAATGTAATTCGTCACACTGATGAAGACAATTAACTAGGTTCAACATTACATATATACCACATGCAAAAGTCATTCCAGACGACATTAACGTTTCATTACTTTTTCATCACTACGTTAATATTAGAATTATCATATGTTATTTGCACTATTTTAAATATACAAAATAACACCCACACAACACAAATAAAATATATTTTAAATATATTCTAAACTTAGGTTGAAGTGACATCACAAACACACATTATGCGTACTTGTTCAAACTGTGATGCAAGAACATGACAATTCGTTGTTAATCACTACGTAAAAATTAGAATTATCATATCTTATTTGTACTATTATAAATATACAAAATAACACTCACACAACACAAATAAAATATATTTTTAATATATTATAAACTTAGGTTGAAATGACATCACAAATACACATTCAGCGTACTTGTTCAAACAGTGATGCAAGAACATGACAGTTTATTTGTAATCACTACGTAAAAAATTAGAATCATCATATCTTATTTGCAGTATTATAAATATACAAAATAACACCCACACAACATAAATAAAATATATTTTTTAATATATTCTAAACTTAGGTTGAAGCGACATCAGAAATACACATTCTGCGTACTTGTTCAAACAGTTATGCAAGAACATGACAGAATAAGCTGATACTGACTACGCTGCCAAACAAAATCAGACTTCCAGCCAAACAGATTCAGACTGCAGTCAGACCAGCTGACCAGAATCAAGACTGCGTTGCCAAACATAATCAGACTGCATCCTGACTGCCCAGCACCGGAATCCTGACTAACCCTGACTAACCCAGTCAAGATTCCAGAATCCCAATCCTGGCTAAGAGTTGCCCCATTTAAGGGCTCTTGGCTTCACCTCATTTTATTTTCATCCCCTCTCATTTCTTCCCTCTCACTTGGTCTGTACAGCCATAGCCCCTTTCTCCCTTTCCTGGGCGGCGATGCTGCCATGGACATCCTTCGAGGTCGCATCTCAGAGTAGCACCATTTCTGGCGTGCTGTCTCTTCCCCCTCCAACCTCTTCATCCTCCAGAGGACCAGTCGCAAGTACTGCTCGCCCACAGTCAACGTTGTTGCAAGAAACAACCCGTAGTTGTGGCGGTTTGAGGCGGAGGAACCTACGACTGGAATTGTGCCTCGTCGCGGCCAAGGGCAATCAACAAAGCGCAGTGGACCAGGCACCTTCAGCGATGCTCTCCTCTGCCTAGATTAGCGGCTAGAGGCCTTGTTAGCAAGGGGAAGCTTCATCCCCTATTGTTGCCCTGTTCCACATAGAGATTGCACGAAAGCGGGATAGCAGATTAGCAGACTAGCACGGCGGTGGGCAGGGGTCGCCGACCGCACGACTGGTCACCGACGCAAGGCGATCACGCAACGCGGGCTACCGGGTGCCAGGTGCGCATCCAATCACTGGACGCCATGCAGCCCAGCGCACCACACCACATGTGGGCCCTAGTGGAGAGACAGTCCAGCCGCTGGATCAACGACGAATGCCCAACATCTTTTGTCAAATGATATGGTAACACCATTGTTCTTTTCTCTAAGTTTTCAACAAAAATACATAACTCTTTACTCCCTTGGCTAAAATAATATTGGCTAAATTGGACATTAGTATAATCTATTTTGTTTTGATGATGACAAATATTTCATTCTTTTCAATCTAATGTGTTACTTGTTGCAGGAATAAAGTGGATGACAAATATTTGGAACATCTATATGCTAAATTGCTTTAATTTCATGAATGTAATCAATTGTAAAACGTGTACAAATATGTAATGTACAAGTACTTAGACATCATGTAAATCAAGTGTTAGATCTTTCTTAGCAAATCACAACACTTAGATAGGTCATCCCCTTCAATAGTGTCACAAATGCACACTCATACATACACTTAGTATTCAGTTTAAAACATTGAAACAGAGTCAATCTCGGTCGACAATATTCTCGACCGAGACACACTCGGTCGACAAACTCCTCGACCGAGAAAGACCCAGTAGCCGTTAGACATAGCAAACAAGGTAGTTGGCAGTTGGAGATGAACGTTGTATACACTTGCTCCAGACAGTCTTTCGGTCGACAAGTCCTCGACCGAGAAGGACTCTCGGTCGACAATTCTTCGACTGAGATGTGTTCTATCTGCAATTTTCAGACTTAATTAACTAGTCGTTGCTAAAGCAACTAAAGTGTACCTAACGGCTAGTTAAGCACTTGGAACCCTCTAGAAAGTGTCTAGAATGTCCTTAAGCACTTGTAGGTCATTCCTATAAATAGGACATGTCTTAGGACATCTAAACTCACTTATATACACTTGTACAATACTTGAGCTTACACTTGCAATTGACAATCTTATTTTGAGCAATTGAGCAACACTAGCATTGGCTACTCATTTCCTTGCTCCAAATTCGTGTCCTATATGTTAGCATCTCCTATCCACTAAACATACACTTTAATATTCATTGATTAGGAGATCTATACGCTTGATATAGGCAAATCAAGCCTTGTGCTTCAAAGTGATAATTGTAATTTCCATTTCCTTTCTTGTTCACTCTTATTGTTTGTACTCTCCTTGCTACTCCTACGGTTGGAAGTTGCGGATTGGATAGGATTTGATATTCTTGGTGAAGAAGGAGATCTTTGGACTACTTCTAGAAGGTTGTTGCAACGGGAAGCTACTTCAGGTTGAAGGCTACTTCAAGGGGGAGCTTGAAGTTACTTCAAGAAGGTTGCTTCAAGGTTGGTGCAACTACTTCAAAGTGAAGGTTGTCCAAAGGGTGTAGAAAGTATTGTAATTTTATGTAAAGTCCTTGAGAGGTAATAAAATTTAATACTTTCAAAATCCCGATTGGGTAAGCAACCGGGTAGTGGATTGACTGCCTTAGTATTTGCTAAGGTTGGAACCACTTAAACACCTTGTCTCCTTCTTATTATTTCAATTGTGGTTGTTTGAGTTAAAATACTTTAAAATAATCATAAAACTATATTCACCCCCTCTAGTGGTTTTTCAATTGGTATCAGAGCAGGCTTCAAGGAGCTCTAATCGAGTCTTGAAGAATGAAGAGTGATGGTGTCTACAACCGCAAGCAAAAGAAAAGTATGGATCAATCTTCAACAAGTTGCAATTGGTGCTTAGGAACAAGCCACACAACAATTGGTTACCCATGGAGAGAAAAGAAGGAACAGGTGCACAAAAATTGTCTCATTTCTACAACCAATGAAGAAGAAGAGGTAAGCCTTCTTGATTTATCAAAAGAAGAGTTAATTGCTAGTCTTGAAGAAACACATAATAAGTACACTGAGTGCAAGAAAAATTAAAGAAATCTAATAAGGCAAATGATGAATTACATACTAAGCTTCTTGCTCTCACTTCTGAAAATGAAGATCTCAAAAAGGCTATTGAAGATCATAATATTAAGCTAAAATCAATAGAAGCAGGTTGCAATTTTTTCCCCTAGAAAAGATAAATTTTCAAACTCAAGTAAATGATCTTCAAAAACAACATGTTTTATGTAAACATCTAGATTATGATACTATTGCGAAAGAAAGAGATTCTTTATTATCTAATCTAGATCAAGCAAAGCTAGACATCAATAAGAGAATGGATGACATTGTCAAGCTGCAACAAAAGATTAGTAGTTTGAATAACAGTGATACCCTTGATAAAATTTTAAATAATTCTTATCATCAAATTGGAAGGAGAGGACTAGGTTGTAATCCTAAAGGAAAATCTTATCAAAAACCTAGTTGGAGAAAAACACAAGCACTAGAAAATCAATCTATGTATGTACCTAAAGGCAAACATACATATGTACCCAAGAACAACCTAGAACAAAATCATAGAAAGAGATATGAGGTTGATTCCATATGTTGTCATTATTGTTTGCGTCTTGGACATTACTCTTTCTCATGTCCCTACAACAAAAGGATGTTGAGTTAGTACGGGTTCCAAAACCCCCAAACTAAATGGATAAAATTAAGTTGAGATATGACCAAAGACTCTAAGTTGTATATCTTTATCTCAACTTAACATAATAGGACACCAAGTTAATCCAAGAAATTAAAATTTCCAAATATAAATCTTAAACTACTTGTTTTAGTTTGGATTCTCAAAATGTATATGATTAGTTGAAATTTAACTTTGATATTTAAATGTCTCAATTAAATCGAGTTTTAACTTTCATATTCTTGTTTTACTTGGAAACAATTACTGAAAACAATTCTGAAACAGTACAGAAACATTCTCGGTCGAGAAACTATTCGACCGAGAACACTTTCGGTCGAGAAATAGTCAACCGAGCAGGTTACTGTTTTCAAATCTGCAACAAATATGTTGAACCTGCTTTCAATTAATCTAATATGCTATCAAATTGTTATTAATGATTGATTTCTCTCAAGAATAAATGGAGACCATCTTTGAAACATGACATAGTAATCTTTTAAGGTATAGCATTATGTATAAGAAATTTTTAAACATATTGCAAAAGTATTATATGAAGACTGATATTGAACATACTTTCTTCATTAATTGAAAAAGTTTATTAAGCACGTTCATTTACAATGGTTTAGCTTAAAATGAAAATCATAAACCATGGAAATTACTGTTTTATCATAATCCACATGGTTTATCCTAAGTACTTCTTGATCTATCTATATAGGAACCATGTGGTCATAATCATTGTATTTCATGAAATTACATGCTTCTATCTTGATCATTGTATTGTGGATATGCTTCTACTGTTCCATCATAATTACTGTGCCATATACTTCATTGGTGTGTCTAAAATAATGTTTGATCCATATATATACAAACCATAAATGGATGATCATTGATGCTATCATTGAAGGTGAAAATTTGCAAAATAGTATAACTCTATGGCATATATGCATCTTGAAAAAATAGATAATGATTATTGTGTTTCTTAGAACAAAAATATTAATGTTTTTGTTTGTTCTAAGAAATCAAAAGCAAAATCTTGACTTTAAGACATTAATATTGCTTTCAAGGAAATATGCTTCTAAAGGATCTTATCTGAAAACAAGGGTACAAGAAGAAATGGGATTTGATATTTATGTACCCATAGCAAAGCTTATATGAACATAAAACATACATTTTAGGACAAACATCTTCATAATAGGTATCACTCAAAATGCTTCAAATTGATATTTATTTAATCAAGTTACCTGCAGACATTATACTTCACATATGAGTGTTTAAATCGTAAATATGCAGGAAATTGCCTCTTGGTTGAAATCAAATTTGACCAAGGGGCGCTATGGTCGAAGTCAAGGACGACCTAAAATAAGCTTGACAAAATGCTTATTTGAACATCATTTTACGATACTTAATCTTAGTATCTTGATTCAAAATGTGTTTTTGATAAAAGGTCAAAATCAAATCTTAAAGACTAATTATGACCTTAGAATTTCTCAAATATTAACGAAAACGATTACATTATTACTCCCCTAGAAGATATATATATATACTCTACAAATCCAGTCTATCACTTGCATTAAAAACTAGCTCAAAATTCTATTCACAGCAACTTCGTCGGTCAGCAAAAATTTTCAAGCGAGAAAAACTCGATCGACGAATTCGTCGACCGAAAACATCTCGATTGGCTATCCTTCTCGACCGATACTCACCAAGAAAAGGATGTACAGTCGATCTCAGATATACTTTTGGTCGACAAAATGTTCAACTGAGCCAACATCGGTCGAACAAATGCTCGACCGAGGCCAACTCTGTGAACCTTTAATTGCGTGAATTAAAAGGCAATATTTTGATTAAAATATAAATTAAAAAAAATCATAACAGCTAGTTTTCGATCGACCGTTGGACGACCGAGAGGTGCGTCTGAAGAAATGATCGTTGCGGTCGTCGGTCGACAAATTGTCGACCGAAATAGGTTTTGTTTTGCTATAAATAGCGCCCAAAACGACCCATTTCTTCACACCTTCACATTTTCACTTCTCTAGCTCCTCTCTAGTGCATTTTTGTGCAACTCTTTAGCTTCTCTACATCTAAGTCTTGCTTGCTACTTCTCCACTTCAAAGCAACGAGATGGCTTCCTCATCAACATGTGGAAAGAAGCAAGTTGCAGCTAGGAAAGGAAGGACGGTCTCTCCAGTGCTGTCGTTCATCAACGACATTCCATTCAATGACGCAGCTGCAGGCGATCGCTACCTCAGGAGATCGCTACCTCAGGCTCTCCTCAAAAACTCCTCTTCCATGATGGTCAGTCGACGTCATGGACTTCCACAACATTGTCGATCTGGAGGAACTCTTTGAGATGCAACATTTGACTGATTTTCTGAATCCCTCCTTCCATTCCTACTCCCCCAAAGTAGTTAATAAATTCTATGCCAATTTAACCCCACATCCTGACCATGATTCCTTCTCTTCTATGGTTAATGGGTATGGATTCTATTTTATTGAGGAGGGTATTCTTAATATGCTTAACATAGACATAGAAGACTATAAAGATTTTCTTGATCTCACCACAGGAAATCCACTCCATAAACTCTCCCAAGATGACACTACCACTAGCCTTAGTGACATCAAAAGAGCCATCTTTCAATCCAATACGACTTGTCATGAAGATAGGGGTACCTATTATGCCATAAACTTAAAACCTGAAGCTAGGATCATAAATCTCATTGTTGCCACCAATATACATCCTAGAGCAAACAAATCTGAAGTACCCACTTTTCGTATGTACCTTATCTATGTCATTCTCAAAGGTATTACCATAAATTTTATTCGTATCATCCTTAAGAATATGCTTGAATTTTCTGGCAATCCACCTTATGCTGACTTTGTGTGCCAAATCACTCAACATTTTCTTAAGAAGAATATTGAGGACCTAGGTTACACATGGGATAGAAAACCTCAAAAGATACGTAAAAATACGGTAGAAAAGATGGGAATTGATTTTGGCCACAAAAGGGCTAGGACTGAAGGGGAGACATCCACTCAAGAAATACCTCCACCACCTCCTCCTACAAACCTACCCCATGATCCTATTACAAACACCTTGACATACATAGTTGGATCCCAATATCATCTTAGTACGCAATTAGATTACAATCACCATGTCGTGACTTATTTAAACCAAAGGATGCAAGTTCTCTCTCCTAACCAACCTGATGAATATCCTTATTCCCTAAATCCTGGCATGATAAATCCATACAATCCCTCCTACAACTACTACCAAATTCCACCTCCACCATCTCCTGATCTCACACATACTCAATTTTCTCCAATTCAACTTCAAGACATTGCTGCCCACTTTCGCTTTGATCGTGTTCCCACCTTCTTGGAAGCTTATGCCTTAACCAAGACAGGTGCCTTGGAGTGGCAGACACTGGTCAAATATTATGGAGCTGAGCCCTTTCTTGGGAAAGACCCAGACATTGATGTAATCCTTCGGTCTTTTCAGTGAGATAATGAGATATCTTTGTAATGGTTGTAGTGGAATGGCTATCTTTATAATGATTGTAATGGATATCTTTTATAAGCAAGTATGTCATGCTTTATGGGTCTTCTTATAAATTGTATGAGAAACAAGTTGTTATCAATAAAAGTGTGTTTAAATGGCTTCATTTGAACATATACATGTTATATAAGAATATTATAGTAGAGCATACAAATAAGGGGGAGTAATATATGCAATGAATCACAAAGGGTACAAATTTTTGCAAATGATTTAGAATTAAATTGTGGCAAAATTTACCATTAATTGATGTGCATTAATCCCTTGATTTTAATTGAATATCTCTTTAAGGGGGAGCAAAGCATAAAATTAAGAAGAAAAAATAAAAAGTCATAGTAAATGATTATTTTGGATATCTTTTTGAAATGACAAAGGGGGAGAAATAATATAAAATCAAAAACATAAAATTAAAATGAGTTTCATAATATCTCAGCCAGCATTCACTTGCAAAACAAGAATGACTACAAAAGGTAAATTTCAGGTATGAAACTCACATGATTTATATTTCCTTATTTTATATTTAGGAAATGTTTGTCATCTTCAAAAAGGGGGAGATTGTTGGCTAAATTGGACATTAGTATAATCCCTTTTGTTTTGATGATGACAAACATTTCATTCTTGTCGATCTAACGTGCTACTTGAGTGTTGCAGGAATAAAATGGATGACAAATATTTGGAAGATCTATATGCTAAATTGCTTTAATTTTATGAATGTAATCAATTGTAAAACTTGTACAAATCTATAATGTACAAGTACTTATACATCATGTAAATCAAGTGTTAGATCTTCCTTAGCCAATCACAACACTTATATAGGTCATCCCCTTCAATAGTGTCACAAATGCACACTCATACATACACTTAGTATTCAGTTTAAAACATTGAAACAGAGTCAATCTTGGTCGACAATATTCTCGACTGAGACACACTCGGTCGACAAACTCCTCGACCGAGAAAGACCCAGTAGCCGTTAGACATAGCAGACAAGGTAGTTGGCAGTTGGAGATGAACGTTGTATACACTTGCTCTAGACAGTCTTTCGGTCGACAAGTCCTCGACCGAGAAGGACTCTCGGTCGACAATTCTTCGACCGAGATGTGTTCTGTCTGCAATTTTTAGAGTTAACTAACTAGTTGTTGCTAAAGCAACTAAAGTCTACCTAACGGCTAGTTAAGCACTTGAAACCCCCTAGAAAGTGTCTAGAACGTACTTAAGCACTTGTAGGTCATTCCTATAAATAGGACGTGCCTTAGGACACCTAAACTCACTTATATACACTTGTGCAATACTTGAGCTTACACTTGCAATTGGCAATCTGTTTTGAGAAATTGAGCAACACTAGCATTGGCTACTCATTTCCTTGCTCCAAATTTGTGTCCTATAGGCTAGCATCTCCTATCCGCTAAATCTACACTTCAATATTCATTGGTTAGGAGATCTATACGCTTGATATAGGCAAATCAAGCCTTGCGCTTCAAAGTGGTAATTGTAATTTCCATTTCCTTTCTTGTTCGCTCTTATTGCTTGTACTCTCCTTGCTACTCCTAGGGTTGGAGGCTGCGGATTGGAGAGGATTTGATCTTCTTGGTGAAGAAGGAGATCTTTGGACTACTTCTAGAAGGTTGTTGCAACGGGAAGCTACTTCAGGAGGAAGGCTACTTCAAGGGGGAGCTTGAAGTTACTTCGAGAAGGCTGCTTCAAGGTTGGTGCAACTACTTCAAAGTGAAGGATGTCCAAAGGGTGTAGAAAGTATTGTAATTTTATGTAAAGTCCTTGAGAGGTAATAAAATTTAATACTTTCAAAATCCTGATTGGGTAAGCAACCGGGTAGTGGATTGACTGCCTTAGTATTTGCTAAGGTTGGAACCACTCTAAACACCTTGTCTCCTTATTATTTCAATTTTAGTTGTTTGAGTTAAAATACTTTAAAATAATCATAAAACCCTATTCACCCCCCTAGTGGTTTTTCAAATACATGAACCAATATACTAAATCGATTAGCTCAACAAAACTTATAACTTGGACATGGTTTCAGGACATAAATATAATCCTACTTCTCTTGTATTGCCTAAAATACTATCTTTTGATCTTCTCAACATAATTAATGCAATGTTATGATGAATATTGAAACTTTGGTGTATATTGACCCTCCTAAGAAGAAAATCAGTGAATCTTGTGCTCTTGAGACCCTAATGAAGGTAATAATCACTTATTGCTCATGAATGACCTCAAATGTGAACATGCGCCTAGTTTAGGACTTTAGTGATGTACTTTGCCCTAAGTTACTATTTTAGCATCTAATATGCACTCTAGTCTCATCCTAAACTAGAAATCAGTAGCTTTATTCTACCATATGGTACTCATATCCACCATTTTTTTCCTCTTTTGCTATGTTGAAGTCATATGACACCTAATTCTTTTAATGAACTCCTATTATGTGAATGTTTGACTACACCTTGAATCAATATTGTGTTTGCCCTATTTTGTGCATCCAGTTATCTCAAATATCTGAAATAACTGATATTGTGACTCTTTGTGACATGAATGCTTAAGGTATATCTCCTTTGTACCATGATGATACTTGTGACATTGGATGCATCCGTAATGACTTAATGTGTTCTAAAATAGCTTGTTTGTCTTTCTTGGGTCCCAAATGTGATATGGATCTTGACCTCATGTCTTCCCCTCCCAAATCAAGAGGTATCCTCCTTTATGATAATCTTGATATGGATGTCCCATATAATCCATATGTTGAGCCCAATGACCTAAGGGTTTATGTTGATGTTAACATGCCTGTTGATAATGTGGAATCCTATGATGCCCAGACTTGGCGACATCCACCTAATCTCGAATATGACCCTTTTGTGTACATCTTTCTGGTCTAGACTATATTTTATGCTTGTCTCTCATACATTGATGACACTTGAACTTGGTTTCTCTATTATGAGTCATTTGACCTAGTTATGTATATTAATGACTCAAATCTTGCAATGTCCAAAATCGTGCAATGTCCATATGGAACCTCAGAATGACTTGAAACTTGAACCAAACATTCATTATGGACTCTAAATCAATAAGAGATCATCAAATGCACTAATAAGCAACTTGGAAACTAACTGGGCTGAAAATCCTAAAATGAATCTAGTTAGGGTTAATGATGAGAATCTAATACATGTATGTAATCTTGTGTTTAATCAGGTGTTGCTTGTGGCTAGATGGTCAAGGATAAGTAAGTTATGAATCTTTGAATCAGGTATGGGCTTAAATAATTATTTGACTATGGCTTTCTTTCTTGAAATGTGATACATATGTATGCTTGTCTACTTGCTCAAATATTGTCATTTAGTATTCTAGTATGTACTCGATTCTTATCTCGTTTCATTGTTTTATAACTTGCACATATAATATAGTAACTCCATTATACAAATGTTGAAATAGGGTTTTGCTCAATGACTTTGGTTATTGAGGTCCCTAATGTATAAAGGGGTTATCTAATCTTGAGCACCCTTACAGATCCTTCCAATGGGAAGTTGATCAAAGGCCTTATGATACATGATATTGATGGTATAATTGGAGTAAAATGACATAAAATATGGGCTCTCACTTTGCTAAGTACTTAACTTGATTATTCTTGCTCGTTTACTTCTGTAAATATTTTCAAATTATGCAAAGCTTATGTATATGTATCTTTTAGCCATGTACTCGCCACCTCGTGTGCTTGATCTGCCTTGTTTCCCGTATTTTATAGGTTCAGAGATGGCTAAAAGTTGATGGGCATGTTGAGCTTTTCCAGGTGTTCTTGTTGTAGATCCCTAGTATACATGGACATACTTGTAAGAATGTACTCTTGAATATGTATATGAAATTGTGTAATAAATGTTGTTTAATATATCTTGTTGAATGTTGAGACTATGATTGGTGCTTTTATATTGTTATGTGTTGATGTATGCTAAGCATTTCACACTTCTGTATGTTGTCTTTAGTATTCGTTTGGTTCATGGGACTGGGATTCCGGTTCTGTGATAAGACTCTATATGGGCCTACAGACTTCAGTCCATATATCATATGATATGACATGATGTGACTTTTAATTCTGACACTCCCCCACAAGTTGGAGCATGGGAGAATCACATGCTCATCTTGGATGAATGATGAAAATAAGTAATGACTACAACATGATATCCCTTAACTTAGCACAAGACTTTGGCATCTTTGACTTACAAGCTTCCCCTAAGATTGATAAACACTAGATCTTTGAGATAGTTGGAGATTTGACTAGGTTGAGTCTTGTATCTTCTAGCATGTTAAAGGAACATGAAAAGATCATCTGAACCACCAACTCAGTTACTATTTTTGTAGAAGTAGTGTGTAGAAGAAGACTATCATGTGGTAGCCTTGATAAGATATATGCCACAAGAAGAGTAGGCTATAGCAGATAACAACATGTTAAGTACATAAAATTCCATATGTTGACAATCCTATTCTTTCTCTATCCTCTTTTAAGATCTAAACTATGTACCTCATCTCTTATCCTCATCCTCTTCTTCTCATCTCATATATTTCTCCTTGGCACACCAACCACAAGGAGACCGCGAAAGTGTTTGGTGTGGACAAAGGTAGGAAAACTCCCCTATAACAAGACTTTAATAGAAGAAGGGGACATGGGGTGAAAAGGGAAGAAAGGATTGGAAAAACATTTGCTTGATATCGTTGGAGAAGTTGTGTGTTTTAGCTACTTGACAGACTTGATAGAACTTGACCTCACGCTTAAGAAAGCTTTAGTTTGTGCTTGAAAGGGATGAATCCTCACATATGCTAGAGGTTGATCTTGTGCTTCTGAGCAAATTGCATCACGCATGTGAGTATAGGACATCATTTTGGTGCTTCAAAGAGGTTAGTTGGAAAGGAAGTTTCTCTATAAGAACCACTAATTATATTCAATGATATATGTGCCCCAATTACAAGATCTAGAGAAGAAAATAAATGTATCTTTATGCAATCAGAAAAAGGGGTGTGCAGTAGAGCCTCTACAGTATGGACTAGGTCAAACAACATATCCCATTAAAGACCTAATAATGATATTTTAGACTAGACACGACGTATGGGATGTATGACACTCCATGTGAAGACTTGTTGGGGAGCTTATGAACTTTGAGACATCATGTGGATTGATAGACATGATGAGTTTGGAAATGCCTAGAGAACTGACTTGGGACACGATGTTTTATGACACATTGTGTCAATCACCACTGGAAGATTAAAACCCTAGGGATGACACGTCATGTTCACTAGATGACACGTTGAGTTCACCGCCGCCTGATAATTGAAACCTTAGTGGTGACAAGGTGTTTTGATTGTCAAAGATCTTGACAAACCTCCGGTGACATACCATGTGTGATGCCTACATGTTGCGTTGAGGACGAGTTCCACTACAAATGAAGTTACATGTTGTTTAGGTGGCTTACATGGTGTGTAACATGTTGTTAGGGTAGTTTTGAGCCAGAGATTCGATCAAGACTAACACACAAATGCTTGAGGATTTCCACCAAATCTCTGTGGATGAATTTCATAGGTAGAGGCATACCTTGAATGAAAGATCTTTGCACTTATGTGTGGTGGAGTAGGTAGATGGTGGTGATGGCATCCACCTTGGGAAAGATCAATGTGGGATTGTCAATTTTGGAGAGAACTTTCACTTGTCAGTGTGACTAGACCTTGATTGGTGATGATGATGTAAGAAGAGTGATGTCTTGTTTTTGGACTTTGTGCTTGGGGAAGAGGATCCATGGGAAAAAGAACTACGGAAAGACATATACATGGGGGATTTTAGATGAAAATGAAGATTGTGAGGCGATGAATTTCTAGAGTCTAAGACTGAGTTGACAATGAAGAAGCATCCATGTCAAAGGAGAGGGGGATGGGGATTGCCCGACTAAAGGGTAACAGAGATAGCCTAGTAAGAAGCCAGCTTGGACTGGGAGGATGCCCACAGAAGGACGTTGCTCTTTTTCAATTTAGGGTTATGATTGATGATCTAATATCATGTATAAGGACATATAATGGATGATTTATTGATAGTGTATTGACAATATCTTTGATACAAGAGAATATGGGTGGGCATGTCTGATCAAGTCTAGTCTAGCCCCAAAACAATAGACCAGACTACACATAGTGGTCAAACCAAGTTCTAAACCAAAAATGAACACTGAAAGGGTCTAGACTAAGATTAAGTTAACTAAGAAAATATGGTCAAGTTTGGTTAAGTTTGTCCAAAACCAATACTATATAGCAAGTGCCTACAACACACTTAAATGAGCATCATTTATGGACACTAGAAATAATTATAAAGTCTACAATTATCCAACATCTATAGAAGTTGAGAAGGAAGTTTGCACATGTATCACCGAAAGAGAATTGAAAATACTAAGGTCTACTTTTGATCAACTAATTGGCATGATTGGGATTATGATGTCATTAGTTTATTAGTCAATTTGTTTTATTTTCTTTTGAAGTTGTTATGATTGCTTTATATGAATAATTTTACAAGATAGTGTTCTATATGTATTAGTACAATGAAATATCAACATTGAATCATATTTCTTATATTAATCATGTGCATCTATTGGTAGGAATCTAGGGAACAGAAAACATAGTGGAGTACAATTTTGTCGAGAATCCTTCTAGAGGGATCCATCTAATACAACAAAACCAGATTAGGATTTACAAGCTTATACATTGTCATGGAATAGGTTCCAACGATTCAACTTGTTATGCTTGGTGTAAATATGAACCCTCCAATCTATGTCTAATTTGAATTTCACCAGATCAGCCATTAGAATTCATTTCTAATGTCTATCGCACTCTAGAAATCACTTTGGGATGTGTGCAGAAAAAGTATTTTTCTATGGCTAATTGTGGAAATCATGTTGTGATTATCATTTGCAAATCATCAAATTCCGTCAGCAATTTGCACAGATCCCAAGGTCATAGCTTTGGCACTAGTGACCCCATATATGATCATGAACTTTCTTCTGGCAGATTGCACTATTCCACATATGAAAACCTATTGTGGAACATGTTGTTCTATAGATGGAAATGTATGTGGATGTAGGGAATGATTTCCATTACATGTGGCAGATCAACATGATTCGCAAGGTAGGGGCTGGTGGAATGCTCTGTTCCACCGGGGAGACCTTCTCCTCGAACATCGTGCTATCTGGATTTGTGTGTTTGGCAAATCATGTCATTCCATCGTGAATGTATGTGGTAGAACGTGTATTTCTACCTTCTCCTCAATTCGTGTGACATGGTTGAAGATCTTTGTGCGGGAAAAATTCATTGTGAGAACTCATATTCACCACATGAACGCTCAAGGATGATCTAGAGTTTCTAGTCTCCTCCTTTCCCTCTTTCTCTCTCTAAGTTTCACTTAGGATTTCTCGAACCTTGGAGGTAACCATGAGAGAATGTGATTTCCTCTGTGACGTCCTCCTCTCATATCATATATACATAGAGGAGTGGAGAGGTTAGGGTTTCCAAAACCCTATTTGGCCAGGTTGTGGACTCCCTCACAAAACAAGAGAATTCACCATGCATTGGTTTCTACATAATGCACTATTCCATGTCCCAATGTCATGCAAACTTGCCTCTTTTCTTGAGGAGCGGATCCCTGACTTATGGAGACTAATTTTCAATGTCTTTATCCATATCTTATTTCCAAGATCTTGAAATTTACTTTCATGTCCCTGGATTTAGAGGTCCAAGTCATCCTTTCTTCAAGCTATATCTATATGTGTAACCATATAGGCATTATACTACATTGGGAATGAATTCACTAATCAATATTATGACCCATAAGCAATGAGCAATTTCTGGCCACACATCATTGCTACCTGAGTAGTATGATTAGTCGGACAAGACTAAACCATCAACAACTGGTGCTACCATATTGAGTAATCCTTTTGTTCTGGAATATCCATATTGAACTAGAGGCATGGACACATCATCCCAATTACGTCCAATCTAAGTTCCTTGATCTCAAAGTAGACTAGCAAGATACATATAAGCTTGCTATCATACATTGACTCACATGAGAATGGACATGTATTTTTCTAGTCTCACTTATCAAGAGGCCTAGGATATCTCTCTCATTCTATGGGAGGGATAAATTCCTTCTACATCATTCACATTGTGTAGCATGATTTTCTTCACACCAATCACTACCATTATGAAAACATTGTTTAAGATCACATTGGGAAGTGTAAAGCATGATGATTGTCATATCATCATTGTAGTGACTTAAGGTTGGAGGACCACAACACCACTATTTCATTTGAGAAATGATTATGATCGTCATATAACGGTCTATGAATCGATCTCAAGGTGGCTCTCTCCAATGACATATTCTCTCGCAAGTACCCATGTGCCTAACTTGGTATCCAATATCTATGACTCATGAGGCATGATCATTAATCATCACACATACTAGTCTTGTGTGTATTATTGTTGTCCAATCCATATTTATACTTGAGTAGGGACGTTTGAGAATATTGTTCTTAATTTTTGTAAGGCCCCTAACCTTATTTAGCATTTAAACATAATTTGTTTCTCCTAATTCGCTTCTTAGTTTCAAAAATAATGCTTTGGTTATGGTTTAATATTATTTAATAAAGCCATGTATAAAATTTCATTCAATCCGACTTTTATGCTCAAATTATGCAATTTTATACATTCTGTGGACTTATGTGCAATTTACCCATTTCAGGGATGTAAATATAATTTTAGTAATTTCTTAACAGCTTTATAATGTTCTTAATCATATTGAAATTTTACATCTTCTTTGGATGCTTTTGGACCTTGGTTTCGTGAGGGCTACATAAGCTTTATGAGGTACAAGAGTAGTGTTTCCATCGGTGCCCGATTAAAATTTAGGTGGTCTCCTCGATTTAGGTGGTCATGTAGATTTAGGTGGTCACCTGGATTTAGGTGGTCGCATAAATTTAGGTGGTCGCCTGGAATTTAGGTAGTCACTTGGATTTCTAAACAACTTGGTCATCTGGATTTAGGTGGTCCCCTGGACTTAGGTGGTCTCCTAGATTTAGGTGGTGGTCGGGATTTTGGCGGTTGCCTAGAATTTCTGAACAACAAACTTCCACCCACCTATAAATACCCCCTCATTTCCACTCTGTTTCTCTCTTATCATCTTTTGTGATCTTAGTGTTGCATTTTGGAGGTCGAAGAGAACCCATCGAGGTCACTGATCATAGATTTTTTGTGGATGCATGTGTGAGAACCAAGACTCCTTGGGCTGATCTAGAAGCACTGATCATTTTTCTTGCTTCTTTCATGTAATATCTCTACTCTTTAACTTCTTTTTCTTGTTGTTCTTCACCCTCCTTCTCCTATGGCCAAGTTCTTGGTGTTCTTGTCAGAATCATACGCATGTGGGCTTGAGAACTCTCTTTCTCTCTCTTCTTACTCTAGTTCCCTTCTATTCATGGAAGGAGGAGGCGTACTTGGAGCTTTGGTAGTCCGTGTTTTTGTTGTTGAGTTTGAAGTTTTGAATGTTGGATTTCAGAGTTCTTCTTCTCTACCTTCAATTCCCTCTCTAACCAGGCGAGTTAACTTTGAATACATTTCTTTCCTACCTTCTAAATGTATGTCTTAAATCTTGCTTTGGAACTCGTAATATGAGAAAAGATGTCATTTTTGTGTACTGTTTGACATGGAAATGATTATAAAATGGATTTTAGGCCTTACTTAGACCCAATGAACATTTTGCTCATGTAAAATTAGCTTTTCTTTAAACATGCAAGGTCTAAAATTCGAAAATTAGGTGTAATGAATCTTATCAATGTCATATATATGTTGTTTTGGCACCTAGTGTTTAGAAATCCAACCCATACTTTAAATCTTACGATATTGTGGTTAATCAAAGTTGTCTTAATGCATTTAATTATTATTTTGGTGCTGAAATGGTATTTAGACAAAATATAATGTTGAAAGTAGCTCATCCATGCTAGGTGTTGGTCACGTAAATGTTTAGTTCTTAGAAAATGCCATAATTCATACATTGGATGGACTTTTAAGCTAAAATTTTGGGTGGTATCTTGTTTTAGACTTGTTAAACTCTCTGCAAAAATTTTGGATGCAAATGATACCCCTACAAGACGTTTTTATGTTTTAGTCAAAATGGCTTTTTGGGTTGTTTTGTGCCCTAGTTTGAGGTTTAGTCCTCTTTATGGATAACAATGGACAATTATACTGTGATGAAATAACATGGAATGTAATTCATACGTTTTAAACCTTAAAATTTGTATTCTACAAATTATTTTATGAACATATTATAGATCTTGTATGTAACTTGTCTGACGCAGTCTGAAAATAGTCAACTAGCTTAATTAATCAAGTGAAACCTTAATTATGTAGTATCCTGAGTCTGTAGAACTATTCTAGTGGCAGGATTTGCTAGATAGTGAAATATTTATTCAAAAAGGAACTCAAATTCGTGTATTGTTGAGTATATGTGGGGGCAGGGAGGGTATTCCTTGTCATCCTAATTCTATGGTTTTTGGAGAATATATGAGGTCGTGTCTCAGATGTAAATGTCATTGAGTGTGACCACAGTCATAACTCAAATTTGAGGTTTCAACACCCTGGTTTCTAGTGTTGCGGCTCGTGTACCCACGGTGGACTAGGTTATTTTGTAGTTGGATTGCTATGTCACTACACTGACTCATACTAACTGAGGGGGAGATCTTAGGGCTCTGATTACCTTAGATTTTATACGTTGGTGATTGTGACTTCACACTAGTCAGCTAGTGTTTTGAGCCATACGCCTCAAATTACACATGGTTCATTAAAATATATAATCTAGTTGTGTAATATATGTGTTACGGTTACTCGACCACTAACATTGGATGATGATCTTCGATTTGTTTCATCTCAATTGTAGATGATTTATAATGTGGTAAAAGAAATCAATTGTACTTATAATTGTACCTCTGCTTGATCTTTTGTGTAAACTATATCAATCTTTCTATCTTGTAATATTATCTACTTTAATTGTTTAATATACATATCTCTAGTAAGCAATAGATCTTTTTGGAGTTATATCTCTTACTGGGACATGAGTCTCACATCCGAGTCACCACACCTTTTTAGGTGATCATTTGTAGCGCCATTAGACTCGTGGTAGCAAGGAGGAGCAGTTTGGAGATCAGTAGATTCATAGGGTTGAATGGGCTTTGTAGAGTCCTAGAGTTTTCCATATACTCTCATATCCGGGCAGGGGTTTTTTCACATCATGTATATATCGACTCAAGTTTTTGGTGATAAGCCATTGGTTCATGCTCTATGTAAATGTTGTAATTATATCAACAACATCTTTTGTAATCAGGTTGTGGTTGAGGCCACGAAACTCGTGTAAAGTTACCTGGCATGAATATATGTGATAGTTGGACCTTTGTGCAAATACTCTCTGAAATATTTGGAAATTTCATTTGGTTTTGAGTTTGTACCTTTTTGGTAATACAACTAATTAGTGTCTACTGGCATTTCAATTTTGAGCAATCTCGTTTAGCATGGTGGGTTGCCACATTTAGTGGTACCAGAGCTTTAGGTTCGCTGAGTCTATAGAGACATAGAACTTAGGTTGTTGTGTTTGTTCTTATGTAATCCAACATATCTGACCATAGTTTATGATTATGCAGATATGTCTTGAGAACGTGAAAAGCATGTAGAGAGTAGCTTTGTAGCACTGAGAGGTGGCGGTAGGAGACCAGTACTCAGAGGAAGAGTACCTAAGATGGGTCATAATAGCCCGGCCCGACTCCGTTCGACCCCTCAACTATAGTTGATCCAACCTTTCAGGTTGTTTCTGGACAGCCAATGGTGATGATCACACATTTGACGGACAATATGTTTGCACCCAACCTAGGGTACCTATTCCCAATGTGGAATATTAGGATCCAGGCAAGACCTTCGAGAGGCTAGAGTGCATGGGAGCCACATAGTATGTGGGTATGGCAGACCCAAAAGATGTTGGCTTGTGGATGATAGAGATGGAGAAGGCATTCAAGATCCTGAACATCTCAGAGGAGGATAAGGTAAAGCATGCAATCTACCTCTTGAAGGGCAGTGTTGGCCATTTGTGGGCTACTTAGGAGATGAGACCAGGTGAAGTGGTAGGCTGAGAGGAGTTTCGGCAGGAGTTTTTGAGTCATTACTTTGCCGAGACGTGTCTGGAAGAGAAGATGGCTCAGTTTGAGCGGTTGCGCCAAGGATCGTGGTCTGTGAATGACTTCGAGGCAAAGTTCATGGAGATGTTGAGGTTATGTCCTCGTATGGCAGCTACAGAGAAGGAGAGGATCTAGAGTTTTGAGAAAGTCTTGAACTCTGAGTTGGCAACGACGGCATATGCTCTGGGGAATCAAGAGAAGTTTTCCACTTTTGTGGAGTCTGTGAGGAGGATCGAGAGGATAGTTGTGGAGAAGCGAGAAGCTAGTATAGGAAAGAGGTCAGCCCATTTCCAAGGACAATCGTCTGGCAGCTTCAAGAAGCTAAGGTTTTTCTCACCGCAGCACCAGCAATACCAACTGAGGTCATCTTTTTTTGAACTAAGCACACATGTGCAGTCACATTGGTCTCCTAGTAAGGGAAGAGGTCATAATTTTCCGCCAGCTGGGGGAACAATTCAGCTTTAATGTTTGTGATAGGGCCGTTTAGGTTGTAGTATGATATGAATACGTACTTCAAGTTCGGCCAATTTGGGCATGTGAGATGGTCTTGTCCCATGAAGAACGAGGAGGTGACATAGAAACCAAGGTAGAGTTGGAAGGTCTCATAGCATCAGCAATAGTTTAGTAGTGATGGTGGCAGAGGTTGTGGATAGGCATTGTAGGCAGGGTCTTTAGGACCAGCTAGTAGAGGTTGAGGATGACAACATGCAATAATTAGGTTCTATGCTATGAGCCAATCAGAAGGAGTGGTCAACCCAGGGGTCTTGATAGGTCATATGGAACTTTTTCATTTTAACTTATATGTATCTACATATGCATTTGTTTTAGTTGACTCGGGTGTGATACACTCGTTGACCACCAGATGTGATAAATAGTTGTAGCTTGCATGTTTGTAGTAGATACGATAGCTTCTTATTAGAAACCCCTTTGGTTGGTTCTGATGTGTTAAGGGAAGTGTGTCCATCTTGTGTTCTTTTCTTCTCAGGATGTAGCATTCAAGTGGATCTTATGCCACTTGATATGAATGGATTCTATGTGATTCTAAGGATGGATACCTTGGAGAAGTATAAGGTTGTTTTGGATTGTGGTTTCAAAATTGTGACAGTGATCTCTCTTGTACTTTCCAAGGAGATAAGAAGATTCTTCCTACATGTCTGGTGTCAGTTGTGATAGAAGAGAAGTTGACGAAACAAGGATGTGAAGCTTTCTTAGGTCATGTAGTAAATACCGAGGTGAGGAGTCCTAGTATCTAGGATGTACCTATGGTGTGTGAGTTTGAGGATGTTTTCTCATATGAGTTTCTTGGTGATCCACTTCCTAGAGAGATTAATTTTGAGATCGATCTAGTTCCTGGAACCCAACCCATAGCTCAGGCACTCTATAGGATGGCACTAGCTAGGATGAAGGAGTTGAAAAAATAGTTATAGGAGTTGTTGGATAAGGGTTTCATTCGGTCAAGCACTTCCCCTTGGGGTGCTCCAGTATTATTTGTGAAGAAGAAGGATGGTTCTATGAGTTTTTTCATAAATTACCGACAGTTAAACAAGATTACAGTGAAGAACAAGTACTTATTTATGAGGATAGATGATCCGAGGGTAGATGATTCGTTTGATCAACTGAGAGGTGCTACCATATTTTCTAATATAGATCTGAGGTCAGGATATCATCAGTTGAGGATCAAGGTGAATGACATACCTAAGACTACTTTTTAGGACTAGGTATGATCATTATGAGTTCGTGGTTATGTCGTTTGGGCTGACAAATGTACCAGAAAGTTTCATGACCTAGTGAACAGAGTGTTCATATTCTACCTGGATCAATTTGTGGTGGTGTTCATAGATGGCATCTTGATATACTCCAGAGATAGTTAGTAGCATAAGCAACATCTTTGTTAAGAGTTGAGAGTTGTTGAGGCAGCATAAGCTTTATGCCAACTTTAGTAAGTGCTAGTTTTGGTTGACCGATGTGTCCTTTCTTGGACATGTCATTTCTACAAAGGTTGTTTGTGTAGACCCTAAGAAGGTGCAGTTAGAGTTGGGTGGGAGCATCCCAAGACACCAACTAAGGTTTAAACCCTAGGTTTGGCTGGTTACTACAGGAGATTCATCAATAACTTCAGTGCAGTGGCTTTACCTTTGACCAAGATAACTAGGAAGGTATTCGTTTTCTTTGGGATGATAAGTGTCAAAGTTATTTTCTGTTGTTGAAGGAGAAGTTGATGAGTGCTCCAGTATCAGTGTCGGCAAAGCTTGAGAAAGGCTACATTGTTTTATGTGGTGCTTTGAAGCGTGGGTTGGGATATGTATTGATGCAAGATAAGAACATGATTTATTTTGCCTTTCAACAGCTTAAGAAACACAAGCAGCCCTATTTGTATGGAGAGAAGTGTGAAAACTTCAAAGATCACAAGAATTTACAGTACATATTCAAAGCAAGAGTTGAACATGAGGCAGAGGAGATGGATGAAGTTGATTAAGGACTACGATTGTACGATATATTACCATCCTAGGAAAATGAATGTAGTGGTTGATGTATTGAGCAAAAAGTCATATTCATCTTCATCATTGCATACAGATAAAGCATAGTTGCACTCCATGGTGTGTCACAAGCAGGACATGCTAGTGTCACTTTGATAGATGAATGTACAATTTGAAGTTTCCTTGTTGGTAGGTTTGTTGGTAGAGCTACAGGTCAAGCTGACGTTGGGACAACATATTATAGATGCACATAGGGATGATGCCATGATACAGAATATCATATCAGAGATTGGTAGTAGAAAGCATGATGGATTTCACAATACAGATGATGGAACATTGTGTTTTCGTAATAGATCAGTGATCCCGTAGTTGGTGGTATGAGGGAAATGGTACTTGAGGAAGCTCATTCCTCAATGTATGTGATGCATCCAGGTAGTATAAAGATGTACTGTGGCCCTAAAGACTTATATTGATGGCCAAGTATGAAGCATGATGTGGCATAATCTGTGGCCAAATGTTTGGTGTGTCAACAGGTCAAAGCAGAGCATCAGAAATTGGTAAGGACTTTACAACCCTTTCCAATTCCTCAGTGGAAATGAGATCATATAACTATAGATTTTGTGGGCTTGGTCTTCCAATGACAGTTAAAGGTCATGATTCCATTTGAGTGATCATTGATCAGTTGTCAAAGTCAGTTCACTTTTAGTCAGTTAAGACCACCTACACGACAGAGAAGTTGGCAAAGATTTGCGTGGATGAGATAGTTCATTACATGGCATACCAGTTACTGTAGTGTCTAACAGAATTCCTCAGTTTACGAGTAGGTTCTAAGAGCGTCTACATACAACTTTAGGAACACAGTTGAGGTTCAGTACAGCCTTTCACCCGTAGACAAATGATTAGTCAAAGAGAACCATACTACATTAGAGGATCTTTTCAGAGTGTGTGTTCTTTAGTTTCTTGGCAGTTGGGATATTTACCTTAGCCTAATTGAGTATGCATGCAACAATAGTTACCAAAGGAGTATAGATATGGCACCGTATGAGGCTTAGTACAATAGGCGTTGTAGGTCACCTCTTTGTTGGTATGAGGCAGGTGAGTATTAGCTTTTGGGTCTTGAGTTACTACAACAGACTACATAGAAGATCAAAGTGATCCAACAACATCTAAAGGCAGCTAAAGACAGATAAAAGTCATATCTAGATAACCGTCCTAGACCGTTGGAGTTTTAAGTTGCAGACCTTTTGTACCTCAAAATTTTCCCTTGAAAAGGTATTCTGAGGTAGGGTAAGTTGGCTCCTAGATTTATGGGACCTTATCCTATCATAGCTCGGGTTGGTAAGATGACATGTTGGAGTTGCCTCCAAAGTTGTATCGATTGCACAACGTGTTTCATGTTTCAATTTGAGGAAGTGCCATCCTGGCACAGAGCGAATGTTACATCCCGTTGTGGTGGAGTTGGAGGAAGACGTTACATATGTTGAGGGGCATGTCTCGATCTTAATTAGGTGATACAGAAGCTTAGGAAGAAGGGCATAGCCTTAGTCAAGGTGTTGTGGCATAATCGTGGTGTAGAGGAAGCCATGTGGGAGTTTGAGGTGTAGGACGTATCAATCCTTGTTTGCTTATGATTTTTGGGGCAAAATTCTTTTTAGGGGGTTAAGTTTGTAAGGCCCCTAACCTTGCTTAACCATTAAATATACTTTATTTGTCCTAATTGTCTTCTTAGGTTAAGCAAGGTTGTAAGGCCCCTAACCTTGCTTGACCTTTAAATATAATTTATTTGTCCTAATTGGTTTCTTAGTTTCAAAAATAAAGTTTGGATTATGGTTTTATATCAGTTAATAGAGCTATGTCTAAAGTTTGGTTCAACAAAGAATATGTATGCTCAAGTTATGTAATTTTATACATTTTTTGGACTTATGTGAAATCTACCCATTTCAAGCACTGGTACATAACCGACCTTTAGTGTCGGTTATTTAAGGCCTTTAGTGTCGGTTTCTAAGCGACACCTATGTGGGCGACGCTAAAAGCCCAGCCGTTACGCGTCGGTTCAAAAACTAACGCCATAACCCTTCACGCGCCACCGAAAACGCGCCAGCAGGGCACTATAGGCGTCGGTTATTAAATAAGAAACCGACGCCATATACCTTCGCGCCACAGAAAGGGTGCCATCTTGGGCACTATCAGCGTTGGTTGTTAGATAAGAAACCGACGCCATATGTCTTCGCGCCACAGAAGGGCGCCATCTTGGGCACTATCAGCGTCGGTTATTAGATAAGAAACTGACACCATATGCCTTCGCGCCACAGGATATAGACGCCGGTTATTTATATAAAATCGACATTGTAACTATGTGTGTCGGTTTTATACAAATAACCGACGCCTATTTGTTGTTGTTTTTTTCTGTCAGTCTGCAGACCTGCTGTATGGCTGGTCGCAGGATGAGAAACCTGCAGTTCAGTTATGAACTATAGGTTTTACGACATCCATTGATATCAGCCAACAACAGGCCACAAATCTGCAAAATTAACAAGAAAGATATTCACACATTTAGCAATGCAACCTGCAGTTCCATTTGATTTTCACACATTTAGAAACATTCATGTAGCTAGCAATCTGTAGTTCCATTCATTTTCACATTCACATATAGAAACATTCCTATAGCAACTAACAGTTTCATTCATTTTCACTCAGACACATGTAGAAACATCCAGACATGTAGAAACATTCACATATATATTATAATTCAGAAATTCATTTACAAAATATCATTCTTTAGTCATTATTCGCTATCAACATCCCAATTATATCTTAAATCCCCCACTACTTGTATGGTTGTTGCCCATTCTTCTCTTACTTCATTTAATTCTCCCGTCGTATAGGGAGCATGTACATCTGGTAAGGCATTTCATGCAGTGTGGTCAGTTGTAAACACCTGTAAAGAGAATGATGTATATATATAATTAATGAGCTATAAATAAGATTGATATATTTTATATTATCTAATGAGACTATATAATACCTCAGCAATACAATCGATGTCCATTGCGGCATATTTGATAATCATGTGCATAAATCACATCAGTAGTATCCACATGCCCATCCGTTATCTTGTGTGGCACACTATAAATTCAAACATACAAAATATTAAAAAATACAACTAATTAAGCATTGTTCACATAAATAATATATACATATATTGCAGTCGGAAACTTACTTTCACGTTCTTCCAAATTATTGGCTGGTTCTTTTTCGTGGGGACCTTTCCTCCAGCCTTTTTGAACTCATCAAACCCCTACATGTTAATGTAACACAGTACATTGCATAATTAAATAGTAATATAATAACATATGTTAACGGATATGAAAATAAAATATTTCTCACTGGAATAATGTCATTTTCATTATGTGTCCATATTTTGTATTCAATTTACTCCCCTTAGGATCTAGATAATAGACAGTGAACGTCTCAGGGACAATAACCAGTAACTCCCAATGCATACCACTAGAGGTAAAAAAGTTAAAAAAATTAATAACTCAAAATTCACAATAAAAATGTAATTTTCTTAAGTCCAAATTATAATAAGCAAAGTAAACTTACTCTACATTGAATGGAGCCATTATCATCGTCTTCTTATTTTGAGCAAAAATTGAAAAAGCCTCACAGCAGTATTGTTGAACTGACGGAGGGTCTTTAGCTACTAGACTAATCAAAGATGGAATCAAAAATCCTACATGTTCGAATGCAAAATTTGCACATATCTTGTCTAAGTAGCTGCAAAATATGTATTAATTACGCATGCATTAATAAATAAGAAACCATATCACCAGATCCTACATAAGGTATATGGATGTATAAAGAAGATCTCACCTTATCCATAGCTCTATCACAGATGTATTTAGCCAATCATATCGAAACAACTCCAAAATATCTTGTACAAATAGTTTGCTTTCGTATGATTGACCTGCAACATCTGACTCTATAGAAACAGTTATAGGGCAGTTTATATCATGTTCCCTAACCATATTGCCATACCCCTACAGTTAGGACCTAACGGGACAGTTAGGTCCTGTGGAACCCAACTGGGTAATGTAGGAGGTGGAAGTGGAGGCCTAGATGTTGTGGGTGTCTTCTTTTTAACCTGAATATATATATAATAATTTCATATCAACTGACATCATATACACACACTAACAATTTAACGTAATGTAAATTTACCATATAATTTCAGTAAAGATGACATCCGCTTTTAGCCACAATATCACTCCGCCTAAAGCCTCACCAAGTGTTTCACAATCTGGGTGGGCATATGGCAATGGAAGATCCATCCACTTGGGGAATATATGTATCGGGCTCACACGAATCCAACCAGCTGGTAATGGAGACCCGTGAAACATTTCCCCTGGTAGGGATGGGTAAGTCGACGCCTCTGCAACGACATATTCATTAACTTTTAGACGGCATGGCTTCAACCCCTACAAATTTTTGTGTAAAGAATGTTATATACATATATACATATTATCTTGGAAATATATCATCTTGAATTAAAAAACTAGTTACTATGTCATAAAAATACTTACAGTGGATGTGCTAGGTGGTGGGTCTATAGGATTACTCACAACCTCTGTAGTAGGAGTAGAGCGGGATGCTATGATAGGTACTGTCTGCTGAGTGGCAGTCTGAGATGCCTGCCACTTTTTCAGTGCTTCTTCCAGTTTCCTATCAACTAGCTTATCTACCTATACATGGATAAAAGAAACGTTAGCTTCTAATTATTGAATTTTCTTTTTACAGTAACATTATAAAGAAAGAATATGTTACCTCTTCTTGTGAAAGTCCCACTTTTGGGACATATTTGCGCTGGGATGGCCCAAAAAAAGATTTGATGCCCACACCAGCGACTGCAGCCCTAACACGTCTAGGATGCTCTGGGTTACCCAGAGCAACTGTCAATTCATCCCTTGTGCCCTCAGGGATGAACTTGCCTTGTTTCCTCAGCTCGTGCAGCTCCCGCTAATCGCCAAAACAAAAATTTGTAATTAAGTAAACACCACAAATAATTAATATTTGAACGATTGATGTAAGAGTTGTATTTTACCATTTTTGCAGCCGCCTCAGCAGTTGTGGGCTTCCTTATTTCTCCCTTCTTATTTTGCCTCCCAGCTATCCAGATATCATGGTGAGGCAGAGGTGTGCTACCTACAGTGGAGGACTCCTGAGTAGCAGCAGACTGAGCAGTAGCCTCAGACTGTAGTCTTTGGCGAATGCCTGCATACCCCTTTGGACCCATTGTGTGGTCATGCACATTCAGTGCACACCTTGATCTTTGTGCCTCACTGAGGGCCTAGTTAGTATGCACATTAATGATTTGGTTAGTAACAGTAAATGTTAATCTTGAATAGGTGAATACAACATATATTAATGAGATTGGGACTGACGCCTAATACCTTGAATTCATCCGTTTGTCTTGAAGCAACAAACGCGTCCCATTCTTCTTTGTCCAGGAAGTTCCACTGTTCAGTGGTTGTCTTCTTCCTCTTGTCAGCTTATTTTATGTATTCTCGGGTGAGATTTGTCCTATAGTTCCTTAGGACTCTCTCACAGCGTTGCATCACGCATTTACGATGCAGCTTTTCATCCAATTCAAATATACTCTGCAAATTAGAATTGCTATTAACTAGTATCCAAAAAATTAGTAATCTATAAAATAGAATTGCAAATTAATAATAACTCACACATAAATCCTTCCATATTACGTCTTTCTTCTCCTTAGAAACTTTATGCCAAGAATCTATCTTACAACCGCAATGGCTACGAGTAACATACCCAAGATATGAAATAAATGAATTGCGATTCACACCAGATGCATTTCCTGCATCATCAAAATCCACAACAAGTTTGGGTCCATTGCCCTTTTGCGCTATTAACTTCTTCATCATAGTGATGCCCCTTCTCCTGTCAACTTTTTGGTATTGTTGATCAAGTGCCTCAAGTGCTTCAGATGGTACATGTGCATCATCAACCTAAAATTTGACAAAATAAACACATTTACAAGATATAACTATAAATGGACATATAGATGTTAGATGAGTAACCCTGTGGTACCTTAACATTTACCAAACATTCACAAAAAGCTTTCTTCTCCTTTCTAGACAATGTGTAACAAGCGGGAGGTAAGTATGTTCTCTGATTTCCCATTTCACAAAATTCTATTAATTCTGACCTTATTCCCATTTCACATAGGTCCAGTCTGGATTTTATCCCATCTTTAGTCTTACCTGATATATTCAACAAAGTACCAATGACACTATCACAGACATTTTTCTCAACGTGCATGACATCGATACAATGCCTGACTGTCAAAGAACTCCAATAAGGAAGATTCCAAAATATTGACTTCTTCTTGAATAAAGATTTGTCACTCCATGTGGCCATAGTACATTGTGATCTCTTACCAAATTCATTGACAAAGTCTTTTACTCTTTCATAAACAACCTCCCCTGGTATAGGTTTAGGTGCACTCTGTTCCTCATTCAATCCATTGAATGCTTTGCGCTTCCTACGATACGGATGGAATTTTGGAAGAAACCTTCGATGACCAAGATATACAGTCTTACCGCCATGTTTTAGTCTTGTTGAATCAGTGTTCTCTTCACATATAGGACACGCTTTAGCTCCTTTGACACTATATCCAGACAAACTCCCATATGCTGGAAAGTCATTAATAGTGCAAAACAACATAGCATGCAAGCGAAATGTCTCTCTTCGTGAAGCATCATAGGTCATCACACCTTCACCCCAGAGTTTCTTTAAGTCATCAATCATAGGTTCAAGATAAACATCAATGTCATTTCCAGGTTGTTTAGGGCCCGATATCAACAACGACAGCATTACGTACTTATTTTTCATACACAGCCAGGGAGGAAGATTGTATATAACAAGCATGACTGGCCAAGTGCTATGTTAGCTGCTCAATGTCCCGTACGGATTCATCCCGTCTGTACAAAGCCCAAGTCTTAAATTCCTGACTTTTTCACCAAATTCAGGGTACAATAGATCAATCTTCTTCCACTGTGGGGAATCAGACGCATGTCGTAGGATCCCATCGTTATTTTTCTTAACATCTGCATGCCACCTCAAATTCTTCGCATCTATCGGATTGGCAAACAAGTGTTGAAACCGTGATATTATAGGTAGATACCACATCACCTTGGCAGGAGAACCAGTTTTGGACTCCCCCGAAGTCGTCAATTTATACCGTGACGCACCACATTTTGGACAATCTTTCAAATCCGCATAGTCCTTTTGAAATAATACACAATCATTCGGGCATGCGTGTATCTTCTTGGCATCCATTCCCATTGGGCACAACAATTTCTTTACCTGGTATGTTGAGATTGGCAGCTCGTTTCCTTCAGGAAGCATTTCTTTCAACAAAGACAACAATGACGTGAAGCTTTTGTCGCTCCATCTATTGTTAGCTTTCAGCTTATACAATCTCAACACAGCGCTAAGCTTCGTAAACTTAGTACAACCTGTGTATAACGGTATCTCAGCATCATGCACAATGTTTCTAAAAATGGGAGGTGGATCGGTGTTCTCTACCCCACAACTATCCAGCATCGCATCAACGATGTCTACTGCAACTGGTTCATTCATATCTACGTCATCGTAGGCAATTTCTTCTTCCACACAAGCACTGCTATCGACATCCACTGGTTTCGGGTTTGAAATCTCTCCATGCCAGTATCATTCTGTATAGCCTTGTATAATCTCGTTGCACATGACATGACTTTTGATTTCGTCACCAGTGTTGACTTTCAAGTTGTTACCGCAATGCCTACATGGACAGTAGAACCTATCTCCAGGTTGTTTCCTATGTTCCTCGGCAAATGTAATAAACTGGTCAAGACCAGAAATAAACTCTGGGGTGCAGCGATTGCGAATGGACATCCATGATCTATCCATTCTATGATCAAAGAGAAAACAAGTATATATTACAACAAGATTAGGGTCTAGGGTTAACAAATACATGTGATGTCATTATTATATATAATAAATGTGTACCACCTATCCCATTCTTGAACACCTAATCTCACTAGTAAGTGTATAATGTGTATTGGGTTTTCAAGAAAATTTCGACAGCATTTCCCCGCTGTTCTCCAAGTACATATGTACTTAGAGAACAAACGGGGAAATGTTGTCGAAATTTTCTTGAAAACCCAATACACATTATACACTTACATCCTAAGAGAGATTAGGTGTTCAAGAACAGTCCTAAACCGGGGACTATCCAAGATTTACTCCTAATGAGTAAATCTTGGACGGGTTTCTAGGCCAACAAATAATGTGTTGTCATTCTTATACCTAAAATCATAGTTCTTCAAGTTAGGGTGATTATTGATGTCTTTAAAAGCATGATTGGCAATTTAGGGAAAAGTTCATCATTTACATTCCAAGCATGTCACATGTGTGCATTACAGTTCATCATTAAGCAAGAAGGGTGATTAGGATTCTCACCAAGAACGGGTTTTGATTTTTTATACAATTTTATAAAAAAATGCACATGTATGCATATATATACTATACTTTTTGGAACCTTTATACATATATGAACACCCTAAATAACCATACTAAACACCCAAATACTTTATAACACAACTATAAAACAATGATTATAGCTAAACTATTAAACAATAGACTTGTCACACATAAAACACCCTATACAACTATAAAACAAAAAAGTATTAAGATATGCATGATACAATAACTATTTTGCATCACATTACAGCAGACTTATCATTGATACATATTACTAACTTATTGCTACATTTACATATCATCACTTGATCAAAAATTACAGCAGTACATTTAACCAAAGTATGCATTCTAAAATCTATGTCATGATTAGTTACATGTAATTTACCTGGATATACAGCAGTACCCGATTACTATGTCTTACATACAAAGTATGCATATTAAATTAACTAAGGCTTATCATAGAACATGTATTGTATATAAGTTCAATATATTACAGTCAATAATTATTTTACTTTCAAAAATTACTTAATGTTACAGGCTTGCAGCTCTAATATAAAGAGTGATCAACTAAGGCATTGCCATAGATCAGTGTATATGAGTTATTTATCAAGTTACCAATAAGTAAATAACTTTTAAAAAAAAATGCCCAGCAGCAGCCTGGGCGTGCATTGGCACCGCCCAAGCAGCCGCCTAGGCGGAGGAAGGAAGGAGGAAGAAGGCAGTACCTGGCCTGGAGCACAGAGGGCCGACGAGCACGGAGCGCCGGCGACCAGAGACCAGAGAGGGAGAGGGAGAGGGAGAGGGCCTTCCGACGAGCATGGCCGCCGGTGAGCACAGAGGGCCGACGAGAAGAGAGGGAAAGCGCCGGTGAGCACAGAGAGCACAGAGGGCCGTCGGTGAGCACGGAGGGTAGGGAGCGGCGACGACGGCAACGGCGGCGGGGAGCAATCGGGGGAAATCGCCAGACCTAGCGCAGAGTCGCAATGAAACAGAGACAATGGGGAGGAAAAGTTCTGTTTGCGGGGCTATTAACTGTACCATAGGCGTCGGTTATTCAAAAAAACCGACAACTAAAACTAACAGTGTTCTAAACAACAACCGACACCAATACTGGAATATAGTCGTCAGTTTTAACTACAAAACAACCGACGTCTATATTCATATGCCGATTAAAAAAATCGTTCTCGATTTATGACCAGAGTCGTCGGTTTCTACTTAAAACCGACGCTTAAAGGGTGTGAAAAATTCCCCGCGGACAGCGCGGGAAAACTCGTAAGCGTCGATAGTTGTAGTAAAACCGACGACCAAAATGTGTCTCGTGAATAACCTTTAGTCGTCGGTTTTTTATTTATCAACCGACGCCATATGTCAAATTTTGGAGGTAATTTTTTTCGCTGGAAATTTTGGATTTGGCGGTTAATTTTAGGTGTCGGTTTTTTATTAAGTAACCGACACTTAATAAAAGCGGTACCCGTATTTGGTCGCCCTTCATAGATTGGATGTCGGTTTATGTTATCAACCGACACTGTAGAGTTTAGGTGTCGGTTTATTTATACAACCGACACCTTGAAAAGTGACTTTATAAGCCATTTTTGTAGTAGTGAAGGGTGTTAATATATAATTTAAGTACTTGCTTAATAGATTTATAATATTCTTAATGATTTTGGAATTCTACATCTTCTTTGGATGCTTTTGGACCTTACTTTCGTGAGGTTACATATGCTTCATGAGGTAGAAGAGTAGTGTTCCATCATGTGCCTAATGAAATTTAGGTGGTCATCTGAATTTAGGTGGTCCCATGGAATTTAGGTGGTCGCTTGGATTTCTGAACAACTTCGTCGCTTAGATTTAGGCAGTATCCTGGATTTAGGTGGTCTTCTAGAGTTAGGTGACCGTCTAGATTTAGGTTGTCGTCTGGATTTAGGTAGTTGCCTGGAACTTCTAAATAGCAGCGAACTTTCAGCCACCTATAAATACCCCCTCCTTTCCTCTCTATTTCTCTCTTCTCATCTTTGATTATTTTAGTGATGTGTTCCGGAGGTCGATGAGAATCCATTGAGGTCGATGATCACAGATTTTTCATGGATGCATGTGCTAGGACCAAGATTCCTCGGGTTGATCTAGAATAGTTGATCATTTTACTTACTTCTTTCATGTAAGATATCTTCTATTTCACTTGTTTCTTGTTGTTCTTCACCCTCCTTCCTCCAATGGTCGAGTTCTTGCTGTTCTTGTTGGAATCCTATGCAGCTTGGCATGAGAACTCTCTTTCTCTCTCTTCTTGCTCTAGTTCCCTTCTATTTGAGGATGGAGGAGGCATTCTTAGAGTTTTGGTGGTCCGAGATCGACATTTTTTGCTGGTTTTGAAGTTTTCAATCTTGGATTTTAGAGTTCTTCTCTACCTTTGATTCTCTCTCTAACTAAGTGAGTTATATAACTTTGAATGTATTTCTTGCCTACCTTCTAAATGCATGTCTTAAATCTTAATTTGGAACTCGTAATATGAGAAAAGATGGCCTTTTGTGTACTGTTTGACATGAAAATGGTGATAAAATGCATTCTTAGCCTTCCTTAGACCTTATGAACGTTTGCTTCTTGTAAAAATGAGCCTTTCTTTAAATGCAAGGTCTAAAATTCGAAATATAGGTGTAATGACTCTTATAAATGTCATATATGTGTTGTTTTGGTACCCAATGCTTAGAAATCCGACCCACACTTCAAATCTTACTATATGGTGGTTAATTGATGGTGGTTTAAATGCTTTTAATTATTGTTTCTACTTTGAAATGATAGTTAGATGGAATCATAATACTGAAAGTAGCTCATCCGTGTTAGGTATTGGTCATAGAAATGTTTAGTTCTTGGAAAACGTCATAACTCTTACATCGGATGGATTATTAAGCTGAAATTTGGGGTGGTATCTTATTTTTTTACTGTTAAACTCTTTGCAAAAATATCAGATGCAAATGATACACCTACAACAAATTTTTCTATTTTGGTCAAAATGGCTTTTTGGGCTATTTTGCGCCCTAGTTGGAGGTTCAATCCTCTTTACGGATAACAATGGACAATTATACCATGATGAAATAATATGGAACATATTTCATTTTACATCCTTGGAAATTGTATTCTACAAATTATTTTGTAAGCATACTATAGGATCTTGTATGTAATTTGTTTGATACAGTTAGAAAACACTGAACCAGATTAATTAATTAATTAAGTAAAACCTTAATTATGTAGTGTCCTGAGTCCGTAAAACTATTCCAGTGTCAAAACTTGTTGGATAGTGGAATGAGTATTCCGAAAGGAACTCGAAGTTGTGTACTTTTGAGTATATGAAGGTGTAGGGAGGGTATCCTTGCCATCCTCATTCTAATTTTTTAGAGATAAGTTGAGGCCTTGTTTCAAATGCAAACGTCATTGAGGGTGATTGTTGTCGTAACTCAGATTTGAGGGTTGAACACCCTGGTTTCTAGTGTTGTGGCATGTGTACCCAGTGTGGACTAGGCTATTTTGTAGTTGGATTGATATGCCACTACGGCGGACTGGTATTGACTGAGGGGAAGAGATCTTAGGGTTCAAATTACCCTAGATCTTATACATGGTTGATTGCGACTTCCCAGTGGTCAGCCAGTGGTTTGAGTAGTACGCCTCAAACTATTCAAGATTTTATAAAATATGTAATCTAGTCATGTAACATACTTGTTAGAGTTACTTGGCGACTCACATTGTATGATGAATCTTGCTTTGTTTCTCTTAAGTTGTAAATAATTTATGATATGGTAAGAGAAATCAACTATACTTATGATTCTATCTCTGCTTGATCTTTTGTGTAAACTATATTAATCTTTCTACCTTGTAATATTATCTGCTTTAATTGTTTCATATACATATCTCTCGTAAGCAATAGATATTTTTGGAGTTATATCTCTTGTTGGGACATATGTCTCACCTTGTGGGTCACCACACCTTTTTAGGTGATCGTCACTAGCGTCGTCAGACTCGTGGTAGCGAGGAGGAGCAGTTTGGAGATCAGTAGAGTCAGACATTTGGTTGGGTTTTGTAGAGTCCTAGAATTGTCCATGTACTATCAGGTCCAGGCAGGGGGTTTTTCACATCATGTATATATCGACTCGAGTTTTTTGGTGGTAAGCCATTGGTTCATGCTCTAAGTAAATGTTGTAATTATGTGAAAAAAAACTTTTATATTCATGTTGTGGTTGAGGCCACGGAACTCGTGTAAAGTTATCTGGCATGAATATATTTGATAGTTGAACCATTGGGCAAATATTCTCTAAAATGTTTGGAAATTTCATTTGGTTCTAATTATGTACTTTTTTTGGTAATATGATTAATTGGTGTCTGGTCGATGTTTTGATTTTGAGTAATCTCATTTAGCATGGCGGGTTGCCACAACATCCATTAGGATCATGTTCAAGTCATGTATTTGTAGCCTCATGGATTTGAACCCATTATGCTAAGGATGTTGATTATGTACATTAACATCACATTGAATGTGCATCAAAATTGGAAATCGAAGTATAAAATATCCATACATCCATCATCTAATGATTGGTTTATATGGCATATATACCAACACCATTAACTATTCATTTCATATAGTCTATCAAGTTTTGATTGACTGCTTAACTACTCACACTAACTTTGACTAGACTACATAAGACCAGTTTTAAATATATAAAAATCATTTGATCACACTACCTGCCTAAACCAGACTAGACTGCATAGTTTGTTCAAGTTTGGTTTGGTCTAGTTGTCAAGTTCAGTTTTATTAGCCCTACGAGAGTTACCCTCTCCTTTATATAGGAGAAGGTGTTCATGACTCTAGAGACTTCCAAACATGATTAGACTCTAAATGGACCTACAGATTCTTGCTTGTATATCATATGATATGATATTACTTTTACTTCTAACAATAATCTCACTTTCAAGATTTACCCAAAATCGTTGTCTCTCGTATATAAGTGTTTTACTTTTAACAATAATCGATGTCTTAAATGAAATCCTTGTTTTTATAATTTTTTCATGTTCACTTTAAAAATTCTAGATGTACTCAGGAGTCTAGATCGTGGGGAATAGACTCACACATACTTATAAAAAAGTTAAAACAAAAGACTAGTTAAATAAACTTTCCTTTTTAAGGTAATAAGATGGAATTTATTTTTGAAATCCGAACATGTGGTGAACTAGAGAAGATCCATATTACGAACAAGGATATAATCATACATGTATACTATCAATAATACATACATAGGTTACTTTGAAATCCTTATTAACCCTTTTTGACATTCCTAATGCAATTTTTCTATAAAACCCATCCTCAATATTGTGCATCATCACCAAGAAGTGACACCAATTACCTTTACATGAACGAGAGGGGATTACACAATATCGGCCACCCCAAGACTTTATGAACATTATTCGGCAGTGCACCCTACATCATACAATATCAAAACTACATGTTGAGGGAAAGCCTCAACACTAGTCAAGAGTTTGGGAGAAAAATGCATCCTTCTGACCTACGCAAAGGCAGAAAAGATAGCCTTCACAAAGGGAGTGGAGAATTTCTTCTTGCAAGAAATATAATAGCCACAAATGTTGCTATCAAGCGACAAACAATGGTCGCATGTAGAAAAACAAACACATATGCAAGACGAAGATGCCTGGTTTGCCTCACCACCAAGGTCAAAGGATGTTGGCCGACCTTGCATAGAATCAAGATCTATTGAAAACCTCCATCACCATCTCCCAAATATGTACCACCTTCGACATCAATCTCAACCAACTATACCATGGAGCCCACCGAGGACACAGCATGCCGAAAGTTCCCGATTTGGAGCAAGAATGCCACAGCGCCACAACATAGCAAGTAGAACACGTCTGAGATGAGTCTTTGGGGAGAGGGGGCTTGAGATGCTTTAATCTCTGCCTGAGATAAGGGAGATGCACGGTAACCCTAGTTCACATATGTGATTGTTGAAGATGGGATAGGGTTGTTTCCCTATTACAAGCAGTAAAGTAGATGAAACTTTCACAAAAAGTATGTATAAAAAAGGGAACAAAGAAGGGTGTCAACGACAATGAAGCGCTATTTAAGGCAGTTCGTCCACTAAAAGCCCTATGCCAAACCCCTAGATGAATTTGCAACCACTAAAATTTGAGAAACAACTTTATTCAATATGTAAAAGATTAAAATAATAAAGAAACACATGAATTTGGTTATTGGAGATGATAGAATGTCTCCTTTTCTCATGCATCCGGGAGATCTCCACCACTAATCTTCTTTACATATCCTCAAAATATCATCACTTGAGGAATCAATATTTTTAAAATACACTAGATAGGTTTTTTATTCCTTAGTTTGAAGATCCTCTAATTTCCACAGAAAAAGCAAAAGAGAAATGATTTTGGAATAATATTTGCAAATACATACATACGATTCATTTGTTGAGTTTTTCAAAGTAAATGGGAGAAGTATGGAATGGAACAAGCTCAAGACATGAATGCTAATCGATTTCTCAACAAGGATTTTACAATTGAATGTATTCCTAGTGTATATTTGTTACTCGAGTTTATTGAGAACTCTTATAGGGTTCATTAGAACGTATTTGGGTTAGCCTACAGGGCATAGAGGAGTGTCTAGCATGTGAATGTTATAGGAGATCAAATTTGTATTCGATCAACTAGTTGGACATTCAATGTGCATATACTTTGACTGGTGCACTGTGTTCAATCGGTTAGGATTGTTAAGATCAAGAGTCATTCAAGCTAGCGGTTAAGTCTTCAATTGCAAATTCATTTGGCCAACCCATTGATCGAAGTATAGTCAATATGATGCACATTTAAAGAGTTCGGCCAAGGATGATTCAAATTTGTGGTGACTCTATAAATCATTGTAAAATGAATTAAAAGTTTGATGGACCATTATCTTGGCCAAACATGAGTTTGAACAAAAATATGTATGTTGGCTAATCAATTAATTTTTGAAATTTGCCTCAAATAAAGTAAAACTAATGACCTTACTTATTTCCTGCATACATGGTAATATCTAAAGGTTTTCAAGAGTGTTTTCTCAAAAAATGCTAGTCCTTTTACAAGAATAAAATAAATGGACAATTGCATGAGTAACATTTGCAATATAAAAATTTATATTCACAACATGTCTTTTTCAATTATATTGTTGGTCAATTATACAAGAAACATGTTCAACACCAGAGCATGAACTACAAATAAGTAAATGTTGCAGTCAACAAAATAGGTTTTTCATATAGTGCCATCGAGCCAACACTATCCCTCTTTTTAATAGTACAAATATTTCAAATATATTTTTCATTGATGTATCCAGTAAAGTTTTGAAATCCTACCATGTGCATGTGAATCAATAGGCATAGTTTTGTTGTATATCATGAGGTTTGAGTGATATCAACCCAAGAGGTGATAAAATAGGTTCCACCCTTGAGGTTAATGCATTACAAATTATTGCAACATAGTTTTTAATTGATTTAAAAATGAGGAACGTATCCACATCCTAGTGAATAATTGGGGCTCATATAGATCACAAGTATGGTAAAATACTAAATGACACTTAAACTTACAAATGTTTCTTTCTCTAATATAAAGGCAAGATATAGACAAAAGAAAAGATAGCTCCCATTTAATCTAATATTACCCCTCAAATAAAGGTAACATATACAAGAGGCATATCCAATTAGAAAACAAAACCAAAATACATCCTAGATGAGCAAGATAATAATAATAAAATGATACTCAAACACATATTAGTGTGTCCTAATAACTTAGCCAACGTAAAAACTAATGATAAACAATGTAGAGAATAAATGGGCTAAGAACAATAATCTCCATGATATAGAACTTTATTCATTTTCAATATTATTTCTAGCATATCAAATATTGATACTAAAGATGCAAGAACGGAGAAATAGCAAAATTTCATGAAGAACAATTCAATATCAAGACACGTCAAATATGCACAAATCTCAACCTTGGCCAAAAAGTAACTATTTGAAAATGAAAATGTGAAAAATACAAAGATAAAAATCATGGATAGGTTACATGATTTTCCTTTGAAAGTATTTAATCATGAAACTAAACTATGGCCAAGTGAAAAATACCAATCCGCCTTATTAAGAATGTCAGTAGATGTCCACTTTAAGATCAACGCCTGAAACTCTGTCCTGGTCACGGTCAGCAATGGTATGATCCAAGAGACCCAATAGAAATAAGAGTATATGAAGAAATTCAATGATCGATCTGATATTGATGGGGCAGCAATCTTGGTAGATGAGGAAAGGGGTGCTCATTGTGGTTTAAGGCTAATTGTTGTGGCAATTGACCATAATTGTAAGATAGATTGAATGGTTGGTTTATACTAGGTTGGTTTATACTAGGACAAGCAGATGAGGACATTCATCTGGTAGACTAAGATAAATTTGCTCATTCGGGAGTTAAGATATTATATTGTTGGATTATTGTACTATATATGGAGTGTAAATTCCTAGACTACACATATAGGCAAAGGCATTTGTGCAATCACAAGGGTTGGGATAAGGGCCGCAATGACATAATATTCTTATTGTTCATGTTCTGCTAAAGTTCATCTACTACCTGCTCTACCCACGAGCCTATTTTCTTTTCCAAAAGCTAAGCTCAACTTTTAAAGAGTAGGTTGGCTAATTTTTGCACAATCATCCGTAAGGATAACTGAGCTTAAAGAGAGGTCCTCATGTACAATGTGAAATAAGGATGCAAATAAGATCATCAAAGGTGTGTTTGTATGAAACTCCATTTCCTACAGAACTAGTTTAACTATGTTAATGGGTGCTTTTAAAGGAATAGCATAGATTAGTTGTTGGCAAAACTCGACTACATAGATTTATTAGCTTGTGGTAAAATATTATATGCAACAATGAGGTCTATCAAATGAGTTATATGAGGGAAGAAGGTATCCAACAGGGTGTTTCAATTTTCATGGAAATTATTGCCGGCCGTCGTTATATATTTTTATTGGAAAAGCTAGTGATGCATTGATCTTTGTACGTAGGAAATTAATCAAGAGAATTGGTCATGTAAATTTTGAGAAAAACAAAGTGAACGTTGGTGTCTATTGCTAATAAAGAGAGAATGGCATCCCCTTCAAAAGAGATACCCTTGCACGCTATCAAGTGCTGAGAGAGAGAGAGAGAGAGAGAGAGTCGTCATCTTCCCACCTGACGTTAGCATAGAACTTATAGCTTCAACAGACCAAGCAAATCACGTGTGACTACTCAAATTTTACATATTGGTCGTGTGTTGAAGCTTGAAGAAAGCAAATATATCAATGTTGACGAGTGAGCAAAACACAACAGGTGTTTAGGGAAGAAGCACTTGAATGAAAAGCTTGTTGTAGTAGTCCAATGTGTCTAGATCCATGACAAAAACTATATTGACTTGCATGTAAAAATGAGCAACCTTCTTTTCCTGGGCAACCTTCTTACCAAGTCTACATGAAGTTGGTCATTGGGAAGTTGGTCATTGGGAGACATGTGGTCTAGAAAGTTAAGAATATAAAGGAGATGAGTGAACTATAGAGTAAGTTTAAAAAGTGCACTAGAAGGTGAGCACAAGAGCCTCTAAGAGTAAGGAGACTTGATAGTTATGTGAGAAGTGAACAAATGGATTTTATTCTAAAGAAATCAGGATGTCTCTCAATCAAAGGATTTGAATAAGGATTTGTGGATGTTGTCTGAATATATGTTAAATACGGGAAGCTAAGTTTGTCTCGTTCGAATCACGAGTTTGACCAACCTCTCACTCAATTGAACCTACAATCAAACATAATCTCTCAGTCTATATAATTCTATAATAGAATGTAATCAATAAAATTAATCAAGATACACAAGCAATACAATTTTGGAGAAGAATACATTTTCATTTTTTGCATTCTACTTCAAAGAGGTTCATTTTCAGCTCAAGTCATGATATAATCCAATGAAATAGGTTATTTTAATCACGTGGCATTAGCTATATTATTGCATGAAGCATGATGAATGCAATCGCTGATGCCAAAAAAAATCCAAAATATACTCAAATGTTTGCCTTTAAATCATCAATAGATTATATAAATGACAACTACTAATTTGAAATCATGTGAAAATGGTAATGGAGCAATTAGTGATTTCTCTCTAACAATAATAATTTGTGTAATAGACAGCAATTTGCTCGATATATCCACCAACTATTTTTGGGTATCCACATGCTCAAGAGAGGTAGATGGTTTTTCAAACTAGGCACGAGGAAAAGGATTTTCAATTCTGTGTTTGGCATGACCATACAAAATATGGTTTTCAATAAGATTATGACACTCATACTATATGGATAAAATTTTATTGATATACATTTGTTTTCTCTAACATTACAAATAGAGTTGTCTTTACATAAGTGTTTATTGGGAGGGGAAAAAAGAATTTGTTCATGAAATGAAGCAAAACAAAAGACTAAACCATAGTGAAACTAGAAGTCATGAGTTTGCTGAATCATCATTATGAGATTGTATTTATCTTGTAAGATATGGCAAAATTTCATCTTTGCATTTACCTTGCACCCTGAGCATCTGTAGAGCTATAGAATCCTAGGTGGAGTTCTTCACTCAGGGCTTTGCAATCAGCTTTCAAACCAAGCACAATGGGACGGAGTGTTAATTTTGCCATCTAAAAGAGGCTAACGGCACAGCTTGTTGCTCGTCTGCCTTATATTTCATTGCAATGTTTTTAGTTTTCTTTTTAAACAAATTTATATTTCTAAGTGTTATAAAAAGGCCAATGACTAAATGAACGTTGTGCAACTTTTGCAAACATATGTACACAACTAAAAAGAATATGAACAATTTCAGTCCTTAAAGAATTTAGTATCAAATGAAGGAATAGAAGAAAATAATCAGTCGGTACATTGCCATCTTGAAGATGAGACACAATTAAGATAATGACACCAGCGGCAATGGTTGTTTCCATTTTCTCCCCTGAACAGCATCACCAGCATAACCACCAACCTGCAGTGTACAGGTTAAACATTAGCAACTGACTACTTACCACAAAATTAGTAGATCACACTCTAGACGGCAATAACTCCTGTTCGTCCAGACATATAAACTCCTCAAGAACGTATCAATGTTTCATCATGAATAGGCGCCAAATGGTTACTATATCTCAAGCATATATGATCTTAGATACCTTATCTGAAGAATATAGGCATATATGTTCAAGTGAACTGCAGTGCTAGCTATTCCCAGCAGGACATAGTTCTATGAAAATTACAATACAGAAAATAAAGACATGGTTCAGCCACTCACCCGACAACTAAAACAATGACAGCAATGCCTGATAAAACAAGCTGGTAAATGCGGTATTTTGATTGCAGTCGACTCCCGGCCGGTAGGTTGTGCGGATTAGGCAAAGTAAATTGAGGTCGCAGTAGCAGAATAAAGCCTAGCAGAAAGCCCGTGAGGAAACCTCCAATGTGTGCGAAATTATCAACATGAGGCAGGAGTCCAATGCCCAAGTTGACAAGGATGATAATCATTAGACTTAACAACGTAGAAGCCTAGCAACATACAAAAGATCAGAACAGTCACACAAACAATTTGTAAAAATTGAAAATTATATGCCTAACAGAATTTCGAGGGAACCTGTTAAAAGAATTATACGCAAAGAACCAAATTCCAGTTCAGAATCGACTCAAGAACCAGAATAGCTATATACCTTACTAGAATAAAGTGACCAATTTGTTATGAGTTCTGATAGCGTCGCTCCAAGAAGACCAAAAAGTGCACCAGAAGCGCCAACTGAAACGCTAAACCTGATAAAAAGAGAGGAGAGAACACTCCCCCCAAATCCCGACAGAAGATATATGAACCCAATTCGAACTGCAAGTTGAAAGTCAAAATAAATAGATTATTTTAAAATGGCCAAGAAAATGTGGCATAGCAACCAAGCAGATTGGGTTTCTAGCTAAAGCGAACAGATTGATAAGAAATAGATGTGTAGCAGACAGTTTTAACCCAAAAGGAGCAAAACCCAAGAGAAGAAGCAACTGGACTGATGTTAATTCAACTTTTATTGAAGTTTTGAGGCATTATAGTGTGCAGTCACTGGACACAAATGATATGTACTGGTGGTCTAGCTTACATTGGTATACATTCAAGTGAGCATTACACTATTGTGAACTAAGTGAATATCAATGTACCTTTGAAGCATCTACACTTGAGCTTATACTTTGTTCATTAGTGCACCATCAAGAACCAATATAACAGTGCACAACATGCATGCCTACCCATATGGGGTGGAGAAATGGAACATGACGTTGACTTTGTGTCGACTTCGACGGGTGTCGAAGTGAAAGTTTATAAAAACTTTGAGGAAATTGTTGAATAATATTTGGATGTAAAATAAGCTATAAAGTAGAGATAATGTAAGGCAATTCAACCATAAAATATTAAAATTCGTTGCTCATGCATGTTCATCAATATGAAATGCTTAAAACTCACATTTGTCTAGTATGTATAGGCCCTATATCTACATATTTACATTAGGAATAACTCAGATTGACAAAAACACTAGTTTCTTTTCAAAGTGAAGGAGCAAAATAGTATTAGGCCTACACTAAATCTTGTAGTAGATTAGGAGAGGGATAGATCTACCACTCTTTGGATAAAAAAAAACCTCACGAAAATGCCTTAACTATATGAGCAACAACAACTACAAGTATCATCCAGAAGATAGATTTTTTGAACTTTGTTGGGCTGTTGTCTTCATCAAGTAGGATTAAGTCATCGACAAATGTCGACAAGTAGGTGACAAGATGGACCATGGAAGTTTACCACGTTTTGATGTCGACAGACATAGACATGGACAACATAAAGTATTAATTGCCAGATGAAGAAGATGTTTAGTACTATGGTGGAGAACTGAATGAAGCAGGTGCACGCTTGTGAGTACAGACAGTATAATACAAGGCCATAAATGAGCCGCTAGAGAACTGATATTATTCAAATTGGTGGTCAAGAACGGAACCAATTGTTATCAAGTAAAGCTAACGATTTTCTATGAGATTCCTAATGAGTTGATTCACCAACATGGAAGCCAAGATCTCAGGGATGAAGCATTTGCTAGCCCAATAATATAAATATTCCTTGGCAACGCCCACTGGTGTTTCATGGCAAGCCTAAATTTTATAGGGGAGCAGCCACAAATATTTTTAGTCTAGTCAAGTGACATCTAGGTTGTAACTTACAATCGTCAGTTTTCTGTGACAACAAGTGCAAGATCTGCTTCAAATGTTTGTATAGCTTTGACATTGTAAGATATAATAAGAAACACTGTCACGGCTAATCACCTCATTGCATCGAGGGTGTGAAGACCAGAACGAGCAGCCAGATTGGTTTGATTATGAACCAGAATAATAATCTACCTGATCAGCATTGAACACAGCTAAGTATTTTAAAACCGAGCAGAACCAGCCAGCCAGTCCAGCAAATGGTAAAGAGGTCAGTCTATTTAGAATCAGTAAGGTTTCCGAGGGCTATTTTCCATTTGAAGTCGTCACATGCCCTCCACTTACCCAAAACCCTTGATCCCCTCCGAATGCATAGTTGCCACCCATAACCAGAAGCCACAGATTAGGTGTGTCGTTTCCTCACAAGTCTTCTTCATCGAAGAAGTCTGACGCCAAGTGTTGTTTCTGGCTTCTCATGCATTCCCTGCTTCTCTGTTTCTTCAGCCTACCCCTGCAGGCTTCTAAATTTTTGCAAATTTTTCCAAGCCGTTCTGCTGTCATTTACACTCCGTTGCTTCTGTATTTCTCCCTCAAACTTTTTGAAGGATCGGAGGCTGGACCTTGCATGAATTAGATTAGGGAAATTTGTATCCTTGCCGGAGCTTTCGAGTTTCTCTAACCTGGCTATTGGCACTCTAGCGGTTATCGAAGTGAGGTATGGTATCCTACAAGTCATATCTCTCTTAGTTTTACTATGTTTCAGACTTTCTGTTGTATCGCATATCACTTTTCATGCAGTTACTTGCATTTGGCAATTATAATACTGACTAATAAGATCACTATAATTAGTTTTCAATAACTAAGTCATCTTTTTCAAAAAAAAAAAAGATCTGTCCTTTTTGTTTAGATGTTCCCTATTTTTTTTTATAACGAGGAACCCCTCCTAGAATCGGCCACTATTGGACCCCACCCAGCCAAGAGTAAACCCTATTTTAATTTATACTATTAAATTTCTACCTATATGAACTAAAAGTCGCACTGGTGTGATACCGACAACCTTGGATTAAAATCTGCGGGAGAAAATTAGAAATAAGTCCACAAGCTATGTTAATTACATCATACATCATCATAATCATCATCTTAGTCTTAATCCCAAATTGTTGACCAATTCAGGATGGGCTATATGATCAATCTTCTCCGGTCAGCTCTGGTTTAGGTCATATTATCAGTTATGTTAATCAAGTCTAGGATAAAATAACATATTCATATAAGCCAGTTAATATAAAAACACTTTCAAGAGGAAAACTCAACTGAATAGTACTTCCACGACCCATAACCAGCATTCATCTAGCGCATTCATCTAGCGCGGATACAATAGCTTGCACTCATTATTCTATTTGCACATTACTCTAACAATGCAAGTAAAGAACTTATCATCCAACTTCCTAACAAATCCCCAATGCTATGTGAAAACCAAGCAAGTTACCTCCTCATACCTACACGACTACACCATATTAAGCACTCGGACGAGAACCAAGGAAAGCTCACCAATAGCTCATAAAAAACTAAATGCAGAAATTTAATTATAGCAATGTAGTTCTAATAGTATTGTTTCACCTCAACGTTTCAGTTATGCTTGTTTGCCAATCTATGCCTACATTCTTTTAGTCGTCAAACATTTAGCTATCACTCCCAATTTCAAAGCATTTATCAGATGAGCTTATCACTAACTTGGCATTCTTATCCCCTAGGAGCTCCTGGGCAGCCTATGTGACAGAAAAGAGGTGTGAAACCAAATGCCTATATCCCTATTCTGACGAGCAGGCTAGGCAGGGACTTAGATGAGCTAGGTGACTGCCCATGCTCCTCTGAAAGTTTTAAGACAATTCAAGTCAGATTTAGGCAAAGTTCTGCCAGAATTAGAGATGTTCAGGTTTGATTTATTTAAGTCCATTTAAATCTAACCTAGGCTAATTTAAGCACAATGCAGATAAGTTAGGCAAATCTGTCCTGATTTAGGTATAATCAGGTCAATCGATGTCTGATTTAGCACGATCAAGTTCTCATTAGGTCATCTTAGGTCTGATTTGATCTACAAATCAATTAATTTAGACACTTTAGGCCCAATTTGAGTTTACTATAGGTCAATCTAAGTAAAATTAAGTGATAATTTGCAAGTCTGTAAAATCGTTTAGGTATTGATTAAATAATTGTTGCATCTTACATGTGAACACGCACACACACGTGCATGGAGTTTAATACATCTTAAAATATATGAAAAATAAGTCAAAATATATCTAAAAAATAGACATGAGGCCTACATGCCTGGGTGGGGGTGGGGTAGGTCAATAGGTGTCTCAACCAACGAAGAAAATGTCCGATTTCAACACCTTTTCGGTGGCTACAGAAACAAATTTCGACGGAAATTTGACATATGCATTCCTGGCATTTCGACGACCAAATGATCGAATCATTTAACGAAATTTTACTAGAACGATGTACTTGTGTATATCTACTCAAATATGCAACAATATTTCATATTGGATATGTGGGGGTGGGGCTCCTCATTTGTGAATGAAAGAAGTTGAACACTTTTGATGAGAATTTTGAGGTCAAATTAAATGGTGAAATGGATGAATTAAGTCATTATAGTTTGCAAACACAATATTTCGACTTAAAAACACAAATTTGTGGAAACATAACATGATCTAGGATGACAGACCTCTAGGTAGGATAACAGGATGTAGTACATAAACAATGTTACAGTGGTATGTGAGTAAGTATTGAGGAAACATGAGATAACTTTGGTTTATTTATCTAGTTGAACCATGATGGTTGTCATTCTCCTCATTGATTATACTTATCAACATATTGGCTCCAGTTTATTTTGTTTTATACAAATTTAGATGTGTCTCAATCTTAATGTATGAATGCCTACTAGTGATAAAATGCATACTCATGGATTAACTCAAGCTTTGTTCTTGGTAGTGTGTTTTTGTAGCTAGAACCTATAGGAGGCAACCATGTAGTTAAAGGTGTGATTGATAATGGCAGACATACAAAATATCTCGGTGGACATGCTAATTTTACGCACTATCAATACAAATCATGTGAGCTCATAAATGAAAGCTAGCAGGTCATCATAGCCATAGATATCACTCCCACACATATTTTTAAATATTTCCTTCGTAGATCTTTATAGAAGTGGGAGAAATAGGAAAGAGACGTAAAATTAGGCCAGCAAGAGAAGAAACATAACTTAAATTGTCCCTAACAAGCCAAAGGAATCATATAGTAAAATTTACATATATTGTACCCCATTTCTCAAAATCATACATGTATTTCTCGAAATTTTGTCAAAATCCGGACGAAATTGGCCCTTTTTCATTGAAATTTACCTAATTTTGTCGAAATTTGAACAAATATTGAAATTTATTTTTTTTGGGCAAAATTCCCTACATGCAGACATGTAAGGTCATTTCCATGTCCAATGGCTGTCAGCATCAAAATAATTAGCAAAGTTTTGCCAAATTCGACAAATGTTTGAACATTACACGACCACTTAGCCACCTCGACAGACTTGGTTTAAGGCAAGCTAGTTCTAGTCCAGCAAATCTCTCAGAATCTAGGAACTTTGGAAGTGAGGATTTCGTACATGTTGATTGCTGATTGCGGCAGAGCAATAGAAAGGAAGGAAGGATTCCAATAGCGTAGGGCACAGCAATTAGAAAAATTAAACAAGGATGCCAACACGATAGCTAGGCACAAAACTGTACATGTTGATTGCGGCAGATTGTGCAGTTTTTGAAGTATACATGTACCTCCTCTATAAATATTGCTAAAATACACTGCTGATGAACGATTCATTCACATCGTGCGCATTTCTTACCTTGAGTGGAATATTCAGATTTGTGGATCTTTCTTATCTAGTTTCACAATTGCTCTCTTAGGGTAAGCATTAGCAAATATATAACATTTTACTATGTTTGACCGAAAGTCATCACGCGGTGCCCGACAAATTCCAGACCAAAAGAAATAGGCTTCTGAAGCTCTTAAATAACTAGTTCAGTGGCCAGTCACCTAGCTGTAATACTAACTATAAATGGGCGCTCCCTTTAAAATGTAAGTTTTTAACATCATTGACTCCTAATGTGAGTGTTAAGAGGGAAAGGGAAAACACACATACAAAAGAAAGCTCTTCATTTGACCTTTTCCTCCAAATCTACAAGACGCTGGACACACAACTGCTTGCATTTACTATGAAAAGAGGTATCCTAGGTGTCGGGGTGTCTTATATGTCCACAATAACAAGAGTTGATTCCATTAACACACTAATGTCAATACAGATCGTGAAATTTCAAGTCCAAACATAAGACTTAGTCAAGAAAAACATGTTACTAGTAACTACAATTTCCACAACTTCATCTGGTACTCCCTTCACACACAGGGACCCCCTCCTCTGAAGCTATTCGGTATTGGGGTGAACATAGTACAGGAAATTGACTTGTTAGAACTTTGACGAAGTTTTACAGAAGTTTGGATGCAACCTTTTAAGAAACTATGATGCTATCTTTGTATGAAAATGGTGAATTTTGCATTATGTTATAAATCTCTATCTTTCATGCATTACATACCCAAAATTACAAACGCACAACTCTTCACACCCTATGTAGGTAGGCTCGAAAGCCCCTAGTTTATTTGATTCTCAAGTTACATACATACATAAGACACCAAGCAATTACGTCAACAAATCTTAAACTACATCATTTAAATTGAAATCATAAAAATAATAGTTTACCATCACACAACTGTAAATTAACTTATGTGTAAAAAGATATGGACTATGTAAGCTATATGGGTGGGAATCATACATACAAGCTAGATCTAGCTTATATCTAGCAAAGATTTTGGATAATAATCAACTATAGTGCCTTTTTTTATTAAAACAAAGTATTATCGGTGAAAAGTAGCACATGTTTACTCTAGCTCTCTGACTCTCCACTTCAATAGCATACATGAGCACGGTCACAAGTGGGACGCCAAGCCGACAAGGAGTGGCCAAGCACGGTGTCCCCTAACAAAGGGACCTGGGTTCAAATCCCAGTTACCGCCTTGGTTTACCACCCTCCCGGGCGTTCGGCCTCCACCATGGACGTGGGAAAGGAGGAGAGAATGTCTCTCTTTATCCCACAAGTGGGACGCCAAGCGAATGAGTCGCAGGGTCGATTTCGTGAACCGAAACTTGTGCATGTTGTTCCAAGTTTGGGACTTCGCCTACAACATCATCGAAGCAGTGATGAAACTTATCTATGTTGAAACAATTTCGCAGACAAAGTTCAAACTTCACCCAAATATTTGCACCAAGTTGAAACATTGAAGGTCTAAGTTCATTGGTTTTCGACATTAAAGCTTTCTGTGAAATTTTGCAAGCTTTGATGATTTGATCCATGGAGATAAGTAGATATTATGTCCTTTTTGCAGTTCCATCCAAGCGACCATGATGAAATGAAATCATCGAATACAGTGCACATTTTGCGTCCCAAACTCCAGATCAACCTACCATCTGCTTTTCTAATGGACTTGATAACCTATATCGTCTTCAAAATAATTGTTTGTCTTCAGATATGGATTCCTATTATCACATTCTTTCGTCTCTTGGAAATTCCATGTATTACAAATCATTCTAAAGGATGTGTTTATCGCCTTTCATCACTAAGTCCAATCTATTTATTAACTTGTACGATACAATTTCTATAATTAAGCACATTCAACAAATTGAATTGAACAAATGCATGCCATAAGGATTAAGGCAAATCCTTGCCAGCCATGAATCCGTGCCTTGGTAAGAGTGGGTTTATGCCTTAAGAATTCATGTAGGCCATATTTTGTAAGCCCCATTGAATACTACTGAACTGTATATTCTTGGTTTCATAAGCTGTAAACTTTTGTCAGATGTAATAGCCTGCTCATATTATTGTTTCACTGATGTTTGTATGTCATTTTTTATATTTCTTCAATTATGAGTGGTTCAACCATCTTGATCCTTAAGACCGATGCCCCCAGTATAATGTGATCTTTCACATAGATCAAAAAGAAAGTCTGAATTTTCCACGGAAGCCGGCTCAAAATATTTGAGAACAGAAGGTTCACACTTCACATCTTAGGTATATAAGACTGACCCTTAACATAGATCAATCTTTCAGATAACATAATTTATATTTAAAGCCTTCAGAAACTAGAAAATTGTTGTCCCTCTCCAATAAATGAGGCTCATGACATAGGCAGTAGGGAATTATAAGAAACAAATATAGACAACGGTCATTATTTGTAAACTATGCACTTAAAAATAGGCGTGAAGACCCTAAATTAAGCGCCCAACATATAAAGAAAGGACTTAGGGAGGCGTAAAAGTGAAGGTTTCCAACAAGCCAAGGCTCAATGGGTCACCTAGTCAGTGCCTAATTATATTGCTAATCAAGTATGATGCCCCGCCTAAAAGCAAAGAAACCACCTCACTGTCACATCTTTCAACGAAACATTTAGCTGACTTTCATGAATATTTCTCATGAAGTATCAACGGAAGGAGGCAAATATCCTTTTAAAAAACTGCCGCCCTTTAGCAAACAACCGCAGTGCTTTCCGATTGAAAGGAACCACACAAAAAAACCTTTATACACAAGCCCAATAATCTCAGACTTAAATTCTGAACATATTTGAAAAGTGCTGTGGTGCAAAGTTCAAGGTGGCACTGAAAACTAACCCAACGGATTTTGATCTCAAATTATGTGGTCAATCCAGTCAAATGTATGATATTAATATCATGTTATCCATATCAAAAACTGTTGCAAGACACGCAAGATAGGGAATTAATTGACTTGAATTTGGTCGACTATGTGTATTGCTTAATATAGACAAAGTAAAGGAGGCATAGAGAACCTCACACATAGACAACTTGTGCACACTCTGTGTAGATTATTGTATGCATAACACTCCCCCTCGTGTCGGAGCATAGATTTCATATTCACCTAACTTGTTACATAAAATTTAATTCGACAACCATTCAAAGATTCTTTGGATCCGACAGGAGCCATGTGGTACCAATCTGTCATAATACTTTTCCCTGGGAAAGTAAAATGTTAGAAAACGGAAAGTATTATTAGTTAATTGGTTCCAATGTTTTAAAAAGCGGAAGCGGGAGGCGTGCGGACAACACCTTGTGGCCGCTCAAGCACCAGGCGGGCGCTCACGCAGGCGCTTTTTGAAAAAGTTGATACCTATATTCTTATATAATTTAATTGAAAAATATACATATTTGTATATAAGTATATATTTATAAGTAACTTTTATACTTATCTAGACACCCTACACTACAAAATAAAGCACCTAAATAGTTTTTGACACGGCTCTAATACCAAAATAATTTACTGTTAGTACTGTAAACTGTAATCATTTATACTTTATATACGAAAATGCAGTAAGCAGTAGAAAATATGTAATGTATTAGTGTACTTTATGCAGTAAACAATAGAATGTATATAATGTTTTATAATTTATTGATATCCAGTATGCAGTAGAATATACATTGCACTATAGAATGCATTACTGTATTATATAAGGTAGAAAGGTACAGTGGATAACTAGATATGTAATGTATGTATTAATGTATTATAGAATGTAATATACAGTACTGTTTAATATTATACAATGTACAACAGCAATGTATTATACTATTATACACTTATAATATATTACATGCACATATAGTGAGTCATACAGTGACATAGATACTAGGAAAGTCAACATATGGTAGCACCAACAACATTTGACTACAAAAAATGAAAATAGAAAGCACATGTACAAAAATGCAGCGCCCAAAGCAGGGAATCAGGCAGACACACAGGGGGGCTAAGCAGGCCTTAGGCGGCCGCTTGATGGCTGGCGCCTGAGAGGCTGCTCAAGGCCTTAACCAGGCAGATAGGCCTCTTGACCGCTCAGGCGGGCGCCTGAAACGTTTCTTAAAACACTGATTGGCTCATTTGTAATATGGGCCTAATTGTCTTGGCTAATTAGGGTTATGTCAGCTTCCTTGTACTTGCCTCCTTACCCATATATAAGACAGGAGTTTTGTCGCAGTGTTGTAAAAAAGGGTCCATGTGGCCGCCTATAAGGTTCGGACCCTTGACCGAACCGTGTATGGGAAATTGGTGCCTATGAGCACCATGCCGCATATAAGGCCGCATAGCCGCATACAAGGCCGATTAATCGCCGATTTCAAATGGTCAAACTGCTAAGCTGGACAAAAATTAACGTCACCCCCTATTCTTCATGTAACTAAAACTACCACCTATAATCAGCCTACCTTCTTCCATTTCCTCTTTTTTTACATTACATTCATCTGTGGTTGTTTTACATTTAGCTCATTATTGCATATTTATAAATATTTCAGTTGTGTTTGATTGCATATTTGCATGATCGCATCTAAAATATGTAATTGTACAAACTAAATATGTAAGTGTATGATCATTGTATATTTATATAGATATAATAATTATAACTTTAAAAATCCAAAACCGCATATACTCCCACATATACTCTATCCAGTGATCTCTCCGAACGTACACTGCATACCGCTTTTAAAACACATGTTTGTTGTCTATGGTATTAGAGCATTTATCCTAACATTAGAGAGAGATAGAGGGAGCCTCCACCCACAGGCAACCGCCGTCTCTTCTTGGATTGGCCGCCCATCATTCGTCATCCTGGCTTTCATGGTCATTTTCTCTCTTCCATAAAAATTCCATCATCATTATATGATGTTCATCTCTGCACTTCCCCAAGTCATGTCGCCGAGGCGCCGCTTCCCCAAATAACAGGGACTTGCATTGGCGCGTGTCTTCCGATCATCACAAACTAGCATCTTTCCTAAGTCTTCCACAGCGACTACAAGATCAGCGAGCTCCCAAGCCTCTACATCGACGCCCATAAAACTCATCAACTCAGCCCGTTGCCTCTCCAGCCACAAGTAGCACCAACCCTGTAGGAGCAGCCCCAGCTGCTGCCAATGGGAGCAGTAGCAGCAACCAACACCACAACCAGCCAGCCACCTATAGCAGTTGGCCACTACGCACAACAACTGCTGGCATCCATAGCAGTTACGGGTGGCCATGAGTAGACGCAAGTAGCAGCAGCCTCACGCCAAGCTACCGTCCTCAAGCAGCAACCCCCGCTAGCTGGCACGCAAAGTCGCAGTCTATTGTTGCCACCAGCCATCACCGCTAAATTGCAATGCAACAATCAAGGTGTTACAAAACTACTTAGGCATCCAAAATCCTTGCTCCAGTCGTATATCTTGCAAATTTTTGCTTGCTCTCACTGGGGACTGCGCTCCCCAAACCCCCCAACAATACGCCAGTCATCTACCAAGGAGTCCCTTTGCTTCGACCTCCAAAACCTATAACGACCTCCCAATTAAAGATTTTATCTCCCATTGTTCCACCCCTCATGTGTGCATCACTTTCCACGTGAGCAGGTATTATCTCTTTTTCACCCCAACTATTAGTTCTCTTTGTATTTGGAGTGCAGGAGGGGTATAGAGGAGAGAGAGGGTACAAGAAGGGAGCGCAGGACAAAGTATGAGAAGGGAAAGAAGAGGGAGTATGAGGAGAAAGAGTATGAGAGAGATTATGTTATATATATATATATATATATATATATATATATATAGAGAGAGAGAGAGAGAGAGAGAGTCAGGCTAGTGTACACTCGAGTGTACCAGAGGCACCGTACACCTCAGTCATTTTTAAAGATACAGTAACTTTTTGAAAATTCTAAACCGTCCATCTTCTTAAATATCTTAAGAACATACTATATAATAAATTTTAGCTCATTTGGATACTTATAGGTCGTGCATCTAAAGGAGGCAAGAATCATGCATTTCAAATTAGTTTTGTACGTCGATTTTTTTGTCCTTGGATGAGTGACTTACACTCATCCAAATGAGCTCAAATTTTGTATGTGGCCTATTATTATTGTAACCATGAAGATCAATGGATTGGATTTTGGAAAGACAAGGTCTAGATAGGCAAACACCATTGAGGTGTACGACGTAATCTGTACACTCGAGTGTATTCTAGCCTGACTCTCTCTCTCTCTCTCTCTCTCTCTATATATATATATATATATATGATTTACAGGCTATTGTGATCATCATGGAGCTTCTTATTATTCATCACATCAATCATTTCGGTCTTTGTGGCACCTCATTCCCACTTAGCATCATGTATCTTTCTTCAATTTTCAGTGCATCATTGGTGTATCTCTTTCCTAATGGCATTGTGCCTCTTCATGTTCGTGTTACGATATGCACGTGGGTGACTATCTGCTTTTATTCCAATTTTCCCACCACTTTGATGCAATGTTGAAGGATCTCAGTTGCAGTATTGACACGTTGGAATAGAGCTTGATGCACTTATTACATCCTCTTGTTCCCTCTAGTTTTAATGTTGCGGCGATCTTGTTGCATTCTCAAGAGATGAATAGTTGTTTTTTCAGACTTTTTAGAAGCTCGTCAATGTCTAGCCTACAAACACTACACTTGTAAGGTTGATATTCGTCCAGATTTGATCTTCGTCGAGCTACTATATTCATGCTTATCCAAGTTGCATCTGTTGTTTCTCAAGTGTTGAGATGCTTCTTCTCGGATCTACTTGAGCTTTCCTTAATGGCTTCTTTCATTCTTGTCAAGCCCCCAAGATTATGGATCTAGCACGACAGTCATCAGCATCTCATCATGTCCATGTTCATATCACGTTATGCATGTTTGTGGTCTTCAATACTTTGGTCCAATTAGCTACATTTGTCCAATGACCTAGTCCTGGTGCTTTGATCGTTTGCCCCAGATTGATTGTGGTGGAGCTTGGATTCCATCTGCTAGATGTTCTTCATTCCAAATGCACTTCAGAAGTTCTTTCCCAAAGCTCAAATATTGACAGCCTGCAAAACACAACTTCAAAGGAGGCGTTGTCTAATATCATATTAGTTAGAGAATATTGATTAAGGGGGTGAAAATTATTATACGGGAAGTGCATTTTTTTATTTCTCATATGTCATGTCATCTAATTGAGTCTTATATGTCCAAGCCGGATATGTGTTTCACCCATACTCCAGCTTGGGGGGGGGGGGGGAGTGTTCGATGATAGAAATTATTCTTAGTAATATGGATTCATTTGTAATATGGGCCTATTATCTTTTATTTGTAATATGGGCCTAAATGTCTTGGCTCATTAGGGTTACATCCCCTTTCTTGTACTTGCCTCCTCACCTATATATAGGAGAGGGGTTTGCGGTTCATGAATAAGAAATGCAACACACGTCTTACTTTTCACATAACTATCCTCGATATGTTATCCTTCCGTGAAAGACACGGTTGGAGGCAATATGGGCAGCAGTTGGGTTACGGTGCCTCAACTTCATACTATCTATCAATCGAAAGCCTAGTTCTTCCAGGATATGTGATCCCAACAGCTCACGAGCGGCAAGAGACATGGCTCTATATTATGACCCCGCATTGGACCTTGCCATAACTATTTGTTTCTTGCTTTGCCTAGAGATAACCTATCCAACCATAAATACACATTAACTAGTGACCAAACACCTGTCAATACGTGAACATGCCCAATTTTTGTCAAATAACCATTGGATCTTTAGATGACATATTTTGATACAAGATGCCTTTTGGATGAGTTCTTTAGACACCTCGGGATGTGCATTATTGCCTCAAGACGCCCAAAAAAAGGCTGCTCCATTAGCTGATTCACAACACTAGTGAAAAAATGAATGTATAGCCTCATCGGTGTCAAATAGTTCATATTTTTCCACAAGTCTTTTATATTATATTGGGTCATCAAATGGATCTCCCTCCACAGACATTTTGACTTTAGGATCCGTATGATCGTTCATTTGTTTAGCCTAGCATTCATGCTTCAAGCATGGTACTAAATGTCGTCGACATGGGGCGAAATTTTGCCGATAATGTCTATGTTGACGGCTGGCGACGTCGAATCCACGTAAACATCCTTATTCCACAATATCCTCAACATTTCGTCAAAGTTGTCGACATTTCCCCATATGTCGACGAAGTTGACCCAAGTCCAATCAAAAATTCCACAATGTCCTCGACATCTGTCGAAGTTGGCGACATTCTTCTAGTGTTTTGTGGAGTCTGTTGTGTGAGGGGGGAAAAGTGTTAGAGCTTGAGGTAAGATGATCTTGATGTTATTTTTTACTATTCTAAGCTAATAGTAATAGACCAACCCCCTCTCTGCTAAATCTATCATAGATTTACACCATTTTTACGTAGTTGGTTTAGTGTCACAAACTTTATATATGGAAGAACTCTGTATTTCGGAGACGATTGTATGTAATTGTGTATATATCTACATATGTAAACCTATATGGATGTCTATATGTAAACATATATTGTATTTTTTTGTTAGATTTGATGAAATCTGTCAATTTTCATCACAAAATGACTATTTTTTAGCTTAATTTTTTGTCAAAGTTGCATCGAAGTTTGGTTGTAAAAATCCTCGACATTTCCAATTTTCCACAAACTTCCATGTCCACACCTGTCGAAGTCGGCTCGAAGTCGAAGTCATGTTCCATGGTTTCAAGTAAATCTAATATATACTTCCTTTAAGAAATAACAATTGTGTGAGTATCTTTAGGGAGATCTCCATGTAGAAATGCACTTTTACATCAAGCTGGTACAGAGGCCATGTAGCAACTAGAGACAAGAATATTTGCACTTTGGTCATCTTTTCCACTAAGGACAATGTCTCTAAATAATCTTCATTGTAGACGTGTGTAGCCCTTGGAAACCAACAATGCATTGAGCCTATCTACTAAGCCATTAAGATCAAATTGCGATAAATAGTTGACTTCCCTACGAGCAAGGAACAAGAGACCATGTCTAAGAAGCCATCTGCTTCATTGTGATTCGCAAACCTATATGACTCAAGGCCTCTAAAGATGAAGTAGGAATGCTAACCAAGGACATAGAGGGCACAAAAGAAAATTAGAAAGATCGGTCATATGATATAAATTTGCTATGGGGTGAGAAGTACAAGACCGCTTGCCTTTCTTCAAAATAATAGGTAAAGTTATCAAGATTGCTTGTTTTGATCAAATCATCATTCTTGTGGCAATTGTAACAAGGTTGAGACCTACATTGTCCTCTATAGTACATGCAGCATGAGTGGGTCCTTTCAAAATGTGACTGCACAATTGGTAGGTGATATTCACTCAAGAGTCTATATTTACTGGTGACTGGATGGGTGGATGACGAAGTGACCTAACCTTTAAACCTATAATAAATGGTAGCTGAGCAGATTCAATGACAATTGGGATAGGCAAAGACATTAACTTCTGAAGAAACTGGAAATCATTAGTCTGTGATATCCACAAAACGGAAACGTGTTGAGACAAAAAAGGACAGTCTGGCGAGTAGGTGATGGCATGTTGGAGAGTAGACAATGAAATGTTTTTAATCAAATAGGTGGCAGTAAGCATTGCATCTCCCCTGAAGTCTTTTTGTACATTCAAATGGAGAACAAGTGTAAGTGTAGTTTCTATGACATGGCGATTCTTTTGTTATGCAACTCCATTCTGTTGTGGAGTATACAGACATAGTGATGGGTGCATACTGAATAACATCAGGGACCGAAAGATAACTGAGTTAAAGTGATTAAAATACTCCAAGCATGTCGATGTGAAGGATATGAAGGAACTTCTGAAAAGGTATTCGGGTTAAAAAGACTAGAAAATAGTGAAAAGTTCAAAATTGTCCTTCATCGGACAGCCATGTGACGCTCGAGTAATAATCTATAAACTAGAAAAATAAAATATTTACACCCAACTTTTGGTGGAACCCGACTGGAACCCCGTGAATCTGTTATGATCCATAAAGGTGAGTTATATCTGTCCTGGAACCTAGACGTATATGGGGTTGTTGGTGTTAGCCCAACTGTTAAGACATGACGAAAACAATTGTGGACATGTAGAGGAAATATAGCTCCACATGTCTACAATAGATCTGTTACAATAGAAAAGTGCTTCTTGGATAAGCAAGCAGGGTTACAAGGTCTCATAAACATAAGGCGGAAATAGGACACAGAGTTGATACTCACCAATGTAGGACTAAAAGAAGAGAGGAAAGCATAAAGCAAACATAAATAAAATAATATTTACCACCCCCATCAAGCTGGAGCATAGATGTCAACCATGCCCAGGTTGTCCACCATGGTGTGAAATCTCTTCTTAGGTATAAACTGGTGAAGATGTCAACAACTTGATCTTCTGTCTTGAGTAGAAATGCATCCAGATAGGATGCATTCTCAAACAAAATGGCAAACCACTTCTATATGTTTTGTAAGTTCTAGAACGTTGGATTGCTTGAAATCAAGGTGGCAGCTTTATGATCACATAATATAGGGATAAAACCTTCAGTAGAAATGTAGAATTCCATGAGAAGGCCTTGAACCCACATGAGCTCACACATGGTGTGCCACAACTCTATTTTCAGCCTCAACACTACACCGAGCAACTACAATCTACTCTTTGCTCCTGCAAGTGGCAGATTTCCCCCAACAAACACACAGAAACCATAAGTAGATTTTCTATTAGATTTTCAACCAGCATAGTCAAAATCACAATATCATGTGATATTGTAGTGCCCATGTTCCTTGTACACAAGTCCATTGCATGGAGAACCCTTAAATACATGAAAATGTGACAAACAACTTCCAAATGGCATAGGCGAGGTTTATCCAGATAACGACTGCAAGACCAATTGTAGAGGAGATATTAGCTCTGGTAAGAGTAAGATAGATGAGTTTTCCAACAAACCTTCTATGTCGCTTTTTTTTAACCTTCTATGTCGCATATTATTAGAGTAGGCAAGTGAGGTGTCATCATCCCAATTTGTATTGGGGCCTAGAGGAGTTCCATCAAGCTTAGCTCCTAGCATGTCAGTTTCTTATAGGAGATCAAAGATATACTTGCATTGCGATAGGCAGACACTAGACAAAGATTAGAAACTTCAATCCCCAAGAGATAGCCGAGTTTACCGACGTCTTCTATGATAAGTGTTTGACCAAATACTCACTAGCAGAGAGAATACCAACATGATCACTTCCAAACAGAATAATGGCATGCACACATACAATCAAGATGATAACCCCTACTAAAGTGGTTTCACATAACTAGAAAGGTCCAAATGAGATCACCTAAACTCAAATTGCACTAAGATATGACTTAATTTATCAAACCACGCACGAGGACTTTGTCTGATTCCACATATAGCTTCATTGAGCTTATATACCTTAGTACACCCCCCCTGAGTGACATATCCAGGAGGTTGCTCCATGTATACTTCTTCATGTAAGTCACCATAGAAAAAGGCAATTTTCATATCTAATTGATATAAAGGCCAACAAAGATCCGCTGCAACAAAAATAAGGTTCGTGCGCAGAATTATGTCAACGAATAGGTGAAAATGTCTCAAAGTAATGAACACGATATGTTTGAGTATATCCTTTAGCCACCAAGCCTGCCATGAGATGCTCAATAGTGTCATTTGGGTGATATTTTACAGTAAAGAATTCAAAGGCAACCTATAGGAGAGAAATTAGCATGGAGTTCAACAAGATCCCAATTAGCATTGGTCATTCTTCCGAGCCGTTGTAACTGGCGGAATACTATAGCACGGCCATTGTAACTGGCAAAATACTATAGCACGGCCATTTTCTGGTCTACAATTGTTGTCTAAAGGCAGTGTATTTATCCGTTCAAGTGCATTGCTGCTGCAAAGTCAAGTTTGTCTTGCTCATCTCTTCCTCATCCACTCTTCCTCCCCACCCGTATCCCCTACTTGTCATAGGGGGGTTCATCTTTATCTTTGTCTTTGTCCACCCCAACCACTCTTGTTGTCTCTTTGTGGTTGGTATGCGGGGGAGATATAGAGGAGATAAGAAGAGAAGAATGAGTATGAGGAGAAGAAGAGAGATGAAGAGCCAAGTCAAGTTAAGAGAGAAGAAATTGCACCCATTCTTGCACCAAAAAGAATTGCACCCATCTATATCATGCAGGTTGTCAACATATTGGAGCTTTTGAGTTGCCATCCGTAGGTCTTTTTTGCCCATCGTCAAGGCAAGAAGATGGTAGTCATGTGGGCTGTCTCCTTTTTGGGCAGCAAAAGACATCGAGCCGGTTAAGATGTCAAAACCAAAAGAGTTGTCTCTGGCTTCTTCAATTTACAAGCATCAAGAAGGTCAAGATGCTAATTCAAGTTCTGATTAAAGTTTCAATAGTCTCAAGTCACCTGTTGATTCAAAGACATCGAGCTGGTTAAGATATCAAAAGTCCAAAGAGAACAAATTCAAGGGGAGTGCACATGTCGTGCATAGTCTATCTTCATGTTTTATCTGTATCTGTATCTTGCTTTTAGTCTGTCTTGTTTATGTCCAAGTTGGTCATGTGATTCTCCCATGCTCCAGCTTGCGGGGGAGTGTTAGAAGTTAAAAGGAGACACTAGTCATGTAATATGGGCATGCGTCTAGAAGCCCATATAAGTCAGCCAATTTCCATTAAGTCAGTCAGTCAATCAAGTCTAGGGTTTGTATCCACCTCTTCTATATATAGGAGAGGGTGTCTCTTGTATCTTAATATAAGATATAGTGATACAACTTATATCCTTCTACAGCAAAATATTTATTTTGTACATTGGGATAGCCACATTGAACATTAAAATACATACATACACAACCGGGCCCACAAAAATAGGCCAAGGAGACATTATAGGCAAGGCGGAGGCACTTAGGCACAGCCTTGGGTGACTTACCGTCTAGGCATGTGCCTTAACAACTATAGTCAAATCGATGAAGCGGTTAAGATTCTTCATGGTCTTGCTAATAGATTACAGATTGATAGGAAAGCAAGGTGCATAGGGAGCAGATTTTAAAGATAACTCAAAAGAAGATATACTACCAATTCATTGAACTGTGGATCGATGCCCCGGCGATCTTAACATGAGGATAGTATTTGTTTTTGCATGCGTAGAAAAGAGATAAGGATTCCGAGAAATTTGTGATAAGGCACAAGAGTCAATCACACATTGGGTGTTACCATATGAAGAAGAAGATGCAAGAAACGTAGAACCTCCATCCTGGCTACCAACATCAGTATGAGTCTGTAACCAATCTTGCAAAGGTTTCTAAAATGCATTATGTATCCACTAAGCATTAGGGGCAATAAAGGTGGAGGCTACAGATGTAACAACAGCGTTAGAATCAGTTTTCTCAATAGAAACTTAATGCGTGAGTGTGCCATGCTTGTCGCAGCAACGATCCTCTGTATGATTATTGCAACCGTAGAAATTACAATGTCATGAGCTTGTAACCGCTTGTCCCCTGTCGTGTACAGGGCACCCTGAAGAATGGCCACCACCATAGCCTCGTCTACAGTCTCCAGAACAAACAGCAAGAGCAAAATTGCCAAGTGTCTCTAGTGATAAGGTGACAGATAGGATGTGTTGAATGTGTTTAAGGATATCTCAAAGTGATGAGAGTGTATCACTAGAGAGGATCCGATTTACAATGTTAGAGAAGGATTGTGGTAAGCTAACAAGAAATTGAACGAGTTGTAGTTTATTGTGTTGGCATTCAATCTCATTAATATCAACAGTGAGTGGGTGATCTCGAACTCATCCCATATGGCTTTGCATTGGCTATAGTAGTTGTTAATATATCTTATTTGTACTCAGCTTTATTATGTTTTTGTAATTTCTATTTACTGTTGAACCTCTATGTAATTTCTCCAAGTGCTCTTATTAATAAAAGGGAGAGGAAACACATTGCTCCTCTCTATACCGCTGCATTGCACGTAGCATTACGGCACCCTAATTCTTGACATGGTATCAGAGCGCTTCGTTACTGGAGTCTTTCTTCTCCCCAACTAGGCGCCGCCGCTAGCAACTCTGTAGTCTCCAGCAGCTACCAGAGTCAGCGGGACCAGCGTCGCTCACTGCCGGCGACAGCAGCAGCAGCGCAGCACACAACCGGCAGCAGTAGCGCCGCCGCCAGCCGGAACTAGCGGGACAGCCGCAAGCCAGCAAACCACCGCTGGCTGCTCAGGTCCTCAAGATGCGGTTCTGTTCTTGACCGGTGGCGCGGGCATCTTCGGATATTTAAGACAGAGTTCTAAAACTCCAGATTGAAGGATCTGCGTCTACGTTGAGAATTCCTAATCACATCTCCTCCATGTGTGATTAGGGAATTTTCTATTGGGGATTGTGGATGTGTCAGTCACGCATCTAATCTGTTGATGTGATGTGTATCTTTCCGTCACTCAGCTTCTTTCTTGACATGTATCATCCCGTCAATTTTTTTTTACTGTTTACATCATGGAGGACACCAAGGCATCTGCCTTCTACAACGAGATGCCACATATCCCCTCCATCAAGCTGAACGGAAAGAATTATCTCTTGTGGATGAATGTTGTCCATACCATGGAACAAGACTTTGACTTCGAGCCAACTTCTACAGGTGTGGACTTGGAAGTTTGTGGAAATGTCGAGGATTTTTACAACCAAATTTCGACGCAACTTCAACAAAAGTTAAGCTAAAAATAGTCATTTTGTGATGAAAATCAACAGATTTCATCAAATCTAACTAAAAAACACAATATATGTTTACATATAGACATCCATATAGGTTTACATATGTAGATAAATACACGATTACATACAGTCGACTCCGAACTACAAAGTTCTTCCATATATAAAGTTTGTGACACTAAACAAACTACGTAATGGTGTAAATCTATGGTAGATTTAGCAGAGAGGGGGCGGTCTATTACTATTAGCTTAGAATAGTAAAAAATAACATCAAAATCATCTTACCTCAAGCTCCAACACTTTTTCCTCCTCACACAACAAACTCCACAAAACACCAGAAGAATGTCGCCAACTTCGACGACTTCGACAGATATCGAGGACATTGTGGAATTTTTTAATGGACTTGGGTCAACTTCGTCGACATATGGGGAAATGTCGACAATTTTGACAAAATGTCGAGGATATTGTGAAATAAGGATGTTTACGTGGTTTAGACGTCGCCAGCCATCGACATAGACATTATCGGCGAAATTTTACCGCATGTCGAGGACATTTAGTACCATAGTCCATACAATGTTGGAATTCCGAGACAAGGCAAAACATGTTGATTCTGATCCTCCTATTTCTACTGACAAAGGTTATGCTGAATGTAAGCGTCATAATAGTCTGGTGAAGACATGGTTGTGGGGGAGCATGGAACCTGGAATTGTCACTAGGTTCATGTTCTACTCTATTGCCAAAGAGATATGGGATGTAGTAAAGAAACATTACTCTCAAGAAAAGAACGCTCTTCGTCAGTTTATGATATATGACCGCCTATTTGCATAACAACAGAGAAACAGGCCTTTGGAAGAATATTTTGGAGTGATCCAAGCTATTGCTCAAGCACTGAGCTTCTATTATCCAGTGACTGATACAGAACAAGTCAAAGACAGAGATGACTTGGTTACAACAAAGTTCTTATCTGGCCTGAGTCCTTCATGGAGTTCAGCCCGCAGTGTCATCCTAGCTTCTGGCAAACTTCCCAGCTTGGAAGAAGCCTACTCACAGATTTTATAGTCAAATTTTGAATCAGTGGATCCTACAGTTGTCCCGTACTCTGGAGATTCTCATGCATTTGTAGTCGCTGCAGTTAGAGGAGACCGTATAGGTACGGGCCGAGGACGTGGCACACGTCCTAAGTGCACTTTTTGTGACAAACCTGGACACACAGTTGAAAAATGTCGGAAGAAGCATGACAGACCTGCTGCACCACCTGTGGGGGCAGCAAATTATGCTGGCACTACTGAGTCTTCTGAGCCCCCTACTTCGAGTTCTGGATCTTCTGGCATCACACTCACTAAGGAGGAATATGATAGATTTATTTTGGCATCATACTCCTTCCGATAAATTTGTTTAAAAAAATTAATGTAGATATTGATCGGATGCTTCGATTATAAACATCCATTTACATGCTACATGTCAAGAACCTAGGAAGACATTAATACTTTGGAGGCATGGGAATACAAGTTGATGATGACATGCTCCAAGCAAGAGAGGTGTTCCGTAGGGCATTGATGGAGGGCACAAAGTTGCACCAACTAAATATAGTATGCCTTTATCATACTGACTTGTTGTGGAGTTTATTATTGACCAATAACTTGCATTTCCTTCTCATCACCCATGGTGATCGACTCCAATTGTTGTATATCCGTCGAGAAACTATTGTAGCAACCCCTACACGAGAAGATACAAGAACAGTGTTATGTGATAACCTAACACAACCAAGAAACTAATGAATCAGGCTACACTATGACATCATTGCCTAATTGATGGATAGGTGGCTCAAAGACACTTGGAAAGCACTCAATACTATAGCGGCAACACTATAGCAGCATACGGTAGTGGTGGTATCGTAGCAACAAACTATAGTTGCAATACTATCGAAGCTTATTGTAGCAGTCGCAATACGACAAAGGATGTGGTTCATTGCATCAACAACCTGAGATGCATTAGAGGGTATTACCTAGGGACAGATCCATGTTTGAGGACAAAGAGAGATTCGAAGGGATTCCTATTATGGCAGTAGTGGGAGAAGAGAGAGAAGAGGAGACGGATGAGAGTGCCTCTACTCTAAGCTCAAGGGCTTCTAACATGATGCTCTGATACCATGTTGCAAGACACGCAAGATACGGAAGATTTGACTACACTTAGGTAGATTGAGTATTGCTTTATATCGATAGAGTACATGAGGCAATACAGAACTTGTACACACCCTTTGTACATCATATATAACAATAATAATGACATTAAACATTTTCAACAAAGCATAGAGCATAAGCAACTGAAAGTGTCATGTCAATAAATTTTGAAAGATCTAGCATTCAAACATTTTTTTTAAAGTAGATACAGGGCAATTTGTAAAAATTTATTGATAGAATTATCAAACAAGAAAGCACCAATATGCTCCTATAGCCCCTTAGTGACCACGACCATACCCACCCTTTGGGAATATCCGGAATATGTAGTGTCAATGTGTCAGCATGAATTGGAAAGGGATATGAAGAGCAAGAATGTGGAAGAAAAGGTAAAACCATCGTAGAGCCACTATAAAAGAAACCATGCAAGTAGCATATGTATTAGAAGCTAGAGTAAGAGAATATGGAGAATAAAAATGAACCAACGATTAGTAGTAGAAGTGGGACAAAGAAGAAAAAAGGAGCACAAAAGGATATTACAACTATGGGAGATACCTATAAGAAAAATATATGCACAACAATCTTGGAGCACGAAACATCTCATCCATAGCCTAAAGCTACCACCGAAGTTTACCACATGAATAGAGCCACTGCACCTTGCTACCTTTGTCAAAATAGTACCCAATGCCATTAACAAATGTTTATGTTTATGTTTATGTTAAGGAACTCATGATGTTTGAAAGAGTGGTCCATCATCAAGGGAGCTACGAAGTTGAGGCAAGGACTACAAGCATAGAACAGACACACAGGCTGAATTGGTGGGGTGTCATCTATATCATGGTTTCTGACTATCTAGATTAGTTCTTCGCTTATGTTATAGACAATTATTTAAGAATCATGCATTAGTTTATCCTTTTTTAAGAACAAGTTGTATGAAACTTATTGTCCATAATACCATGTGTCCATTTATCTCATTTGATTGTGAGATTCATTATATGTAGCATTCCCTCAAATTGAAATTCATGTTACGATCTAATGGAATACGAACAGTATGAGATTTGCTTACGCTTGTGTATTATATGCTTGGAGGGGTGTTACACTATGACGAGTGTAAGTAGATAACTGAAGTAGCATTTGATGACCTTTCAGTTAGCACTTAGCAGTCTTATAGAAAATCAATCAATGAGGATCACACTGTTAAACAAGATGAAGTAGTCGGCCGTTATAGATGCTCATTTTGTTTCTATTATTGTTATATTTGAAAAGTTGAAGAACATTAACGGAGGCCTGGTAAACATGGTTTGTTGGCAAAAGATTTGGCTTTGCGTAGAGAGGATGATGTGCAAAAGCCCAATTTGTATACAATATATATATATATATATATATATATATATATGTGTGTGTGTGTGTGTGTGTGTATATGATTTGTGGTAGAATAAAGTGGACTACATTGTTTTCACATGACCAGTATACGAGATGTGCATATTTGCTTCTGCAGGACTTATCTATGAGGATACGAGAGTTGTTAACAACAAAAAGCTTTGCATGCATTTCATATGATGTGGGATTCTATGATAGAAAGGTGAAGGAATTCATAAACAATCATCAAAAGAAGAAAGATACGAGTCAAGATCCTATATGGTGGTGCATAAAATTTTAAGTCAGAGAAATTGTAGAAGTACCTTAGAGTGCATTCCAAGTTCGTCCATTCTATAAGGAAGAGTCAGGAGAAACGTGTTGCATGGATACACGGCCTTAACCATAGGATGGTACATCCCCGACTGGGGAGTCACCCAATCTTTGTCATTGGTTCGAATAAACAACCCACAACAACTACATTCCCCTCCTAAACCTCTTGCTTCATGGGGCCGAAAGAAGTCATTTCCATCATTGGTTTTCTTTTTGTTGTCGGTACGTTGTGGGTAAGCACTATAAAGTTTGGAACTCTTAACTGCCTAGCATATTTTCTATATCTTACATTAAGAAAATCACTCATTGTTTATTCTTGTCGGTATACGTGGCTATTGTTGAAGTGGGCTCAAAATCCTCTACCGAAGAGATAATTTATAAATCTATATCCAAAATACATCTCTTTCTTTTTTAGCACTGTAGTTCCAAATGGCTTAGGCGATGATCTAGTAGAGTTGCTCCTTATAATAATTTTGAAATCGCAAATGAAAGAAACAAGTGTTTAAAAGGAAACTCCACAATACGGGGAGCATCATCTTCTAAATACAAAATTACTAACTATGCAAGATTTTGTCTATTCTAGAAGAATTGGAGGGTGTGATTCTATCATGGATAAAGCTTTGTTGGAACCATACATTTGGTGGTAGATCAGTGGAAGTAATGCTCAACATCTTATAAGTTTCTATCACTAAATTGCTAAGGAAAACTTGGTTTTCTCTTGTTGAGAGAGAAATTAGACTACTTAATTCATTTATCAACTTAATGAGGAGAAACAAAATTCAACCCTACATGGCGGAGAATTAGCATTCTTGCATACTAATCTTGGTCTCTTGTCAAGACAAAGTCTAGCCATTGTGAAAGAGAAAACAAAATGTCAAATGCATGCAAAGATGCATCTAATTCACCTAATGGAGGTATCTTGGAGATGGGAGAGTTGTCACTAGATGAAGCTTTTTTGTTTTGAAAGTAACCCAACAGATGAACTAAACTTAGAGAGCATTATATTTCTTGATGTTGATAATGATGAAGTTCAAGAGCCAAAGAATGAAAGAAAAATTGAATCAGAAATTATGCTGATTTATCTTCTATTTTTGTAGGTGTATTATAACCAATGTATTAGAAAGCGGGAAGCGGGAGGCGTGCGGACGGCACCCTGTAACTGATTAAGCGGTAGGCGGGCGATTAAGCGGGCGATTTTTGGAAAAGCGGGTGTCTAAATTTATATATATTTTTATACAAAATTACATGTATGTGTATATAAAAAATATATTTATAAGGAACCTCTATACATATCTAATCAGCAAATCAGTAATTAACTAAGTATTCATCAATACTTACTATTAATCAGCATCTCTAATCACTAAAATCAGCAAGCAGATCAGTAATTGTATATAACAAACTATGAATTATTGAATTAAAGTAATACTAACCAGCAGTACCAATCATTAATCACTGAAAGCAGCAAGGAAATCAGTAAAACTAATCATGCATTACTAATATAATAGAGCAATAGGATATTTACTTAGATGCATTACAGCAGTACCCAATTATTACAGCTTACACACAAAGTATGCATTCTAAATTAGTACTAGCTATATCATAGAACATTTAATGTATACAAGTTTCGTATATTATAGTCAACACTACTTGGCTATGTAATTAATTAATGTTAGATGCTTACATTAGGATTTTTAAACAAAAGTGGGAAAAAAGCGGGCAAAAAGCAGGAAAAAAGCGGGTGAGGCGGGCAAAAAGCGGGCGATTTTATTCAAAATGATTAAGCGGGCGATTAATGGCAAAATTAAGCGGCTGGGGGTCATGGGCGCTTAAGCGGCCCGCCTGGCCGTTTTTTATTTCACTGATTATAACGTCTAGAAAATATAACATTACTATGGCAATGATCAATGAGATGGCGCGTAAAGATATCCATATTACAATACTTGGGACTAATGTTGACTTGTACATTTTTGTAGATACCACACTACACCAGAGATGAGGAATGTAGCCAAATTCAGGCGTATTATGATACTTTGGACTAAATATTGATAGGGTAATACATTTGAACAGTTCTTATAAGGGCAATAGGGTGTTGGAGTTCATATTTCTTGTCATGTAATCCTATCTTTATAAGATATATGAACTTGACATTGACTTAGACACATGAAATGATGGTGAATATTTACAATATGTCTTCTAGATCTCTAGATGTTTGAATCAAACAATAATTTTGTAAGTTTTATCTTATGTACAAATGATTTTATTCTTATATGTATACAATTTATTAAATAATTAAAAATGAATTGAAAAATTACAATATTTGCCATGTCCATGTACTGTGTTTTTGAAATTCGATGTGTCATATATGTCCCTCACAATATCGTAACAATTCATCTGTAGAGTTTAGTTGAATGCAGCAAAAAAATGAAGCCATCCCCCTTTGTGACACTAGAACCCATCACTTTCAATTGATAATTGGTCTATTTATTATTACAAACACCTCTATGATGTTTAGAATTCAAAAACATGAGTTTACAAAATGCCTTGTGAATTGGTTCACTTTTCTACATTTTAAATTGGAAGATGACCTGCTCTAAATTCAAGTTCCTAACTCCTACAAGAATGACATGAGCTGAATTTTTTCAAAAATGGCTGATAGTCTTCCCACAAACAAATTATTACCTCCCATATAAGTAATAGTGCATAAAAATATCGAACTACAAAATGAAATAGAGCATACCAAAACCAAATTCCCTTTCAAGGGGCATTCCAATGAGCATTAAACTCAACATATTGACAAATAGGTGGACCAGTCCCGCATGCAACCAAATGCAAGTAATAAGCCTCCAGCCTTGATGCCGATGGACCACTCTCTCCCATTCAAGAGCACCCAACTTCCTCAATCTGCATACATAATCCGAAAAATGGTCAGATTACTGTGTGTTCAATATGAACATGAAGTATTCAAGAAAGGCCTACATGCCAACAATTAATAGTAAAATACAAATATAAATACAATAAGGTGACTAAGGTTTGTTGTCGTATCTCCAAAAAACTGACTTAGTATGTTTTGGGTATCACTATTAATGGGGATTTTCTAATATCATCATCGTCATTACAAAGTCAAATCTGATTATCATTGGATCCCCATTGGGGATCAAATGATGCTATATAGTCCATTCAGGTTCAATCAGTGAATAGTCCAAGCATGGATTGGGTAAATTACTGATATAAAAATGTAAATTCATGTTGCAAACCAAGGATTTAAGGGGAACTCACTATTTACATTTATGTCCGAAAAGAACAAATTTTGAAGAAAATTTTCATCTGTAGATTTCAAAAAAAATCATCTTTAGAGTTCATAAAGATGAAAATGAGAGAAAATTTTCATCTTGAATCAAGTAAAATGCATCAAGAATGAAGATGGTAGAGTGCTGGTGAAGGACAATAATATCAAGATGATATCAAGAACCAATGGAGTAATTACTCCCATAAGCTTTTCAACGGAGATATTGTAAATAATGTTAGAGACTCGTGTGACATGAATACAAGAGATATCATTTACACATGATGAGTTTCACTATTTGAGGTCAAGAATGCTTTATAAAAGATGAAAATGAGAAAGGCATGCAGATCAGACGGTATTCCCATTGATATATGGAAGAGTATGGGGGATGAAGGAGTTATGTGGTTAATAAATTTCTTTAAGAAACTCATGAAGACCAAGAAGATGTCGGATGAGTGGAGAAACAGTACTATAGTCCCCATCTACAAGAACAAAGGTGATGTTCGGAGCTGCACAAACTATAGAGGTATCAAGTTGATGAGTCACACAATGAAGCTTTGGGAGAGGATTGTTGAGCAGAGGCTAAGATCTATAACGCAGATATCAAACAACCAATTTGGTTTCATGCTTGGAAGATCAACAATAGATGTTATTTTTCTGATAAGGAGGATTATGGAGAAGTATAGAGAAAGCAAAAGAGATCTTGATATGGTTTTTAGTGATTTGGAAAAGGCTTATGATCAAGTACCCAGGGAAGTGTTGTGGATGCTTTTGCAGAAGAAGGGTGTGTCAATCCAATATATTGACTTGATCAAAGACATGTACGATAGCTCTACTGCAAGTGTGAAGACTCTTAGAGGAGAGACACCAACATTTCCTATCACAGTTGGGGTACACCAAGGATCCACACTCAGCCCATATATGTTTGTTCTTGTTATGGATGAGTTGACAAAGAATGTTCAACATGATATTCCTTGGTGTATGTTATGATTGATAAAACTAAAGATGGATTGAATGATAAAGTTGAACTTCGGAGAAAGGCATTGGAATCAAATGGATTAATGATTAGTAGGAGAAAAACTGAGTATATGCATTGTAATTTCAACCTATCTCGCAATGTGAATGGTGGAGCCAAGTTGGACGAAGTAGATATACCAAAATGTGATAAATTTCATTACTTGGGTTATATTATTCAAATAGACGGGGATGTTCAAAGTGACGTTTGTCACAGGATCACTGCAGGATGGTTGAAAAGGAGTGCAACTGGAGTATTATGTGATCGGAAGATCCACTAAAAATAAGATTTATAGAACAGCTATACGGCCAATCATGCTTTATGGGAGTGAATGTTGGGCGGTGAAGAAACAAGGTCTCCACAAGATGACGTGGCTGAAATGTGTATGTTGAGATGGATGTGTGGGAAGACAACAAAAGATCGCTTGAGAAATGACTATATCTAGAATAAAGTGGGTGTGGGAGCATTGAGGACAAGTTGCGCGAGGGATGACTAAGATGGTATGGACATGTACAACGCAGACCGAGTAATGTGCCTATACAAAACAATGCTATTGAGACAAACACAATTAATAGAAGAAGAGGAAGGTCTAAATTAACATGGGAAGAGTTTATAAAGAGAGAATTTGAATCTCTACATCTCAACCAAAATATGACCCATGATAGAGTTGAATGGAAACGAAGGATGCATGTAGCCGATCCCAACATAGTTGGGACTGAGGCTTAGATGATGATGATGATGATGATGATGATGAGAGTTCAGAAAGATGTATCACCTCTTAGATGAAACCTCCCAAAATATAAAACAGGACACAGATGATAATGTCAAGCGAAGATGAAAGACAATGCTGCATTGTCTACATAAATAACGAATCAGATAAAGCACCCTTTTGGTATGCCAATTAATCTTCACGTGCGCGGCTATGTCATTTGCATCGGACCTTGAACGGTATAAGAAACATACATCCACCAGACTTCATGCTATGAATTCATGTTAGACTCCGTAGTGTAGTGCCTAAACTACTAAGAAGACGCTCTGAGGAAAATAAATACAGAGAGGGCTTCACATAATCTCAAGTTCACATAGTCCAACGGTCCAAATATACTGTATATTTGTGAGGGGACGGCAAAGCAAGGAAAAGTTCACGAAGGCTCCTTTACAAGCCAATGCAGAAATCCCTAAATCCAAACCCTTTGGGACTATCAAGTGCAGCTGATAAAAAATTATGAAACCACAAAATGCGGCAAACCCGCTCAGTCAAAAATGGAAAATCACGGGTTTGAGCAAGAACAAGTATGAGCGGAACAGCCGAGAAATGCAACAAACAAGCATCAATCTTGGCGGAGCTAACCCACGTGCGGGAGGAAGGGCCGTATAGGGGATTCTCACGGAGCGGCTGGAAGGAGAATCGGCCGAGCGCGTGCTGCCCGACGCACTTGCCGAGGAAGCGGCTAGGGTGGGTGGGGCAGTCGTTGATGTACATGACCGCGCCAAAGATTACTATGTTGGCCACCAGGAACAACGGCACCAGCCATGCCGTCCAACGCCTTGCAGGGATCTGGGGCGGGTAAATGCTGTAAGGGTTTCCCTGCGGCGGAGGGTAGCCGCCGACCGCATGGTCGCCGGCCATCGTGGCAGAGAGGGGACAGTGATACTGATGTTGGGGATTGCCTGCTCCCTGGTCGGAATTGGGAAACGAGCAGGGGGTCCTAGTGACAAATGTGGTAGGAGGAGAACCGGCGGTGGTCAGGGCGGAGGGAGCTTAACGGGTGGCGCGTCGTCGGTTTCCTCTGGTTGGAAAGGAAGGAACAGCGGTGTGGGCGCGAATACTGGGCTTAGTTGTCACCGCGGCAACAGCGAAGAGGACCGTGACACTCGATGTTGGAAGCCCGTACAAACGCCATTCTAGTTTCTAGTGCCGGCATGCGCTGGCAGCATGCTGATGCCTTTAACTATTTTGTACGCTGCTTAACTATTAATGAACCTCCATTTAGTTTTTTACGCTACACAATAATTAATGAGCCTCCATCAGTAGTTTATAAATTGTTATGTTAAAAAGTAAGGTTGCAAAAATCATTCATCTTGAGCGAAGAAGACGGGAGGATGTTTGAGCTACCTCCGTCACTAGGTAGCCTTTTTCTTCATTTATCTTGTATACTAGTTTCATAGGCGGAACGAGAAGTTAGCGGTTGGGGACAAAAAAATAAAGTAGAACTCATGACTTAATACAACAACAAATATGTTTACCACTACACCAAGTCTAGATATATGTTTAGTTACGTCAAACAATATATATATATATAGCATATGTGTTCGGCGTGTGTTGCGAAAAATGAGTAATACTTACACAAAGGATCGAACTTAAGACCTCTTCCATATAAATACAACTTCAAGCCACTACGTCAAGTCCATTTCTATGATAAATATGTCGTATACATAATATATATTATCAATATACCATTACAAATTGATGAAACTTGGTGGACTTATTTTCCATCTCCAAGGAAAAACACTCGGATCTCCTATCATAAAAAATTTAATTATCCTTTGGGGCTTCTACTCTCACATAAAATTCTTGTTTCGATAATTCAAAATTTGGTGAGGATTTTTTACTAATGAATCTATATTCAAAATCATTCATTCAGAATTTGTTGTTCTTTGTTGTTCTATCAAAACGTCATATTTCTAAATTTTCATAGGGTCCTCCAGGAATTCCTTCCAGAACTTGCTGAATAATTTTTATGTATGTATACATACATATATATACTATATTTTTTATTTTTTTGGGGTTGTGGTCTATGCTCGCCCTCTCTTGAGTATGTCCTTGCATATGCAAATACATGACACACCAATAGTGTTGCATTTTTGTTGGGTAATATGATGGGGTCAAACAGATTTTGTAGCTTCAAGTAAGATTACAAGGTAAACGGGTGTACTATTAATAGTTTATATAATGTTTTAATAGTGAACATACATTTCGTGATGATACTAAACATGAATGAGTTAATTCAGGAACAACCATCTTGTAGAAGAAGAAAAAAACATGAACCAAAAGAGGTAATTATGTTGAAAAGTCGCAGTTACAATATTAAAAAAATGGATGGATTTAAATTACCACTCGATAAGGAAAAGTTGGATGGACGTGACTTGGTTGGTACATGTATGACTATTGTTTTGGTGAGTAAAAGAAGTGAGGGCTTGGCACTAAATGCAATATAATATTCACTAAGAGAAGTTTCCTACAAAACATTGCAACCATCATGTAAGGCGATAACAAAAATGATCATATGCAGAAGAGTCAAATGAAAGAGAAATTAAGAAAAGATGAGAGGACAATCAAAAAACAAGAGAGAAAAATAGGAGAGGGTTCTTTTTTCCCTATGAGAGTTCTTTAAACCATCTATCATAATTGGTTAGATTTTTGAAATTATTTTTGTAATAAAGTTGTAATAAGTACAAGAGACTTTTTATAGTAATGTCAATATTTTTCCTACTCTATGGCCATTCTCTTTTTCATTTATATGAACATAAAAAGAGAACCCATCGAAATAAACAACATAATTAAGAGGGCATTATGTATTTTTTAACAAGTCTACATATCAGCATTTGGGTTGTGATTAAACTAAAGAAAATTATATAGTGCATATATACCATTATATCACATCCTCGTCTTGAATACACAAGATGGGTACAAACATTACATAATATCAAATCTCAAAAAAATTCCCAAATTTCATAGTACACGTTTCCATGGAGCCTACTTATTGTGGATATAGACTTCAACAACGTGGAAGTTAGGATCAGACCATCCACCACACAAACCATCCCTAAATCCAAGTGATAACCTTCTAGATTTACATGCACACCTAGAATTCTTCTCATACTCCTCTTATTACTAAAAAGAAAGTTTAATATTGCTACAACTGACCCTGATCCACCGTAAGGTTGCCTAAAGACTCTATGATAGGACACTCAACCTCTCTCCCATCACATCCTCATCTTGAGCATCAATTCACTTGTTTAATCACATTATTTGCCTAAATTAAGGTTATAATTCAAAACATGCAATGTCTCATTTGAATTCTATAAAAACATATCATTATCAAAACAAAGGTGTACTAAGCACACAATTACATGCAATCCAAGCATACTCTTTTGAATCTGATTCATGCCCTTTAATTTCACCTTTTAATGAATTTAATGAACATGCAATTATTCACATTATTTAGTCCTTCACAAAAGAGAAATATTCATTATAAGCACTTATCTCGTAATGTTCAGGCTAGATTTAAGGTTAGATCTTACCTCCACTTATTTGTTTCCTTATTTGTTCCATTATACTTACACCATTACTCAATCATTTTTAACTTGGTTCACTTTATTTGTGTGAAGAGAAATTCTTATTATGAGTAAAACAAGATTACAAAGAGTCACATATATAGCCTTGTCTCGAGGCATGATGTATTGGAGACACAAAATTACATAAACGAAACCAATACTATGCTTAAGTAGAGGCAGCCCAATTAGTTAACACACTGATAAATTAACATAAAATACCACCAACACTCCCCTCAAGTTGGAAAATACATGTCATGTATTCCCAACTTACCACACATATAGGATAAGGATGAAGGTGGAAGTGGCTTGATGAATATATCAACAATATGTTCTCTAGTCTTCACGTATGGTATAATGACATTTTTTGGCATGAGTTAGGTCCCTCACAAAGTAACAGTCAACCCCAATGTGCTCGGTACGTTCACAAAAAATTAGATTATTAGATAGATGAATAGTTGCTTGATTATCTCACTCGAGAGTTGTTTAAGAAGAAAGAAGAAAGTCTAATTCTTGAAGAATAGACACCACCCATTGAATTTCACATTAGGCTTGTGTCGTGGCGTGATATTCTGCCTCAGTATTGGAATAAGCCACAACCAATGCTTCTTACTCCGCCAACTAACGGGATGACCTCTTAAAAGAATACAGAAACTAGAAATATATCTCTAGTCATTCACACCTCCATTCCAATCAGAAACTACATAGTTGTTCAAAGAGATATCTGAAGATTGTGGTTTCTTGTAAAGGAGACCTCTATCATAAGTGCTTTTTAGATAGCATAGAATGTGTTGTACCTGACTCCAGTGGCACGCAAAAGGTTTAGCCATGTGTTGACCAATAACACTAACAACAATATCTAGTTGGGTAATTGTAAGATAGAAGAGTTTCCCAATTGTGAATAGATATTGTTTAGGGTTGGAATAAAACTCCCCCTTAGATAAAAATTTGTTGTGATAGTCCATGGGCGAAGAAACGTGCTTGGAATCTAGCATTACAAAGTCCTTCAAGAGGTCAAGGATGTACTTCTGATGAGATAAGTGCTATGACAAGAAAGTAGCATATCTATGCCTAAGAAGTAGCGAAGTTGACCAAGATCCTTGGTATGAAAATGTTGTTGGAGTGCCTATTGCAATGTTGAAATCCCATGAACATCACTACCAGTGATAATGGTATCATGAATATAGACAATGAGGATGAAGTTTCTGACTTGAGAAGACTTAAAGAATATAGTATAATCACTAGATGATATGGAGAAACTCAGGCTAGCAACAATGCCACTGAGTATTGTAAACTAGGCTTGTGGTGATTGCTTGAGACCATACAAAGAGCATTTGAGAAGACAAACTCCCTGGGAAGACCGCTCCCCTTGAGTACAACAGCCTGAGGTTGTTTCACATACACTTCCTCCTCTAATTCACCAGTAGGGAAGGCACTTTTATGTCAAGCAAGAATAGAGACCAGTCTATGTGAGTGGCAAGGGAGATTACAATCCCAATAGAAGCAATACGGATGACCAGTGAGTGGGTTTTAAAGAAGTTCAAGCCATATGTTTGGGTGAATCATTTGCCAACAAGTTGTGCTTTAAGCCATTCCACCAATAAACTAATTTAAATTTGCCAAAGAATATCGATTTGTGTAGAGGAGGAGGGACAAGATCCAAGGTCCCATTCTAACGTGACATTGTCATTTCCTCGAGCATTGTAGATTTCCGACCAAGACGTTGAAGGGCCTCATGATAGTTTTTAGGAATCTGGATAGAGTCAATTTGATGGGCAATCAATTTATCTATACGTGAAATCTTGGATAGGCAACAAGTATGAGATATAGGATGGTGAATAGTGTAAGATCATATACCTTTCCAGAGGGCCATGGGACATGCTAGACCCTCAGACATGAATATTGGTGTCGAGTCCTACACCATAGGAGGAGGAATGACAGTAGGGTGCATGATGGGTTCATGATCTACTAGGTCAGAAATATCAAGATTGACGAACTCAGTTGGAGGTTGAGGTTGAGACGGAGAGGATATGAACGTAGGATCAAAGAACATCTCAGATTTGTGAAAAGTAACATCAACATGACATACATGCAATAGTTGCTTAGACTATAACAATGATTACCTTTATGAAAGGTAGAATAGATAAGGAAAACCATCTTGATAGAGCGGGGATTAAGTTTATCTGCTCTGGGATACAAGTTACGCACAAAAGCATTACACCTGAAAACATGCAAAGGAAGGTGGAAATTTGTTTACATAGGGAAAAAAGGGGGTCTTGTTCTGAAGAACAGAATATGGTTGTCGATTGATAAGGTAGCAAGATGTGAGGACGGTTTTAGACTAATAAGTCTTAGGTAATTTACCCAGAAGCATAAGAGCATGAGAGATATCAAGTAAATGAGGATTTTTATGTTCTGTCACCCCCATTTTTGTGGGGTGTGAGTTCAAGAACATTATGGATGGTTCCAATTCTAGAGAAAAAAGAAGACACATGAGACAGAACATATTCTAAAGCATTTTTAGTTCAAAAGATTTTAATGGATTAATTAAATTGTGTTACAAACATTTTGTGAAAACTTTGAAAGACATCAATCATCTTATCATGGGATTTCAACATATATAACCACACCATGTGAGATAAATCATTGACAAAGGTAATGAAATAATGGAATCCACTAACCACAAATGTCACCATAAATAACAAATGTAGCTTTAGAACATAGACTAGTTTTTCTAGGGAACAGATGCCTATAATGCTTTCCAAACTCACATGATTCACATGGAAGACTTTTTAAACTAGATAAAGATGGATACAAGTGCTTCGACTTTTAAAGAGAGGGATGATCGTAACATTAGTGAAGCTAAAGAGGTCTGCTCACAAGAAGAAATGAATATGGAACGACATTACCAAAGTAGTATATGTGGCATTCAACTCATAAAAATGAGATTAACTATGCGGAAGCGTTTCGTTAGCAGCGGAATTACTGAAAAACACTAAAAATTAAAACCATTTATCAAGAGATCCATTCATAGGAAAACTCTTTCATTTAGAACCAAAGTAAAACATTACATCCTGGTTCATATATACATTACATGCATCATCGCACCTCGAGGCATACATGCACAAAATCTCATATCAAAGTATCAAAACACTAACTTCTAGGACTCGAGAGTATAGAGACGACTCATAGGACTAACTACACAAAACTAGACAGCCAATGTCTCCACCTGATGGATCACTGTTGTCCCTGTGTCTGTTGTTGCTTCTCTTCTCCTGCAGAAGAGTTTCTACCTTGTCGTCTGCGTCTACCTAAAAACGTTGAATCCCACGGGGGTGAGACAATTATAAAAATTGCCCCAGCTGGAGATATAACTCTCCACCAAAACATTATCATTGCAGTTTAATAGAAATAAACTGAGCAGTGGGATAATATAAATCAATAGCAGATAAATAAACATCTATACAGATTAGAGCAACATTCTTATGCAAGTATTTCAGTTATAAACTGATAAAACAACATGTCTCATATTCAATATGAATTAAAGGAACATAAGTATATCTATGTATCAAGGACATGCTAAGCAATATGACATCAACCAGTGATTCTCGCATTTCAATCTTATGCAAATACACTACACGACTGATTATATTTTACAAACAGATTTAAGCTCTGAGGAGATGAGGTATACCGCTCATACTCCAACTGACCATTTATAGAATCGAAATTGGTACCATAAATAGGTCAATGGAAGAGCCGGATTCCCATGACCTCCCACATCCTGGTCAGCACAGGACTACAAGTAGGACTGTGTCGACTGCTCAAATAGCTTTCCAGGGTATACTGGAACTTTACTATAGAGTTACAACGTCAACTGCACTCTCATCGGCAATCGAGAGCATCAATGTTCATCTCCATCGACCCGACATAAAATAACATTGGGAGATTAATGATACATTCATCCCAACCATCGGGAGATTTATGATACGTCTATCCCGACACATGAAGGATTGAGAGGTGTGATGTTTACCTTTCCTCAATCTCTTCACCCGAACGTAAGGATATTTTCGCCCATTTACCCCCACATATTCAAAATATGCGAATTCCATGAATTCCATAGAAAACCTGTTTCACCATCACCAACTGTTGACGATGATGGATCTATGGTCAGAGCACTACATGAATATATTCCACTTGATTAATTAAGTACATTTTCATATTCTTTTAGCATCAAGCAAGTTCTCAAACACAACTTATTATGACAATACTATAAAGAAACATGTATTAATTCCATCAAATACTTGACTATCTTTAACATATATTGGGAACTCAGTCCCTTATTTCAAAACTGGGAATTCTCATCCCTTCTCAATTTCATCACCATAATCATATGGCCCTGGGTAATTAAACCCTTGATTCCTCATTAAGCATTGTTACCACTTTTCCAGGTAACCATCACCTTTAGGTCAACTAACCAAGGCAAACATGATACTTGCTATTACAAGCATCACACATGGTACTTGAGGCCCATTAACTCTCTTGTTACCTCTTACCAGGAAACAAGGTATATTATGACACTCAAGGTACAATCACAATAATGAATTAAACATCATAGCTCATACCCGGCCATGATCATCATTTCAAGATACCTGCATTGTTAGCACATATGATAACAGTGATATCAATTGCATATCAGAACCATGTTCAACAAATATGGATTCACTATTCATGGGTAACACCACTATTCCCTTACCAGGGTTAGGGTTTCCCATTTCATGTCATATGAGGATAATCATCTCATTACTACATCATAGTTATGGTTTACCATCATATTGCCCAAGATTAGGGTTCATTAAGCAATACATAGTATTACCCTGGATTTGAGCTTCACAGCACATCAAACATAAGGGTTTCTCATGAAACCATCCTTAGTTAGGGTTTCACATCAAATTCACCCTATAAAAGGATCTACATTCAATAATCCACAATTAGGGTTTACTATTCATCCCAATTAGGGTTTCATGTTCCATTACCCATAATTAGGATTTACTATTCATCCCAATTAGGGTTTTGGATCACATTACTCTTAATTAGGTCTACACACATCATCATCCTGAATTAGGGCTACATCCATACCTTGGATTAGGGTTTCAATTATAATTGCCCTGAATTAGGGTTAAGGTTCAACAACCTTGTCAATTAGGGTTTAGGTTCATGATTAGGGTTTCATGATCTCTTTACTTAAGGATCATACCCTTAATCACCACATGAATCATACTCATATATCAACTCCATGTTATCATTCCTCTCAACTTGATTAGGTCATATCAACCTTTAGCCAAGTTCATACAACTATGAATGACATAGTGTACCAAGTCATTGCTCTTATAAGCAGTTAGGATTCCATCCTTAATTGACACTAATCACATAGGTACTATTAGGGTATTAACCTTTGTACCTTTATTAATTAACATTATTAACCATCATTGGATTATTGGAACTATCATTACCTTCAATATCCAAGTGTTTGAACCACTAACAATCTCCATGCGGTCTTGAAGTTTCATCACCAAACGGTTTTGAAACCGTTTGCCACCAAACGGTTTTGAAACCATTTGACCCCAAATGGTTTCAAGACCGTTTGGTCTCAAACGGTCTCAAGATAGTTTGGGCCAAATCGGTCCCAAAACCGCAAGGGCTCACTAGGTTAATTATCAATCGAATCAATTTCCAATTGCATCATTGAAGTGACTATTGATTATTCAATTGAAGGGTTCATCAATCTAAACCATTAGATCATCATCCATGGGTCAAGGATCAACCACTAACCCACCAAACGGTTTTGAAACCATTTGGTCCCAAACGGTTTCAAGACCGTTTGGGCTCAAATGGTCTCAAGACCGTTTGACCAAAAATGTCTTGAAATCGTTAGGACCAATCAAGGATTTCTTCAATCAACTTGATTAGGGTTTCCACTTGAAGGATCGTGTACACATTGAATCAATCAATTGAGTCTATTGGATCATCATCCAACAAGTGATTAAGTTCAGACTTCAAACGGTCAACTATACCAAACGGTCAACTCCTCCATGCGGTTTGGAGTGTAGGGCACCAAATTGTTTTGTAAACGGTTTGGTCTCAAACGGTTTGGTGAAACCGTTTGGACCAAAGGTCCAAGACTATTTGCTCTTGATTTTTGATTCAGGTGTGTGCTTATGAACAGGTTGTTATCTTCAACCTTTAGACTCATGGAACTAATGCCATTTTCCATGGCAACTCCATTAATCAAGCAAGGCTATTGCAATAATAACAATTAACTCAATTGCATGAAGAAATCGAATTCAATGACAAAATTAAGGGTTTAAGTTATATAACCCACCTTCAAATCTGATCCCAAGCTCCAAGATTCATGTCTCCAATGGTGGTTGAAGCTCTAGAAACCTTCAAAGGTCGTTTCTCAAGCTTTTGGAGTGAAAGGATCGGCTAGGGTTGAAGATGGAGTGAAGAAATGAAGGAATCATGTATTGTTTTATGATTTTCACCATGAAATCAAGAAGAACGAAGGTCAAGGACTTACCAACAGGTTAGGGCATCCTTCCTGCTTTTCTTAGCTCTCTTGGTTGATTTTGCAAGCAAGGATAAGAAAGAAATCCGAAAAGGTCCTTAGGTGGGTTGGAAAAGGCTCTTTTATAAGAAAATTGATGAAAGAGAAAATGTCTTATAAAAATCAATTAATTCCAAAATTGTTGCCACCACTTCCTCCTTGATTTTCTTGCATGCAAAGGTAACTCAATCCCTCCGAGCTCCCTTCCATTATCCATGGATTAAGGGAAAAGAAATTAAGCACCTTAATCCTTTATAATACTAATATATATTTTTGAGTGGAAATTCTTTTCCTTATAATAAGGTGAGTGGAATTTCACCTCCTTAAGATATTTTCGGTCCTTGCAAAGCTCAAGTACGTCCACACACACATCTGAATTCCACCATTTTGATTTTGGTTGAAGGCTCTTCAATTATTGTATTTATTTTTGCATTAATGTTTCCATTATGCTTAAATCTTGATTATTTTAATATCAAGATTCTCTCTCCATCAACTTAATTCAAATGAGGCGCCCCTCCCATTTTATTTGCACCAAATGATTCCAAGAAATATTAGGGACCTTATAGAAGTGGTAATTTACATATTGCACCCTAGGTTTTGGGTAAATTGCACATTACACCAAAACTAGGTTTTCATGCACAAACATTGCTTTATCAGCTCTTTCTTGGAATTCAGGCTATCACAAGCCATACCTCTGCACCATTTTCACTCTCATGATGCTTCAACACATGAGGAACATATTATCATGCACAAATTGCAAATAAACCCCTCAACTTGGGTAATTTGCACTTTAGTCTAAAACAGGCAAAATATTGATTTCAACAATATTCAAAAAGGACTAAAATTGTAATATAAGTTCCTCTTGAACCTTAATTACTTTTCAAAAGATAAGAGCATGCATATAATTACTTTTATCAAGCAAAACACCTAGGGTTAATTCATAACCCAGGTCAGGGATGTTACAGTAGAGGTCACTATCTCTAGAACCCAAACAACCATCCAAAAATTCTAAGAATCTTGCATCACAAAACCATGAATACCAAAGGTAACATTGCAAGTAAAAGCATCAAATAACTTAGCAAAGAACACTAAATTAAAGAGAAAATGAGGAATATAATGAACAAATTGAAGTTTGAGACTAGGGGAGACATTAACACTACCACATTGTTGAACAAATTTAATGGACCCATCTGCCAGAGTGACATATAAGGTAGAAATATAAGGTTCAATGGAGGAAACTCATACCAGTGATATGTTGGATGGCCCCAAATTAAAAAATCTGATTAAAGATGGATGGCATCATAGAGGTCTGACATTACTTTGGTTGAAGGCTAGATATCTCAAAGATGTCATAGCAGACTGCATGGTCACAAAATCCTAGGATCCTATCGATTATGGAGGAGCATGTTGAGAGGCATACATAAGTTTCTCATACTTAGTTGAAGAGATGGAAACAAACCGATTGTCGATCCTTTGTAACGTGTGACATCCAGACATCACAACAACAAGATAGCTCAAAACAAAATGCGTGATCAACAGCTAAACAACCACATTACCAAAAAATGGGTAAATTAAAACCAATTCATGTTACTATCATGTGCCGAAACATATTACAACAAGATCCAAAAACATGAATCACATTGCATATCATAAAATATATTTACATCAATTCAATGGCCACCTACCACAACATGTATATAAAAGAGATCTTGTTACTCATATACATGCCACATATACACCAACCATGACATACTGCCAAAATATGTGTTGATATACATCATCTAGAAAACACATCCCTTCCCGAAATTGAGAGTACAAGGATGACACTAGGAACTACAACATCAACTAGAAACTTCCAACCTTCTGTGTCTATTGATCTCCAAGCTGCTCTTCCTCAACGGCATGATCCTGGCCACGCCGTTGACGACCACCTAAAAAGATGTGGTAACTCACGAGGTAAGACCCATGTCCCATCGAGAGATATAACTCTCAACCAACGGTTATTGTTACACTAATATATTACTATTAAACATGATGATTAGATTTAGCTAAATAGATAAGTCAAGTTGATTACACAAGTTAAGAAGACCGAATAGCTGTAACAAATAAGCATAGTATCATGATAAGGAGTATGAAGAACATGTATAAAATTTGATTTCTCTTGTCGCATTTTATAACAACTAAGCAGTAATAAAAACAAGGCAAGGGTAAACATCCAATGTGAAATGTGTTTAACCCTACACAGTTATACTACACAGCTATATTACATTTTTTATTAATGCCCTGGGGATTTGAGTCATACCACCCAAATCCAACCGACCACTGCTAAGTTGAAATGAGTGCCATACAAGATCTAGGAAGAGGCAGAATATAAGATCTTCTTTGCACTCGGTCAGTATGAGTGAACACCGTAGTGACATATTAGTCAAACTACCACCAATGACATATAGTCTAGTTGAAAACACCTAGCTTGCCTTGGTACAGGTCACAACGCTAGACACCAGGGCACGGAACCTTACCACCGAGGTACAACCACAATTATTCTCACTACTATCCTCACATATCACATATATAACACCGAGACACAACTGTTGACTCAAGGTCAATTAGGTCAATGTTGACTCACATCTAAATTGACTAAACCCGTGTTTTGATGATGACTAACCATTCCACATATTGGTGTCTAATGCTTCTACTTGAGTAATTTTAGATTAGGTATAGACACACTCCAATTGCCCTAACTTGCGCATCTCAAATTGGAGAAAAGACAAGTCAAAGTCATACAAGTGCATGTTTTTGTAATATGACGTATATCCATTAGAATCATGTTGTAAATCACTTGTAATGATTGTATGACTTGTAATTAAGCTTAGAAAAATATCAGGAACACTTAGATTGAATATTAGAGCACTTTAATGCAACTTTGAAAATCAATTACAAGCACTTGATCGGTCCAGTTTCCCACCCTGAAACTCGACCGATCCACCTGGGCTGATTTTTTGAAGATTGAATCGGTCCAGTTTCCCACCCTGAAACTCGACCAATCCACCTGGGCTGATTTTCTGAAGATTGAATCGGTCCAGTTTCCCACCCTGAAACTCGACCGATCCACCTGGGCTGATTTTCTGAAGATTGCATCGGTCGAGTTACACCCATTGAAACTCGACCGAATGCACTGTACGGAAAAGTGCAGAAAAGTGCTACTAGCCGTTGTGGAGTTGCAACAAGTGAAAATAGATCTGTTGCAAGCCACAAAATGGCTAGTTTTCGTTCTTAAGTGTTCTCAAAGGCTAAGAGGCATCCTCAGCTATAAATAGGACCCCTTGGGCTTCATTCCAAGGTTGAGCATTCAATGCAAACTCTATGTGAGGCTCCTATTCTATAGTTGAGTGCTTCCTACAGCCTCCTCTCTCTCTCTAAGCTTAATCACTTGCTACATCTATTAGAGTGAGTATGAAATCTGTAAGAGAGCTAGTCCTACATGTATATCTTGTGAGGCTCTCACTTCCACCACCTCCTATCTCTTCTTTCAATCATGAAGATGAAGGTTCTCTCTCTTGTCCAAGAGAGGTGAAGAAGAACAAGGGAAGGAGTCCCTTGGTGAAGGCTAAAGACTTGGAGATAGAGTGGGTAAGCCCTTGGAGAAGGCAGAAGACTCAAGCTCAAGTGGGTAAGACCTTGGTGGAAGCTTCTCCGAGTGAAGGTGAAGTCAAAGGCGGAAGATCCAAGAAGAGTGGGTAATTCCTACAAGGCCGAAGACTTGTGCAAGAGTGGGTAAGTCCTTGGAGAAGGCCGAAGACTCTTGCAAAGTGGGTAAGTCCTTGGTAAGGTTGAAGACTCTTTGTATTGGATAGGTAAGTCCTTTGGTTGGTCATGTATTGTAAGTCTTATAAATGAATATAAGAGTGCAATAGTTTGGAAGTCCTAGAGGTTGACCTCTCTAGGCAAGTGGACTGACACACTTCTAGTTTGAAGTGTGGAACCACTCTAAATAGCTTGTCTAATTGGTGCATGTTCAATCTCTCTTATCCTTGCTATGCATGATTTAGTTGCACTCAAATTGCCTATTTAGCAACCTTATCTTGTCATATATTTTGAAGGTTTAATGAGTTTTGTTTAAGTGCTTTCAACTCTATTCACCCCCCCTCTAGAGAATCTAATCACCCATTTAGGATCCAATAACAACCACAACCGTTCTCAAAACACCTTGGGATCTGGATGACAAGGATGCACTCTCCAAGAACCCTACATATTCAACAATATGCGCTCTAAGTTTCCCTTAGGAATACTCGTTTCACCATGCAACAAGTTTTGACGCTAGGATGGATCTATGACACATGGAATTATATGATTAGGGTTTCACTTTAAATTTAAATCCAATTGGTTATCTTTTACTACATCAAACAAGTTACATACAAACCCTACAAAGATTCTACAAAGAGAAGGGTAGATTGCAACTTCATGAGATATAAAACGCATGAAATATATGGTTTATCACATCACCACATGGTATTGTTCCACTGACATACATAAGGACATCACCATTATCACATTCTCATGGGATAACCACCCCTTGCCACATCACACAGAGGATATCACCTCAATTAAGGTACAAATCCATTACAAGGTCATAATGTGAGACCCCTAACCTTGTTTAAAAGTTTGAACATGCTTAATCATCATAATTAAGTGTTTTAAACCATAATCTAACCTTTTTATATTCTTTGTAATCATAAGATAAGCTTAATATTCAAATTTGGTCCAATTTGGACATTGTTTGTGCAAGTTATGCAATTTTAGTACATTTTGGATTTTTCTACAATTTACCCAAATAAGAGATATTTCTTACAATTTTTCACATGCATTATGTTCCTTAGATATTTTCTTATAATTCTTGAGCTTTTTGAGTCATTGGGTGTTCAATCGTACCTTGGTTTGGTGGTGATTTGCTTTAAGGGTGAATTAGGGTTTACCCCTCCATGGATGAGTCACCTTGAAGGCTAACAACCAATGGTGCCATTGGTTTGGGTAACAACCGGTGGTCATAAACTGATGGGATAGTAGGGTAACATCCAGTGGTCATGTTAGAAGGCTCTAGGTCGATGGTTCTTGTTAGTTTGGCTCACTTGAACCAATGGTTCACTTATAGACATGATCAACCGATGGTTCAACCACCTATTGACCTAGACATGAACAAACAATGGTCACCACCCCTCAACAACCAATGGTTGTCTTGGGACATGAACAAACGATGGCCTAGTAGTCCCCAACTGCTGTTGGACCTACTTCTTGCATGTCTATAGAGGTCCTAAGCCACGAACACTTGGAAAGAAGCTTGGACACCTCATGCTTTGCTTCTTCCTTATCCATGGGCTATATCTACCTATTCCTTGCCCAAGTTTGAAACATTTTCACACATCCTCTTTTCTCTAACCTGGATCACTGACTCCATTCTGTTTGGCTGTGGAATCAAGTGATCCAAGGTAGAAGATGACCCCCTTTTTGGAGAAGAATGTCTCCTAGAGCTTCATCTAGCCCAACCTAGGGTTTCTTAAGTCATCTCCTAGGATTTCTGACCAAGGCAAGTTGTTTTATTCCTTCCTTCTATGTTTTCCTTGTTGTTCTTCCTCATTATACCTTCCTACAGGTCGGAGCCATGGTCATCCATGGTGGAATACCACCTAGAGCCCTAAACACCCCATCTTCATGCTCTTTTGCTAGGGTTTACACCTCTAAAGTGGAGAAGGTGCTTCTTCCTCAAGATAGGAGCTTTGTTTGGAGAAATCAGCCTCTCGAAGCTCAGGAAACTTGCTTTTTGGGATCTGATATCCTTTCTAGAGGCAAGTTTTATAACTTTCTCTATGTTACTTGCTTACCATAAGCTTTCTATCTCATGTTCTTACTTAAAAACGATGATCTAAGCTTGTAGAAGCTATGCTTGACTAGGGTTTCGATTTTTATGGTGTTCCCTGCTCTGTTTCAAGTTCTATATGAACCTATAATCACGTGCACATTCTTACTAAGTAGAGGAAGACTTGGATCAGGTTGGTTGACAACTGATGGTGCTAAGCACCTATCAAATGATGGTCCATATCATGATTTTAAGTTGATTTCTTCTATATACATGACTCGATGGTGGTACCATTGCACAACCAATGGTGTTGTCTTCATGATAACGTATGGTGGTGACCAAAGGTGACAACTGATGGTATCAACTGATGGTCACACCTTAGGTCAGGTTTTGGCTTAGTTGGAAGCTTAATGATCAATGGTTAAGTGCTCTGAAAATGCTATTAACCAATGGTGACATTAGCTCACCACCCTATGGTGGAAAATGATTATAGTGTTGATCCTATAAACCAATGGTGACACAATGTGTCACAACCAATGGTGGATCAGGTCAGGTCAAGGTTACAATTAATGTTCAATTAAAGCCCTAAACCAATGGTTCCTTGGGTCAAATGACCCAAGGGTTAGACCTATACTTTAATTGATGGTTTTGAAATATGAATCTGATCCCATGATTAGGATCTAATACTTCTTCATCTAGTAGTTTGGGATGATTCCTAATGTAATATGTTGGTCCTAATAATGTGAGATAGATGTTTTCCTCTATTTGACCAACTTAAGGAGCTTGTTTGTTGACAATGGATGACTTGCTTTAAATGAACAATCGACGATAGGTTTTACCCTGCTCTCAATGGAACCCTTATGTTCTAAATCAAGGGATGTATAGGGCTAGATGGTGACTCTTTCTAGAGCACAATTCAATGAATTCATATATGGTATATTCAAGGTGTATATTTATGTAAACAACTAATAGTTTTACCTTCTCAACCTCTAATGGTTTTGGGTTGATACTTGTGGTATGTTGGTATTGTTGGAGTGATGTTGAAACCGGTAGAGGTTTGCTCTCATTCATGTAATCTTACCTTTGCCCTCTTATGAATATAAATGATAATCATCATAATGGAGGAAATGTAACCCTAAAGGAGACATATCTTGCTACACCCTAATTTAGGTGCAAATAGGGGATAATGAATAATCATGATTAGCCTTCTTTGAGTGGATAATAAAATAATGAAGTACTCTGTTATTGTGTTTGAACCCTAGTATGCTATAGCTTCATGGTTACACCTTGAGTTATGTCTAGATCCATACTTGAGGATAGTATGGAATGTGATGGTGACGCTTCACCCCATGCATCCATGATCCAATGGGGATGCCACAAGTTAGGGTTTGGGTATGAGTGTTGATTTGCAACATCAAAGTAACCTATCTTGTTGAACCTAACCCTAATGATAATATATGATGATAGCTAGTTATGTTGCCATTCCTTGAATGGTTAATATAATGATGGAATATCCTTCTTAATGATTGGTTACAACTCTAATGTGTTAACTAGTGGTCATCATAACTTTATGACATATGCTTTCTTATGCTAAACTTGTACAATATCAGTGTGATGATGGCCAATTATATAGCTTCCTTGTATGTTGATATAATAAAGGAATGATCTTAATGCTAAGATAACCCTTTAATGTTATCCTGTAAACATCTTTTAGTTATTTAATGCAATATCATGATGAGCAGCATCATATGTGTGGTGATGTTCGTTGAGCCTTGTTATAAGGCATGGAAAAGATAATGTTGAACTCGAAGGGAATGATATGATGGTCTTAATGACCTTTGGGAATGGTTGAGCCCTGAATGAGGTGTATTACTCTTATGATGACAAGGGTTGATACCCTGTGATGTTGTGATAAGGATTTATATCCTGTGATAGTATGGTGAAAAGTGTAGTCTCAAGAAAGGCGATGAATAGTACCATGTGATGATGATGTAATGACAAGTATTATCTCTTGATTGGTAGGTGAATATTGCCTTATGATGTTGAGATAAGATATTATGTTTCACACATTTTATATCTTTTGAAGCTGTTATACTTATATGCTTGCTAGAAGTGAATTAGGGTTTGTATGTCCACTTGTTTGATGCAGCCTCAATTCATCTAATTGGCATAACTAATCAAGTGAAACTCTAATCATTTAGTGCTCTGTGTCATAGATCCATTTGAGTATTAGAACATGCCAGATGGTGAAAGGAGTATTCCTAAGGGAAACTCAGAGTGCATATTGTTGAGTATGTAGGGTACTTGTCATCCTGAATCCAAGAGTTTAGGGAGGATGACTGCGGTCATACCTACCCCCCAATTTGAGAATGATTGCGGTCGTGTCTCAATGATTATATATGTGATGAATTGGAGGACAACTGTGGTTGTACCTCAGATGGTAGGGTATGTGTACCGACATCCTTTCACTAGTGTTGTGACATGTACCAAGGACATACTAGGTTGTTAACAACTTGACCTTATGTGTCGTTGCGTCAGACCCGTACTGACTGGGGGTGGAGGAGATCTTAGGAGTCTGATTCTTCCTAGATCTCACATGGCACTGATTTCGACTTAACAGTGGTCAGTTGGATTTTGAGTGGTATCCTTAAATTCCTCAAGGCTTAATAAAAGATGTAATACAACCGTGTAGCATGTCTATTTCAGGTTATACACAATGTTTCACATTGGATGATAACCCTTGATTGTTATATTTACATACAAATGATGTTTAGTGCATTACGAAATAATAGATATGCTTATGCTATAAATATGCTAATGTTGTAGTTGAAGTACATACAGTAGACATGCTTATGTTCATAAATATATTGCTACTACTAGATATGATTATGATGATAGGTACTACATGTTGTTAGCTATGCTTATACTGTTAGTCATGCCTCTATTAGTTAGAGATGTTAAATTGATAACTATGCCTCTATATTTGGAGATGTTGTAATTGCCATCTATGCATGTATAACTAGAGGTGCTTAAACTGTCAATCATGTTTATGATGATAGAAGTACTTATATTGTTAGTTCTACATTGATGTAGATATGCTTAATTTGATAGACATGCTAATTCTATTAGCTATGCTAATGCTTTTGAGCTTATTCATGATGTTAGAGATGCTCATTCTACTAGACACCTTAACTGTTAACAGGGATATGAGAATAGTCTGGCTAATGATGATAGTTGTTATCTACTCCTTTACGTATCTTATAGAGTATATCCTTGCTATGTCTATTTATTTCACATACTCATTTGGATTAAACTGTTTAATTACTTAAACTGTTGTAATCAATAAGCATTGTTGGAAGTTATATCTCTTATTGGGACATGGGTCTCACTCCGTGGGTCACCACATCTTTTTAGGTGAATGGCAACAGTAGCAGCAGACCTGTGGCATCAATGAGGAGCTTTAGTGTTGAACCTTTGAGAAGGTTGTTAGTTGTCAGTGTGTCCTAGAGTCATCCATGTACTCTCAGGTCCGGGCGAAAAAGTTTGTAAATGGTGTTTCAATCGAATCAGGTTTTTGGTAACATGTTATATGCTTGTTCAAGTGATAAATCTGCAAGTCTTTCCTATGTAATATGTATATGTGGTAGCTGAGGCCATGTAACAATTGTAAGATATTCTTGGCATAATTTGAAAACAAGCAAGTTATTGGGCTCTTGTGTAATATTTCAGAGCATGTTGGTTACACTGAATCAATTTTAATTTATCCTCATTTTTTGATATGTGATTAATTAGTGATCGATTGTGTTTTCTATTTTGAGTAATCTCATTTAGTGTAACTGGTTCTAAGACATAAGACCATTCACATTATTCTCTATAAGAACATCATTATTTCTCCATGCCTCATCTAGGCTTATAATCATCATACACTTGTCACATAAGTGATATCACTATTAGTCATTAGCTATGATGCTCATTCAAAAACAAATTAGGGTTACAACATTAGGAGAGATAAATTGTGATGACAGACCCTAAACATCGGTTGATGATTAATTGCAAAAGAAAACATAAGCAGTGGATTACTGAAAATCACTAAAAATTTAAACCATTACAAAGAGATCCATTTCCAGGAAACTCTTATAACAAGAACCAAAATATTATATACAATCTGGTCCACAAGTACATACCATGTACCTTCTCTTCTCGAGGATTACATATAACAGTTGCTTTGTTAAATCTACACATAAGCAACATAAAACCCTGAGGCATTCAATGCCAAAATATCATATCGATCATAAAAGCACTAACTACTGACTCCTAGGACCCGAGAGTACAGAGACGACTCATAGGACTCTTATTTACAAAACACGACAGTCGGTATCTCCACCTGAGATGTTTCTACTGCCCCTGATGCTGCTGTCCTTCCCCTACTGTAGGGTTTCTACCTCCTCACCCTCGTCCACCTAAAAAGGTTGGATCCCATGGGGGTGAGACAATTGAAAATTTTCCCAACGAGAGATATATCTCTCCGCCAGAAACATTATTATTGCAGATAAATAGTAATAAACTGAACAGAGGAATCTCTATCGAACAACAAGATTTAATCACTATTAAGCAGAATAGAGCAATATCATCTCTTAAAGCATTACAACTATAAATGATAAAGCAGTAAATCATCTATTCATTTTAATAAGGAATATGAAGAACATGTATAATATTTATCCACTTTAGGATAAAATAAGAAATGTAACATCAACCAATGTTTTCCGTATTTCGTCCTTAAGCAAATACGCTACACGGCTGATTACATTTTACAATCATACTTATTCCCTGAGGAAGTGAGTCGTACCGCTCAAATCCAACCTTTGGTTGCGAAACCCAAAGCTGGTGCCATACAAGATCAAAGGAAGAGCCGGACTCCTCAATCTCATCCATCTCGGTCAGTGCAAGACCACAAGCACAACAGTCTCTTGCTTAAGTGACCTTAGTCACATGGTTAGCTCTCATAGGCTACCCTTCCTCTAGCCCGCCTTGGTACATGTAACATCCCTGACCTGGGTTATGCTTTAACCCTAGGTGTTTTGATTAAGACAAATAATTATATGCTTAATCTTATCTTGTGAAAAGTAATTAGGGCTCAAGAGGAACTTATATTTCAATTTAGTCCTTTTTGAATAATGTTGAAATAATGTTTTACTTGATTTGGACTAAAGTGCAAATTACCCAAGTTGAGGGGTTAAATTGCAAATTGTACATGACAATATGTTCCTCATATATTGAAGCATCATGAAAATAAATATGATGCAGAGGTATGGCATGCAGTAGCTTGAGTACCAAGAAAGAGCTGATAAAGCAATGTTTGTGCATTAAAACCTAGTTTTGGTGTACTGTGCAATTTACCCAAAACCCAGGGTTCAATATGAAAATTACCACTTCAATAAGGTCCCTAATATTTCTTGGCATCATGCTGAGGCAAGAAGATGAGAGGGGCGTCTCATTTGAATTAAGTTGGAGGAGAGAGAATCTTGATATTAAAATAATCAAGATTTAAGCCTAAGTGAAACCCTAATTCAATTTAGTGCAAAAATAAATATATTAATTGAAGTGCCCTTCAACCAAAATTATGTTGGTTGAAAATCAACAAGTGTGGACGTCCTTGTGCCTTGCAAAGGCAATGAAAATATCTTAAGGAGGTGAAGAACCCACTCACCTTATTATAAGAAAAAGAATATCCACTCACTCATGGATTTTAGTATAATATGATTTAAGGTGCTTAATTTGCTTTCCTTTAAATCATGGATAATTGAGAGTAATAAGATGCAAACAAGATAGCCTCGGATCCAAGGAGTTGAGGGGGAAGAGGCGGCATCATTTTTTGGATTAAATGAATTTTTATAAGGCATTTTCTCTCTCATTGATTTTCTTATAAAAACACCCTTTACAAGCCAAACCAAGGGCTTTTTCGTTTCCACTTCTTTTCCCTTGCTTGGTAAACGACCAAGGAGCTTTGGAGGATCAGGAGGACGACCCCCAACCTGTTGGTAAGCTTCTTGACCTCCTTTCACCTTGAATTTATGGTGAAAATCGAAAATCAATGTATGAATTCATCATATCTCGATCCCCTCTTCAATTCTAACCATTCCTTTTCACTCAAAGCTTGAGGACGACCCTTGGAATAGTGAAAGGAGTTGCATACACCATTTTTTACGTGATCTTGAAGCTTTGGAGCTCAATTGGAGGCATGTTTTATAACTTGAACCCTTAATATTGTTATTGCATTCAATTCCTTATCGAATGTTGATACTTTCTTCATTTCCGAAATTTATCTTGGTTGATTGATGAAACCACCATGGAAATCACAGAAACCTTCATGGGTTTGGAGATTTATGATGATGACATCATCATAAGCACACACCTCCCCAAATATCTAGGGCAAACGGTTTCAAAGGTTTGGTCCAAACGGTTTCCAAACCGTTTGGAGTTTGGAACTCCAAACCGTTTAGAGGAGTTGACCATTTGGATGGGTTGACCATTTGAGTTCTGAACCCTAGTATGTGTTGGATGATGATCTAATGGCTCCAATTTATTAGTTCAACATATGGACAATCTTTCAAATAGAAACCCTAATCGACTAAATGCTGATTTTGCAATTGATTGAGTTGAAGTTTTGGGTTGATTGACCCAAACAGTTTCAAAACCATTTGGGAATCTTCCAAATGGTCTCAAGACCATTTGGAGGTCAACCAAGACCGTTTGAAGGTCTATGGTTGAGTATGGTTGGGTATTTGAAGATCCAAAGATACCAAAGTGAAATGCAATCAATTGCTGATTTGATAATCAATCCAATGATCCAAACCCTAATTGGATGTCATGGATTTTGATGATGAAATGGGAAAACGGTCTCAAGACCGTTTGGAGATCATCCAAATGACCTCAAGACCGTTTGGGGGTCATTCAAGACTGTTTGAGGTCAGGTCATATCATGTGATGATGATGGTTCATTGATTTCAATTGATTTGGTTCCACAATGTCAAGCATTGATGGATCCTCGATTTCAAAACCCTAAGTGATGGTTTCTTGATTATCAACCCTAGATCAATTGGGTTTAAAACCCTAATTGAAGGTATAATTGAATGGTGATTCATTGGTTCAATTGATGAATACTTTAGTGGTCCAATTGATAGTTGGTCCATGGATTGGAACCTTGAATCGACTAAGTGTTGAAGACCCTTTTTGGTCCATTCGGTTTTGAGAGGGTTTGGACCAAACGGTCTTAAGACCGTTTGATTCCAAATGGTCTCAAGACCATTTGAGACCAAACGATCTCAAACCGTTTGGAGACTCAAGTCCATTCGGTTTTAAGATGTGTTATCTAAACGGTTTCAAGAACCAACTTTGCTAAACGGTTTTCAAACCATTTGAACCTAATTGGTCAAGACCGTTTGAGGTCTAAGTGACCAAGACCATTTGAGGTTCAAATTGGCCAAACCATTTGGACACCTAATGTAGTGACCGTCTCGTGAAAACATGATTAACTAATGCGGAAGCGAATTATTTGCAGTGGATTACCGAAAATCACTGAAAATTAAAACTTTTTGCAAAGAGATCCTCACATAGGAAATCTTTTCCAATAAGAACCATTGCATAACATTTACATTCTGGTTCAAATGTACATAACTTGTACCATCTCTTTTCAGAGATTACATCATCAACTGTCTTATAAACATTATATATAGATAGTATACGAATCTTGAGGCATCCATCCAAAACCTCAGATTGATTCATAAAACACTGACTAAAAACTCCGAGAACCTGAGAGTACAGAGACGACACATAGGACTTTCTAACTACATAACTTGATAGGCAGTATCTCCACCTGAGATATTACTGATGTCCTTGCTATTACTGCTACTGTCCATTCCCTGTAATGAGATTCTACTTCTTTGTCCGTGTCCATCTAAAAAGTTGGATCCCACGGGGGTGAGACAATGTAAATTGCCCCAGCGGGAGATATAACTCTCCGCCAAAACATTGTTATAGTAGTTTATTAAAATAAACTGAGCAGAAAGCTTTATATAATTAATCAACAGCAGGTAAGTCACTTGTATGAACAAAGTGAAGTAATCTCCTTTTTCAAGGATAACGTTGCATCTACTCATGGTAGACTCATAGTTCATCCATCTACTTGTAATGAATACAATAGATATGAACAACATCAATGAACTACAGATATATAATAGAAATGTAACATCAGCCAATGAATTTCCGTATTCAATCCTTAAGAAAACATGCTATACGGATGATTTCATTTTACAAACACACTTATGCCATGAGGAGATGAGATATACTGCTCATGCTCCAACCGATCACTGTGAAGTGGAAATCGGTACCATACAAGGTTAATGGAAGAGCTGGATTCCCATGACTTCCCACATCTCAGTCAGTGCGAGATCACATGCAGGACATCTTGTGTCTCTACTAAATATAGCTTTCCAGAGTATACTGGAAACTACACTATCAGAGTTACAGTGGCGTGCTGCACTCTCTTCGCGATCATGAGATTTCATGTTTATCTCCACCGATCCGACATTAACATTATTGGGAGATGTATACGACATCTAACCCAATCATCGGGAGATTCGTGATACATCCATCTCGGTACATATAATGAAGGATTGAGAGATTAAAAGTACATCTCACATCAAATCCTACATTAGGACGTAAGGATACACGTCCATAACCCCAACATACTCAAAAGTATGCTCTCCAGGAGTTCCCTTAGGAAAACCTGTTTCACCATCATTTAACTTCTGACAATGATGGATCTATGGTCAGGGCTCTACATGATATTATTATACTTGATTATTTAAGTACATTATGGTATTCTTTTAGCATCATTCAAGTTCTCAAACATAACTTATTACAACAATGCTATAAAGAGACATGTACTACTTTCATCAGATATTTATCAGTCTTTCAAAGACCTTGGGAACTCAGTCCCTCATTTCAAAACTGGGAATTCTCATCCCTTCACATTCTCATCACCATAATCATATGGTTTTGGGTATTCAACCCCTTAACTCATCATTGAGCATTATTACACATTTTTCAGGTAACTATCACCTTCAGGTCATTTGAGCAAGGCATTTATGATACTTGTTACACAAGCATCACACCTGGCTCACAAGGCCATGAAATATCTTGTCACCTCTTTCTAGGCAACAACTTGCTCATATGACTCATAGAATCCTTACACATTGTTACTTTTACTAAGCAACAACAACATTAAGGCTCATAATGTCAATCAACATTTATTATACAAATGTCATAGCTCAAATCTAGCTATGTTCATTATCTCATCATACCTGCATGGTTATTAGGCATGATAACAATCATACAAGATATTCATCACATCATGTGATACAATAGAAACACCATTATTCCTTTTCCAGGAATTAGGGTTTACTATCAAACATGGCTTATCATTCCCTTTACCCAAGTCAGGGTTAGGGTTCCCTTTTCTCATTAATTAGGATTTCATGATTATATAATCTATCCAACCCTTAATTCATTAATCCATACCTCTGGGGCATCCAAAGGTATCATATTTGATTATTCAAGAACATTACTTTCATCATATAACATTAATGATCATCAATTCAAGGTATGAGTTCATTTCTCATCCTCATCATGGTATGATTATATCATACACATCATTTGGGCTTAACCCCATTCTCAAGGTACATTAATTAACACTCATCAAGTGCAACAACTCATTACATTTCATTGTAATAGTTGCATAACACACTTTATATGTTTCTTACCCAATTATATTGGATTTGGAGTGAATCAAGGTATATAAACCCTAAAGTACTGAATGTGATGACTATTATATCTTGATGTATCACTTTCTCATCATTTCTGACTCTCTTGAGTTAACCAACTTATCTTGTATTAAGGTATTTCCCCTCTTAATACAACACATCACTAAACTCTCACCTTTAGCATATAATGCATAGGCCACACATTAGAATTGTCCAATTATCTTTAATGATATGGACTTATCTAATGCTAAAGATATTGCTTACAATAAGGTTGCTTATAATCAACCACATGAACTGTTCCACCTTTATAAGGACATTCCTCTTGTTTCATCATTAGGGTTTCTCTATACCCTTACTTAAGATTAGGATTATGATTCATTGTCACATTATCCAAGATTAGGGCTTTATGTAATATGACTTCACATTAGAGTCCCATTTACCTTCACCCTTCTTATGGCCTCTCATCACAACATAGCAATGGAGCTTCATGTGATGTCAACTCTTAATCAGGGTTGCTCATGGAATCACCCTCAACTAGGAATTCACATGGAATCACCCTCAACTAGGGTTTCACATGGAATCACCCTCAACTAGGGTTTCACCATAGTCACCAACAATTTGGGTTTACTATTCATCTCCTTTAGGATTTCATTCAATTATCCATAATTAGAGATCCACTATTCATCCCAATTAGGGTTTTACATCTCACTTCCCTAATTTGGAGTTTCATATATCATTACCCTAAATTAGGGTTACATCCTTACCCTGGATTAGGGTTTTAATTGGAATTGCACTCATTTAGGGTTAGAACTCAATAACCCTGTCAATTAGGGTTTATGTTCATGATTAGGGTTTCATGATCTGTCTACTTAAGGATCATACCCTTAATTACCACATGAATCATATTCATGTATGAATTCATGCTAACATCTTCTCAACTTGATAAGGTCATGTCATCCCTTCAATCAAGTACATACAACTATGATTAACATAGTGTACCAAGTCATTGATCCTTTAAGCAATTAGGGTTCATCCCTTAATTGGCACTAATCACTTAGGTACTATTAGGGTTTCAACCTTTGTACCTTCATTGATTATCATTACTAATCATCATTGGAGCAATGAATCATTCATCATCTTAATTCTCAAGAGATTCAATCACATTGGACCTTAACTACATAAGGTATCCAATTGAATTGACCAATTGAATCTTCAATCACAATAGGTGTCCAAGTGGATTAACCCATTGAATCCTCAATCAACCTTGACTACTTGAGCCCCAAATGGTCTTAGTCTTTCAAAGTTCAAACAGTTTGAAACCGTTTGGTAAAGGTGGTGCTTGAGACCGTTTGCTAAAACAAGTAGGTGAAGACTGTTTTCCCAAGTTTGACTTTTGAAACTGCATGGGCACAAACGGTTTGGGATCGTTTGGTCCCAAACGGTCTTGAGACCATTTGGTCCAAACCTCCTCAAAACCGCATGAACCAAAAAGTGTCTCAACCACTTTAATCATATTAGGGTTTCTAATGTTGACCCCCTCAATCGATCATATACATGTTAGCCAATCATCAATTGAGTTAATTAGGTCAACCTTCAACTGATTTGACCCTCAATTGACCCTAAATTGATCATCAATTAGGGCTTGAATCACTTGGATTAGGGTTTGGAATCAATAACCCTTCAACATATTTCAATGTGGGTCTAATTGATTTGAACCCATTGAACCATCGTCCAATTTGGACCTGACCTGACCCCAAACGGTCTTGGGATCATTTGGATGACCTCCAAACGGTCTTGAGACCGTTTTTCCATCATATCATCAAAATCCAAGTCAACCAATTAAGGTTTGGATCATTGGATTGATCACCAAATCAACAATTGATTACACTCCAACTTAGTATCATTGGATCATCAATTGCTTAACCATACTCACCCCTAGACCTCCAAACGGTCTTGGGTGACCTCCAAACGGTCTTGAGACCGTTTGGATGATCTCCAAACGGTCTTGAGACCGTTTGGCTCATCCAAACCTTGGATTCTAGTGAAAAATCATTAGGATTTGAGCTATTGAGTTGATCATCAAATCAACACTTAATTGTAAAGTGATTTGGTACCTTTAGACCTTAAATTGGTCAACCATGCTTAACCCTAGACCTCCAAACGGTCTTTGGTGATCCCCAAATGGTCTTGAGACCATTTGGGTGATTCTTAAATGGTCTTGAAACCGTTTGGGTCAATCAACCCAAAACATCAACTCATTTCAATGCAAAATCAACACTTAGCCGATTAGGGTTAACACCATATCTTTTGTCCTTCAAACACTTAACCATATCCAACACTAGACCTCCAAACAGTCTTGGGTGACCCCCAAACGTTCTTGAGACCGTTTGGGTGATCCCCAAACGATTTTGAAACCGTTTGGGCTAAATAACCCAAAAAATCAAATCAATCAAATTGAAAATCAACACTTAATCCAATTAGGGTTTGCCTAATTGATTAGCCTTCAACTCATGATTCCTTTGGCATTAATCTATAAAATTTGGTGGGTTATCAACTAACATAATTAGGAACATGAATCTCAAACGGTCAACCCTTTGTCAACTCCCCCAAACGGTTTTGAAACCGTTTGGTCTCATGCGGTTTGATGAAACTGTTTGCTTCTAAACGATTTGAAACCGTTTGCTCCCAAACGGTTTGGGAAACCGTTTGAGCAAACCAAACAAGACCGTTTGATTTGGATATTTGTAGAGGTGTGTGCTTATCATCTTCAACCTCTAAACTCATGAAACCTTATATGGTTTCCATGGTGATTGCATCAATCAACCAAATCAATTATTGTAAATATGAAAATGATCATTATTTGATAAGGAATTGAATGCAATAACAAAATCAAGGGTTCAAGTTATAAAACCCGCCTCCGATTGAGATCCAAAGCTATATGCTCACAGAAACAATGGTGTATGCAACTCCTTTCACCATTCCAAGGCTCATCCTTAAGGTTTGAGTGAAAAGGAATGGTTAGAATTGAAGAGGAGATCGAATTAGGAAGAAATCCATAATTTATTTTCGATTTCCACCATGGAATCAAGGTGAAATGGATCAAGAACCTTACCAACAGGTTGGGGGTCGTACTCCTGATCCTCCCAAGCTCCCTTGGTCGTTTCCCAAGTAAGGAGAAGAAGTGGGGTCGAAAAAGCCTTTCATTTGGCTTGTAAAAGGTCTTTTTATAAGAAATTCAAGGAGAGAGAAAGTGCCTTATAAAAAAAATCATTTAATCCCAAAAATGTGGCCGCCTCTTCCCCCTTATCTTCCTTAGGGACGAGGATATCTTGTTTTCCTCTTATTCCTCTCAATTATACTTGATTTAAATAAAAACAAATTAATCACCTCAATTCATATTATATTAATATCCATATGTGAGTGGATATTTCTTTTTCTTATAAAATTGTGTGAGTTATCCACTCCCTTGTATATTTTCGTGGTCCTTTCAAGGATCAAGGACTTCAAATACACATCTGAATCCAACCATTTTAATTTTGGTTGAAGGCCCTTTAATTAATACATTCATTTTTGCCCTAAATCGGATTAGGGTTTCAATTAGGATTAAATATTGATTATTTTAATATCAAGATTCTCTCTCCTCCAACTTAATTCAAATGAGGCGCCCCTCTCATTTTATTTGCTCTACATGATTACAAGAATCATTAAGGACCTTATTGAAGTGGTAATTTTCATATTGAACCCTAGGTTTTGGGTAAATTGCACTTTACACCAAAACTAGGTTTTAATGCACAAACATTGCTTTATCAGCTCTTCCTTGGTACTCAGGCTACCACAAGTCATAGATTTGCATCATCTTCATTCTAATGATGCTTCAATACATGAGTAACATCTTATCATGCAACATTTGCAATTTAACCCCTCAACTTGGGTAATTTGCACTTTAGTCCAAAATAAGCAAATATTACTTCAACATTGTTCAAACAGGGCCAAAATTGAAACATAAGTTTCTCATGAGCCCTAATTACTTTTCACAAGATAAGATTAAACATATAATCATCCCACTTAATCAAAACACCTAGGGTTAAAGTATAATCCAGGTCAGGGATGTTACAAATTATAAACCCCTAACAAGGATTTCGTCCTCGAAATCCAGATAAAGGAAGACAGATGTATTTTATTCATCATACTATCTAGTCTTCACATAACATCTCCTTATTATGGAGACACCATAAAACTTTGATCAGTACAAATTGTTTCCATACATGATTCTCATAGAATCAACACGCAAGGCACATGCTCCATTGTTCCTCATCATTGACTATAGAGTCAACTTTGTGTCAAACAACACTTTTCTTGTTCAGAGAAACATCATACATTCTTTATTAATATCATGTTTATGCAGAGCATTAACCCCTAACATATGATGTTCATATTTTTTTATATATTCAGACTAATTTCACAGTTGACCACTCCAGGTAGCCAACCTAACCCATATGATAACTCTTAGATACCAGAATCTTTCACCTTGGTATCTATCACATGTGTTGGAAACACATCATATATATCTCTTCCTTTCATCTTGGAACATTAATTGTTTCATATGTCCTCATCTTGGGACCAAAGTCCAAGATAACTGATACTTTTCTAAGTATCCATCACATGAACACCTTTATCTTATTCACATCAAGTGTCCTAAGACCCACTTGATTGCCATGTCCCTGAAAGGAAATAAAACAAGGATTCATATTCCTCTTATTAATTCATGTATTTTCAACTATTCTTGAACCATTTACTCTTTATCTCATCCTAGGTTCCTTACCTTTAGCATTGGAATTTGTAAGGATGATTGCATGTCATTATCTTTTTTTATTATTATCTAGCATGTTTATGATCATCTCATGATCTCATCACATTTCCCATTTCCTCATTATGGGAAAGATCTTTATTATGTTGGCAACATTATTGAACAGGGTTCACCTCCCTTATTCTTATTCTTATCTTATGAGGAGTACACTTTTAGTCCCTCATACAACATGCTCATCTGAGATTATCTCAGACTTCTCTTTCTTGTTCATAGGATATGACACATTTATTCATTCCATATTTCTGATTTCATGATACTCATTAGATTGTCTCAGAATGACTGCTTGATCAGAGCAATCAAAAATACAACAATCTAAGAGTTTCCATACTCACTTTATCATCAATAGTTGTATATCTGGCCAGGGTATATAAATACTGAGTATAAGTGGTATGCACTTTGTATATAATCATATTCCTTCTTTTCATATTATCACAAGCATAAGGCTTAACATCCCTGAATTTTATCCAGGCATCTCTTCTATACCTCATTTTTTCTTATAGAGGTAAGAATAGCATAAAACATTTGTAATGTTTTACCATGCAAAACATAAGTCCTCATAGGACTGATCAAGGAAAGTTCAATCATTTCCTTTCTCAATTAATCTAGGAATTCATAGGGTGACATATTTAAATGACATTATCTTGTCTAACTTGTCATAATTCGTGAATTATTCACTGCCTCAGGCTAACTCTGCCTCAAAGGTTGATTCAACAAGCTATGGTTGAGCACAGACTCAATTTAAGACCAGAAATTCATCATTTCCTTTTGCTTCAACCTACTTATGCTAATTACAAATCCTGATGATATCTATAACATCATCATTGGGACTGGTAATCTAGGTTACACTGCCAAAACTTGATCCACTATATACATTACTGTTGTCCTAAGTTCTCCAACAATAATACTTAAAGAAGGATTTTCTTATTATAGTTGGATCAGCTAGGGGATTCTCATGCAATTGTCTCTCTCTTGCATGTTCCCATGCACCTCTTCTTGGTGCAACATTGCTTCTCTCAGCAGCAATCTCCTCATGTGACCTAGTCATATTTAAGTTCTTCTTCTCTTATACGAGCAGAAGACACTATCAGATACACTGGATGACACCAAAATAGACTCTACTACCTTAGTCCTATGTCTCTGCAGACTCAGCAAACCTAGAGCTCTGATACCACTAATTGTAGCGACTGTCTCGCGAAAATAGGATTAACTAATGCAGAAGCGAATTATTTGCAGCGGATTACTGAAAATCACTGAAAATTAAAACTTTTTGCAAAGAGATCCTCACATAGGAAATCTTTTCCAACAAGAACCATCGCATAACATTTACATTCTGGTTCAAACGTACATAACTTGTACCATCTCTTTTCAGAGATTACATCATCAACTGTCTTATAAACATTATATACAGACAGTATACAAATCTCGAGGCATCAAGCCAAAACCTCAGATTGATTCATAAAACATTGACTAAAAACTCCGAGGACCTGAGAGTACAGAGACGACACATAGGACTTTCTAACTACATAACTTGACATGCAGTATCTCCACCTGAGATATTACTACTGTCCTTGCTGTTACTACTGCTGTCCATTCCCTGTAATGAGATTCTACTTCTTTGTCTGCGTCCACCTAAAAAGTTGGATCCCATGGGGTTAGACAATGTAAATTGCCCCAGCGGGAGATATAACTCTCCGCCAAAACATTGTTATAGCAATTTATTAAAATAAATTGAGCAGAAAGATTTATATATTTAATCAATAGCAGGTAAGTCACTTGTATGAACAAAGTGAAGTAATCTCCTTTTTCAAGGATAACGTTGCATCTACTCATGGTAGACTCATAGTTCATCCATCTACTTGTAATGAATACAAAAAATATGAACAACATCAATGAACTACAGATATATAATAGAAATGTAACATCAGCCAATGAATTTCCGTATTCAATCCTTAAGCAAACATGCTATATGGCTGATTTCATTTTACAAACACACTTATGCCCTAAGGAGATGAGATATACCGCTCATGCTCCAACCGATCACTGTGAAGTCGAAATCGGTACCATACAAGGTTAATGGAAGAGCCGGATTCCCATGACCTCCCATATCTCGGTCAGTGCGAGATCACATGTAACATCCCTGACCTGGGTTATGAGCTAACCCTAGGTGTTTTGCCTAAATATGAGATTAGATGCTTGTAGTTATCTTTTGATATGTAATTAAAGCTTCTGAGGAACATATATTTCCTTTTCTGCCCTTTTTGAACAATGTTGTAACATTGTTTTGTTAATAGGGACCTATGTGCAAATTACCCAATTAGAGGGGTTAACTTGCAAATTGCACATGTCAATATGTTCCTCTGGTGTTGAGACATCATAAGAGTAAGTATGATGAAGTGTTATGGATTCTCCAAGCTTGGGCAGCAAGATGCAGCTTGTGGAGCAATCCTTGTGCTTTAGACCCTAGTTTTGGTGTAAAGTGCAATTTACCCAAAACATGGGGTGCAACATGTAAAATACACCTTCTAGAGTATCTTTTATGACTCTTGACATCAATTAGAGTGAGAATGATGAATAGGGCGCTTCAGTTGAATAATCAAATAAGAATGATAACCTTTGTAATTAGTTAATCAAGTTGTAAGTGAAATGACCCCTTTGATGTGTACAACTTAGTAGGAGGTTTGGCTTCTTATCTTTTAGGCCTTGTTTTAAGAAAGAGTTTTGCTTAATAATAGAGAAGGAGGGACGTGCCTAAGAGAAGGAGAGAAGGACCTAGTTGAGAATAGGAGGAATAGTTGTCTTTATCTTGGATATACCCCCAAAGTATATAGTCACCTTTCTTTTACAACCAAGGGATCGTTTCCCATTTCTCTTCACTTATCTTTTGCTGTGACTGACTAAGGACGGAGCTCTAGAGCAAAGTAAAGCATCCAAGCAGTTCTAGGTAAGGTTTGATCATCATCTAGCTCGGATTTGTGGAGAAAGTCATGATGCAAGGTTCGTTTGCTAGCTTTTCTTACTTAGTTCTTCTTTCTAGCCATCCTTTCCTACCAATTCTTGGAGAAACAACCTTGGACGACCTGTGGAGCTCAAGACACCATTAAATATTTGAAGATTGTAGCTCTAGAGCCGACCTTAAGGTGGGTTTTATAACTCTAAACCCTTAAACTTTGTTATGCATCTTTCTTTCTTGCAAAAGTTGCTTGTTCTTCTTCCCTCCATCCTTCTTTGCACTCTTGCAAGAAAAACCGTGAAGAACCGACCTTGATCCTAAGGTAGAAGAAGATGGGCGTGAATACCAATGTCACTTTATCATACGGTCTCCCACCCTTGGTCCAAACGGTTTGCAAAACCGTTTAGAACCAAACGGTTTCAAAACTGTTAAGATTCATGCGGTTTGCAAGATCGATTGGAGCAAACGGTCTTCAAGACCGATTGGAAGGGTTGACCAGGCATTGACCATTTGAGGGCCTACTGGACATATTATGAACTAATCACCCTCAAAGAATCATTAACTAATTTCAAATAAATCTCAAGTTGAAGGCACTTTAATCACCTAAATCCTAATCGGGTTCATTGCTGATTTCAATGGACCAATCATGTTGAAGTTTGAGTTGAGTGGCCCAAACGGTTTCAAAACCATTTGGGGATCACCCAAACGGTCTCAAGACCGTTTGGTGATCACCCAAGATCGTTTGGAGGTCTATGGTCAAGTAGGGTTAATCAATTGAAGGTCCAATCATAATAGGTTGTTGAAACAATCAAAGTGCTGATTTGGTGACCTATTTAGGATTTAACCCTTAACAAATTGACTTATTTTTTTATGAGACTTTGGGAAAACGGTCTCAAGACCGTTTGGAGGATGTCCAAATGATCCCAAGACCGTTTGGGGTCAGGTCATGGCCCAATTGGGTGATGGTTCAATGGGTTCAACTTCAATTAGACTCATGTTGATGAATGTTGAAGGTTGATCGATTTCAAACACTAATTCAATTGGTCCCAACCCTAATTGGTTATCAATTGAGGGTCAATTGAGTGTCAAATTGGTTAAGGATTAACCTAATTACCTTAATTGCTAAGTGGTTAACAAGTATTAGAACAATTGAGGGGTTCAACATAGAAACCCTAATTCTATTGCAAGTGTTGATACACTTTTTGGGTCCATGCGGTTTTGAGATGTTTGGACCAAACGGTCTCAAGACCATTTGGGACCAAACTGTTTTAAAACCATTTTGATTCATGCGGTTTCAAACTGTTTATGGTCATGCAGCTTCAAGGCTGATTTGCTCAAACGGTTTCAAAGTCAAACTTGGCTAAACAGTCAACGTGACCAAATGGTCTCAAGACCGTTTAAGGGCAAACGGTCTTGAGTATGAATGTGTCCATGCGGTCTTGAAAGTCAAAGGTACCAAACGGTCAACCATTCCATGCAGTTTCAAAACCGTTTGGAGGTTGATAGTTCAAAACCGTTTGGGGTCTTTTAAGGTTAAGAATGCTTAATGTTATAAAGACTTAGATGGTTCAATGGTTGTCAACCTAAACCCTAATGATACCCTAAGACATTAAGGGAACAAGTAATGAGTTGGTTGATGTATGCTATGATCAATAGGCAAACTTACTAAAGTACCCTTGAAGGGTTTAAATAGACAACACCTCTTGATTAAGCAAACCCTAATGACCATAATGGTGATGACTTGACCTATGTTAATCAAGTTAATTTGACTTAAATTAATCTAGAGTGATGTAAACATCATCTAATAGCAAGAGGAGAGAGGAGACTCCTAATATGAATCAGAATCAAGTAAAATACTTTCAATATGTATGAATACACATGATTAGGGTATGATCCTTTATAGTGAGATCATGGGAACCCTAATTATGGTGACTAATGAATCTTAACTTAATTTGAAGGTATTAATGATAGTAATCCTCATACATGATGATGCTATGACCTCTTTTTTGGTGCAATAAGGGTGGGGTGCCTCTTTACTAATTAAAATTGTGGGTAGTTATAGTGTATAACCACCAAGAAGAAGGGGGAAAAGGGCAGTTGTAAGGCACAACCACCAAAAGGAAAAAGACATAAAACCGAAAACTGTACAGCAAGAAATGAAATCCTATCTATACAAATTGATGTAGGAGACTACTATCTTTGCAGCACACATTCCAGAGGGCATCAACTTCCATACTACTCTCCTCAAAAAGCCTTCTATTCCTTTCCAACCACATCATGTAGGTAATGCAGACCGCAAGAACCTTCGATTCTCCCTTCAAGTTCAGTAAGTCGTCTTGGTTTTTAATGACAGTGCTCATCTTTATAGTATATAAGTTCCATAAGCAGCGAGCATATTCACAATCAAAAAACATATGGCAGATGTTTTCCTTACTTTTCTCACAGAGATAGCATCTGGAAGCAGACTGAAAACCAATCCTCTTCAGGAAATATGTAGTAATGAGCTTCCCCAAGAACAACTTCCATAGAAACACAGACCACCTTCTTAGAATACCATCCAACCAGATCCACGAACCCCAAGGAACCACATCCCATTTAGTTCTCGAGATATCCCAACCGTCTTTCATGGAGAAGGAAGAGCCACCTTTGAAAAGAATAATATCTTCAGAGTTCTGAATAATAGGATGCTCTTTTAACACATCCAACAAAGCAGCATCACCTCTAAAATGCGGCAGGTTCCAATTACCATTATTTACCCAATCAGACACTTTACAGAATTTACCTCTGCCCAGCCGAAAAATAAACTGTGGATCCACCAAATCAATCAACCTGTCACCATTGTTAACCCACGGGTCAAGCCAAAACAGGAAGGATCTTCCATTTCCAAGCTTAAGACAAATATGATTCAGAAGAGAACTCCTCTGCCCAAGCATCTTCTTCCAAACCCAGGATGAACCAGCTTTGGCCTCAACAGACCAAAGAGACCCCTCTTTAATATATCTACCAGGGACCCATTTAATCCACATGTTGTCCTTCTTGACAGTAATCACCCAAAGATTTTTAAGTAAACCTCCATTAGACCAATCTACAATAGATCTAACACCAAGACCTCCTTCTTTTTTAGGCCTGCAAATCAACTTCCAAGAAACAATATGAATATGCTTTTTATCCTCATGATCGTTCCAGATAAAATCCCTCATAGCCTTCTCAATCAAGTTGATCACAGATTTAGGTAAAGGAAACGCAGCTGTCCAAAAAATACTGTAGGAGGACAGAGTAGACAACACTAGTTCAATCCTCCCAGCTTGAGAAAGAAGACGACCCTTCCAAGAGTCAAGTCTACATTTAATTTTATCGATGATAGGATTGCAAAGAGCTTTAGTGAGTCTACCAGTGAAAAGAGGCATCCCAAGATATCTAACAGAAAGAATATTAGCTATATTGTCTTCAGTTGCTCGACCACTCAAGAAAATCTGGCTTTTATCATTATTAAGCCTCAGACCAGAGACATTATGAAAAGTTTCCAGAATGAACTTAACACAATGGGCATCCCTGTCACCAGCTTTAGAAAACAACAACAGATCATCAGCAAAAATGATGTGGGAAATGGAAATAGCCTCAGAAACCCCAATAGGACTGAAATTGCCTTTCTTAACTTCAGAATTAATGATAGAAGAAAGACCGTGCATGGCAATAGCAAAGAGAAAAGGAGCAAGGGGATCGCCTTGTCGAACCCCATTAGAAGCATAAAAATAATCAGTAGGGGAACCATTCACTAAGACTCTGTAGGAAGCAGATTTAAAGCTTTCATCCACCCAATTGAGCCAGCAACTCAGAAATCCCATCTTTTCCATCAAAAAAAGAATATAATCTCGTCTAACAGTATCATAGGCTTTAGCTAAGTCAGCCTTGATACACATAAACTTTTGAGAGCCTCCCAACATACTCAAGACATCATTAGCCAACAAGATAGCATCACCAATCCTTCTACCATGGATGAAAGCAAATTGATTAGGATCAATAATAGAAGGCAAGATGAATTTGACTCTATTGGCCATAATCTTCATAATGACCTTGTAAATGACGTTGCACAAAGAGATCGGTCTGAAATCCTTTAGATCAGTAGCTCCAAGCTTTTTAGGGATGAGGGTTATAAGGGTACTATTGCATTCTCTAAGCAATTTTCCCGAACTAAAGAAACTTTGAATGGCTCGAATTATGTCATCTCCAATGATATCCCAGACTGATTTAAAGAAAACGGCATTAAAGCCATCAGGCCCAGGAGCCTTGTCATCTTTCATACTTTTAACAACATCAACAATCTCCTCTCTAGAGACTACTCTTCTCAACTCATCAAACTAAACTTTAGAAATCATAGGAATATGCCAATCATCATCCCAAAGAACCTTGTCACTAGAAGTGCCATTAAACAAGTTTTCATAGAAACCCTTGATAGTTTCTCTAATCTGATCAACATCATAAATCTTCCCTCCAGAATGGTCATCCAGAACATTAATATTGTTCCTAAGTCTTCTTGATTTCATAGAGGCATAGAAGAAGGCTGAATTTCTATCCCCCAACTTCAGCCACTGGATTCTACTTTTTTGTTTAATAAAGTTTTCTTCATCCCTCATAGCTTGAAAAGCCTCTCGTCTGAGAATAGACAACTGGGAATGTTTATCTTCATTGCTTGGATCAGCATCAACAGCTTCTTGCATGAGTTTAGCCTTGACTTCTAACTCTTTAGCATTAGAAATGAAATTGCCTACATAATCCCTGTTCCACCTTCTTAGAGCAGTAGTGACAACATGAAACTTTTGGTAAACTCTAAACATAGGTGTTCCGGAGCAAATAGTTTCCTTCCAAACAGCTTCAACAATGCATCTATAGGAACTATTATTAGTCCAAGAATTTATGAAACGAAAAGGAGAAACACCCCTCTTCCCTCTATCAAACCTCAGAGCTATAGGTCTATGATCACTAACAATAGAAGAAATAACTTCACCCCAGCTATAAGGGAAACTCGACAGAAAATCAACATCACAGAAAATGCGATCAATTCTGGACAGAGTACTCCTCCCCTTTTTGCTATGGCTGTCCCACGTGAAGAACTGACCTTTAGAAGGAACTTCAATTAATCCAGTATCACTGATGGTAAGATTAAAATAATTCATACTTCTACTAGAAGGAGGATGCTTTCCCATCCTTTCACCAGCCAGCCTAACAACATTAAAGTCACCCAAAACACACCAGTTATGAGGACTCATTTTAGAAATGGTACTTAACAAATTCCAAAGAAGAGACCTATCACCATCATCGTTAACACCATAAACAGCTGGCATATCAAACGAAACCGAGCCCTTCTTAATAGCACAATGCAAAATCTATTCATTAACCAGAACTTTATCCACTACAATATCAGCGTCCATCCATAAAATGATAATCCTTGTATAAGAGTAAAAGTCAGAATTATCAACATAAGAAGCACCCTGCCACACAGAGTTAACAAAACTTTGTACATCCTTCTTCTTGATTCTAGATTCTAGAATAACAAAAATATCAGCCTTATACCTCCATATCTTAGTCTGGATGTGAGCTATTTTATTTGCACCTCCCCTCACATTCCAGGAAATAACAGTAAATGAACTATCCATTGGGGGGAAGATCACTGGCCGAGTCATCCTTCTCCTCAAAGTTGGATAATAGGGAGTATTTGTTCAGAGATGAGGGGATACCTCTATTCACCACTGATTTGGGTGCCACACGCGGGGGGGGGGGACTTGGACTTAGAACTCCTGCCTCTCGTCTCCCACACCCCTTCAGGTGAAGTACTAGGAGTCTTCATAGAAATAGCCATCACACTTTCTATCAGCACTCCAATACCAGTTCTTTGGATGTTACCCTGGGAGAAAGGATAAGATAGACTCGAATTAAGAGCGTCCTCTTTCGCCTTAGATCCACTCATGTTTGCAATTTTTTGCTTATCATGAGCCATAGCAGGGACCATCACAGAATTTTCTATGCTCACCGTCTGCTGTTTTCCATGAGGTAAAATACCCGAAACCTGTTCAGTAGAAATAACTCCACCATCCTGGATAGCTTCGACAGCATCAACAAAGACTTCCCCTTCTTCACTAATGCCATTGTCAGACACAGTCTTAGGAATCCAAACCTTCTTAGTTGCCGCACCACCATTTTTCTGCTTCTTGAACGCCACATCCTTCTTCTCCAATGTTGAGTCACATAGGTTAGATTCATGACCAAACAGACCACATATCAAACACCTGCTGGGTTCCCATTCATACTCAAATGTTATTGTATCAGATTGACCATCATCGCTTACTATCTGCAGTTCTTTTGGAAATGAGAAATCAAGAGGGATAAGGACCTGCAATTGTGCATATTCCAGTCTCAGGAACTCATTAGTAAACCTGTCTGGTTGCAGTGGTGCTCCAAGGAACGATCCTATCTTATTGAACATCTCTGCATCCCAAAGCTCTAATGGTAGATTAAAGACTTTGATCCAGATCGGAACCTCTGTTAGTTTCAGTTTTTCTAGCGGCTCGTCTCTTTCCCACCTCTTGATGATCAACGTCTTACCTGCAACAAACCAGGGTCCACCATCGATCACTGTAGAGAGATCTTCGTCATTGGAGAACAACACAATGAAATAGCCCCTTCCACGCGACCTGACCTCAATGGATCCTTTAGCTTGCCAGATCTGAGCAAAATGACGAGCGAGAGTAGGCCAATTCGGTTTCAGTCCAACAACGTACCCCGTTGCTGCTTTGTTCCATCTCGCCAAATTCCTCTCAGCGATAGATTTTGAATACACCAGCTTCCCGTCCTCCATTTCAAAACTCGTCTTCTTCAAACATATAGGCTCGCCGGTCCTCCTCTCCTTGAAAAGATCAGACCAGGACCTAGCTTCTTTGGCCACGGAGACACTGGTAGTACCTTTGACTCTGACGGCACCAGGGTCTGGGGGATTCGCCGAGGTCGACGACACACTCATCGTCGCCCCCCATTCGCCTCCGTGTTCGCCACAGTAGCCATTCGAGTCGACGGCCTAATAACAATTATGATGCTATGACCTCAATTCACTATGAAGTGAATAGTAAACCCTAATTCTAGGGTAAATCATGTAATGTGAATAGTAAACCCTAATTCTAGGGTAAATCACGTAATGTGATTAGTAAACCTTAATTCTAGGGGAATGTCATGATGAGAATTAATAATAGCCCCTAATGGTGGAGTATTAATCATAAACCTAATCTAATGGAGATGTAATATGAATAGAAACCCTAATTGGAGGTGATGTCATGAGAAACCCCTATTAGGATGAATAACAAGCTTAATTTATGGCTTATTAGTTATGAAATCCTGGAGATGGTTTACTAGATAGTACAGTAAAGTGAGGTGTAGCTAAATCCATTAAATAAGATGATTAAGTCATAAGCATATAGAATAGGGTTAGTAAACCCTGTGAATGATAAATGTGGTAATTTCAATAAATAAGGATTTAAAAGGTAAGATGATGCCTAGATCCAAACATCTCTAAGAATGAGTAAATACTTTTGCACCTTACAATAAGGATGGGCATGAAACTCTTAGAAATGATGTGTACCAAAGCATGATGTAGATAACATCTTGAATATGGAGATACCTAGAATAGTTGATGATGGTTTATCTTACATTAACAATGTTTAAACCTATATCATTAAAGATGATTGGATAATTCTGATATATGATACATGCACCATATGAGGAAAGTAACAAGTTAGTAGATAAAGTATTAAAAAAGAAATATCTAAATACTGAGTTAATCAATTATCTCAAGTAAGATGATAATGAGAAGAAAGTGATACATCAAGATATGATAGATATCACATTCGACAGTCCAAAGTATCATACCTTGATGAACCTCTAAACTACTATATTTAAACAAGAGACACAAAGAGTATGTGATAAGTAATTATCTGTGGTAGTGACATAATGAACTCAATGTACTCGATAAGTATAGATTAATACATCTTGGGAGCGGAGTAAGCCAAATCAATAAGTATGAAGAAATCATACCATGATATGAATGTGAAATGAGCTAATACTTAGAATTGATGATCATTAACGATATATGATGAGTATAGTAATCGAAAGTAAACATTCATAATGTCCTTGTATGCTCCCAAGAGTGGTGGAGTAGTATGTTAGGGTTGGACTGATAACATGAACAGGAAACCCTAACTATTGAAAGGTGGGGTACGTTAACCCTAATTCTGGGTTATGCTTTCAAGCATGAAACCCTGTGAACAAATTACAATATAAGGAATCCTTATGCCTTATAAGTCAAAGGGATTTAATAACCCTAATTGAGTGGGACAAACCCTAACCCTAGAAATCAATTGTGGTAATGTAACATGCTTATGATATGTTGTTGAAGGCACGACCATGCTATGGAGAACGGCCGTGGTAGCCTCTCTCCTTGCACGACCGTGCAAGGTAGCACGGCTGTGGTGTTCTATGAATAAATTGAAAAGAACTGGTATTGTGCTGATACTATTATATATTCATGTCTTCAATTATATTAGTCATGCAGGATGTTAGCAAGAAGTAATCATAACCAAGTAAGGTTTATGATGTATCATTCATTGAAAGCATGTTATAAGCTTTATAAATAATAATATACTGTGTTGCTTAGCTTAAGTGGCAACATATGAGATTGATGGGCTATAAGAGCCATGAGCAACATCACTTTAATAATCAAGATCGTGCTGATTAGATGACTTATGATGAAATGGTTAAGAAATGATATCCATATGGTAACTGATGTGAGTTAAACTTTATACATTTAGTATTCTTCTTTTATAGCAGTTGTTTTAATGATTAAATGATTGAAAACATGCATGATGCTAAAAGAATGTTGAAATGTACTTAAATAATCAAGTATAATGATATCATATAGGGCCCTGACCATAGATCCATCATTGTCAGAGACCAAATGATGGTGAAATAGGTTTTCCTAAGGGAACTCCTGGATCATATACTTTTGAGTATATGGGGGATTATGGATGCGAATATCCTTACGTCCTAATGTAGGAATTGATGTAGGATGTATCTTTAACCTATCAATCCTTCATTACATGTTTATGCCGGGACGATGTGCCATCAATCTCCCGAGGGAATCAACAATGCCGCATCGATGAGAGATAAACAAGAGATCCCTCGATGATGAAGAGAGTACAAAATGCCACTGTGACTCTATAGCGAAGTTTCCAGAATACCTTGGATAGCTATCACAGCAGAGACACAAGATGTCCTACAAGTAAATCCTCGTACTGACTGAGGAAGATGAGGTCATAAGAATCTGGCTCTTTTGATGACCTATGTATGGTATCGACACGATTTCATAATGGTCGGTTGGAGTATGAGTGGTATACCTCATCTCCGCAGGGCATAATAATGTTTGGAAAACATAATCAGCCATGTAGCATAACTGCTTAGGTTGAACTATGAGAAACAACGATTGATGTTACATTGTTTATACATGTTCTTCATATTCTTTAAAGAGATATGCTTTGATATCTAATTAAGTTATAATTGAAATGTTGCTTTACTTGACATTAACCTGCTGTTAAATGTTAATAATTATACTACTTATTGTTATTTCGTATTGCAATAACAAAGCTTCTGGCAGAGAGTTATAACTCTCGCTGGGACAATTATTCAATTGTCTCACCCCCGTGGGATTCAACTTTTTAGGTAGACGCCGAGGACGAAGGAATCCAACTAGGGATGAGCAACAACAGTAGCAACAACATCAGGGACAACAGTGAATCTCAGGTGGAGATACTGACTATCAAGTCTTGTAGATAGTACGTCTTATGTCATCTCTGTACTCTCAGGACCTAGGAGTCAATAGGTCTGAGGTTTTTGGCTTAGTGCCTAAAGATTTTGTATCTTGCCTTGTACAAATAATAGGGCAATGGATGTATGTAATGGCAAACCATGTTGTAAACAATTACCTCACTTTCTTATAAAAGAGTTTTATGGTTTAAAGATCTCTTTCTAAAAAGTTTAAATTTTTTAGTGATTTTCATAATTACACTGCTAATCAACCGCTTACGCTGAGTTTACCTCGTGATTTATAAGTCGGACCCCACATCACATGCAGGACATCTTGTGTCTCTGCTAAATATAGCTTTCCATAGTATACTGGCAACTTCACTATCAGAGTTACAGTGGCATGCTGCACTCTCTTTGCGATCGTGAGATTTTGTGTTTATCTCCACCGATCTGGCATTAACATTATTGGGAGATGTGTACGACATCTAACCCAATCATCAGAAGATTCATGATACATCCATCCCGATACATATAATGAAGGATTGAGAGATTAAAATTACATCTCACATCAAATCCTACATTAGGACGTAAGGATATTCATGTCCATAACCCCAACATACTCAAAAGTATGCTCTCCAGGAGTTCCCTTAGGAAAACTTGTTTCACCATCATTTAACTTTTGACAATGATGGATCTATGGTCAGGGCTCTACATGATATTATTATACTTGATTATTTAAGTACATTATGGTATTTGTTTAGCATCAGTCAAGTTCTCAAACATAACTTATTACAACAATGATATAAAGAGACATGTACTACTTTCATCAGATTTTTATCAGTCTTTCAAAGACCTTGGGAACTCAGTCCCTCATTTCAAAATTGGGAATTCTCATCCCTTCAAATTCTCATCACCATAATCATATGGTTCTGGGTATTCAACCCCTTAAATCATCATTGAGCATTATTACACTTTTTTCAGGTAACTATCACCTTCAGGTCATCTAAGCAAGGCATTCATGATACTTGTTACACAAGCATCACACCTGGCTCACAAGGCCATGAAATATCTTGTCACCTCTTTCTAGGCAACAACTTGCTCATATGACTCATAGAATCCTTACACATTGTTACTTTTACTAGGAAACAACAACATTAAGGCTCATAATGTCAATCAACATTTATTATGCAAATGTCGTAGCTCAAATCTAGCTATGTTCATTATCTCATCATACCTGCATGGTTATTAGGCATGATAACAGTCATACAATATATTCATCACATCATGTGATACAATAGAAACACCATTATTCCTTTTCCAGGAATTAGGGTTTACTATCAAACAGGGCTTATCATTCCCTTTACCCAAGTCAGGGTTAGGGTTCCCTTTTCTCATTAATTAGGGTTTCATGATTATATAATATATCCAACCATTAATTCATTAATCTATACCTCTGGGGCATCCAAAGGTATCATATTTGATTATTCAAGAACAATACTTTCATCATATAGCATTAATGATCATCAATTCAAGGTATGAGTTCATTTGTCATCCTCATCATGGTATGATTATATCATACACATCATTTGGGCTTAACCCCATTCTCAAGGTACATTAATTAACACTCATCAAGTGCAACAACTCATTACATTTCATTGTAATAGTTGCATAACACACTTCATATGTTTCTTACCCAATTATATTGGATTTGGAGTGAATCAAGGTATATAAACCCTGAAGTATTGAATGTGATAACTATCATATCTTGATGTATCACTTTCTCATCATTTCTGACTGTCTTGAGTTAACCAACTTATCTTGTATTAAGGTATTTCCCCTCTTAATACAACACATCACTAAACTCTCACCTTTAGCATATAATGCATAGGCCACACATTAGAATTGTCCAATCATCTTTAATGATATGGACTTATCTAATGCTAAAGACATTTCTTACAATAAGGTTGCTTATAATCAACCACATGAAATGTTCCACCTTTATAAAGACATTCCTCTTGTTTCATCATTAGGGTTTCTCTATACCCTTACTTAAGATTAGGATTATGATTCATTGTCACATTGTCCAAGATTAGGGCTTTATGTAATATGACTTCACATTAGAGTCCCATTTACCTTCACCCTTCTTAGGGCCTCTCATCACAACATAGCATTGGAGCTTCAAGTGATGTCAACTCTTAATCAAGGTTTCTCATGGAATCACCCTCAACTAGGAATTCACATGGAATCACCCTCAACTAGGGTTTCACATGGAATCACCCTCAACTAGGGTTTCACATGGAATCATCCTCAACTAGGGTTTCACCATAGTCACCCACAATTTGGGTTTACTATTCATCTCCTTTAGGATTTCATTCAATTATCCATAATTAGATATTCACTATTCATCCCAATTAGGGTTTTACATCTCACTTCCCTAATTTGGAGTTTCATATATCATTACCCTAAATTAGGGTTACATCCTTACCCTGGATTAGGGTTTTAATTGGAATTGCACTCATTTAGGGTTAGAACTCAATAACCCTGTCAATTAGGGTTTATGTTCATGATTAGAGTTTCATGATCTCTCTACTTAAGGATCATACCCTTAATTACCACATGAATCATATTCATGTATGAATTTATGCTAACATCTTCTCAACTTGATAAGGTCATGTCATCCCTTCAATCAAGTACATACAACTATGATTAACATAGTGTACCAAGTCATTGATCCTTTAAGCAATTAGGGTTCATTCCTTAATTGGCACTAATCACTTAGGTACTATTAGGGTTTCAACCTTTGTACCTTCATTGATTATCATTACTAATCATCATTGGATCAATGAATCATTCATCATCTTAATTCTCAAGAGATTCAATCACATTGGACCTTAACTACATAAGGTATCCAATTGAATTGACCAATTGAATCTTAAATCACAATAGGTGTCCAAGTGGATTAACCCATTGAATCCTCAATCAACCTTGACTACTTGAGCCCCAAATGGTCTTAGTATTTCAAAGTTCAAACGGTTTGTAACCGTTTGGTAAAGGTGGTGCTTGAGACCATTTGCTAAAGCAAGTAGGTGAAGACCATTTGCCCAAGTTTGAATTTTGAAACCGCATGGGTACAAACGGTTTGGGATCATTTGGTCCCAAACGGTCTTGAGACCGTTTGGTCCAAACCTCCTCAAAACCGCATGGACCAAAAAGTGTCTCAACCACTTTAATCGTATTAGGGTTTCCAATATTGATCCCCTCAAATCCATCATATATGTGACGTCCCCGGGTTTTCCAAAACTTAATCTGATGTGTGACGTCCAAATTGAAACCTCACCTCAGCGAGAATCCCAATTTAAAAATCACACACTAGGCTAAGAAGAAGAAAATCAGAGGAAGTCAGAAGGAAACACAGTAGCACATGTACATGAACAATAATAAAACCATACACACATGTTCACCATTCAACATATAATTACAACATGAATTGTAACAACATTTGATATTACATATTGAACAGCAAACTATACATATACATGTACTATATCTAAATAACATGATCTTAAGACAACAGGTCCACCTGTACATCAGCTCGCCACACAACTCTCTCTATCCCGGATCTTCAAGAGCATAACCACAACCTAAACAAAAAGATTACATGCGGTACACGTCAGCACAATATTTCAAGAATATTGTACTGAGTACGCCTACGTGTCTTTTTATATACCTCTCATCATATCTTGGCAATAAGATAAAACTAATACTTGGCAGCATAAGAAGAATATAAGAAAAACATATACTTGCACAAGGATATTCGTTAACAAAAGAGAACACATATTTTAAGCTTAATTTCCATCATATATCTCATACATCTGCCCCTAGGGCTTTGATGTCTTTAGGCCTTGTCATATAAATCGTACATCTGCCCCTAGGGCTTTGATGTTTATCAATGCATTGTACTACCAAAGAGTTTAGTGCTATCATATGATGGATCCGGTACTTTATGTTTTGTGTGTTCATAGCCATAAGTATGGAAAAGCTCAAGCAACATAACATACAGGAACAATCATTTCAACCAATATCATATGCCAAGTATTTTACTACACATATAACACAAGAATATTGTATAATAAGCCAAGTAAGAGGTAATAGCGTACCTTCCAAAGAGACAACCTAATCATCATATTCCTCCTGTCAACTATATCTTTGTTAAACCTGATCAAGACAAGATCATATACTATCATCAGGTTCTCATCCTATTATATCTCATCTTAACCCTAATCATGTTCATATTAGGGTTTCTCTTATCCCATTATGATATTCTCATGATTACTTGTATTCTTGCCTTATATTTATCTTACTGATGTCATTTTCCAGATTATGGTTCATTATCTGAATATTAGGTTCCATATCCTTTTTGGGTGGACATATTAACCCTAGTTTATATACATCATTCAAAATAGGGTTACAACCCATGTATCAAGGTTCATCTTCATATAACATGGATTTTGTTCATCATTATGATCTCATAATTAAATATGAGGTTCAATATACTGATATGAGCTTTCTCTGTGAATTTCATCATTTATTGAGCATGTATGCATTAATTACATATTATTTAGGGTTATTAGCCCTAACTAGCCATATGGAGTAAATTACATGATTTCGTACATCAACATGACCATAACTGACATCAGGTGCACTATAAGCATGATCACGAATATACTGACATTTTTTCATAATTTTATATCATCATTTAGTATTTATTACTCATCAATTAAGCATTTTACAACTAACAAGATATCACTGATATTTGAGTATCAAAAGCTTGATATTATCATTCCAGGTTGTTCTACGCATTTTTCTAAGAATTTCCGTACCTTATTTGTATTTTTCTGATGCTTGAGCTAATTACTACGATTTATTGAAGAACTGAACATTTTGGGAATTATTACCTTTTTGGGCCAATAGGCCGTTGCCAGGTGGCAAGGCTGCTTCACTGGCCTGGGCGACCCACCTGGTCTGGTTTGGGGCCGACTGGTTCATGGTTTAGACCTGGTTCAAGGTTTGTTTGGTAGGCTCTCGCTCTTTCTTTTTCTTCCTCGTGCTCTACGCGATCGAGCATCTCCCAGATCTGCGCTCCTAGCGCTAACCAACTACGCCGGCGTCGTGATCTAGTGGGAGATATAGCACCTCTTTTGAGCGCTGCCGCCGCCGAGATTGGGGACCATATCTAGTGAGCAAGTGCGGCCATTAGGGTTGTCTCTTCCACCAGAAGCTTCGTCCAGATTGCCTCTGCCTCCAACCTCTATGGATAGCCGGTGGAACTCCCTTCTCTGGGTCTGCATCTCTCACGAGCAACAGAAGACACTCCCTTTATCCTCGCCTAACCTGCTTAGTGCGCCACTGATTTGGTCCTTGTTCCAGTGTGGCTCCTCCGTTCTCTGCGTTGAACGAGAGCATCTCGGTGGGCAAGGTAATGATGAGGTATCAGCAGCTGTGCTCTCCTCCTGGTGAGAAACAGAAGCAGGTATGTGGCTCCTTATAGAAAGAAGAAGGACCATCAACTTCATCACGGTCTTGCAGACCTACTCAGTTCCTCAATTTCTCATCCGCGACCCTAGGCCCTACCACCCACAAGCGCGCCGCCTTGTTCCCACCGTGGCGGAGAAACAGAGGCAAACAACCTCCACACCAGCAAAAGTCCGCCTCAAACCTCCATAGCACCTCCAGATCTTCATGATCTCGCCGCCCATGACCAGAATGTAGACCTCAGTTGGGAAGACTGAACCAGCCGTCATCCATCCCTCTGTGTTTCCGGTCTCTCCTCTTCTATCTCAGTTTCTATTCTCGTCTGCCTTGAAACCTCCTTTGAACTCTCACTTGTCACATGTGAGGAGCGGTGGAGAAGCCAACTAACAAAAACCAGTTCTCTCTCAACACTCTTCTAGAGAACTTGCACGGGGTCTTAGGACCAGTCTTTCTTGGGCAAGCATAACTTCTCGTTCAGTTTACTCCCTTGAGCCACGATCACGACGTGGGATGATTTAGGATCACATCCTACCACTCCCTACCGTCTCCACTACGTGGCATCTCACAACAAGGTTAAAGGGGGACGTGACATGGTATATAGATAAGAGCCTAGTTGAAAAACCTTGGTCATCTATTATCAAAATATCAATGATTTCATCACATTCAAACATACATAACTTTTCTAGGAGTATTTGATCATCATGAAACTTTGAACATAGCTCAATTATCATCCAAACTACATTCCATCCAAACTTGCATAGACATTGATACTTCTTAATATAATCCGAGTACACGAACTCACTTACATCATTGGATATTTAAATATTCCAAAAGATCAATCTATCACATCCTATACACCTTAAAAGAAATTTCGTCCTCGAAATTAAGCCAAAATCAAGTCCATCACATCATATACATCTAAAAAGAACTTTCATCCTCGAAAGTAAGCCATAATCATACTTCCAGGGAAAACCTTATCTTACTGTCATCCACATGTAGGCATCATCCTATGTACAACATAGTCAAAAGCTCCAGAATTATATTCCAGCTATTAGGATGTTTTCCAAACATCTAAGGTGATACAAGGGTGAACCACTCATCATATATCATGGTTTAAGAGCTTAGGTTACATCATGACGTATCTCATATGTTAGGGTTGCATCTTTATCTTTAGACATGCATTAATATTCAACATCATATTACCGTGTTCCCAAGGAGTTAACTCAAGTTAACCCGTACATCAAGGTGTCATCAACATTTTATTGAGATAAAAGTTAGAACATATTCAACATTAACATATGTCTTTTAGGAGGGAGTTAATTATCATTAACTCGCTTTATCCATCTAGATCATGTCAAGATTTCATAATCATTATGTTGTGCTAACTTTCAAACTATATTTTCATCATTATTAAGCACTAATCTTAACATTTTTGGTAACATTTTTCATTCATAAGATCTTATTTTATTACTCATAATAAATTGCAACATTTATTAATGATTGAATCACAAGGTTAACCATCTTTAATATATCATCATTATTCATTTACATGGTTAATCATTTATGCATTGCCATCTATTAACCATCTCTAGGTTTCCATCTTATCATGTCTATATACCACGTCTCGATATTAAATCACATCTTTATATTTATTATATCCTGGTTGTGCTAAAAAAACTTATGTCAGTGACTTGTTAAACATATATCACAACTTCGTCTATCCCAATTGAGGTTCTCCTAACCCGTATCATGAGGGTACTGTCATGCTCAAACTCCTTGAGCTAACTCAACTCTATGAGTATCTCATAAACAAAAACTTTATCTTCCCTCTTTCATCTAGGGTTACCAGGTCTACCTCATTGGCACTAGTGATAGCTTTACAAGCTCTAGCCACATAAGCACAAACCAAACATGCTACAACATACTATTCATAGGTCTTCCACCCATGAAACATGCTTACCCAAAACTCTCTTATATGCACCACTAGATTCCTATGCGAGGAACCACCAACCCGAGCATGTGGCTTCATAGAAACTAACATAGCTACCTCCTCCAGGGTCTTGGGCTCTCTCCCTCACCCAGATGGTAGGTACTCATATTGATATTCACATATGTATACATAACCAGCCTCTCTCTGACTCTAGGGTTTGGTACTCCCAAGGACATCTAGGGTTCAACAAACTGTAGGAATCATGCATAAAGAGACTCAACTCAATCACTCAGGAGTAGTCTAGTTTAGGACATATCACATATCTCATAATTCTCATATCTTGGAGTTTAGGTTCTCTAACCTTCTCCCAATGGGTCTCACTCTCTCTGGAGTTAACCTCGAAACTGGTCCTAACACTAGAGGTCCTCCTTTGTAAAAGAGCTTGAGGCTCATGCTGACTCACAACCTTGTCTTAACTTAACTTATCTCATATCATAAAAGAACTCATACCTGCATCATCAAAGCTTATCCCAAATCCTCAAAACTGAACTTAAGTCCTCAAAGACGAACATATATCATCATAACCATATTATAACACCTATATAAGACTTATACCATATCATCAAGGCTTATATCATCTATCATGTATATTCCAACAAGGCTCTAGACATCTAATCTAGAACTACACTCTCTTCTAGACAGATGTCATTCACTTTCACTTAGGTTACATGACCACCTCCTACTCGTACATGTGTGGGGACACATTTTTATAATACATATACATAATAAAATATTATATAGTTTTTCTCCAATAAAACAAGCGTCAAAGAAAACTATCGAGGTTCGATCCGTTTGGAATCAAAAACCAAATCCAGAAACAAGTGTCCCACACATAGTAGAGAGTACAGTGTCATGAAAACTAGTGAAAGGGGTGAGAACAAGGGGTAGAATAGTGTAGCTACCCTAGACAACGAGCACCATATGCCTAGGATTTCTCTTCCCTTGATGCACGCCATTTCCAAATAGTGCAACGTCCCATACCGCTGCACTACAAAGAAAGAACGTCATCTAAGGACTTGCTACTCAACAAGCACCAGTCTAGACCTAGTTCTCGGACATCTAGGTGCTAATCTAGAGGCTAGGTCAGATCTAGTCTCTAAAAGATGACTAATCTAACCCTAAAGATTATTAAGTTCAAGGTTCTTTGGTTTTGAGTTGCATAATGAGCAAATGTCAGGCTTTGCTATTGTTCATGCTCTGATACCACATGTGACGTCCCCGGATTTTCCAAAACTTAATCTGATGTGTGACGTCCAAATTGAAACCTCACCTCAGCGAGAATCCCAATTTAAACATCACACACTAGGCTAAGAAGAAGAAAATCATAGGAAGTCAGAAGGAAACACAGTAGCACATGTACATGAACAATAATAAAACCATACACACATGTTCACCATTCAACATATAATTACAACATGAATTGTTACAACATTTGATATTACATATTGAACAACAAACTATACATATACATGTACGAAATCTAAATAACAGGATCTTAAGACAACAGGTCCACCTGTACATCAGCTCGCCACACAACTCTCTCTATCCCGGATCTTCAAACCACAACCTAATGTGATAGACTGATCTTTTGGAATATTTAAATATCCAATGATGTAAGTGAGTTCGTGTACTCGGATTATATTAAGAAGTATCAATGTCTATGCAAGTTTGGATGATAATTGAGCTATGTTCAAAGTTTCATGATGCTCAAATACTCCTAGAAAAGTTATGTCTGTTTGAATGTGATGAAATCATTGATATTTTGATAATAGATGACCAAGGTTTTTCAACTAGGCTCTTATCTATATACCATGTCACGTCCCCCTTTAACCTTGTTGTGAGATGCCACGTAGTGGAGACGGTAGGGAGTGGTAGGATGTGAGCCTAAATCATCCCACGTCGTGATCGTGGCTCAAGGGAGTAAACTGAACGAGAAGTTATGCTTGCCTAAGAAAGACTGGTCCTAAGACCCCGTGCAAGTTCTCTGGAAGAGTGTTGAGAGAGAACTGGTTTTTGTTAGTTGGCTTCTCCACCGCTCCTCACATGTGACAAGTGAGAGTTCGAAGGAGGTTTCAAGGCAGACGAGAATAGAAACTGAGATAGAAGAGGAGAGACCGGCAACGCAGAGGGATGGATGACAGCTGGTTCAGTCTTCCCAACCGAGGTCTACATTCTGGTCATGGGCGGCGAGATCATGAAGATCTGGAGGTGCTATGGAGGTTTGAGGCGGACTTTTGCTGGTGTGGAGGCCGTTTGCCTCTGTTTCTCCGCCACGGTGGGAACAAGGCGGCGCGCTTGTGGGTGGTAGGGCCTAGGGTCACGGATGAGAAATTGAGGAACTGAGTAGGTCTGCAAGACCACGATGAAGTTGATGGTCCTTCTTCTTTCCGTAAGGAGCCACATACCTGCTTCTGTTTCTCACCAGGAGGAGAGCACAGCTACTGATACCTCGTCATTACCTTGCCCACCGAGATGCTCTCGTTCAATGCAGAGAACGAAGGAGCCACACTGGAACAAGGACCAAATCAGTGGCGCACTGAGTAGGTTAGGCGAGGATAAAGGGAGCGTCTTCTGTTGCTCGCAAGAGATGCAGACCCAGAGAAGGGAGTTCCATCGGCTATCCATAGAGGCTGGAGGCAGAGGCAATCTGGATGAATCTTCTGGTGGAAGAGACAACCCTAATGGCCGCACTTGCTCACTAGATATGGTCCCCAATCTCGGTGGCGGTAGTGCTCAGCAGAGGTGCTAGATCTCCCACTGGATCATGACACCGGCGTAGTTGGTTAGCGCTAGGAGCGCAGATCTGGGAGATGCCCGATCGCGTAGAGCATGAGGAAGAAAAAGAAAGAGCGAGAGCCTACCAAACAAACCTTGAACCAGGTCTAAACCATGAACCGGCCGGCCCCAAACCAGACCAGGCGGGTCGCCCAGGCCAGTGAAGCAGCCGTGCCACCTGGCAGCGGGCTATTGGCCCAAAAAGGTAATAATTCCCAAAATGTTCAGTTCTTCAATAAATCGTAGTAATTAGCTCGAGCATCAGAAAAATACAAATAAGGTACGGAAATTCTTAGAAAAATGCGTAGAACAATCTGGAATGATAATATCAGGCTTTTGATACTCAAATATCAGTGATATCTTGTTAGTTGTAAACTGCTTAATTGATGAGTAATAAATACTAAATGATGATATAAAATTATGGAAAAATGTCAGTAGATTCGTGATCATGCTTATAGTGCACCTGATGTCAGTTATGGTCATGTTGATGTACGAAATCATGTAATTTACTCCATATGGCTAGTTAGGGCTAATAACCCTAAATAATATGTAATTAATGCATACATGCTCAATAAATGATGAAATTCACATAGAAAGCTCATATCAGTATATTGAACCTCAGATTTAATTATGAGATCATAATGATGAACAAAATCCATGTTATATGAAGATGAACCTTGATACATGGGTTGTAACCCTATTTTGAATGATGTATATAAACTAGGGTTAATATGTCCACCCAAAAAGGATATGGAACCTAATATTCAGATAATGAACCATAATATGGAAAATGACATCAGTAAGATAAATATAAGGCAAGAATACAAGTAATCATGAGAATATCATAATGGGATAAGAGAAACCCTAATATGAACACGATTAGGGTTAAGATGAGATATAATAGGATGAGAACCTGATGATAGTATATGATCTTGTCTTGATCAGGTTTAACAAAGATATAGTTGACAGGAGGAATATGATGATTAGGTTGTCTCTTTGGAAGGTACGCTATTACCTCTTACTTGGCTTATTATACAATATTCTTGTGTTATATGTGTAGTAAAATACTTGGCATATGATATTGGTTGAAATGATTGTTCCTGTATGTTATGTTGCTTGAGCTTTTCCATACTTATGGATATGAACACATGAAACATAAAGTACCAGATCCATCATATGATAGCACTAAACTCTTTGGTAGTACAGTGCATTGACAAACATCAAAGCCCTAGGGACAGATGTACGATTTAAATGACAAGGCCTAAAGACATCAAAGCCCTAGGGGCATATGTACGAGATATATGATGGAAACTAAGCTTAAAATATGTGTTCTCTTTTGTTAACGAATATCCTTGTGCAAGTATATGTTTTTCTTATATTCTTCTTATGCTGCCAAGTATTAGTTTTATCTTATTGCCAAGATATGATGAGAGGTATATAAAAAGACACGTAGGCGTACTCAGTACAATATTCTTGAAATATTGTGCTGACGTGTACCGCATGTAATCTTTTTGTTTAGGTTGTGGTTATGCTCTTGAAGATCTGGGATAGAGAGAGTTGTGTGGCGAGCTGATGTACATGTGGACCTGTTGTCTTAAGATCCTGTTATTTAGATATAGTACATGTATATGTATAGTTTGTTGTTCAATATGTAATATCAAATGTTGTAACAATTCATGTTGTAATTATATGTTGAATGGTGAACATGTGTGTATGGTTTTATTATTGTTCATGTACATGTGCTACTGTGTTTTCTTCTGACTTCCTCTGATTTTCTTCTTCTTAGCCTAGTGTGTGATGTTTAAATTGGGATTCTCGCTGAGGTGAGGTTTCAATTTGGACGTCACACATCAGATTAAGTTTTGGAAAATCTGGGGACATCACAATATACATGTTAGACAATCATCAATTGAGTTAATTAGGTCAACCTTCAACTGATGTGACCCTCAATTGACCCTAAATTGATCATCAATTAGGGCTTGAATCACTTGGATTAGGGTTTGGAATCAATAACCCTTCAACATATTTCAATGTGGGTCTAATTGATTTGAACCCATTGAACCATCATCCAATTTGGACATGACCTGACCCCAAATGGTCTTGGGATCGTTTGGATGACCTCCAAACGGTCTTGAGACCGTTTGTCCATCATATCATCAAAATACAAGTCAACCAATTAAGGTTTGGATCATTGGATTGATCACCAAATCAGCAATTGATTACACTCCAACTTAGTATCATTGGATCATCAATTGCTTAACCATACTCACCCCTAGAACTACAAACGGTCTTGGGTGACCTCCAAATGGTCTTGAGACCGTTTGTATGAGCTCAAAACGGTCTTGAGACCGATTGGCTCATCCAACCCTTGGATTCTAGTGAAAAATCATTAGGATTTGAGCTATTGAGTTGATCATCAAATCAACACTTAATTGCAAAGTGATTTAGTACCTTTAGACCTTCAATTGGTCAACCATGATTAAACCTAGACCTCCAAACGGTCTTGGGTGATCCCCAAATGGTCTTGAGACCGTTTGGGTGATTACTATTTGGGTCAATCAACCCAAAACATCAACTCATTTCAATGCAAAATCAGCACTTAGCCGATTAGGGTTAACACCATATCTTTTGTCCTTCAAACACTTAACCATATCCAACCATAGACCTCCAAACGGTCTTGGGTGACCCCCAAACGGTCTTGAGACCGTTTGGGTGATCCCCAAACGGTTTTGAAACCGTTTGGGCTAAATAACCCAAAAAGTCAAATCAATCAAGTTGAAAATCAGCACTTAATCCAATTAGGGTTTGCCTAATTGATTATCCTTCAACTCATGATTCCTTTGGAATTAATCTATAAAATTTGGTGGGTTATCAACCAACATAATTAGGAACAGGAATCTCAAACATTCAACTCCCCCAAATGGTTTTGAAACCGTTTGGTCTCATTCGATTTGATGAAACCATTTGCTTCTAAACGGTTTGAAACCGTTTGCTCCCAAACGGTTTGGGAAACCATTTGAGCAAACCAAACAATACCGTTTGCTTTGGATATTTGTAGAGGTGTGTGCTTATCATATTCAACCTCTAAACTCACGAAACCTGCTATGGCTTCAATGGTGATTGCATCAATCAACCAAACTGATTATTGTAAATATGAAAATGATCATTATTTGATAAGGAATTGAATGCAATAACAAAATCAAGGGTTCAAGTTATGAAACTCACCTCCAATTGAGCTCCAAAGCTCCATGCTCATGGAAAAAATGGTGGATGCAACTCCTTTCACTATTCCAAGGCTCGTCCTCAAGGTTTGAGTGAAAAGGAATGGTTAGAATTGAAGAGGAGATCGAATTAGGAAGAAATCCATAATTTATTTTCGATTTCCACCATGGAATCAAGGTGAAATGGATCAAGAACCTTACCAACAGGTTGGGGGTCATCCTCCTGATCCTCCCAAGCTCCCTTGGTTGTTTCCCAAGCAAGGAGAAGAAGTGGGGTCGAAAAATCCTTTCATTTGGCTTGTAAAAGGTCTTTTTATATGAAATTCAAGGAGAGAGAAAGTGCCTTATAAAAAAATCATTTAATCCCAAAAATGTAGCCGCCTCTTCCCCCTTATCTTCCTTAGGGACGAGGCTATCTTGTTTACCTCTTATTCCTCTCAATTATCCATGATTTAAAGAAAAGCAAATTAAGCACCTCAATTCATATTATATTAATATCCATATGTGAGTGGATATTTCTTTTTCTTATAAAATTGTGTGTGAGTTATCCACTCCCTTGGATATTTTCGTGGTCCTTTCAAGGCTCAAGGACGTCACATACACATCCGAATCCAACCATTTTAATTTTGGTTGAAGGACCTTTGATTAATACATTCATTTTTGCCCTAAATCGAATTAGGGTTTCAATTAGGATTAAATATTGATTATTTTAATATCAAGATTCTCTCTCCTCCAACTAAATTCAAATGAGGCGCCCCTCTCATTTTCTTTGCTCTACATGATGCCAAGAAGCATTAAGGACCTTATTGAAGTGGTAATTTGCATATTGAACCCTAGGTTTTGGGTAAATTGCACTTTACACCAAAACTAGGTTTTAATGCACAAACATTGCTTTATCAGCTCTTCCTTGGTACTCAGGATACCACAAGCCATATATTTGCATCATATTCATTCTAATGATGCTTCAATACATGAGGAACATCTTATCATGCAACATTTTCAATTTAACCCTTCAACTTGGGTAATTTGCACTTTAGTCCAAAATAAGCAAATATTGCTTCAACATTGTTCAAACAGGGCCAAAATTGAAACATAAGTTTCTCATGAGACCTAATTACTTTTCACAAGATATGATTAAACATATAATCATCCTTTTTAATCAAAACACCTAGGGTTAAAGTATAATCCAGGTCAAGGATGTTACAAATTAAAAACCCCTAACAAGGATTTCGTCCTCGAAATCTAGATAAAGGAAGACAGATGTATTTTATTCAGCATACTATCTAGTCTTCACATAACATCTCCTTATTATGGAGACACCATAAAACTTTGATCAGTACAAAGTGTTTCCATACAAGATTCTCATAGAATCAACACGCAAGGCACATGCTCCACTATTCCTCATCATTGACTATAGAGTCAACTTTGTGTCAAACAACACTTTTCTTGTTCAGAGAAACATCATACATTCTTTATTAATATCATGTTTATGCAGAGCATAAATCCCTAACATATGATGTTCATATTGTTTTATATATTCAGACTAATTTCACAGTTGACCACTCCAGGTAGCCAACCTAACCCATATGATAACTCTTAGATACCAGAATCTTTCACCTTGGTATCTATCACATGTGTTGGAAACACATCATATATATCTCTTCCTTTCATCTTGGAACATTAATTGTTTCATATGTCCTCATCTTGGGACCAAAGTCCAAGATAACTGATACTTTTCTAAGTATCCATCACATGAACACCTTTATCTTATGCACATAAAGTGTCCTAAGACCCACTTGATTGCCATGTCCCTGAAAGGAAATAAAACAAGGATTCATATTCCTCTTATTAATTCATGTATTTTCAACTATTCTTGAACCATTTACTCTTTATCTCATCCTAGGTTCCTTGCCTTTAGCATTGGAATTTGTAAGGATGATTGCATGTCATTATCCTTTTTTTTATTATCTAGCATGTTTATGATCATCTCATGATCTCATCACATTTCCCATTTCCTCATTATGGGAAAGATCTTTATTATGCTGGCAGCATTATTGAATAGGGTTCATCTCCCTTATTCTTATTCTTATCTTATGAGGAGTACACTTTGAGTCCCTCATACAACATGCTCATCTGAGATTATCTCAGACTTCTCTTTCTTGTTCATAGGATATGACACATTTATTCATTCCATATTTTTGATTTCATGATACTCATTAGATTGTCTCAGAATGACTGCTTGATTAGAGCAATACAAAAGACAACAATCTAAGAGTTTCCATACTCACTTTATCATCAATAGTTGTATACCTGGCCAGGGTATATAAATACTGAGATTAAGTGGTATGCACTTTGTATATAATCATATTCCTTCTTTTCATATTATCACAAGCATAAGGCTTAATGTCACACCCCGATCTCGCATTACCCACAAATCACGAGATTATGGCGCGACGGAGGGATTACACACAAGCCAAACCACTCAAAGCTTTTAAAATATTTTTAAAGACATTAAAAGTTAACCTGATTTATGCTGTAAACTAAATCTAAACAAACTGCGGAAGCATTTTTATTAAACTGACTAGCAATATAAACAGAGTCTACAACATATTACATTGTTCGACATAAAATAAAGCATAACAGTTAATTTACATCTTTATACACATTCGCCATACATACTTTCTCTCACCCACACCATGTCCCAAGGATCGAGGGGAAAGGACTAAGAGACCTCTAACAAAACTAACTACATAAACCTTCTACAGACTAAGCATCAGGATGAAAGGATCCTTCAGATTGCTGTTGCTGATGATGACCTGAAAATGTTTGAGTAGAGGTATGAGCCTACTCGCTCAGTGAATAGCATTTCATTTAGCTATCACTAAACAACTCGTCAGGTTTATAAAATTGAAATAAAACATAAGTGCAATACAAGCAGGGCAGTTCTAATGACATAGCACATTTGCAGATAATAATCACTTTTCTATGCAACAACAGATATTTAAACAAATAAACAGATATATATATAGAATTGGCACAAAAGTTCGAATATATTAATTTACTGTGATCCTATATGATTACATATTTATATTATTATTATGCCCTAATCATATGTAGTGTACCCTGCATACAAAGATCCGTAGCGAACTACGATCCCACCGTACAAGACTTAGCGACACACCCGGGAAATGCTAAGTCTGACGCCAGCCCTGCTCTGCCACAGGACCCCAGGCTCATCGACCTTCAGGCTCATCGGCCTTACTGCACTACATCGAGTGCTCTAGACTCCTCCTCTAACCTGAGTACACAGGCGGAGAGTCTCACGGGGTTATCTCCATGACTCCGCACGGATAATGTTGCAACACGAGTTTCACCCCTAAGAAGCAGATCTGTCAAAGGGGTTCTACGGTGTTAGGGCACCTAAGTCTATTAACTGATTAACATATAACCATTTAAATAGGAATATCACATTTCATGCATAATTCAAGTTTCCAATGAATCAATCATACACTATTGTACGTACTACACTGCTTAAGAGTCATACCAACTGATACTGAAGCAAATAAGCATTTAAAATGAGTTAAATAATGATTTCTGAATGAACTGCCACTCACACTCTGAAACTCGGCCGATCACTTCACAGTTTCTGAAACTCGGCCGACCAACTTCGGCTGATCAGCAGGAAACTCGGCCGATCCACTGGGAAACTCGGCCGATCGAAACACAACTCGTTTACCTACAAAAGAAACTCGACCGATTCAAGACCAAACTCGGCCGACCAAAATGTTGTTCGAAATCCTAAACAAGGAACTCGGCCGACCAAAACACGAACTCGGATGAACCGCGCACAGACAGAAAATAAAACGGACCTGCAGATGTCGATTTCACTCGAATCGACGGGTAAAACCCTCGAATTGGGTTGCAAATCACTTGCAACAGGTGCACATCACCAAGAACTGGCTGGAGGGGGAGGAAGGACGAGCTAGGGCTGCTCTTTGCACCCTAATCTCCAGGCCATCACCTTGCAAACGCAGCTCCTGCTGCAAGCTAGCTCGAATCGATGGAAAAGAAGGTGGAAGGAAGGAAGAAGATGAGTCGCAGCTGCTGGCCGGAGTAAAACCAAGCTCCAAACGTCCTTCTCCTCAGCTCTCTCTCTCTCTCTCACGCAGAAGGAAGAAGAAAAGAACGCTCTGCGTTCTCTCGTTTCTGGAAAGAAACGGATAAGGGGGAAAGAAGAGATAAGGAGGAAAACTTAGGGACCAAAATGCTAAGTCCAAGAACTTCAAAAACTACAAACGGGTCCCTACAAGCCCAAAAACATGCAACTTTTGACTCGAAGGTCGGATTCGAACGATTTCTCTGGCAACGCTTCAAGCATAAGATCCTACATGTTTTAAGAGCTAGGATTCACACTAAGCACATATCGTATCCATTAAAAACATTATTAACAAAAACAAGCTTACAGCTTAGCAAAGCAGCTAAAATACATGCTTAACATCATACTTACAGGTTAAGCTCGACGCGGGTCGTAACACTTAACATCCCTGAATTTTATCCAAGCATCTCTTCTATACCTCATCTTTTCTTATAGAGGTAAGAACAACATAAAACATTTGTAATGTTTTACCATGCAAAACAAAAGTCCTCATAGGACTGATCAAGGAAAGTTCAATCATTTCCTTTCTCAATTAATCCAGGAATTCATAGGATGACATATTTAAATGACATTATCTTGTCTAACTTGTCATAATTCATGAATTATACGCTGCCTCAGGCTAACTCTGCCTCAAAGGTTGATTCAACATGCTATGGTTGAGCAAAGACTCAATTTAAGTCTAGAAATTCATCATTTCCTTTTGCTTCAACCTACTGATGCTAATTACAAATCCTGTTGATATCTATAACATCATCATTGGGACAGGTAATATAGGTTACACTGCCAAAACGTGATCCACTATATACATTACTGTTGCCCTAAGTTCTCCAACAGTAATACTTAAAGAAGGATTTTCTTATTATAGTTGGATCAACTAGGGGATTCTCAGGCAATTGTCTCTCTCTTGCATGTTCCCATGCACCTCTTCTTGGTGCAACATTACTGCTCTCAGCAGCAATATCCTCATGTGACCCAGTCATCTTTAAGTTCTTCTTCTCTTATACGAGCAGAAGACACTATCAGATACACTGGATGACACCAAAACAGACTCTACTACCTTAGTCCTATGTCTCTGTAGACTCAGCGAACCTAGAGCTATGATACCACTAATTGTAGCGACCGTCTCACAAAAACAGGATTAACTAATGCGGAAGCGAATTATTTGCAGCGGATTACTGAAAATCACTAAAAATTAAAACTTTTTGCAAAGAGATCCTCACATAGGAAATCTTTTCCAACAAGAACCATTGCATAACATTTACATTCTGGTTCAAACGTACATAACTTGTACCATCTCTTTTCAGAGATTACATCATCAATTGTCTTATAAACATTATATACAGACAGTATACGAATCTCGAGGCATCAAGCCAAAACCTCAGATTGATTCATAAAACACTAACTAAAAACTCCGAGGACCTGAGAGTACAGAGACGACACATAGGACTTTTTAACTACAGAACTTGACAGGCAGTATCTCCACCTGAGATATTACTGATGTCCTTGCTGTTACTGCTGCTGTCCATTCCCTGTAATGAGATTCTAATTCTTTGTCCGCGTCCACCTAAAAAGTTGGATCCCACGAGGGTGAGACAATATAAATTGCCCCAGCGGGAGATATAACTCTCCGCCAAAACATTATTATAGCAGTTTATTAAAATTAAAATGAGCAGAAAGATTTATATATTTAATCAACAACAGGTAAGTCACTTGTATGAACAAAGTGAAGTAATCTCCTTTTTCAAGGATAATGTTGCATCTACTCATGGTAGACTCATAGTTCATCCATCTACTTGTAATGAATACAACAGATATAAACAACATCAATGAACTATAGATATATAATAGAAATGTAACATCAGCCAATGAATTTTCGTATTCAATCCTTAAGCAAACATGCTATACGACTGATTTCATTTTACAAACACACTTATGCCCTGAGGAGATGAGATATACCGCTCCAACCGACCACTGCGAAGTCAAAATCGGTACCATACAAGGTCAATGGAAGAGCTAAATTCCCATGACCTCCCACATCTCGGTCAGTGCGAGATCACATACAAGACATCTTGTGTCTCTGCTAAATATAGCTTTCCAGAGTATACTGGCAACTTCGCTATCAGAGTTACAGTGGTGTGCTGCACTCTCTTCGCGATCATGAGATTTCGTGTTTATCTCCACCGATCCGGCATTAACATTATTGGGAGATGTGTGCGCATCTAACCCAATCATCGGGAGATTCGTGATATATCCATCCCGGTACATATAATGAAGGATTGAGAGATTAAAAGTACATCTCACATCAAATCCTACATTTGGGACGTAAGGATATTTGCGTCCATAACCCCAACATACTCAAAAGTATGCTCTCCAGGAGTTCCCTTAGGAAAACCGGTTTCACCATCATTTAACTTCTGACAATGATGGATCTATGGTCAGGGATCTACATGATATTATTATACTTGATTATTTAAGTACATTATGGTATTCTTTTAGCATCAGTCAAGTTCTCAAACATAACTTATTACAATAATGCTGTAAAGAGACATGTACTACTTTCATCAGATATTTATCAGTCTTTCAAAGACCTTGGGAACTCAATCCCTCATTTCAAAATTGGGAATTCTCATCCCTTCACATTCTCATCACCATAATCATATGGTTCTGGGTATTCAACCCCTTAACTCATCATTGAGCATTATTACACCTTTTTCAGGTAACTATCACCTTCAGGTCATCTGACCAAGGCATTCATGATACTTGTTACACAAGCATCACACCTGGCTCACAAGGCCATGAAATATCTTGTCACCTCTTTATAGGCAACAACTTGCTCATATGACTCATAGAATCCTTACACATTGTTACTTTTACTAAGCAACAACAACATTAAGGCTCATAATGTCAATCAACATTTATTATACAAATGTCGTAGCTCAAATCTAGCTATGTTCATTATCTCATCATACCTGCATGGTTATTAGGCATGATAACAGTCATACAAGATATTCATCACATCATGTGATACAATAGAAACACCATTATTCCTTTTCTAGGAATTAGGGTTTACTATCAAACATGGCTTATCATTCCCTTTACCCAAGTCAGGGTTAGGGTTCCCTTTTCTCATTAATTAGGGTTTCATGATTATATAATCTATCTAACCCTTAATTCATTAATCCATACCTCTGGGGCATCCAAAGGTATCATATTTGATTATTCAAGAACATTACTTTCATCATATAGCATTAATGATCATCAATTCAAGGTATGAGTTCATTTGTCATCCTCATCATGGTATGATTATATCATACACATCATTTGGGCTTAACCCCATTCTCAAGGTACATTAATTAACACTCATCAAGTGCAACAACTCATTACATTTCATTGTAATAGTTGCATAACACACTTCATATGTTTCTTACCCAATTATATTGGATTTGGAGTGAATCAAGGTATATAAACCCTGAAGTACTGAATGTGATAACTATCATATCTTAATGTATCACTTTCTCATCATTTCTGACTCTCTTGAGTTAACCAACTTATCTTGTATTAAGGTATTTCCCCTCTTAATACAACACATCACTAAACTCTCACCTTTAGCATATAATGCATATGCCACACATTAGAATTGTCCAATTATCTTTAATGATATGGACTTATCTAATGCTAAAGACATTGCTTACAATAAGGTTGCTTATAATCAACCACATGAAATGTTCCACCTTTATAAGGACATTCCTCTTGTTTCATCATTAGGGTTTCTCTATACCCTTACTTTAGATTAGGATTATGATTCATTGTCACATTGTCCAAGATTAGGGCTTTATGTAATATGACTTCACATTAGAGTCCCATTTACCTTCACCCTTCTTAGGGCCTCTCATCACAACATAGCATTGGAGCTTCATGTGATGTCAACTCTTAATCAGGGTTTCACATGGAATCACCCTCAACTAGTAATTCACATGGAATCACCCTCAACTAGGGTTTCACATGGAATCACCCTCAACTAGGGTTTCACATGGAATCACCCTCAACTAGGGTTTCACCATAGTCACCCACAATTTGGGTTTACTATTAATCTCCTTTAGGATTTCATTCAATTATCCATACTTAGAGATTCACTATTCATCCCAATTAGGGTTTTACATCTCACTTCCCTAATTTGGAGTTTCATATATCATTACCCTAAATTAGGGTTACATCCTTACCCTGGATTAGGGTTTTAATTGGAATTGCACTCATTTAGGGTTAGAACTCAATAACCCTGTCAATTAGGGTTTATGTTCATGATTAGAGTTTCATGATCTCTCTACTTAAGGATCATACCCTTAATTACCACATGAATCATATTCATGTATGAATTCATGCTAACATCTTCTCAACTTGATAAGGTCATGTCATCCCTTCAATCAAGTACATACAACTATGATTAACATAGTGTACCAAGTCATTGATCCTTTAAGCAATTAGGGTTCATCCCTTAATTGGCACTAATCACTTAGGTACTATTAGGGTTTCAACTTTTGTACCTTCATTGATTATCATTACTAATCATCATTGGATCAATGAATCATTCATCATCTTAATTCTCAAGAGATTCAATCACATTGGACCTTAACTACATAAGGTATCCAATTGAATTGACCAATTGAATCTTCAATCACGATAGGTGTCCAAGTGGATTAACCCATTGAATCCTCAATCAACCTTGACTACTTGAGCCCCAAATGGTCTTAGTCTTTCAAAGTTCAAACAGTTTGAAACCGTTTGGTAAAGGTGGTGCTTGAGACCGTTTGCTAAAGCAAGTAGGTGAAGACCGTTTTCCCAAGTTTGACTTTTGAAACCGCATGGGCACAAACGGTTTGGGATTGTTTGGTCCCAAACGGTCTTGAGACCGTTTGGTCAAAACCTCCTCAAAACCGCATGGACCAAAAAGTGTCTCAACCACTTTAATCGTATTAGGGTTTCCAATGTTGATCCCCTCAATCGATCATATACATGTTAGCCAATCATCAATTGAGTTAATTAGGTAAACCTTAAACTGATTTGACCCTCAATTGACCCTAAATTGATAATCAATTAGGGCTTGAATCACTTGGATTAGGGTTTGGAATCAATAACCCTTCAACAATGTGGGTCTAATTGATTTGAACCCATTGAACCATCATCCAATTTGGACATGACCTGACCCCAAACGGTCTTGGGATCGTTTGGATGACCTCCAAACGGTCTTGATACCGTTTTTCCATCATATCATCAAAATCCAAGTCAACGAATTAAGGTTTGGATCATTGGATTGATCACCAAATCAGCAATTGATTACACTCCAACTTAGTATCATTGGATCATCAATTGCTTAACCATACTCACCCCTAGACCTCCAAACGGTCTTGGGTGACCTCCAAACGGCCTTGAGACCGTTTTGATGAGCTACAGATGGTCTTGAGACCGTTTGGCCCATCCAACCCTTGGATTCTAGTGAAAAATCATTAGGATTTGAGCTATTGAGTTGATCATCAAATCAGCACTTAATTGCAAAGTGATTTGGTACCTTTAGACCTTCAATTGGTCAACCATGCTTAACCCTAGACCTCCAAACGGTCTTGGGTGATCCCCAAACGGTCTTGAGACTGTTTGGGTGATTCCCAAACGGTCTTGAAACCGTTTGGGTCAATCAACCCAAAACATCAACTCATTTCAATGCAAAATCAGCACTTAGCCGAGTAGGGTTAACACCATATCTTTTGTACTTCAAACACTTAACCATATCCAACCCTAGACCTCCAAACGGTCTTGGGTGACCCCCAAACTGTCTTGAGACCGTTTGGATTATCCCCAAACGGTTTTGAAGCCGTTTGGGCTAAATAACCCAAAAAGTCAAATCAATCAAGTTGAAAATCAGCACTTAATCCAATTAAGGTTTGCCTAATTGATTAGCCTTCAACTCATGATTCCTTTGGAATTAATCTATAAAATTTGGTGGGTTATCAACCAAAATAATTAGGAAAATTAATTGCAAACGGTCAACCCTTGGTCAACTACCCCAAACGGTTTTGAAACCGTTTAGTCTCATGCAGTTTGATGAAACCGTTTGCTTCTAAACAGTTTGAAACCATTTGCTCCCAAACGGTTTGGGAAACCGTTTGAGCAAAAAAAACAAGACCATTTACTTTGGATATTTGTAGAGGTGTGTGCTTATCATCTTCAACATCTAAACTCACGAAACTTGCTATGGTTTCCATGGTGATTGCATCAATCAACCAAATCGATTATTGTAAATATGAAAATGATCATTATTTGATAAGGAATTGAATGCAATAACAAAATCAAGGGTTCAAGTTATAAAATCCGCCTCCAATTGAGCTCCAAAGCTCCATGATCACGGCAAAAATGGTGGATGCAACTCCTTTCACCATTCCAAGGCTCGTCCTCAAGGTTTGAGTGAAAAAAAATGGTTAGAATTGAAGAGGAGATTGAATTAGGAAGAAATCCATAATTTATTTTTGATTTCCACCATGGAATCAAGGTGAAATGGATCAAGAACCTTACCAACAGGTTGGGGGTCGTCCTCCTGATCCTCCCAAGCTCCCTTGGTCGTTTCCCAAGCAAGGAGAAGAAGTGGGGTTGAAAAAGCCTTTCATTTGGTTTGTAAAAGGTCTTTTTATAAGAAATTCAAGGAGAGAGAAAGTGCCTTATAAAAAAAACCATTTAATCCCAAAAATGTGGCCGCCTCTTCCCCCTTATCTTCCTTAGGGACGAGGATATCTTGTTTGCCTCTTATTACTCTCAATTATCCATGATTTAAAGAAAAGCAAATTAAGCACCTCAATTCATATTATATTAATATCCATATGTTAGTGGATATTTCTTTTTCTTATAAAATTGTGTGTGAGTTATCCACTCCCTTGGATATTTTCGTGGTCCTTTCAAGGATCAAGGACGTCACATACACATCTGAATCCAACCATTTTAATTTTGGTTGAATGCCCTTTAATTAATACATTCATTTTGCCCTAAATCGAATTAGGGTATCAATTAGGATTAAATATTGATTATTTTAATATCAAGATTCTCTCTCCTCCAACTTAATTCAAATGAGGCTCCCATCTCATTTTATTTTCTCTACATGATGCCAAGAAGCATTAAAGTACCTTATTGAAGTGGTAATTTGCATATTGAACCCTAGGTTTTGGGTAAATTGCACTTTACACCAAAACTAGGTTTTAATGCACAAACATTGCTTTATCAGCTCTTCCTTGGTACTCAGGCTACCACAAGCCATAGCTTTGCATCATCTTAATTGTAATGATGCTTAAATATATGAGGAACATCTTATCATGCAACATTTGCAATTTAACCCCTCAACTTGGGTAATTTGCACTTTAGTCCAAAATAAGCAAAAATTGCTTCAACATTGTTCAAATAGGGCCAAAATTGAAACATAAGTTTCTCATGAGCCCTAATTACTTTTCACAAGACAAGATTAAACATATAATCATCCCTCTTAATAAAAACACCTAGGGTTAAAGTATAATCCAGGTTAGGGAAGTTACAATAAGAACCTAAAATACATCTTTTCACAGCATGAGTTGAACATGAGACAACGCCATTGGATGGAGTTAATCAAGGACTATGATTGTACAATTGATTATCATCTAGGAAAGGATAATGAAGTAGTTGATGCACTAAGTAGAAAATCATCGTTGCCAACCATGGACAAAGCACAATTGAACTCTTTAATGTGCTCTAAACGAGACATGTTTGTCTCTTTGAGGCAAAACAATGTACAACTTAAAGTATCCTTGTTAGCTGGACTGTTAGCTAAGATGCACATAAAACCTACTCTGAAACAATAGATCAAAGAGGCACAACAAGCTGATACTGTGATTCAGCAGATTAGGTCAGAGTATGGTAGTGAGAAACATGATGGTTTTCATGAGTCAGATGATGAGGTGGTCTGTTACCATGGTAGGATGGCAGTACCTGATGTCAATGAATTAAGGAAGTTAGTCCTGGAGGAAGCTCATTCATCTATGTATGCAATGCATCCAAGGAGCACCAAAATGTATCATAACTTGAAGGATATGTATTGGTGGCCTGGTTTGAAGAAAGATGTAGCTGAATTTGTTATGTGGTGTCTAGTATGTCAACAAGTTAAAGCTGAACATCAAAAGCCCGCAGGAACAATGCAACCTTTACCTATACCACAATGGAAATGGGATCATGTAACCATGGAATTTGTGGTTGGTTTGCCAAGAACAGCCAAAAGTCATGATTCCATTTGGGTGATAGTTGATAGGTTGACTAAGTCAGCACATTTTCTTCCTGTCAAAACAACCTATACTGCTGAGAAACTTGCACAGATCTATATAGATTAGATAGTGTATTTACACGGGGTTCCAGCTACAATTGTTTCTGATAGAGGTCCCCAGTTCACGAGTCATTTTTGGGAACGACTACATAAAGACTTGGGTACGCAGTTAAGGTTTAGTACTGCCTTTTCACCCACCAACAGATGGACAATCTGAGAGGACTATACAAACTTTGGAGGATTTGCTTAGGGCATGTGTCCTTCAGTTTGTAGGAAGTTGGGATATACACTTGAGCTTAATAGAATTCACTTACAACAAAAGTTATCAACACAGTATTGATATGGCACCATATGAAGCATTATATGGTAGACGTTGTAGATCTCCATTATGCTGGTATGAAACAGGAGAATACCAACTTCTGGGTCATGAGTTAGTGCAATAGACAACTGAAAAGATTAAAGTAATACAACAACAATTGAAGGCTGCACAGGATAGACAGAAGTCATATGCTGATAAACGGTGAAGACCTTTAGAATTCCAAGTTGGAGACAGAGTATATCTCAAAGTATCACCTTGGAAAGGTGTTCTTAGATTTGGGAAAAAGGGTAAGTTAGCTCCTAGATTTATGGGGCCTTATCCAATCACTGAACGAATTGGAAAGGTAGCCTATAAGTTGGAGTTGCCACCTGAACTACACAGATTGCATCCAATATTCCATATCCATGCTGAGAAAGTGTCACCCTGACACGGAGTTAGTTTTGCAACCTGTGGAGATAGAATTAAATGAAGATATATCCTATGTAGAAGGACCAGTGTTGATTCTTGACAGGAGAATCAAAAAGTTGAAAAAGAAAGACATAGTTCGTGTGAAAGTTCTTTGGCATCATCGTGGCGTTGAAGAAGCTACGTGGGAGCTGGAAGAAGAGATGAGGAGGAATTACCCTTCTCTTTTCTCTTGACGATTTCGGGGACGAAATCCCTATTAGGGGTGGATAATTGTAACATCCCTGACCTGGGTTATATCTTAACCCTAGAAGTTTTACTTAAGTAAGTCTTTTAGATTCTTGTCTTTATCTTTTGAAAAGTAATTAAGACTAAAGGGGAGGTTATGTTTCAATTTTGGTCCTATTTGAATAATGTTGAAACAATGTTTTACCTATTTTGGACTAAAGTGCAAATTACCCAATTTAAGGGGGTTACCTTGCAAATGTTACATGATAAATGTTCCTCAAGTGTTATAGCATCATAAGAATGAGAATTATGCTGAGGTATAGCTTCCATAAGTCTAAATCCAAAAATGAGCTTGTTGGAGTAATGCTTGTGCATTGAATGCTAGTTTAGGTGTAATTTGCAAATTACCCAAAACCTAGGGTTGAATATGTAAAATATCACTTCTATTATGTCCCTACTATTTCTTGGTATCATTTATAGAAAATAAAAAGAATGGGGCGTCTTGTTTGAACTACTTTTGAGGAGAGATAATCTTGATAATAAAATAATCAAGATTTAAGCATAATTGAAACCCTAATTTATTTTGTAGCAATATATATATATATATATATATCAATTGAAGTTCCCATCAACTAAAAAGTCTATGGTTGAAATCCTATAATGCAAGGACGTCCAAATGCCTTGAGTTGCACCGAATATCCTAAGTAGGTGAAGAAACCCACTCACATTTGTTAATTAAAAAGTAATGTCCACTAAAAATGGATAATAGTATTATATTAATTAAGGTGCTTAAGTGGATTGCTTTTAATTCAAGGATAAACGAAAGGATTTTGAGGATGAAGTAAGATGGCTTAGAAGGCAAGGAAGGGAGGGGGCATGTGGCAAGAAAGTGGATGAATTTCCCCCTACTTTCTCTCTCCTAGAAAATCAATTACATATACTCAATTTTATCTTTATTTGAAAGGCCATTTTGCAAACCACTTTCTTTCTTTGGTTTGGCCGATGACCAAGGAGCTTAGGAGCAGGAGGAAAACGTTCTTCAAGCTAAAGGTAAGCTCCAAGATCATCTTCAACCTTGAATTGATGGTTGAAATCGGATTGCAACATTGATTTTCTTCTCTCTTCCAACCAATGCTCAACCTTGGCTATCATTTGCATCCAAAGAGTTGGAAACGAGCCTTGGATAGTTGAAGGAGCTTCATTCACCATTATAGACATGAAGCTTGAATATTTGAAGCTAATTTGAAAGGGGTTTATATAACTTGAACCCATCAATGTTATTATTGATTTCAATTCCTCATCATATGTTGATCTTTTGTTTTCTTCTTGAACAATTGATGAATTTTTCATATGTATTATAGTAGTATTTGGAGGTATGAAGCTAGATGATGATAAAATCATCTTAGCACACACCTCAAGAAAATTAGAAGCAAATAGTTTCATTGTGTTGGTCAAACGGTTTCAAACCGTTACAGACTAAACGGTTTCAAACCGTTTGGTGACCAAACGGTTTCAAAACCATTAGAGGTTAAATGGTTTCAAACCATTAGAGGTTAAATGGTTTCAAGAAGGTATAAAGGTGTGATGGTTTCAACCTGATCTAATCCACATACTCTCAACCTTGGATGGCTAAATGATGAGAACTCAATTGATTTCAGAACCCTAGCTCAATTGATGTCAAAACCCTAATTTAGGGTTAAACGGCTTCAAGTTGTTGTAACCAAACGGTATCAAACCGTTTGAGGACCAATCGGTCTCAAACCGTTTGAGGAGAAAATGGTCTCAAAATGTTTAGGGTTAAATGTTTTCAAAGCCAATTTGATCAAACGGTTTCAAACCGTTCAAGGGTCAAACGGTTTCAAACCCTAATAAGATCAAACAGTTTCAAAACTGATTGAAGGTTTGGACCAAAACCGTTTAAGGTCTGACGGTCTTTAGATTGTTTGAAGGTGTATACTAAGACTGTTTGAGGGTCTAACGGTCTTCAAACCATTTGAGGTTTGGACCAAGACCGTTTAAGGTCTAACAGTCTTCAGACCGTTTGAAGGTGTAGACCAAGATCGTTTGAGGGTCTAACGGTCTTCAAACCGTTTGAGGTTTTAGACCAAGACCATTTGAGGTCTAACGGTCTTCAAAACTGTTGGAAGGGTCAATTGGTCTAAGACCGTTTGAAGGTCAAGTAACCTCAAGACCATTTGGAGGTCAAGTAACCTCAAGACCGTTTGAAGGTCAAGTAACCTCAAGACCGTTTGAAGGTCAAGTAACCTCAAGACCGATTGAAGGTCAAATGATCTCAAGATCATTTGAAGGTGCAATTGGTCCAAATTGTTTGAAGGTCCAATTGATTCTAATCATGTAAGTACTGATAACCCCATAAGTGGTTGAAGAGTGTCTTAAGGATGATTTCATTGGAAGTACTTCTAAAGTACTTAGGTGATTGGTATAATTAGAGTAATTATCACTCAATGCTTATAAAAGCAATAAATTCAATACACTATGATAAGCATAGTTGCATGTACTTTAGTAAGAGGTTAAGTCAACCTATTAAGGTATGATGATGATGTGTGTTCCTAAGTACATAGAATAATGATAAGTATGATTTATCACTTAAATAATGCTATGTGCTCCAAGATATGTGGAAGCACTGACTTAGGGTTTGGATTAATGAGATAATCATAAAACCCTAACTAATTGATAAAGATGGGAAACCCTAACCCTAATTTTGGGCTATGGGTTGAGAAACCCTAATATAGGGTGATGCTATGTGAAACCCTAATATAGGGTGATGCTATGTGAAACCCTAATATAGGGTGATGTTATGAGAAACCCTAATATAGGGTGATGTTATGTGAAACCCTAATAAAGGGTGATGATATGTGAAACCCTAATATAGGGTAAGGTTATGTGAAACCCTAATTGATAAGAGCATGATGTGAAACCCTAATATAGGGTGATGTTATGTGAAACCCTAAAATAGGGTGAGGTTATGTGAAACCCTAATTGTTAATGATGTGAAACCCTAATATAGGATGATGCTAAGTGAAACCCTAATATATGGTAATGTTATGTGAAATCCTAATAAATGGTGATGTGATGTGAAACCCTAATTGATAAATATGGGAAACCCTAACCCTAATGAGGGAATAGTGATGCTATCTTTATATTGCATATTGTTGATATGTACTTGATATGGTTGTTATCAAGTATACTAACCATGCAGGCATCATGAGACGATAAGCATAACCAGGTATGAGCTAAGATGGTAATGGACCTTGTGAGCCATTACTTTATTTGTTGCGTAGTGACAGGTGACAAGAAGTTGAATATGCCTGGTGAACTATGTGAAATGCTTGTGTAACAAGTATCCTGAATACCTTGGTCAGATGACCTGAAGGTAATAGTTACATGATAAGTGGTAACCATGTTCAGTGATGAACTAAGGGTTTGAATACCTAGATCCAGCAAATATGATGATGGTGTTGTTGAGGGATGTGGATTCCCAGTAATGAGATAAGGGATTGAGATCCCAATGCTTCATAAAGTTTTGAAAAGTACTTGATAGGATTATTGTTTCTTTGTAGCATTTGTCATAATAATTCTTGTTTGAAAACTTGACTGATGCTAAAAGAATATGGTAATGTACTTAAACAATCAAGTGGAATATTATCATGTAGAGCCCTGGCCATAGATCCATCATCGTCAGTAGCTGGTGATGGTGAAGCGGGTTTTCCTGCTAGTTAATCTAGAGCGTATATTGTTGAATATGCGGGGTTACTCCTAGCCGAAAATAGGAGGATTAGAGTGCAACTTCAGTTTTAGACTCAAGATATGTTTAAGAGCATGATGAACATGCCCATGGCTCAGTGTGATGGAGCATGAATGCGTTCATGGCTCAGAGAGCACGGTGAACTGGACCGTGGCTCAGATTTACTAGCGTCGGGACCTGTACTGTGGCATACAACTCACAAAAACATAATTAACTAATGCGGAAGCGTTCACTAAGCAGCGGATTACCGAAAATCACTAAAAAAATTAAAATCGTTTTATGAAGAGATCCATCAAAGGAAAACTTTCTCACATAGAACCAAAGTAATACATTTACATTCTGGTTTAAAGGTACATATCCTGTATCATCTCTTTATGTGAATTACAAGCATCAACTGCCCTGTTAAACTAAGCACATGCAGTATGAAAATCTCGAGGCACTGAGCCAAAATCTCAAAAGCACTAACTACTACTCCAAGGACCTGAGAGTACAAAGACTACATATAGGACTCTATATACATCTATACAAGGCATAACAACCAGTGTCTCCACATGAGACTTCACTACTGTCTCTGCTACTGCTGTTGCTGTCCTTCACCTACTGAAGGGTTCCTGCCTCCTCGTCTGCGTCCACCTAAAAATGTGGTTCCCACGGGGGTGAGACAATTGTAAATTTCCCCAACGAGAGATATAACTCTCCGCCAGAAACATTATTATTGTAGCTAAAGAGGATAAATATGAACAGATGAATCATATTTGTTTGACAGCAGTTAATTCAATGTCTAATAGATTAGAACATTATTCTTATCAAAAGAATCGCAGCTATAACTTGATAGAGCAACATGTCACTTATCCATTAAGGAATATGAAGAACATGTATAACATTTATTCACTATAGAATCATTACTACAACATTAACTCTCTTCAGGCTTAGATCATATATCTAATGCCTGACATTGTCATAGTGGAGTCATAGCCTGTAGCCATACTCTTTTCACAAAGTATTGGGATCTTAATCCCTCAACTCATCAAGTACAATTCCAATTCTTAACAAGTTCATCATCATGATTATAGAATCTGGGTATTTGAACCCTCATCTCATCATAGAACACTTGTTACCACTTATTAGGTAACTTCATACCTTCTGGTCATCTGACCAAGGACATTATAATTCTTGCTACACAAAGCATTACACATAGTTCACAAAGCTCATATCACCTCTTCTTACCCCTTAATAGACAATAAGGCATATTATGGCTTATGAAGCTCATAAACAATCTAAGATAATTAGCACATCATGTGACACACAAGACTCATTAATTGTAGGTTACCTCTCATTATGCAACAAAGCATATGAAGGCTTATAAGGCCTATAGAACATTTTCAATATACAGAACATCATAGCCCATACCTGGCTATGCTCATCATCTCAACATAGCTGCATGATTAGTAATCATGATACAATTACATATTTGTACCATGCAATACAAGGGTTATCTTATTACATTCATAACCCATTAGTCTGTATTTGAGCTTCACATAGGATTACTCTGTGTTAGGACTTCACATAGCATTACCCTGTATTAGGGTTTCACATAGCATTACCCTGCATTAGGGTTTCACATAGCATTACCCTACATTAGGGTTTCACATAGCATTAACCTGTATTAGGGTTTCACATAGCATTACCCTGTATTAGGGTTTCACATAGCATTACCCTGTATTAGGGATTCACATGAATAACCATATAGGTTCTCAAGATCACATTATTAATGATCAAGTCTAATTTCATTGCTTCACACAACTAGGAATCAATATGTATAACGTAAGTATTCAATAATACTTATTTATTCTCATCATTCATCATTAAATGAATTACCAACACACATTATGAATTTCTCTCTCATCCTTACTAGAATATGATTGCTTCATAGTTTATTGAATTGGATTTACCTTTTCATAAGGCAGTAGCCTACTTTCATCAAGGTGCATTACATCTCAATGTAACAATTGACATGACATGTTTCATATGTCACTCATCCAATTATATTGGATTTAACCCACATCAAGGTATTTTAGAATTGGGGTGTTGGATGTGATACCTATTATATCTTGATGTATCACTTCCCTCGACACCTTTATCTTACTTGAGTTCATCCACTTAGCTTGTATTAGGGTATTCCCCATCCTAATACTTTATGCACAAGTTCATCACATTTATCATGTAATGTATTGGTCATTAGTCTCTCACTTAGAATATACATCCATTGCCAATAATATGGACTCATCCTTGAGTTAGGAACTATTAATATAAGGATATCCATTATCAACCTCTCTAGGTGTTACATTTATCAACACATTAATCACTATTCCATTATTAGGAATAGTATTCTCCATATTTGTAATTTGAGGATTCACATAGCATATTCCATACATTTATGGATTTCACATAGTATTGCTCTTCAATAGAGTTTTACATAATCATCCTTCTATATTAGGGTTTCACCTAGTATTTTGTGAAATTAGGATTTCACAACACATCACCCAGTGATAGGTCTTCACATAGAATTAGTAGCTCTACCCTATATTAGGGTTTCATGCACCTTTAACCCATTTTAGGGATTAAGGTTTTCCATTCACATCCAAGTAAGGTTTCTCTTACCTCATACCCAAATTAGGGTTAGGATGTACAATTCCCATCAAATTAGGGCTTCTTACATTGTTACACTAAGTTAGGGTTACATCATCACCCTAGATTATGGTTTCACTGAGCTTTGCCCTAAATTAGGGTCAAGGTACATCAATCTTTTCAATAAGGATTTCATGATCTCATTATTATGGATCAAATCCCGATTACATATTGTTCATAATGAGAGAATTAGGGCTTATGATATAAGCAATCATCTATCTCATTCTTTCTCTCTCTCATCCTCTTTAGAATGTTATCTACTCCAAGATTGATGTAGGTCAGCCCTTCAATTATGTACACACAGTTAGGGTTAACCTTCATAATCACCATAGATCTTCATCATTAATAACCAAGTGGCTAATTGACCTTTGATCATATTAGGTGTAACGCCTGAGCCCACTGCCCACGACTCTAGTAGAGTTTTTAGGAATGACGACTGGCCCCAAAAACCACCACTAGCCTTAACTGCGCACTTTGTCCACACTGACGCGCAAGCCAGGATCAACTTCCCGACTGGTCACCCATCCTAGTACTACTCCAAGCCGAGCACGCTTAACTATGGAGTTCTTTAGTGATGGGCTCCCGGAAAAGGAGGTGCACCTTGGTGATATGGGTATTCCAGTCATTCCTTTTAAGATCAACTTATCCGAGGCCTCAAATCTTGGGATGTTACAATCTCCCCCACTTAGACTCTTGACGTCCTCGTCAAGTCTCAACTATATATGGCATCATAATCTGACCCCATTTCAGTGCATACCCACAATGGCCTATGGACACCCAGCTCCCGATCACGGAATACTAGCGCAAGGGTGGCTACGTCAACCATGGACAACCCTTTCCTACATGCCTAGACCGCACAGCTTAAGACTGGCATGCCACATGCCCATGTGGGGCCCACCTACCGGAGGGGTTATGGTTCTGATACCATTTGTAACGCCCGAGCCCACTGCCCACGACTCTAGTAGAGTTTTTAGGAATGACGACTGGCCCCACAAACCACCACTAGCCTTAACTGCGCACTTTGTCCACACTGACACGCAAGCCAGGATCAACTTCCCGAGTGGTCACCCATCCTAGTACTACTCCAAGCCGAGCACGCTTAACTATGGAGTTATTTAGTGATGGGCTCCCGAAAAAGGAGGTGCACCTTGGTGATATGGGTAGTCCAATCATTCCTTTTAAGATCAACGTATCCGAGGCCTCAAATCCTGGGATGTTACACTTATGGTCTGTGAAAATCTGGAGTATCTCTCCGTAGAGATAATGTCTCCAGATCTTCAACGCATGAACCACTGCAGCTAGTTCTAGATCATGTGTCGGATAATTTTCCTCGTGTTTCTTAAGCTGTCGAGAAGCAAAAGAAATCACTTGTTTATCCTGCATCAACATACATCCTAGACCATTTTTAGAAGCATCACAAAAAACAATATACCCCTTTTCCTGCTCAGGTAACACTAATACAGGTGCACTGGTCAAGCTTTCTTTCAATGAATGGAAAGAATGTTGACACTTGTCATTCCAGACAAAAGGAACCTCCTTCCTAGTCAACTTGGTTAGGGGTAATGTTACAGAACTGAAGTTCTTAATGAACCTCCTTTAGTAGCCTGCCAGTCCTAGAAAACTGCGTATCTCCTTTGGTGTCTTTGGCTGTTCTCACTCCAAGATAGATTCTACCTTTTTAGGATCAACATGGATACCTGAGGCAGATACTATGTGTCCTAGGAAAGACACTTCTGATAACCAGAATTCACACTTGCTAAACTTAGCGTATAGCTTGTGCTCTCTCAGTAAAGTCAGGGCTTGACAAAGGTGTTGCTCATGCTATCAAGCATCTTTACTGTAAACTAGGATGTCATCTATGAATACTACTATGAATTGATCAAGGAATGGTCGGAAGATTCTGTTCATGAGTTCCATGAATGAAGCTGGTGCATTAGTTAGTCCAAACGACATAACCATGAACTCATAGTGACCATACCTTGTCCTAAAGGCTGACTTAGGTATGTCACTCTCCTTGATACGTAACTGATGGTATCCTGACCTCAGATCTATTTTAGAAAAGATAGTTGCACCACACAACTGGTCAAACAGGTCATCTATCCTTGGCAGAGGATATTTGTTCTTTATGGTTACTTTGTTTAGCTGTCTATAGTCGATGCATAATCGCATAGTTCCGTCTTTATTTTTAACAAAAATAACCGGAGCACCCCATGGTGAAGTACTCGATTGAATAAAACCCTTTTCAAGCAACTCCTATAACTGTTTCTTGAGTTCTTCCATCTCAGCAGGTGCCATTCTATAATGTGTTTGAGCTATTGGTTGTGTACCTGGGATTAAATTAATTTTGAAATCAATCTCGAGGAACACCTGGAAGTTCCTCAGGAAACACATCCTCAAACTCCCTAACAATCAGAACTTTAGAAAGACTAGGACTCTCAGCCCTGGTATCTACCACATGTGCTAAGAATGAGAAGCATCCTTGTCTCATCAACTTCTCAGCTACCATAGCCGACACTAGACAGGTTGGAAGAATCTTTATGTCACCCTAAAAGATCTATGTAACACCATCATCTGAGAACATAGCCTGCTTGGAACCGCAATCCAAGACAACATTATACTTTTCTAAGGTGTCCATCCCAAGGATTATGTCGAACCCCTGCATCTCAAGTGGTATAAGATCCACCTGAATGCTATGTTCTGAAAAAGAAAGAATACAGGGAGAACATACCTCCCGCAGCACTGTAGATCCAACTAACGAAGTTTCTAATAACAAGTTATCTACTCTATGACTAACAGTCGTATTGCAGTCATGAATCACTTCTCGAGTGATAAAGGAATGCGTAGCACCCGGATCAATCAAAATAGATACAAAGCAGGATGAAGACATATTAGAATGAAATAATTCCATATGACCTGTCATGACTCGTGGGTTAACCACTACTTCTGGCTGATTCATAGCATAGAATCTTACCATTGCTGGTTGTCGACCACTCGCCCTATTATTGGATGTAGATGAGCCAACTTGGGACGCATGTCCACGTCCTCGAGTGCCACTGATAAACTGTTATTTCTGAGAGCCTTGTTGACTCTGCCTCGGTGGTTGGGTTACACTCATGTCTCTAACTAGGCAGTCTTTCATCAGATGTCCCATATTCCCACATTTATAACAAACTTTGTTCTCTCGTTGTGGTCTAGATGGTCCTGTTACTGACATTGAGGCTGAGCTGTGGGCTCCCTCTGGTGATAAACTATGGCCTCTACCCTTGCTGGATGTCCACTGTGCCTGGGTATTGAACCTCGGTGGTGCTGTTGGTGCAGAAAACCTTGGTTTCTTAAAACTCTCAGACCTCTATCCTTGGAACTGTGTATACAGCTTCTTACTGTTGGCTTGACATTTCTCAGTCACGAACCTTTATATCCACCTAACTAACTTCACAAAGGTGGAAAACCTCTCTCTATTTTCTAGAGCAGATACTGGTGTGGTTAAATCAACGTTCAAACCCTTCTCAAAACGCTGAATCCTCTCCTCATCTGTAGCAGCCATGTGCAGACAGAATCGTAGAAGCTCCACGAACTTAGCTTCATACTCACTAATGTTCATCGGTCCTTGCCTTATCTGCTCAAACCGAGAGATCTTCTCATCCAGGTAAGTCTTAGGAAAATATCTACTAACGTATTCACGTCGGAACTCTTCCCATCCGACTTCAACACCTGGCCTTTTACCTTCTTCTATGGCCCACCAATGGCCATCACTCCCCTTTAACAGGTACACTGCATGCCTAACCTTCTCAGCTTCTGGGATATTAAGAATTTTGAAGGCCTTTTCTAGCTCAATCAGCTACAAGTCTGCGTCTGCTGGGTCAGCTGTACTGGCATATTCAGTGGCTCCTACCCAGCGAAGCCGTTCAAAAGTCTTTCCAGCTCCATGTCCCTCATTGTGAGATGGTGCCCTAGGTGCAGGTGGTGGCATCCTATCCACCATGTGTGTCATAGTCGCCATGAACTGCCCAAACAGAGCATGGAAAGCTAGATTTTCTAGTGTAGCTTGGTTAAGCTGGGGATGTTCATGTATTATTTCTTCTCTACCCTGATCCCTTGCACCTCCTCCTGGTGCAACAACACTCCTTTCAGCAGCATGTTCTTCATGTGATCCAACCATCTTCAAGCTTTACTTCTTCTCTTGAGAGCAGAAGTCACCATCAGATAAACTGGAAGACACTAGAACAGACTCAACAACCTTAATCCTATGTCTCTATAGACTCAACAAACCTTAAGTTATGATACCACTAAATTGTGACGATAGACCCTAAACATCAGTTGATGATTAATTGCGGAAGAAAACATAAGCAGTGGATTACTAAAAATTACAAAAAATTTAAACCATTTACAAAGAGATCCATTTCCAGGAAACTCTTATAACAAGAACCAAAATATTATATACAATCTGGTCCACAAGTACATACCATGTACCTTCTCTTCTTGAGGATTACATACAACAGTTGCTTTGTTAAATCTACAAATAAGCAACATAAAACCCTGAGGCATTCAATGCCAAAATCTCAGATCGATCATAAAAGCACTAACTACTGACTCCTAGGACCTGAGAGTACAAAGACAACTCATAGGACTCTTATTTACAAAACACGACAGTCAATATCTCCACCTGAGATGTTACTTCTGTCCCTAATGCTATTGTCCTTCCCCTACTGTAGGGTTTCTACCTCCTCTCCCTCGTCCAACTAAAAAGGTTGGATCCCACAGGGGTGAGACAATTGAAAATTGTCCCAGCGAGAGATATAACTCTCTGCCAAAAACATTATTATTGCGGATAAATAGTAATAAACTGAACAGAGGAATCTCTATCGAACAACAAGATTTAATCACTATTAAGAAGAATAGAGCAATATCATCTCTTAAGGCATTACAACTATAAATGATAAAGCAGTAAATCATCTATTCATTTTAATAAGGAATATGAAGAACATGTATAATATTTATCCACTTTAGGATAAAATAAGCAATGTAACATCAACCAATGTTTTCCATATTTCATCCTTAAGAAAATACGCTACATGGCTAATTACATTTTACAATCATACTTATGCCCTGAGGAAGTGAGCTGTACCGCTCAAATCCAACCTTCGGTTGTGAAACCCAAAGCTGGTGCCATACAAGATCAAAGAAAGAGCCGGACTCCTCGATCTCATCTGTCTCGGTCAATGCGAGACCACAAGCAGGACCGTAGTCTCTTGCTTAAGTGACCTCAATCACAGGGTTAGCTCTCATAGGCTACCTTCCTCTAGTCCGCCTTGGTATAGGTCCCGACGCTAGTAAATCTGAGCCACGGGCCAGTTCACCGTGCTCTCTGAGCCATGAATGCATTCATGCTCCATCACATTGAGCCATGGGCCTATTCACCATGCTCTTAAACATATCTTGAGTCTACAACCGAAGTTGCACTCTAATCCTCCTATTTTTGTCTAGGAGTAACCCCACATATTCAACAATATACACTCTGAATTAACCAGCAGGAAAACCCGTTTCACCATCACCAACTACTGACGATGATGGATCTATGGCCAGGGATCTACATGATAATATTCCACTTGATTGTTTAAGTACATTACCATATTCTTTTAGCATCAGTCAAATTTTCAAACAAGAATTATTATGACAAATGCTACAAAGAAACAATACTCCTATCAAGTACTTTTCAAAACTTTATGAAACATTGGGATCTCAATCCTTTGTCTCATTACTGGGAATCCACATCCCTCAACAACACCATCATCATATTTGCTGGATCCGGGTATTCAAACCCTTAGTTCATCATTGAACACGGTTACCACTTATTAGGTAACTATTACCTTCAGGTCATCTGACCAAGGAATTCAGGATACTTGTTACACAAGCATTTCACATAGTTCACCAGGCATATTCAACTTCTTGTCACCTGTCACTAGGCAACAAATAAAGTAATGGCTCACAAGGCCCATTACCATCTTAGCTCATACCTAGTTATGCTTATCATCTCATGATACATGCATGGTTAGTATACTTGATAACAACCATATCAATTACATATCAACAATAAGCAATATAAAGATAGCATCACTATTCCCTCATTAGCGTTAGGGTTTCCCATCTTTATTAATTAGGGTTTCACATCACATCACCATTTATTAAGGTTTCACATAACATTACCATATATTAGGGTTTCACTTAACATCACCCTATATTAGGGTTTCACATCATTATCAATTAGGGTTTCACATAACCTCACCCTATTTTAGGGTTTCACATAACATAACCCTATATTAGGGTTTCACATCATGCTCTTATCAATTAGGGTTTCACATAACCTTACCCTATATTAGGGTTTCACATATCATCACCCTTTATTAGGGTTTCACATAACATCACCCTATATTAGGGTTTCTCATAACATCACCATGTATTAGGGTTTCAGATAGCATCACCCTATATTAGGGTTTCACATAGCATCACCCTATATTAGGGTTTCTCAACCCATAGCCCAAAATTAGGGTTAGGGTTTCCCATCTTTATCAATTAGTTAGGGTTTTATGATTGTCTCATTAATCCAAACCCTAAGTCAGTGCTTCCACATATCTTGGAGCACATAGCATTATTTAAGTGCTAAATCATACTTATCATTGTTCTATGTACTTAGGAACACACATCATCATCATACCTTAATAGGTTGACTTAACCTCTTACTAAAGTACATGCAACTATGCTTATCATAGTGTATTGAATTTATTACTTTTATAAGCATTGAGTGATAATTACTCTAATTATACCAATCACCTATGTACTTTAGAAGTACTTCCATTGAAATCATCCTTAAGATACTCTTCAACCACTTATGGGGTTATCAGTACTTACATGATTAGAATCAATTGGACCTTCAAACAATTTGGACCAATTGCACCTTCAAACAATCTTGAGATCACTTGACCTTCAATCGGTCTTGAGGTTACTTGACCTTCAAACGGTCTTGAGGTTACTTGACCTTCAAACAGTCTTGAGGTTACTTGACCTCCAAATGGACTTGAGGTTACTTGACCTTCAAAGGGTCTTGGACCAATTGACCCTTCAAACGGTTTTAAAGACCGTTAGACCTCAAATGGTCTTGGTCTAAAACCTCAAACGGTTTGAAGACCGTTAGACCCTCAAACTGTCTTGGTCTACACCTTCAATTGGTCTGAATACCGTTAGACCTTAAACGGTCTTGGTCCAAACCGCAAACGGTTTGAAGACCGTTAGACCCTCAAACGGTCTTGGTCTACACCTTCAAATGGTCTAAAGACCGTTAGACCTTAAACAGTTTTGGTCCAAACCTTCAATCGGTTTTGAAACTGTTTGATCTTATTAGGGTTTGAAACCGTTTGAACCTTGAACGGTTTGAAACCGTTTGATCTTATTAGGGTTTGAAACCATTTGACCCTTGAACGGTTTGAAACCATTTGGTCCTCAAATGGTTTGAGCCCGATTGGTCCTCAAATGGTTTGAGACCATTTGGTTACAACAACTTGAAACCGTTTAACCCTAAATTAGGGTTTTGACATCAATTGAGCTAGGGTTCTGAAATCAATTGAGTTCTAATCATTTAGCCATCCAAGGTTGAGAGTCTTGAGACTATGTGGATTAGATCAGGTTGAAACGATCACACCTTTATACCTTCTTAAAACCATTTAACCTCTAATGGTTTGAAATCATTTGACCTATAACGGTTTTGAAACCGTTTGGTCACCAAACAGTTTGAAACCGTTTGGTCTCTAACAGTTTGAAACGTTTGACCAACACAATGAAACTGTTTGCTTCTAATTTTCTTGAGGTGTGTGCTAAGATGATGTCATCATCATCTAGGTTCAGACCTCTAAATACTACTGTAATACATATGAAAAATTCATCAATTGTTTAAGAAGAAAACAAAAGATCAACATATGATGAGGAATTGAAATCAATAATAACATTGATGGGTTCAAGTTATATAACCCGCCTTCAAAGTAGCTTAAAAGCTTCAAGCTTCACGTCTCTAATGGTGAATGAAGCTCCTTCAACTATCCAAGGCTCGTTTCCAACTATTTGGATGCAAATGATAGCCAAGGTTGAGCATTGGTTGGAATAGAGAAGAAAATCAATGTTGCAATCTGCTTTCAACCATCAATTCAAGGTTGAAGATGATAATGGAGCTTACCTTTAGCTTGGGGAACGTTTTCCTCCTGCTACTAAGCTCCTTGGTCATTGGACAAAGCAAAGAAAGAAAGTGGTTTGCAAAATGGCCTTTCAAGTAAAGAGAAAATTGAGTATATGTAATTGATTTTCTAGGAGAGAGAAAGTAGGGGAAAAATTCATCCACTTTCTTGCCACATGCCCCCTCCCTTCCTTGCCTTTGAAGACATCTTCCTTCATCCTCAAAATCCTTTCGTTTATCCTTGAATTAAAAGCAATCCACTTAAGCACCTTAATTAATATAATACTATTATCCATTTTTAGTGGACATTACTTTTTAATTAACAAATGTGAGTGGGTTTCTTCACCTACTTAGGATATTTCGGTGCAACTCAAGGCATTTGGATGTCCTTGCATTATAGGATTTCAACCATAGTCTTTTTAGTTGATGGACACTTCAATTGATATATATATATATTTGCTACAAAATAAATTAGGGTTTCAATTAAGCTTAAATCTTGATTATTTTATTATCAAGATTATCTCTCCTCAAAAGTAGTTCAAACAAGACGCCCCATTATTTTTATTTTCTCTAAATGATACCAAGAAACAGTAGGGACATAATAGAAGTGATATTTTACATATTCAACCCTAGGTTTTGGGTAATTTGCAAATTACACCAAAACTAGCATTCAATGCACAAGCATTACTCCAACAAGCTCATTTTTGGATTTTAGACTTGTGGAAGCTATACCTCATCATAATTCTCATTCTTATGATGCTATAACACTTGAGGAACATTTATCATGTAACATTTGCAAGGTAACCCCCTTAAATTGGGTAATTTGCACTTTAACCCAAAATAGGTAAAACATTGTTTCAACATTATTCAAATAGGACCAAAATTGAAACATAAGCTCTCCTTTAGTCTTAATTACTTTTCAAAAGATAAAGACAAGAATCGAAAATACTTACTTAAGTAAAACTTCTAGGGTTAAGATATAACCCAGGTCAGGGATGTTACATAAATGCTTTGTCATCATGCTAATTACTCAATCAAGCTAAGGAACATCTTTATGTACCTGAATTAGGGTTAGGTTTAACAAGATAACCAAATTAGGGTTTACAAATCAACATCTAACACTAAACCTTAATTATCACTATCTCTGACAATCTTGCAAGAGATTAGGTCAAACATTATCAACATAATGCCAACAAAGCATAATAATCTATATGGGCCAGAAACCTTCATCGATCGCCTAAAATCATGGGTGTTATCGAACAAAGAGGAACCTAGGTCACACATTTCAATGACTGAAGAGAAAGCTCCACATCTCATCCACCAAAGAGGATTCAAACCACCAATGACCACATGAATCATGTCTTTTCGACCAAAGGATAACATAAATTATTCATCCATCGAAGGGACTTGAATCCCTTGGCGACCGAAGGCATGAGGGTAGGACATTACCTTCTATGACCAAAGAAAACCAAAGCATCATCGACCATCTAAGGTTTAGCGACTGAAGAGAACTATGAAAACATCATCGACCACATAAGAGGGAAAACCTTGGTGACCAAGACATGAGGTCCAACTTGGTGATAATAAAAACATCGACATCTAAGGACCATCAGTAGAGAGAAAGATTCATCAACCACATGATCAAGATTTTGTTCATCACCATGAATTGAAAATCACCAAGGTGTAAAATACAAGAAGGAAACCAAATCAAAAACCCTAAATTAACCATCACCAAGAGAGAAAAGTCTAACTATGAAATCAAGGAAGAAAACCAACTCTTCTACTATCATGCATGTATCCAAAACCTCCATCATTAAGCAAGAAAGAAAAACCATGGTTATGAGGAAGAAAACCAGCATTTATCACATGCAAGTAAGGATCAACACTTCTTTCACCAACAAGATAAATGTGCACAACATTAGGTTTTAGCAAAAAGGGTTTATTTATTCAAGAATCACCAAGAAACATAAATCCTAGATCAAAAAAATCATCATCATACTACTTGGAACCACATTTAGGGATAGGTTATTTTCATGCAAGATTAAGTGCAACAATAATCGAGGAGAAAGATATATAACTAGCCTTGGATGTGAAAAAACAACTCCAAAAGCAAGGAAGCTCCAAATAAGAGAGAAAACCCTAGCTTGATCACCAACTTAGCCAAGCTAGCACCACCTTAAAGAGAAGAACAAAACCCTAGGTTAAAGGAGAATAAGAAAGAGGGCAAAAACCCTAGGCCATAGAGACAAGAACGAGAGGAGATCTTCAACTAAACTGAAGCACTATCATGGAGAATCATGAGTTCGGACAAGAAGATAGAAGTTCATCAAGCTCAACTCGAGCACCACCGTGGAGACCCATGGATTCGACCAAGAAGAGAAAAGGATAAAGATATGGTTTTAAGAAAATGAAGATTAAGAGGGGTAGATCACTTACCAAGATTAAGGAACACCAAACGATCACCAAAGAAGGGTTGATCCAAACCCTGTATCAACATGCAAAGCGGTTCGACCACCTTCTTTAAGGTCAAGCTCCTTCCTTCACCAGCAAGAACATAAGGGGGATGGGCTTCAAGGAGAAGAGAGAAAGAAGAGAGTGCAAAGGGATCTCTTGCATGCAAGGAGAGAGGTTTATATAATCAAGGGTTAGAGAGAGAGAGAGAAGGGAGGTTAGGTGTCATGCAAACATGTGCCACTTATCCACCATATCTCACTCATACAAGCACTAAGTGTTGGTATGTATGTACAGAGAGTCAATCATATGATGATTGTAATGACATAACTTGTAAACAATTCAATTATTAATAAAGGAAAGCTTCCAATTCATTTTATTTGTTCAATTATGAGATATTTAAATAACGTAATAAATGTCTAGAGAATGATATTACTCAATGACGTATGACTTCAGGTTGAGGATCTGAACAATGAGATCGTACGGATGTTAAGAGTATATGCATTCTTGTTATGTCCCTGATTGATTGTTATTGTGGAAGGTAGATATACATCAATGACACATAAGATCAGAGTGTGAGTTAGTTGATGATAAAATCTCATTAGTCATGATATGGAGATTTCAAACCAAGCACACAGATACATGTTAGACAAGAGTGTATCACACAGACCCACCATAAGATTGATACATGGAAACCTTAACTAGGTAAGTCAGAATCACATCTTATAGTGATGGCGGTGTTTGTGGCACTTAGACCTAAAATCACTTCACTATCACATGTCATTTAGTATGCTTTGACATCATCAAACACAATCTTGAAACATGGGTTGTTATAAAGGTGACGATTGGGTGACTGTGACACATGGGGACTGAATGTGAGTGATAGAGATGGGATTTGTCCCTCCTAAGGGAGTATGATATCCAAAGCCTCTTGATTAGTGAGACTGATAAATGCGTGACCACACACGTGTGAGTCAATATGTGATATTGAGCTTACATATATCTCAGACAGTCTGCTCTGGTTCAAGAAACAGGATTGAATAATAATGAGGATGACTTCTCATGACTCTAGTTCAATCTGGATATCAATGACAAAGAAACTATACAAACACTATTACACCATACACAGATTGTAGGTTGAAGTTGTTCTCCAACTTCCATTTACTTGGGTAGCAATGATGTGTGACTAGGCACTGCTCATTGCTTGTAATGTTATAAGTCATTATGGACATTCACTGCCAACATAATATGGGACCTATAGGGTCACACACATAGGAACTCATCTAGAAGAGGGGTTTGATCTTGAATGATGATTGGATTAATTACTAAAAGTGTTTAGGTATTCAATTCATGCAACAAATCAACTGACTGGACTTCCATATGATCGGTTCAAGTGTTGAGACATACGTTTAGAGTGTCATGCTGATTGTATTGTTCATTGGTTGGAATTCTGCCTGAACTGTCCTGCAAGACGCCCGTCTCACTTGCACCAAGCAACCGTTTTGGGGGTGCAATTCAATTGCATCAAGGATTGGTGATGACATCATGACGTTCACTAATTGGAATTGATTGCCGACATATGTGCAAAACTGGGAAACTACAGAATGGAAGTCTCACAGTGTGATACGACTGTCTCGCATGGCATACGATCGTCTGAGTTTTCCAAATGGACGTTTCGGATGTTGTAGGTTGTGAAGTTTCCAGAATTATTGCAAAAGTTTGAGATCTTTCGGTCCCTTCCACTCCCGCATAGACTGGGAACCTTATCCCTAACCCCGCCTATAAATAGAGGGGTACTGGGGGCTTCCCAGAGCATAATATAGACAATTGTGAATCAGTTGTTGTGACAATTGTTATCCTCTCTGGTTGTGGTAACCAAGAGAACCCAGACAATTCCTACCTGACTGCCAAGGGAGAGAAAAAGCTGAGATCATTGTTGTGGGAGAGAAGATTGGTGACTAGTACTCCAATAGGAGAGACAAGTCCTTCCTGTCTATTCTAGTAGGATGACAAGAGTTCTAGTTGGTCTATGTGGACTTCTCTAGGGGCGAGGTGGTCTTTGCTCATCTCTAAGGAGGACGAAATCAACCAGCGGTCCGTGACGAGAGGAGATACTACATACGATGACGTTCGAGTCTACTGTCTGTGGATGATCAGTCATACGAGTCCCACTATTATCCCTAGAGGAGCATTCAGAGTCCCAGTGCAACTAGGAGATGCACATACATCATCCCAGACAAAGTGCACATCTACATCAATGAGGATTGTCGTTGGACTTTCTCCATGTGCAAGTATATATTTATGAAATCATCCTTCCCATTGCAGAGTTATTGACACGATCGACTGGTCAATGGGAAATATATCAGTAAAACTTTTATTCTACTACCTATCTGATGTCATATTTCCCTACAGTGGTATCAGATCCACATCAATTGATTATGTTTTGGAATAATCGATATGATCATATTTTTGATATTATCAAGTTTTTTTATTGCATGTGATGCGAATATTTAAACAGGTTGATGTGCACATCTAACTAATCACCACTTAAGAACCCAAACGTATATATATATATATATATATATATATATATATATATATATATATATATATATATATATATATATATATATATATATATATATATATATATATATGCAATTTACACACATAGTCCTAAAAGTGAGTTTTGATGGTGGATGTGTAGCATGGTCATGGCCAATAGCCCCTATTATCTGTGCATGGTTGTGTGGTTGGTTTATCATGTTTATCTTGGTTTGCAAACCGAGCCTCTCTATTATCTTCTCAATGTAAAAGTATTATTCTCTCATACCTTTTCTCCCCTCGAATGTAACTTGAGGTTTCTCAATAATTATGTAAAAGTAGGATAGTTTACTTTCCTATTTTGATGAAGAAGAAAGACGCCAACCGACCGCAAAAAGGAGACGAGCTGACCAGATGGAGGGTTTGAGCCGATCGTCTGGTGGGACCGAGATGACTGTCTGGCAAGGCCGAGACGATTGGCTGGCGAGCTGACCTAGAGACCGAAGGACCATATGAGATGACCATTTAGAGGAGCCAAATGATCAACTATAGGTTGACAACCGATTGTTTGGAGGAACCAATTGACCAGCTAGAGGAGACCAACCGACCGATCACGAGGCAAGCAAACCGGTTCAAAGGTTGAACCAATCAACTCAGATTGGGAAGCACAAATTTTCATCAACAAGTTTCTGCATATGATTTGGGCCTTGGTTGTGGTAATTCTTTGTGGCTCTAAGGAATTACATTAGGCTGGCCATAATCATCGATTTCATTTATTACATGTTTTTATTGTGGGTTATAGCATGTATAAGATACATACTATGTATATTTGTGGTGATTGGTTAATGTATATGTATTTATACAAACTCCCTCATTAAAATATTAAGTCTTAGATGCTTTCCATAAGAAGCACACATGAAAAACTTGATCAACTAAGCATGAGAATGCCCTAGCACGGTGTGCCGTCTATCTTGTGGAAGTGTGGGTCTATCCTAGTAGGGTTCATAGTCTATCGTGTTGGCTTATGGGTCAGGCTTAAATAGGTGATATTAATTGGATTAAGCACCTAGAAGCACACATATGATCAATGGCAAGGAGTTGTGCATATCATATATCCAAGAGTTGCATATGATGCAATTGGCAAAAGTTGCCTACCTGATAGAATCAAGTTGTGGGTGACAACCCTAGCTGGCTCATGATTTGATTAAACTAGGATCTTGGCCCACTAGAATATTATACGCTGCAATATTTTGAATTCATAAGGGCTATCAATTTATTACAATTGTGATGCCCCATGCCACAGTGAAATGAGATAGCTCAAAATAAAACCACAGAAAAGAGATAAAAAGCTTATTAGCATAAAACAACAAAAATTAAAACATTTTTCATAAAGCAGCCATATAGCAAAAACCTATACACATGAGTACTTTCATGCCTCAAAGCATTCATAAGGCATGTTGTCAACCTATAATGAAAGCATTTTTCCAGAATGTATATACATCATTCCATCATATCTGATATACAAGGGCTCATAAAGATAACATGTTCATAAAGCACCTATAAAACATTCCCAAAGACCCGAGTGTACATGGATGACTCTAGGGCTCTATCAACAAAGACAACCAACAACACTTTTAACCTTATAAGCTACCGCTCCTCTGGATGTTGCTCAACCTCCTCTGCATGATCTCTACCTCCTCATGCTCGACCACCTAAAAAGGTTGTTAACCAACAGGGTGAGACACACAATCTTAGTGAGAGATATAACTCTTCACCAAGTCTATTATTATCACAGATAATATAAACTGAACAGTAGTATAAATAGCAGGAAGGATAATTACTGTTGAATTATGAAGCATATTGATAATTAAAAAGGAATATGAAGAATATGTATATTTTCTACCAACAACATTGTATAAAGATCAAGTAAGGCCTCAACCAATGTTTTTGTATTTGATCCTATACAATTATACTATAGGGTTGATTACATATTCATTATGCCCTGAGGATTTGAATCATACCATCTAAATCCAACCGACCACTATATGAATATATAGTCAAGTCAGTGCCATACAAGGTCCAATGGAAGAGCCATAATCCACAACCTCACCTTACTTGGTCAGTACAACTAAACATGTAGTGACATCATGAGTCATCTGCTTCTAGGGACATTTTAGTCCAACTGTGCATATTTAGCCCACATTGGTACAAGTCACGGTGCTAGAGAAATTGAGCTACAACTTGCAGCCATGCTCTTCCACGAATGACTTACAGTCAATCCTGTGATATAATTCCAGGTATGACTTACAGTTAATCATGTGATATAATTCTAGGTATGACTTACAGTCAATCATGTGATCTAATTCCAGGTATGACTTACAACCAATCATGTGATACATTTACTTTTAGGATACAAGGTTGGGCTCCAACTTACACCCCACATATTCAACAATATGCGATCTGAGTTAAACTCGTTTCACCATTCAAAAATTGCTGACACTGAATGGATCTATGGCATAGGGCAACTACAATATTACATTTCTCTTGATTAATTAGATCAATTTCAACATATTTAAGCATCAATCAAGTTACAACGTATAAACTCTAAACAAAACCTACATAATTAGGGTATTAATCATCACTAGAACATATTGAATCACATCATCACCTTATGCCTGTCATCACTTATGTGTCCATCTCAAGGACCAATGTCCATCACAAGGACCATTGTCCATCATAAGGACCACATGTTCATTGCATCATAACCACCATAGCTCATACCTGGCTATGTACATCAATCAGTAACACCTGTATGGTTAGAAACTGAAAACAAGAAGGCAAAGCATCATCATCTCATAGAACTCATATCATGCATCCACATCATACACTTTACATTATAACAATTAGGGTTTCACTTTACCCGATCAGGGTTTACACGGTTGGATTATCAACCATCTTTATATTATAACTTCCTTCATTGTTATGAAGTATAATCAGAGATGTGGGAACATACTCCAATCATCATTATGAAGCATATAAAGAGGTATAACTTTCAACGTCACACACACAATTACTCTATAAGGTATCACATCCCACCATGAAACCCTAGCATCCTCAAGATGCATCACTACCCATCACAAGATGTCGATTAGGGTTAGGGTATCAGCCACCCCACTAAAGTAGCGTATCAGCCACCACTCTAAAGTAGTGTATCAGCCACCACACTAAGATATGGTATTAGTCACCACACTTAGGTAGGATAATAGTCATCACACTAAGATAGTGTATCAGTTAACCCTAGATATCAGGCAACCAATCTAGGTAGGGTATCAGCCTACCAAATCAAAGATGAGTATTAGTTCATCATAAAAGATATTAGTTCATCATCACCTTGTATCGGGCACAACACCTCAATGAGAGTGTGTCAGCCAAGGCACACAAAGGATATCGTTCAAGAGATACAAGAGAAGGTGTATCGATTATACCATATCTTAAGATATCAACCTCATTATCCTTTAGGGTATCGACCTCACCCACTCACTAGGGTATCAACCTAAGTACCCCCTTATGTATCAAACACCTAGATCTCTATAGGATATCAGCCATTAGGGTTTGGTTGTATCGGTTGAACCACAAGGTAGGTGTTCCTCACCTCTAAATAAGATGTGTCAGACTAGAGTGTATCAGTTAGCAAGGTGTGTTGGGTTGCACATGTATCAGATTAGGGTTACCCATGTTGGCTTCCACACTCAACTAGAAGCATGGAGACTCAACACTATCCCTCCCAAGGCATCATGAGGTCATATTAAATCCCATCATGGTAGGTGTATCGGTCTGGACAAGGCATGCCGATTTGCATGCCAGGTTGCACATCATATCGATTAGCATACCATAACTCATATCAGTTTAGTCATATTCTACCTTAAGATGACGATACTATCAAGGAAAATAAAGGAGTAACTTATGGCAGAAACTTAACAAGGTTCTATTCTTACAACCAGAATGATAAGCTACCAAGAAAAGCTACAAGCATGCAAGAAAAACAAGCCAAGAGCAACCAACAAGATAACAAGTAGAAAGGTGATAATAACAAAGTAGGTTTAGAGTTATATAACCCACCTCAAGAACAACCACCAAGCTTTAAGCTCCAAGGTCAAGCTCCAAAATTCCTAAGCTCAAGGTAGAAGAATATCCTCCTAGCTCGATCTCCACAACACCTCTAAGAAGGAAAATAGAACCGAGGTTAAGAGAGAAAAAGAGAGAAAAGAAGGTACCAAGGTCCATGGCCGAGATAAAGAAAGAAGAAGAGAAGTAAAGCTAGAAAACTGTGGCTTACCAAGGAAGAAGATGAAGAGAGCACCACAAGCTTCTAGCTCACCCATCAAGCTCCAAGGGAGAGGGCTCTTCAAGCTCAAGGTTGACCACCAAGGAGAGGAAGCAAGGATTGCTAAAAGGGTTCTTTTGCATGAGAAGGAAGATGTATATATACATGGCTGAAGAGAGAGAGAGAGAGCAAGGGGAAGGTGTCACCACCTTAGAACCCTAGAAGACACTTGTCTAAGAAGGGACACATGCCACACCATGTAACAGGGTGATAGAACCTATCTCTCACCCACTTAGACACCTTCCTAGGTCAAGGTCGACACACCCATTCACCTCCTTCACAAACCGATAGGGATGAAACCCTAGGTCACAAACCGATATGGCACTCCTCCTAGAGTCACCTCAACCCAATATGGTGATCCTCAAGGTACCACAAATTGATAGGATGTCCCTCAAGACACGCACAACTGATACCAAGCCTTCTCAAGGCAACCTCAAATCGATATAGGGTCCCACCAAGGCTCTCAAGCCCAAGACAACACTCAAAAGAGAAAAGCACACCTCAAACATGTGCCCAAAATATCAACAAGGATGTCATCACTCAACCAAGGCCAAAACAAGGTGCCCAACAATTTCTCTCTCCTCTAGATGATGCTAAGAGAGAGAAGAAACACTATAGAGATGGCAAAGTTGCATATCAACCCCCTACTCTGGGTAAAAATTGAAGTTGCACCAAAACCTCACCACAAAATGCAAACATCAAGCAACAAGGCTAAAACAAGGAGTACAAACCTCCAACATGCCCTAATTACATCTTATATGATTGGAGCAAGGAACTAAGCAACACACTTAAGCAAAACAAATAGGGTTAGCCCAAAATGTGGGTCAGGGTCCTTACAAGCCATAAACCCCTAATAAGGATTTTACCCCCTAAATCCTAAGAGAAAAGAGAAGGGTACTTCCTCCTCATCTCCTCTTCAAGCTCCCACATGGCTTCCTCAACACCACAATAATGCCAAAGAACCTTAACAAGCACAATGTCCTTCCTCTTCAACTTCTTTACCCTCTGATTAAGGATCAACACTAGACCTTCTACATAGGTCACATCCTCATCAAGCTTCACTTCCACAACCTGTATCACTATCTCTGTATCTGGATGACATTTCCTAAACATACTGACATGTAACACTGGATGTAACGTATGCAACTCAGGTGGTATCTCCAACTTATAGGCCACCAATACATATCCTTTAGATTATGGTAAATCTTGGTACTACCTGGGTGCATAGCATACATAGATGTATGAGCTTCTTCTAGCACCATCTTCCTCAGGTTATCTACATCAGGAACCACTATCCTATGATGATAACACACTTACCTGTCTTGCGTCTCATGAAAACCATCACACTTCTCGCTGTCGAACTCTAATCTAATCTGTTATGTCACCATATATGCCTGTTGAGCTTCTTTGATCTGATGTCTCAACGTAGGCTTCATTTGTAATTGTGCCAACAGACCGGCTAAGAAAGAGACTTATAACTTGACATTCAACTGACGTAAGGAGACTAACTTGTCTCGCTTGTGACACATCAAAGAACTTAACTATCCTCTATCTATAGATATAAAGATTTCCTACTCAAGGCGTCTACCATGACATTCGCCTTTCCTGGATTATAATCAATCGTGCAATTGTAATCTTTAATCAACTCCATCCAATAGTGCCGCCTCATATTCAACTCCTATTGTAAAAAGATACACTTCACATTCTTGTGATCTGTGAAGATCTGACACTTCTCCCCATACTGGTAGTGCCTCTAAAATTTCAAAGCATGTACTATTACAGCTAACTCCAAGTCATGAGTTGGATAATTCTCCTCGTGTTTCTTAAGCTGTTGAGAAGCAAAAGAAACCACTTTCTTATCCTGCATCAACACACATCCCAAACCATGTCTCGATGCATCACAAAAGATGATGTATCCTTTTCCTTGCTCAGGCAAAACCAAAATTGGTGCACTTGTTAGCTTCTCCTTCAACGTCTGAAAGGCACGTTGACACCTATCATCCCAAATGAATGGAACATCCTTCCTTGTCAACTTAGTTAGGGGTAGGACGATAGAGCTGAAGTTCTTAATGAACCTTCAGTAGTAGCCCGCCAAACCTAGGAAACTATGCACTTCTATCGATGTCTTCATCTACTCCCATCCTGTCATAGACTCTACCTTCTTAGGGTCCACTCGTACTCCTTTTACAGTAACTTGCCCTAAGAAAGCTACCTCCCTAGACTAGAACTCACACTTGCTGAACTTAGCATAGAGTTGGTGCTGGCTCAACACTGCCAACGCCTGATGCAAATGCTGTTCATGTTGCTGATTGTCCTGACTATATGTCAAGATGTCATCTATGAAGACAACTACAAAATGGTCAAGGAACGGTCAGAACACCCTATTCATAAAATCCATGAATGATGTTGGTGCATTGGTCAACCCAAACGATATAAACACAAACTCATAGTGACCACACCTCATCTTAAAAGCCAACTTTGGTATGTCATCCTCCTTGATCCTCAACTGATGATATCCTGACCGTAGATCTATCTTTAAGAACATGCTTGCACCACACAACTGATCAAACAAATCATCTATCCTCGACAAAGGATACCTATTCTTTATTGTGACCTTGTTCAACTGCTTGTAATCTATGCACAACCTCATAGACCCATCCTTCTTCTTTACAAACAACACTGGAGCACCCCATTGTGACGTACTCGGCTAGATGAAACCTTTATCAAGCAGTTCTTACAATTGTCTCTTCAACTTTGCCATCTTTGTCGGTGCCATCCTATACGGTGTCTAGCTATGGGTTGCGTACCAGGAACCAAATTGATCTCAAAATCAATCTCACGAGGTGGGGGAACATGTGGAAACTCTTTAGGGAACACGTCCTCAAACTCCCTGACCATTGATAGTTCCTGAATACTCAGACTCCTCACCTCAGTATCCACCACATGTGCTAAAAAAACCTCACAACCTTATCTCATAATCTTCCTTTCCACCATAGATGACACGAGACACGTCAGAAGAATCTTCCTATCTTGTTGGAAGATCCATGACTCACTACCGTCCACAAATGTAGCTTGCTTGGAACTACAATCCAAGACTACTCTATACTTCTCCAGAATATCCATCCCAAGGATCACACTGAATTCATGCATGTCAAGTGGTATGAGATCCACTTGGATGTTGTGTCCCGAGAAAGAGAGAACACATGATAGACACACATCCTGCAGTACTACAAAACCAACCAACAGGGTTTCTAGCAACAAGAGATTCTTTCTATGACTAATATGCAAAGAATAACTACTAAGCGCTTCCCGTGCGATAAAAGAGTGTGTAGCACCTGGGTCAACCAAAATAGATATAAAGTAAGAAGACAAATTAGAATGAAATAACTCCATCTGACCTGTCACTACTAGTAGGTTGACCACCGCCTCTGGTTGACTCATGGCGTAGAATCTAGCTGTTGCCTGTTGCCGCATCCATGCTCTGCTTCCCTGAGTAGACGATCCAACTTGGGACGCTTGGCCACATCCTCATCCTCCTGCACCACTGTTGCTCTACTGTATCTACAAACCTTGCTGGCTTTTCCTCAGTTGCTGGGTCACTTCATCACCTCTCAACGGACATTCTCACCTTAGGTGTCCTATCTATCCACACTTGTGGCATGCCCAATTCCCATATTGTGGCCTAGATGGTCCTGTCACCAATGCTGATGCAACACTTTGACCTCTTGAGGGCAGAAAACTACGGCCTCTACCCTTGCTTGGTGACCACTGAATCGAAACACCAAACCTTTGTGACACTGGCAGTACAGAAAACCTCAGCTTCTTGAAGCCACCTGACGAATTCCCTTAAAACTGTGCAGACCGCTTCTTGGTACTTGCCTCTCGCTTCTCCTTCATAGACCGTTCTATCCTTCAAATGAACTCCACAAATGCAGCAAACCTCTCTCAGTTCTCCAAAACAACATCTGGGGTAGATAGCTCATCATCCAACCCCTTCTCAAAATGACAAATTCTCTCATTTTCCATCATAGCCATGTGAGGATAGAACCTCAACAACTCCATAAATCCTGCCTCATACTCGTTGATCATCATGGATCCCCGCCGAATCCTCTCAAACGGACTGATCTTCTCATCCAGATACATTTGTGGGAAGTACCGACTAACAAACTCTCGTCAGAATTCCTCCCAACCAACCACAACACTGGGTCTCTTCTCCTCCTCTATGGCCCACCAATGGCCAATACTCCCTCTCAGAAGGTACATGACATGCTTCACCTTATCCTCTTTAGGGATACTTAGGATCTTGAAAGTCTTCTCAAGCTCAGTCAGCCACATATCCGCATCCGTCGAGTCAGCTATTCCAGCGTACTCAACTGCCCCAACATGACGAAGTCGCTCGAAAGTCTTCCCAGTAACCAAAGATTCAGCATGGGGAACAAGTGCCCTAGATTGAGGTGCATGCATCCTGTCTGCCATATGAGTCACATTGCCATAAACTGCCCAAAAATCAATTGAAAGGCAGAGTTTTCTATCATGGTTGGGTCAAACCGGGGGACTTTAGGCACCCGATCTTCATGTGGCTGGTTCTTTGCACCACCACCCAATGCAGCAACACTGCTCTCGGCAGCATGTTCTTCATGTTCTCCAAACATCTTTAAGCTTTTCTTCTTCTTCTGCATAAGTAGAAGTGACCATAAGACAGACTGGATGACACTAGATTAGACACAACCGTAGTCCTAGGTCCCTGTAGACTCAAAAAACCTAAAGCTCTGATACCAACCTAAACTGTGGCGCCCCACGCCACGATGAAATGAGATAACTCAAAATAAAACCACAGAAAAGAGGTTAACAACTTATTAGCAGAAAACACCCAAAATGAAAACCTTTTCATAAAGCAGTCATATACCAAAAACTTGTACACATGAGTACTTTCATGTCTCAAAGCATTCATAAGGCATGCTGTCAACTTGTAACAAAAGCATTGTTCAAGAACGTATATACATGATTCCATCATATCTGATATACAAGGGCTCATAAAGATAACATATTCACAAAACACCTATAAAACGCTTCCAAAGACCCAAGTGTACATGGACGACTCTAGGACTCTATCAACAAAGACAACCAACATAATTTGTAACCTTATTAGCTACTACTCCTTTGGCTGCTGCTCAACCTCCTTTGCACGGTCTCTACCTCCTCGTGCTCGAACACCTAAAAAGGTTGTTAACCAACAGGGTGAGACACACAGTCCCAACAAGAGATATAACTCTTCACCAACCCTATTATTATCATAGATAAGATAAACTGAACAACATTATAAATAGCAGAAAGGATGATTACTGTTGAATTATGAAGCATCTTAATAATTTAAAAGGAATATGAAGAACATGTATATTTTCTACCAACAACATTGTATAAAGATCAAGCAAGGCCTCAACCAATGTTTTTGTATTTCATCCTATACAATTATACTACACGGCTAATTACGTATTCATTATGCCCTGAGGATTTGAATCGTGCCATCCATATCCAACCGACCACTATATGAATATATAGTTGAGTCAGTGCCATACAAAGTCTAATGGAAGAGCCGAAATCCACAACCTCACCTTCCTCAGTAAGTACGAGTAAACATGCAGTGACATCATGAGTCATATACTTCCAGGGACATTTTAGTCCAATTGTGCATATTTAGCCCACCTTGGTACAAGTCACGATGCTAAAGAAATTGAGCTACAGATTGCAGTAATGCTCTTCCAGGTATGACTTACAATCAATCATGTAATATAATTCTAGGTATGACTTATAGTCAATCCTGTTATATAATTTTAGGTACGACTTACAATCAATCATGTTATATAATTTCAGTATGACTTACAATCAATCCTGTGATATAATTCTAGTTATGACTTACAACCAATCCTGTGATACATTTACTTTTAGGATACAAGGTGGTGTTCCTACTTGCACCCTGCATATTCAACAATATGCGCTCTGAGTTAAACTTGTTTCACCATTCAACAATTACTGACACTAAATGGATCTATGGCATAGGGAAACTACACTATTACATTTATCTTGATTAATTAGATCTTTTTCAACATCTTTAAGCATCAATCAAGTTACAACATATAAACTCTAAACAAAACCTACGTAATCAGGATATGACTCATCACCAGAACATATTGAATCATATCATCACCTTATGCCTATCATCACTTATGTGTCCAACTCAAGGACCAATGTTCATCACAAGGACCACATGTCCATCACAAGGACCGATGTCCATCACAAAGACCACATGTCCATCACAAGGACCACATGTTCATCACATCATAACCACCATAGCTCATACATGGCCATGTGCATCAATCAATAATGAATGCATGGTTAGAAAATGATAACAAGAAGGTAAATCATCATCATCTCATAGAACTCATGCCATACATTCACATCATACACTTTACTTTATAACAATTAGGGTTTCACTTTACCCGATTAGGGTTTACAAGGTTGGATCATCAACCATCTTTAGATTATCACTTCCTTCATTGTTATGAAGTATTATTAGAGATATGGGAACATACTCCTATCATCATTATGAAGCATATAAAGAGGTATAACTTTCAACTTCACATACATGATTACTCTTTAAGGCATCACATCCCACCATGTAACCCTAGCATCCTTAAGATGCATCACTACCCATCACAAGATGCTGATTAGGGTCAGGGTATCGACCACCACACTAGAGTAGTGTATCAGCCACCACTCTAAAGTAGTGTATTAGCCACCACACTAAGATATGGTACCGGTCACCACACTTAGGTTGGATATCGGTCATCACAATAAGATAGTGTATCAATTAACCTTAGATATCGGGCAACCATCCTAGCTAAGGTATCGGCCTACCATCTCAAAGATGAGTATCAGTTCATCACAAAAGATATCGATTCATAATCACCTTGTATCAGGCAAATCACCTCAATGAGAGTGTGTCGGCCAAGGCACACAAAGGATATCAGTCAAGAGATACAAGAGAAGGAATATCAGTTATACCATCTCTTAAGATACCAGCCTCACTATCCTTTAGGGTATCGACCTCACCCACTCACTAGGGTATCAGCCTAAGTACCCCCTTGTGTATCGGCCACCTAGATCTCTATAGGATATCATCCATTAGGGTTTGGTTGTATCGGTTGAACCACAAGGTAGGTGTCCTCACCTCTAAACAAGATGTGTCGGGCTAGGGTGTATTGGTTAGTAAGGTGTGTCGGGTTCCACATGTATTGGATTAGGGTTACCCATGTCAGCTTCCACACTCAACTAGAAGCATGGAGACTCAACATTATCCCTCCCAAGGCATCACAAGGTCAAATTACATCCCATCATGGTAGGTGTATCGGTCTAGACAAGGCATGTAACCAGCCTAAATCACACGTCCAAAAAGGAGCGGATCTAGAGTAGTCAGACTTATAAGAAAGTAACTCGACACTTAAGCCCCCACAACTATTATACATGGTTTGATGTAGTAATTGGGGTCGAACAACATGGACAAGGTTAGCAAGTGTTAAGCACACAAAGTCTCACACTCATATACTCTGGATAAAAAGGGTAGTTTAAATGGGTGTTCCCAAAGGAACGAGGGTACTCAAACTAAAGTAAAGCAAATAAAACAAAGATAAGAAGAACAAAGAATAATAAAAGAAGATGTAAACGAAGATATGGAGGGAAACTCAAATTGGGTTCACCTACTAAGACTTCTCACCAACATGCAACATCATCTCTCCCTCTCGTATACTTCTATAAAGATAACAAGCAATCATACATGGTGTCTATTCCCTTCTCTCTCGAGATAAGGATAGATCTAAGTCTAGGGGTAACCTCTCTCTTGAGATGACTACACAAAAACCTCATAACAGAATGTATGATCTCAAGCTTTAGCATTCCAACATTCTCATGCATTCATACTACTCCATAACACAAGATAAAAGCGATATTACTCTCTCGAGATATCAATAATCAAACATCACAAGATGGTAGCTAAGCATACAAGTGAAGCATTAAAACTGGTGCATCGAGATAATCTTGACAAGAGTATATATATTCAAAATAGAGAGACAATGTACATGTTGGGAGAGACTTAGTGGCTACTCCCTACCCAAGTTAAGATGTTTAGCCACACATGTTCATGGGCAGCATAACGACATTACAAGAAGATAGATACATCAAGTTCCACAAAGTGATGAGGGAAGTACAGTGAGATGGAAGTAATAGATCTAGATGGAGAGAGAAGAACATGATACAACTAAATAATTCTTAAGATCTAGATCCAGAAGGTCTATGGCACAGATGATCTTCTTCTCTCGAAGAGGATGGATCCTTCAGTATTCTCTATCCTCAGCTTCCGCCTTTGGAGATCCAAGACAGATTGGATGGATGGATGGAGATGAGTCCAGAAAATGGCAACACTTTGTGGTACTATCAGATCTGATCTATGATCCGATGATTTGACAGGTCAGGTTGGTGGCCTATTTATAGGCACATTCCACCGACTTAACCCCTCGACCACGTTCGAGATCTGGTCTTGGGTGAAGCTCAATCACACTAGAGGCTTCATTGCCATTCTTTCCTTAGTCGAGGTCGGTTGAACCCCTTCCTCGGTCACAATCTAGTTGCTGCATTCTTGGATGAGGATTATGGTCGAGGCCGACTTGGCCTTCTGTTAGGACCACGGTCGAGGTGTGCCTTGCCTTGGAGACATCAAGGTTGCGGTCTTTATGTCAGTTGTGGTTTCCATGTTGATCATGGTTGTGAAGAGCTTGGGTGCAAATTGACCACAAGCGCATGGTATTAGGGTGAACTTGGAGACCTCAACCATGGTGAGACGGTCTTTTCTAGATAAATGAGTTGCGGTCGAGGTGAAGACCACGACCTGGGCTAGATATGTACCTGAAATCAAGGGGGAAATGTGTAAGTGAAATATTTGACATTAGATGCTAAAATAGTGGGGAATGTTAGCAAAAGATATGCTAGGGAAGGTATAAAATGTATGCAAAAGTGCATAAAATAAAGTGTTATCAACTCCCTCAAACTTAGAATCAAGCTTGCCCTCAGGCTAAGTGTAGGCTCGATATCATAGAGAGAAATAGCAGATTTGTGTGACAAAATATTACAAAACTTAACACTACTGAGTTATCTCATCCTTGCATCAAGACTGTCATGGTATGCTTTATCAACCCTTAAAGTCTCATTCCTCCCTCTTATATCTTGAGTTACACAACTTCAACATCTCCTCGAGTAGTAGCTTTCACACTCTTTCTTTATTTTCAGTTGGCCCTATGCTAATGTGTTCTGGTAGACTTTAAGCTTTAAGTGTTTTCCTCTTCTCACCCACAACTGTCGTAAGGACAATGTTTCCCTTTTGGGCGTCTGACTTTAAGTCAGGTGGTTTCGTGAGTTTCGTTCTGGATTGGAGGTGGGTAAGTTTGGATTCAAGGTTCCACTTATGGGCATGACATATTTGCATTCATGAGTGCAACAATACACTGGAAATGTGGAAGCTTTTGGCATCTTTTGGGCACAACTCTCATTATATATATTTTGTTCTTCTTTTTGGCTTTTTACACCTCCTTTCTGGCTTGGGTGAGAGGGATTTAAGCGGTCTTTTGGGCGGCCAAGCCTCTTTTTTTTTGTCCCAAGCGGGGATGCATTTACTTGAAAGGGTACATGTTTCCTTCTCTATGGAGATAAGTATTTTCTTGTTGTAATCGTCAGGTGAGGGTGGTTGGTCAGGAGTATGGTTAGGTGAAGTTCTCTAGTTTCCAAGGGTTTCATGAGCTTAGGGTTATTGCATACACAATGTCTTATTGCAAGAATGATATAGAGCACTATTGCTATGTTTCTCATTTTACCTTTATGTGTAATAGATGCTTGTATATTTCTCTCTACGAAAATGATAGTGCTACAACTTTTAGCATGAAAATAGACTAAATTCTAAATTCTAAGGTAACTTCACAAAAAAATTAGGCAAAAAGGGAGAAGCAGTTTAGTAGAACTAAAATATGTACATGTAAAGTTTGTGGAAATATGAAAAATTTGAAAAACTGAGAGGTAAAATGGTGATAAAATTGTACCTCTCTAGCCCATTTATGACCCCTCCCCCAAACTTATCCTTCACCCCGACCCAGGGTGTCAAAATTAGAGTGAGACATATAAATAGGCTTTCTTTATTCTGGTTTATTGGTGATGGAGGCCCACTTGGACTCGAGGAGCATACTCGTGCACACTCCTCATAGAGGATGACACTGCTCGTATTGTATCCCCTCCTGTTACAACCCCAATTTTTGGGTTCTTTTGGTTGTAAATGCAATTTCCCCAAGAAATGTATGATTGTGTAATTATGTGATTTATGTGCCTTAAATGGACTTCTTTTATAAATAGCCTTGTATGTTTGATTTCGTGGGCCTTGTTGGCTACTGGGCCCAATAATAAGAAAAGAAAATAAAAAGGAAAAAAGAATCAATTAATAAAGGAATAACTAAGATAATGAAAAAAGAAAGATGTGGAAGCATCTAGAAGGCTAAGAATTATCCTTCAAGGAGGGACTTCATACCTTTAGGATTTCTTGGGTTCCAAGGAGTCCAAGTTGCAAAGGTAATAGGAGACGAAAGAGATAAAATCAAATAAAGCATTATTAAGTAAGAAAGTTGAGATAATGATGAAAATATAAGAAATATGTGGAAATATGGATAATGGAATCATTATAAATGTGATTTCAACACCACATGGTTTCTAATGGTAAAAGGAATCACAATAAAGAAAATAAAAGATTAAGAGAGAGAAAAATGCTTGCAATAAGCTTTATTAAAAGATAACTTGCACATGAATATAATGCCTTTTTCCTTTTGAGTTTGGGACTCAAATTTGGCATGCAAGTAGATAAAGCCAAGAGGAAGTTTCCCTTAAAATTTGGTTGAAAAAGGATAAACAGTTTGGGAGATATGAATTTTGTACGTTTTCCTAAAGTAAGAGGGATAAATTAAATATCACAATTCGATTTTAATTCACGTTCTTTTATGGGGCCTGACAGTCATTGGATCTGGATCCAACAGTGACTGCACTTTGCCTAAAATAAGGAAAGGTGGAACAGACTCACATAATTTTGGGGCTAGATTCCTCGCTAAGCAATAATCGAGCATCAATGGGACCGTTCCCATTGCGACTAGGATCCCTTTCCGAGTAGAATGAGCCTGGGTTTGGATACTTTTAGAGAGCGGTCTGAGGTTTCGCCAAAGTTCCAATGGAGTCAAACTCCATGGCTATGAATTGTGGGAAATACCTATATAAGGGGGCTCTACCCCCTCCTCCTGATAGGGAGAGAGATGCTGGGAGGCCATGCAGGTTTGAGGAAGTGCCTCACTAACCTCGTTCTTGCCCAGGTATCGAAGAGCGATGGATTCCGGTCCAGTGTCCCTGTCCACCAGCGGCATGGAGGTCAACTACCCAGGCAGACATTTCTTTCAACAACTGAAGGCACAGATGACTTCAGAAGGGTGGGCCGAAGGTTGCTGCAAGGTCCTTTGCCCCTGCACGACGCCAGAGCATGAAATCAACCACCGGGTTGACCCTCGTCTAGGTCTGGTTCGCAAGAAAGAGGAGGAGCCGGAGGAAGGGGATGAGGGGAGGCGAAAGTACCTCCTTGCCCCCAGAATTTGAGAAGGAAGGTGAGGGCAGGAATGTCTTTCTGACATAGTTTGGGCCCAACCCGCTGAAAAAGAAAAAGGATTCTATTAGTTGATGTGGTGGCCAAAGATTGGCTCAGGAGGTAAATACTTTACAAATTCGTAGAAAAAAATTGGTAACTCAGATGTAGACAAATAATATATGAAAATTGATAAGGAGAACGCGTAGAATCCAATAAAAATACTTTTAAAGCCTGATTTTGTTCCTATTTGCAAAAGTACATTAAGTTGATTATAAATTGCATTAAACTTAGGTTAAATTCCCTAATTGTGATTAAAGATCAAATCTATGATGCCTAACTGGTTAGTTCAAGCACTATTATCCTGTTGGATTATAAAATAAGAATTGAATCTAATTTAGATGAGAAGTTGCTTGTTTTAGGGTTTTAATCTATGAATCCATGATAACGTGTGTAGAAACCCTAATCTAGGGTAAAGAAGGAGATTAATTTGAATAATTCGAATTATTTGGAAATATGCTGATAATTGTTGATCCTAATCCTATTAGGAGAGATATGACAAGATAATTAGGGTTTATGAGTATTTTTACTGATTTAGGGTTTGTAGTAACAAAAATGATATTGAAACCCTAATTGCAAGTGAAACCCTAAGAGAAAATAGAAACCCTAGGAAGCAAGTTAGATTGGATAGATCTTGATAACATGAGTAGTGAAGGAAATTGTATGGTTGTTTCAGGACCGTTGTTGTGTGAATTGCTTGCTTGCCTGGATTTCATACTTGCTTGGAATATTGCTATCTTGAATCGGCTGAACATGTATGTGGTTAAATTATGAATAACTGATTTATGTTTCACGGTGTTTTCACGAAGATTCCCGATTGCTATGAAACCTAAACCGCTTGGTTGTTTCATTACTGCAATCTCATAAAGTGACTATGTGTATAACAATTAAGTATAAGTGTGACTGTCTCGAACCTACATGCCACCCTGATGTATGTTGCAAGACCAAGCCCCAGAGGGAAGGTCTGAATTGGTTAAGCCCCAGAGGGAAGACCATTGGGCACCTCAAGAGGTGACCCCAGACACCAAGCTCAGGATGGAGAAGGTGGCCTTATGTCCCTTGCAAGGACAAAACCCTAAGAGAGGGTAATCTAGGGTTTAGGGAAAAAGCGGTTGAGAAGTCACATTGAAAGCGTAATTTGGATTGTTAATAAATTATTTGTGATAATTAGGTTGTTAGAAACTATTTGTGAAATTGTGATTGTTCCCCACATACCAGTATAGAAATATAGTGACTGACGTTTTGTTTGTCAGTGTTTTAGGTACACATATTGAAAAGGACAAATAGTAAATCGATACATTGTGAAGATACAAATAATCAGTTCAAGGAGGATTAGATAGATAGAATCCATCTGTGGATAGAAGACTAGAAATCCAAATTTTTACAAGGTATGCAAGATATATATTTTATTCCAGCTTTCCAGTATAGTTTTAGTAGGATTTAATAGTTATTTTTGATTAAATGTTAAACCATGGATCCTGAGTTATTGGGATAGCGGCTCTAACCTTTTGGTCTCCCTTGATTGGGGGTTATCGGGAGGTGAGGTCGTTACATTTGGTATTAGATCCTTGGTTTCACATTTAATCCTTAGTAATTATTAAATTTTACAAACTTTGTAGAACCGAGGGAGTTATTAGAGGATTTTCCAAAGACTGAGGTGTCTAGGAAAGGATCACGGTTTGGGGGCTGGCAAGATTTTCCTCCACCCCACTAGTCAGTCATGAGGACTCCCAGATGCAGTGTGACTGCCTGGCCAAAGTCTGCGATTCTGACTCGAACATCTATTTCGTCCCTTCTCAACCCTAATTCAATTAAGGATTCTAGGATTTAAGATTTTCCTCTCTCTTCCCCACCCTCTTGAGGTCCAGGGTATGTATGATAAGATTAAGGAATCCTCCACCAAATTAATGAAAAGCATGTAAACAAGATGTCATGGACATAAGTTTAATAGTTTTCACGTAAACTCGTGATTAGTTACATGCTTAGGTTGCATGGCATGTGTTGTCATGCCCTCAGGAGAGACCTGAGGTTAGATCTTGTCAGGAGGATGAATGAAGAGTTAACCCTGGAGGCAGAGGTCTCCAAGAAGAGGTAGAGACCTGGCGCATCCTCTGAGGACGATGCTAAACCTAACCCTAAGAGGTTGTTAGAGAGAGATGACATGATGAGTTAGATATCATGGTTGACCATATGCGTGGGTTGACATGCTTTTTGGTTTTGAGTTCCCGTGAGAAGCATGACCTATGTGAGGTTGGTTGGCCTAGTGCCTTTTGGCGACCCAACCTTTGAAGGGTCATGCGTGTTAGGGTGAAGGATAACTCCTTCATTGAAGAGGATAGTGGTGACCATATAGAAACCCTTATGGGCATACATGAGCATAGGAGAGCATGCACCCATGTAGGAGAGGTCGTCAGTAGTGCTGGCAGTAGGTTAAGACCTAGGCCAGAAGGGCATGCTGGATAACATAAGAGATAAGCATGTAGAGCCTTGGATAATCTTGTTCGAGCATAGGTTTGGACCATACGTTTAACCCATGTAGGTGTATGAATGTACCCTTAAAGAGCTTGGTCCACCTTCTTAGAGAGAGAACTTCTAGTGGTAAGATTAGTTGTAGGGTTAGCTCTAGAGAGAGAGTGCAAGACCCAAGTAAGAAGGTTAGAGGCTTAGACTCTGAGACATGAGGAATAATGAGGGGTTGGATATGATATGACCTAGAATGGACGACCTTAAGTTGATGTGTGAGGCTGCCTCATGCATGATCCTTGGAGACTCATCGTACCTTGGATGCCTTTAGAGGAATCAAACCCTAGAATGAGAAGAGGCTTCCTGAACCAATGTACAGAAGATGTCAGTGCCTACCTTATCTTATAGGTATAGAAAGGAGAGTTCCTTAGGCCCTGGGGAGGTATGGTATCAAGTTATGAGGTCTCACACCAAGTTGGTTGTCCTTGTGTAGGACTCTAAGGTGTTGTCCACGTGGAAGAATGGTGGGAAGTGTATGCCCTACCTTTTGCATGTTTGGTTCGGGGGTGGACAACTGATGCATAAGAAGTGAACCTAGGGTTCCTAGACTTAAGAGGGGAAGTAGTAGGACCTGGTACACATGGTGCTCACGAAGATGCTTGGGTTCTTACGGATTAGAGCATGGCACCCCTCATGTTTAGAGGAAAAAGAAACCCCTTAGCCTTAATCCTCTCATTATGAATATATGTATAATCAGGGTTGGATCCATAATATGAGATCATGAAATCCTCATTGAAAAGATGGATGTACCTTGACCCTAATCTAGGGTAAGGCTATGTGAGACCCTAATTTAGGGCAAAGCTCAGTGAAACCATAATCTAGGGTGATGATGTAACCCTAACTTAGTGTATCAATGTAAGAAACCCTGATTTAATGGGAATTGTACATCCTAACCCTAATTTGGTTATGAGGTAAGAGAAACCTTACTTGGATGTGAATGGAAAACCTTAATCCCTAAAATGGGGAAAGGTGCATGAAACCCTAATATAGGGTAGTTCTACTAATTCTATGTGAAGACCTATCAGTGGGTGATGTGTTGTGAAATCCTAATTTCACATAATACTAGGTGAAACCCTGATATAGAAGGATGATTATGTAAAACTCTATTGAAGAGTAATACTATGTGAAATCCATAAATGTATGGAATATGCTATGTGAATCCTCAAATTATAAATATGGAGAATACTATTCCTAATAATGGAATAGTGATTAATGTTTTAACAAATGTAACACCTAGAGAGGTTGATGATGGATATCCTTATATTAATAGTTCCTAACTCAAGGATGAGTCCATAGTATTGGCAATGGTTGTATAATCTAAGTGAGTGACTAATGACCAATACATTACATGATAAATGTGATGAACTGGTGCATAAAGTATTAGGATGGGGAATACCCTAATACAAGCTAATTGGATGAACACAAGTAAGATAAAGGTGTTGAGGGAATCGATACATCAAGATATGATAGATATCACATCCAACACCCCAATACTGGTATACCGTGATGTGTTATAAGTCCAATATAATTGGATGAATGACACATGAGATGTGTCATGTCAATGGTTACTTTGAGATGTAATGCACCCTGTTGAATGTAGGCTAACATGCCTTATGAAATGGTTAAACCAAACCTATAAACTATGATGTAATCATATTCTGGCAAAGATGAGAGAGAAACTCATGTTGTGTGTTGATAATTCATTTAATGACGAATGATGAGAATAAATAAGTATGATTGAATACTTATGTTATCCATATTGATTTCCTTGCTATGAGAACCCTAATACATGGTAATACTATGTGAACCATAATACATGGTAATGCTATGTGAAACCCTAATACAAGTTAATGCTATGTGAACCCTAATACATGGTAATGCTATGTGAAACCCTAATACAAGTTAATACTATGTGAACCCTAATACAGGGTAATGCTATGTGAAACCCTAATACAAGTTAATGCTATGTGAACCCTAATACAAGGTAATGCTATGTGAAACCCTAATACAAGTTAATGATATGTGAACCCTAATACAGGGTAATGCTATGTGAAACCCTAATACAGGGTGATGCTATGTGAAGATCTAACATAGAGTAATCCTATGTGAAGATCAAATACAGACTAATGGGTTATGAATGTAATAAGATAACCCTTGTATTGCATGATACTGATATGTAATTGTATCATGATTACTAATCATGCATGTATGTTGAGATGATGAGCATAGCCAGGTATGGGATACGATGTTCTGTATATTGAAAATGTTCTATAGGCCTTATAAGCCTTCATATGCTTTGTTGCTTAGTGAGAGGTAACCTAGAATTAATGAGTCCTGTGTGCCATATGATGTTCTAACTATTAAGATTGTTTATGAGCTTCATAAGCCATAATATGACTTGTTGTCTATAAAGGGGTTATAAGAGGTGATATGAGCTTTGTGAACTATGTGCAATGCTGTGGCATCCAACTCACAAAAACAAGATTAACTTAAGAGGAAGCGAATCATTTGCAGCGGATTACTAAAAATCACTAAAAATTAAAACTTTTTGCAAAGAGATCCACACATAGGAAGTCTCTTCCATCAAGAACCATTGTATAACATTTACATGCTGGTTCAAACGTACATAACATGTACCAACTCTTCTCAGAGATTACAACATCAGCTACCCTATAAACATTATATACAGAAAACATACGAATCTCGAGGAATCAAGCCAAAATCTCAACGATTCAATAAAACACTAACTATAAACTCTGAGGACCCGAGAGTACAGAGACGACACATAGGACTTTGTAACTACATAACTTGATAGACAATATCTCCACCTGAGATCTCACTATTGTCCCTGATGTAATTGCTGCTGTCCTTTCCCTGCAAAAGGATTTCTGCTTCTTTGTCTACGTCCACCTAAAAAGTTGGATCCCACGGGGGTGAGACAATTGTAAATTCCCCCAGCGGGAGATATAACTCTTCGCCAAAACATTGTTATAGAAGTTTATGAAAATAAACTGAGCATAAGGATTTATATATATAAAATCAACAACAGGTAAATCACTGTATCAACAAAGTGAAGTAATCTCCTTTCCCAAGGAGAACATTGCATCTACACATGGTAGAATCATAGTTCATCCATCTACTTGTAATGAATACAAATAGATATGAATAACATCAATGAACTAGAGATGTATAAAAGAAATGTAACATCAGCAAATGAATTTCCGTATTCATTCCTTAAGCATACATGCTATATGGCTGATTATATTTTACAATCACACTTATGCCCTGAGGAGATGAGGTATACCGCTCATACTCCAACCGACCATAGTGAAGTCAAAATCGGTACCATACATAGATCAATGGAAGAGTCAGATTCCCATGACCTCTCACATCCTAGTCAGTGCGGGACAACAAGCAGGACTATGTTAACTGCTCAAAATAGCTTTCCAGGGTATACTGGAGCTTCACTATAGAGTTACAGTGTCAACTGCACTCTCATCGGCCATCGAGAGATTTAATATTTATCTCCTCGACCCGGCATTAAATAGCATTGGGAGATTAATGTTACATCTATCCCAACCATTGGGAGATTTATGATACATCCATCCCGACACATGAATGATTGAGAGGTTTGTTATTTACCTTCCCTCAATCTCTTCACCAGACGTAAGGATATTTTTCGCCCATGTACCCCCACACATTCAAAATATGTGTTCCGGGTTTTACCGCGGAGCACCCATTTCACCATCACCTAAATATTGACGATGATGGATCTATGGTCAGGGCTCTACATGATATGATTTCACTTGATTAATTATGTACATTTTAACATTTTTTAGCATCAACCAAGTTCTCAAGCACGACTTATTACAACAATGCTATAAAGATACGTGTACTATTTTCATCAAATACTTATCAGTCTTTAAAAGACCTTAGGAACTCAGTCCCTCATTTCAATACTGGGAATTCTCATCCCTTCACATTCTCATCACCATAATCATATGGTTCTGGGTATTCAATCCCTTAACTCATCATTGAGCATCATTACCATCTATTAGGTAACTATCACCTTCAGGTCATTTGAATAAGGCATTCATGAGACTTGTTACACAAGCATCACACATGGCTCTCAAGGCCACACAACATCTTGTCACCTCTTTCTAGGCAACAACTTACTCATATGACTCATAAAATCCATGCACATTGCTACTTTTACTAAGAAACAACAACATTAGGGCACATAAGGCCAATCAATATTTATTATATAAATGTCACAGCTCAAACCTAGCTATGTTCATCATCTCATACTACCTGCATGGTTATTAAGCATAGTAACAATCATACAAGTCATTCATCACATCATGTGATTCAATAGTAACACCATTATTCCTTTACCAGGAATTAGGGTTTACTATCAAATAGGGCTTTTCATTCCCTTTACCCAAAATTAGGGTTAGGGTTCCCCATTTCTCATTAATTAGGGTTTCATGATTATATTATCTATCCAACCCTTAATTCATAATTCCATACCTTTGGGGCATTCAAAGATATCATAAATGATTATTCAAGATAATTACTCTCATCATATAGCATTAATGATCATCAATTCAAGGTATGAGTTCATTTCTCATCCTCACCATGGTATGACTACATCATACTCATTAATTTCGCTTAACCCCATTCTCAGGGTACATTAATTAACACTTATCAAAGTGCATCAACTCATTACATTTCATTGTAATAGTTTCATAACACACTTCATATGTTTCTTACCCAAATATATTGGATTTGGAGTGCATTAAGGTATATAAACCCTGAAGTGCTTAATGTGATAACTATCATATCTTGATGTATCACTTTCTCATCATTTCAGACTCTCTTGAGTTAACCAACTTATCCTTTATTAAGGTATTTCCCTCTTAATACATTCCATCACTGAACTCTCACCTTTAGCATATAATGCATAGGCCACACATTAGAACTGTCCAACTACCTTTAATGATATGGACTTGTCTAATGATAGAGACATTGCTTACAATAAGGTTTCTTATAATCAACCACATGAAATATTTCACCTTTATAAGGTAATTCTTTCTATCTCATCATTAGGGTTTCCTTATACCCTTACTTAAAATTAGGATTATGATTCATTGTCATATTTCCCAGGATTATGGATTTATGTATTATGACTCCACATTAGAGTCTCACATACCTTCACCCTTCTTAGGGCCTCTCATCACAACATAGTATTAGAGCTTTATGTGGTGTAAATTCTTAATCAGGGTTTCTCATGGAATCTCCCTCAACTAGGATTTCTCATGGAATCTCCTTCAACTAGGGCTTCTCATGGAATCTCCCTCAACTAGGGCTTCTCATGGAATCTCCCTCAACTAGGGCTTCTCATGGAATTTCCCTCAACTAGGGTTTCACATGGAATCACCCTCAACTAGGGTTTCACATATCATTACATGACATCACCCTGAATTTGATTCTCACATCACATCACCACATTAATGTTCCATATACATAATTCTAACTTAGGTTTCTCATGGCATTATCCTAGAATAGGATTTCACATGGAATCATCCTTAATTAGGATTTTCCACTATAGTCACCCACAATTTGGGTCTACTATTCATCTCTATTAGGATTTCATTCAATTGTCCATAATTAAAGATTCACTATTCATACAAATTAGGGTTTTACATCTCCTTTCCCTAATTTAGAGTTTCACATATCATTATCCTAGATTTAGGGTTACATCCTCACCCTGGATTAGGATTTCATTTAGAATTGCCCTCAATTAGGGTTTGAATTCAATAACCCTGTCAATTAGGGTTTATATTCATGATTAGGATTTCATGATCTCTTTACTAAGGATAATACCCTTAATCACCACATGAATCGTACTCATGTATGAATTTCATGCTATCATCCTCTCAACTTGATTAGGTCATGTCAACCCTTCCATCAAGTACATACAACTATGATTGACATAGTGTACCAAATTATTGTTCTTATAGTGATTTGGGTTTATTCCTTTAATAGTACTAATCATTTAGGTACTTTTAGGTCTTTAACCTTTGTACCATCTTTAATTACCATCACTATAAATCATTGGTTCACTGGAACATTCATTACCTTCCATTACCAAGTGATTGAATCACAATTGAACTCCATTCTGTTTTGAAGTTTCAAAACCGTTTGACCTCCAAACGGTTTTGAAACCGTTTGACCTCCAAACGGTCTTGAAACCGTTTGGGGTGTTTTGAAACCGTTTGACCCCAAACAGTCTCAAAACCGTTTGGGCCAAACTAGTCCCAAAACCGCAAGGGTTCTTGAGGTACACTCATCAATTAGTTGATAATGATTAACAACATTGAAGCCTACAATCAATGGAATTATTGAGCTTCAACCATAATTGACCCTTGGATCTTTAATCCATCAATCACCACCTTTGAACATCTAAACGGTCTTGAGGTGCTTGAACTCATGCGGTCTTGAGGTTCTTGACCTCTAAATGGTTTTGAAACCATTTGCCCATCTTGTCATCAAAATCCAAAGCATCCAATTAGGGTTTGGATCATTCGATTGATTATCAAATCAGTAATTGATTGTATTTCAATTTGGTATCATTGGATCTTCAAATACCCAACCACACTAAACCCTAGACCTCCAAACAGTCTTGGTTGACCTCCAAATGGTTTTGAAACCGTTTGGGTGAGTCTCAAACGGTTTTGAAACCATTTGGGTTAACCAACCCAAAGACTCAACACAATCAATTACAAAATCAACACTTAACCCGATTAGGGTTTGCTACATGGTGATTAACTATGCATTGAACTAATCAATTAGATCCTTTAGATTATTATTCAACATGTATTAGGGTTCTGACCTCAAATGGTGAACCCTCTCAAACGGTCAACTCCCTCAAACGGTTTGGGTCTCAAAACACCAAACGGTTTTGAAACTGTTTGGTCTCCAAATGGTTTGGTCAAACCGTTTGGACAAACAAGTTGGAAACCATTTGCCTTGGATATTTGGGGAGGTGTATGCTTATGATGATGTCATCATCATCAAGCTCTAAACTCACAAAACCTGCTGTGATTTCCATGGTGGTTGCACCATCCAACCAAATCAATTATTGTAAATGAAGAAATGATAATTATTGGATAAGGAATTGAATGCAATAACAATAATAAGGGTTCAAGTTATAAAACCCGCCTCCAATTGAGCTCCAAAGATCCAATCTCACGAAAAATATGGTGGATGCAACTCTTTTCACCATTCTAAGGCTCGTCCTCAAGGTTTGAGTGAAAAGGAATGGTTAGAATTGAAGTGGGGATCAAATTAGGAAGAATTCATGCATTGATTTGTGATTTCCACCATGGATTCAAGGTGAAAAGGGATCAAGAAGCTTACCAACAGGTAGGGAGTCATCCTCCTGGTCCTCCCATTCTCCTTGGTCGTTTTCCAAGCAAAGGAAAAGAAGTGGGGTCGAAAAATCCTTTCATTTGGCTTGTAAAGAGTCTTTTTATAAAAATCCAATGAGAGAGAATATGCTTTATAAAAATTCATTTAATCCCAAAAATAGGGCCGCCTCTTCCCCCTCATATTCCTTGGATCCGAGGCTATCTTGTTTGCCTCTTATTCCTCTCAATTATCCATGATTTAAAGAAAAGCAAATCAAGCACCTTAAATCATATTATACTAATATCCATATGTGAGTGGATATTTCTTTTTCTTATAAAATTGTGAGTGAGTTATCCATTCCCTTGGATATTTTCGTGGTCCTTGCAAAGATCAAGGACATACACACACATATGAATCCAACCATTTTAATTTTGGTTGAAGGCCCTTTAATTAATACATTTATTTTTTCCCTAAATTGAATTAGGGTTTCAATTAGGCATTAATCTTGATTATTTTAATATCAAGATTCTCTCTCCTCCAACTTAATTCAAATGAGGCGCCCCTCTCATTTTATTTGCTCTACATGATGCAAATAAACATTAAGGACATTATTGAAGTGGTAATTTGCATATTGAACCTTATGGTTTGGGTAAATTACACATTACACCAAAACTAGGTTTTAATGCACATACATTGCTTTATCAGCTCTTTCTTGGTACTAGGCTTCCATAAGCCATACCTCTGCATTATTTTCACTCTCATGATGCTTCAACAAATGAGGAATATATCATCATGCACAATTTGCACTTAAACGCCTCAACTTGGGTAATTTGCATTTTAGTCCAAAACAAACAAAACATTGCTTCAACATTATTCAAATAGGGCTAGAATTACAACATAAGTTCCTCTTGAGCTCTAATTACTTTTCACAAGGTAAGATTAAGCATATAATCATCTTTCTTAATCAAAACACCTAGGGTTAAAGTATAACCCAGGTCAGGGATGTTACAACCTATAAACCCCTAACAAGGATTTCGCCCCCGAAATCCAGATAAAGGAAGACATATATTATTCAATCATCATACTATCTAGCCTTCCCATAACATCTCCTTATTATGGAGACACCAAAAACATTTGTTCAGTACAAAGTGTTTCCATACAGGATTCTCATAGAATCAACACACAAGACACATGCTCCACTGTTTTTCATCATAGACTGTGGACTCAATTTTTTGTGTCAAGTAACACTTTTCTTGTTTAGAGAAACATCATACATTCTTTATTAATATCATGTTTATGCAGAGCATAAACCCCTAACACATGATGTTCATATTATTTTATATAATCAGACTAATTTCATAGTTGACCACTCCAGGTAGCCAACCTAAACCATCTGATATTTCTCAGATACCCGAATCTTTCACCTTGGTATCTATCACATGTGTTGAGAACACATCACATATTTCTCTTCCTTTCATCTTAGAACATTAATTGTTACATATGTCCTCATCTTAGGACCAAAGTCCAAGATAAACTGATACTTTTCTAAGTATCCATCACATGAACATATTGATCTTATGCACATCAAGTGTCCTAAGACCCACTTGATTGCCATGTCCCTGAAAGGAAAGAAAACAAGGATTCATATTCCTCTTATTAATTCATGTATTTTCAACTATTCATGAACCATTTATTCTTTGTCTCATCCTAGGTTCCTTGCCTTTAGCATAGGAATTTATAAGGATGATTAGATAACATAATTATTATTCAACATGTTTATGATCATCTCATGGTCTCATCACATTTTCCCATTTCTTCATTATGGGAAAGATCTTTATTGAACAGGGTTCATCTCCCTTATTCTTATTCTTATCTTATGAGGAGTATACTTTTAGTTCCTCATACAACATACTCATCTGAGATTATCTCAGACTTCTCTTTCTTATACTTAGGATATGACACATTTATTCATTCCATATCTCTGATTTCATGATACTCATTAGATTGTCTCAGAATGACTACTTGATTAGAGTAATCAGAAAGACAACAATCTAAGAGTTTCCATACTCACTTTATCATCAATAGTTGTATACCTGGCCAGGGTATATAAATACTGAGATTAAGTGGTATGCACTTTGTATACTACCATATTCCTTCTTTTGCATATTATCACAAGCATAAGGTTTAACATTCCTGGAGTTCATCCAGGCATCTCTTCTGTACCTCATCTTTTCTTATAGAGGTAAGAACAACATAAAACATTTGTAATGTTTTACTATGCAAAACATAAGTCCTCATAGGACTAAACAAGGAAAACTCAATCAATTACTTCCTCAATTATATCCAGGGAATCATAGAATAACATATTTGAATGACATTATCTTGTCTAACATGTCATGATTCGTGGATTATTCATTGCCTCAGGCTAACTCTGCCTCAAAGGTTGATTCAACAGGCCAATGTTGAGCACAGACTCAATTTAAGTCCAGAAATTCATCATTTCATTTTGCTTCAACCTACTGATGCTGATTACAATTCCTATTGATATCTGAAACATCATAATTGAGGGATAGGAATCTAAGTTACACTTCCCATGCTTGATCCACTATATTCATTACCGTTTCCCTAAATTCTCCAACAATAATACTTAAAGAAGGTTTTTCTTACTATAGTTGGATCATCTAGGGGATTCTCAGGCAATTCTCTCTCTCTTGCTTGGTCCCATGCACCTCTTCTTGGTGCAACATTACTACTTTCTACAGCAACCTCCTCATGTGACCCAGTTATCTTCAAGTTCTTCTTCTCTCGTATGAGCAGAAGACACTATCAGATACACTGGATGACACCAGAACAAACTCTACTACCTTAGTCCTCTGTCTCTGTAGACTCAGGGAACCTAGAGATCTGATACCACTAATTTGTGGCATCCAACTCACAAAAATAGGATTAACTTAAGCGGAAGTGAATCATTTGCATCAGATTATTGAAAATCACTAAAAATTAAAACTTTTTGCAAAGAGATCCACACATAGGAAGTCTCTTCCATAAAGAACCATTGTATAACATTTACATGCTGGTTCAACGCACATAACATGTACCAACTCTTCTCAAAGATTACAACATCAGCTGCCCTATAAACATTATATACAGACAACATACCAATCTCGAGGCATCAAGCCAAAATCTCAATGATTCAATAAAACACTAACTATAAACTCCGAGGACCCGAGAGTACAGAGACGACACATATCTCTTTCTAACTACATAACTTGACAGACAATATCTCCACCTGAGATCTCACTGCTGTCCCTGATGTTATTGCTGCTGTCCTTTCCCTGCAAAAGGATTTCTGCTTCTTTGTCTGCGTCCACCTAGAAAGTTGGATCCCACGGGGGTGAGACAATTGTAAATTGCCCCAGCGGGAGATATAACTCTCCGCCAAAACATTGTTATAACAGTTTATGAAAATAAACTGAGCAGAAGGATTTATATATATAAAATCAACAGTAGGTAAATCACTGTATGAACAGAGTGAAGTAATCTCCTTTCCCAAGGAGAACATTGCATCTACACATGGTAGAATCATAGTTCATCAATCTACTTGTAATGAATACAAACAGATATGAATAACATCAATGAACTAGAGATGTATAAAAGAAATGTAACATCAGCCAATGAATTTCCATATTCAATCCTTAAGCATACATGCTATATGGCTGATTATATTTTACAATCACACTTATGCCCTGAGGAGATGAGGTATACCGCTCATACTCCAACCAACCACTGTGAAGTTAAAATCTGTACCATACATAGGTCAATGGAAGAACCGGATTCCAATGACCTCTCACATCCCAGTCAGTGCGGGACAACAAGCAGGACTATGTTAAATGCTCAAAATAGCTTTCCAGGGTAAACTGGAGCTTCGCTATAGAGTTACAGCATCAACTACACTCTCATCGACCATCGAGAGATTTAATGTTTATCTCCTCGACCCGACATTAAATATCATTGGGAGATTAATGTTACATCTATCCTAACCATCTGGAGATTTATGATACATCCATCCCGACACATGAAGTATTGAGAGGTTTGTTATTTACCTTCCCTCAATCTCTTCACCGGACGTAAGGATATTTTTCACCCATTTACCCCCACATATTCAAAATATGCGTTCTGAGTTTTGCCGCGGAGCACCCATTTCACCATCACCTAAATACTGACGATGATGGATCTATGGTCAGGGCTCTACATGATATGATTTCACTTGATTAATTATGTACATTTTCACATTCTTTTAGCATCAACCAAGTTCTCAAGCATGACTTATTACAACAATGCTATAAAGATACATGTACTATTTTCATCAAATACTTATCAGTCTTTTAAAGACCTTGGGAACTCAGTCCCTCATTTCAATAATGGGAATTCTCATCCCTTCACATTATCTTCACCATAATCATATGGTTCTGGGTATTCAAACCCTTAACTCATCATTGAGCATCATTATCATCTATTAGGTAACTATCACCTTCAGGTCATCTAACCAAGGCATTCATGAGACTTGTTACACAAGCATCACACATGGCTCTCAAGGCCATAGAACATCTTGTCACCTCTTTCTAGGCAACAACCTACTCATATGACTCATAAAATCCATGCACATTGCTACTTATACTAAGCAACAACAACATTAGGGAACATAAGGCCAATCAACATTTATTATATAAATGTCACAGCTCAAACCTGGCTATGTTCATCATCTCATAATACCTGCATGGTTATTAAGCATAGTAACAGTCATACAAGTCATTCATCACATCATGTGATTCAATAATAACACCATTATTCCTTTACCAGGAATTAAGGTTTACTATCAAATAGGGCTTTTCATTCCCTTTACCCAAAATTAGGTTTTAGGGTTCCCCATTTCTAATTAATTAGGGTTTCATGATTATATTATCTGTCCAACCCTTAATTCATTATTCCATACCTCTGGGGCATTCAAAGATATCATAAATGATTATTCAAGACCATTACTCTCATCATATAGCATTAATGATCATCAATTCAAGGTATGAGTTCATTTCTCATCCTCATCATGGTATGACTACATCATACTCATTAATTTGGCTTAAACCCATTCTCATGGTACATTAATTAACACTTATTAAAGTGCATCAACTCATTACATTTCATTGTAATAGTTGCATAAGACACTTCATATGTTTCTTACCCAAATATATTGGATTTGGAGTGCATCAAGGTATATAATCCCTGAAGTGCTAAATGTGATAACTATCATATCTTGATGTATCACTTTCTCATCATTTTAGACTCTCTTGAGTTAACCAACTTATCCTGTATTAAGGTATTTCCCTCTCAATACATTCCATCACTAAACTCTCACCTTTAGCATATAATGCATAGGCCACACATTAGAACTGCCCAACTACCTTTAATAATATGGACTTGTCCAATGATAGAGACATTGCTTACAATAAGGTTGCTTATAATCAACCACATGAAATATTTCACCTTTATAAGGTAATTCCTTCTATCTCATCATTAGGGTTTCCTTATACCCTTACTTAAAATTAAGATTATGATTCATTGTCATATTGCCCAGGATTAGGGCTTTATGTATTATGACTCCACATTAGAGTCTCACATACCTTCACCCTTCTTAGGGCCTCTCATCACAACATATTATTAGAGCTTTATGTGGTGTAAATTCTTAATCAGGGTTTCTCATGGAATCTCCCTCAACTAGGGTTTCTCATGGAATCTCCCTCAACTAGGGCTTCTCATGGAATCTCCCTAAACTAGGGATTCTCATGGAATCTCCCTCAACTAGGGCTTCTTATGTAATTTCCCTCAACTAGGGTTTCACATGGAATCACCCTCAACTAGGGTTTCACATGTAATCACCCTCAACTAGGGTTTCACATATCATTACATGACATCACCCTGAATTTGATTCTCACATTACATCACCACATCAATGTTCCATATACATCATTCTAACTTAGGTTTCTCATGGCATTATCCTAGAATAGGATTTCACATGGAATCATCCTTAATTAGGATTTTCCACTATAGTCACCCACAATTTGGGTCCACTATTCATCTATATTAGGATTTCATTCAATTGTCCATAATAAGAGATTCACTATTCATCCAAATTAGGGTTTTACATCTCCTTTCCCTAATCTAGAGTTTCACATATCATTATCCTAGATTTAGGGTTACATCCTCACCCTGGATTAGGATTTCATTTAGAATTTCCCTCAATTAGGGTTAGAATTCAATAACCCTGTCAATTAGGGTTTATATTCATGATTAGGGTTTCATGATCTATTTACTAAGGATCATACCCTTAATCACCACATGAATCATACTCATGTATGAATTTCATGCTATCATCCTATCAACTTGATTAGGTCATATCAACCCTTCCATCAAGTACATACAACTATGATCGACATAGTGTACCAAATTATTGTTCTTATAGTGATTAGGGTTTACCCCTTTAATAGTACTAATCATTTAGGTACTTTTAGGTCTTTAACCTTTGTACCATCTTTGATTACCATCACTATCAATCATTGGTTCATTGGAACATTCATTACCTTCCATTACCAAGTGATTGAATCACAATTGAACTCCATTCGGTTTTGAAGTTTCAATCACCAAACGATTTTGAAACCGTTTGACCTCTAAACGGTTTTGAAACCGTTTGACCCCAAATGGTTTCAAGACCGTTTGGAGTCAAATAGTCTCCAAATCGTTTGGGCCAAACCAGTCCCAAAACCGCAAGGGTTCTTGAGGTACACTCATCAATTAGTTGATTATGATTAACAACATTGAAGCCTACAATCAATGGAGTTATTGAGCTTCAACCATAATTGACCCTTGGATCTTTAATCCATCAATCACCACATTTGACCATCCAAACGGTCTTGAGGTGCTTGACCTCATGCGGTCTTGAGGTGCTTGACCTCTAAATAGTTTTGAAACCGTTTTCCCATCTTGTTATCAAAATCCAAAGCATCAAATTAGGGTTTGGATCATTGGATTGATTATCAAATCAGCAATTGATTGCATTTCAATTTGGTATCATTGGATCTTCAAATACCCAACCATACTCAACCCTAGACCTCCAAACAGTCTTGGTTGACCTCCAAACAGTTTTTAAACCGTTTGGGTGAGTCTCAAATGGTATCGAAACTGTTTGGGTTAACCAACCCAAAGACTCAACACAATCAATTACAAAATCAACACTTAACTTGATTAGGGTTTGCTACATGGTGATTAACAATGCATTGAACTAATCAATTAGATCCTTTAGATTATTATTCAACATGTATTAGGGTTCTGACCTCAAACGGTCAACCCTCTCAAACAGTCAACTCCCTCAAACGGTTTGGGTCTCAAAACACCAAACGATTTTGAAACCGTTTGGTCTCCAAATGGTTTGGTCAAACCGTTTGGACCAACAAGTTGGAAACCATTTGCCTCGGATATTTGGGGAGGTGTATGATTATGATGATTTCATCATCAAAACCTACTATGATTTCCATGGTGATTGCACCATCCAACCAAATCAATTATTGTAGATGAAGAAATGATCATTATTTGATAAGGAATTAAATGCAATAACAATAATAAGGGTTCAAGTTATAAAACCAGCCTCCAATTGAGCTCCAAAGCTCCAAGCTCACGGAAATAATGGTGGATGCAACTCCTTTCACCATTCCAAGGCTCATCCTCAAGGTTTGAGTAAAAAGGAATGGTTAGAATTGAAGAGGGGATCGAATTAGGAAGAATTCATGCATTGATTTGTGATTTCCACCATTGATTCAAGGTGAAAAGGGATCAAGAAGATTACCAACAAGTAGGGTGTCATCCTCCTGGTCCTCCCAAGCTCCTTGGTCATTTTCCAAGCAAAGGAAAAGAAGTGGGGTCGAAAAAGCCTTTCATTTGGCTTGTAAAGAGTCTTTTTATAAAAATTCAATGAGAGAGAATATACTTTATAAAAATTTATTTAATCCCAAAAATAGGGCCGCCTCTTCCCCCTCATCTTCCTTGGATCCGAAGCTATCTTGTTTTCCTCTTATTGTTCTCAATTATCCATGATTTAAAGAAAAGCAAATCAAGCACCTTAAATCATATTATACTAATATCCATATGTGAGTGGATATTTCTTTTTCTTATAAAATTGTGAGTGAGTTATCCATTCACTTGGATATTTTCATGGTCATTGCAAAGCTCAAGGAAGTCCACACACATATGAATACAACCATTTTAATTTTGGTTGAAGGCCCTTTAATTAATACATTTATTTTTGCCCTAAATTGAATTAGGGTTTCAATTAGGCATTAATCTTGATTATTTTAATATCAAGATTCTCTCTCCTCCAAATTAATTCAAATGAGGCACCCATCTCATTTTCTTTTCTATACATGATTCCAAGAAACATTAAGGACCTTATTGAAGTGGTAACTTGCATATTGAACCCTAGGTTTTGGGTAAATTGCACATTACACCAAAACTAGGTTTTAATGCACATACATTGCTTTATCAGCTCTTTCTTGGTACTAGGCTTCCATAAGCCATACCCTGCATCATTTTCACTCTCATGATGCTTCAACACATGAGGAACATATCATCATGCACAATTTGCACTTAAACCCCTCAACTTGGGTAATTTGCACTTTAGTCCAAAATAAAAAAAACATTGCTTCAACATTATTCAAACATGACTAGAATTGCAACATAAGTTCCTCTTGAGCCCTAATTACTTTTCACAAGGTAAGATTAAGCATATAATCATCTTTCTTAATCAAAACACCTAGGGTTAAAGTATAACCCAGGTTAGGGATGTTACAAATGCTTTGTGTAGCAAGAATTTTAATGTCCTTGGTCAGATGACCTGAAGGTATGAAGTTACCTAATAAGTGGTAACAAGTGTTCTATGATGAGATAAGGGTTCAAATACCTAGATTATATAATCATGATGATGAACTTATTAATAAGTGGAATGTACTTGATGAGTTGATGGATTAAGATCCCAATACTTTGTGAAAAGAGTATGGCTTCAAGCCATGACTCCACTATGACAATGCCAGGCATTAGATATATAATCTAAGCCTGAAGAGAGTTAATGTTGTGGTAATAATTCTGTAGTGAATAAATGTTGTACATATTCTTCATACTCCTTAATGGATAAGTGACATGTTGCTCTATCAAGTTATAGTTGCAATGCTTTTGATAAGAATAATGTTCTAATCTGTTAGACATCGATTTAACTGCTGTCAAACAAATATGATTCCTCTGTTCATATTTATCTTCTTTAGCTACAATAATAATGTTTTTGACGGAGAGTTATATCTCTCGCTGGGGCTATTTACAATTGTCTCACCCCCGTGGGAACCACATTTTTAGGTGGACGTAGACGAGGAGGCAGGAACCCTTCAGTAGGTGAAGGACAACAACAGTAGCAGCAAGTACAACAGTGAAGTCTCAGGTGGAGACAATGGCTGTTATGCCTTGTATAGATGTAAATAGAGTCCTATATGTCGTCTTTGTACTCTCAGGTCCTTGGAGTAGTAGTTAGTGCTTTCGAGATTTTGGCTCAGTGCCTCGAGATATTCATACTACCTATGCTTAGTTTAACAAGGCAGCTGATGCTTGTAATTCACAGAAAGAGATGATACAGGACATGTACCTTTAAATCAGAATGTAAATGTGTTACTTTGGTTCTATGTGAGAAAGTTTTCCTTTGATGGATCTCTTGATAAAAAGGTTTTAAGTTTTAGTGCTTTTTGGTAATTCGCTGCTTAGTGAACGCTTCTGCATTAGTTAATTATGTTTTTGTGAGTTGTATGTAACATAACTCTCCTCCGAAAACATTATTATTGCAGTTTAATAGAAATAAACTGAGCAGTGGGATAATATATTTCAGTAGCAGATAAATCAATATCTATGCAGTTTAGAGCAACAATCCTATTCAGATATTTCATCTAAAACTTGACAAGGAAGCATGTCTCTTATTCAATATGAATTAAAGAACATAAGTAACATTTATGTATCAAGGACATGTTAAGCAAGTTAACATCAACCAATGGTTCTCATATTTCAATCTTATGTAAATACGCTACATGACTGATTAAGTTTTACAAACATACTTAAGCTCTGAGGAGATGAGGTATACCGCTCATACTCCAACCGACCATTGCGAAATCGAAATCGGTACCATACAAAGTCAATGGAAGAGCCGGCTTCCATGACTTCCCACATCTCGGTCAGTGCGAGATCACATGCAGGACATCTTGTGTCTCTGCTACATAGCTTGCCAGGGTATAGTGGCATCTGTGCTATAGAGCTACAATGACGACTGCACTCTCTTCGCAATCGAGAGATTTTGTGTTTACCTCCATCGATCCGACATTAACATCATCAGGAGATTTGTGATACATCCATCCCAGAACATTTAATAAATGATTGAGAGGTTTAATGTTTACCTTCCATCAATTCCCTCATTTGGACGTACGGATATTTTCATCCATCGACCCCCACATATTCAAAAATTTGCGAACTCCAGGAGATCCCGTAGGATAACCTGTTTCACCATCACCAACTACTGATGATGATGGATCTATGGCCAGATCACTACATGAATAGCTTTCAATTGATTAATTAAGTATATTGTCATATTCTTTTAGCACCAGTCAGGTTTTCAAACATAACTTATTAGGACAAATGCTACAAAGGAAACATGTACTGTATTCATTAGTTATTTCTCAGTCTTTATAAGACATTGGGATCTCAGTCCCTTATTTCAACACTGGGAATTATCATCCTTTCACAATCTCAATACCATAATCATATGGTTATGGGTATTCAAACCCTTAGCTCATCACTGAGCACTGTTACCACTTTTTTAGGTGATCATCACCTTCAGGTCATCTAACCAAGGTAAACATGACACTTGCAAGACAAGTATCCCTTATGGCACTTGAGGCCCATTAACTCTCTTATTACCTCTTACTAGGCAACAAGACGTATTATGGCATACAAGGCCCAATAAACAATTTTAATAAATAAAACATCATAGCTCATACCTGGCTATGTTCATCATCTCATGATACCTGAATGGTTAGTACAAATGATACAAATATATCAATCATATTTCAGTTCCATGCTATTCAAGGGTAACACCACTATTCCCTTACCAGGGTTAGGGTTTCCAATTTTATTTCAATCAGGGTTACTCATCCCTTTTGTTCAATTAGGACCAATGATTCATCATCTCATTGTCCAAGATTACAGTTTCATGCTATATGGTATAACCCAGGATTAGGGTTTCACACACCTTTACCCTATTTATAATTAGGGTTTACTATTCACATCACATCACTCTAGATTAGAGTTTATATTCAATAATCCACAATTAAGGTTTACTATTCATCCCAATTAGGGTTTTATCATCAAAATACCCTAAATTAGGGTTACTCATGTCATTACCCTAATTTCATATCACATTATCCTCCTAGATTAGGGCTTCACTCAGAATTGCCCTAAATTAGGGTTTGAGTTCATCAATTAACTCAATTAGGATTTCATGATCTCTTTACCAAGGATCATACCTAATTTGTATATCACACTCATTTTGAATGTATCAGGCATGATTATTACACATGTATGAATATCTTTCCATCATCTTCTTCTAGGATGTCCACTACTCAATCCTTGATTAGATTGAATCTACTCTTTAATCAAATTCATGCATTTAGGGTTAGCATGATGTATTGAATTATTGCATCATTATGCATCATTGAATAATCCCACTAAGGGTACCGCTCACCTAAGTACATTAGGTGTCTAAATGGTTTGATCAATTGAACTTTGAATTACATGAGGTATCCAAGTGAATTGACCAATTGAATCTTAAATTATATTATGTGTCCAAGTGGATTAACCAATTGAGTCTTCTATTACATTAGATATCCAAATGGATTAATCATGTTGGACCTCAAACGGTCTTGCCTACTTAGGCCCTAAACAGTCTTGGACTTTCAGAGTTCAAACAGTTTGAAACCATTTGGGCATATTGCCCTTGAAACTGTTTAAGCAAGGAATGTGTTGAAACCGTATGAACTTGGGTCTCCAAACGGTCTTAAGACTGTTTTATCCAAACCTCCTAGGTGGTCCTGTCACTGATGCTGATGCTGTACTGGGGGCTCTACTTGGAGGAAAACTACATCCCCTACCCCTACTTGATGTCCACTATGTCGGGGTATTAGACTTTAGTGGTGGTGCAGAGAACCTTGGCTTCTTGAAACTCTCCTCTGTCCTTGAAACTAAGGATACACTTTCTTATTACTGGTCTGTCGCTTCTCAATCACAAACCTCTCTATCCGCCTAACAGACTCCACAAAAGTGGCAAACCTCTCCATGTTCTCCAAAGCAGACACCGGAATGGTCAATTCAGCATTCAACCCCTTCTCAAAACGCTGAATCCTCTCTTCATCAGCAGCTGCCATGTGCGGACAAAACCGCAAAAGCTCCATGAACCTAGCTTCATATTCGCTAATGTTCATCTGTCCTTGCCTCAATCTCTCAAATTGAGAGATTTTCTCATCTAGATACGTCTTGGGGAAGTATCTAGCAAAAAATTCACATCGGAATTCATCCCATCCGACTTCAACACTGGGTCTTTTGCCTTCCTAAATGGTCCACCAATGACCAGCACTCCCCTTCAAAAGGTAGACAACATGCCTCACCTTCTCAGCTTCTGGGATGTTGAGGATTCTATAAGCTTTCTCCAGCTCCGTTAACCATAAATCTGCATCAGCTGGGTCAGCTGTGCCATCATACTCTATGGCTCCCACCCGACGAAGTCTTTCAAAGGTCTTGCCAGCTCCTTGTCCTTCATTGTGGGCTGGTTCCCTCGGTGCAGGTGGTGGCCTCCTATCCGCCATATGCGTCATAGTCGCCATAAACTGCCCGAATAGGGTATGGAAAGCTAGGTTCTCTAATGCAACTTGATCAAGTTGAGGAATCTCAGTTATGGGTTCCTCCCTAGCTTGATCCCTTGCACCACCTCCTGTGTAACATCCTGATCTCCTGATTAAGTTAAAACTCCTTATTTAGAGCTATTCATAAAAACAAGCTTCTTTGATGATTTTTTTGTAAAATGAATTTTAATATTAAAATAATTCATTTTGATTAATTTAAAAGCTTTTATATATTGAAAATATAATTGCGGTACTTTTTACCAATTTTGAAAAATATCATTTTGGTGGGTAAGCACACAAACAGGTAGCTGGGTGCCAAGCAAGATGCTTATGGAGGCAAGCATATAGCTGGATAGCAAGTAGGTAGCTTGAGCAAGCACATTAGTTGGTGAAGCAAGTAGATGAGTGGCATGCTCCTTCCCTTGACACCTATCACCTCCAAAAGTTGACACCTATCCTACCATGTGTCAACCACCCTTTAATAGCTATCTTGAGATGACACATGCTTCCATGTGTCATCTAGCAATTCTTGAGATGACACCTAACCATCCATGTGTAACCTAACTAGTAAGCATCCACCTAAAGATGACACCTTGCACCCATGTGTCATCCACACACTTTTTTCTATTAGGACCATGCTACCCTTCACCATTCCTATATAAAGAGCCCCCATCCACCCCACCATAAGCATAAGTTCTCTCCTCTTCATCCCAAAGCAAAGGTATCACTAAAAATTAAAACCATTTTACACAGAGATCCATTCTCAAGAAAATTCTTTAAACAAGAACCATAGTATTATATTTACATACTGGTCCACATTGTACATTCCATGTACCATATCTCCTCGAGGAATATATATACATCATTACTTTGCTAAACAACACAAGTAACAAAATCCTCGAAGCATCAAACCAAAATCTCAAATCGATTATAAAAACACTATCTACTGACTCCTAGGACCTGAGAGTACAGAGATGACACATAGGATTTTATATACAAACTTGACAACCAGCATCCCCACCTGGGATATCACTGTTGTCCTTGTTGTTGTTGCTGTTGTTCTTCCCCTGCTACAGAGGTTCTGCCTTTTTGTCTGCGTCTACCTAAAAATGTTGGATCCCACGGGGGTGAGACAATTGTAAAATTGCCCCAGCGAGAGATATAACTCTCCGCCAAAAACATTATTATTGTAGTTTAATAGAAATAAACTGAGTAGTGGGATAATATATTTCAGTAGCAGATAAATCAATATCTATGTAGTTTAGAGAAACAATCCTATTCAGATATTTTAGCTAAAACTTGACAAGGCAGCATGTCTCTTATTCAATATGAATTAAAGAACATAAGTAACATTTATGTATCAAGGACATGCTAAGCAAGTTAACATCAACCAATGGTTCTCGTATTTCTATCTTATGCAAATATGCTACACGGATGATTACGTTTTACAAATATACTTAAGCTCTAAGGAGATGAGGTATACCGCTCATACTCCAACCGACCATTGCGAAATCAAAATCGGTACCATACAAAGTCAATGGAAGAGCCTACTTCCATGAATTCCCACATCTCGGTCAGTGTGAGATCACATGCAGGACATCTTGTGTCTCTGCTACATAGCATGCCAGGGTATAGTGGCATCTGCGCTATAGAGCTACAATGGAAACTGCACTCTCTTCGCAATTGAGAGATTTCATGTTTACCTCCATCGATCCGACATTAACATCATCGGGAGATTTGTGATACATCCATCTCAAAACATTTAATAAAGGATTGAGAGGTTTAATGTTTACCTTCCATCAATTCCCTCATTTGGACATACATATATTTTCACCCATCGACCCCCACATATTAAAAAATATGCGAACTCCAGGAGATCCCGTAGGATAACCTATTTCACCATCTCCAACTAATGACAATGATGGATCTATGGCCAGAGCACTACATGAATAGCTTTCAATTGATTAATTAAGTACATTATCATATTCTTTTAGCATCAGTCAAGTTTTCAAACATAACTTATTAGGACAAATGCTACAAAGGAAACATGTACTGTATTCATTAGTTATTTCTCAGTCTTTATAAGACATTGGGATCTCAGTCCCTTATTTCAACACTGGGAATTATCATCCTTTCACAATCTCAATACCATAATCATATGGTTATGGGTATTCAAATCCTTAGCTCATCACTGAGCACTGTTACCACTTTTTCAGGTGATCATCACCTTCAGGTCATCTAACCAAGGTAAACATGACACTTGCAACACAAGTATCCCTTATGACACTTGAGGCCCATTAACTCTCTTATTACCTCTTGCTAGGCAACAAGACATATTATGGCACACAAGGCCCAATAAAAAAATTTAATAAATAAAACATCATAGCTCATACATGGATATGTTCATCATCTCATGATACCTGAATGGTTAGTACAGATGATAACAAATATATCAATCATATTTCAGTTCCATGCTATTCAAGGGTAACACCACTATTCCCTTACCAGGGTTAGGGTTTCCCATTTTATTTCAATCAGGGTTACTCATCCCTTTTGTTCAATTAGGACCAATGATTCATCATCTCATTGTCCAATATTAGAGTTTCGTGCTATATGGTATAACCCAGGATTAGGGTTTCACACACCTTCACCCTATTTAGAATTAGGGTTTACTATTCACATGACATCACTCTAGATTAGGGTTTATATTCAATAATCCACAATTAGGGTTTACTATTCATCCCAATTAGGGTTTTATCATCTAAATACCCTGAATTAGGGTTACTCATGTCATTACCCTAATTTCACATCACATTATCCTCCTAGATTAGGGTTTCACTCAGAATTTCCCCAAATTAGGGTTTGAGTTCATCAATTAACTCAATTAGGATTTCATGATCTCTTTATCAAGGATCATACCCTAATTTGTATATCACACTCATTTTGAATGTATCAGGCATGATTATTACACATGTATGAATATCTTTCCATCGCCTTCTTCTAGGATGTCCACTAATCAATCCTTGATTAGATTGAATCTACTCTTTAATCAAATTCATGCATTTAGGGTTAGCATGATGTTTTGAATTATTGCGTCATTATGCATCAATGATTAATCCCATTAAGGGTACCGCTCACCTAAGTACATTAGGTGTCTAAATGGTTTGATCAATTGAACCTTCAATTGCATGAGGTATCCAAGTGAGTTGACCAATTGAATCTTAAATTATATTATGTGTCCAAGTGGATTAAACAATTGAGTCTTCAATTACATTAGATATCCAAATGGATTAATCATGTTGGACCTCAAACGGTCTTGCCTACTTAGGCCCTAAACGGTCTTGGACTTTCAGAGTTCAAACGGTTTGAAACCGTTTGGGCATATTGCCCTTGAAACTGTTTAAGCAAGGAATGTGTTGAAACCGTATGAACTTGGGTCTCCAAACGGTTTGAGACCATTTGGTCCAAACCTCCTCAAAACCGAATGGACCAAAAAGGTCTTTCTACACTTAATCATTTCAAGGTTTCAATCCATGAACCGACTATCAATTGACTCCTTGATTCATTCATCAATTCAACTATTGAATCCTACTTCAATTAGACCATCAATTAGGGTTTAAAACCCAATTAAACTGGGATTTATAATCAAGAAACCATCAATTAGGGTTTTGAATTTGAGGAACCATCAATGGTTAACATTGTGGGACTGATTCAATTGAAATCAATGAATCATCATCAAATTATAAAATGATCTGACCTCAAACGGTCTTGAGGTCGTTTGGATGACCTCCAAACGGTCTTTAGGTCATTTGGATGACCTCCAAACGGTCTTGAGACCGTTTTCCCCCTCCATCATTAAAATTTTGTGAAATCCAATTTGGGTTTAGATTATTGGATTGATCATCAATTAGCTATTGATTGCATTTTGATTTGATATCTCTAACTCTTCGATTACTCAACCATACTCAACCCTAGACCTCCTAACGGTCTTTGTTGACCTCCAAACGGTCTTGAGACAGTTTGGGTTAATCAACCCAAAACATTGTCAACCAATTGAAAATTCAGCACTTAACCCGATTAGGGTTTCTAATTGGAGGATTGTCCATATATTGAATTAATCAATTGGATCCATTAGATCATTATTCAACAAGTACTAGGGTCCTGACCTCAAACGGTCAATCCATCCAAACGGTCAACCCATCCAAATGGTTTGGGATCCAAACCTCCAAACGGTTTGGTGAAACCATTTGCATCAAGGTCTTAATACTGATTGTAATACAAATTTGTTGGAATGTGAACCTAGGATGATGTAATCATCATCAAGCATTAGTCCTTCGAGATCTACTACCATTATCATGGTAGTTGCATCAATTATTCAAAGGAATTGTAAGAAGAGCAATTGGACATAATTGATTGAGAAATTGAATTCAATAACAATGAATAGGGGTTCAAGTTATATAACCCACCTCCAATTGAGATTCCAAGCTTGGAGATTCACGTCAACAATGGTGGAAGAAGCTTTTTCACACTAGAAGGTTCATTCCTCAAGCTTTTGAGTGAAAAGGAATGGTTAGAATTGAAGATGGGATCGATATAAGAAGAAATCATGCATTGATTTGTGATTTCCACCATGAAATCAAGATGAACGAAGGTCAAGAAGCTTAGAAACAGGTTGGGGGTCGTCTTCCTGCTGCTCCTAGCTTCCTTGATCGGTTTTTGCAAGCAAAGAGAAGAAGTGGATTCAAAAAAATCTTTGGTTTGAGTTGTAAAGGGTGTTTTTATAAGAAAATCAATGAGAGAGAAAATGTCTCATACCAATCCCTTTAATTCCGAAATTGGTGCCACCTCTTCCCCCTTGTTTCATTGAATGCAAAGGTACCTTTATCACCACCTAACGCCCTTCCATTATCCATGAATTAAGGGAAAAGAAATTAAGCACCTTAACCTTTATAATATCATTATCCATAAGTTAGTGGATAATTCTTTTTAGTTTCTTAATGTGAGTGGGTTCTCCACTCACGTTGATATTTCCTTTGCCTTTGCAAGGCACAAGGACGTCCATATATGTGGATTTCAACCAACACAAATTTTGGTTGAAGGGCAATCCATTTAATATAATTATTTTTGCATCATTTCAATTATGCTTAAATCTTGATTATTTTAATATCAAGATTCTCTCTCCTTCAAAGTAGCTCAAATGAGGTGCCCCTCTCATTTTCTTGCCTCTAAAATATGCAAAGAATATTAAGGACCTTATTGAAGTGGTAAATTGCGTATTAAACCCTGGGTTTTGGGTAAACTGCACATTACACCAAAACTAGGTTTTAATGCACAACCATTGCTTTATCAACTCTTTCTTGGTACTCAGGCTTTCACTAGCCATAACTCTGCATCATCTTCATTCCCATGATGCTTTAACACATGAGGAACATATTATCATGTAACATTTGCAATTTAACCCCTCAACTTGGGTAATTTGCACTTTAGTCCAAAGCAAGTAAAACATTATTTTCAACATAGTTCAAAAAGGACTAAAATTGAAATATAAGTTCCTCTTGAGCCTTAATTACTTTTCAAAGGATAATATTAAGCATATAATTATCTTTCTTAAACAAAACACCTAGGGTTAAAGCATAACCCAGGTCAGGGATGTTACATTAAACATGGAGTAACTCGACATAATTCTACCCAAACCCATCTATCTAAGGTGTGAATACCATCTTCATTTAGCTTGTAATGCTTCATACATGAGAATTGGTTGAGAAAAGTTATAAGTTTTAGTAATATCCTTAGATGTTCACCTCTCTCATCTCAAATATTGTAGTTGGTTTGTCTAGTGATTTAGATGAGTAGCTTGACTACATACGTTATCTCATCCCATGAAGGCAAATGATTGTAAACCAGCTAGTATGGTAAAACCCTAAATCTCTCCCTATAACATTGGATAACCTTATGACTCCCCTAGGTCTTGAGATGAGGTAGTGGGAATTATGATTAAGAGTGAAAAGGGAATGTTGGATGTCATGTCTTATTAGGGTTGATAGAAGTTGACTATGCTTACTAGAGATCCTTCTCCCTCCTATGATCATTTAATGGGGGTGCAATATTCCCTTTTGATGTTTGAAGAACTAAACCCTCTTAGTGGAAGGGTGTGATGATAAAATAACAGTATATGTGTTGTGTTGTTAAAGGTGGTTGGTTGACTTGGTTCTTGGTTGATTTTCGATGCCAACTTTGGATTTTTCATCGCAAAGTTTCTATTGTCAAAGTTTATTTTCATTATTAAATTATATGTAAAAAATATATTCAGATTTTATCGATGGTTTTGGAACCAAGTCATCACCACAAGAAAGTTAGTAGTAGAGAAACCCTTTAGTGAAGAAACACATGACTGGGATGAACAACCTCAGACCCTAGGGCTAAATGTCGAGTAGAGAGTATGAAGATGAAGTTTAAATATAGATAATCTAGTGTATATACCCTTATTTCCCCCCTTAGATGGTTACATAAGGTATATATTTATCCTTTCAAGGGGTAGAGACTTGTACACCATAATATATAGGATTTAACTTAAGTTAAGGACTATTCAAAGTAAATGGTGGTTATAGATAGTAATACATGAGTAAAATCTAGTATTAAGGCCATAGGTACGTAGCTACCACCTAACCAGAGTTGATGGACAACCATTGCAAAAGTTCCCACCACAAACAACACATACATAATTATAATAATCTTAAAATTATCTCCCCTTATCATAAATTAAAAAAACATGATAAGTTGAAGATGAAATCATCTTAATATGGAATGCAACACTAGATATGGTGTAACTTCTCTAGATCAACATATTATGTGAGAAGACTAATGATGATAACATGTAGGTAATGTTATAACCCACCTTGAGAATGGATTATAAGAGAAACATGGAGTTGTATAGTACTATCCATTGTAGTATGTGAATTAGAAACACTTAAATTTGTTTATAAGTGTGACTTAGTCTACCTGGCTAGTGATGAATGGATTTCAGGGACGAAATCCTCTTCAAGGGGTGGAGTGTTGTACCATACTGAATCTTGGGTCATAGATAAAACCTCCCTTTTTGCTAGGTCCCTTTCCAATTATAACAAGTATTAGCATACATCCCCCTAATTTATATTAATTAGTAGTTTCGGGGTCAAAATTATGATAAGATGATAAATATCCCTTTTATGAGGTTTTCGTTACAACCAAGTGTTCACATATTTAATTGAGGTTGATTATACAAATTCAACATTTAATAAGTATTGGATATGACTCGTGACTCTAGTATCCTCTTAGGAGTAGTAATTAACATATAAGTAAGAAGATAATACATTAATTGATGTCAAAAGATAAAAATAAAGTTAAATTTGGAATCCTTACATTCTAATTAGCTAACCTAGAAAATTTAATACTAAGTAGACGTTATATACACCCATTAATTAATTAAACATGGAGAAGAATATTGTGGACCTTAGTTTAAATAGATAATTAATCATCATATTATTACTCCTAAGTTCCATTTAGTTTATTTGTGCTTAACACCCCTCTTCCTCACCTTCTTCCATCCTCGGGTCTACGTGTGTCCGCTGCGGAGGTGCGATCTACAAACGGTGGATCCCACAGTCAATCCCCTTCTACTCTCCCACTTCTTTTTCTCTTCCTTCCCTACTTTTCTTGCTCCTCCCCATCATTCATTACCATCGTCTCCATGATAACCCTAGTTTCCATCCATCTCTACCTCCCCCTCACTCCTTGTGCCCAACCGTCCTATATAGAACCTGTGCCAGAGAGACACAACCTACCTTCTTACCCTCGCCGCCCTCTCTATTTATTCCCCTCCACCCCCTGTTTCATGAAACCCTAGCAACCGCCTTTCTTCACTTCACTGTGTTAGCAGACTTACCCAAGGAAACCACCACCTAGCTTAACACACGTAGCGCCTACCATGGACAGTGCCTTTCACCACCATGAGTCACAAGACATCAAATGATTTTCACCTCCAGGAACTTTTGAGCACCCCATGATCATCGACCAAAATTTCTACTACTTGCCAGTCAAAACCAGCCATGTGTAGACCAAGTCCTCCTCAATAGCACCCAAGGTCGTTGGCCATCTTTAATAGCTGCAATAGCCACCACAAGGTCACCCCTGCTTCCCTTCTTTCCTCAACACCACAACTTTTACCACTACAAAGATTGATCCTGAATGCATTCCTTCTTCCTTCACCATCGAGATTGCCATCGCAGGACTTCCCTTCACCCTGAACCTGACAACCATGATAGCCAGGTGCCTAGATGCTTGTGACCCTAATGGATTCGACCTTGCCAGCTGCTCATCGAGTCCTCCTCAACTGCTAAGAATGATTAGCATGTCTGATCACACAATACAACACCATGCCACCTGCAAGTCATCCTCCTCCTATAGTGCCGCCATCCAAAACCTCCTCTAGCACAACATATCCATCTCCTTCATCCTTCCATGATTCCCCCCTCCTATCTGAATCCATCACCACTGCAACTAGACAAGATTACCTACTCTTCAACTGTTGATAAATGCATCATAGAAGATATCAGCTTCCTAACAGACCTACAACTCTGAATCATGCAATATAGCATGGTGATATCTATGCATCTTGACAAGGGTTCATCCTTGATTTGAGTCTACAGACAAAGCAACTAAATGTTCTGTCTTAGCTTGGATCCATGGGATTCCGGATAAGAAACTTCTTGATTGATCAATAAATCCTCACGATGCCAACATTCCAAGTTGAATACATATATCTGTATATGTCCTAAACCAGTAAAAGGTAGGTCATCTATTGTTTGTTGTAGTTCAGTTCCTTATGATTTTAGTTAATGCGATAAGTAATATTTTTCATCCATAGAAGCACACTAGGCACGTGAACTATACATCAAGTTGTTGACCTAGAGGTTATACATTGCCTATATTTTGATAATTACTTAACCATTCCATTCATATGTATCTAATATGTGTGTTTAAGATTGTTTGCAGGCATTAGGTACATGAAAAGGATCCAAAATCCAAAGCCCTAGAATGGGTCAAGTTCAAGTCAAAATAGCTACAAGTGTGCATTTTGGGATTTCTATGTAAATGACCTTAGAACATATTTGTAATCACTTGTAATGACGAATTGACTTGTAACTAAGGTGAGACAATTGATTGGGACATAAAATACCAATTTTAGATCACTTTTAGATGCAATTTAGAAAACTGATTTCAGGCACTTGGTCGGTTGAGTTTCCCAGCCTTAAAACTCGACCGATCATCCTTAAGTCAATTTTCTAAAGATAGCATCGGTTGAGTTGTGTTTGCACAGAACTCGACCGATCAAGTGGATGGACAAAATGATCTTCAAGGATCGGTTAAGTTTCCCCAGGACAAACTCGACTGACCATTTAAATATCAGTTTTGTCTTGTACTTGATCAGTCGAGTTACCTTTATTGAAACTCGACCGATTGCACTGTACAGAATTTGTAGAAAAAAGTGATGTGACAGTTGGTGGGTTATTTGATTGCAAATAGAGACATTTTCTTGAAGGAAAATGGCTATATTTCGGCCCAACAGTTCACCTAACTCAAAGCAACACCCTCAGCTATATATATGACACTTGGAGTTCATTCCAAGGCTGCTCTTTCATTGAAAACTTAGTTCTACCATAGCTGAGAGTGTTCTAAGCCTTTGAGCCCCTTTCTCTCTCTACCTTCAAGTCAAATTCGTGAGTATGAGTGAGATAGGTTCCTGTGTAAGAGAGCTAATCCATGTGTTGATCTAAAAGCTCTCCTCCTCCATCTTTCAACATCCATTCCTTTGAAGATTGTTGAAGATCCCTCTCCAAGTGAAGGAGAAGGTGTTATTATTCTTTAAGGTTGAAGAAGGCACGCTGCTCTAGGTCTCCAAGTGAAGGAGATAGGTGCTCCAGATCTCCAAGTGAAGGAGAGAAGCAAGACAATGCTCAAGGAAGATAGGTAATCCCTTGAAGCCAGAAGACTTGAAGAAAGGAGTGGGTAAGTCCATGTTGATGGCTGAAGACTCCATGCTTCAAGTGGGTAAGCTCCTTCTATAGGTTGAAGATCTTTGCTTGAGGTACTAAGCCCTTGGATGTGTGATTGTTGTATCTTGTAATCTTATTGTGGATTTTTTTAAGAGTACCAAGATTACAAATCCTAGAGACTAACCCACTCTAGGTAGTGGACTGAAATTGCTCCTAAGTTTAGGACATGGAACCACTCTAAACCACCTATCCATGTGCTTGCTCTTCCTTGTCTCTCATCCTTGCTGTGCATGTTAGATTAGGTCATCAAATTGCTGCTTGTTTAAGTTTCTACAATTAATATAATTTGGTGGTCTAATCAATTTTGTGAGAATTGTGAAGCTCTATTCAACCCCCCATCTAGAGCCCATTGATCCAACAAGTGGTATCCGAGCAGGTCTTCTCCAAGCTACTTCAACGAGTAGGAGAAGATGGGCGATTTGACTCTTGGTTCACTTAACCTAGAAGGAAGCTTCTCCATGAGACCTCCGGTCTTCAACGACACCAACTTCCTCTATTGGAAGAGAAGGATGTAGTTCTACCTTCAAGGTGTGAGCTATGAAATGTGGAAGATAGTCCACCTCAAAAATGAAGATCCAAAGGGGGACTTCACCACATGGACTGAAGTTGAAATGAAGCATGCTCAACTCAACGCCAAAGCTGTGAGCATCATCTACGCCACCCTTACGCCATATGAGTTCAACCAGATCTCCTCATGGGACACCGCACATGAGATATGGCACAAATTGTGTGTCACCTATGAAGGAACCAAGCAAGTGAAGGAAGCCAAGGTCTACATGCTTGGTGGTCTTCTAGAGAACTTCAAGATGGGTAAGAATGAGAGAGTGGATGATATGTACACTAGGCTCAATGTCATCTTAAATGGTTTGGCAACCCTTGGGAGTGTGATGGATAGAGGTACTATCAACTCTAAGATCTTGAGATCTCTTCCTGAGAGATGAGAGCCTAAGGTTACTTCAATTGAAGAGGTGTACAAGCTAAGTGAGTTGTCAACCAAGGAGCTGGTTGGTAACCTCCAAGCCCATGAACCTAGGCTTGACAAGAAAGAAGAGGAAGAGAGGAGAGAAGAAAAAGAGTCCAAGAAGATAAAGGACACAACCTTCAAAGAACAAATTGAAGAAATGGTCCGTCAACAACAACTCTCCTTGAAGTCCCCCAACCCTTCCTCAAGTGAAGATGAAGGTTCTAATGAGCATGAGGCAAACTACTCAAAGGGAAAACACTTCAAGAGCAAGCCCTCCTCTTCAACTCCAAGGTTCTATGAGTGTGGTAAAAAAGGCCACTACAAGAATGACTTCCCAAAGGCCAAAAAAATCCATCACAAGAGCATCCACAAGAAATACAAGGAGCACAAGAGAGAAGGCAAGTATAAGAGGAAGGACAAGAAAGAAAGAAGATCAAGAGATGCAGCCCATGCAGCTTGGGAGGAGTCTTCTTCAAGCTCCTCAAGCTCCGAAGATGGAGAATGCCATCTAGATCTCATGGCCTCTACTAGTGAAGATGTATGTGAGGTAAGCAAGGTAAGTGAAGTAAATTTGCTAGAGCTTCCTAAAGAAACTATAATTGATATGCTAAATGAATTCCAATCATCCTTTACTAAATGAAAATCTAAGAGGAAAAGGTTAGGCAAGATAGTTGATGATCTTTATGCAAAAATTGATATTCTTGATCAAAATGAAAAATTGCATATTGAGAGTATAGATTCCTTTCAAGGGCAATTTCTTGACCTTGAACTTCAATACAATGGAATAGAGGTTGTGAAAAAAAATATTGAAAATCTTAAGATAGAAAACCAAAAGTGCCTAGATGAGCTTGATGTTCTTAAAACTAAAAATGTGGAACTCAAACTTATTGATGATGCTAGGAGAGATGAAGTCTATGCTTATCAAAGATAGATTGTCTTGCTTAAATATGAAAATGCTAAGTTGCTTGCTCAAGTTAATGATTTATCTTCTAGACCTATTTTGTAGAGTAATGAAGTTGCTAGCATAGCTTTAGAAAGAGATTCTTTTCATACTAAAGCCCTCTGTCTTGAGGCCGACCTATTGCATGCTAGAGATGATCTTTCTAGTCTTTATACTACTGTCATTAACCTTAGTGATGATAATTCCAAGTTAAGATCCTCTTTGCAAAAGTTTCTCTCAAGAAAGAAATCCCTCAATGATGTCTTAGAATACTCTACCGAACATGTTGGTACTAGTGGTTTGGGATATGATGGGACTGCTCCCAAAGGTAAGAAAAAGGGCAAGAACAAGGGTAAGAAGAAGAGTGTGGAACCTCCCATTTTCCATGGAGAGACTTCCGGCTCTAAGAACCCTATGGTTTGTGTTCATTGTAAATGTGATGACCATTACTCCACTTATTGTCCTTACAAGCCCAAGGGGACCAACCCAAAGATGAAATGGGTCCCCAAGCTAACCCCGAATCCCAAAGTTTGAGTTGGGTTCTGACATCCTTCTTTCTTGCAGGTTAAAAAGAGATGGATTGTTGATAGTGGCTGCTCTAAGCACATGACTAGAGAAATCAGACATTTTAATAAGTTTGTGAAAAAGAAAGGAGGATCAGTAACCTTCAGGGACAACAAGAAGGGTAAGGTCATAGGTGAGGGTGATGTGGGAAATGAGCTATGTATTAAAAATGCGTTGCTTATTGATGGCCTACATCAAAATTTGATTAGTGGTCAACTTTGTGACAATGGATATATTGTGTTGTTTACTTCTTTAGAATGCTTGCTTCTAGATTCCCTCTCCTACAATGTTATATATAAGGGAACTAAAAATGGTAATCTTTATGTTATTATTCTTGACGCTCTTAATCCCATACTAAATAGATGCTTGGTAGTAGATAAAAATGATATTTCTCTTTGGCATCGCCGTTTGAGTCATGTGAATATGCATCAAATGAAGAAATTGAGCAAAAAGGACTTCCCAAATTAGATTTTGAAAAGGATGAGGAATGCCAACCTTGTACACAAGGGAAACAAACCAAAGCCTCCTTCAAATCCAAAGGAGTCATGAGTACCAAGAGAGTTCTTGAACTTCTTCATATTTATCTATTCAGACCAATGAGAACGCAAACGCTTCGTGGTTCCAAGTATTGTCTTGTTATTGTTGATGATTTCTCTCGATATACTTGGACCTTCTTTCTCATTTCTAAAAGCGATATTCTGGATGTTTTTTTGAGCTTTTGTAAACAAGATGAAAATGAAGCTTCTTGCCGAATTGTTTCTATCCGTAGTGATCTTGGGGGATAATTTGAAAATGATCTTTTTGAGCGTTTTTGTGAAAAATCTGGTTATTTGCACAATTTCTCTTCTCCTCGTACACCTCAACAAAATGGAGTTGTAGAGAGGAAGAATAGGTTGCTACAAGAGATGGCTAGGACCATGCTTCTTGAGTATGACACTCCTAAGAAGTTTTGGGCTGAATCCGTTAGCACCTCATGCTTTGTGCAAAACTGAGTTTTCACACATCCTTCTTTAAAGAAAACCCCCTATGAACTATGGCGTGGTAGAAAGCCGTCTATTGATTTCTTTCATGTTTTCAGATATCCTTGTTTTATTTTAAACACGAAGGATTCTCTTGACAAGTTTGATCCGAAATCTTATAAGGCTTTCTTCCTAGGCTATAGCACTACTAGCAGGGCATATAGAGTATTCAACATTGAATTGTCTAAAATTGAAGAATCTATCAATGTTAAGTTTATTGAAACTAACCCTGTTGTTGGCAAGCATGTTGTTGATAATGATGTTGCATATGATTTGATTCCTATCTTCAAAGAACTCAACATCGAAAATAAAGGTAAGAAGGTGATAGATGAAGAAGAAGAAGAAAAGAAGGATCCCACTCCCTGCTTTATAAAGAATCATCCCAAGGAGTTGATCATTGGCAACCCATTCGAGAGAGTGAGGACACGAGCTGCTCACAACAAAGAATAAGTAGATAGTGGCTTCATCTCCCAACTAGAGCCAAAGAACATCAAAGAAGCCCTTGGTGATGATGAGTGGATCCTAGCCATGCAAGAAGAGTTAGAGCAATTTGAGAAGAATCATGTGTGGACTCTAGTGCCAAGAACAAGTGATAGAAAAATCATTGGCACCAAAAGGGGGTACCACAACAAGCTAGATGAGAAAGGAAAAGTGGTAAGAAACAAAGCAAGGTTAGTAGCACAAGGTTACAACCAACAAGAAGGTATTGACTTTGATGAAACTTATGCTCCTGTTGCTAGATTAGAATCTATTCGTATGTTACTTGCCTTTGCTAGTTACAAAAATTTCTTGTTATATAAAATGGACGTTAAAAGTGCATTTTTGAATGGTACAATCAAGGAGGAAGTATTTGTTGCTCAACCTTTGGGCTTTGAAAATGACAAGTTACCCAATTATGTTTATTTGTTGCAAAAAGCTCTCTATGGACTCAAACAAGCACCTCGAGCTTGGTATGAGAAACTAAAGAACTTTTTGTTAGATAACGGGTATGTCATGGGAAAAGTTGATTCTACATTGTTCCTAAAGCACACTTCTAACCATTTTATTATGATTCAAATTTATTTTGAAGATATCATTTTTGGCGGGACTGATCTTGATCTTTGCAAGAAGTTTAGTTCTCTTATGCAGAGTGAATTCGAATGAGCATGACGGGTGAGTTGACTTTCTTCCTCGTCTTTCAAATCAAGCAAATAAAAGAAGGAAACTTCATCAACCAAGGCAAGTACACAAATGAACTACTCAAGCGCTTTGGGATGGAGAACATGAAGTTGATGGATACACCCATGTCCAACACCGCCAAACTTGAAAAAGATGAAGAAGGTGAGAAGGTAGATGAGAAGCTCTATAGAGGTATGATTGGAAGTTTACTCTATTTAATTGCCTCTAGACATGATTTTATGTTTAGTGTTGGCTTGTGTGTTCACTTTCAATCTACCCCTAAGAAGTCGCATCTTATTGCTGTTAAGAGGATTTTGAGGTACTTAGCCAAAACCCAAAATTTTGGACTATGGTATCCTAAATCAAGGGATTTTACTCTTAGAGCATGTAGTGATGCATATTACGCAGGTTGTTTGGTTGATAGAAAGTGCACAAGTGGCACTTGCTTCATTCTAGGACCATGCTTAGTATCTTTGTTCTCCAAGAAACAAAGTGCAATGGCATTATCAATTACCGAGGCTGACTATATTGTAGCCGGGAGCTATTGTGCACATGTCCTATGGATGAAGCAAATGCTCCAAGACTTCAACATATTTTTTGATGCTTCTCCTATCTTTTGTGACAATACTAGTGCAATTAATCTATCTTACAATCCTATATTGCATAGTAGAGCCAAGCGTATAGAGGTTTGCCATCACTTTCTCTGTGATCACATTGCCAAGAAGGATATTTATATCACGCATGTGGACACAAAAAGTCAATTGGCGGATATCTTTACAAAACCTCTAGCTAGAGATCAATTTAACTTTATTTGATCTAAACTGCTTATTGTTGATTTGAATGATATTGCCATGTGATCTAGCTAGTTGTCTCTTTCCTATATGCTTGCTCATGTTTTTCTTCACCTTGTTTTGCCTATATATGCTTAAATGTGCCTAACTTGCTTGTAAACATGCTTAGTTTTTGCTTGTTTTTGGGTTTTTATCGAATTCCATGTTTTATCACAAATTAGTGCCCAATGATGAGCTAAATGTGCCTAAGTATGTTCATGATATATAATAGAATGGAAAAATAAATTTAATTGGCATGTATATGGCTAGAAACTAAGAATGTGACTTTTAGGTCAGGTTGACCTTCAGTCGAGTTTTCACCCTCAGAAACTCGACCGATCAGGAGCCGAGAGAAAGTCTTTAATGGACCGTTCGGTCGAGTTTCCCACACACAGAACTCGACCGATCCGCAGGCTGGGCCTACTTAAAAGTTAGGATCGACTGTCTTTTTTCCCTGTCAACTAGAAAATAGACGACCGATTCCTCACCTCTTAGCCCTAAGCTCTCAAACCCTTCCCTAAACCTCTTGCTCCTAGCCCTAGATCGACCTAGAAACCTTGATCTTGACCTCTCTGGGCGTCACTAGTGGTGTTTGGTCGGCGTTTGAGGTTTGCCATTTCTTGTTTGCACATTTTTCATCTCATTATCATTTCCATGGCTTCTCATAGATGAAAACGTCCTGCTCCAAGAAATGCTCCTACTTCCTCATCCAATAATCATTTGATTCCGTTTGATAATACCTCTTTTGTGTCGGTTGAAGCTGTAAATAGGTATAATGACCTTATTCCCCAAAGCCCTTTTCCTTTTCGTGCTTTGATCGATCCTTCCCCTAGGTATCAAGCAATTATTGCCTCTGTTTCTCGGCTTCTCGCCTCCCACCACTTGTCCGCCCTAGCAATCGAACGTGACTGCTTTCACAACTCCATGTCAAGCACTAAAGCTGTTCACAAGTTCTACACCAACTTGCGTTGGAACTATGATTTGCTCATCCCACCGCCGAATACTCAAGTAATTCTTACTTCTATGATCGCCGATCGTCGTTTCCAACTATCCGAGGATACCTTAAACGTCTTTTTTGCCGGAGATGAGGAAAATGACACATGGCATAAGGATTATGGCGAGTACTTCGATCTTCTTGACCCGAAAGGTTTTTACAAACATCATGAATTGACATTGCCGGATGTTCATTGGTTTTTGAAGAAACATGACGTGGCCTATAAGAAGAAGTCCACCCTTTTCTCCTCTTCTCTTGACCTAAAGAGGTGCATACTGGCTTTGGTGATTAACTGTAATGTCCATCCAAAGCGAAATCAAACGGACATTGCCGAAAACACCACAGTCATTATGTATTGTTTATTAAACAATATCGATGTCAAGTGGGCCAGGGATATCTTACATCACATGACCTGCTTTGACACTGGCAAGAACACCAAAGGCACCCACCCACCCTACCCGGATTTGATCTGTGGTTTTTTCAAGTTTGCCACTGACAAATGTCTCTTTTCTGACTTCCATTATCTGGTCGCCAGAAAGGGTGTTTGTATTAGTGAAACCACCCTTCAAAAGTCCGTTCCTGTGTTTTCCTCTGCCTCTAGTGCTTCCGCCTCTGCAACTGCTTCAGCTACCCCATCCTCCTCCACCCGAGTTCCACCACCGCAACCTCCTCCTAGACCCAGCCGTGCATCTTTTCGTGTGTCTAATGAAACCCTTATGAGTTATTTGATGCATCAACATGCATACAATCAATAGGTTCAGGACCACCTACACCAGGATCTATGTTCCATAATGTCTCACATGAACCTATCATGTGCATCACCCTACCCCACCTACCAGCCATACCCCGGTAGTGCCTATGCTTCATATGTATATGAGCATTACTATCCTGCTGACGAGCCTTCCGCTGCTGCTCCACCACCTTTTGATGCTGGTGGTTCCGTTCCTACTGTTCTGTTGTTACCTGCTGCCCCCCTGGCCACTCTGCTCGCCTCCTTGGGTGACTCTACTTCGTCCTTCCCACAGGACAAGGAGCTTCTTGCTCTTGGTATGCCGTGGGCTGAGCAGAATGCCCGCTGGCCCGATTGTTCTTTTGACCCTCCTGATGATGAGGAGATGCCATACCAGGCCGAGGATGATGATGCTGATGCTGATGACGGTGACGATGAGGATGCCTCCGACGACGACGATGGTGATGGTGCTAGTTCTGATGCTGGCACTACTGCTCTGCCTTCTGACGGGGATGAGGACTACACTCCTGGCGATGAGGACGTTGTTGATATAGATAACCTAGATGTTTAGGTGGTTTCTTCATTTTTAGTCTAGCATGCTTATCCTATATATCTTTCTAGACTATTTTGTATCAGAAACATCATGGCACATTCTTCTGAGCTGTACTATTTCTTATCTTTGTGTTATTGCTTTTGTGTTTGTAGTTGCTCGTATGTGGACACATATCTAAGTTGTCATATCCTTGATGTGTATTATGGCTATTTCCTATGGTTTATCCTATGCGTTGGTGCCATATTGAGATATATTTTGATCATGACTTGGATTGTATGTCATCTTTTATTTGTGTGTGATATCTGCCTTTAAACTGTTGTTTAATCCTTTGCATACATGTTTGGTTGAGTTTTGGAGAAGACCTGGCTTTTACTCTTCTACTCCCCTACCTTTTTGATAATGTCAAAAGAGGGAGAGATATTTCAAGTGATAGCTCATGCCTTAAAACTCAATCGTATTGGTTTTTCTTTGCTATAATATTGCTTTTTCTTGTGAGATCCTTTTCTTGTTCAATTCACTATCCTTTATGTGAACTTGCAAAGGACTACACATTACATGTATATTGGTATTTCTATGTGTAGAGAAACTAACCATGTAGGTTAGAGGAAGCATAGATTGAGGGGGAGCAATTCACATTGTTCACATCATGAATCCCCCTAATTCACAAGGCAAAGGTATAAATTTCATATCCTTTTCAATATGCTTGAGGAATGGTTTGCCATTGTCAAAAAGGGGGAGAATGTTGACCTAGAGGTTATACATTTCCTATATTTTGATAATGACTTAACCATTCCATTCATATGTATCTAATATGTGTGTTTAAGATTGTTTGCAGGCATTAGGTACATGAAAATGATCCAAAATCCAAAGCCCTAGAATGGGTCAAGTTCAAGTCAAAATAGCTACAAGTGTGCATTTTGGGATTTCTATGTAAATGACCTTAGAACATATTTGTAATCACTTGTAATGATGAATTGACTTGTAACTAAGGTGAGAAAATTGATTGGGACATAAAACACCAATGTTAGATCACTTTTAGGTGCAATTTAGAAAATTGATTTCAAGCACTTGGTCGGTCGAGTTTCCCAGCCTTAAAACTCGACCGATCATCCTTAAGTCAATTTTTTGAAGATGGCATCGGTCGAGTTGTGTTTGCACAGAACTCGACCGATCAAGTGGATGGCCAAAATGATCTTCAGGGATCGGTCGAGTTTCCCCAGGACAAACTCGACCAACCGTTTAAATATCAGTTTTGTCTTTTACTTGATCAGTCGAGTTACCTTTATTGAAACTCGACCGATTACACTGTACAAAATTTGCAGAAAAAAGTGATGTGACCATTGGTGGGTTATTTGATCGCAAATAGAGACATTTTCTTGAAGGAAAATAGCTATATTTTGGCCCAAGAGTTCACCTAACTCAAAGCAACACCCTCAGCTATATATAGGACACTTGGAATTCATTCCAAGGCTGCTCTTTCATTGCAAACTTAGTTCTACCATAACTGAGAGTGTTCTAAGCCTTTAAGCCCCTTTCTCTCTCTACCTTCAAGTCAAATTTGTGAGTATGAGTGAGATAGGTTCCTGTGTAAGAGAGCTACTCCATGTGTTGATGTAAAAGCTCTCCTCCTCCATCTTCAAACCTCCATTCCTTTGAAGATTGTTGAAGATCCCTCTCCAAGTGAAGGAGAAGGTGTTGCTATTATTCAAGGTTGAAGAAGGCAAGCTTCTCCTGGTCTCCAAGTGAAGGAGATAGGTGCTCCAAATTTCCAAGTGAAGGAGAGAAGCAAGGCAAGGCTCAAGGAAGATAGGTAACCCCTTGAAGGCAGAAGGCTTGAAGAAAGGAGTGGGTAACTCCATGTTGATGGCTGAAGACTCCATGCTTCAAGTGGGTAGGCTCCTTCTATAGGTTGAAGATCTTTGCTTGAGGTACTAAGCCCTTGGATGTGTGGTTGTTGTATCTTGTAATCTTATTGTGGAATATAAGAGTACCAAGATTACAAATCCTAGAGACTAACCCACTCTAGGTAGTTGAATGACATTGCTCCCAAGTTTAGGACATGGAACCACTCTAAACCACCTGTCCATGTGCTTGCTCTTCCTTGTCTCTCATCCTTGCTGTGCATGTTAGATTAGGTCATCAAATTGCTACTTGTTCAAGTTTTTGCAATTAATATAATTTTGTGGTGTAATCAATTTTGTGAGAATTGTGAAGCTCTATTCAACCCCCCTTTCTAGAGCCCATTGATCCAACACAAGTTACTTTATGGTACACAAATAAATAAATCATACATATACATACTATGAAGTCTACAAATGATGTAGGATTTTTGATCCTAATGTTGATAATTAAACCATATCCTGGAAACTTATCATAATTTGGTTAATAATAATAATCTAATAAACTTGGTACTTATAACAAAATTTTTATAGTATGCTACACGTTATTACTAATGTTTGTATATATATGATAACACGTAGTGATATGTCAATCATGTAGACCAAATGTCAAATCAAAAAATGGGTATCAACCAATGTATTAAGGATTAAAATACACCATTTAGTCTCCTTAGATCCACATATACCTATATATATGTATATATTTAATGAGTACTGGATGAATACATAATATTACCATCACTTATCAGTAATTTAGAAATATTTAGACTTATTTGACTAAAGATGAATTTTAGAACTAAAATGGGTATCAAATGGATCATGTACTCAGTTAATTAGATTAAAAATCCTATGATGTCATTAGGGGATTGGAACCAGGGTGAGAACATTATGTAGCTATACTAACAATGAAAACACATGTTGAGTTTAATTGACTGACATATCTAATGTGTTCCTAGGATGAATATTTGACCATGAGGGATAGAGTATACCTACGAAGTTAACCATTCTCTGAGTAGATCAAGTATGTACATCCTCTATTTTATTTTGGGCATTATTTGACTAAAACCTATATTCCTTTAATGAGGCATTTCTTGAACTATCACTTTAAATTGAATATAAATTATTGGACATTTATGTTTCATGATTTGGATTCATACATACATTCTCGTGTTTGTTGAATTACTATGTTATAATGGTTGTTTAGATCCCTCTTGCTATGATTGTCATTTTATGTGAAATTGACTAAAATGTTAGTCTTGCCTCTCTATTGTATACATGCCGTGTGTTTGACTAGAATATCTAGAATAATGGTACTTATGTACAACCATACCTATTAAGGTCACGCGTATTTTGTCCAGGGTGTGCGTTTCCACCCTAATTTCTTTTAGGCCATGATCCTATGGTGTTATGGCTATGCTTTAGGTATATTTAGTCTACATTGTCATGCATGGAAATGTTTATTGTTTTAAATTGAAATTATGGTTACTTGATATGGCAAGACATTTCATTCTTCATACTTGTACTTCAAATGTTGTATGCCTCATTTACCTTGTTATAATTCTTTTGAACTTACCTAATTGCAAATATCCCCCTTCTTTTATTAACATCTCTTTTTACACTTTTCACCCAATAAAATACCCAAAGTATTTATTATATGTACATACTCAGCCTTTGTTGACCTTATTTTGTTTTCTATTTCCAGGGTGATGTTCCCTTCCACCCAGGTGTAGGTACATTAGCAGACAAGGACACACAAAGATAATATACATGGTATTGGACCTAAGGATAGCTTAGAATGGCTGGGTTGCCCTTTGCAACAGGTCTTGCACATAATAGATTCATTAGAAGTGTACATCTTTACTTTTATATACCACCTTTTATAGTCCAAGTGGAACAATTATAAATGAATCACTATGTAACTTTGTAATAGTTTTGTTTTCATTGCTTTATTATTACATGGCTCTTGCATTGTATCATTTGAGTGGATCCCCTGTTAGGTCTCACTCTTTACACATACAAAATCAGAGAGGAAGATTGTAGCTAATAATCATAATAGGCCAGGTGCTATGTTGTCTATTTAATGTGTCGTATGTGTTCACTCCATCAGTATAAAGTCCAAGACTTAGATTCCTTTGGGTACAATAAATTAATTTTGTTCCAATTGTGGTGAATCAGATGCATCTCATGAGATCCCATCATTATTTTTCTTTGCCTCTATATGCCAAGATAAATTTTGCACACCCATGGTATTGGAAAATATGTTTTGAAAGCGTGGTATTGTTTGTAGATACCACATCACCTTGGAAGGAGAGCCAGTACCCGAACTCATAATTTTGTACCTTGACGCCCCACATTTTTGCAATTTTTCAAATCAATATATTTCTTTTGGAATAACACACAATCATTCAAACATGCATGCATCTTCTTAGCCTCCATTCTCATTGGGCACAAAATTTTCTTTAATTTGTATATCAAGATTGGAAGCTCGTTGCCTTTGGGAATGATTTATTTTAACAAAGACAACAGAGACGTGAACCTTTGATCTCTCCGTCTATTATTAGCCTTCTGATTATACATTCTCAATACAACTCTTAGCTTTGTATAAACTTAGTACAACCTGTGTATAAAGGTCTCTGAGCGTCATGCACAATGCTTATACACAAGTAAGGTGGATCACTAAGATTTACCCCACACATATCTAGCATCGCATCAACTATGTCTATCAAAATCAATTCTTTCACATCTACATCACAGACAATTTCTTCTTTAACACAAGTACTGCTATCAACATCCCATAGTAGGAATATCTCCATGGAAGTACCATTTTGTATAGCCCTGTACAATCTTGTTGCACATGACATGGCTTTTGATTTTGTCAACAATTTCAACTTTCAAGTTGTTATTGCAATTCCTACATGGACAATAGAACCTATCTCCATATCATTTTGTATGTTCCTCCTCAAATCTTATAAACTAATCAAGATTTGTAATAACTTCCTGAATGCAACACTTTGAAATGGACATACATGATCGATCCATTCTATGATCATAGAGAAAATGTGTATTGAATCAGGTGTTTAGAGATTAGGGTTTAGATATCAGCGTCTACCATTTAGGGTTTAGGGTTCACATATTAGGGTTTAGGGTTTATTAATGAATGTATACTACCTATCTCATTCTTGAACACCTAATCTCACTAGTAAGTGTATAATGTATATTCAATTTTCAAGAATATTTCCAAAGTATTTCTTTATAATTTTTCAAGTACACCAATGCAGATGGGAAAATACCCACATACATATGTACTTAGAGAACAAAAGGGGAAGTACTGACGAACTTACATCCTAAGTAATATTAAGTGTTCAAGAACAATTTTAAACCAAAGAATATCCAAGAGTTACTCCTAACAAGTAAATCTCAAAAGGGTTTCTAGGCCAATGCCATGATTTAGAAATTAAAATTTATATATTAAGGTCAATATCTATGCCACACATGTGTATGCCATTTATCAGAATTTATATCATCATTAATTATGTTGGGGTGGTCTCACAAACAATGCTAGACATATATAATTTACATACCAAATATGCCTAATGATACAAAACATAATATCAAAGTTTATATGAAAATGTCTAAACTTAACCAAACAAATAATTATATATGCATTTTAAAATTATAGCTAAATAGACCAAACAAATAGACAAATAATAATTATAGCTAAATTTTTTTAAAAAGGAAGAAACAACACACCTTTAGCATCAAGAACATAGGAGATGGCGGAAGCAAGCACCTCAAGTAGTAGCAACTGCAGTGGGATTGGTGGAAAATCAAGCAATAGCAGTAGCGGTGCCAACAACAACACCAATAGCATTGACAATTATGATGGCAACACTCGCAACAACAACTGTGGAGGAAGAAGAGAAGAGACAATGGTGTCGAAGATAGTAGTAGTATCATAGGAGGAAGAACAAGAGAGGCTGATATGGGAGTGACAAATGTGAGGTAGTAGATGAGATGACGATGAGGTAGTATGCAACAGTAGAGAGTGGAAATAGTAGCTAACCTAATTACCATAGCCTAATCAAATCACACAATGAAATAGAGAATGGGAAAAAGAAAATTTTACAGGTGTTATTAAGTAGACCTTACTCGTCGGTTTCTCAAAAAATGACGGAAGAGGGCTTCATCATTTATTTGATAACTAAAACCAACGACATCAAACACTCTATCATCAATTGGATATTTAGAAGCCAATGATAGGGATCCTTATCCCTAATAAAAAATGTCAAACTCATTAAGGACTTTGTCGTCCATTTGATAATAAAATTTGACGATAGAGTAAGCATGTTTTCATTGATTGGGTACTTAGAAACTGAGGATAGATGTCCTATCCCTAGTACAAAATGCCAACCTCACCGAGGACTTTGTCGTTGGTTTATTAAGAAAAATCGGTGACAAAGTACATACTTTGTCTTCGGTTGGACACTTGGGAACCAGTGATAGAGGATCTTATCCCCAATAAAAAACATCAACCTCACTTAACACTTAGTCATCGGTTTACAAACTGAAACCAACTACATAATTCAATTTGGGGAGAAATATTTTTTAGGACACGTGGCGGTAACTCTCGATCATTATTTCCTACTAAGGAACTAATGCCACATGCTTTTGATGTGACCTACGAAATCAGTTATTTTAGAGAAAAATGATGATAGAGGTTTTTTGGAGGAAAAATTTATTTTGCAACACGAGGTGTGTCATTGATTTTTGTACAACTAACGCTAAATGTCTATATATAATTTTCTCATCAAAAATTGAATTTCACGACTTATTTGTGGCATCAATTATTTCATCGATAAACTATGTTATAATGAAAGTGGTACCTATATTCTTTATTCATCGGCATGACTTGACCAATAGTGACGTTTGTGGTCTAGCAATAAAAATATAGGATTGTAGTGTCAATTTTTATTTGAAACCGACATTAAGAAAATTGACACCAAAGGTCAAAAATACATTGGTGTAAGGCATAATTGAGTAATCCAACACCCAAAAAGTTCTATACATGTTCAAGATGTATGTCAAAATGGAGGATATAAAATTAAAGTGATGTATTAGAGAAATAAAGACAACTAGTTATAATGACTGATTATAATATTTTACTTTATTATTGATCAACTTGGTTTTACCTACTCAGTTGTCATTATAACTAGTTAGATTTCATATAGGCTACCGTATACATATTATGGTTCCTGAACCCTTTAAGATTTTTTACTTCTCGGTCTGTTCAAGATATCTTACTTATACAAACACATTGGCCTTCGACCTACATGACTTAAGGACTTTGTATTCTAGGTACTCAAAACTGAGTCCACAATTTACATTGAAATCTTAGATTCGTGATGTTATACATCATACTCCTCGATTTTACTAATGCGTGGAAAGATAAAATCAACTTCACAATTCTTTAATTTTGTAGCTAAGCGATTGATCTTCAGATGAGGACTAACTCCCCTCTTAGGAGTATTTATATTCTTATTACTTATATTAGAGAAGTAATATATATATCAGATATAATGAGGAATCATATGTTTTAACATATATTTGAGATGCACTATTCTGGATAAATTTTCACAGCCCTCTATAATACTACCAGTACACTTGTTTCACTTCCATTCTTTCTGACTTGATGGAAGATCTACATTAGTCAAGGAAAACTAAACTATTCTTCATTATTTATATTACTCATTTATTAAAACATACTGAAACATGACTTCCTAACCCTATAACCCTAATTCCATGGTTTCTATGCCTTTTGGTTTAGTTCAAGAGAAAACCCCCAAACACAGGGTACATCATACCCTAATAGACCTTAATAGAGTGACAATTAGATTTGTTCTTAGATGAGAAACTTTAATGGAAAAATAAGTTTTGGGTGTTTTTATAATAAAAAACAACTCACTTTATGTTAACAATTGTTACATTTAATATAATGAAGACTTGGTTTGGAGACCCATATATGGTACGTAAGATAGTTATAGGTTTTATATAAGATATAATATTTGTTGATAAATACATTCATGTGTAATGTAATGAAACAACTCATGAGTCTAATTGTGATGCCCCGATCCCCATGCCATCTCTAATGACCCCGAAGATCGGAGAGTCAACCTTGGTAAACCACCCTTAAATTTTTCTTTTCTTAATCACATAAAATTTAACTTGAAGGAAAATCTTATAACTTGAAAAAACTGAAATCTTACTAAACTGCGGAAGTAACTACTATTTACATTACTGGATAGGTAAAGCAGATTTACACAAATATATTAAATTTTTTATGAGGAATATAAAGCACAACAGATAACTTAAAACTAATCTATATGTTACATTACATTCTCTCTCTACCACACCAAATGCCCAAGGACCGAGGGGAAAGGACTAAGAGACCTCTATTCTAACTATGAACTGTCTTCTAAGAGCTTGGATGATAAGATCCTTTAGCTTCCTCATGTTGCCGCTGACCTAGATTTTTTTTCCAATAGGTTGGTGAGCTACTGACTCAGTGAATAGAATTTCACCCAACCATCACATATAACTCATTTTATGTTTATTAAACTAAAATAAAAATGTAGGAATTACTAGACTGAGCAGATCTAACAATTACAATTAAAATAACATAGAATGCAAATTTCATTTAAAGAACAACTGCTGTGAAAATGTACTCGAATCTTTCTTAGCCTTTCTTACTTATAAGAAACTCTTTAAACCTATATGATCATATTTTATCTTATGCCCTGATCATATGTAGTGTACTCTACATATGAAGACTCGTAGCAAACTACGATCTCACCATACAAGACTTAGCTGACACACTTGGGAATGCTAAGCCTAACTACGTCGCTGGTCTGCAACAGGAAAATGGCTCTCTAGCCTCGGCACACCTATTATGCCGTAAAAAATGGACTCGTCTAACTTGAGCACATAGGCAGAGAGTCAAGCCACCTATTGGCTTTACTGTACTCTAGTGACACCAGAATCTCTAGTTGATGTTGGACACTACATTCTATATTTTAAGGAGACTTCCACTAGGGCTTCGTCTCCCGTACCACCTATTAGTATGTTCCGACCCCCGTATATTGGACACTGCCAGGGTTAGGTCATTTCATTCCTACGGCGTAGACCTCTCATAGGAAATCTACGGTGTTCAGGGCCCCTAAGTCTATTATTTTATTATTTTTAGAAAGCTCTTACTATATTGTATCTTTTCTTTACTTATACTTGACTCTGGTATCTCTATGGTACCGAGTCTATTCATTTGAAGCTTATAAATACAACATGTACTTTCTTACTTAACTTGGCAGAGCAGTGTATTTAACAACACTATAATATATTGAAAATTCAACTGATTATGCAGGCAGGCAGACTGAAATACTTAAACATACAGAGTGCATGTCAACTGACACTGATATTTACTCGAATCATGCAATAAAATTACTGATTATACTGATCAGGACTATTTATTTGGCATAAGAACAACCATTATTAACAACTATAAAAATACTCATATTTTTCTCGAAAAACATACAAATCAACCTTAATCCTGAGTTGTGCATCACATAACTTAATTAAGAGTAAATTACTTGTCATGGAAAGAATTTTTAATAATAACTGAGAATTTCTAATGATATCCTTAAGAAACGTGCCAATTTGCGTAAATACTAAATCACACACATTAACTATAATAGAAAGTGTGCAACAGATTTATATTGAGACATTGCGTGTCATCGTCTATTTCTTCAAATCGTGCAATTAGTTAATTACTAAAATCATTCAGACTGGTTTATACCCAAACCGTACAACTACTGGAAATTCAGGACATGTGCTAATGTCTTTAACTTAGGATTTGATCAATCATATAGTTTCAGTAATCAAAATCCTACAAATCAGTTAATATAACTAGGGTCATGCAAACATGAAGAAGAAAAATGTGCAATGAGAAGTCAGGAAATGCCAAGACTGCCCGGTACTTGGGTAATTACCGTTACCTGCAATACACACAAATTTAACCAAAATTGTCCATTTCATGGATTTAATACTTGCTTAGTGAGTGAAATTCTACTCACAAAGGTTTGAGATGGCTGAAATTGACTGGAAACATGCCCAAAGCCTACTTCCGGGCGTCCACAGGGTTGTCTTCAACCTTGGGCTTGCCCTGGTTTGGACCTGCTGCAAGTAGCAGCTCTACCCCGCACATAGGTTGAGGAAAGGAGAGGGGAAGCTAGCTGGGAGCTGCGGATTTGGATCCTAGTCTCACGGCCGAGCTCGTGGTGTTGATTCAAGGTGCTTCTCGTGCCAAGACGGCCCCTGGCCAGCGCCGCAAGCTGCAGTGCGGCTGCTGCTGGCCGGCATCTCAAGCAGGTTGAGGCCGCAGGTGGTTGGGCTGAGGAAGAGAGGAAGGAAGGAGGAAGAAGAAGAAAGGAGGACGGTGCCAACTGAATCGGAGCTAAGGGGCTCGAAATCAACCTCCCTTTTCCCCTACTGCTGGCCGATCAGGCTAGCTGCTGTGTGCACCCACTTCAAGCGGTGCTTTGCACCGATCAGGGGAAGGGGATAAGGGATAAAAGGGGTTATTTTGGGTAAATTGTGGTTTAAACCCAACAACTTCAAACTTTCATAACTTTCTATCCGTAAGTCCGAGTTACACAATTTTTCTTTCATTCTTTTAAACACGAGATTCTATACCTTCTCAAGGTATATAAACACAATAAATAAACTATCTTAGATAGGTTAATCATCTTAGGTAATTAACTTAATGATTAACACTGTAGTTAACATAAATTACATCAGATGAATCAATCTCGACTGATGATTCACATCTTACCTTATCTTGATTAACCATGATGTTTAACAAGGTACTTAGCACTAATCAAGGTACTTCACACTAATCGAGGTACTTACTAACTAACCTCAACGTGGGTTGTAACACTAATAATCCTTAAAATAAGACTAAAAATCTCGACATCAATAATAATGATAGGAAACACCCTAGTAGGTATAAAAGGATATATAGATTAGTGGAGAAATAGTTTGATCATATCATCGATTAGCTTTAAAAACAAAACTTGAGGTAAATAGTGGATATTGTTGCATATAAGAATTAGGGGAAGTATGTATGAATAAGCAAATCCCATCAAATATTCTAAACATTACATATACAAGAGTTAGTACAACTAGTATGATAATTTTGATAATAATAGCAATGAAGCTTATATTTTAAATCATCTAATAGATAATCTCAAAAGTAGAAACTTGAGTGAAGTGTCAATGCTAAATTAATACAAGTAACCAGATAAGTGTTTTGTGTCTAGATAAACCTCTATCAATCAAATCCCAAATAATTAGAGAAAGGAATTAATTAGAAGAATGTATATGAAAATAATATCTTTGAACTCCATAATATTACATAACTTGATCATTAATTCAAAACAAGATTTTAAATCCAAATTTAGAATCTACATTTTTAGTAAGTCACATGTAACATCTCACCTAATTTGGGTTTTGTTCGATAGCTCAAATAGGTTAAAGAATAAAATACATTGATTTATACATAAAAATCAATTGGAACTAAGTTATATTATATTTAAAGCCTGATTTTCTCTTTTAAGTTGATGTTATGCACTATTTAGTTTTGCCCCATCCCCTTTTTAGTAGTTGTTAATCCTAGTCAATGATCAGTGGACCGGATGCCTCAGTGGTTGTCTCCTACCTTGGGTAGGAGATTGCTTCAATCCATATAGTAGTCCCCAACTTTTATCACTTTATCCCTATCTATCTTCATCACTCTCTCACCTCATCCTTCTATTTCTTTTCCTTAACCTTCCTCTCTCCTTCTTGATGACCATTATTGTAATCTTACCCCAAATTCATCACCTATAATTCACTAGTGAATCCTTGTTGTCTCTTTCCTCTCTTTTCATCTCTAACATACATGGTTGCCACCCTACGTACTCTAGCATGTAAATGTTGACTTCATAATCTCTGTTGGGACTTTCGAAATGTCTACCAAATATGTGTTTTCCATCTATCATGCTAGTCCATGAGATCATTGATATCTTGTTCATACGATGGAGCATTGTTGGCCTTCACAAAAAGAGTAGATGGTTTGGGTCTATTCCATGTACTCGTGTGAAACCTTTTGTGGCCTTCAATCGACCAAATTTGATGTAATTTACTACTTTGCATTTCAGGCCCCTTAATTGCTGGTCTACTATATGAAATTGAGTATTTTGAGTTTACTTCTCATTCTAACTTGGTTTATTCATTTCTGAATTTCTTTTAGCCTTGTGAATATGTTTCTAGCCCTTCTTCTCCTCTCTCCCAAACATTCCATCTTGGTTGATCATGGAAGAGGTTGTTCCTTATAGGTCTAAATTTCCCATGACCCACATTTGGGATCATTGTGACCAACAGAGCTTGAAGACGGTGGATGTTCTCTTCTCTGTCGACTTTTACTGTTATGTCGATAGATTAATCACTTCCCCTTGGGTTGTAGTTCTTCTTCATTTTGAGTTGTTCTACACACAAGGAAGAGGTGTTTGTATGCATTTGATTCCTAATTTTTTCCCTTGAATCAATTTTTAGTTATCACACATGACATGAGTAAAAGTGTCTTTTGTCCTTTGATTTTGTTCAATTTGCATGATATTTAGATCTATGTTTTTGCCAGTATGTGGTGTCACACGTCTATTAAATATTATACATCTTTCACAGGAAGTAATGTTTTTCACTATGTATTTTTTTTTCTAAATCATAAATACAACCGACTTTGAAAATCTAACCGTAATTAATGTACGTGTTAATAGAATAAAATAAAATATATTTTTGAAGCATGGGATTGTTCTCTACAATATGGTGTGGTTTTCACAACTTAAATCTAAACTAATAAAAAAAGTGATTTTAGGGTTAGCCAATGAGATATTAACCCTAATTGCATACAATGGTTAATATGTGGTTTGAGACATGTTGAAGACCTAGGTTCTAAACACTTGATTAAGGTTGATTATCAGGAATGTTGAACATCTCTCTATGACTTAATTTGTTAATCATTCATTATTATCTATCTTGGACCTCTTTGAGGTATTGTCATATTGAAGTCCTCTTACATGTCTTGATGATTTGTTTGAGTCTAATATTCTAAAATTAAATCCCCTAGTATCCTTAAATTGTTGGGATTGCATGTTGGAATCTAAGAGTTGTATCTTGTTCATCCCATTTAAAATTGTTCCCTAAATTGTGGATTTGAACTAAAATGTTCCATTAGTGAAATGGAACCCATATTTTTCGAATGATGGATTCTTATGGTCATTAACCCCATTTAAGGTGGACTATAGAGGCAAGGGTCATTATCTATACTTCTGGCATCATTAATTTGACAGATAGGTATCATTTACAAAATTAGGGAAAACACAAATATCATTAATAGATATCCTTCTATCTCCTATTTTCTTCCCCCATTCAATTCTTCTTACCTACCCTACCAATTTGGTGAGCAATTTTTATGCACTTGGGGCCCTAGCTACTGATATTAAAGAGGCCTCCGCAATGGGGTCTCACCATGAAACCCCCCCTCAACTCAAAACCCTAGACTATCCTTAAAGAATATATATAAATTCAGCCCCAAGCTACACAGAATTACTCCAAACTCAACAACACCTTTTTTGTGCTTTGTATCTTAATTTTGGAAATAATCTATGTGATCCACTTTTGTTGTGAAAATCATACATTGTCTACTTTTTGTGGAAGTATTATATGTTCCATTTTGTGATATAAAATCTTACTAAATCCATATTGTGACAAAAATTTCACTTGACTCTATATTATTGCATGCTTGTTGATTTATTAGTTCTATAGTTATATAAATTCTTTGGTTGTCATGTACTTTCTGGGTTGTCTTCCCATGTTATATTTTTGGCATGGTGGTTGTGTGCCCCATGACTTGGGTTGTGTTCCCATGTTTTATTTTTGTTATGGAGATTGTTTACCCCATACCCTAGGTAGTGGGCCCATATTATATTTATGGGATAGATGATGTGTGCCCCATACCCTGGTCTATGTGCTTATGTATTTTTTGATAGATTGGTTATATGCCATTCTCTATCAAGTTTTGGGTTATGTGTCCTATTTGCCATTGTATTTATATTTGTACTATTACTGTGTTTATCTCACCTACATGCAAAACTATTGGTTAATTTATGAGTTTTGTGCCCTAATGAACTTGTATATGTTTTTGTGGCATACTTTATTTTCTGAAATGGTAAGTATATATGCTCATTATCATCCTATTGAAATGGAGCTCTTGATACCCATTTGAACAATCTCCTACCTCTCTCTTGATTAGTAGCCATGTAGTCTTGAATATTGTTTTCATTTTCCATATTATTGCTCAATTTCCTATTATATTCACATACCAACATTTATCGATATATTCCTTTGTTTCTTCTTTTGCAGGGTTTGCTTCCAACCCCTTAGGTAAAGAAGGACGTTGGAAGGTAACTAACTTGATCATGACCTTTGCATGTGTAGTTGATGTTCCTTGGGAGATAGAATTGAAGTGGTTGCATTACCCTCTACATCTAGATTGGTGATATATATTTTATCTTATGTAATCACTCATATGGGCGTCAACCTTGTAATATTAGAAAATTGTTTAGTAAAAAATATTTTCTTCCACTACTATTATTTGTATTTTAAACATACTAAATTGGATAAATTGGATCATATTCTCATGTAAAAAATTGGGTTGGTGTTTGAAATTAGGATTATTCATGTTATTCGATGGAGTAAAGAGTAGATCCCCTATTAGGTTTCACTCCTTACACATATTAAGTAAAAAATGTCAAATAACAACATATTTTGTGTATTTGTGATATATGACTGACATGAATATGAAAAGTAACTTAATATTATTCATACAAGTGAATCACAAGTACATTTATCTATGATAAAAGATTACATCTAATTATATCTTCATAGTGTTCTTAGATTATGTACAAAAGTTATTAATGAATATTTCAAAGATAATAATCCCAACATCTTACTTTTGGCATGAAAGATTCCAAATTTACCATAAGTTATCTATATTATTACATTTTGAGCATTGTTCTTCAAACTTGATCTGATATATTCTATCAGGAATTCATGTCATTAAGGAAGAGTATGGCATTACCAAATTTTGGATTCATAATATATACCCCAAGTTTACCTTTTTTTCAAAACCAGCTCAAAAATAGCTATCTTGCCTAGATTCAACTTAATATCATATAAATTGTGTATAAAGAACAATAAATTGGTGATTAAGTCGCTCACCCAAGATGGATTTCCTTCACAAAAGACAACACCTAGATCATCAATTGACTGAGAAAAGGATAATTAAGGATTTAGAAAAGAGATTTCAAATTTCTTTCTAGAATTAGGAAGAAATTTGGATATCAGAATATGAGAGAAGAATATGGTAAATTTGAGTTTAGGTTAGGCATTTTGATAGAGTTAGGAAGAATTTTGGATTTGAATATTGAGATTATTTCTATAGTTAGGAAACATTAGGTAAGGAATCAAGTTCTTCACATGATTCTATCGATGTCTATAGGAATCTTCTCCAAATTTTTTCTCGAGCATTAAACTCATGTTTTTTCCCATAACATGGTGGCTAGGTAGATATAGGGTCAAAATTCTTTTGCACTCACAATGGGTTTGGACTAAATGCATATCAAAAAACTTTTTCTACTAACCATGGGCCCACTCATATGAATTTAGTCGACCAATTTCTCATTAGTCTATCGCACGACTAATGATTCCCACAAGAAGCAGGCATGGAAATCTACCAAACTCCAATTTTTTATTGAAGATAACTGATGAATGTCTATTCATCATATTTTTAGGTGAATTTTATATTTGGTTATGCATGTTTATACTAAATTTTCACTTTTTATTTTATTTGTTTCAAGTTTGCAATAGTCTATGCAATTTATTTGATATAATATATTTTCCATGTTATTTGTATCTTGATACAAGTAGAAGAGAAACTATCATTCCTCCAGTAATAGCCCCAGAAAATAGTCAAAGATTGTATATCCTTACTCCCAAACTTCAGCAATCAGAGTGAGTATCTCACATTCACAGGAGATTTACCATAAATCATAGTAATGCCACAACTATAAAATTCATGTTTGAGTTTGGATTTGATCATACAAAAAGTACTCTATGATCAATTAAACTACCTACAAAATATGCTATATATGGTGATATAGACAATTGACCGAATCACCCTTGACTTGGCTGATTGGGAAGTCAGGTAGAATAAAAAGTTACAGGATAATCTATCATTTCATTTCTTAAATTGGTTGAGTCACCTAGTCTAGGAGTTACAGGAAATTCTTAGTAGACTGGTTAGTTATCCCAGTCAAATGACTCACCAAATCAAGAATATTACAATAACAATGATCTTTGTCCATTTGAACTGTTATTTCCCAATTATATGGCTGGAAAGCATAATTAGACACTAAAATGTCTTCACATTTCACATCTGATTTCAGAATTAGGTGATTTAATATTCTTTAGAAGCATAATTTAATTATCTATGTAATGAGTATATTTACTAATTACTTCCAATTGCTTGACTAAACCACAAGTCACCCAACTTTCATGTGTCATAAATCTATAGAAAACGATTGTCAATCATTGGATTATTTCGGTTTGATCTCACCAGACGATATAAAATAACTTGAGGGTCGTCTTGTTGGTTAAATTGGACATTAGCATACCCTTTGTTTTGATTATGACAAACATTTCATTCTTGTAGATCTAACGTGCTACTTGAGTATTTCAGGGTTCAAGGAAAATAAGGAGATCATACTAAGTGGATAATTGAAGATCAATACACTTAAATGTTTAATATTTTCATGATTGTACTCAATGTAAAAACTTGTACAATTATATAATGTACAAGTACTTAGATATCATGTATATCAAGAGTTAGATCTTCCATATCTACCCAAAACCCTATGTCACACTCACATGAATACTTTAGGGTTGATAGGTCTCATATGAGTCATCAATAGGACCTCACACACATTGCAAAACTTTGCAAATCTTTAGTTCTGAGCCAAAATTTGATCGAAAATATTTTGGACCAAAATATAGCCATTGTAACAGGTTTATTTGTCAAAACCAGTCAGTCATCCGGTCGAAAATATTGTGGATCGAAATTTTATCCGGTCGACAATATTGTTGACCGAGAAAAGTTCTGGAAACTTCACATTTAACGTGAATTTAGCCGTTGCAAACAAACTACTTTATACCTAACGACTAGTTAAGCACTAAGAATCTCTAGACACTCTCTAAAACGTCCCTAAACACTTGTAAACTATTCCTATAAATAGGAGAGGCCTTAGGACACCCAAATCATCACTTGCATACACAATACATAGGTTACACTTGAGCATCCATTCTTGAGAGCAACAAAGCTGAGATTTACTTGTTATCTTCTTCCTTGTGTTCTAGAGTTGTGTCCTATAACTACAATCTACTAGCCACCACATATAGCCACGTCCATATTAAGTGGATAGGAGATCTAAACGCTTGATATAGGATCAAAGCGATGTACTTCATTGGTTACATATCTTCTTTCTTCCAATCTTGTTCTCTTTTATTGTATATTGTTTTCCTTGACTACTCCTAGGTTGGAGGCTATTGAAAGGAGGTGTGCTTGAGATTACCTCAAGGAAGGCTGCTTCAAGGGAAGTTGGATCTACTTCTAAAGGAAGGCTATCTCAAGGTGGTGGAGCTACTTCAGGTGGTAATGGCTGCTCCGTGGACTTGGAGTTACTTCAGAAGGCTGCTTCAAGTAGGTTGAGGGTACTTTAAGGGTGTAGAAGGAAGGTGATTGTATTTTATGTAACATCCTTGTGAGGTAATACAATTAATCACTTTTAAAATCCCGGTTGGAAATAATCGGGTAGTGGACTGACTACCTTAGATTTCTAAGGTAGGAACCACTCTACATCCTTGTGTCTTCCTTGTTTCCTCCTACTTATTGTTCAAGTGTTTAATTGTTTCAACTTTAAAAACTCCAAAAAGCTCTATTCACCCCCCTCTAGATCATTCAATTGGTATTAGAGCAGGTCTTCAAGGAGCTTTAACATGTCTTGAAGAGATGGGTGATGGTGTTTTCAGCAACCTCGACATGAGCCATCCATCAACAAGTGATCAAGATTGTAGATGGTTCTTTGAATGTGAAGTAAAAGGCCATACACCATTCAATTGTACAAAGAGGAAGAAAGGAGAAAAGTTCCACAAAGATAAAAGGGAACAATCAAGTGAGAATAAAGAAGAAAAGGTAAGTTGTTTCATTGCAATAATCGATGAAGAAGAAAATGAGGTAAGCCTACTTGAATTATCTATATAAGAGTTAGTTTCTAGCATAGAAGAATTACATGATAAATATATTGACTGTAAAAAGAAACTAAAAAGGGTTACAAAAACTAATGAATAATTATATGCTCAATTAAATGATCTTGCTTCTAAAAAGGAAAGTATTATTTCTAAAAATTCCAACTTGAAATCATCTTTTAATGATTGCAATATGAAGTTGCTTACTCTAGAAACAAACTATAATTTTCTTTCTCAAGAAAAGGTTGAACTACTTGTAAAATTGAATAATCTTCAAACTCAACCTGTCTTGTGTACTCATTTAGATTATGATGCTATTGTTAAAGAAAGAGATAGTTTGTTATCTAATCTAGATCAAGCAAAGTTAGACATTAAAAAGAGAATGGATGGAATTGCTAAGTTACAAAAAGATATTAGTATCTTGAAAAATAAAGATATCTATGATAAAATTCTAAAAGATTCTTCTGGTCAAGTTGGAAGGAGAGGACTAGGATCTGTGCCCAAAAATAAATCCTATCAAAAACCTAGAACAAAAAGGATACAAGTACCCAAGACTAAAGTCATGTATGTGCTTAAAGACAATCTAGCTAAGAAGAGAAATGAAATTGATTCTATATGTTGTCATTACTGTTTACGTCTTGGAAATTATTCATTTTCTTGCCCATACAAGAAAAAGGATGCTCATCTAGTTTGGGTTCCAAAACCCCAAATGTAGAAATAGGAGATCTAAACTCTTGATATAGGATCAAAGCGATGTACTTCATTGGTTAAGTATCTTCTTTCTTCCAATCTTGTTCTCTTTTATTGTATATTGTTCTCCTTGACTACTCCTAGATTGGAGGCTATTGAAAGGAGGTGTGCTTGAGATTACTTCAAGGAAGTCTACTTCAAGGGAAGTTGGAGCTACTTTCAAAGGAAGGCTATCTCAAGGTGGTGGAGCTACTTCAGGTGGTGAAGGCTGCTCCATGGACTTGGAGTTAATTTAAGAAGGCTTCTACAAGGAGGTTGAGGCTACTTCTAGGTGAAGGCTACTTCAAGGGTGTAGAAGGAAGGTATTTTATATATGTAACATCCCTGCGAGGTAATAAAATTAATCACTTTCAAAATCTCGGTTGGAAACAATCAGGTAGTGGACTGACTACCTTAGATTTCTAAGGTAGGAACCACTCTACATCCTTGTGTCTTCCTTGTTTCCTCCTACTTCTTGTTCAAGTGTTTAATTGTTTAATTAACTTTAAAAACTCCAAAAAGCTCTATTCACCCTCCCTCTAGATCTTTCATGTCCATGGCGTGGTTTCATAATCTATTTCTTCTATTTACAACCCAAGATTATCAAAAGGAAGTTCAAAGACATGTGGAGGCGTGCTCCGTTGGAGACTGTGAGTGGAAATTTTGGTCATTGTTTTGGGAGTGGTAAAGAAGACTACAAATCCTCTCCTCTGTGACGCTATATTTTCCATGAGCCTCTCTTTCTTCTCTCTCTCTCTCTCACTTTTTATCATGAATATGAATAAGAGTAGTATATCTACTAGGGTGAAGGGGTTAACTATGTTTCTCATTTCTTTTACTCTCATGTTATAAATTATTGTTCATATGGATATTTGGATTATTTATGAATTGATTGATTGCTTACTCTACATATTAGCTAACTAGCTTGCATGATCTTTATAATCATATATGTATAGACATTCAAATATAGGATTAGAGTACCAATCAATATCATTGAACTAGGGATGAAACAATGTATTGGAGTACTATGGGACGATGAAATAAGGATTTGTAGGTAACAAAATCTCGAGCCTATAGGAAAATATGTCCTTGTGAATTCATTTTACAGAAGGATATGAAATCCATTAACCTCACTCTAAATAGCCAGATGAATGAGTAATGTAATGTGAGAGAGTGGATACACAAGAAGTGATGGTGAAACCTCGTGCCCTATTTTTTATCATTCATTCATCTTAGTATCAATTCTTCATTTTATTAATTGCTTGATTACTTAAATTCAATAATTAAAAAAACCAATCAATCTATGCTTATTAAGTATTATTTTTAAATTAGGCTAGCGAACCAAATTGTTCTTAAAAAGTGTCATTTGGGTTTGGTCTTTAACTATAATATGAGAAGACTTGTCCAGTTGCGAGTGTGTTTGTCGTGCAATTGTTTTGGTAGAAACTAATATTTCACATTCTACTGTATTTGAGGGTCAACAAAAGCCATATCAAATTTTGGCACCAAGCAGGGACGACATGGCATTTTGGATTCTTATAGTATTAAGATAAAGTTATGATTTTTCTTTATAGTTCATTGTTTTATTTTTTTGGCCTTGTAATTTTTAGTTTTATTTATTAACTACTTTATCGTCTTATAATTTTTAATTTAATTTAATTCCTTCATTTTTCTTTGTAGTTCTTAGTTTGTTTCTTTCTAATTTTAGATTTCTTAGATTTTTATATTTGTTTATCTAATTTAGTTTTTGATAATTTCTCCTTTGGATAACAATTCTATATCTCCATTCATTGGTATATTTTTCTTCTAAGAATTATATTTTAATTATTTATTTTCAAGGAGTCCAAAATCACGTGGAGTGCGTAGTACTACAACTCAAGTAATGTTAAATGTGTGGCTATTACAACCATATGTCAATAAATTCCCTGACTCTCCTCCATAGTTTAACCAACATTGTTGAAGATCATTGTCGACTGAAATTTCATGTATTATCATAGTGGATACATTATCAATTTTAGTTTACTACATTCATATAACTAATATGAGGAACCATGTCATGTAGATGATTGATAAGTGTTGAATATGTATTCATCACAATTACATTGCACTTTTTTTATTAGTATAACTCGATTGGATTAGCCATTGATTTTTAATTTCCTCATTTGTGTTGTTATGCTTTTTTCTTGGAATATTAGGATTTTGATGAGAGTTCTCATTCTTATGCAGGAAAAGCACAACACAACCTCACAACATTTTGGAATTCCTTCCTCGATCTTATAACTTAAGTTCAAAAGGAATTAGAAGGAAGGATAGAGTTATTCAACACAATTCAGTCAAGTCAACCAGGCGACCATGTTCTCTGGTTGGCTGATCAGCCCAACTAGTGCAAGATGCCTCACAAGCGAGAGCCAGATCAACTGATCTGCTTCACAAATTAGTCTATAAGAAATTGACTGTTAATTTCTCTTCAAGATCAATCAAACGATGAAGATTTGGTGACAAATCTGATTCGTCAACCCACTTCATTGGTTGGATGATAGGAATTCATTTCCAATTACCTTTCCAAGTCAATAGCAGTAGCATTTCTGGAGGCATTTTGGTTGGCCGACTGACCTTGTGTATTGTTCAACCCACTTGTAGCCCATATTCCATGAGAAGAGCATGGTTGACTGACACATCTAGGTAGTTGCTTGATTAGAATTAACCCCCCTCAAAGCTAGTAATCACCAAAATTTTAGTCACCTTCTCAGTCGGACGTCCCACATCATGGGTCGACCAACCCATTCATTCTCTAGAAGACTCATCATATAGAGAGTTGACTGACCCGTCATCCAGTCAGCTGACTCAAAGCCCATCAAACACACCACTTGAAGGCCAATTAGCCAACCCACCTTCTTGGTCAAGTGACCAACATGGAAAGCTAGGGGCAAATATCATAGCCTCTAACCTAATTGAAACCCAGAGAGTCATCTGACTAAAACAAGACATTACCTAACTACCAGGGGGTGTACAAACTTAGTTAATAGTCAAGTTTTGGTGCAAGCAATAGAGAAGGAAGGAGGGAGCATCATCCTCTTTACAGAATGTTGCAGACAGATTGCTGGTAAATTGGAGATTTGTAGTGAGAGATCTCTAGAATCTCACCTATTCTTCTATAGTGACATGCTTTCTTCCGTCTTCTCTTGTATTTGTTCTTTTGATATGGATATGAGTGAGTGGACTCTATCATTGGGATAGGTGGAGAAGCCTCATCACCCATACCTTGTTCTAATTATCATCAAACTCACTAGTAGCAGATATTAGACTATTTTTCATTCGTTTAATTGCTTTCTTGTTGAACTGGTTATTCCATTAGAATGATTAACACAATCCTCGGTATAGAGGTCATGAAACTTAGGATTGGATCCTCAAAAGCCATATATGATTCCGGATGTGATTACAAAAGGAATTCCACAAGATTATTTGGTTATGATGCGTGGGTAGTGAGACCTTGAGTTTATAGAGAATTCCATATTTTAGTAGTGTCCCAAAAGGAGACAAGTTTGCTTGGTCCTATTCTAGTTAGCTATGGATACTAAGTTGTAAGAGTTAATATGAGTACATACATGATGGCGATGAAATTTTAATGTCACCGTGTCTTTTTATACCGTTAACAACCCTTGTTTCAATCATTCTATAGCATTATAATCACCCTCAATCACGAGTTTTAAATATTGTTCTCAACAACTAGTTCATAGATGATTTCTTAAAATGGATTTTCTCTTGGGTTCAACCCTTTTTTATATTGTAATTGATCTATCAACTTATGGGTGGGTGATTTTTCATTGTGAAAAAGGTTTAAAACCTAGGGTAATGTATCTTAAGAAATTTGTCAATCAATGAAACTTGCATCAAATTCTGGTGCCATTTTATAGAATGACGGAATAGCCTACAAACCCCATTGTTTTGAAAGATTAGGACTTTTCTCTTTTCTAATTGATATTTCACTAGAAAATTCACTAGGATTAAAGTCCCTAAAGTTTGCCTTAAACAATATACAATAATCACCAACTACAGGAAAATGAGTCTTATGGAAGTGCAGTTAAGGATCAAACCCAAAGGATAACATTTTTAAGGATTGATTGGTCAATTTAACAGACTAGGAAGAGAATGTAACACAAAAAGGGATTTGGTTGATTACAACTTAGAGGCAATAATAAAAGATTGAATTAAAATCCAAGGTGATCAAATAGATAGATACACTAGAATGAATAATTTTCATAACCACTATATATGCTCACTCTCTCACTACATCACAAACATGCATAGAAAATATCATGAGGCTAGGTAAATCCCTCTTTTAGCATTAGGATTAGACCAGGACAAATATCACCATAGGCTCCTTGTCAATTACCTAGAGATCCTATATTAGTTTCCTTGGTAAACACCTATCCATTTTCTCATCAAGAGTATAACAAGAACCAATCGATATCCTAGATCATGTGTTTGAATTTCTCTACACCCAAGATTGTGAAAAACATGTAAACTTGCTGGCCGAACAAGCAAAAAGCAATTGATTCAAAATGTAACAAAGTTCATACATGCATGGATGCAGTAAAAGAACAAAAGCAGGAGGTGAGGCTACTCCACACGCGCTAGCGTAATGACCTACTCATAGCTCATAGCGAGATACAAATAAGAAACAAGGAAAATGAAGGAGATAGTCATGATATCTGGGGGTAGAAGAGATGTAGCAACATAGTCTACCCAAGACTATCATCGGGTGACCCTTCTTCTTTGTCATCCTTCTCGCTTGGATATGATTCACAGATGAGGAAGACTAGGTGAATGGATGGTGTTGAGGCATTATTGACCTTCCTCCTTGGAGGACATGAGGTCGAGCCTTTATGGAGCGGTGACCTTAGGTTGATGTGGTTGTAATCTGATAGAAAACTATTGGAGGGGATCATCTTCTACTAGTTGAGTGATGAATGTGGTAGTTTGGCAGTTGGAGAAGAGATGCCTCCTAATGGAGGTTGATGACTTGCATTTTTAGGTGGCTGGCAGGGTTCAGACTGTCCTATGCATCTTGCCTTTGAAAGGTCATCCGACATGAAGGTGAAGGTACATCACAACAAGGAAGTCAATGGGTCATGTAGCATTCAGAAGTTCCATCAGAAGGCAAGGAGTCAAGATGACCATCACTTGTGGGGTGCATCGCCCATCGAGAGGAAAAGGAGTACCCTCAGAAGGTGGAAGCAATACTTCCATCAGAAGGTAAGCATGATGGAGATCCATTTGTGGGTGGAGTTAGGCTGGACAGCAGAAAAGGATTCCAGATTGACCATTACAAGATGGGCCTGGAGAACCATCGGAAGGCCAACTCTGATCAGCCATCGAAAGACAAACTTTTGACAACCATCGATTGTCAACCAATGGATGGATAGAGCAGCCAAATTGATGTCCAGGTAGATTGTTGCAAACCCACCTCGGGGTAGGGTATTGGTGTAAGACTGAAGACTTGCACTGACATTTATTCTACTGAAGGAATGAAAATCGATGGAAGGCCAAATCAAATGGACATCGATGACTTGGCAGGTTTAATGCAAATCGATGGTTTCAATAATTTAAGAAGGAACATATCATAAAAAATGAGGTCCATTTGTTTAAAAGTTTCTTGGGCCCACTAGTTAGTTAGAAGGACCACTGCTTCCCACACTTCTGCAATGCAATGAAGCTCAAGCCTACCCTAAAAACCAAGAAATTTGGATCAAAACCGTATAAATTTTCATAAAATGAAGAAAATCTAAATGCAAGATAGTTTTAAGCTAAAATGATGGAATTGAATGCCAAAATAGGATGTAAATGCAACTAAAACTAGGATGAATGTGCATTCATCAAATTACCCTAAAGTTAAAGGTTTCACATCCTCAAGTAACACAAAATCTAAAATAGTCACCAAATGAATACTTTCAACCCATGTGAATGTCTCATCTTTACACCATGCTCATTTCCCTACCACCTGATATGGTCAAGCAACCAACTTCTTGAGGTCACATAACACATATATCTATGTCTTTATTCCACTTCTAATTCCAAAAAGACTTCCTCATGACTATACTGAATACCAAGAACATATAAGAGTGTTCATGAACGTTCAGAGAATCCCATAGAACAACAAGTATACATATGATCTGATATTGGGGTCTATGAAAATTATATAAAAAAGATACATTCATTATGTCTCTAGGTAAAAAAATGTCGAGAATGGGGTTGTGGAAAGAAGATGCAAATATCTCCTCTACTCGACTCGAGATTGCATTTTGTGTAAATAAATATATTACAACATTTTTTTATGTGCACATTGGAATATTTTTTTGTGGTACGCCCCTATTACATAGAGAGGGGTATGGAAGAAGCCCAATAGAGTAGGGAGGGGGTGTGACACCCCAAACTTGGAGTTTGGCACTTTTTATGGCTTTAATTTTCTTTTTGATGGATGAAAGGTAACAAGATGGAAGAAGAATTGTAGAAGAGGGTTGAGATCAATGTGCAACCTGATTTACAATTCAGTGCATTGGGTAATTCTCCTACTCCCATTATGCTCAAATAGTGACATTATAAGGGAAAAATTGATGATATCATGAATTTGTTTCACTAGTGAGTTAAAAGAATGATGTGTTTTATCCCTCTCAGTTCTTAGGCCACATAGAATGATTTATAGCCATATGTTTTTCAAAATTTGATTGTTGTGAGGATTTTCTTCAAGCAAGGGGAACTAATAATGAAACATGCAAACAAGAATTTAAATCTAAGCCAACTAGATAATGTCTCTGTTTACTCTAAAGTTTATCTGAATGTAATGCATGTATGCAATGGTATGATGCTAAAATTAAAGGGTAGAAATTAAAACAAAAAGGTCTAATTGGAATGAAATACATACCACCCACCTTCCACCCAGAATTTAAATATTTTCTACTCCCTGAGAAATCACTAAATTCGAAATGGAGGGGAAGAAACATTTGGAGCTCAATTATGTGGTCTTGAAACCTCAAAGAACGTCTACCTGAAGGGAATGTTGACGAGGGTTGGAACCTTGGACATAGGAACTCCATAGTGCACCCAACGATTGGGTGGTCATAGAAGCTAAAAGGGGCTTTATGGATGTTTAAAAGGATGTTGCTTTTTTCCTTGAAAACCATCCAGTAGGATCCACAAATATTCCTCCATAAATAGAAGTGTTGTATCTGTTAGTGGATAAAGAAGAAGAGGCACATAATAGGCATGGTGCATATCTGGTGTCTACTGGTTTGATCATCCAAGAAGATCTGTGGTGGATCACCCTTTTTACATGATGAATTTTCCATTAGTAATGCCAATTGTTGTAGATCGGGTGGAGGGTTCAGTTTTAGTTTCTCCTCACCAACAATATCTACATGTAGGAGATATTGTGCTGGCATGGGAGGGATTATGTTGTTAGTAGGATCATCCAAGTAAAAATCTTTGTGTGGTTGTGCATCCTGCCCAAATGTTATCCAATCAGAATTAGGGTTAATGGGGGGCTCATGATCATTGACTATGTCAGAATATTGCTCCATTTCCTAATGAAGCATATGCCTAATTCATCAATGGGATCATAATAAAGTAGAGTAGGAAATTCGACATGATAGTCAAACAATAAAGGCACATACCATACAATTATTTCCTAGGTGACATCTCCTCATCTGGATCATCTTGATATGAGATAAAAGGTGGCTGAGATGGAGTGCAACACTCTTGTTGAAATTCCCCCTTACATCTAAAATAATTAGATGTGAAACAAAAGTTGGTTCTTCTACTTCCAGGATATGGTGAAGTAGAGTTGATTGATAATTGATAACGTCTGTATAAGGGTATGTAATAGGGGGTAGCAGAGCTTCAGGTTCTACGACCATGCAAGGGCCATCCACTTACTGAGACTTTTTGTAATAGTGTACTAAAGTCTCAAGCATAGAGAAGGATGGAACACAAGTGTACATGTCGCATTCAGGATGCAATTCCTCAATTTGTGTGGTTGTTTATGAATTTAATAATTTTGACACCATAACGGTATCATCATCAAACATCAATATCTTTGGTTGCTCCATTTGCTCTGGGAAGCTTTCTTGTTGGCCCTCAAGTTCCTTAGATGATATATAGAGCTGTAGAGCTCACTCATTTGTGCAACTGACCTTTTGCTTTGGGCATCTTCTTTGATGAACATTTTCTCAAGAGCGTCTAGCCTGTTACTCTGGTCAGGCGAAGGCCATGTTTCATAGTATTCTTGTCACTACAGCTCTTGCAACATTGTTGATTGTAATCTTCCAGATAGAGAAAGTGATCTTCATAGCATGGTGGATCATTGAAACTTCCAGAATATTCTCGATTGCGGTCCCCTTCATTGTGAAATTGGTTTTTGTAGCATGGTTCCTCATGGTAGCCTCCAGAATGTTGTGGATATGAATTAGTGTTGTATCCACATTGGTAAGTCATGAGACTATGATGAATGTTAATCCTTTATAGTGCTTCTCTAAATTGTGGATAGGTGTTAGGGAAGTTTACTAATGTATGACCATAACAATCACACACTTGGCATGGAGTACAATGCAGTGTCGACCACTCCAAATTAAATGATGCTTGGAAAATTAAATAAATTGTCTATCACACTAAGAAAGAACCAAATCCAAAATTATATTCAATAGAACCTTGTTTAAGAGTATTTTAAATATTTACAAATGAAAAGAAAATACTAACAAGTCCTAATTGTATTAAATTAGTCAATAATTTCTTTGTCCCCAACAAAGGTGCCAAAATTTGAACTGCGTGATGTTGCACCGACAAATTCCCTATGGGTAAAATTGGTAGAGTTTACCTTAAGAAACATACACTTATCACCACCTGCAAGTGGATGGGTTGTATCACAATATAGTTAAGGATCAAACTCAAAGGAATACAATTTTTAAGAAAGGATTGATCAGTTTAACAGACTAGGAAGAGTATTTAACACAACAAAAGGATTTGGCCAATTACAAAAAAAGGAAAGAATAAAAGATTGAAATAAAATCTAAGTTTATCATATGGATAGATACCCTAGGAGAGATTTCTTTCACCAGCACTACCTATATTCACTCTCTCATCCCATCACAAACATGCATAAACAACATCATTGAGGCCAGGTAAATCCTCCCTTTGGTGTTAGAATTAGACCTGGATAGGTATCACCCTAGGCTCATTGTCATGTTACCTAGAGATCCTATATATGTCACCCTAGAAAACACCTATCCTAGTTCTCGTCAAGGGTTTAGTAATAACCAATCCACATCCTAGATCTTGGGTTTAAAGGTCTCTACACCCAAGCTCATGACAAACATGTAAACTTGCTGGAAAAATAAGCATAAAGGCAAAAAGAGATTGAATTAAAATGTAACAAAGTTCATACTAGCATGGATGCTGTAAAATAACAAAGCAAGTAGTGGGGATACTCCCCACTCCCTAGCGTAATGAATGACTTGTAGTTTAGAGCAACATCTGAATAAGAAACAAGGAAAAAGAAGGAGATAGCCATCATCTTTATTGGTAGAAGAGATGTAACAATAGAGTTTGTCCAAGACTATCTTCGGGTGACCCTTCTTATTTGGCATCCTCCTCACTTGGATATAGTCTACAGACGAGGAAGAGAAGGTGAATCAGTGGTTTTGGGGTATTGTTGACCTTCCTCCTTTGAGGACAGGAGGTCAAGCCTTGGTAGAGCAGTGACCTTTGATTGATGTGCTCCTCAACCAATAGAAAATCACTAATGGAGGTCATCTTCCACTAGTTGAGTGATGAATGTGGAAACATGGCGGATGGAGAAGAGATTCCTCCCAATGGAGGATTTTAGCTTGCATTTATAGGTGGATGGTAGGGTTTGGACCAACTTAACCATCTTTCTTTTGAAAGGTTAGTTTCCATGAAGGTAAAGGGGCGTAGAAAGGAAGTTGATAGGTCCTCCAGCATTCAGAAGTTCAATTGGAAGGCAAGGAGTTAGGATGACCATGTCGTGTGGGATGCATGTCACTCATCAAGAGGTGAAATAGGAGTAACTTTGGAAGGCAAGGAGTTAGGATGAGCATGACTTGTGGGATGCATATCACTCATAAAGAGGTGAAGTAGGAGTAACCTTGGAACTTGAAAGAAGTACTTTCATCAAAAGGTAGGTGCATGTGGAGATCCATCAGTAGGAAGGGTCAGACTGGACATTGGAAGAGGATGTCAGACCAACCATCAGAAGACAGATCTAAAGAACCGTCAGAAGTTTGAGTCTAACTAGTCATCAGAAGGCAAACTTTAGACAACCATAGATTATCAATCGATGGCTAGATAGAGTGGCCAAACCGATGGTCGGGCAGACTAATGCAAAACCACCTCCAGAGGTATTGGTATAAGGTCGAAGGCTTGGGATGATGGTGATTCTACTGAAGGAATGAAAACTGATGGAAGGCCATATCAAATGAAGATTTATGGCTTGGCATGTGTAATGGAAATTGATGGTTTCAACAATCGAAGAAGGAATGAATCATCAAAATGAGGTCCATTTATTCAAAAATTTCTTGGGCCCGCTAGTCAATTAGCAGAACCACTGCATCCTACACACCGAGCATGCAATTAATCTCAAGCCTACCATGAAGACCAAAAATTTGGGTTAAAACCTTATAAATTATAATAGAATGAAGAAAACCTAAATGCAAACTAGTTATAAGATAAAATGATGGAAATGAATGCAAAACTAGGATGTAAATGTAGGGAAATATGGCAATAGGTAGGAAGTGGAATTTTTTTACTACCATATTCCCTATTAAACCCACAGATCACATCAACAACTATATAATGGAAACGATGGTTTTGAGGACATATCTGGTCTTGGAGCAAGTCCAGTGATAATCTCCTCATCATTGTAGTTGTGTAGTTGTCTTCTATTTCACTCAGACAATATCTATAGCAACTCCTGGTCTCCACCATAGATAGAGGCTGACGTTGTCCTCCCAGTGGGAAAAGGATCGACGCCTCTAGAGGTCTACATGGAACACCTAGAACTCCTATCGTTCTACTAGAACTGATAGGAAGGAGTTGTCCCTCCCGTTGGTGTACTAGTCACCAACTTTCTCTCCCACAATTGTTCTCCCTTGCTATCCCTCCCTTTATTGGGTAGGACTTGATCGGGTTCTCTCAGTTACCACAACCAAAGAAGATAAACAATTGCCAGAGGCAATTGATATGTCTGAGAAGCCCCCAATACCCCTCTGTTTGTAGGAGGGTTAGGGTCAGGGTTCCCAGTCTGTGTGGGAGTGAAAGTGACTAAAATATCATGAATTTTTGCAACCTACGAATGACAAAATGGTTAGTTCACTAGGCAAACCAATCAGTTGGAATGTGAGTCAATTAGTTCACCAAGTGAACCGGTCATTTCATCATGTTTTCAAATCGCATATGTATTGGAAATTACAATCCAATTAATGCATGTCATGGCACCAACACTAATCCTTGATGCAATCGAATTGCACCATTAATCAAACATATCACTTTGCAAAATGGTCATCTCACAACCAGAAATCGACCGGTTTACTAATTGAATCAATTGTTTAGCTCCCCAACTCTTCCAGAATTCAGGCAATGCAATATCCAATTAACTTGACACTCCAACTGGTCGTTTCACTACACAAACTGATCGGTTGGGAGTCCAGTCAGTCAATTGCTATTTAAATTGAATACTTAAACACTTTAGTAATCAATTTAATTGTCATTCATGATCAATGCTCCTCTTCTAGGTGTATCCTATGTGTGTGACCCTATAGGTCCTATATTACATTGGTAGTGAATGTCCATAACCAATTATGACATCACAAGCAAAGAGCAGTGCCTAGTCACACATCATTGCTATCCAAGTAAATGGAAAGTTGGAGAACAACTTCAACCTACAATATGCAGTTGGTGTTATATTATTTTTATAGTTCCTTAGTCACCAATATCTAGATTGAACTTGAGGCATGGAATAGTCATCCTCTTCAACATTCAATATATGTTCCTTGAACCAAATTTCAGACTATCTGAGATATATGTAAGCTCAATATCACATATTGACTCACACTTGCATGGCTATGCATTTCTCAGTCTCTCTAATCAAGTAATTAGGATATCATACTCTAGTAGGAGGGACAAATCCCATCTTCATCACTCACAGTCATCCCCATGTGTTATAGTGCATCCGATCATCACCTTTATGGAAACCCTTATTAAAGGTTACGGTATGTGATGTCAAAACACACCAAACAATATGTGATGAGTGTAGTGATTTTAGGTCTAAGAACCACAATCACCACCACCACTATGAGAACTAACTATGACTACCATCGTAATGATTTTCACATGTCACTCTCATGGTGGGTCTATCTGATACATTGTTCTCTAACAAGTATCTATGTGTTTGATTTGATATCACATATCATGACTAACGAGATTCTATTATCAACCAACACGCACTCTAGTCTTATGTGTTATTGTTGTCTATTGACCTTCCATAATAACATCCGACTAAGGACATACCAAGAATGTATATACTCTTAACATCTATATGATCTCATTGTTCATGTCATCAACCCGAAGACATACGTCGTTGAGCAATATCAATCTTTGGACATTTATTATGTTACATCATTATATCATTACTGAATAGAATAAAATAAATTGGAAGCTTGCTAATCAAATGATTTACAAGATATGCCATCACAAGCATCATATGATTGGCTCTCTGGGCATACATACCAATACTAAATGTAAATAAAACTAAGATTAATATGCATTCTTTAGTTTTTATTCCTCAAAACTAATCTTGATCACTCTCCTTTTAGGTACTAGCTATATATGCAATGCTTCCAAAGCATTGACTCCCCCGCCTTTTGAATTTGATCTGAAGATCAACATGTTTTTTCAACACAAGAGAGCATAGCAAAATAGGATGGATGAGGAAAAGATCAATCATAAGGTGAACTTGGCTCTTGTAACCCAGAGAGAGGCTCTTATAAAAGAGACAAGAGATAATATAGTGGAAGAGAATAGGGTCAAGAGGATGCCCGCTTTGAAGTTGAATGACAAAAGTTTCTTAAGGACTTCTTAGTCTATAAAGATACCAATTCACATCACCTGGTGGTTCCTCCCACTGTCACCACCCATAGTTCAAGATCTACTCAGTAGACCACCATGTTGCAAAGCATCACTTTCACTGGTAATAGATGTAACAATTGCCATGACCATTTTGTAGTAATCTTTGTGCCTCGAACAAGCAAAATGGTGTGTCTAAAGATGCCATCAAACTACAATTTTTCACGTACTCATTGACGAACAAGGCCAAAAGTTGGTGCAATGTCATGGATGAGGACAACATTTAGGAGGGTCTACAATTAAAATATTTGAAAAATTCTTGCACTTTGTCCCTCACCTATCAAATTAGAGGCCAAATCATACAATTTTCCATGGTCCCAGGTGAGTCCCTTGATGAAGCTTGGGAAAGATTCAAAGTGCTTCTTCCATGATGCCAACATCATGGCATCTCACATGTGCAACTTATAGAGATTTTCTATAGTGGTGTTGATGATGGAACCAAGCAATTCCTCAATTCCTCATCTAGAGGAATTTCATGTTCTAAAACTTTGACATTGCATGGGAAGTTTTTAGAAGAGCATTTGAAAGACAATCTCATCCTAGAAGAGGAAAGGGAGGTTTCCTCAAAGTGTCCAAGACTGAACATAGCTTCAAATTCGAATCCATAGCAGAGTCTCTAAAGAAGATGGCCTTGAAGTAGAACTTCCTTGAGTCATCCTTAAATGCATATAAAAGAAGAGGACAACCACAACATATGTATTAGCAAGTCAAGTCTATATATATTTTCTATGAAGTGTGCAAAGGCCATGATCACTCCATTATCAGCTCCTAGCTCCTATATAACGTCATGGTGAACAATTCCTAAGCACAAGATGAAGAAGGCAAGATAGAAGACCTCAACTCCATCCACAATGTTCATGGCCAAGACTACTATAATCCCAACCAAACTACAAACCACCCTAGTTTCTAGTATGGTAATAAATTAGGAGTAAATAATTCATCATAGCAGTGGACATCTCAAGTGATCAACCAAGACCATGGTCCTCTCGGGTTCCAATATAATCAACAACAAAACTTCAGGAACCAAGGCAACTTTTGAGGGAATTTTTAGAACCATGGTTACAATCAAGGGCAAAAATTTTATAAACCAAAGAAAGTTTCATAGATATTGTAGCCAAGAAATATCACTTCTAATGATGATAAGTTCTTTGTCATAGATAACATCTTTTAGTCACAACAGTCCATGATTGCTAGTCAGCAAGCAATGCTCTCCAATTAGCAAGCCTACCAAAAGTCCGTTGACTCACAATTGGCCCAATTCTCTATTTCTCTATGTCCTTATATATGTACCTTCCTTGAACAACCTAAAAACAATCCTAAACATCCTAAACAATTGAAGGTCATTTCCACACATTTAGACAATGTGTGCTCACCCCCTCCTTTGATGAAACTAGTCAATGTTCCTATTTATTTTGATAATATGACACAGTTATGGTTGAGAAAGAGAAAGCACAAGAGACATCTATCAATGTGGATGTAGGGACGGCAAGCGGTGTCAACAAACCATAGTTTGATGTTGTTGAACCCGACATGCATGATTACAAGAGAAAGCCTCCATATTAGGCACATCTTAAGCAAACAATATGGATGCTAGGTTCATGAAATTCAAGGAAGCTATGAATGAGATTCTTGTGGACATCCCCTTCTTGGATGCCCTTTCTGAGATTCCAACATGGTCTAAGTATTTGAATACTCTGTTGATTAAGAAATACACTACTTAGGAGTATGAAACTGTGAAGGTAGCCAAAACGACTTTAGATATTATTCTCAACAAGATGCCTAACAAGCAGAAAGATCTTGGATCCCTTGGGATTGGCTACTACATTGGACAACAAATGGAAGGGTCTAGCATATTTAGGTTCTATAATTTCAATCATGGCAAATAATCTTTGCCAAAGGTTGGGATTCATTGATCTACTCTGAAAAAATGTGACCATCCAACTAGTTGATTTATTCATGACAAAGCCTATGTGAATCATAGAAGATGTCACAATCAAGGTTGGCAAGGATGATTACAATCCTTGCGACTTTGTGTTCATGGACATCAAGGAGGATCTTGGATATCCACTCATTTTTTGCCACCCATTCCTAGCCACATCATGTGCTTTGATCGATATAGAAGCAGACACCATTCTTCAGAGGTTAGCAGGAGAGACACTTCAAGGTGTGTGATAGTTTCAAGGGGTCTAGTATTCATTAGGAAGTACTTTTGCTTGATTTTCATGAAGTATTTTATCATCTTAGATAGAAAAGTAAATAATTAGAAGACCCCTTGCACACATCTCTTAGCATCCCGTATGGTTTATATTTTGACGATGCACACGTTGGCCAGTCTCGGATTCACTTAGACACTTATGAAGAGGAACCACAGGATGAATTTGAAGAATGAAAAATGATTTCTATAGTTGAAGAAGAGGAATAAGCACTAGAGATGAAGGCCCTTCCCAAGGGATTGAAGTATTTATTTCTTCATGAGCATAAAGTATGTTCAGTGATTAAAAATTCAGACCTCACATAGGACCTAGAAGACATGTTGATGAGTGAGCCAAGGAAAAGGAAGACAAACTTAGATTATAAGATGACTAATTTAATAGGTATAAATGACGTGGTATTTTGAACGCACTAACAAACTCACTCAGGGTTGAAATCCCCGAGCTTTTACCAAAACCAAAGTGCAATAATACCACCCGCAAGCGGACGAGTCTTATCACAGTATAGTTGAGGATCGAACCCAAAGGACAACGTTTTTAAGAATCCTTGTCAGTTGAATCTAGATCAAGTAAAACTAATATTTAGAACGTTTGGTTGATTTGAGGTTAATTAAACTAATTGTAGGAAAGTAAAAGCTGAATTAAAGTTGGGGTTTAGATCAATGATATGGAATCGCTGGGATGGTACCGGGTTTCACCACCGCTACACACACAAACATATTCAATCGTCAACTATCCAGGAAGGATATAACACTTCAAGTAGAGCTGCTGCGAAACCCCCCGTACGAGCGTTAGGTTTGCGTAAGCATCACCTTAGGCATCAGATGTCTCGTCACCATCTGGATCACTTTACTTACGGCTCTAAAGATACAAAAATCCACGGAGGTTGTGGGCCCCCTATACATGCATTAGGCACACAGAAGCATCACCGAAGGCTATATGGCTCGTCCCTTCGCGGATCATACACTTACGACCTCGATGGAATCCCATCCTATTTCTAGTTTGGGAGTTAGCCGCATTAACTGATAAGCAAGCATGCGGTTAACATACGAGTAAACATTGACGATTAACAAGAAGATACAAAATCCAACTAAGGATGTGAACCCCCTATATAGGCGTTAGGCCCACAGAAGCGTCACCGAAGGCTAGATGGCTTGTCCCCTCACGGATCACACACTTACGACCTCAAGGAATCCTTTCAGAAGTTCTCATCAAGGAGTCTAACTTGTTAAACAACATTCAATCCTATATATGGCACATGGAACATAAGCATAATAGACCTCCATATTCTATGGAGCCTAATGGAGGGGGAGGCAATTAACGTAGGACAAATCCTAATTGAGAAGCTAGATGCAGTAATGGGACCAGATGGCCCTTGAGACTTCTACATGGGAGGAATAATAATGTACATTGCATACCAACTCGGGTACCCTAGCAATATGAAGTATTTCCTAAGGTCATAAGGAGATACACTAGTAAATGGAAAATATCTGGTTGCAACAAATGTCCTAGCAGGGACACAATAAGGATACACCTACCCGTTCTATAGGACCAAGCTCTTAATCCTACTCCCAGAATTAAAAGACTATGATCTAGAAAAGCTTGTCTTCAAGAAAGATGAGATCTCAAGACTTGTATCTGGAAAAGGCACAAGCACCATCAGACCAACATACAAAAGAAACAAGCAACCAAAGGATGTGCTGACAAAACAAACAATAAGGAAAAGGGTACTGATGCAAATTCTTAGAAACCAGCAAAGAAACCTACTTCTCCAAAATTCATAGACCTGGAGACCAAAGAAGTAGAAAAATCTACTGTAGCCACTTCCTTGGAAGAAGTTAAAGCTAATGGAAGGGCATCTATCCTTGGTGAAGTAGTGGCAAAACCAGCTAATAATGAAGTAGACCAAGCAGGGAAGGTAGAAGAGCCCAAGATGAAGAACAAGGTGGAGATATCTGAGAAAGAGGTGTCGCAACCTAAATGAAGAACGTACTTGAGAAAAGAATCTTCTAAAGACAATGAAGAAGCTTATGAAGTAAAATCTATGGCCAAACCTAGATATAAAACAACAACATCAACAAAATTCATGGAGATAGGGCAAGAGATTGACAACCTCCATGAGATCGCCTTAAACTCCACCCTAAATTACTCTAATATAAATGCAAACCTATAAGCACTAACCACAAAGGTACAAAAGCTAACTGTGGACATCCAACCTATCCTTAGCCTTCCTCTCCAAATGCAACAACTAGTTGCAAATAAAATGTAGGTCATGCAAGCACTAGATGGGGTGACAAACAAACTAACCAACCTATCCAAGTAACATGACAAACTGTGGGAGGAAAATATGAAGCTATGAGAGGAAGATGCAGAAAGAAAGGATGACTCCCTCACAACCATCAACATATCTGTTGAAGTACAATAGACCAACCCTACCAGACCTGCATCAGACGTTGATTTCCACCTCAGGGTAGACATGTTGATGGAAAAGGTGCAGACGGGGTAGGAGGTGCTCTAGGATGAAGCAACAACCTCCATATGCACGGTCCCACTGGAAGAAGAGGAGACAAGGGAATCTGCCAGCAACAAAGGAGTTCCCATTGAGGGATATGACATAGCCACAACCCCAACCTTGCTAGGTCACCCAACCAACAACAATGAAGATAAGGGGCTCAAAGTGCAATGAAGCAAAGTGTCCTACAACCGGCATAACTTGAAATCCCCATAGAAAAATAAGAAGTAGTGGGAGAGAATGACTTTGGGATAGTACAACCTGAAGTAAGAGGGGGGTAACTGAAACAACTGAAGATGTAATGGACAAGCTCGACCCACTATTCAGCTACAAAGTCCCACCCCCTCCACCTGATTATGACAACTTCATGAAGGAAATACTTCTAGATGAACCAATAAAAGGTGAAGGATTCTTTATCTCTTTTGAGATAGAAATAGAGCAGATGATATCTGAAGAGGATACTGGGAATTTAGATAACATGTTTGTAGAAGCACCTCTGAAGCTAGCAAACCAAGTCTTCCTTGAACCTCCTACAACCTCAATAGACATGAACACCTCACTCCCTCCTGCACCACCTCCATGTCCATGCAAGATGGTAGAAATGGATATGTCTTCAGTTTCTAGCATGCTGATATGGGACATCCATGTCTTGGCTGACATTCTCGATGACGCAAATCCATGATAGGATATCATTGTAACATCCCTGACCTGGGTTATGCCTTAACCCTGGGAGTTTTTCTTAGGAAAGTTAATTAGATCCTTAATTGTATTTAGTAAAAATTAATTAGGGCTCTAGAGGAGCTTATGTTTTAATTTTGGTCCTGTTTGAATAATGTTGAAGCAATGTTTGCTTATTTTGGACTAATGTGCAAATTACCCAAGTTGAGGGGTTAACTTGAAAATGTCACTTGATAAATGTTCCTCAAGTAGTTTAGCATCATTATAATGAAGATGATGTAGATGAATGGCTTATGGAAGCCTGAGTACTAAGAAAGAGCCGATAAAGCAATGTTTGTGCATTAAAACCTAGTTTTGGTGTAAAGTGTAATTTACCCAAAACTTAGGGTTCAATATGAAAATTACCACTTCAATAAGGTCCCTAATATTTCTTGGTATCATTTAGAGCAAACAAAATGAGAGGGGCGCCTCATTTGAATTAAGTTGGAGGAGAGAGAATCTTGATATTAAAATAATCAAGATTTAAGCCTAATTGAAACCCTAGTTCAATTTAATGCAATAATAAATAAAATAATTAAAGGACCTTCAACTAAAATTGAAATGGTTGGTTTTAGATATGTGTGGAAATCCTTGAGATTTTCAAGGACCACGAAATATCCCAAGGAGGTGAAAACTCCACTCACCATTATTATAAGAAAAGGAATTTCCACTCAAATATGGATAATACTATTATAAGGGTTAAGGTGCTTAATTTCTTTTCCCTTAATTCTTGGATAATGGAAGGGAGCTCGATGGGGATAGAGATTCCTTTGTATGCAAGAAACCAAGGGGGAAGTGGTGGCAACAATTTTGGAATTAAAATATTTTTATAAAACATTTTCTCTCTCATTGATTTTTTTAAAAAGACCGTTTCCAAGCCCAACCAATGGCTTTTTCAGAACCCACCTCTTCTCTTTGCTTGGAAAACGACCAAGGGAGCCTGGGAGGATGAGGAGCACGACCATCAACCTGTTGGTAAGATTATTGACCCCTTTTCACCTTGATTCCATGGTGGAAATCAAAAATAAATAATTTATTTCTTCTTTTCTTCACTCCATCTGCAATCCTAGCCAATCTTTTCACCCAAAAGCTTGAGGACGAGCCTAGGGGGAGTTGCAAAAGCTTCATCCACCATTTTTGGTGTGAGATTGGAGCTTTGGAGCTCAATTGGAGGCGGGTTTTATAACTTAAAACCCTTAATATTGTTATTTCATTCAATTCCTTATCAATTGGTGATTCTTTCTTCATTTCCAAAATTTATTTTGGTTGATTGATGCAATCACCATGGAAATCACAGCAGGTTTCGTGAGTTTAGAGCTTGATGATGATGACATCATCATAATCACACACCTCCCCAAATATCTATGCCAAACGGTTTCATTGGTTTGGTCCAAATGGTTTCACCAAACCGTTTGAGGTTTGGACCCCAAACTGTTTAGGGAAGTTGACCGTTTAAGAGGGTTGACCGTTTGAGGTCAGAACCCTAACACATGTTGTATGATGATCTAATTGACTAATTCAATACATAGACAATCATTAAGTAGCAAACCCTAATCGTGTTAAGTGCTGATTTTGGAATTGATTGACTTAGAATTTTGGGTTGATTGACCCAAACGGTTTCATTTTAAGGATCACCCAAATGGTCTCAAGACCATTTGGAGGTCAACCAAGACCGTATGGAGGTCTAGGGTTGAGTATGGTTGGGTAATTAAAGATCCAAAGATACCAAATTGAAATGTAATCAATAATCGATTTGATTATCATTCCAATGATCCAAACCCTAATTGGATGTCATGGATTTTGATGATGTGATGGGCAAACAGTCTCAAGACCATTTGGAGGTCATCCAAACGACCTCAAGACCATTTGAGGTCAGGTCAGGTCCAGTTTGGATGGTGGTTCAATGATTTCAAAGTAATTAGTTTTACAATGACTAGTATTGAAGGTTCATTGATTTCAAACCCTAATCCAATTGGATTCAAAACCTAATTGGTGATCAATTGAAAGTCAAATCAAGTGAAGGATGTCACATTATGCTTAATTGAAGTAAGGTGTTAGGTTCAATTGATAAGTGGTTACATAAATTCAATCGTGGAGGGAATCAATCTTGGAAACCGTAAATCAATTTGATTAGTTGAAACCATAATTGGTCCATTCGATTTTGAGGAGGTTTGGACCAAACGGTCTCAAGACCGTTTGACTCCAAATGGTCTCAAGACCATTTGGGACCAAACGATCCCAAACTAGTTGAGACTCAAACAGTTTCAAGCACCTACTTTAGAAAACTGTTTCAATCACCTACTTTGTCAAACGGTTTCAAGTATTAACTTTACCAAACGGTTTCAAACTGTGTAACCAAGACCATTTGGAGGTCTAAACGGTCTTAAATTGTTTGAAGGCTATTCTATGCAGGACCGTTTGAGGTCTAATTGGTCAAGACCGTTTGGGGTCTAAGTGACCAAGATCGTTTGGTAGATAATTAACCAAACCGTATGAACACTTAATGTGGTTCAAAGGTCAATTATTTAATTGAACAATTACATGATGTAAACCAAGGGTGATTATAATAATTGTACCCTTAATGAGATTGGGTGATTTGTACTTTTGAATAATTAATTTGTAATAATCATGGAAGTAATGACATAATCCATTATGTCAATCCTTCATTCAAGTTGAGTTGACTTAGTCTAATCAAGTTTGAAGTAAGTATCATCTTATAGAGGATGAGAGAGAGAACTTCCTACATGAATGATAACCATATAATGGTTAAGTCTTAACACCTTCAACATGAATGAATGTGTAATTAGGGTATGATCCTTGATAGGTAGATCATGAAACCCTAATTAAAAGGGTTAATGAATCCTAACCCTAATTGAAGGCAATGATAGGTGAAACCCTAATCCATAATAGTGGTATGATCCTAATTCAGGGTAATGACATGAGAAACCCTAATTCAAGGTATTTTAATGATCAACCCTAATTTATGTGAATAGTAAACCCTAATTGTGGGTTAAGGAATATGAACCCTAATTTAGGGTGATGTGATGTGAATAGTAAAACCTATATATGGGTAATGTGATGTGAAAGTTTAATAAAGGAAAATACTATATGCAATCCAAACCCTAATGAAGTATGATAATATGTGAAACCCTAATTCAGGGTAGTGTGATACGAAACCCTAATTGGGATGAACAGTAAATCTATTTGTAGGTTAGTGAATATGAAACCCTAAACTAGGATGATGTTATATGGAACCCTGATGCAATGATGTGATGTAAGACTCAATCCAGGGTGATGCCATGTAATGATATGTGGAACCTTAGTGATGGTATAATAGCCAATACACTAAAGAGGGGTGTGTCTAATATAATTAAATCAGATGAAAATGTTATAACCATGTAGGGTAAGGTTGATGAACCGTATGAATGATAATGTGGTTACTTTAATGAATAAGGGTCTAAGAGACAAGATGATGCCTAGATCCTTATATATATCTAACTCTATACATTTGTAACCATCCTATGCACCTTACAAAGTTGAGGATAAGAAACTCTTAGGAGTGATGTATACAAAACTACATAATGCAAGTGAATAACATCTTATGGGTTGAAATACCTAAAGTGGTTGATGATGGTTTATCCTATATCAATAATGCTTAACCATTATATAAGTCCACATCATTAAAGATAGTTGTACAATTCTAATGTATGATCTATACACTACATGATAAAGGTGAAAGGGTAGTGGTTAAAGTATTAAGATGGAAATACCTTAATACAAGGTTAGTTGATTAACTTAAGTAAAGATGGAAATGAGGAGAAAGTGATACATAAAGACATGATAGATATCACCTTTACCATTTCAGGGTTAATATACCTTGATGAACCCTTAATCCAATATGCTTGGATAAGAAACACATGAAGTGTGTGATTATGTAATGGTTACAAGGAAAATTTAATGAACTCAATGCACTTTGATAAGTATTGACTAATATATTTTGAGAATGGGTTAAGCCAAACTAATAAGTATAATGTAATCATACCATGATAAGAATGAGGAATGAACTCACACCTTGAATTGATGATCATTAATGATATATGATGAGAATAGCGAATCATAAGCAAATACTTATAATATCATTGAATGCTCCTAGAGAAAAGGAATAATGAATTAGGGTTGTCAAATAATATAATCATGAAACCCTGATTAATGTGATAGGAGGAAATCCTAACCCTAAATTGGGTAATGGAATGGAAAACCCTATTTGATAGTAAACCCTAATCCTGATAAAGGAATGGTGGTGTTACTACTGTATCACATGATGTGATAAGTGTCTCTTATGACTGTCATCATGTCTATTAACCATGCAGATATCATGAGATGGTGATCATAGCTAGATTTGATCTATGGCTTTTATATAATAAAATGTTGATTGGCCTGGTATGCCTTAATGTTGTTGTTGCTTAGTAAAAGTAACAAAATGTGCATGGACTCTATGAGTCATATGAGTATGTTGTTGCCTAGTGAAAGGTGACAAGACACTTAATGGTCCTGGTGAGCCATATGAAATGCTTGTACAACAAGTATCATGTATACCTCGGCCTGAGAACCTAGAGGTGATAGTTACCTAACAAGTGGTAACAGTGACTAGTAATGAATTGAGGGTATGAATACCCAGTTTTGATAAGTAAGATATTGATGTTGTTGTGAGATGTGAACTTTCAAGTAATGAGATAAGGGACTGAGATCCCAATGCCTCATAAAGAATGAGAAGTGAATGATGCAAGTAGTACATGTTTCTTTGTGGCATTTGTCCTAATAAGTTATGATTGAGAACTTGACAGATGCTAAAAGAATATGCTAATGTACTTAATTAATTAAGTGAAATCATATCATGTAGAGCCCTGACCATAGATCCATCAGCGTCAGAACTGCTGAATGGTGAAATGGGTGGTCCACGGCAAAACCCGGAACACATATTTTGAATATGTGGGGACAATGGGCGAATGTATCCTGACGTCCTAATGAGGGAATTGAGGAAAGGTAAAAAGTAAACCTCTCAATCCTTCATTACTTGTACTGGGATGGATGTATCATGAATCTCCCGATGATTGGGACAGATGCAGTACACATCTCCCAATAATGTTAATGCTGGATCGATGGAGATAAACATGGAATCTCACGACTGTGAAGAGAGTACAGCATGCCATTGTAACTCTAATAGTAAAGTTTCCAGTATACCCTAGAAAGCTATATAGCAGAGACACAAGATGTCCTACATGTGATCTCGCACTGACCGAGATGTGGGAGGTCTTGGTAGCCGGCTCTACCATTGACCTTGTATGGTACCGATTTCGACTTCATAGTGGTCGGTTGGAGCATGAGCGGTATACCTCATCTCCTCAGGGCTTAAGTGTGATTGTAAAATGTAATCATCCATATAGCATGTTTGCTTAAGGATTGAATACGGAAATTCATTGGCTAATGTTATATTTCTTTTATGCATCTCTAGATGATAGATGTTATTCATACCTCTTTATATTCAATGCAAGTAGATGTATGAATTATGAATCTACCATGAGTAGATACATTGTTTTCCTTAGGAAAGGAGATTACTTTACTCTGTTCATTCAATGTTTAATACTATTGTTAATATATAAGAACTTCACTTCAGTTTTAATTATAATAAACTGCTATAACAATGTTTTGGTGGTGAGTTATATCTCCCGCTAAGACAATTTACAATTGTCTCACCCCCGTGGGATCTAATGTTTTTAGGTGGACGCGGATGAAGAAGTAGAAACCCTTTAGCAGAGAAAGAACAGCAGCAACATCAGGGGCAGTAGTAATATCTCAGGTGGAGATATTGCCTGTCTAGTTATATAGATAGTAGTCCTATATGTCGTCTCTGTACTCTCAGGTCCTCGGAGTTAGTAATCAGTGTTTTCAATGAATCAATCTGAGATTTTGGCTTGATGCCTCAAGGTTTTTATGTTGTTTGTATATAATGTTGAATAGGGCAGCTGCTGTTGTAATCCTTGAGAAGAGATGGTACAAGTTATGTACTTATGGATCAGGATGTAAATATTATACTTTGGTTCTTGATGTAAGAGTTTTCCTATGTTTGGATCTCTTTGCAAAAAGTTTTAATTTTTAGTGATTTTCAATAATTCGCTGCAAATGATTCGCTTCCGCTTAAGTAAATCTTGTTTTTGTAAGTTGAATGCCACAATTTAGTGGTATCAGAGCTCTAGGTTCGCTAAGTCTACAGAGACATAGGACTAAGGTAGTAGATTCTGTTCTAAGTGTCTTCTAGTCCATCTGATTGTGTCTTCTGCTCATATAGGAGAAGAAGAACTTGATGATGTCTGGATCACACACAGAACATGATGCTGAAAGCAGCAATGTTGCACCAAGAAGGGGTGTAGGGGATCAGAGCAGACAAGAATATACACCTGCACATCCCCAATTTGACCTAACTATAATAGAGAGCCCAGCTTTCCCTGCTCTGCTTGAGCAGTTTAGGACAGCTATGATGCATATAGTAGATTGTGCATTAGCAATGCAACCAAGACTACCAACCCCCAATGATGAAGTTTTGAACTCCAATAGGTTTCCCGCTCAACACCAGCATGTTGGAGTAATGAATAATGATGAAAGGAATAGGATACAATCTGAAACCAGGATCTACCATAGGTTTAGGAAGCCTGGACATATCGGACCTAGTTGTCCAGAAAAGGAATATAAAGGAAGAATTGAGAAAAGGCCTATCCAAATCCAGGAACAGAGGCCTAGTGGTTCCAAAAGGAAGAAGTTTTTGGTACCACCAGTACAACCAGGGCCTAGTGCACCAAGGCAATGGCTATCCAAAAAGGGTAAAGAACCTTCTAGACCATATCTAGCACCCAGAATTTGCTACCAATGTAGACAGGTAGGACATCCGGTAAGAGAGTGCTCAACCAGAAATGTTTTGGAGAATCAACTTTGAGGCAGAGTCAGCCTGAGGCAATGAATAATCCATGAATCATGACAGGTTAGACAAAATAATGTCATTCAAATATGTCATTTTATGATTTCCTGAGTTAAATTGAGAAAGTAATTGTTTGAGACTTCCTTGTTCAGTCCTATGAGGACTTATATTTTGTACAGTAACATTATAAATGTTTCATGTGGTTCTTACCTCTATGAGAAAAGGATGAGGTAAAGAAGAGATGCCTGGATAAAATCCAGGAATGTTAAATCTTATACTTGTGATAACATGAAAAGGAAGGAATATGATAATATCCAAAGTGCACACCACTTAATCTCAGTATTTATATACCCTGGCCAGGTATACAACTGTTGATGATAAAGTGAGTATGGAAACTCTTAGATTGTTATCTTTTTTAATGCACTGATCAAGTAGTCATTCTGAAATAATCTAATGAGTATCATGAAATCAAAAATATGGAATGAATAAGTATGTTATATTATATCTATAAGGAAGAGAAATATGAGACAATCTCAGATAAGTATGTATGAGGAAGTAAAAAGTATATTCCTCATAAGATAAGAATGGGACCAAGGGAGATGATCCTTGTCCAATAAAGTTTGTAAGTATAATAAAGGTCTTTTCACATAATGAAGAAATGGAAAATGTGATGAGATCCTAAGATGATCATGAACATGTTAGATAATAATAAAGAAAGGAATAATGTCATGAAATCATCCTTATAATTCCTATGTTGAGGGCAAGGAACCTAGGATGAGATAAAGAGTAAATGCTTCATGAATAGTTGAAAAACTCATGAAATAATAATAAGAGGAATATGATTCCTTGTTTTCCTTTCATTTCAGGGACATGGCAATCAAGTGGGTCTTAGGACACTTGATGTGCATAAGATAAAGATGTTCATGTAATGGATACTTAGAAAAGTATCAGTTTCTCTTGGACTTTGGTTCCAAAGTGAAGATATATGTAACAAGTAATGTCCCAAGATGAAAAGAAGATAAATATGTGATATGTTTTCAACACATGTGATAGATACCAAGGTAAGAGATTCTGGTATCTAAGAAATAATAGATCATTTATGTTGACCATCTGGAATGGTCAACGATAAAATCAGATTAATCATGTAAAATAATATGAACATCACATGTTAGGGGTTTATGTTTTGTATAAACATAACAATTGAAGATATCTTTGAGATAAGTTCTTGGTTGATAAGTAACATCTCTTTATGGTAAGAGATTGTACAACTAATAAGAAAGTTAGTGCAAGTAATAAGGAAAGCTAGTATTGTGTCACCAGGTGAGATGGCACAATCAAGATATGAAAAGACTTATAGTCTTAACAGGGTGACAAAAAATAATTGTGATCTTGAAAAAGAAATGTTGAATCAACTAAGGAACATGGGAGTATGTGTCCCATGTGAACCATTCCATGATAAACTTGTGTGGAATAACATTGTGTGGATCAAAGCTCTATGGTGTCTCCATAAGAATGAGATGTTATGTGAAGACATGATGATATGATGCATAAATAATATCTGTCTCCCTTTATCTGGGATTTCGGGGACGAAATCCTTGTTAGGGGTTTATAATTTGTAACATCCCTGACATGGGTTATGCCTTAACCCTGGGAGTTTTTCTTATGAAAGTTAATTATATCCTTAATTTTATTTAGTAAAAAGTAATTAGGGCTCTAGAGGAGCTTATGTTTTAATTTTAGTCCTGTTTGAATAATGTTGAAGCAATGTTTGCTTATTTTGGACTAATGTGCAAATTACTCAAGTTGAGGGGTTAATTTGCAAATGTTACTTGATAATGTTCCTAAAGTAGTTTAGAATCATGAGAATGAAGATGATGCAGAGGAATGGCTTATGGAAGCCTGAGTACTAAGAAAGAGCTGATAAAGCAATGTTTGTGCATTAAAACCTAGTTTTGGTGTAAAGTGTAATTTACCAAAAACTTAGGGTTCAACATGCAAATTACCACTTCAATAAGGTCCCTAATATTTATTAGTATCATGTAGATCAAATAAAATGAGAGGGACGCCTCATTTGAGGAGAGAGAATCTTGATATTAAAATAATCAAGATTTAAGCCTAATTGAAACCCTAATTCAATTTAATGCAAAAATAAATAAAATAATTAAAGGACCTTCAACAAAAATTGAAATGGTTGGTTTTAGATATGTGTGGACATCCTTGAGCTTTTCCAGGACCACGAAACATCCCAAGGAGGTGAAAACTCCACTCACCATTATTATAAGAAAAAGAATTTTCACTCAAATATGGATAATACTATTATAAGGGTTAAGGTGCTTAATTTCTTTTCCCTTAATTCTTGGATAATGGAAGGGATCTCGGTGGGGATAGAGATGCCTTTGTATGAAATAAACCATGGCGGAAGTGGTGGCAACAATTTTGGAATTAAAATATTTTTATAAAACATTTTCTCTCTCATTGATTTTTATAAAAAGACCTTTTCCAAGCCCAACCAAAGGCTTTTTTTGGTACCCACCTATTCTCTTTGCTTGGAAAACGACCAAGGGAGCTTGGGAGGTTCAGGAGCATGACCCTCAACCTTTTGTTAAGCTTCTTGACCCCTTTTCACCTTGATTCCATGGTGGAAATCGAAAATAAATCATTGATTTCTTCTTTTCTTCACTCCATCTTCAACCCTAGCCAATCTTTTCAACCAAAAGCTTGATGATGAGCCTAGGAGGAGTTGCAAAAGCTTCATCCATAATTTTTGGCATGATCTTGGAGCTTTGGAGCTCAATTGGAGGTGGGTTTTATAACTTAAACCCTTAATATTGTTATTTCATTCAATTCCTTATCAATTGGTGATTCTTTCTTCATTTCCAAAATTTATTTTGGTTGATTGATGCAATCACCATGGAAATCACAGCAGGTTTCGTGGGTTTAGAGCTTGATGATGATGACATCATCATAAGAACACACCTCCCCAAATATCTTTGCCAAACGGTTTCATTGGTTTGGTCCAAACAGTTTCACCAAACCGTTTGGAGATCAAACGGTTTCCAAACCGTTTGGAGATCAAACGGTTTCCAAACCGTTTGAGGTTTGGACCCCAAACCGTTTAGGGAAGTTGACCATTTAAGAGGGTTGACCGTTTGAGGTCAGAACCCTAACACATGTTGGATGATGATCTAATGGATTCAATTGACTAATTCAATACATAGACAATCATTAAGTAGCAAACCCCAATCGGGTTAAGTGCTGATTTTGGAATTGATTGACTTAGAATTTTGGGTTGATTGACCCAAACGGTTTCAAAACAGTTTGGGGGTCACCCAAACGGTCTCAAGACCATTTGGAGGTCAACCAAGACCATTTGGAGGTCTAGGGTTGAGTATGGTTGCGTAATTAAAGATCCAAAGATACCAAATTGAAATGTAATCAATAATCGATTTGATGATGAATCCAATGATCCAAACCCTAATTGGATGTCATGGATTTTGATGATGTGATGGAAAAATGGTCTCAAGACCATTTGGAGGTCATCCAAACGACCTCAAGACCGTTTTAGGTCAGGTCAGGTCCAATTTGGATGGTGGTTCAATGATTTCAAAGCAATTAATTTTACAATGACTAGTATTGAAGGTTCATTGATTTCAAACCCTAATCCAATTGGATTCAAAACCTAATTGGTGATCAATTGAAAGTAAAATCAAGTGAAGGATGGCTCATTTATATTAATTTAAGTAAGGTGTTAGGTTCAATTGATAAGTGGTTACATAAATTCAATCATGGAGGGAATCAATCTTGGAAACCCTAAATCAATTTGATAGGTTGAAACCATAATTGGTCCATTCGGTTTTGAGGAGGTTTGGACCAAACGGTCTCAAGACCGTTTGGGACCAAACGATCCCAAACCGGTTGAGACTCAAACGGTTTCAAGCACCTACTTTAGCAAACGGTTTCAATCACCTACTTTGTCAAACAGTTTCAAGTATTAACTTTACCAAATGGTTTCAAACCGTGTGACCAAGACTGTTTGGAGGTCTAAACGGTCTTAAACCGTTTGAAGGCTATTCTATGCAGGACCGTTTGAGGTCTAATTGGTCAAGACCATTTGGGGTCTAAGTGGACCAAGATCGTTTGGTAGATAATTAACCAAACCGTATGAACACTTAAAGTGGTTCAAAGGTCAATTGTTTAATTGAACAATTACATGATGTAAACCAAGGGTTATTATAATAATTGTACCCTTAAAGAGATTGGGTGATTTGTACTTTTGAATAATTAATCTGCAATAATCATGGAAGTAATGACATAATCCATTGTGTCAATCCTTCATTCAAGTTGAGTTGACTTAGTCTAATCAAGTTTGAAGTAAGTATCATCTTATTGAGGATGAGAGAGAGAGAACTTCCTACATGAATGATAACCATATAATGGTTAAGTCTTAACACCTTCAACATGAATGAATGTGTAATTAGGGTATGATCCTTGATAGGTAGATTATGAAACCCTAATTAAAAGGGTTAATGAATCCTAACCCTAATTGAAGGCAATGATAGGTGAAACCCTAATCCATAATAGTGGTATGATCCTAATTCAGGGTAATGACATGAGAAACCATAATTCAAGGTATTTTAATGATCAACCCTAATTTGTGTGAATAGTTGATGAAGCCGTGCAATGGGAAGACACCACGGCCGTGTTCCACAAAACGGCCGTGGCACAGTTCAGCAAAACGGCCGTGCAGAAGCACCACGGCCACCCTCACCAAGCCCACCACGGCCGTGCCATACACCACGGCCGTGGCACTCCACCACCACCACGGCCGTGTTGACCCACCACGGCCGTGGCCGTTTTGACCACCAACCTGACATTGTGCAATTCATTTCCCACGACCGTTCCCCAGACACCACGGCCGTGGCCTACCTTGCCCACCACGGCCGTGGTACACCACCACGGCCGTGCTACTCACAAGATCCAGCCACTTTTCCACTGCTTTCCCCATTTTACCCCTAACTTAACCTAGTGCTTCCCCCACACCTATATATACCTAGGTGGCGGCTGGAGCACGAGGTCAGAAAGCTTGGTGCGCTCCCGCTAGAGGCTTGCAACAAGTGCAATCCACGAGATCGGGAGGCACGGGATGAGATGGGATCTTTGGCTTTCGAAATTTATAAACCTAACTAGCTACCTACGTCTACTAAAACACTACACCCGCAAGCGCACAGGGTCGTGTCGTAGTATAGGAAGGCGGCAAGTATAGGGTCGATCCACAGGGAAAAGAGGGGGCGCTAGAGCTAGGTTAGTTTTGCTAGGTTCCTACTGCGGAGACTAGGGTTAAGGGTTTAAAGGTTGATTTTGATTGTTAACTACTATGGACAAACAAGCAGTTAAAGGCAAGAAATGGAATCTACGTTAACCCTAGGCTAGATTAAGACTAAGCAGGCAAGAAAAGACTAAGCTAGGTATGAAAGGACAAATTACACTAAGGCAAGCAAGAGAAAAGCAAAAGAGCAATTAAAGAGCTACACTAGCATGAACAAGACAAGGACAAAGCAAGAAGCTAACTAAGCAGGAAAAGAGTTAACTAAGCTAAGCAGGCACAAAACTAGGGTTTTAAGCAGTAATGAGATGTGTGGGCTGTTTAGGGATATGAACTTATCAACTAAGTTGGGGGTGACATATGAACATTAAGATTCCATTTAGATTATCCAAACCAAACAACAAGTTAGAGTCTAATGGATTAACCTAAGCTACTAACTGGCCATGGATATGCTAGGTTGTGTATAGAGGAACTAGTCTCTAACACAACCCACTACCCTTACGAGGCTCAATTGGGTTAGGGGTTAGGTTCAATCCAATTAGAGTCTAATCAAGTCTAGGTTTCCAGATTAGACATTCCTAGGGCAATTAGGGGCCGAGGGTAGTAATGGGGAGGTGAAATTAGGGTTTTGGACCCCAATTCCCCCACATTCTAGCCTTGAGAAGGCTCCATGCCAATTGCACTAGAATCATCCAATCTAGCTACTTAGATCTCTCACTTAGGTTTAGGGAGATTGATTAGGATGTAGGAAGATGGGAGGCAACCTAGGGATCCAAGAATTGGACCTAGGGGAAAATCCCAAAATTCACACATGTAAGCAATTTGCCTAAATTCCTAGGTGATTTCACACACAAACCAACAAGCAATCCATGGAGAATGAGATGCAAATAGAACATAATCATTAACAAATGGAATTACAACGTTTACATGTCATTATCCCCCAACATGGTATCAAAGTAACATAAAATCCCCCAAACAGCCCACCCAAAGAGCCTAGCTACTCATATACATGGAAAACACAAAAAGAGAGAAGAAGAAGATAGAGGTAGCCATGGAGCTCGAAGTAGCGGTTGTCAATCCTCTCTCCAGCAGCAGTAGGGACGTCCTCCTTCTTCTACTTGGATGAAATGGTGTGGAATGATGGAGGGAAGTGGATGGAAGGCTTAGATATGGGGGGTTATGTGGTGGAAATGGGGAAATTGAGTGGATTTGAAGTGGAAATGGAGTGGAATGGAGTGGGTGGCGATTTGGGGAGCTAGGAGGCGGTGGAAGGTAGCTGACCTCGTGCCCCAGCCACCACCTAGGTATATATAGGTGTGGGGGAAGCACTAGGTTAAGTTAGGGGTAAAATGGGGAAAGCAGTGGAAAAGTGGCTGGATCTTGTGAGTAGCACGGCCGTGGTGGTGTACCACGGCCGTGGTGGGCAAGGTAGGCCACGGCCGTGGTGTCTGGGGCACGGTCGTGGGAAATGAATTGCACAATGTCAGGTTGGTGGTCAAAACGGCCACGGCCGTGGTGGGTCAACACGGCCGTGGTGGTGGTGGTGTGCCACGGCCGTGGTGTATGGCACGGCCGTGGTGGGCTTGGTGAGGGTGGCCGTGGTGCTTCTGCACGGCCGTTTTGCTGAACTGTGCCACGGCCGTTTTGTGGAACACGGCCGTGGTGTCTTCCCATTGCACGGCCGTGGTGCGGTGCACAGCCGTGGTGTGCTCTGCTTCACTTGGATGTTGAGCCTGTTAATTTCTAAGTCACCTAGCACGGCCGTTCTGTGGTACCACGGCCGTGCTGGGTCCTGGGGCAGCACCTTGACTTGGATCTTTGGATTTTCTTGGACATCTTTGCTTCAAACGATCTTTAGCCACTAGGGGTAGGTCGAGGGAGTATCGGACTTCACTTTGGGTCTCTCCAAGGGCAGAGGAACCCTAGGATCACTCCTTCTCTCTCTCTTCCATCAAGTGTGGTCCAAATGCCTGAAAAACACGCAAATGATGTCCATAAGTGCATTTTATACAAATAAGCATATTAGGGGTAATGACATGCAATTTAACAGATGTAGATGTGATTGAAGAGCAAAATAACACAAGATGAAGCCCTAAAATAGGGCTGCATCAATAGTAAACCCTAATTGTGGGTTAAGGAATATGAACCCTAATTTAGGGTGATGTGATGTGAATAGTAAACCCTATATATGGGTAATGTGATGTGAAAGTTTAACAAAGGAAAATACTATATGCAATCCAAACCCTAATGAAGTATGATAGTATGTGAAACGCTAATTCAGGGTAGTGTGATACGAAACCCTAATTGGGATGAACAATAAATCTATTTGTAGGTTAGTGAATATGAAACCCTAAACTAGAATGATGTTATATGGAACCCTGATGCAATGATGTGATGTAAGACTCAATCTAGGGTGATGCCATGTAATGATATGTGGAACCCTAGTGATGGTATAATAGCCAATACACTAAAGAGGGGTGTGGCTAATATAATTAAATAAGATGAAAATGTTATAACCTTGTAGGGTAAGGTTGATGAACCATATGAATGATAATGTTGTTACTTTAATGAATAAGCGTCTAAGAGACAAGATGATGCCTAGATCCTTATATATATCTAACTCTATATATTTGTAACCATCCTATGCACCTTACAAAGTTGAGGATAAGAAACTCTTAGGAGTGATGTATACAAAACTACATAATGGAAGTGAATAACAGCTTATGGGTTGAAATACCTAAAGTGGTTGATGATGGTTTATCCTATATCAACAATGCTTAACCATTAGATAAGTCCACATCATTAAAGATAGATGGACAATTCTAATGTATGATCTATACACTACATGATAAAGGTGAAAGGGTAGTGGTTAAAGTATTAAGATGGAAATACCTTAATACAAGGTTAGTTGATTAACTTAAGTAAAGATGGAAATGAGGAGAAAGTGATACATCAAGACATGATCGATATCACCTTCAGCATTTCAGGGTTAATATACCTTGATGAACCCTTAATCCAATATGCTTGGATAAGAAACACATGAAGTGTGTGATTATGTAATGGTTACAAGGAAAATTTAATGAACTCAATGCACTTTGATAAGTATTGACTAATATACCTTGAGAATCGGTTAAGCCAAACTAATAAGTGTAATGTAATCATACCATGATAAGAATGAGGAATGAACTCACACCTTTAATTGATGATCATTAATGATATATGATGAGAATATTTAATCATAAGCAAATACTTATAATATCATTGAATGCTCCTAGAGAAAAGGAACAATGAATTAGGGTTGTCAAATAATATAATCATGAAACCTTAATTAATGTGAAAGGAGGAAATCCTAACCCTAAATTGGGTAATGGAATGGAAAACCCTATTAGATAGTAAACCCTAATCCTGATAAAGGAATGGTGGTGTTACTACTATATCACATGATGCGATAAGTGTCTCTTATGACTGTCATCATGTCTATTAACCATGCATATATCATGAGATGGTGATCATAGCTAGATTTGAGCAATGCCTTTTATATAATAAAATGTTGATTGGCCTGGTATGCCTTAATGTTGTTGTTGCTTAGTAAAAGTAACAAAATGTGCATGGACTCTATGAGTCATATGAGTATGTTGTTTCCTAGTGAAAGGTGACAAGACACTTAATGGTCCTGGTGAGCCATATGAAATGCTTGTGTAACAAGTATCATGTATACCTCGGCCTGAGAACCTAGAGGTGATAGTTACCTAACAAGTGGTTACAATGACTAGTAATGAATTGAGGGTATGAATACCCAATTTTGATAAGTAAGATAATGATGTTGCTGTGAGATGTGAACTTTCAAGTAATGAGATAAGGGACTGAGATCCCAATGCCTCATAAAGAATGAGAAATGAATGATGCAAATAGTACATGTTTCTTTGTAGCATTTGTCCTAATAATTTATGATTGAGAACTTGACTGATGCTAAAAGAATATGCTAATGTACTTAATTAATTAAGTGAAATCATATCATTTAGAGCCCTGACCATAGATGCATCAGCGTCAGAACTGCTGAATGGTGAAACAGGTGCTCCGCGGCAAAACCCAGAACACATATTTTGAATATGTGGGGGCAATGGGCGAATGTATCCTGACGTCTTAATGAGGGAATTGAGGAAAGGTAAACATTAAACCTTACAATACTTCATTACTTGTACCAGAATGGATGTATCACGAATCTCCTGATGATTGGGACATATGTAGTACACATCTCCCAATAATGTTAATTCCGGATCGATGGAGATAAACATGAAATCTCACAATTGCGAAGAGAGTACATCACACCACTGTAACTCTAATAGCAAAGTTACTAGTATACCCTGGAAAGCTATATAGCAGAGACACAAGATGTCCTGCATGTGATCTCGCACTGACCGAGATGTGGGAGGTCTTGGTAGCCGGATCTACCATTGACCTTGTATGGTACCGATTTCGACTTCACAGTGGTCGGTTGGAGCATGAGCGGTATACCTCATCTCTTCAGGGCTTAAGTGTGATTGTAAAATGTAATCAACCATATAGCATGTTTGCTTAAGGATTGAATGCGGAAATTCATTGGCTAATGTTATATTTCTTTTATGCATCTCTAGACGATAGATGTTATTCATACCTCTTTATATTCAATGCAAGTAGATGTATGAATTATGAATCTACCATGAGTAGATACAATGTTTTCCTTAGGAAAGGAGATTACTTTACTCTGTTCATTCAATGTTTAATATTTCTCTTAATATATAAGAACTTCACTTCAGTTTTAATTATAATAAACTGCTATAATAATGTTTTGGCGGAGAGTTATATCTCCCGCTGGGACAATTTACAATTGTCTAACCCCCGTGGGATCCAATGTTTTTAGGTGGACGCAGACGAGAAGCAGAAACCCTTTAGCAGAGAAAGAACAATAGCATCATCAGGGACAACAGTAATATCTCAGGTGGAGATACTACCTGTCTAGTTATATAAATAGTATTCCTATGTCTTGTCTCTGTACTCTCAGGTCCTCAGAGTCAGTAATTAGTTTTTTCAATGAATCGGTCTGAGATTTTGGTTTGATGCCTCAAGGTTTTTATGTTGTCTGTATATAATGTTGAATAGGGAAGCTGATGTTGTAATCCTCGAGAAGAGATGGTACTGGTTATGTACTTATGGATCAGAATGTAAATATTATACTTTGGTTCTTGATGTAAGAGTTTTCCTATGTTTGGATCTCTTTGCAAAAGTTTTAATTTTTAGTGATTTTCAGTAATCCGTTGCAAATGATTCGCTTCCGCTTAAGTAAATCTTGTTTTTGTAAGTTGGATGCCACAATCATCTACTGCAACAACTAGTATAGTCTGATAAGAGGTGATCTGTGTTCTTCTTTTGTACCTCAGGAAAACATAAGCATAACCTTTTTTAAAATCTTATGTGGAACAATCATAGAGGAATACATGCACAGAGACAAAGATATGATAGTATTCAATGCAACATCTAACCTGGAAGCCAACCTATTGAAGGAAAGAGACGGTACCACATCTATCATGAGCTACTGGATTCCCTTGACATAATAAAATCCTTAACATTTATAACCCTGCCGTTCAAGGCCTTCAACATTAGCATCTCATAGTGGTTAACATATCTAAAAGAGGAGTGCTCACTTACAATTTCAACACCAAAGACCTACCTTGTGGACAAATCATCTTTGAAAAACAAGAGCAAGGGATGATACAAGAAATCCCGACCATCCTAAAAAGATTGATACAAGGGGTAAGCGAGTGGTATCATCCCAATCGAAAGGAAATTTCCATTCAATGAAATTTTGCTCAAGATACAGGGGACAGTGCCTTCATAGCACTAAGGATGATTGAGGCCATCAATAGGGGAATCTCTATGGTTCAAATCACTATGAATATTTCCACTCCTTGTGAGGAAAATATGTCAAGGAAATCATTCATGATAGAACATTCTTCTATAATAGAAAAATAGTTGATGTACCAAGGTGTATGTACTCTCTTATTCCCCTGCCTGAAAAGATGCCTTGGAGATAGAAGCTTAGAAAGCTCATAGCTACAGTTGAACCCTCAGAACATGAAGAAGGAAAGACAACTCCATCTGTACCAACAACTGCCCCACCACCACCTAGTGTAGAAAATGTAACATCTAGACATTATGAGAGAGAACCATATCCACAAGTCCCTTAAATACCCATGGAAGTCAAAACGACAACATCCAGCCCACCACAAAAGGAACCACTTTCAGTTCCACCTTCAACTAACATCATCATAGCAGAAATTTCTGATCCATAAGGCAACAATGCCTAAGATAGCACAATACATCTAGAAGAGAAAGAATAATAAGATGACATGCCATAAGGACCACTGCCAATAGATGTGATAATGCCTACTTTTGAGAACTTTGATGGGCTGGCATGCTATGGATTATCTATGGAAGAAGTCCAATTCCTTCTAGATGTATTGTGACCAAGGGAGGATGACTTTGTGGTTATTGTTGAAAGAGAAAATGTACAAATCTTACTCCAAGACCTTTGTGATATTTTCACAACATGAGGACGCATGACAGTAAATGTCATGTCAGCTTGTCAGCTACTTCTGGTTGACGATCTCACCAATGTGTACATTGTATTTTACAAAATATTGGGACATGTCGTATTGAAAAAGGAATCGGGCAAGCTACATTAGTTAATAGATTACTTCAAGTACAATGTTCCATGATGTATGTTTGTGCCGATCTTACATGATGGACACTAGGCACTGCTAGCAGTGGACACCATCAACAAAACGTCCATCTTCTATAACAGCTCCGACACCATGTTCAGTACCAAGTGCACAAAATATCACAAAACCACCAACAATGTCATTGAAGAAAGAGTTGTCATGGTAGCCAACAGGATTGTAGTGATGATCAAAATTTTTGACAGTAGCATTCCAGCTGATCTCAAGTTTGATAAACTATATTTTTATCATAGGTGTCCACAGTAAGAACCTTTTCAAATGATTGTGCCTTTTACATACTTTACTGGATGCAGATGATGATCACGTCAGACTAGAAGGTTGAATAATGTCAAGACGACTAGTTCCACCACCTTTGAGGATAATATGCGATGAAGATCCTAGCTTCAGAATGGTCAATCGCATAGAATGACCTATAATTCTCATATTCAAGATCAACCTCATCCTTTGACACCTTGTGGTCAGGGTGGAAGATAAGTTGGGCGTCTGAACACGCAAATATGGTATGACTCTACACTAATTGTGATGAATTTTGACAAACTTTTACCTATCTATATGGAAAATTTTGATTTAGTTTCAAAAATATGTATATATCCTCAGCAAATTATCCTAACACACAAGTAGTCTCAATAGGAAAAATTGGAATCCATTTTTTAGGATTGTGTCATAACCCCAACCCTTAGAATTTCTTGTCTCCAGGCTAGCTCTTAGAGTAATTATCTCAAGAATGATAGACATGGGCTTCTTAATCTACTTAAAAATCTCAGAGTGCCATAATGTCTTAATGTTAGCCTAGTCTCAAGATAATGGAGAGGGCACATGTATGTTAGTCAACCAAGAAGAAATCTCAAACAAAGGAGGACTCATCATACTACGCTCTTGATTGACACCATGATCCCAAGTATAGGTAGGAAAGTGTGTAACCCTGGAAAAAGATGAAACAATTGCCCCTTTTAGTTTTAAAATCCCCACTTTGTGATCAAAAGAGGCATGGGCATCCCATTTTTTTACAAAATCATATCATCCCAAAGCCTATGATAAAGAATAAAAGTTGAGAGGAATAAAAGCATGAGAGATGTTCCTAGGAAGATGTTGAAGGACTCCTCCCGACTGGCGTATTGCTGCACTCAACAATGCAGATATGTCGTGTCCGGTAGCAGAGTCTGGAAGCCAACTTTTACACATCTACATTCTAAAGGGAACCTCACACAACCACCTCACGTTACATTAGGGCCCATTCTAGTAGCTCCATCTCTAAGATAGATTAAATAGTTGAGCGAACCTAAGGAATGTAGGAAACACTACAACCTTAGCCTACCCAAGCACAATATCTAGGAGATCCAAAAAATACAAAAGTTGGGTGTGAAAGCTACCTCTTCCAGAACTTTGCACAAGTACATCCTGGAAAAGGATCATCAGTGCATCATGAGGGGGGAACTTTTTAATGAAGAAATTCATAGCAAGAAAGATGAGTATTGCAACTCCAAACTAAGAGGGATAATTATGGGAGCCGACAACATGTCGTTCCAATGCATAAATCTCGACTCGAGGCTAACGTTGTCACATTTTTCACACTCACTAAAGCAATAACCAATAAATCCCTATGAAGTCATTTGATGCTTTAATTCTAATTGTTAGCATGAGGATAGGATAGACTCTAAGTTTGAGGGATTTGATAACATCAATTTTTGTGGATGTTATATGTCTTATTTTGTCCATATTTTTCCCCTATTTAGGAAAATGTATATTCACTTCCCTCCTACCTTGCATATACTATATTTACCCTATTTTAATGATGACAATGATGTCACATGTAGGTAAGCAAAGATTGGAAACATCATTATGAAAGGTAGAGCTACTAACTAATGACAACTAATGGTATCTATGTATCCATCAGTCCATCACCACTTGATGCTACCAAGAAACACCCTACCGGCGCCACCAACTGAAGGTTGCGGCAACCCATCACTTGCATGCACCCCTACGACCATCAGCCGGTGGTGGCGCCTATGACCATCAACCAATGGTGCCTCTACTACCATCATCCTAAAATGCCTCTACAACCATCAATCGATAGTGTACATGCACCCATCAAATGATGGCTCGCCTGCGAGCACCAGTCGGTGATGCATTTGCATTTGACAAATAGTGGTCCACCTGTGTCTGTCAGCTGAATGTGCACCTGCTAATGACACCCAACAACGGCTCTGAAAGGTGTCATACTCGAGACTATTGAGCACATGCATCAAGGGCGAGTACCTGGGAGGCTTGGGGTGCAAGTTAAGGACCCTAAGATGATGTTTATAAATAGGAGATAATCATCTACATAGTGGGGGTCGTGTACATTGTCTATGTTCTCGCACTATAGACTAGATGTCAAGCCACCGAAGGAAGGATCCGCCATCAACTGATCCATTCTGCCACCAGTTGACAAGATTGGTAGACGAGAGTCCATCGACCCTGCTCCAGCACCTCTACCTACTCGCCCCAACCCGCTTCCAGAGTCCCTACTTCAAAAGAAGAATGGAGAAGAAAGAGACGAGACTTCCAGCACGGCTGTGCTCATCCATGAGCAATAGGACCAGGACATCAGTTGTGGCCATCGTCTGGTTGCCATCAGTGTATCCCCTGGTCCCCTACTTTGATGTTCCTTTGATTCTTTCTCTATGTCTTCCTTCCTACAACACCCCATGTCTCTGTCCATCTATAAATATGAAATGCTACTCATGAGAAGAGTGGTTAAACTCACTACACCTATTGAGAGTATCCACTAAGGCTCTCCTAACATGTATATACTTACATCCTTTTGAATATATATATATATATATTCATTCATTCATTCATTCTTAGGAATGGTTATCTCCATACTCTTATTCTTAAATGCACTTGCATGATTAGCTACCATCTTGTGATGTATGATTGTTAACGCCTCAAAAGAGTGGCATTGATCTCATCTAAGTGTTATGGAGTTGCATAATGCAAAAAAATGTTGGAATGCTAAAGCTAATGATCATATGGTTTTCTTTGTGATCATTTGTTTACCATCTCGAGAGAGAGAGACAACCTTATAATCTAGATCTATCCTAAGCTCAAGAGAGGAGGGAATGGATATATATGATGATTTTTTGTAATATAGATAAGGGTATACAAAGGGGTGTGAGTATTGCATGTTGGTGAGAGATTTTAGTATGTGAAACCCAAGCTATGTTGACATCCATACTTTGGTTACATCTTTCTTATTTGATCTCATTCTCTTGTTTTGTGTTATTACCTTTGCATTTATTTCTTTGTTTGGAGTGAAATTGTTCCTTAGGGAACACCATATTAATATACCCCTTTGTTTGGTGTATTTGAGTCAAAGGTTCTACGTTCTTAGCACTTACCATCTTGGTCCCTATGGTTCGATCCCGATCTACTACATCAGACCTCGTATAATAGTTCTGGGGGCCTGAGTGTTGGGTTACAAATTTAAGAGTCTGATTACTCTAGATCCACTCCATCTTGGACGTGTTATTTAGGTCGGTCAACCACTTCATGACACCAATCGAGCGACCAAGATGTGAGTCGACCGGTTCAAGAGTTGAACCAATTAATCCATATTGGTTCGAGCACAAATCTTCATCAACATGTTGCATATGATGTGGACCTTAGGTGGTAGTAATTCCTTGTGGCTCCAAGGAATTACAACTATATGGCCATAACCATCGCTACTGTGTTTTAATTATTGCATGTTCTTGTTTGTGGTTATAGCATGTATATGATATGTACTAAGTATGTGGTGATTGGATATGTATATGTATTTATATATAAAATCCCTCAATACAATATTAAGTCTTAGATGCCTTCTATAAGCAACTGACATGAAAAGCTTGATCGACCAAGAGTAGATTATGTTAAAGCAAGGTGTGTCATCCATCTCATGGAAGTGTGATAGTAGATATGTAGGTTCTACCAAAGCAGGGTGCATATTCTATTGTGTTGGCTTTTAGGTCAGGCTTAACTTTGTGTCCTTAATGAGATTAAGCACCAGAGACATGTAGATGACTATGGAAAAGAGTTTCACATATCATATATCCAATAATTGCATATGATGCAATTGGCAAATGTTTCCTACCTTAATAACTTACTATGGACATTGTCGTTCTGGGTAATACTTATTTTGTTTTTTTATCTTGGATCGCTAGAAGATTGTACAGTGAAATCTTTCAAATTGATACATGAGGGGTTATCAACTTGAACAAAATAGTGGGAGTGATAATTAATTAAAATCCTAATTAATATCATTAACTTATCAAATCAAACAAATCAAAAATGTTTTGAAAAGTTGTAATATTTCTTTGTAGAATCTAATGTCAAACACAACTAGTTATTATTGCGACCAGTCCTTGGTAAGGACAAAACTAAATAGGATTAACTTCAAAATCTGGTTTAAGACTTTAAGAAAAATTCTCATCAATGAGAGAAAGATCTATGTCCTTGAAAGACCAGAGTCAGAGAAGCCCGCTCCAAATGTGCCTAAGGCTGAAATGGATGCATACTTGAAGCATGTCAATGATGGCGTATACATTGAGTACCTTATGCTATGATATATGAACTATGAGTTGCATGAACAACATGAAAAACATGGACATTCTTGAGATGGTAACACATCTTAAGAATCATGTTAAGAGAGAAAGGTACAATGTCTTCAAAGCACTATTTGAGTGCAAACTGAAAAAGGGAGATCCAGTAGTGCCCCACATGATTGGGCATGTGGAAAGACTGGGATTTCTTTTAGGTCAAGAGTTGGCCACATATATGAATCGTTACCTAAATCATATAGTCAGTTTATCAAATGTTTGGCATGTTGCTTAATACCGAAGCATGGAAGAAGAAAGGACAAATCTATGATAGTGATCAGTGGAAGTGAGTCCAAGGGAAAAGGCAGGGTCAAGAAGAATTCTGAGGCTAAGCTCAAGTCCAAGTCTTCTGCACTCAAGTTATGGAGAAGGGTAAGTGCAAAGGAATTTGTCCTTTTCACTTAAAGGAACAAAGGAAGATGAAAGAGACAGAGATCTCTACTTCAAGACCCAATAAGAAATAATCTAGAACTATAAGGAGGAGGAGTTGTTGCCACTATAGTTGGAATATATCATTCATGGGCATATAATAGAATTACTGAATTGTTATTATGGACTTTCCATTAATGCAAACATCATGTATCTTATATGGACAAGAATAAATTGATGTTTCATTTTAAATATGAGATCTTATTTGGAAATGTCCTATGTCTTATAAACTATACTTGATAGTTGTAGAGACAAATGTGTATGACACATATATTGAATGACTTGATGACTCAAACAATGAATACCTATAGCATTGTCATCTAGAGTGCATAAATGGGAAATGCTTTTCTAGAATCCATAAGATGGTTATCTAGACTTTTGGTTATTGAACCAATAGAGACATGCATATCTTATTTGTTGTGCAATACGACAAAAGCATCTTCACCAGATGTAGTGGGAGAGCGCCTATTCTATTAGGTCTCATACATATTGATGTATATAGACCTTTTAGAATGAATGCTAAAGGTAGTTGCAAGTACCTCACTATATATTTACTAATATTATCAGTAGATATGGTAATTTGCATTTAATGAAATACAAGTATGAATCTCTTGAAGTGTTCAAGGAGATTGTGAATGAAGTACGTAACTAACTTGGTAAAAGTATTAAGATACTTTGATGTGTTCAATGTTGAAATATTTTAAACCAAGAGTTTGAGAACCTTCAATGGAGATCATGATAATGTATCATGATGAAATCCACCTGAAGCACAATTATGGTGTATCATGAAAGTGTATCAGAAAGAAGGAATCATACCTTGCTAAGTCATGGTGCAGTATTTAATACAATCTAGCTGATCTTCCATTTACTTTTGGGCACATGCTTAACACTAAACAATGTACCGTCTAAAATGGTTCAAAAGACGCCGTATGAGATATGGCATGGGAGGTGTCCCGGTATGTATTATATAGTGATTAGGATTGAAAGCTTATATAAGAAAATGGTTTCTTAAAGGCTTATTCCATAAATCACATGAATGCTATTTTGTTAAAATACTACTCTTATCCCAATCCAACAACAAAATTGTTTGTTGATCTGGATAACTATATTCCTGAAAAGGAACATAGTTCCAAAGGAATTTGTGGGAGTAAAAGTAGAAAACAAAATGTTTGAGACAAACAAGAAAATATTGAACCTAAAGAGGTACACTAGGAACAAGGAGAATCACAAGTTGTTATGGAATCTCAAGTTCCTTATGTAACACAAAACATCATAAATCTAGTAGAGCACACCTAAAAGATTATGATATCTTTAAGAAGGCAGTGTATTGATCATATATGATGAGTCAACTACCCATCTAGAAGCTATTGAGGGACCATAATCTAAAGCACAACTTGAGGTCCATGAGATCAAAGATGGACTCCATTTAAACCAACAAGGTATGATCTTGTTGGATCCACCTGAAGGGGTAAAAATCATAGCGTGTGTTTGGGTCTATGAAAGGATACCAACATGGAAGGGTAGTTTGGTTACAAAGAATTCCAATCAAGTTCAAGGTGTTGAACATGATGCAGTCTTTCACTAGTTACCATGGTTAAATCTACCAGGACATTCTTATTGTTGTAGCTTGTTATGACTAATGAGATTTGGCATATGGATGTTAAAACCACATTCCTTAATTGGAATAATTATAAGGATATGTATGTGACACATCCGAAAGGTTTTATAAATCCAATATTGCAACTAAAGTCTATAAGCTACAAAGTTCAATCTGTGGATTGAAGCAAGCATATTAGAGTTGGAATCTTATTGATGATCGTAAGCTATGTCCTCCATCACGATGTCAAATGAAACTATCCATGGAATTGTGCGCCATGTGAAATGTGTATCATCACCTTTCTTTGACTTGAGTCAAAATAAAGATGAAATTTGTGATTACAAAAGATTTAGTGGGAGCATATTTATATTCTACATGATGATGGGGAATAATGCCCTTATCCTGTAAATGTTAAAACCTGGCTAGAAACACCTTATCTATGAGGGGTTTAGGTGAAGCATCCTATGTGATAGGAATTGAGATCTATAGAGATAGATCTGGAAAAGCTTCTTAACCTAATAAATAGCACATGCATTGGGAAGATACTGAAAGGATTCAGCATGCAAGACTCAATGAGAGAAAACTTATCCATGATTTCATGGAGTTAGTCTCTCACGAGCCTAGTGTCCCACTTCTTATGAAGAACATGAACACATGGAATACATGCCATGTGATGAAGTGAACTTTTGGATCTTTGAACATCTAATGACAATTGAGTTTATTATTTTGGTTTATACTAAGGGTTCCAAAGTTTTGGAATAAGATGGATGTTGAAAGTCTTTTGTTGTTGATGTTATGTTTTTTCCCTAAGTATGTGCCATTTTGAGGTATTAAAATGATGGGTCAAGCAATGATATTTTTGGCACCAAAATTTAATAGAATGTAGCTTGAGGGTTAGCAAATCTATGGTTAAAATTTGGTTGCAATTGGAGTATCCTAGAGAGAGTTATTAAGATTTGAAATTTGGGAAATAATGAGCTTTATTGAGGATTTATTAGACCTAAGTTTAATACTTTAAGCCTAGATTGGGCTATGCCACGCTTCCCTGGCTTGAGGAGTCGTAGATTGTTGATATGGCCCTGTCATGACCATTGGATGGGTCATATCTGATGGCCTAAATCTTGTCTGCAAGATTAGTTAGTCAGGACAACGTGGGCAACTGGAAGGGAAATGTTGATCGTCGATTTATGGGTGATCATGGTCTAGAAGGGAAAATGAAGTGGGCGGTTCTCTTCGCCATTGTGAGACCTTCATACCGACCCCTCACTTTGCCTATTTCAAGAGCATATGAGAGAGAATGAACACCCCCTTCCCTCTCCTTCTCCACCGCATCTTATAGAAGAAATATGAGAATAAGAATGGAAGAGCAGGGTTGAAGGTTGAGCGAAGAGTAATTGTGAACCAAGAGGGAGGATAGAGGTTGTATTTTGGATTTTTGTGTCCTGTCATGGTGTTTTTAGTGGTTAATCAATGATGGTTCCTAGGTATAGGAATATGAGAAGAGAGGAGGCCCTCGAGTGCTTTCCTTCATGTTCAAACACCTTTGTCAAGTTCAAGGAGGCTCTACGAAGCTTTTGGAAGCTTCAGGTTCGAGCAAGAGTGAGGGGTGCTTTCTACCTTCATGCTCCACCACCATAGAACCAGCACTGTGGTGATCCGACCCAGATCGAGTTTGAAATGTGAGGAATAGGATCCTTGATGCCGAGGAGGTCTATTTGGGATGGACGAAGACGTTGGTGGCTGAAAAAGCTTGAACGGAGGTCTGACTAGACATGTCTTGCTCATCAGTGCCTTCCCTTATGACGGTGCCCTGAGAACCTAAATTGTGGGACTCTGAGATTGCGATTCACGTGAGAGAGAAAGGACCATGTCCCGCTTTTAGTCAAACTGGGTGGTCTAGCTAGAGACGAGGTAGTGAACTGGACTAGCTTTGAACCAACGTGAACCGTCAGCTCAGTGCGGCCAGGAGCCAAGGAGCTGTGCCCAGGCAGAGCCACGTGCTGGCTGCTGATTGGCCCAAAGTTAAATTTTTTTTAGTAAATACCTATATCTTCAATAATTCACAATAATTATCTCTGTTATTAGAAAAATATGAACAAAGTACCAAAATTCTCAAAAAAATGCATAGAACCACAGTAATATCTGCATTTTGATGAATAAATTGTGTTGGTGTCACACAAGACGCATTATACTCATTTTATGTATAATAAATACCAAACGATGAACTAAAATTATGGAAATGTTCTAATAACTCCTAAATGTGACTTATAATCCATTTAAGGTCAGTGATTATGATGTTGATGCAAGAAATCATGTAATTTGCTCCATATGGCTAATTAGGGCTAAAAAGCAAAAATAAAATGCAATAAATACATAAGTGCTCACAAAATGATGGAATATTTGGTATAAGATCATATTAGTATATGGAAACGCAAATTTAATTATAAGATCACAAGGATACACATAATCCATGTTATATGATGATGATTTCTCTTAAGGTGATATAAACCCTAATATGCTTAATGATTATGATCTAGGGTTAATATGTGCACAAAATGCTATAGGAGTTAATGTTCAGATGATGAACCTTAATTTGTAACATAACTAAAAAGTTACATCAGTAAGATAATTCTAAGACAAAAATGCAAGTAAAAATGAGAATATCCTAATGACTACGTTAAACCCTAATGGACATAATGAGGGTTAAGATTATGAGAATCTGATGATAGTATATGGTCTTGTCTTAATCACGATTGACAAGGATATAGTCGATATTAGGAATATGTGGTGATTATATTATCTCAGTTCAAGGTACGCCATTACCTCTTACTTGGCTTATTATACAGTATGCTTGTATAATACATGTTGCAAAATACTTGGCATATGGTATTAGATGAAATGATTGTTCATGTATGCTATCTTTCTTTATTTTCCATACTTATGGCTATGAACACATGAAACATAATGTATCTGTTCCATTATATCTAAGCGCTTCAACTCTTTGGTGGTGAAGTGCTGGAAAGTAAAGGATTTCAACTCTTTGGTAGTAAAGTACTTGGAAGTGATCCAACTCTTTGGTAGTAGATCACATTGTGAAATGATCCAACTCTTTGGTAGTTGATCATAAAGGTCTTAATGCATTCAAATCTCAGGTAGTAAATGCATGGATGATATAATGGAAATTGTGACTAAAATATGTGTTCTCTTTTGTTAATGAATATCTTTGTCCAAGTATATGCTTTTTATTATATTTATTTATATCTGTCAAGTATTAGTTTTATCTTATTGCCAAGATTATTAATGAGAGGTATATGAAAAGACATGTAGGCGTACTCAGTACAATATTCTTGAATATTGTGATGACATGTACTACATGTAATCTTTTGTTTAGGTTTGTGGACATATGATCTTGAAGGACCAGGATAGTTGAGAGTTGTGTGGTGAGTTGATGTACACGTGGACCTATTGTCTTAAGATCTTGTTGTTTAGTGGTAGTACATGTATATGTAGAAGTTTGTTATTCAATATGTAATATCAAATGATGTAACAATTCATTATGTAATTATATGTTGAATGGTGAACATGTGTTGTATGGTTTTATTATTGTTCGTGTGCATGTACTACTATTGTTTCTTTTTGACTTCCTCTATTTTTCTTATTCTTAGCCTAGTGTGGGGTGTTTAAATTGGGATTCTCGCTGAGGTGAGGGTTTCAATTTGGTGAACAATATCATATCCTGACATTTTCTCATTATGCAACTCAAATTATAGAAAACCTTGAACCTTAATAATCTTTAGGATTAGATTAGTCATCTTTTAGAGAATAGATATGACCTAGCATCTAGGTTAGTACCTAGATGTCTAAGAACTAGGTCTAGACTAGTTCTTGTTTTATAGCAAGTCCTTAGATGTCATATTTTTTTCCTTATAGTGCAGCGGTATGGGACGTTGCATTATTTCTAAATGATGTACATCGAGGGAAGAGAAATCCTAGGCATATGGCACTCATTGTCTAGGGTAGATACACTATTCTACACTTTGTTCTCACTCTTTTCACTAGTTTTCATGGTAGTGTACTCTCTACTATGTGTGGGACACTCATTTTGTGGTTTTGGTTTTTGATTCCAATCGGATCGAACCTTGATAGTTTTCTCTAACGCTTGTTTTATCAAAGAAAAACTATTTAATATTTTATTATATATGTAAGTATTACAAAAATGTGTCCCCACACATGTACTAGTAGGAGGTGGTCATGCAACCTAAGTGAAAGTGAATGACATCACTCTAGAAGAGAGAGTAGTTCTAGATTAGATGTCTAGAGCCTTTTTAGAATATATGATAGATGGAATAAATGATATAAGATGGTTTATGATGATCAATGTCGTCTTTAAGAATTAAGGTTCGGTTTTGAGGAATTGAGATAAGCTTGATGATGCAAGTACATAGGTTTTTATGAGATAATATAAGATGAGTTAAGACAAGATGTGAGTCAACATGAGACTCAATCTCTTTTACAAAGGAGGACCTCTAGTGTTAGGACCAATTTTAGGGTTAACTCCAGAGAGAGTGAGACCCAGCGGGAGAAGGTCGGAGAACCTAAACTCCAAGATATGAGAATTATGAGAAATATGTGATATGATATGTCCTAAACTATAGTACTCATGAGTGATTGATTTGAGTTGTGTTATGCATGATTACTATATATTTGTTGAACACTAGATGTCCTTGGAAGGACTAAACCCTAGAGATAGAAAGCGGTTCTCTATATATGAACATGTAAACATGAATATAAGAACCTGCCATTTGGGTGAGGGAGAGAGAGTCCCAATACCCTAGAGGAGGTAACTGTGTTGGTTTCTATGAAGCCTCATGCGGGTTGGTGGCTCCCCATGTAGGACTCTAGTGGTGTATATATATAAGAGAGTTTTGGGTAAGAACATCTTTTGGATAAATATCTATGAAGAGAATTGGTTTGTGCTTATGTGGTTAGAGCAAATAAAGCAATCAACTAGTGCCAATGAGGTAATTCGAGAACCCTAGACTAAGAGAGGTAAGATGAAGATAGTATTTTTGAAACTCATAGAGTTGAGTTAGCTCTAAGAGATCAAACATGTAACTACCCTAATGATATGGGTCAGGAGAACCTCAGTTGGACTAGATGAAGTTTTGATATATGTTTAACGAGCCACTCACATAAGTTTGTTTAGCACAACCATGATATAATATATGTAAAGATGTGATCTAATCTCAAGACATGATATATAAACATGCTATGATGTAAACCTAGAGATGGTTTAATAGATATCTATGCATAGATGGTTAACCATATACATGAATAATGATGATAATGTGAAATTGTTGTCTAATCTTGTGATGAAATCACTAGTAAACGTTGCAATTTATTATGAGCAATGAAATAAGATCATATGAATGAAACATGTTACATGCGGTGTTAATCTTAGTGCTTAATAAAGATAAAAATATAGTTTGACATTTAGTACAACATAATTATTATGACACCTTAATATGATCTAGATGGATAAAGTGGGTTAACTACAGTTAACTCTCTCCTAAAAGGCATATGTTAATTTTGAAATGTTTTAACAATTAGCTCAATAGAATGTTGATGACACCTTAATATAATGGGATACCTTTAGTTAACTCCTTTAAAATATAGTAATATGATGTGGGAAACCTAATGCATGGGTAAATATAAGGATGCAACCCTAACATAAGAGATATGTCATGACATAACTAGAATTTCTAAACTGTTGTTTCAATCTTTTATGAAGGGTGTTTCACCTTAAATGTTTTAAAACCTCCTAATAGTGGTTTGGATATGATTATGGATATTTGTTTTTGGATATGTTTCACCTATAGTGTTTCCCTAAATATGAATATCTTTGGTTTCTTTTAAAGTAAGAGATGGCGCAATTTTGAGGACGAAATTTCTTTTTAGATGTATATGATGTGATAGGCTGGATTTTGACTGAATTTCGAGGACAAAATTTCTTTTAAGGTGTGCAGGATGTGACGAAGTGAACTTTAATCTAATGATGATTGAGTCTATTCTTTTGGTTTATACTAAACAAGAATTTGGAATAAGATGGATGTTGAAAGTCTTTTGTTGTTGATATTATGTTTTTTTCCTAAGTATGTGCCATTTTGAGGTATTTATTTGATGGGTCAGGAAATGATATTTTTGGACCAAAAATTTAATAGAATGTAGCTTGAGGGGTAGCAAATCTATGGTTAAAATATGGTGGCAATTGGAGTATCCTAGAGAGAGTTATTAAGATTTGAAATTTGGGAAATAATGTGCTTTATTGAGGATTTATTAGACCTAAGTTTAATACTTTAAGCCTATACTAGGCTATGTCACACTTCCCCAGCTTGAGGAGCCATGGATTGTTGACATGGCCATGTCATGACCATTGGATGGGTCATATTTGACGGCCTAAATCTTGTCTGCAAGATCAGTTAGTCAGGACAACGTGAGCAACTGGAAGGGAGACGTTGATCGTCGAGTTATTGGTGATCGTGGTCTAGAAGGGAAAATCAAGTGGGTGGTTCTCTTCACCGTTGTGATACCTACATACTGACCCCCACTTTGCCTATTTCAAGAGCAGATGAGAAAGAATGAACACCCCCTTCCCTCTTCATGTCCACCGCATCTTACAGAAGAAATATGAGAATAAGAATGGAAGAGCAGGGTTGAAGGTGGAGCAAAGAGTAACTGTGAACTAAGAGGGAGGATAGAGGAGTTGGACTCTAGAGTTTCATGCCCTAACGTGATGGTTTTAGTGGTTAATCAACCATGGTTCCTTGGCACAAGAAGATGAGCAGAGAGGAGGCCCTCGAGTGCTTGCCTTCATGTTCAAACACCTCTATCAAGTTCAAGGAGGCTCAATAAAGCTTTTAAAAGCTTTAGGTTTGAGTGGGAGTGAGAGGGATGCTTTCCCCCTTCGTGCTCCACCACCACAGAACCAACACGGTGGCGATCCGACCCACATGGATCTTGGAAGGTGAGGAAGAGGATCCTTGATGTCGAGGAGGTCTGTTTGGGATGGACAAAGACGATGGTGGCCGAAAAAGCTTCAATAGAGGTATGACTAGCCATATCTTGCTCGCCGGTGTCTTCCCTTGGGAAGGTTCCCTGAGAACTTGAATCACAAGACTCTGAGATCATGATTCACGTGAAAGATAAAGGACCAGGTTCTGCTTTCAGTCAAACCGGGTGGTCTAGCTAGAGACGAGGCAGTGAACCGAACCATATTTGAACCAACGTAAACTGTTGGCTCAGTGCGGCTAGGAGCCAAGGAGCCGCACCCAAGCAGAGCCATGTGGCGACTGCTGATTGGCCCAAAGGTAACAAAAATTCCAATAAATACCTATATCTTCAATAATTCACAATAATTAGCTCAGTTATCAGCAAAATATGAATAAAGTACAAAAATTCTCAGAAAAATGTGTAGAACCACATGAAACCCTAATATCTGCCTTTTGATAAATAAAATGTGTTGGTACCACACAAGATATGTAATAAATACCAAATGATGAACTAAAATTATGGAAATGTTCCAGTAACTCCTAACTATGACTTACAATCCATTTAAGGTCAGTGATATGATGTTGATGCACGAAATCATGTAATTTTCTCCATATGGCTAATTAGGGATAATAATCCTAAATAAAATGCAATAAATACATAAGTTCTCACAAAATGATGGAATACTCGGTATAAGATCATATCAGTATATGGAACCTCAAATTTAATTATAAGATCACAAGGATACACATAATCCACGTTATATGATGATGATTGAGCTTAAGGTGATATAAATATGATTAATGATTATGATATATGGTTAATATGTGAAGAAAATGCTATGAAAGTTAATGTTCAGATGATGAACCATAATCTGTAACATAACTGGAAAGTTACATCAGTAAGATAATTCTAAGACAAAAATGCAAGTAAAAATGAGAATATTCTAATGACTACATTAAACCCTAATGGACATAATTAGTGTTAAGATGATAAGAATCTGATGATAGTATATGGAATTGCCTTAATTAGGATTGACAAGGATATCGTTGATATCAGGAATATGTGGTGATTAGATTATCTCAGTTCAAGGTACGCCACTACCTCTTACTTGTCTTATTATATAGTATGCTTGTATTATATGTGTAGAAAAATACATGGCATATGGTATTGGATGAAATGATTGTTCTTGTATGATATCTTGCTTGATTTTCCATACTTATGGCTATGAACACATGAAACATAATGTATATGTTCCATTATATCCAAGCACTTCAACTCTTTGGTAGTAAAGTGTTGGAAAGTAAAGTACTTCACTCTTTAGTAGTAAAGTACTTGGAAGTGATCCATCTCTTTAGTAGTAGATCACATTATGAAATGATCCGACTCTTTGGTAGTAGATCATAAAGGCCTTAACCCATTCAACTCTCAGGTAGTAAATGCATGGATGATATAATGGAAAATGTGCCTAAAATATGTGTTCTCTTCTGTTAATGAATATCTTTGTTCAAGTATATGCTTTTTCTTATATTTCTTTATAACTGCCAAGTATTAGTTTTACCTTATTTCCAAGCTTACTAATGAGAGGTATATAAAAAGACACATAGGCGTACTCAGTACAATATTCTTGAATATTGTGCTGACGTGTATCACGTGTAATCTTTTATTTAGGTTTGTGGACATATGATCTTGAAGGACCAAGATAGTTGAGAGTTGTGTGGTGAGATGATGTATAGGTGGACCTGTTGTCTTAAGATCATATTGTTTAGTGGTAGTACATGTATATGTAGAAGTTTGTTGTTCAATATGTAATATCAAATGTTGTAACAATTCATTATGTAATTATATGTTGAATGGTGAACATGTGTTGTATGGATTTATTATTGTTCATGTGTATGTACTACTATTGTTTCCTTCTGACTTCCTCTAATTTTCTTCTTCTTAGCCTAGTGTGGGGTGTTTAAATTGGGATTCTCATTGAGGTGAGGGTTTCAATTTGGATGTTACACATTAGATTAAGTTTTTGAAAATTCAGGGACGTCACATGCCATATACATTCGCAATTAGATCTATCTTGAATGCTATGTTATGCACTTATCTTGTTATCTCATATGTATTGGACATGACGAGAGGATATCCAGTTATCTTGTATGTATTGGACATGAAGGGAGGATATCCAGTTATCTCATATGTATTGGACATGATGAGAGGATATATATACCTATCTAGGAATCCCATATGTATTGGACATGACAAGAGCATATATGCCATATACTAGTGAGATTTGGGCTACCATAAAGAATATCCTTAGGTGCTTGTCAATCACTAAAAAGATTGGTTCCTTGGTTATGGTAATAAGGAAGAGTTGGGTGTAAAGGGTTACACCAATGCAAGCTTATAAATGACAAATAAAATTCATGATCGCAATTGATGTTTATGTTTGACCTTAAACAAGAACTGTAAGCTGGAAAGCCTTCCGAGTTGAACAAAGTTGTTTATATCTATAGAAGAAGTTGAGTATCTCTTTGTTATTATAAAAGTAGAGGATATTGTACGAATAAAGAAGTTCATATGGGAAAACTTGTGTGAGGTTCCAACCATTGATGACACCGTAGAAATATTGTGACAACAATGGAGCTACTGGATAGGCATGGAATCTCAAATGGCGTACTACTACACTTACATGTCATACGAGATGTCGTATAGTGAAGAGATGTGAAACTTGAAAAATACCGACCTGAAGCAAACATTGCTAAACCTGCTATAAAAGTGCTTACACAGCAGAAACATGATGGACATGTTAAGATCACTTGGAATAAGCTTCGTGGGTGATGGGCTCTTAGTGCAAGTGGGAGTATGTTGCTATGTATGCCCAGAGAGCCAATCATATGATGATTGAAATGAGGCATTAAAATACCTGATTTGATAAAAATAAAGGTAATTATGTATATTATGTTTGCATCAACATGAGATGATGACGCAGATATAGTAGATGTCTAAAGAATAATGTTACTTGATGACGTATGTCTTCAAGTACATGACTTGAACAATGAGATCATACATATGATAAGAGTACATACATTCTTCTTATGTACCTAGTCAGATATTAATTTAGAAGCAAAATAGACAATAGTGATACATAAGACTAGATTGTGTGTTGACTGATGACAGAGTCTCATTCGTTATGATATGTCATATCAAGTCAAGAACACATGTACATGTTTGAGAACAATATATCAAACACACCCACCATGAGAGTGATACATGGAGACCATGGAATGGTAGTTAGAACCATTTATCATAGTTACAGTGGTAATCGTGGTTCTTAGACGTGAAGTCACTACATTTATCACATGTTGTTCATTTACTTTGACATCATTCAATGTGATCCTGAATAAGGGTTTCCATAACAGTGATGATTGGGTGCACTATTATGACACCTCATCACGCTAAACGAGATTACTCAAGGAAACCATTAAAACCAATTCCAACCATGTAAATAAACTCTAGAACATTTATAAAAGGTCCATCATTCCATTCTCATATACTTTAACAAGCATTTGCATATGGGTTCAAAGACCTCAGTCACATCCTGCATACAAAACATATTACACATGTCCGTGCCATATATTTACAAACATTGGCATAATACCAAAATCTCGTGTCGATACAAATATATCATCTAGAAAACACATCCCATACCAGGACCTGAGAGTACAGGGACGACACTAGGACTCTACTACTAACATCTATAACTAACATCTACAACTAACCAACCTTCTAAATCTATTGATCACCAGGTTGGTTCTCTTCCACAGCACGACCTCGACCTCGTTGCCCGCGACCACCTAAAAAAATGTGGTGACCCACGGGTGAGACCCAGTCCCGGTGAGAGATATAACTCTCTCCAACATATATTGATTATAACATTAATTAACAGTAAATACATTGAGCAGTTAGAATATTGAATAAACAATATGATCAGATTGAACAGTTTAAGCATACTAAGCAGTTAGGAAAATAAGTTGTAACATCAAGTAGAATTGTACAATTGTCATAAGTATGCATCATGTAAGAACTATGTAGTGTAAAGACAAGACAAGGGTTAATCAACCAATGTGATATGTATTAAACCCTAGCAATTATACTACACGGCTGGTATTATATCTTTTATTATTATGCCCTGGGGAGTTTGAGTCATACCACTCAAAGTCCAAATGACCACTGCGAAGTGCTATTCAGTTTCATATAAGATCTGGGAGTGCCAGTATCCTAAGATCTCTTCCCCTCAGTCAGTACGAGAAAACTGCAGTGACATACCAATCAAACTGCCAACAGTGACATATAGTCAACTGATAACAACTAGTCCATACTTGGTACAAGTTACGACACTAGAAAACAGGGTATACAAAACCCTCTAATCCGAGGTACAACCGTAGCTGTCCTCAATCACATCAAATATCTGAGGCATGACCATAGCCATCCTCCATAACCTACAATTGTGGATGACAAGTATATATCCTCAACTTGCCACCCCCGCATACTCAACAGTATGCACTCCGAGTTTCCCTTGGGAATACTCGTTTCACCATCCAGTAAGTTCTTACACTGAAGATGGCTCTACGGCACATGGCTCTACATGATTAAGGTTACACTTGATTAATTACTACCAATTGAATGCATTACGACTTTATCATACAAGTGGACATTCAAACCCTAATTCTTTTCTAACAATAGTATATGTATAACAACTTCAAAAGATATAAAACATTTGAGATATAAATCTTAATCACATTACCACATCTATCATTCATTGCAAATTAACAGACCACACTTATCATCATACTATTACAAGATACCAATATCTTATCACAAGTTCCAGGGTTTTCACCCTTATTGGAACATGAAGAGGATTTCACCTAAATCATGGATTCAAACATGCCCAAAGGTCTTTAAGACCATCACATTATTCATAGTAAGGTTATCATCATCATTCCATGCCTTAAACAAGGCTTGAAAGATCATTAGCACATGTATGTCCATAGATTTTAACATGGCAAGGCACTATGATATTCAAATAATACTATATTGTGGTTTCAACATAAGAAGAGTGTAATTCTTTATCACATTAATCATTCAAGAGGTCTGATTATAACCAATCAACATCATATGATTACATAAAGGTTAGGTATAATAGGCTAGATCACATGGGAGTTACGCATCCACTCATTACATTGATTTATCAAATATAACTATATAATGGCAAAGGCAAGACTACCAATTAATGGTATTGAACCATTGAATTATCTTCACTATGACCCACATATAATAACATGTGATTTATTCTAATTCATTGGATGTTAAAGCATCCAATATTATTCATTGGATCAGGTTCATTGTTCAAGGTTACCAATTGAAGTATAGGTCTAACCATTAGATCAATTGAACCAAGGGACCATTGGTTCAAGGTATAGTCAAATCTAGAATTACATTCCTAATTCATCATATATGATGATGACCTGATCCACCATTAATTGTGATCATTATGTCACCATTAGTTGCTAGATCAGTAATACATTCAGTTAACATCATCAAATAATAAGCCAATATCATCATCAATTGATAACATCATTAAAATACTTAGTGGATTATAATTAAATGTCTAATTGAGTCAAAACCTGACCTAAGGTGGTGACCATAGGTTGTCACCATAAATTGGACACCCTTGATCACGAACATCAGTTTCCAAAATAGCAACATTATTGGTTGTTGAATGGTATGACAATCAGTTATGTGATAGGGAAGGAAATAGCTTGAAAACCCTAATTTGAACCATCATTTGTTTTGTACATAGAACCATAGGTTGTTGCTATCAACCTGTCCCAGATCATGTTACACATTATAAAGGATGTAAACATATTTACAGGTTCATATAGAACTGGAATAAAACAGGAAACACCATAAAATTCGTAATTCTAAACAAGCATGATTTCTCTATGCTTAGATCATCACATTCAAGCATAATCATGAACCAACAAGCTTCTAGTAAGCAATATAAGTGAAAAATGTTATATAAATCGCCTCTATAGAGTAGTTCAGATATCCAAAAGCAAAAAGATCGAGCAAATAGGGCAAGGAAAGCTTGGATTCAGATCTGAACTTGACCAACTATGCAATTCTCTCCACAAACAAGCAAAACCCTAGAAAAGAAACAAAAAGGAAGGAGTTTTGAGTTCTAGGGGAACTTTCACCATGGAAAACCATGGTTCCGACCTGGATAGATGTAGGAGGAAGAGCAAAAAAGAATTAGATGGAGGAAATAAGTAAAAACTTACACTTTTAGGTCAATATCACTAGGGGGAAGCTTCATACACCCAAAAAGAGAATCAATTTCAACCCTAGAATTTGTTTCCAAGAGGATCCCCACCTTCTTCTTCCTTGGGCAGAAAAAATCGCAGCTGAACAGAGGGAGTACGAATCTGGGAGAAGGAGAGAGATAATGGAGAGCAAATGGCTCGTTTGGGGGCTTTTGGATAAGTATATGACACTTTAATATTAAGAAAAAGAAAAAGTTGCAATTCTAGTATATATCCAAGTGTCCATGGCTTTAAATTATTAAAAATACACAAGAACACACACACAAGTAGCTCTCCCACCGTCCCTCTAGACCTTCTTGGCTTTCCTTTGGCGCATTTACCAGCCAATCACATAATTCCTTAGTTGATAGCTACTAAAGGTAGCTCATCCATGAAGGGAAAAACCCTAAAATACCCTTGATAAAAACACCTTCAAACCATGGCTCAACTAGGAGCCCCATGGATCAAAAATCTCAAGAATGATAATATAACAATTAAGGAACATAATTTATGTGACAAATTGCAAAGAAAACCCCTCCATTGGGTAAATTGCAGAAAAGTCCAAATGTACAAAAAATTGCATAACTTGCTCAAACATCGTCCAAATTGGACCAAATTTGAAACTTAAGCTTGTCTTATGATTTAAAAACATATCAAAAGGTTATATTAGGGTTCTAAGCATTAAATTATGGTAATTAAGCTCATTCAACTCATTAAGTAAGTTCAAGGGCCTTACAACTATAAACCCCTAACAAGGATTTCGCCCCGAAATCCTACGCAAAAAGAGATGGGTATTTTCTACGCATCTCATTCTCTAGTTCCCATGTGGCTTACACTAAGCCATGATGATTCCACAAAACTTTCACTAGTATTATATCTTTTCTCTTTAGCTTTTTTACCCTTCTATCCATGATCAACACATGACCCTAAACATAGGAGACATCCTCATCTCAACCTCTACTGGTTGGATTGTCTGGTCAGTATCTGGATGGCATTTCCTCAACATAGAGATGTAAAAGACATTATGCAATCTATGTATCTCTGGTGGTAGCTCCAACTTATATGCTACCTTTCCAACACAAGCTAGGATAGGGTATGGTCCCATAAATCTAGGAGCCAACTTACCCTTCTTTCCAAACCTCAACACACCTTTCTAAGGAGAAACCTTAAGATATACTCTATCTCCCACTTGGAACTCAAGTGGTCTGCGTCGGTTGTCTGCATAAGATTTCTGCCTGTCCTGGGCTGCTTTCAACTTTTATTGTATCACGTTAATCTTTTTTGTAGTCTATTGTACTAGCTCAGGACCCAAAAGTTGATATTCACCTGTCTCATACCAACAAAGAGGAGACTGACATCGTCTCCCATATAGAGCCTCATAAGGAGCCATATCTATGCTTCTTTGATAGCTATTGTTGTACGCAAACTCTATCAGAGTTAGATGTACATCCCAACTACCAAGAAATTGCAGCACACATGCCCTTAAGAGATCCTCTAAAGTCTGAATAGTTCTTTCAGACTGGCCATCGGTCTGCGGATGAAAAGCTGTGCTGAATCTCAACTGTGTTCCCATTGCTGAATGCAGACGCTCCCAAAAATGACTTGTAAACTGTGGACCTCTGTCAGAAACTATAGTCACTGGAATGCCATGCAAACAGACTATCTCATCAACATATATATGTGCCAATTTCTCTGCTGTAAATGTTGTCTTAACTGGTAGAAAATGAGCTGGCTTAGTCAATCTGTCTACTATCACCCATATGGAATCATGACCCTTGGCTGTCCTAGGAAGACCAACCACAAAGTCCATAGTAATATGATCCCATTTCCACTGTGGTATTGGCAAGGGTTGTAATGTCCCTACAGGCTTCTGCTGCTCAGCCTTCACCTTCTGACAAACTGGACATTTAGCAATGAACTCTGCCACATCACACTTTTGACCTGGCCACCAATACATGTCCTTCAAATTTTGGTACATCTTGGTACTTCCAGGATGCATTGCATACACGGAGGAGTGAGCCTCCTCAAGTACCATCTTCCTCAACCCATCAACATCAAGAATTACTATCCTATTATGGTAACAAACTATACCATCATCTGCCTCGTGAAAGCCATCATGCTTTTCACTACCAATCCCTGATTGGATATTCTTTATCATAGTATCATTTTGTTGTGCATCATGAATCTGTTGTCTTAAGGTAGGTTTCACTTGTAACTGTGCCAACAATCCTGCCAACAAGGAAACTTCTAGCAGTACATTCATCTAGCGAAGAGACACTAGCATATCTCTCTTATGGCACATCAAGGAATTTAATTGCACATTATCTACCATTGATGATGAAGATGACTTTCTACTCAATGCATCAACTACCACATTAGCTTTCCCTGGATGGTAGTCTATTGTGCAATCATAATCCTTAATCAACTCCATCCATCTCCTCTGCCTCATATTCAACTCCTGTTTTGAGAAAATATATTGTAGATTCTTGTAGTCAGTGAAGATCTGACACTTTTCTCCATAAAGATAGTGTCTCTAGATCTTTAAGGCATGGACCACTACTACAAGCTCCAGATCATGTGTTGGGTAATTCTCCTCATGTTTCTTAAGCTGTCGTGAAGCAAAAGAAATCACATTTTATCCTGCATCAACACACATCCCAACCCATTCTTTGAAGCATCACAAAAGACAATATAGCCTTTTCCTTGCTCTGGCAGTACTAACACTGGTGCACTAGTCAACTTTTCTTTCAAAAGCTGGAAAGAACGTTGACACTTTTCATTCCAAGAAAAAGGAACATCCTTCCTGGTTAACCTAGTTAGGGGTAACGCTATAGAACTGAAGTCTTTGATGAGCCTCCTGTAGTAACCTTCCAGACCTAGGAAACTACGGATCTCTGTCGGTGTCTTTGGTTGTTCCCATTCTAGTACAGATTCCACTTTCTTGGGATCAACACAAATGCCTTTTACAGATATAACATGGCCCAGAAAAGACACTTCAGATAACCAGAATTCACACTTGCTAAACTTAGCATATAGTTGATGTTGCCTCAATAATGTCAGTGCCTTGCGAAGGTGTTGCTCATGTTGTTGACTATCCTGGGAGTATATCAGGATATCATCTATGAACACAACCACACACTAATCAAGATAAGGTCTAAACACCCTATTCATTAGATCCATAAATGCTGCAGGTGCATTGGTTAGCCCAAACGGCATAACCACAAACTCATAATGACCATACCTAGTCCTAAATGCTGACTTAGGTATGTCATCAGCCTTAATTCTCAACTGATGGTAACCTGACCTCAGGTCTATCTTTGAAAACATGGTGGCACTTCTCAACTGATCAAAAAGATCATCAATCCTCGGCAAAGGATACTTATTCTTTATTGTGACCTTGTTCAACTGTCTATAGTCTATACACAACCTCATTGACCCATCCTTCTTTTTAACAAACAACACGGGAGCACCCCAAGGGGAAGTGCTTGGCCTGATAAAACCCTTCTCTAACAGTTCTTGTAACTGTTTCTTTAACTCCTGCATCTCTGCTGGTGCCATCCTGTATGCTGACTGTGCTATGTGTTATGTTCCAGGAATAAGATTGATCTCAAACTCAATATCTCTAGGAAGGGGAATGCTAGGAGATTCCTCAGGAAAGACATCCTCAAATTCCCACACCACTGGTACCTCCTGGATACTAGGACCTACCACCTTCGTATCCACAACATGATCTAAGAAAGCCTCACATCCTTGTCTCATCAGTCGTTCAGCTGTCATGGATGACATCAAACATGTAGGAAGAATCTTCCTATCACCCTGAAAAATCCACTGTACATCTCCATCATGGAACATCGCCACCTTAGTACTACAATCCAAGACTACCTTGTATTTTTCCAAGGTATCCATTCCTAGGATTACATCAAAACCATGCATGTCAAGTGGCAGAAGATCCACTTGAATGTTGTGTCCAGAAAAAGAAAGAACACAAGAAAGGCACACTTCCCGCAACTCAGCAGAATCAACCAAAGGAGTCTCCAGTCACAGGCTATCAGATCTAAGACTAACAGGTAGATAACAACTATCTATCACCTCTCTGGTGATAAAAGAGTGTGTTGCACCCGGGTCTAGTAACACAGATACGAAACAAGAAGCAGACATATCAGAATGAAATAACTCCATCTGACCTATCACAACTCGAGGATTGACCACTGCTTCTGGCTGGGTCATGGCATAGAACCTTGCTGTCGCCTGCTGTCATCCACGTCCTCTACTTGCTTGTCCAGAGGATCCTGCCTGGGATGCCTGACCACATCCTCTTCCACTGCCACTACTAAACTGTCGTTGTTGTGGACCTTGTTGACTTTGCCTTGGCTGTTGAGTCACCTCCTCATCTTTCATAGGGCAATAAGGTCTTGTATGCCCCACTTTCTCACACTTGTAACGTGTTTTGATGCCCTGATATTGCCTAAACGGACCTAGCCCTGATGAGGTATTGCGGGCTCCAGTCGGTGGAAAATTATGACCTCTACCCTGACTCGGGGTCCACTGTGATGGTGCATGTGATCTTGGTTTAGTGAAGGTTGACCTTGGTTGTGACAGTGGTGGAAAAAACATTGGCTTCTTAAAGCCTCCAAATGATTGCCCTTGGAACTGCATAGGTCGCTTCTTAGCATTAGCTTCACGCTTCTCTATGGCAGACCTCTCAATCCTCCTGACAGATTCCACAAAGGTGGAAAACCTTTCCCGGTTCTCCAAGGCCGATGCTGTAGTAGTCAACTCTGTACTCAGACCCTTCTCAAATCTCCGGATCCTTTCCTTGTCTGTTGCTGCCATGTGCGGGCAGAACCTCAGAAGTTCCATAAACTTTGATTCATACTCATTGATAGTCATAGCTCCCTGACAAATCTTCTCGATCTGAGAGATTTTGTCATCTAGGTAGGTCTCTGGAAAATATCGACTAACAAATTCCCTTTGAAACTCCTCCCATCCTATCACAACTCCTGGCCTTTTATCCTCTTCTATGGCCCACCAGTGGCCAGCGCTACCCTTTAACAAGTATAATGCATGCTTAACTTTATCTTCTTCAGTGATGTTTAGGATTTTTAATGCCTTTTCTAGCTCAGTCAACTACATGTCAGCGTCTGCTGGATCAGAAGTACCTGCATATTCAATTTCCCCAACACGTCTAAGACGTTCAAATGTCTTCCCGACACCTTGGGACTCCACATTAGAGGCGACTACCCTAACTTGAGGTGTTGGCACTCTGTCAGCAATATGTGTAATTGTGGCCATCATCTGTCTAAACATAGACTAAAACTCAGGATTGGCCATCATTGTCGGGTCTAGATGAGGCATTGCGGGCTGCTCTGGCCCTACTTCTGGTACTCTCTCATCATGTGCCTGCCTCCCTGCACCTCCTCCTGGTGCAACATAGCTACTCTCAACGTGTTCTTCATGTCCTCCAGACATATCTGCATAAGCATAAACTATGATCAGATATGTTGGATACATAAGAACATACTCAAACCTAAGTCCTATGTCCCTGTAGACTCAGTAAACCTAGAGCTCTGATACCAACTTAATTGTGACACCTCATCACGCTAAACGTGATTACTCAAAACACAAAACACCATCAACTGCTAATTAATCACATAGTCAAAAATGTGAAACAATTAAAACTGATTCCAACCATGTAAATAAACTCTAGAACATTTATAAAAGGTCCATCATTCCATTCTCATATACTTTAACAAGCATTTGCATATGGGTCCAAAGACCTCAGTCACATCCTGCATACAAAAGATATTACACATGTCCGTGCCATATATTTACAAACATTGGCATAATACCAAAATCTCGTGTCGATACAAATATATCATCTAGAAAACACATCCCATACCAGGACCTGAGAGTACAGGGACGACACTAGGACTCTACTACTAACATCTATAACTAACATCTACAACTAACCAACCTTCTGAATCTATTGATCACCATGTTGGTTCTCTTCCACAGCACGACCTCGACCTCGTTGCCCGCAACCACCTAAAAAAAATGTGGTGACCCACGGGTGAGACCCAGTCCCAGCTAGAGATATAACTCTCTCCAACATATATTGATTGTAACATTAATTAACAGTAAATACATCGAGCAGTTAGAATATTGAATAAACAATATGATCAGATTGAACAGTTTAAGCATACTAAGCAGTTAGGCAAATAAGTTGTAACATCAAGTAGAATTGTACAATTGTCATAAGTATGCATCATGTAAGAACTATGTAGTGTAAAGACAAGACAAGGGTTAATCAACCAATGTGATATGTATTAAACCCTAGCAATTATACTACACGGCTGGTATTATATCTTTTATTATTATGCCCTAGGGAGTTTGAGTCGTACCACTCAAAGTCCAACTGACCACTATGAAGTGCTATTCAGTTTCGTATAAGATCTAGGAGTGCCGGTATCCTAAGATCTCTTCCCCTTGGTCAGTACGAGTAAACTGCAGTGACATACCAGTCAAACTACCAACAATGACATATAGTCAACTGATAACAACTAGTCCGTACTTGGTACAAGTTACGACACTAGAAAACAAGGTATACAAAACCCTCTAATCCGAGGTACAACCGTAGCTATCCTCAATCACATCAAATATCTGAGGCATGACCATAGCCATCCTCCATAACCTGCAATTGTGGATGACAAGTATATATCCTTAACTTGCCACCCCCGCATACTCAACAGTATGCACTCCGAGTTTCCCTTGGGAATACTCGTTTCACCATCCAGTAAGTTCTGACACTGAAGATGGCTCTACGACACATGGCTCTACGTGATTAAGGTTACACTTGATTAATTACTACCAATTGAATGCATTAAGGCTTTATCATACAAGTGGACATTCAAACCCTAATTCTTTTCTAACAATAGTATATGTATAACAACTTAAAAAGATATAAAACATTTGAGATATAAATCTTAATCACATTACCACATCTATCATTCATTGCAAATTAACAGACCACACTTATCATCATACTATTGCAAGATACCAATATCTTATTACAAGTTCTAGGGTTTTAACCCTTATTGGAACATGAAGAGGATTTCACCTAAATCATGGATTCAAACATGCCCAAAGGTCTTTAATACCATCACATTATTCATAGTAAGGTTATCATCATCATTCCATGCCTTAAACAAGGCTCGAAAGATCATTAGCACATGTATGTCCATAGATTTTAACATGGCAAGGCACTATGATATTCAAATAATACTATATTGTGGATTCAACATAAGAAGAGTGTAATTATTTATCACATTAATCATTCAAGAGGTCTGATTATAACCAATCAACATCATATGATTACATCAAGGTTAGGTATAATAGGCTAGATCACATGGGAGTTACGCATCCACTCATTACATTGATTTATCAAATATAACTATATAATGGCAAAGGCAAGACTACCAATTAATGGTATTGAACCATTGAATTATCTTCATTATGACCCACATATAATAACATGTGATTTATTCTAATTCATTGGATGTTAAAGCATCCAATATTATTCATTGGATCAGGTTCATTGTTCAAGGTTACCAATTGAAGTATAGGTCTAACCATTAGATCAATTGAACCAAGGGACCATTGGTTCAAGGTATAGTCAAATCTAGAATTACATTCCTAATTAATCATATATGATGATGACCTGATCCACCATTAATTGTGATCATTAGGTCACCATTAGTTGCTAGATCAGTAATACATTCAGTTAACATCATCAAATAATAAGCCAATATCATCATCGATTGATAACATCATTAAAATACTTAGTGGATGATAATTAAATGTCTAATTGAGTCAGAACCTGACCTAAGGTGGTGACCATAGGTTTTCAGCATAAATTGGACACCCTTGATCACGAACATCAGTTGCCAAAATAGCAACATTATTGGTTGTTGAATGGTATGACAATCAGTTATGTGATAGGGAAGGAAATAGCTTGAAAACCCTAATTTGAACCATCATTTGTTTTGTACATAGCACCATAGTTTGTTGCTATCAACCTGTCCCAGATCATGTTACACATTATAAAGGATGCAAACTTATTTACAGGTTCATATAGAACTGGAATAAAACAGGAAACACCATAAAATTCGTAATTCTAAACAAGCATGATTTCTCTATGCTTAGATCATCACATTCAAGCATAATCATGAACCAACAAGCTTCTAGTAAGCAATATAAGTGAAAAATGTTATATAACTCGCCTCTATAGAGTAGTTCAGATATCCAACAGAAAAAATCTCGAGCAAATAGGGCAAGGAAACCTTGGATTCAGATCTAAACTTGGCCAACTATGCAATTCTCTCCACAAACAAGCAAAACCCTAGAAAAGAAACAAAAAGGAAGGAGTTTTGAGTTCTAGGGGAAATTTCACCATTGAAAACCATGGTTCCGACCTGGATAGATGTAGGAGGAAGAGGAAAAAAGAATTAGACGGAGGAAATAAGGAAAAACTTACACTTTTAGGTCAATATCACTAGGGGGAAGCTTCATACACCCAAAAAGAGAATCAATTTCAACCCTAGAATTTGTTTCCAAGAGGATCCCCACCTTCTTCTTCCTTGGGCAGAAAAAATCGCAACTGAACAGAGGGAGTACGAATCTGGGAGTAGGAGAGAGATAATGGAGAGAAAATGGCTCGTTTGGGGGCTTTTGGATAAGTATATGACACTTTAATATTAAGAAAAAGAAAAAGTTGCAATTCTAGTATATATCCAAGTGGCCATGGCTTTAAATTATTAAAAATACACAAGAACACACACACAAGCAGCTCTCCCACCGTCCCTCTAGACCTGCTTGGCTTTCCTTTGGCGAAATTACCAGCCAATCACATAATTCCTTAGTTGATAGCTACTAAAGGTAGCTCATCCATGAAGGGAAAAACCCTAAAATAACCTTGATAAAAACACCTTCAAACCATGGCTCAACTAGGAGCCCCATGGATCAAAAATCTCAAGAATGATAATATAAAAATTAAGGAACATAATTTATGTGACAAATTGCAAAGAAAACCCCTCAATTGGGTAAATTGCAGAAAAGTCCAAAATGTACAGAAAATTGCATAACTTGCTCAAACATCGTCCAAATTGGACCAAATTTGAAACTTAAGCTTATATTATGATTTCAAAACATATCAAAAGGTTATATTAGGGTTATAAGCATTAAATTATGGTAATTAAGCTCATTCAACTCATTAAGTAAGTTCAAGGGCCTTACAACTATGACATATAGGGATTGAATGTGAGTGATGTAGATGGGATTTTTCTCTCCTATAGGAGATTGATATCCATGGCCTCTTGATAAGTGGGAGTGATAAATGTACGACCATACTCATGTGACTCAATATATGATATGTGAGCTCATGTGCATCTTAGATAGTCAGGACTAGTTCAAGGAAGATGAATCAAATGTTGAGAGGATGATGATTCCATTCCTTGAGTTCAATCTAGATATCAAAGACAAAGGAACTATACAATCACAGTAACACTTATCACGAATTGTAGGTTGAAGTTGTTCTCCAACTTTCTAAATTACTTGGGTGGCAATGATGTGTTGCGAGACGCCACTCTTTGCTTGTGATGTTGTAAGTTAGTTATGAGCATTCATTGTCAGTGTAATTCTGGACATATAGGGTCACACACATAGGATACACTTGGATTAAAGGAGTATATTCATGAATGATCTTTAATGTGATTACTAAAGGTGTTTAGGTATTCAATTAAACAATTGAGGTTCAAAACTGACTGACTAGACTCTGAACCGACTGGTTCAAGCATTGAACTGATCAGTTGGAGTGTCAAGTCAATTGGAATCAACATTGGCTGATCAACGGCTGAACCAGGGAGTGAGACGGTCGGTTCCCATGGTGAACTGACTGGTTCACATATCCCAACCAACCGATTCATGGGATGAACTGCCCCATTTGGTTGCCAATTCAATTGGATCAAGGATTGGTGCTAACGTCATGTTGTGCATTAATTGTGCATTGATTACCAAGTTGATTCAAAACATGAAACTACATGAACTAACCGATTCGCTCAGTGAACCAACCAGCTCACACAGCAACCGACCAGTTGGATGTGTAAAGTGATCAGTTCGTCGTGCACTGGTTCTAGAAAATTCATGAATTTGACCCTTTCGACTCCCACACAGACCGGGAACGCTTAACCTAGCCTCTCTTATAAATAGTTGGTTACTGGGGGCTTCTCATAACACAACAGTTGCTCTGAAGTTGTTGTCCTCTCTAGTGATGATAACAAATAGAGAGTTGGGCAAGTCCTACCTGATAAAAGGAGGGATAGCAAGGGAGAGACAATTGTGGGAGAGTGTATCAACTCAAGCAAGTTGATGTTTGAAAGGGACAACTCATTCTCGTTGGCTCTGGTAGTGCAACATGGAGTTCCCGATGGTCTACATGGACTTCCATAGAGGCGGGATACTTTTACCACTAGGAAAACTTCGTCAACTGTCATCTGTGGTGGCCAGACCAGGAGGCCAATGGAGACAACCATTTGAGTGTTGTTGATGTTGAAGGAGCATGTTGTTGCCTGAAGAAGAACAAGCATGATGATACTACAAGGGTAATGTCATTGGAATTTCTCTAGGACCAGGTATAACATTACAAACCTTTCCTCCCTAGATACATTGTTGTTGATGTGATCTTATTGTACAGGGGAATCAGGCTTTAAATTTTTGTTTCCGATGCCTTATTTGTCGCCATGATTTCCCTACATTGACGCCATGTAAGTGGTACCGACATCTAGTATGAGTCGTCAGATCGATACCACTGATTGTTGGATAGACATGATTTGGCACGTCACTTTTATATCCATAGATTATGTGTTTTCCTATATCAATACCATTGACAGTTGTGTTGGTGGTATCAAGTTGCATCTCAGTCACTTTTGCAAAAGGTGTCAGTGCCATCGACTTTTTCTGTCAGTGGTACCGAGTCATTCAAATTGTCAGTGCTCTCGTGCGGCACCTCAATATGTCAAACCTAGAGCTGCGTCAAGTGTCAATGCTACCGATGTTTTGTCAATAGTACCGAACCTACACAATGATTCTGGCTTCTAGCTTGGCATAGAATTGGTGCCACCGACTTTGGTGTTAGTAGTACCTAGTGATTGGCTCTCATCCCTATGATTTTTGATACAACCTTGGTGCCACCGACAGGTATGTTGGTGGTACCAAAATGTTCATGAATTATGTTGCTGAATTGCACATCACCCTCAGTGCCACTAATTGGTGTGTCAGTGGTACAGATTTCTCTATGCCCTGCAAACCAAACACAACTAATCACGATACCTTTTTTGTATCCAAAAACTTCTACTAAATTGAATGGAAACTTTACACCATGAAAACTCCTAAAAAGCATATAAAATACAGGAACAACAATAAAATAAAGTTGGGTTGCCTCCCGACAAGCACCCTTGTTTTACGTCCTAGGCTCAACGATCAGATCATGCAAAAACTCAATGAAGCTCAAGAAACTTCAACTCTTTTTCTTCTTGGATTAACTCTGACCCATAGTAATGTTTTAAATGTTGTCTATTTATGAGATATGACTCAACCCCATCACCAATTTCTAGTACTCCATGAGGGAAAGCTTTAATCACCACATATGGGCCACTCCATATAGATCTTATTCTTTGATGATTTAATTTTATCCTAGAATTTAACAAAGCACCCTCTATCATGGATTAAACACTTTATGAAGGTAATGGAAGTCATGGACTTTCTTAGTCATGTATTTATATATCCTAGAGTTTTCATAGGCATCAAACCTAAACTCATTCAATTCATTGAGATCCAACATGTGCTTCTTCCCTGCAACATCAAGATTATAATTCAGCTTTTTCAAGACCCATTTGGCTTTTTGTTCCAACTCTAAAGGTAAATGACAAGCTCTCCCATAAACCAACCTAAATGGGGTTGTTCCTTTAGGTGTTTTATATGTTGTCATGTATGTCCAGAGAGCATCATCCAATTGCATGATTAATTGTTCCTATTTGTTGAGACTGTCTTTTTCTAAAATCTTCTTGATCTCTCATTAGACACCTCAACCTAACCTTGGGTTTGTGGATGGTATGGGGTTCCTACCTGGTGCCTCACTCCATACATACTCAATAAAGCTCTAAACTTCTTATTTGTGAAGTGAGATCCTCCATCACTTATGATCACTTTTGACACCCCAAAACTACTAAAAATGTGGTCTTTTACAAGTTTGCAAACCACCTATACATCATTGGTGCGGGGTGGAATTGACTCCATCCACTTAGACACATAGTCAACTACAAGTAGAATATATAGGTTAGAATTAGATAACATAAAGGGTCCCATCAGATCAATCCCCCATAAATCAAAAACATCTACTTCCTGAAAAATGTTCAAAGGCATTTTGTGTCTCCTCGATATATTCCCTGCTCGCTGACATGCATCACAATTTTGCACAAAATTATAAGCATCTTTAAAAAGTGATGATAAAAAAAACCCACTTTCTATAACCTTAGCCATCACCCTTGGGATAGCATGGTGTCCCCCAGTAGGTAGGGAGTTGAAATGTTCTGATATTCTCTCAAACTCACATTGAGGACCACACTTCCTTAGAATGTCATCCCTACATTGTTTGAGTAAAATTTGGTCATCCCACATATAAAATCTCAAGGCGTGGGAAAAAATCTTATTATCCTGATACTCCCAATCTTCCAGTAACTTGCCACATGCCAAATAGTTTATAATGTTTGCAAACCATGGGTCTTTGTTTAGCAAAGCAAACAAATGTTCATCAGGAACTCCTCAACAGTAGGTATTTCTAATTCTATCTCATCCACTCTCTCCAATATAGATAAATGATCAGCTACCAAACTTTCTATCTTGACCTTATCCTTGATTTTTATATCAAATTCATACAGTAGAAAAATCACCCTTATCAATCTAGGTTTTGCATCCTTCTCCTATAAAATATATTCTATCGTTGCATGGTCAGTCCAAACTATCACCTTGGCCCTAATCAAACATTGACAAAAAATTTCAAAAGCAAACACCACAAACAAAATCTCTTTTGGGCATCATTAAGTATTTTTGACGTGTAATATATAAAAATAGGAGATTTATCTTTGTGTTGTCTGAAAACAAACCCTATCGCATAATCCAATGTGTCGCACATTAGTTCAAATGGTTGTCTCCAATCTAGAGCTTGCACCACATGTGTAGAGACCCATTTCTCCTTTAACACCTCAAAAGCCTTTAAACACCACTCATAAAAATTAAACTCAACATCTTTCTCTAACAATTTGAAAAGTAGTTCTACAATTTTTGAAAATTCTTTTATAAAACATTGATAAAAGTCAATGTGTCTTTAGAAACTCACACCCCCTTCACTAACGATGTTGGGGGAAGCTTAGAGATCACATCTATCTTAACTGTGTCGACTTCCAATCCTTTATTGGACACCTTGTGTCTCAAAAATATCCCCTCACTCACCATCGGTGAGTGTCCTCATACCCTTTGTAGAACATCATCTATACTGGCAAGGCACTCATCAAAAGATTCTACATACACCAAAAAATCATCCATAAATACCTCGAGAGAATGCTCTACCATATCCAAAAAATAGCGAGCATACATCTCTGAAAAGTAATTGGTGCATTACTAAGGCTAAAAGGCATTCGACATTAGGTGAAAGTGCCATAGAGGCAAGTAAAGGTAGACTTATCTTGGTCTTGTAGTTCAATAAAAATCTGATTATACCCAGAAACCCATCTAGAAAACAAAAGTGAGAGCGGTCGGATAGCCTCTCAAGGAGTTGGTCAATAAAAGTAAGATGAAAATGATCTTTAGTGTGGTGGCATTCAATATGTGATAATCAATACACACACGCCAACCAGTCACAAGTCTAGTGGATATTAACTCACTTGCTAAATTAGTTGTGACCATCATCCCCCCTTTCTTAGAAACAAATTGGGTTGAAATCACCCAATTAGAATCAGACTAGAAAAAATTATACCTATCGATTACCTTTTTCTTTACTACCTCAATCATAATGGGGTTGAGACGTCATTACAGTTGTATCATCGGTTTGGATCCTTCTTCAATTCTAGTCTTGTGTTGGAAAAATCTAGGACATATTCCCCTGATGTCGGCAATGGACCACCCAAATGTTGCTTGATGGTTCTTTAACACAACAAGCAATTTCTCCTCCTCGTGCATGCTCAATGATGATGAAATAATGACGGGGGGCTTCTTATCTATTGCCAAGAACATATACTTCAAATAGGGAGGAAGCGGTTTCAGTTCAAGCTTGGGGGCACTACAGTGATGGAATCAATAGCGGTGGAGGCGGTCCCAAATCTTCATAGTGCCTAGAGTACAAGCATGGTAATGCCTTTAGAAGAAGAAAAAAACACTCCTCAAGCAAACAACAATGAGTGTAATTGTGAAATCCTAGAATTTGAGGCCTCGGATAAAAAGATCTTATAAGGAATGATTGGACTACCCATATCACCAAGGTGCATCTCCTTTTCTGGGAACCCATCACTAAAGAACTTCATAGTTAAGCGTGCTCAGCTTGGAGTAATACTGGGATGGGTGACCTATCGGGAAGTTAATCATGGCATGCACGTGAGTGAGGACAAAGCACACAGTTAAGGCTAGTGGTGGTCTGTGGGGACAGTCATCATTCCTAAAACTCTACTAGAGCCTTGGGCAATGGGCTCGGGCGTTACAAATGGTATCAGAGCCATAACCCCTCCAGTAAGTGGGGCCCACATGGGCATGTGGCATGCCAGTATTGAGTTGTACGGTCCAGGCATGTAGGAAAGGGTTGTCCATGGTTGAGTAGCCACCCTTGCGCTGGTATTCCATAATCGGGAGCTGGGTGTCCATGGGCCATTGTGGGTCTGCGCTGAAATGGGATCAGATTATGAGGCCATATAGTTGAGCCTTAACAAGGACGTCAAGAGTCTAAGTGAAGGAGATTCTGACAGCCAAGGATTTGAGTTGAGAAGGGATGAACAAGATGAGAGAGTCCTAAAGGTATCTTATTTTGAGTCAAATGTTGAGACTTCGGCCAGGCAGTCACACTAATCCAGGAGTCCTCATATTCTGACTAGCGGTGCAGAGGAAAATCTTGCCAGCCCACAGATGTGATCCTTTTCTAGACACCTATGTCTTTCGGAAAATCCTCTAATAACTCCCTTGGGTTCTACGGAGTTTGAAAATTTTAATAATTATGAAATATTAAATGAGGAACCTATGCTCTGATACCAATTATAACGCCCGGGCCCACTGCCCAAGGCTCTAGTAGAGTTTCAGGAATGATGAATGACCCCACAGACCACCACTAGCCTTAACTGCGTGCTTTGTCCTCACTCACGTGCATGCCAGGATCAACTTCCCGATAGGTCACCCATCCCAGTATTTCTCCAAGCTGAGCATGCTTAACTATGAAGTTCTTTAGTGATGGGTTCCCAGAAAAGGAGATGCACCTTGGTGATATGGGTAGTCCAATCATTCCTTATAAGATCTTTTTATCCGAGGCCTCAAATCCTGGGATGTCACAATATTTCAGTATAGATGGTAGAATTTAATAATTGTTATTGATTATTTGTCAAACCTTTGATGTAGAAATTGGGATAACGACTCTGACCTCTTGGTCTCCCTTAATTGGGGGTTACTGGGAGGCGGGGTCATTACAATTGGTATCAGAGCCATAACCCCTCCAGTAAGTGGGGCCCACATGGGCATGTGGCATGCCAGTCTTGAGTTGTACGGTCCAGGCATGTAGGAAAGGGTTGTCCATAGTTGAGTATCCACCCTTGCACTGGTATTCCATGATCGGGAGCTGGGTGTCCATGGGCCATTGTGGGTCTGCACTGAAATGGGGTCAGATTATGAGGCCATATAGTTCAGCCTTGACGAGGACGTCAAGAGTCTAAGTGGGGGAGATTGTGACATCCCATGATTTGAGGCCTTAAATAAAAAGATCTTATAAGGAATGATTGGACTACCCATATCACCAAGGTGCATCTCCTTTTCCGGGAACCCATCACTAAATAACTTCATACTTAAGCATGCTCAGCTTGGAGTAATACTGGGATGGGTGACCTGTTGGGAAGTTGATCCTGGCATGCACGTGAGTGAGGACAAAGTGCCCAGTTAAGGCTAGTGGTGGTCTGTGGGGACAGTCGTCATTCTTGAAACTCTACTAGAGCCTTGGGTAGTGGGCCCGGGCGTTACAGTAATCATCCACCAAGTTCATGATGCACGCCTCTAATGGTAGTTGTGGATATACTTGGGTGAGAATAGAAGATGATGCCTCTTCAATTTTCATAGGGTATGCTTCCTCCTCTATATCATCAGGATGCTTTACTCCATTTATCAAAGAAACCTCCTTAGCATGCTCCATGATATCCACTGCCAAAGTTCCCTTCTGCACCTTTGTCATGACGTGCCATATCTAGGAATGGCTACCCCAGTAATAATGACACTTCACTATTCAATTCCTACAACATGTGCCAATGTGCCTTCTCATCAGCCTTTTGTTGGTAGTCCGACATCTTTATCTCAAAGTGGTCGTCTTGAATGCCCAACGTCAGTCTTCATCTTCTCATTTCTAGGATCATGTTTATTGTAGTTTGGAACTACCTTCTTAAGTGTAGGTCATTGTTGAGGTCATCCTGCATTTCCATGACTATAAAATCTGCTAGGAAAATGAATTTGTCAACCTTTACCAACACATCCTCACATATACATGATTGGTCTCACCACTAAATTGTCAGCCAATTGTATGGTTATACTACTCTTCCAAGATTCCTTCTCCCCAATTTCTTGAATATTATCAAGAATATGATATTTATACTTGCCCCAGAGTCACATAGAGCTTCATAACCTAGTTGATGTAACATGGTATATTAAAGCAGTCCAGATCTTTCCTCTTTTGTGGGAGTCTCCTCTATATAAGTGCATTGACTTCCTCCTATAATACCATTACATATGAATCATCTATCGTCCTCTTCTTGTTGATTGTGTACTTCAAAAAAATTTCATATGGTGGGATCTATTTTATTGCATCTACAAGAGGTATGTTGACATGAAGTTTTTTTAAAGTGTCTAAAAACTTCTTAAACTATTTCTAGACCTTCTTTGCCTTTAAGCTATTAGGGAAAGGTACTGGTGTCATCATCTTCCTCTGATGAGGTGGAACATAAGACTCCTTCCTCACTTCAGTAGGCTTTTGGACTTCCTCAGCTGGTCCCTCCTCCTACGGTGTGGTGTCTGGATCAAGGAGATCACTAGCTGACACTAACCCCGTGTCACTTGCCTTGTCCTTTTCTTCTAGAATCTTCTTTCATTCATTCAATAATTTCTTGCCACTATGGAGTAACACTGCCTTTACTTGCTGGTTAGTATATGGAATGCTAATATTTGTGGGGAATCCCTATTATCATAGCTTCTTCAAAGATGCTACTTCTACTCCTATTTGAGAAATCTGATTTATTATGATGTGGATATGTTCCCCTTGATTCTATAGGTATGTATGTGTTTGGCCTATGATGGTCTCATTTTTACTGACCAACTTGCCTAACATGTCCTCTATGCGGTCGATTTTGTTGGGACCCTTGTCTTGTTGATATTGTATTTGTGCACTAGCTTGTGGTGGCTTGGCCTATTGTGCTTGAGATGGGCCCTTGTGAAAATTGTTGGGATCCTTCCGTGAGAATTTAAGATCCTTCCTCCATGAATATTCATTTATGCCCCTATAGTTCTGATGTCGCATATACATGCATTCTTCTTCCTCGCCTCCAGATGAGCTTCCTGATTTCTAATCTAATTTCATGGCAAGGTTGTCCATCTTTTCGCTCAATGTTGATATCGCTCTATATTCTCCGACGCTTTTAGTGGTTGTTAGAGTTTCTCTTTCCCTTCCCATGACTGATTTTTAGCCATGTTCCTTAAGATTTTGTGACACCTGGACACCTTGTTATTGAGAAATAATCTTGCTCCTGCACTATCAAGTGTTTTTCTTTACCCCTTGGGCAGCCCATAGTAGAATGTCTTTTCTTGTCTGTAAGGGTCAATCACATGATGAGGGACCTTCTTCAACATATTCAAGAATCTCTCCCACACCTCTGTATAAGACTCCTCTACATGTTTCTTGAAATTGTAGATCTGTCTGACTATGTAATGACCTATTTTCAAATTAGTCATCTAATTAGGGTTTACTTGGATGATTGTATGCTTAACTAAGTTGATCATTGTTTAAAGCTTTATTAATAATGGTAGTTAAGTTTTGATGTTTTAAAATAATGAGAAGGTTTAATCATACTTTGATTCACATAATTAGGGTTAAGAATTGGAAACCCTAATCGGCCCAAATTAGGGTTTTGATGACATATAAATACAGAATTTGACAAGTATAGTTGATCACTAAATGATTTTTAGTATTTTATGTGTAAATATTATTTAGTTGAAATTTGGATATGATCATATATTTAAAATGTGAGAACTCTTGAAAAATATCAGAATTTTTAAATAATTCTATGACCTATTTGTCAGTCGACTTTTCCTAGTAGAAACTCAGCTGATCATGTATTCAGATTGAAAATATAGTAGTCTGGTATTTTAATTATATCTTTTTATTGGTACATCCAATTGATCTCAAATTTCAACTATGATTTGGAAACTACACTAAAGGAATATTATTAAATTTACGAATTTTTTGTATGATGTTTGATCTCTACACAGAGGGGTGTTGGTCGAGTTCTTCCCAGGACAAACTCGACCGACCATGTTGCAGACTACAATATAGCAGTCTAGTATATGATTTTTATTTATTTATTGGTAACTCTAAATCATTTGAAATTTTTATGTAGCTTACAAAATAAGTTTAGACATTAGTTTAAAGTTTAATAATTTTTGGACGATGTTGGAGTTCTGAAATGTGTGGTGTCGGTCGAGTTTATAACTCAGCTAACCAACCAGTCTGAGCAAAATAAAAATACAATGAAGGGCTTGTTTGCAATTGTTCTAAGCACCTCAATTCATCTATATTACTAACCTAACACACAAGGAGCTCTCATAACTCATCATTCATGTCAAAGAAATGAAATTCTAGAGAGAGAGGAGAGTTAGGGTTTTGAGAAGAGAAAGTGGTGGAGATGTTGACCTAAGGTTTCTCTATCCGAGATATGATGAAATCAAGTAAGTTTAGCTTCTTTACATAGAATTCCATGGTGAATCTTATATCACATGCCAATATTCTGTCCCTATCTAATTTCATTCGAAATCACATCAAATAATCCACTTTTCTCACTCTTTCTCTTCTAATCTCCATTTCTAGGGTTTCTGAGTTGAGAGGAAGAAGAAATGGATTTTGTTGCTAGAGTTTGATTGGTTTTCTAAAAATTCAGAGTTTGACCTATGAATTTAAGGTGCTTGGAACCTGAGGTGAGTGTTTTTCTCCCTCCTAAGCTATGTATTCATGTTGAAAGCCTAATTCTACCCAGATAAAATAATCAGAAACCTTGCTTGTATATGTATGTGATTGGATATTGATTTGGGAAAGATATTGGGGGATCAAATTCAACTAATTTTGATTATTTCTCATTGTTTGGAACTTGATTAGTTCCTGATATATCGATTGATGATCCGAGGATAATCCTACAGATAGATGACTATGCTATTTCAATTGAATTTTGCCTAAAAATCATCCCAACGGCCGATATGCTTGGAATTTAATTGACATGTATAGAATCATATTTGAATTGTACTAGAATGTCTTATACAAGTGTATTGTTTAATGTTAATGGAATTGAATATAATATACACATAGGGATAAGTGTGAGGTGACCACATATCCAGATTAGGGTTTGTGTTGAGGAAGTGAATCAAATGAGTCAATTAATCAATGTATACTTATGATTGATGAATGTAATATGTGAAAATGGAAACTAGGGTTTCTATGTGTGTGAATAGCCCTAATGAACCTCTATGCATCATTATGAAATTACTTAGTGATATGGTTCTTATGATGTTTTGAACTAAGGATGACTTCTTGAAAACTCTAGATGTTTAGTATTAAAACGAGTATGAGTGATAAAGCTTGAACTTGTATATGATGTTGTAAATGTGATGAAATGTTGAAAATAAGTATTAATACTTCAATTAAAGATGATGAGTCTTAATATGATCTAAGACTAATGCATTTGTTTTATTACAATTTATGGAATAATGAGTAGCCCTCATATGAATGTATGTCCTTTATACAAGTTACATAACAGTGAATTGTGAAGGACGATCAGAGATTATGATGTAATAACATGTAACCTAAACCATTTTTTAAGCTAAAGTGATTATTATAATAAAGAATGATTATTTTTTGTTTTGGAAATGATATTAGAAGTCAATGACATTGTAACACCCCTGACCTGGGTTATACCTTAACCCTAGGTGTTTTGATTAAGAAAGATGATTAAATGCTTAATCTCATCTTGTGAAAGGTAATTATGGTTCAAGAGGAACTTATATTACAATTCTTATCCTTTTTGAACATTGTTGAAATCAATGTTTTGCCTGTTTTGGACTAAAGTGCAAATTACCCAAGTTGAGGGGTTTAAGTGCAAATTGTGCATGATAATATGTTCCTCATATGTTGAAGCATCATTAGAGTAAAGATGATGATGAGGTATGGCTTATGGAAGCCTAAATACCAAGAAAGAGCTGATAAAACAATGTATGTGCATGAAAACCTAGTTTTGGTGTAATGTGCAATTTACCCAAAACCCAGGGTGTAATATGTAAATTACCACTTCAATAAGGTCCCTAATGTTTCTTGGCATCAAGTAGAGAAAATTAAATGAGAGGGGCGCCTCATTTGAATTAAGTTGGAGGAGAGAGAATCTTGATATTAAAATAATCAAGATTTAATCCTAATTGAAACCCTAATTCTATTTAGTGTAAAAACAAATATAATAATTGAAGGGCCTTCAACCAAAAACGAGATGGTTGAATTTGCTCAAGTGTGAACACATTTGTGACTTTGCTAGGCCACGAAAATATCTCAAGCAAGTGGATAACCCACTCACCATTATTATAAAGAAAAGCAATATCCACTCAAATTGGAATATTATTATAATATGATCTAAGGTGCTTAATTTGCTTTTCTTTAAATTGATGGATAATGAAGAGGAATAAGAGGCAATGAAGATAGCCTCATCCTTAAGGATTTTGAGGGGAATTTGAGGGGGAAGAGGCGTCCATATTTTTGGAATTTAATGCATTTTAATAATGCATTTTCTCTCTCATCAAGTTTCTTATAAAAGTACCTTTACCAAGCCAAAACAAAGGCTATTTCGGATTCTTTTCTTTACCCTTGCTTGGAAAACGACTAAGGAGCTGTGGAGGAGCAGGAGGACGACCCCAACCTGTTGGTAAGGTCCTTGACCTTCGTTCTCCTTGATTCCATGGTGGAAATAAAAAATAAATCATTGATTTCTTCTTATTTGGATCTCCTCTTCAACCCTAGCCAACTTTTTCATCCAAAAGCTTGAGGACGAGCTTAGGGGGAGTTGCTAGAGATTCATCCACCATTAATGGCGTGGGCTTGAAGCTTTGGAGCTCAATTGGAGGCGGGTTTTATAACTCAAACCCTTAATCATTGCTATTGCATCAATCAATTATGCTTTGTTGATTGTTTTCTTCAATTTGATACATACTTGTTTCCTTGCTGTAATTTCCATCAAGAACAGTTGCTGTTCTTGGTTTTTCGAAGGAAGGGGATGATGACATCATCCTATATGCTTATCCAAAGAAAAGTACCAAGCCAAATGGTCTTGATATCTATTCCAAATCGTTTTAAATTGATTGGCTATGCAGTTTCAGAAAACTGTTTTAGGGAAAACGGTTTCAAGACCGTTTGATATGGTTGAACAAGCGTTGACCGTTTGGGAATCTTGTTCCTAATTATGTAGGATAATGACCCTCCAAATTTTAGGGGTTAACTCCAAAGGAATCGTGAGTTGAAGGCCAATCAATTAGATAAATCGAATTGAATTAAATGCTGATTTTCAACCTGATCAACTTGACCTGTTTGGGAAAACGGTTTCAAGACCATTTGAGTGTGTTGACCAAGCATTGACCGTTTGGGATTCCTGTTTATAATGATGTTGGTTAATGACCCTCCAAATTTGAGGGATTAACTCCCAAGGAATCGTGAGTTGAAGCCTAATCAATTAGGGAAACCTAATTGAATTAAGTGCTGATTTTCAATCTGATTTAATTGACCTTTTTGAGTAAACGGTCTCAAGACCGTTTGAATGCATTGACCAAGGGTTGAATGTTTGGGATTACTGTTACTAATGATGTGGTCTAATGACTCACCAAAATTTAGGGATTAACTCCCAAGGAATCGTGAGTTGAAGGCTATTCAATTAAGCAAACCCTAATTGTTTATGGAAGTAATAACTCAGTATACTATGTCAAACATAGTTGTTTGTATTTGATCATATGGTTGATGTAACCAAATCAAGTGGAGAGAATGATAGAAATGAATTCATACATGAGTATGATTCATATGGTGATTTAGGGTAGGATCCTTAGTAAAGAGATCAAGAAACCCTAATTGAGAAGGTTAACGAACCCTAACCCTGATTTAGGGAAATTTTGAGTAAAACCCTAATCTAGGGTAATAGTGTAACCCTAATTAAGGGTAATAGTGTAACCCTAATTAAGGGTAATGACTTGGGTAACTCTAATTTAAGGTAATGAAATACCAAACCCTAATTAGAGGAATAATGAATCCCTAATTTATGGGTAATTGAATGAAACCCTAATTGGGATGATTAGTGAAACCCTAATTGAGGGTGATTCCCTGAGAAACTCTAATTGAGGATGATTCCATGTGAAACCCTAATTGAGGGCGATGTCATATGAAACCTTAAACCTAACACAGATTAAAGCTATGTAAAACCCTAAATTTGGGCTATAGTGCATGGAATTCTAATCATGGGCAATATGATGATAAATCATAACCCTAATGTCTGGGTAATGATATGAGTAAACCTTAATGATGAAATAATGAGTAATACCCTATAATGATGAAATATCTTAAGTGGTTGACTATAGGCAACCTTATAACAAGCAATGCCTTAATTTGAGATGAGTCCATATCATTGAAGATAGTTGGACAATCCTTGTGTGTGATCTATGCACATCATGGTAAAGGTGATAGGTTGGTGGATGAAAGTATTAAGATGTGAAATTCCTTATTATAAGATAAGTTAATAAACTCATGTAAGATAGAAGTGATGAGGGAAGTGATACATTGAGACATGATAGATATCACATTTAGCATTTCAGGGTTGATATACCTTGATGCATCTCAAATCCAATATTTTTAGATAAGATACACAAGGAGAGTGTTATGTAAATTGTCACAATGAAATGTAATGAGTTTAACATACTTGATAAGTAAGCTAAAATGAGTATGATGTAATCATACCATGATAATGATGAGAGATAAACTCATACCTTGTGTTGATGATCATTTAATGATAAATGATAAGAATATTAAATACTTGGAATGTCGATGGATGCTCCTAGATGTATGGAACAATATATTAGGGTTGTATTGATAAAATAAACATGAAACCCTAATTGATGTGAATAGTAAACCCTAACCCTGTGGAGGAAATAGTGGTGTTACTATTATATTACATGAGTTAATATGTTATTGTTGCCTAGTGAGAGGTGACAAGATGTTTAATGGCCTTGTGAGCCATATGGTTAGATGTTACCTGGTAAGAAGTAACAAGATGTTTCATGGGCATGATTGAGCCCTGAATGAGGTGTATTCCTCTTATGTTGATAAGGGTTGATACCCTGTGCTATTGTGAAAAGGATTTATATCCTGTGATAATATGATAATTGGTGTAATCTAATGAATGGCAAGTGAATATTACCATGTGATGAAGAGATGAGAAATTATGTTTCATATGTTTTATATCTTTTCAGGTTTTGATATTTATATGCTTGCTAGAAATGAATTAGGGTTTGTATGTCCACTTGTTTGATGCAGCCTTAATTCACCTAATTGGCATAATAAAAGATGTAATACAGCCGTATAGCATATCTGTTTAGGGTTATACATGACGCTTCACATTGAATGGAAACCCATGTTTGTTCTCTTTACATAAAGATGATGCTTAGTGCAACTAAGAGATAGTAATTATACTTATGTTGTGGATATGCATAAGACTGTAATTGTATACATACAATGGTCATGCTTATGTTGATATCTTACTGCTACTGTTGATTATAATCATGATGCTAGATATCTCATGTTGATAGTTATGTTTCACATGCTATCCATGCCTCTATAATTAGAAATACCTGACAGAGGCTTAATGCCTGTAATTAGGTTTGGTTAAAGTCCAATGCCTGGATGTGTAATCAGGATTGGTATAGTCCAATGCCTGAAACATTTATACCTGATTGATATAGTTTAATGCTTGAATAATACATGATGATTTATATAATCACATGTCTGGCATAAGTGAATACTTGTTTAGCAGATTGGCTAAGGCCAACAAATAGAAACAAGAATGAATCATGGGTGACACATCAGAATAATGAATGACATGAGCAAAGCTTGAGATGTTGAAAATGTATGGTAGATGAATGTTATACATGTTCTTTCTATTTCTTATAAAGAGAATAGATGAATTACTGTTCAATCATAGATATGTGTAATACTTTAAAAGATGAGAATGATCTAAACTGCTTATCCTCTGCTCAGTTTTATATTAATTAAACTACAATAATGATGTTTCTGGCGGAGAGTTATATCTCTCGCTGGGGCAATTTTCAATTGTCTCACCCCCGTGGGAACCAACATTTTTAGGTGGACGAGTGTGAAAGAGACTGATAATATCTTTCGGATGAAGAACATCAGCAGCTACAAGGATAGCAGTGACAACTCAGGTTGAGTGTGCTGTCTATCGTGTTTGGTAGATAGAAGTCCTATGTGTCGTCTCTGTACTCTCAGGTCCTCGGAGTTAGTACTTAGTGCTTTTAATGCATCGTTTTGAGATTTTGGCTTGATGCCTCGAGGTTATTATGTTGTCTGTGTTTAGCTTTTAACAAGGCAGTTGATGTTGTAACCCTTGAAAAGAGATGGTATAAGATATATACTTATGAACCATGATGTAAATGTAATACATTGGTTCTTGTTGAAAGAGTTTTCCTATGATTGGGTCTCTTTGAAAAAGGTTTTAAATTTTTAGTGATTTTCTATAATCCACTGCTTAGTGAACGCTTCCGCATTAGTTAATTATGTTTTTGTTAGTTGGATGGTACAATTAAGTGGTATCAGAGCTCTAGGTTCGCTGAGTCTACAGAGACATAGGACTAAGGTAGTAGAGTCTGTTCTGGTATCATCTAGTGTATCTGATAATGTCTTCTGCTCATATAAGAGAAGAAGAACTTAAAGATGACTGGGTCACATGAGGAGATTGCTGCTGAGAGCAGCAATATTGCACCAAGAAGAGATGCATGGGAGCAGGCAAGACAGAGACAATTGCCTAAGAGTCTCCTAGTTGATCCATTTATGATAAGAAAATCTTTCTTTAAGTATTACTGTTGGGTAGATTAGAGCAACAGTAATGCATATAGTGGACTGGATACTAGCTTTACGATCTAGGTTATCAGTCCTTAATACAGAAGTTTGAGCTTTAAAAGAGTTCCTAAATGACTTAGTCATGTTGGAACATGGGAAAGTCATGTGTGTATAATGATATTAAAAGTGAGGAATATGATCGCAAATAAAGTGCATACTACCTAATCTCAGTATTTATATACCCTGGCCAGGTATACAACTATTGATGATAAAGTGAGTATGGAAACTCTTAGATTGTAATCTCTCTGATTGCCCTGATCAAGCAGTCATTCCGATACAATCTAATGAGTATCATGAAATCAGAAATATGGAATGAATAAATGTGTGATATACTAAGTATAAGAAAGAGAAGTCTGAGATAATCTCAAATGAGCATGTTGTATGAGGAACTAAAAGTGTACTCCTCATAAGATAAGGATAAGAATAAGGGAAATAAAACCTGTTCAATAATGATGTAAGTATAATAAATGTATTTTCCCTAACGAAGAAATGGGAAATATGATGAGATCATGAGATGATCATAAACATGCTAAATGGATAATGTCATGTAATCATCCTTATAATTCCTATGCTAAAGGCAAGGAACCTAGGAAGAGCTAAAGAGTAAATGATTCATGAATAGTTGAAAATACATAAATTAATAAGAGGAATATGAATCCTTGTTTTCTTTCCTTTCAGGGACATGACCATCAAGTGGGTCTTAGGACACTTGATGTGCATAAGATAAAGGTGTTCATGTGATGGATACTTAGAAAAGTATCAGTTATCTTGGACTTTGGTCCCAAGATGAGGACATATGAAACACATAATGTTCCAAGATGAAAGGAAGAGATATATATGATGTGTTTCCAACACATGTGATAGATATCAAGGTGAAAGATTATGGTATCTGAGAGATATCAGATGGGTTAGGTTGGCTACCTGGATTGGTCAACTGTGAAATTGGTCTGATTATAATAATATGAACATCATATGTTAGGGGTTTATGCTCTGCATAAACATGATACTAATAAAGAATGTATGATGCTTCTCTGAATAAGAAAAGTGTTATTTGACACAAAGTTGACTCTATAGTCAATGATGAGGGACAGTGGGGCATGTGCCTTGTGTGTTGATTCTATGAGAATTTTGTATGGAAACACTTGGTGCTGATCAAAGTTTTATGGTGTATCTATAATAAGGAGATGATATGTGAAGACTAGATAGTATGATGAATAATATACATTTGTCTTCCTTTATCTGGATTTCGAGGACGAAATCCTTGTTAGGGGTTTATAATTTGTAACACCCCTGACCTGGGTTATACCTTAACCCTAGGTGTTTTGATTAAGAAAGATGATTAAATGCTTAATCTCATCTTGTGAAAGGTAATTATGGTTCAAGAGGAACTTATATTACAATTCTTATCCTTTTTGAACATTGTTGAAATCAATGTTTTGCCTGTTTTGGACTAAAGTGCAAATTACCCAAGTTGAGGGGTTTAAGTGCAAATTGTGCATGATAATATGTTCCTCATATGTTGAAGCATCATTAGAGTAAAGATGATGATGAGGTATGGCTTATGGAAGCCTAAATACCAAGAAAGAGCTGATAAAACAATGTATGTGCATGAAAACCTAGTTTTGGTGTAATGTGCAATTTACCCAAAACCCAGGGTGTAATATGTAAATTACCACTTCAATAAGGTCCCTAATGTTTCTTGGCATCAAGTAGAGAAAATTAAATGAGAGGGGCGCCTCATTTGAATTAAGTTGGAGGAGAGAGAATCTTGATATTAAAATAATCAAGATTTAATCCTAATTGAAACCCTAATTCTATTTAGTGTAAAAACAAATATAATAATTGAAGGGCCTTCAACCAAAAACGAGATGGTTGAATTTGCTCAAGTGTGAACACATTTGTGACTTTGCTAGGCCACGAAAATATCTCAAGCAAGTGGATAACCCACTCACCATTATTATAAAGAAAAGCAATATCCACTCAAATTGGAATATTATTATAATATGATCTAAGGTGCTTAATTTGCTTTTCTTTAAATTGATGGATAATGAAGAGGAATAAGAGGCAATGAAGATAGCCTCATCCTTAAGGATTTTGAGGGGAATTTGAGGGGGAAGAGGCGTCCATATTTTTGGAATTTAATGCATTTTAATAATGCATTTTCTCTCTCATCAAGTTTCTTATAAAAGTACCTTTACCAAGCCAAAACAAAGGCTATTTCGGATTCTTTTCTTTACCCTTGCTTGGAAAACGACTAAGGAGCTGTGGAGGAGCAGGAGGACGACCCCAACCTGTTGGTAAGGTCCTTGACCTTCGTTCTCCTTGATTCCATGGTGGAAATAAAAAATAAATCATTGATTTCTTCTTATTTGGATCTCCTCTTCAACCCTAGCCAACTTTTTCATCCAAAAGCTTGAGGACGAGCTTAGGGGGAGTTGCTAGAGATTCATCCACCATTAATGGCGTGGGCTTGAAGCTTTGGAGCTCAATTGGAGGCGGGTTTTATAACTCAAACCCTTAATCATTGCTATTGCATCAATCAATTATGCTTTGTTGATTGTTTTCTTCAATTTGATACATACTTGTTTCCTTGCTGTAATTTCCATCAAGAACAGTTGCTGTTCTTGGTTTTTCGAAGGAAGGGGATGATGACATCATCCTATATGCTTATCCAAAGAAAAGTACCAAGCCAAATGGTCTTGATATCTATTCCAAATCGTTTTAAATTGATTGGCTATGCAGTTTCAGAAAACTGTTTTAGGGAAAACGGTTTCAAGACCGTTTGATATGGTTGAACAAGCGTTGACCGTTTGGGAATCTTGTTCCTAATTATGTAGGATAATGACCCTCCAAATTTTAGGGGTTAACTCCAAAGGAATCGTGAGTTGAAGGCCAATCAATTAGATAAATCGAATTGAATTAAATGCTGATTTTCAACCTGATCAACTTGACCTGTTTGGGAAAACGGTTTCAAGACCATTTGAGTGTGTTGACCAAGCATTGACCGTTTGGGATTCCTGTTTATAATGATGTTGGTTAATGACCCTCCAAATTTGAGGGATTAACTCCCAAGGAATCGTGAGTTGAAGCCTAATCAATTAGGGAAACCTAATTGAATTAAGTGCTGATTTTCAATCTGATTTAATTGACCTTTTTGAGTAAACGGTCTCAAGACCGTTTGAATGCATTGACCAAGGGTTGAATGTTTGGGATTACTGTTACTAATGATGTGGTCTAATGACTCACCAAAATTTAGGGATTAACTCCCAAGGAATCGTGAGTTGAAGGCTATTCAATTAAGCAAACCCTAATTGTTTATGGAAGTAATAACTCAGTATACTATGTCAAACATAGTTGTTTGTATTTGATCATATGGTTGATGTAACCAAATCAAGTGGAGAGAATGATAGAAATGAATTCATACATGAGTATGATTCATATGGTGATTTAGGGTAGGATCCTTAGTAAAGAGATCAAGAAACCCTAATTGAGAAGGTTAACGAACCCTAACCCTGATTTAGGGAAATTTTGAGTAAAACCCTAATCTAGGGTAATAGTGTAACCCTAATTAAGGGTAATACTGTAACCCTAATTAAGGGTAATGACTTGGGTAACTCTAATTTAAGGTAATGAAATACCAAACCCTAATTAGAGGAATAATGAATCCCTAATTTATGGGTAATTGAATGAAACCCTAATTGGGATGATTAGTGAAACCCTAATTGAGGGTGATTCCCTGAGAAACTCTAATTGAGGATGATTCCATGTGAAACCCTAATTGAGGGCGATGTCATATGAAACCTTAAACCTAACACAGAGTAAAGCTATGTAAAACCCTAAATTTGGGCTATAGTGCATGGAATTCTAATCATGGGCAATATGATGATAAATCATAACCCTAATGTCTGGGTAATGATATGAGTAAACCTTAATGATGAAATAATGAGTAATACCCTATAATGATGAAATATCTTAAGTGGTTGACTATAGGCAACCTTATAACAAGCAATGCCTTAATTTGAGATGAGTCCATATCATTGAAGATAGTTGGACAATCCTTGTGTGTGATCTATGCACATCATGGTAAAGGTGATAGGTTGGTGGATGAAAGTATTAAGATGTGAAATTCCTTATTATAAGATAAGTTAATAAACTCATGTAAGATAGAAGTGATGAGGGAAGTGATACATTGAGACATGATAGATATCACATTTAGCATTTCAGGGTTGATATACCTTGATGCATCTCAAATCCAATATTTTTAGATAAGATACACAAGGAGAGTGTTATGTAAATTGTCACAATGAAATGTAATGAGTTTAACATACTTGATAAGTAAGCTAAAATGAGTATGATGTAATCATACCATGATAATGATGAGAGATAAACTCATACCTTGTGTTGATGATCATTTAATGATAAATGATAAGAATATTAAATACTTGGAATGTCGATGGATGCTCCTAGATGTATGGAACAATATATTAGGGTTGTATTGATAAAATAAACATGAAACCCTAATTGATGTGAATAGTAAACCCTAACCCTGTGGAGGAAATAGTGGTGTTACTATTATATTACATGAGTTAATATGTTATTGTTGCCTAGTGAGAGGTGACAAGATGTTTAATGGCCTTGTGAGCCATATGGTTAGATGTTACCTGGTAAGAAGTAACAAGATGTTTCATGGGCATGATTGAGCCCTGAATGAGGTGTATTCCTCTTATGTTGATAAGGGTTGATACCCTGTGCTATTGTGAAAAGGATTTATATCCTGTGATAATATGATAATTGGTGTAATCTAATGAATGGCAAGTGAATATTACCATGTGATGAAGAGATGAGAAATTATGTTTCATATGTTTTATATCTTTTCAGGTTTTGATATTTATATGCTTGCTAGAAATGAATTAGGGTTTGTATGTCCACTTGTTTGATGCAGCCTTAATTCACCTAATTGGCATAATAAAAGATGTAATACAGCCGTATAGCATATCTGTTTAGGGTTATACATGACGCTTCACATTGAATGGAAACCCATGTTTGTTCTCTTTACATAAAGATGATGCTTAGTGCAACTAAGAGATAGTAATTATACTTATGTTGTGGATATGCATAAGACTGTAATTGTATACATACAATGGTCATGCTTATGTTGATATCTTACTGCTACTGTTGATTATAATCATGATGCTAGATATCTCATGTTGATAGTTATGTTTCACATGCTATCCATGCCTCTATAATTAGAAATACCTGACAGAGGCTTAATGCCTGTAATTAGGTTTGGTTAAAGTCCAATGCCTGGATGTGTAATCAGGATTGGTATAGTCCAATGCCTGAAACATTTATACCTGATTGATATAGTTTAATGCTTGAATAATACATGATGATTTATATAATCACATGTCTGGCATAAGTGAATACTTGTTTAGCAGATTGGCTAAGGCCAACAAATAGAAACAAGAATGAATCATGGGTGACACATCAGAATAATGAATGACATGAGCAAAGCTTGAGATGTTGAAAATGTATGGTAGATGAATGTTATACATGTTCTTTCTATTTCTTATAAAGAGAATAGATGAATTACTGTTCAATCATAGATATGTGTAATACTTTAAAAGATGAGAATGATCTAAACTGCTTATCCTCTGCTCAGTTTTATATTAATTAAACTACAATAATGATGTTTCTGGCGGAGAGTTATATCTCTCGCTGGGGCAATTTTCAATTGTCTCACCCCCGTGGGAACCAACATTTTTAGGTGGACGAGTGTGAAAGAGACTGATAATATCTTTCGGATGAAGAACATCAGCAGCTACAAGGATAGCAGTGACAACTCAGGTTGAGTGTGCTGTCTATCGTGTTTGGTAGATAGAAGTCCTATGTGTCGTCTCTGTACTCTCAGGTCCTCGGAGTTAGTACTTAGTGCTTTTAATGCATCGTTTTGAGATTTTGGCTTGATGCCTCGAGGTTATTATGTTGTCTGTGTTTAGCTTTTAACAAGGCAGTTGATGTTGTAACCCTTGAAAAGAGATGGTATAAGATATATACTTATGAACCATGATGTAAATGTAATACATTGGTTCTTGTTGAAAGAGTTTTCCTATGATTGGGTCTCTTTGAAAAAGGTTTTAAATTTTTAGTGATTTTCTATAATCCACTGCTTAGTGAACGCTTCCGCATTAGTTAATTATGTTTTTGTTAGTTGGATGCTACAGACATGGTACACTTATCTAAATATAAGAGATAATATGAACAAGATGTACTTAATGGTGATTACAAGTTAAAGATGAAACTAATAAAGTTAGTATGATGAAGTGTTTAATCTTTTATTTTAAGTACATGTGGCTTAACCCAAATTAAATGAAATATACTAAAAAATGGACTTTTATAAATGTTAACTAGAAGAGAAGCATTGTATGTAAAGTGAGTCAAGACAGATTGGTCTGAATAATGTAATGAACATGAAATGAAAGAAGTTGAGATGAATAAATATAAAATGAAGGAAAAAGATGGGCATTAGTAGATGATTCTAAGAATGTAACTCTTACCCTAAAATGATGAGTTTGGTGATTCTAGTGAATGACAATCTCAAATGAGGAATTAAGGGATGCACATAACTATAGCTGAATTCAACTAAAAGATGAAATTCAAGTATTTGAATTGATTTACAAGAATGTATTCTTGAATTGTGACTTGTACTCTGAGAATGGATGAATAGTATAAACTTCAAGTGATAGTCAACATGTGTTGATTAGTAACCCCATCTGAAGAATGTTAAATAAAAGAAGAAGAGAACTAAATCTGTTATGCATATATATGCATGAAATTTATTTGTATCTATTGAGATTGGGTGGAACAAGCATATGTTATATGATAAATCTATAATGAGTATGATTAATGATACATGATATATATATGCTTTTATTGTTTCTAGTTGTAATGCCTCTGCTAATGTTTGTTAATAACTATAATATACAATGAACTGATAAGAAATATGTTGAAATTGAATTTAATATGCACTCCTTACATTTGGGAAACCCTGATAAGGGTAAATATTACATAATGAGATTATGTCTAGGGCTGAAAGCCCACTGATGATGATAAAACCCTGATGGGGTAAATGTTGGACAATAAGATTATGTATCAGGCTAAAATCCCACTGTTGATGATTGTTATGAGATGATGTAAAAGATGGAAATAATCATATGTGTCGCAATCTACATATTTATTGTGCTTCTTGCTTTGAGCATTGTCCTTATTGATAAACTTAATATGTTTCATGTTATTCTAGTTACGCGAGAATACACATATATGATATATGAAGTTTTGAATTCTCTTAAGATGAGTAAAAGAAATTAATAACAAGTGACATTATGTAACATCTAGTTAGGTGCCCTGAACACCGTGAGTTTCCCCTAAGGACCACACTGGGGAAACAAAATGGATTTTCTTATAGTAATCAATGAATTATGAGAAGGATTTTCGGAGCGTGGATTGAGACCTTAAAGGTTAGACCACCAGGATTTAGGAGTGAGTCATTTAGAGTGGCACTTGTCCTAAATCCTTGTTGTGAAAGTCTATGTCTAGATGGAATAGACTCTGATGAAATGAAATATGTGAAATGTGAAAATATGTGAAATACTGTGATATGTGATATAGTGTTTTGTTGGTTCCTATCTCATGTACCCGAGATGAGGACGTGATCCTCTTTAGGCAACCCTGAGGTGGCCAAGGTCTATTGTTGATATCTTAGGGTGGCCAGCTAAACCCTAAGATAGTGACGATTATTCATTGACACAAGAATCAGGCATGGTGACTTCTACTTAGTGAGGTACAAGCCAAGTAATTTTAGGGCAAATGAATAAAAGATGATAAGTCTTGTAGAACATGATTTGAATGGTTGTTACATTCCTTGTACTGTTACTTGATGATTTGTCATTGTCGATTATGCTTCTTGTTGTGGAAAGTAATCATGTTGATATGGACATTTTCTATTTCATATTATGATATGTCATGTTGACAAGTTATAAATAATGGGATTTATATCCATTCTAAACATGAGTTGGATTGCTTGCTATTTGATAGTATTGTTTGGTAGATATGTATTATGTGTACTTCATCTTTAGGACTACAGGATGTGTTCCTGGTCCAGCTGGTGGAGTGTCATAATGATAATGTTATTGTTATGAATTGATTCAAAATGCTTAGAGCTTGACTTATTGCTCATGCAATAGGATTCTTGATTTGAACTAAGAAGTATATGTTGATTTGTTCATAGACATGCTCTAAAATATGTTTCAAGTTATAATTGGTTTAAGTGATTACCATATCTATTGGATTAGATTACCATTGTAAGCTAGATTTGACTTATGATAGAACTATCTTCTAGACTTTTTCAATATTTGCATGTTTCTATTAAGTTTATTATACTTAATCTGATATTGATGCATGTACCTAGCTTGAGTGGGAGGTATCCACTGACTGGGGCTCTATATGAGTCTCATGAGGTTGTTTCAAATGTTTTTAGGCATAATACTATCCAGCAGAGAGGTCGTAACAAAGAAGATATATATAGCATAATCTAGATAGACTAGAATGTCCTTGTACTCTCTCTTTCCCGGGATGGGTTGTAGACTATGTTTGTTCATTAATGTACATGTATCTGATATAAATTGAACTGCATATGAGAACAATATTTGATTCTAGTTTTAATAGAGTTTAATAAGATTTGTGATATCTTAATGTGATGTCCTTGATCTAACATTGACTTATGAATTTGTGAAGAAACAAAATGGAAAAATTTATCTGTGTTTTTTGTATATTGTTTAATCGCCTTTGTCGAGAATCAATTTTTTTTATTTCGTAATCTCAGTTTAGATTTAGGGATTACCTCTAATGGTTGGCATGTATGATGATAAAAAGAGAGGTCTCAACAATGTTGTATTAGAGCCTAGGTTAGAAGAGTCTACATGGATAATAGGATTTAGGATTCAATGATAATGTGGATGTCAAATAAAATGTAAATGGTGTGCATATTGACAGAACTCAGTATCCAGATACTCTGGTCAAGTATTTGGGTATTGAATAAGATAGTATGGAATTGTTGACTATAATTCTTCTAGATGCCCTGACCAAGTATCCAGATGAACATAGTTTTGGTAGTATAATAAGATGCATGATGGGGAAAAATGGTGATAAAATGGTGGGGGAAAAAAGGATTTTATAATTCAATATGGAACCTATGGCAAGAAGGAAAATTCATATAAGAAATATGAAAACCTATGGTTTTATGAAGAGAATCTCTAATGAGTTTGAATCTGAGCAATAAAATTGAAATTGTGATAGAAAAAAAGCTATGAACTAAGAATGATGCATGCCAAATGATCTTCCGTTGTGAAGATAATCGATGAATGCAGATAATAATATTGAATGAGTCATTATCTTAATCCATGAGATGCATAATTAAATTTTAAAAGAATATGAAAGGTGATGTGAGCCACATATTGATAAATGATGTATTACTAATATTTGTGATTTAAGTGTCTATAACACTAAAGGGGAGATATGATGATGACAGGGGATGAAATATTCATCTAAAAAAAGATGTCATGAAAGAAAGATAAAATGAAAGTCTTTATAATTTGATGCATAAAGAGGTGAACGATTAGATGATATGATATTCTTCTATATATTTTAATGGATTTTGGGATGAAATCCTAAAAGGAGGGTAGAATTTGTAATGACCCATTTTCAAATTAGTCATCTAATCAGGGTTTACTTGGATGGTTGTATGCTTAACTAAGTTGATCATTGTTTAAAGCTTTATTAATGATGGTAGTTAAGTTTTTTTGTTTTAAATATAACGAGAAGGTTTAATCATACTTTGATTCACATAATTAGGGTTAAGAATTGGAAACCCTAATTGGCCCAAATTAGGGTTTTGAATGACATATGAATACAGAATTTGACAAGTATAGTTGATCACTAAATTATTTTTAGTATTTTATATGTAAATCTTATTTAGTTGAAATTTGGATATGATTTGAATATTTCAAATATGAGCACTCTTGAAAAATATCAGAATTTTTTATTTATTGTGTGACCTATTTGTTGATTGAGTTTCCCCAATAGAAACTCAGCCGATCATGTATTCAGATTGAAAGATAAAAGTATAGTATTTTAATTTATCTTTTTATTGGTACATGAAATTGATCTCAAATTTTATCTATAATTGGGAAACTATATGATAGGCATACTATTAAATTTGTGAAATTTGTGTATGAAGATTGATCTCTACATAGAGGGGTGTCGGTCGAGTTTTGCCCAGGACAAACTCGACCGACCATGCTATAGATTGCAATATAGAAGTCTAGTATTTGATTTTTATTTATTTATTTGTAACTCCAAATCATATTAAACTTTTACTTTATCTTAAAAAAATAAGTTTTATACATTGGGTTAAAGTTTGATTATTTTTGGATGATGTTTGAATTCTAAAATATGTGGTGTCGGTCGAGTTTATAACTCAGTCGACCAACCAGTCTGAGCAAAATAAAAATCCAATGAAGGGCTTGTTTGCAATTCTTCTAAACACCTCAATTCATCTATATTACTAACCTAACGCACAAGGATCTCTCATAACTCATCATTCCTATCAAAGAAATGAAATTCTAGAGAGAGAAGAGAGCTAGGGTTTTGAGAAGAGAAAGTGGTGGAGATGTTGACATCAAGTAAGTTTAGATTCTTTATGTAGCATTTTAGGGTGAATCTTCTCTCACATGTAAAGATTCCATCCCTATCTGATCTCATTTTAAATCACATCAAATCATGCGCTTTTCTCAGTTTTTCTCCTCTAATCTCCATTTCTAGGGTTTCAGAGTTGAGAGGAAGAAAAAATGCATTATGTTCCTAGAGTTTGATTGGTTTTATAGAAATTTAGAGTTTGACCTACGAATTTAAGGTGATTGGCACCTGAGGTGAGTGTTTTTCTCCCTCCTAATCTATGTATTCATGTTGAAAGCCTAATTCTATCAGATAAAATAATCAGAAACCTTGCTTGTATATGTATGTGATTGGATATTGATTTGGGAAAGATATTGGGGGATCAAATTCTACTAATTTGATTATTTCTCATTGTTTGGAACTTGATTAGTTCCTAATATATTGATTGATGATCCATGGAGAATCCTACGGATAGATTACTATGCTATTTCATGTGAGTTTTTCCTAAAAATCATCCCGATGGCTGATATGCTTGGAATTGAATTGACATGTATAGAATCATATTTGAGTTGTACTAGAGTGTATTATACAAGTATATTGTTGAATGGTAATGGAATTGTATATAATATACACATAAGGATCAGTGTGAGATGACCACATATCCTGATTAGGGTTTGTGTTGAGGAAGTGAATCAAATGAGTCAATTAATCAATGTATACTTATGAGATGAATGGAATATGTGAAAATGGAACTAGGGTTTCCATGTGTGTGAATAGCCCTAATGAATCTCTATGCATCATTATGAAATTACTTAGTGATATGGTTCTTATGATGTGTTGAAGTAAGGATGAATTCTTGAAAACCCTAGATGTTTAATATTAAGACGAGTATGAGTGATAAAGCTAGAACTTGTATATGATGTTGTAAATGTGATGAAATGCTAAATGTAAGTATTAATACTTCGATTAAAGATGATGAGTCTTACTAATATGATCTAAGCCTGATGAATTTGTTTTAGTATAGTTTATGGAATAATGACTAGCCCTCATATGAATGTGGGTCCTTTATACAAGTTACATAACCATGAATTGTGAAGGTCGATCAGAGATTATGATGTAAGAAGATGTAAACTAAACCATTCTTTTAAGCTAAAGTGATTAGTATAATAAATAATGATCACTGTTGATTTTGGAAATGACATTTTAAGTCATACCATGGTACACTTATCTAAATATAAGAGACAATATGAACATGATGTACTTAATGGTGATTGCAAGTTAAAGATGAAATTAATGAAGTTATTATGATGAAGTCTTTAATCTTTTATTTTAAGTGCATGTGGCTTAACCCAAATTAAATGAAATATAATAAGAACTAGACTTTGATAAATGTTAAATAGAAGAGAAGCATTGTATGTAAAGTGAATAAAGAAAGATTGCTCCAAATAATGTAATGAACATGAAATGAAAGAAGTTGAGACTACTAAATATAAAATGAAGGAAAAAGATGGGAATTAGTAGATGATTCTAAGAATGTAACTCTTACCCTAAAATGATGAGTTTGATGATGCTAGTGAATGACACTCACAAATGTGGGATTAAGGGATGAACATAATTTTAGTTGGATTCAACTAAAAGATGAAATCCAAGTATTTGAATTGATTTACAAGAATGTGTTCTTGAATTGTGACTTGTACTCTGAGAATGCACTAATAGTACAAACTTGAAATGATAGTCAACATGTGTTGATTAGTAACCCCATCTGAAGAATGTGAAATAAAAGAAGAAGAGAACTAAGTCTATTATGCATGTATATGCATGAAATTATTTGCATATATTGAGATTGGGTGCAACAAGCATATGTTGTATGATAAATCTATATTGAGTATGATGAATGATACTTGATATCTATATGTTTTTACTATTGCTAGTTCTAATTCCTCTACTAATATTTGTTAAGAACTATGATATACAATAAACTGATAAGAAATATATTAAAATTTTATTTAATATGAACTCCTTACATTTGGGAAAATCTGATAAGGGTTAATGTTGCATAATGAGATTATGTCTAGGGCTGAAATCCCACTGATGATGATAAAACCCTGGAGGGTAAATGTCAGACAATAAGATTATGTCTCGGGCTAAAAGCCCATTGTTGATGATTGCTATGAGATGATGTAGAAGATAGAAATAATCATATGTGTTGCAATTTACAAATTTATTGTGCTTCTTGCTTTGATCATTGTCCTTATTGATAAACTTAATTTGTTTCATGTTATTCTAGTTACTCGAGAATACACATATATGATATATGATTTTTGAATTCTTTTAAGATGAGTAAAACAGATTAATAACAAATGAAATGATGGAACATCTAGTTAGGTGCCTTCAACACTATGAGTTTCCCCACATACCACATTGGAGAAACAAAATGGATCTCCTTGTAGTAGTCGATGAATTATGAGAAGGATTTCCAAAGTGTGGATCGATGACTTAAAGGTTAGACCACCTGGATTTAGAAGTGAGTCATCTAGAGTGGCTCTGGCCCTAAGTCCTTACTGTGAACGTCTATGTCCAGATGGAATAGACTCTGATGAAATGAAATATGTGAAATGTGAAATATGTGAAATACTATGATATGTGATATATTGTTTTGTTGGTTCCTATCTCGTGTACCCGAGATGAGGATGTGAGCCTCTTTAGGCAACCCTGAGGTGTCCAGGGTCTGTTGTTGATATCTTAGGGTGGCTGGCTAAACCCTAAGATAGTGACGGTGAGTCGTATTGGATCTAAGGGCTCTAGGGGGGTGAATAGAGCTACAAAATTTCTCACAAAACATATTAGACCTTCAAATTATATCAATTTTAGAGCAATACTTAGATGTCAATTTGAAGTCCTATCTAACAAGCATAGCAACGACGAGAGAGATTGATAGAAAGCACTTGACAAAGGGATGTAGAGTGGTTCCACACTTTAAACTAGAAGTGAGTCAGTCCACTACCTAGAGAGGTCAACCTCTAGGACTTTGCAAGTGCTTTTCTCTATATTACCAATAAGAGTTATAGTAATAGACTACCAAAGGACTTACCCATCCAACCACAAGGAGATATCCACTTTACGAAGGAGCTTACTACTTAGCTTGAGTCTTCATCCTTCACCAAGGTCTTACCCACTCAAGCTCAAGTCTTCCGCCTTAAAGGACTTTGCTTCTCCTCTTGGATATTCATCCTTTGCCTTCTCCTTCACCTGGAGAAGATCACCACCTCTTCAACAACCTTGAAGAGGACCATCTATAGCTCCTTTTTCACTCGATGGAGCTTGCTTCAACTTTTCTTCATGTAAGAAGGGGATAGGGAAGTAGTGGAAGATTGAGAGCTTTACATGCAAAAAGGTGGAGATCTCTTACAATAAGCCTAACTCACTCACAAATCACGAAATGAAGTGTAAACTAGAGAGAGAAAGGGGCTCAAGGAGTATTAGCACACTCAACTATAGCAAGGACCTTGAATGTAGTGAATGAGAAAACTTGGAATGAACCCCAAGGGGTCCTATTTATAGTTGGGGGTGCTCCCTTGAGTTGGGGAACACTTAGGGCCAAAATATAACTGTTTTCCGCAAAGCAACGGATCTATTTTCACCGCAAACAAGTCACCAATAGTTATAACCACTTTTTTTATGTTTTATGTACAGTGCATTCGGTCGAGTTTCAATAAAGGTAACTCGACTGGTCGACCAGAAGACAAACCCAATTTTCAAACTATCGGTCGAGTTTAATCTGGTGAACTCGACCGATCAGCCAAAATTGCATTTGGTCAAAAGGTCGTTCGGTCGAGTTCTGTGAATGCACAACTCGACCGATTGCCAACTTCAGAAAATTAATTCATGGGATTGGTCGATATTAAAACTCGACCAATCAACAGTCTGTGATCAATTTTCTAATTTGGCAATTAAGTGATTAAAACTTGGTATTAAGTATCCCACATATTTTTCTCATCTTATTTACAAGTCATATCATCAATACAAGTGATTACAAAATTCTTCTAAGGTCATTTGAAGTGATTTCCTTATTAGCACACTTGCATTGCATTTTACGTGAACTTTGACAAGCTAGGGCTTGTGTAATTTGATCCTTTTCATGTACCTAAAGCCTAAAATCAATCTTGAATACACATTTTAGATACATATGAATGGAATTCTTAAGTCGTTAACAAAATATGGACAATGTATAACCTCTAGGTCAACATTCTCCCCCTTTTTGATAATGACAAACCACTCCTCAAACATATTGAAAAAGATATTGAAAGTATACCTTTGCCTTGTGAATTAGGGGGGTTCAAGATTTGAACAGTGTGAATTGCTCCCCCTCAATATATGCTTACTTTAACCTGCATAGTTAGTCTATCTACACAAAGAAATAAAGCATGCATGTACTATAGGATCATTTGCAAGTAACATGATAAAGCATATAATGAACAAGAAAAGGATCACATAAGCAATAATAGCAATATGGTTGAGTTTCAAGATATTGAATTTCTCTCCCCCTTTTGACATTATCAAAAAGGAAGGGGGAGAGGGGGTAGAAGAGCATACAAGCACGTCTTCTCCAAACACAACCAAGAAGATATCCAAAACATGCAATCTCATAACATACATCAAACAGAGACGAGAGAGCCAAACATGCTAAGTCATAATCAAAATATGGCACCAACTCATAAGATATAATAGATCAAAGAGAAAAAGTGCATAGAGGATAGATTACAACTTAGAATGTAAGTTCTCATGAAAACAAATACAAGTCAAAAGTGATGAAATCTAAAGATAAAATAGTACAGCTTAGGTCATGTGCCCATATGTTTCTAATATAAAATAGCCTAGAAAGATATATATGATCAACAAACTAGACTAAAAACTAAGAACATCTAGACGTCTAAGCTATCTATATTCATAGCATCATCATCCTCAGCATCAGGCTTGTAGTCATCATCTCCATCTGAAGGTGCACCAGCATCGCCTTCATCACCGGAGTCACCACCAGAACCAATAGAGCCATCACCATCGTCAGATGCAGCACCAACATCCTCACCATCACCAACATCAGCAGTCTCATCATCAGCTTGGTCAGGCATCTCCTCATCAACAAAAGAACCAAAGTGACGATCGGACCAATGAGCATTCTACTCATACCAAGAGCACAGAGCTCAGTGGCCTAAGGGAAGGAAGGAGCAGAATCGCCAAGACTGGAAAGCAGAGAGGCCAAGGGGCCAGTAGGTAGAAGCATGATGACTAGAGCAGGTCCACTAATAGTAGAGGGTGTGGGAGCAGCAGAAGAATTCTTAGATGCATGTGGAGGGGCAGGGTAAAAGTGATTGTATGCATAGGATGCATAATAACTTCCTGGGTATGGCTGGTAGGTGAGGTATGGGTGTGCACAGGATAAGTCCATGTTAGACATGATTGAACATAAATCCTGATGCAGGTGCTCTTGGACCTGGAGGTTGTATGCCTGTTGGCGTATCATATAACCCATGAAGCTTTCATTTGATACGTAGAATGAGGCATGGCTAAGTAGGGTAGGCTGAGGAGGTGGAGGAGCTCGGGTTGAGGTAGAGGTAGGTGCAGCTAAGGCAGAGGTAGAGGGTGAGGCATCAGGTGTGGTGGAGGAAAGGATAGGCATAAATTTCAGGATAGTGGTCTCACTTATACACACTCCCTTTCAGGCAGGTCTATAGTGGAAGTCAGAGAAGAGTGATTTCTCAGTGGCAAACTAAAAAAGACCACATATCAAGGTAGGATATGGAGGATGGATGCCACGGGTGTTCTTGCCAGAGTCGAAGTAGGTCATGTGATGGAGGATGAATCTAGACCACTTGACTCTGACATTCTCTAAGATGTAGTACATTATCACCATATTGTTCTCTGCAATATCCGTTTGGTTATTCTTGGGGTGGATGTTGCAGTTGACCACTAGGGCTAATATATGCTTGTTAAGATCTAAGGAGGAGGAGGGTAGGGTGATCTTCTTCTTGTAGAGAACCTCAAGTTTCTTCAAGTAATGATGGATGTCAGGAAGTGTGATATCGTATTGCTTGTAGAAACCTTTGAGGTCAAGAAAGTCAAAATACTCACCATAATCCTTACGCCAGGAGTCATTCTCATCGGCACCTGACAAAAATATGTTCAGGATATCCTCTGAGATTTGGAATTTCTTCCTGGCTATCATAGAAGTAAGGATAACTTGAGTATTAGAAGGAGGTACAACGGAGTAGTAATTCCAATGTAAATTTGCACAGAATTCGTGAACCGCTTTCATGCTAGACATGAAACTGTGAAAGCACTCATGCTCAACACCCAGGGAAGATAGGTGGTGAACTCAAAGCAATATTGCCACTTGATTGATGATAGCTTGGCGTCTAGGGCTAGGCTCAAAAAGGGCTCTAAAAGGAAAAATATTCCATGGAAGAGGATCCTTATACCGATTAACAACCTCATTTGAAACAAAGAGGGTCTCATCAAAGGGAATCAAGTGGGAAGACAAGGAGGTGGATGGTGCACTGCTAGGGGCAGCTCTTTTCCTTCTATTAGAAGCCATGGAGGTGAAATGGAGAGGAAGAAGATATCAAAAAACACCAAACACGCCACCAAAAATGTTCACACACCTAGGTTTAGCAAGGGGAAAGGTCTAGGATGGTCTTCCTAGGTTGGATTAGGGCTAGGCTAGGGAAGGGAAGGGTGAGGGTTGAGAGCTTAGGGATCAAGAGAGTGGAATCGGTCAACTTTTCTCTAGTTGAGAGGGAGAAAAGTCGGCCAAACCCAACTTAAGTTAACTTCAACCAGCCGATCGGTCAAGTTTTGTGAACTGGCAATTTGACTGATTGGCTCTTTTTAAAAAGCTCTTGGCCATGGATTGGTAGAGTTTGTCCTGGGGAAACTCGACTGATGGTCAACCTGACATAAAACCATCAAACTTAGTTTCTAGCTATTTTAGTGTGAATTAAATTTATTTTTCAAGTCCATTATGTATATTAAACATACTTAGGCACCTATCATTCATCATTGGGTATTATTTTGCTTAAAACATGCTTTTGTAAAAAATACCCAAAAAAAGAGAAAAACAAGGAAAAATGAACATGAAAAACCGATTTTAAGCATATTAGCAAGCAAAGATGATCAAGATAGATGCAAAACATATAGGATAGATGAGAACTATCTACAAGGCATATCAGATCCATTCAAAGTAGTTATAAGCAATTTTGATCTAATGAAGTTAAATTTCTCTCTAGCTAGAGTTTTAGTGAAAATGTCTGCCAATTGATTTTCCGTGTTCAAATGCGTGCTAAATATCCTTCTTGGCAATGTGATCATGAAGAAAGTGATGGTGAACCTCGATATGTTTATCTCTACTATGCAGTATAGGATTTGTAAGACAAATTAATTGCACTAGTATTATCAAAAAGATAGGAGAAGCATCAAAATAAAGGTTAAAATCTTGGAGCATTTGCTTCATCTATAGGACATGGGCACAACAACTCCCGGCTGCAATGTACTCAGCCTCAGTGGTTGATAATGCCACTGTGCTCTGTTTCTTGGAGAACCAAGACACCAAGCATGGTCCTAGGAGGAAGCAAGTGGTATTGGTGCACTTTCTAGCAATCAAGCAGCCTACATAATCATCATCACTATAGGTAGTAAGAGTAAAGTCCCTTGACTTGGGATACCATAGACCAAAATTTGAAGTTTTGGCTAAGTACCTTAAAATCCTCTTAACAACTATAAGATGAGATTTTTTAGGATTTGATTGAAATCAAGCACACAAGACAACACTAAACATTATGTCAGGTCTAGAGGCAGTTAAGTAAAGTAAGCTTCCAATCATACCTCTATAGAGCTTCTCATCTACCTTATCACCTTCTTCATCTTTATCAAGCTTGGCGGTGTTTGATATGGGTGTGTCCATTGGCTTGCTGTTCTCCATCCTGAAGCGCTTAAGTAGCTCATTGGTGTACTTGCCTTGGTTGACGAAGTTACCATCTTTTGTTTGTTTTATTTAAAAGCGAGGAAGAATGTGAGTTCACCCATCATACTCATCTCGAATTCACTCTGCATAAGATCACTAAATTCTTTGCAAAGATCAAGGTTAGTTCTGCCAAAAATGATATCATCAACATATATTTGAATGATAACAAAATTGTTAGAAGTTTGTTTTAGAAACAAAGTAGAATCCACTTTGCCCATGATATAACCATGATCTAACAAAAAGTTCTTTAATTTCTCATTCTAAGCCCTTGGTGCTTGTTTGAGTCAATAGAGGGATTTTTGCAACCAATAAACATGGTTAGGTAGACTATCATGTTCAAATCCAAAACATACACTTCCTCCTCAATTGTACCATTTAAAAATGCACTTTTAACATCCATTTGATACAAAAAAAAGTTTTTATGACTAGCAAAGGCAAGAAAAATATGAATTGACTCAAGTCTAGCTACAGGTGCATATGTTTCGTCAAAGTCAATACCTTCCTGTTGATTGTAGCCTTGAGCCACTAACCTTACTTTTTTTTAGAGCAAATGGATCGATTCATTACTTGTTAGCCATACGAAATCTACAATTGGGGAGAAAGATACAAACAGAACATACAAACATCACGTTCAGTAACCCAAGGGCACTACAACTCATGTTGGAACGAGAGAGAGACATTTCTGCTTTGATTCTTCTTCCTTTAGGCTGTCTTAAGCAACTTTTCTTGAAGAATTCCTTCAACCTGAGCGTTAAGTAGTGGTAGGGGGCTGGAACAAGATGGTATTCTACTCATATATCAACTCAAACGAAGCCATACAACTGATTAATAAGATCAATCCAGAGCAAAGATGAGAATTAGTTGTACCAAGGTTGAATTACTGGGGGAAACCCAGAAAAACCACCGCCTTCATAGAGGAAGGAGAAACAATCCTTATTCAAAGGAACAAGCAACGCCAATATACGGCGGAACAAGGCAGATAGCCTGCCAGAAACTAGCACCCAAACGAAAAACCTGCAAGGTAGAAACAAAGGAAGGAAACCCGCCTCCTCCGGAACCCCAGCAAGGACACCCCCACCAGCCACCCTCCTCAGCCTCAAGGCAGATCTGAGCAAGAATCTTCTAGGAGAAGAGCACCACCACCTCCTGCAAGCAACACGCTGAAGAGAAGACCCAATCACAACCAGGTCGCACGGCCGCCGCCCAGGGGGGAGAGATGAGGAGCTCGGAGAGGCACTTGCAAAAGGAAACCGAAAAGAAGGGCAAGTCAAGGAGGAGGCCCGGGGGGAGAAGGTGACGGCCCAGCAGGACGCCTGACCCCTCCCCCAAGCTTGAGCATCGCACACGGGGAGCCCTAGATCACCCCAGTGGTCTCCAGAGCCCTAGACGACAAGGAGCCGCTTACCTTACTTTGTTCCTTATCACTTTGCCACTTTCATCTAACTTGTTGCGGTAGACCCATTTGGTGCCAATGATTTTTCTATCACTTGGTCTTGGCACAAGGGTCTAAACTTTGTTCTTCTCAAATTGTTCCAGCTCCTCTTGCATAGCTAGGATCCATTCCTCATCCCTAAGATCTTCCTTGACATCTTTAGGCTCTAGTTGTGAGATGAAGGCGATGTTGGCTTGTTCTTTGTTGAATGCAGCCCTCATCTTCACTCTTTCAAAAGGATCACCTAAAATCAGCTCCTTTGGATGATTCTTTGCAAACTAGGGAGTTGGATCCTTCTTTTCATCATCTTTGTCTTCTTCTTGAGAAGCCACCTCTTTTCTCTATTGGGTGATGTTGAGTTCTTTAAGGATAGGAATTATTTCACCTACAACATCATCATTTGGAATAGTATCTTTCGGAATAGAGGGGTTAGTCTCAATAAACTTTACATTATTAGATTCTTCTATTTTAGCAAGATCAATATTAAACTCTATAAGCCTTTCTAGTAGTGCTATAGCAAAGAAAGAAAGCCTTGTACAATTTTGGATCAAACTTGTCAAGAGAATCTTTTGTATTCAAAACAAAACAAGGACATCTAAAAATGTGGAAATACTTTATTGAAGGCTTCCTACCACACCATAGCTCATAAGGTTTTTCTTAAGTGAAGGATGAGTAAAAACATGGTTTTGCACAAAACATGAGGTACTAACAGCTTCAGCCTAAAACTTCTTAGGTGTATCATACTCAAGAAGCATGGTCCTAGCTATCTCCTATAATGACCTATTATTCCTCTCTACAACCCCATTTTGTTGAGGTGAAGAGAAGTTGTGTGCATAACCCGATTCTAGACAAAAACACTCAAAAAACTCATTTTCAAATTCTCCCCCATGGTCACTACGGATGAAAACAATTCAGAAAGAAGCTTCATTCTCAACTCATTTGCAAAAAATAGAGAAAACATCAAGCGTATCACTCTTGGAAATGAGAAAGAAGGTCCAAGTATATCTAGAGAAATCATCGACAATAACAAGGAAATACTTGGAACCATGAAGAAATTGTGTTCTCATTGGTCCAAATAGATCAATATGAAGAAGCTCAAGAGCTCTCTTAGTGCTAAGGGATCCTTTGGAATTGAAGGATGACTTGGTTTGCTTTCCTTGTGTACAAGGTTGACATACATCATCCTTTTCAAAATCCAATTTAGGGAGTCCCTTGACTAAGTCCTTTTTTCTCAACTTCTTTAATTGATGCATATTTACATGACCAAGCCGGTGGTGCCAAAGAGAAATATCATTTAAGTTGACTACAAGGCATCTACCAATCGCAAGATTAATAGAGTTAAGAACAATAACATAAAGATTACCACTTCTAGTTCCCTTATATATAATTTGGTAGGTGAGGGAATCTAGAATCAAGCATTCAAAAGAGGTAAATAGCACAAAGTAACCATTATCACAAAGTTGACTAACATTGATTAAGTTGTGATGTAGTCCATCCAAAAAGAGAACATTCTTGATACATAAGGATTCACCTACATCACCCTCACCTTTGACTTTACCTTTCTTGTTGTCCCCAAAGGTGACGAATCATCCTTTCTTCTTTGTGAAATTGTTGAAGTGGCTTATGTCACTGGTCATGTGCTTTGTGCAGCCACTATCAACAATCCATCTATCTTTTTCCTACAAGAAAGGAGAATGTTAGTTCCCAACTCAAACTTTGGGATCTGGAGTTAGCTTGGGGACCCATTTCATCTTTGGGTTGGTCCCCTTAGGCTTGTAAGGACAATAAGTAGAATAATGATCATCACATTTGCAATGAGAACAAACCATAGGATTCTTAGTGCTAGAAGACTCTCCTACAAAGAAAGAGGTCTCCTTGCTCATTTTCTTACCTTTGTCCTTACTCTTGCCCTTTGAGGCTTCCCATATAAATCTCAAACCACCAGTACTACTTTGTTTGGTAGAATGGTCAAGGATTTCATTTAGGGAGTTCTTCCCCTTGAGGAATTTCTACAGGGATGCTCTCAATCTATGGTTATCATCATTCAAAGAAACAATAGTAGAAGATAAACTAGATATGTCATCCCTTGCATGCACAGTATCAGCCTCAAGACATAACGCTTTAGTAAGATATGAATCATTTTCAAGAGAGATAGAAGCAATATTAACACTAGGAAACAAAGGTCTGGATGATAGATCATTTACTTAGCAACCTAGAATTTTCATATTTTAGCATTTGAATCTCTTTGAGATAGACATCTCTCTCTTCTCTATGAGCATCAATAAGTGACTTGAAATCAGCATTTTTAGTCTTAAGAAAATCAAGTTCTTTAAGGAAATTTTGGTTTTCTTCCTTTAGATTCTCAATGTTCTTAAGGTAGACACCATTCTCAACTTCAACTTCATTGTATTAGAGTTCAAGATCAAGATATTTCCCTTGAAAATTATCAATCCTCTCAAGGTTGGTTTTCTCATTCAATTCCAAAATTTCAAGCTTACATAAAGATCATCAATAATTTTTCCTAACTATTTTCTTTTAGATTTACATTTAGCAAAAGATGAATGGGTAGTAATAAGCATGTCAATGATAGCTTATTTAGGCAATTCATGCAAGCTTGCCTCACTTACCTCACCAATATCTTCACTTGTATAGGCCATGAGATCAAGGTGGCACTCTCCATCTTCTTTGGAGCTTGAGCTGCTTGAAGATGAAGCTTCCCAAACTGCATGAGTTGCATTCTTGTGTCTCTTCTCCTTCTTGTCATTCCTCTTGTGTTTGCTCTCCTTCTTGGAATCCTCTTCCTTCCTTGAGCTTATCTTATGGTGAGACTTTCTTGATTTTGGGCATTCACTCTTATAGTGCCCCTTTTGACCACCCTTGTAGCATCTCAGAGTAGAGGAGGAGGATATTTTCTTTCCTTTGAAGTGTTTGCCCTTGATGTTGTTAGCTTCATGCTCACTAGGGCCTTCATCTTCACTAGAGGAGGAGGGAGAAGTCTGGAAAGTAAGTTGTTGTTGAAGGATGACAGCCTCCACTTGTGCTTTGAAAGCACTATGTTTGATCTTCTTGGCCTCCTTCTCTTCTTGCTTGGCTTCTTCTTCTTACTTGTCAAGTCTAGGATCATGGGCTTGAAGATTGCCAATGAGTTATTCAGTTGGGATATCACCAAGGCTCCTCACTTCTTAAATGGAGGTGACCTTTGACTCCCACATATTTGAAAGATTTCTCAAGATCTTTGAGTTGATGACGCCTCTATCCAAAGTGTTTCCGAATGTAGCCATCCCATTGGTGATGACATTGAGTCTTGAATACATTTCCGCAATGCCTTCTTTCTTTCCCATTTTGAAGTTCTCTAGGAGGTTTTTCAACATATAGATCCTTGCCTCCTTGACTTGCTTTGTGCCTTCATATGTGATGCACATCTTTTTCCAAATCTCATAGGTGGTGTCCCATTATGAGATCCGGTTGAACTATGTAGGGGTGAGGGTTGCGTAGAGGATGCTAATGGCCTTTGCATTGAGTTGAGCCTTCTTGAGAGAAGCTTCACTCCATGTTTCAATAGCTCTAGTTGGCTCTTTGTAAGGTGTGACCATCACCTTCCACATATCAAAGTTCATCCCTTGAATGTAGAACTGCATCTGCCTCTTCCAATAGAGGAAGTTGGTGTCATCGAAGACCAGAGGATGCATGGAGAAGTCTCCCTCTAGGTTGAGTGAACCAAGTAGGTTGTCACCCATCTTCTCGTTTTGTGGGAGATTTTTGGAGAAGATTCTTAGATCTGATACCACTTGTTGGATCTAAGAGCTCTAGGGAGGTGAATAGAGCTACAAATTTCTCACAAAACATATTAGAGCTTCAAATTATATCAATTTTAGAGCAATAGCTAGATTTCAATTTGAAGTCCTATCTAACAAGCATAGAAAGGATGAGAGAGATTGATAGAAAGCACTTGACAAAGGGATGTAGAGTGGTTCCACACTTCAAACTAGAAGTGAGTCAGTCCACTACCTAGAGAGGTCAACCTCTAGGACTTTGCAAGTGCTTTTCTCTATATTATCACCAATAATAGTTACAACAATAGACCACCAAAGGACTTACCCATCCAACCACAAGGAGATATCCACTTTACCAAGGAGCATACCCACTTAGCTTGAGTCTTCAACCTTCACCAAGGTCTTACCCACTCAAGATCAAGTCTTCTTCCTTGAAGGACTTTGCTTCTCCTCTTAGATCTTCAACCTTTACCTTCTCCTTCACCTAGACAAGATCACCACCTCTTCAACAACCTTGAAGAGGACCAGCTACAGCTCCTTCTTCACTCGATGGAGCTTGCTTCAACTTTTCTTCATGTAAGAAGGGGATAGGTAAGTAGTGGAAGATTGAGAGTTGTACATGCACAAAGGTGGATCTCTCTTTGTAATACCCCTCCAAGCTCATATATACATCAACGGAAGCAAACCCTGTGTTGGCCATAACATGGGTCACTTGACTTGGAGGAACATTACAAAACATGATATTCAATAGCAATAAGACATAAATGAAACATTGTGCATTAAAATTGAACTTGATTCATACATTGTTTACAATTGAGTTCTTGAATTGAAACTAACTAACCAAATATGACTTAACACTATTTATACATGAACTTATCTATAAATGTTCAGATCTTCTATTGTAAATGGCACCCCAGCATGTATGTCTTTTAGAAATCTTGACCCATTCCTTAAGATGACCCTTATATGACTCTTTCTTGGAAATTGCTTTGTACATGTGGGCATCATGCCCCCTGCCATGCATGCAATAAAAACCACATTAGAGTAAGCGGCATTGAGTATTATTATAGCAACATAATAATTGTGGCAAGAAGGAAACGCATGAAATTAATTGAACAGTAACTTTAGATTCACATAACTTAATCTTGGTGGCTGATTAAAGTATCCTTGATACCTATGCACCAATGGTGCTCATAAGGCTCATAGGCTCAACATTAACATGATGAGGATGAAATAATACAACCCATTACATGATTCATCATTGTCTTGGAATAATTACTCAAACTGAGTCCACATGAACATGACATGAATTCTTGAAATAACATTGCAACATAAAATTAAACTAATCATTTTGTGGGATTTTTCAGGCAGTTAAGATTTAACTTGAAATACAAAACTATGCCTAGAATTCATCTTGATCATGATAATAATTATAAAGCGATTAAAACCAATATTAAATACTCAAAGTGCATGAACCCGCTTACCTCTCTCTCAGAGAATTTCTTAGTAGTTCTTCTTGCTAGATTGATTGAACCCAAATCACCTCCTTGGGATGGTTGAGCCCTAATTACCCTGTTCATTCAATATTCATCCATTAATAATTAGGTTCACCTTGATTTCTAGTGTTTCCTAGTTCTATAATTAAGTATGAGAAATTGGAGTCAATTCAGACTTTAAAACCTAACTCGTCATGTAGATATCAAAAAACTGAGCAAAAATCATATATTACTCGAACCCATAGGACATACCAAAAAAAAGATATTTATTATCTTGTATTTTCCAATCAGGGCTCAGATAAGTAATTTATCTAAAATATGAGATTCAGATAAAAAAATCTAAAGACTAAAACACCCTTCAGTTATATCACAGACTTAGAGTGTGACAAGGGCCACTATTGTCAAAACCTCTGAAACGCATCAGATACTAGAATGAAATTAAATTCTAATAAGGTTCATCCAAGCATGACAGATCTAGACCTGATGTGAGGGTATATGGGTCATTACATGACCTAGCATCTTCCTCGTCGAGCCATGGGGCTAGCAGCCTCTTGGAGAAGGAAGCTCCAATCAAACTCTCACCCTACTGGAGGCTTGGGTGCACGAGATGCCTACACTATCTTTTCCTTGACAGACCAAACTCAGGGCATCAGAATAGAGCGATGGAGAATGCCCAAACCCTCGGTCGTAAACCAGCCATGGCTAGAGAATAGAGTGTGAATCTCAAGCTCAAAAACAAAGTTATGACCACGAACTCTTGAGATCGTGGGCGGAAAAGACTTCTCCAAAGAATACCGCAGATAAATAGATGGAAATAGAGAATGAAGCACCGTGAAAACCCTAACCTCCAGACATGCCAAGGTAGTTGAGCTCGTCGGTCAAGCATTTGGCTGAGAATCATAGCCCAAAAACTACATAAAAAGGAAAGGGCAGTGCCCATAAAACTTACCCCTACTTCGATTGTGCTAGTGTGGTCAAAGATGGGTAAGCCATACATTCGACGCCGAAGAAGGGGGTTGACTCCGGGGAAAAGAATCAAGGAGATGCGACTGAAATTGAAGGAGAAGGAGGATCTATCAGAGACCTGAGATTCTTTCTGGATCAACTCGAGTGACTGGGGTGGACTTTCCTCTCATTTACAAACCATCGTCGCGGCGGAGAGAAAAAACTTTTGGATGTTTCATACATCGGAGGAGTTAGGGCTAAATGATGGGTACATATAGGTTCGACTCGATGTCCTCAACTCATTGGGACCTAAATCCTTATCTGATACGCAAATAGATGGTAAGAAAAAATAGAAGTTTAGAGGGATTCAGGCTGTGTAGAGTCCCAGCCAGAGTGGGATCTAGGTGATGATGCGCTCGTTCTTGGATCTCCATCCAACGGTGGATATGATCCACGCAAGAGGGAAAAGAAATAGAATATATGCGTGACACTTAAAATGGACTAGACCTTGGCTAAAAATTGCCTATATGTGACTAATGTCAGTTTGACTAATGAAGATATCCCAGACCTTATGACATAAACTTGATTAAACTAAAAAAAAGAAGGTTATATAGGTCCTAACATTATAGAAACTTCTAAAAACCATTTGAGGGGTCAAACAAGGTCAAAAAGCTTCCAAATTTTAAACATGGCCTCCCATTAGAATTTTGAACATTATTTTGAGCTTAGATTTCAAATTTTATCAATCAAAATTCCTAAGTAATTTAATTAGGTTTAACTTTCTAAAATTCCTAGCTAAATGTAGGAACATCATAATCTTGTCAAAAATTGGCTATTAAGCTTATATCATCATACACTTAACATAAAATTTGTTTCATCTCTTATTTTACCCTAACAAAGAATAAATAACATATACGACACTTTGATCTCATAAAGGGTGAATTTTTTTTACCAAATGACATTACATACCTAAGAAAAATGGGATGTGATAATTCTACCCATATAACAAAAATTTCATCCTCGAAATGTCTAGGTACTACCCACCTTAGGGTTTTACTTAGTATGTGCATGTTAATTCTCTAATATTATCTTAGTGACTCATTATCATACATAATGCATGACTTACTCATGGTTAAAATAATTTCATGAGAACTTGGTTAACTTTACATGATTTCATAATAAAATGGATTTTTACTTGAGTTGATATAGTCACTCTCCCAATTGCACTCACAATGCTCATAAGGTCAGTTAAGGCTCACATAATGCTCCCACATAGCTCATAAGTCCAATTAAGGCTCACATAAGGATGGTTAAGGCTCACATAATGCTCCCACAGAGCTCATAAGGCTAATTAAGGCTCACATAGGGCAAGTTAAGGCTCACATAATGCTCCCACAGAGCTCATAAGGCCAATTAAGGCTGACATAAAGCCATTTAAGGCTCACATAACATGATGGAGAGGACAATTATCAACATAACATGATTTCTTATACTTAAGCATTATTTTCATAATTTCATAGTTCATAAGAATGGCATTAAAACATGATGTTCAATTCGAACACATAATCATAAAATAGCAAAGAACATTGTTTAGTAGTATGTGCATGATTTTTTTATCCATGTCAAATTATTTACTCTTTGTATGCATGTTTGATCTTATTATGTAACTAGTTAGGTGTACGTGACTATATGTCTCAAATTTTAATGCTAACTCTTGTATTTTTTTTCATGCTTATCTTAGCACTCCCTCATGCACATGTCCCATACCACAAGCACTTGAAAGGACTAGACAAGTATGATTATGCACATAACATTCTCTCTACAAAACCCCATGAGTTTGTGTCCCATACCACAAGCACATGGGAAGAGAGAGCATGCTATGTACAATTCTAGAGTTAACACAAAAATCAAAAACATCTAGGCACTTAACCCTAACCCTTATCTAACTTATGTCTTCTGACTAGACCCTACTTTGGTTTCCCATATCTTGAACTTAATATTCTATACCTAGGGCTTAGAACATGTAAATCTTTAGCTTAGTGGCCATCTACTCGTTGCTATGATACCATATTGTAATACCCCTCCAAGCACATATATACGTCAGCGGAAGCAAACCCTATGTTGTCCATAACATGGATCACTTGGCTTGGAGGAACATTACAAAACATGGTATTCAATAGAAATAAGAGATAAATGAAACATCGTGCATTAAAATTGAAAATGATTCATACATTGTTTACAATTGAGTTCTTGAATTGAAACTAACTAACCAAACATGACTGAACACTATTTAAACATGAACTTGTCTATAAACATTCGGATATTCTATTGTAGATGGCACCCAACCATGTATGTATTTTGGAAATCTTGACCCATTCCTTAAGCTGACCCTTATATGACTCTTTCTTGGAAATTGCTTTGTACCTGTGGGGATCGCACCCCCAACCATGCATGCAATAAAAACCACATTAGAGTAAGAAGCATTGAGTATTATTATAACAACATAATAACTTTGGCAATAAGGAAAAGCATGAAACTAATTGAACAATAGATTTGGATTCACATAACTTAATCTTGGTGGTTGATTAAAGTACCCTTGATACCTATGCACCAATGGTGCTCATAAGGCCTATAGGCTCAACAATAACATGATGAGGATGAAATAATACAACCCATTAAATGATTCATCATTATCTTGGAATAATAACTCAAACAGATTCCACATAAACATGACATGAATTCTTGAAATAACATTGAAGCATAAAATTAAACTAATAACTTTGTGGGATCTTTCATGCAGTTAAGATTTAACTTAAAACACATAACTATGCCTATAATTCATCTTGATCATCATAATAATTATAAGGCGATTAAAACCAATACTAAATACTCAAAGTGCATGAACCCACTTACCTCTCTCTTAGAGAAGTTCTTACTAGTTCTTCTTGCTAGATTGATGAAACCCAAATCACTTCCTTGGGTTGGTTGAACCCTAATTACCCTGTTCATTCAATAATCATCCATTAATAATTATGTTCACCCTAAATTTCTAGGGTTTCATGTTTCTATAATGAAGTATGAGAAATTGGTGTCAATTCAAACTATAAAAACTAACCCATATTGTAGATCTCGAAAACGTGAGCAACAATCATATATTACTTGACCCCATAGGACATACCAATAAAATGATATTAATTATCTTGTATTGGCCAATTAGGGCTCAGATAAGTCATTTATCTAAAATGTGAGATTCAGATAAAACAAAATCTAAAGGCTGAAACACCCTTCAGTTATATCATAGACTTAGAGTGTGATAAGGGCCACTATTGTCAAAACCTCTGAAACACAGTAGATACTAGAATGAAATTAAATTCTGATAAGGTTCATCCAAGCATGACAGATCTAGACCTGATGTAGGGTATATACAGGTCATTACATGGCCTAGCATCTTCCTCGTCGAGCCATGGGGCTAGCAGCCTCTTGGAGAAGGAAGCTCCAATCTGACTCTCACCCTACTAGAGGCTTGGGCACAGGAGAGGCCTACAATATCTTTGCCTTGATAGACCAAACTCAGGGCATCAAAATGGAGTTATGGAGAATGCCCAAACCCTCAGTCATAAACCAGCCATGGCCAGAGAATATAGCGCAACTCTCAAGCTCAAAAACAAAGTTATGACCGTGAACTCTTAAGATCGTGGGCGGAAAAGACTTCTCCAAAGAATAGTGTAGATGAAGAGATCGAAATAGAGAACGAAGCACCATGAAAACCCTGACACCTGACCTCCATACATGTCGAGGTAGTTGAGCTCTTCGGTCCATCATTTGGCCGAGAAACATAGCCCAAAAACTACATAAAAAGGAAAGGACGATGCCCATGAAACCTACCCCTACTTCGATTGTGCTAGTGTGGCCGGAGATGGACAAGCCATACATTCGACGTTGGAGAAGGGGGTTGACTCCAGGGAAAAAAATCGAGGGGATGCGACTGAAATTGAAGGAGGAGGAGGATCTATCAGAGACTTGAGATTCTTTCTAGATCAACTCAAGCAACTGCAGTGGACTTTCCTCTCATTTGCAAACCATCTCCATAGTAGAGAGAAAGAACTTTTGGATGTTTCATACATCGGAGTAGTTATGGCTAAATGATGGGTACATCCAGGTTTGATTCAATGTCCTCAACTCATTGGGACCTAAATCCTTATCTGATACGTAAATGGATAGTAAGAAAATGTAGAAGTTCAGAGGGATTCGGGTTGTGTAGAGTCCCGGCCAGAGCAGGATCTAGGTGATGATGCGCTCATTCTTGGATCTCCATCCAACAGTGGATACGATCCACGCAATAGGGAAAAGAAATAGAATAAATGTGTGACACTTAAAATGCACCAGACTTTGGCTAAAAATCACTTGTATGTGACTAATGAAGATATCCCAGACCTTATGACATCAACTTGATTAAACTACAAAAATGAAGGTTATATAGGTCCTAACTTTATAGAAACTTGTAAAACCATATAAGGGGTCAAATAAGGTCAAAAAGCTTCCAAATTTTGAACCGTGGGCTCTCGTTAGCATTTTGAACATTATTGTGAGATTAGATTTCAAATTTTCTCAATCAAAATTCCTAAATACTTTAATTAGTACCTTCTAAAATTCCTAGCTAAATGTAGGAACATCATAATCTTATCAAAATTGGTCATGAAGCTTATATCATCATACACTTTAACATAAAATTTGTTTCATCTCTTATTTTACCCTAACAAAGTATAAATAACATATTCGATGCTTTGATCTCATAAAGGGTGAAATGTTTGTACCAAATGACATTACATACCTAAGAAAAATGGGATGCGACAATTCTAGCCACCTTATAAAGATTTCATCCTCGAAATTTCTAGGTACTACCCACCTTAGGGTATTGCTTAGTATGTGCATGTTAATTTTCTATTATTATCTTAATGTCTCATTATCATACATAATACATGACTTACTCATAGTTAAAATAATTTTATGAGAACTTGGTTAACTTGACATGATTTCATAATAAAATAGATTTTTACTTGAGTTGAAATAGTCACTCTCCTGATTGCACTCACAGTACTCATAAGGTCGGTTAAGGCTCACATAATTCTCCCATAGATCTCATAAGGCCAATTAAGGCACACATAAGGCTAGTTAAGGCTCACATAATGCTCCCACAGAGCTCATAAGGCCAATTAAGGCTCACATAAGGCCAGTTAAGGCTCATATAATGCTCCCATAGAGCTCATAAGGCCAATTAAGGCTCACATAAGGCTGGTGAAGGCTCACATAACATGATGGAGAGGAAAATTATCAACATAACATGATTTCTTATACTTAAACATGATTTTCATAATTTCATGGTTCATAAGCATGGCAGTAAAACATGATGTTCAATTTGAACACATTATCATAAAATTGTAAAGAACATTGTTTAGTAGTATGTTCATGATTTTTTTTATCCATGTCAAATTATTTACTCTTTGTATGCATGCTTGGTCTTATTATGTAACTAGTTAGGTGTAGGTGACTATATGTCTCAAATTTTAATGCTAACTCTAGTTTTTTTACACTTATCTTAGCACCTCCCTCATGCACATGTCCCATACCACATGCACTTGAAAGGACTAGACAAGTATGATTATGCACATAACATTCTCTCTACAAAATCCTATGAGTTTGCGTCTCATACCATAAGCACATGGGAAGAAGAGAGAGCATGCTATGTACAATTATAGAGTTAATACAAAAATCTAAAACACCTAGGCACATAACCCTAACCCTTATCTAACTTATGTCTTCTGACTAGAACCTACATTGGTTTCCCATATCTTGAACTTAATTTTCTATAACTAGGGCTTAGAATATGTGAATCTTTATCTTAGTGGCCATCTACGCATTTCTCTAATACCATATTGGTATACCCCTCCAAGCACATATATACATCAGCAGAAGCAAACCCTATGTTGTTCGTAACATGGGTCACTTGGATTGGAGGAACATTACAAAACATGATATTCAATAGCAATAAGAGATAAATGAAACATTGTGCATTAAAATTTAACTTTATTCATACATTGTTTACAATTGAGTTCTTGAATTGAAACTAACTAACCAAGCATGACTGAACACTATTTATACATGAACTTATATATAAACGTTCAAATCTTCTATTGTAGATGGCACCCCACCATGTATGTCTTTTGGAAATCTTGACCCATTCCTTAAGCTGACCCTTATTTGACTCTTTCCTAGAAATTGCTTTGTACCTGTGGGCATCGCGCCCCCAGCCATGCATGCAATAAAAACCACATTAGAGTAAGCGGCATTGAGTATTATTATAACAACAAAATAACTTTGGCAATAAGGAAAAGTATGAAACTAATGAACAGTAGACTTGGATTCACATAACTTAATCTTGGTGGTTGATTAAAGTATCCTTGATACCTTTGCACCAATGGTGCTCATAAGACCCATAGGCTCAACATTAACATGATGAGGATGAAATAATACAACCCATTACATGATTCATCATTATCTTGGAATAATTACTCAAACGGATTCCATATGAACATGACATGAATTCTTGAAATAACATTGAAGCATAAAATTAAACTAATAACATTGTGGGATCTTTCTTTCAATTAAGATTTAACTTGAAACACATAACTATGTCTATAATTCATCTTGATCATCATAATATTTATAAGGCAACTAAAACCAATACTAAATACTCAAAGTGCATGAACCCACTTACCTCTCTCTTAGAGAAGTTATTAGTAGTTCTTCTTGCTAGATTGATGAAACCCAAATCACCTCCTTGGGTTGGTTGAACCCTAATTACCGTGTTCATTCAATAATCATCGATTAATAATTAGGTTCACCCTAAATTTCTAGGGTTTCCTGGTTCTATAATGAAGTATGAGATATTGGAGTCAATTCAGACTTTAAAACCTAACCCATCATGTAGATCTTGAAAAACTGAGAAAAAATCATATATTACTCGACCCCATAGGACATACCAATAAAAAGATATTAATTATCTTGTATTGGCCAATCAGGGCTCAGATAAGCCATTTATCTAAAATCTAATATTCAGATAAAACACAATCTAAAGATTGAAACACAGACTTAGAGTGTGACAGGGGCCACTATTGTCAAAACCTCTGAAACACAGAAGATACTAGAATGAAATTAAATTTTGATAAGGTTCATCAAAGAATGACATATTTAGACATGATGCGAGGATATACGGGTCATTACATGACCTAGCATCTTCCTCGATGAGCCATGGGGCTAGCAGTCTCTTGGAGCTCTAATCTGACTCTCATCCTACTGGAGGCTTGGGTGCAGGAGAGGCCTACACTATCTTTGCCTTGACAGACCGAACTCAGGGCTTCAAAATGAAGCGATGGAGAACATCCAAACCCTTGGTCATAAACCAGACATGGCCAGAGAACAGAGCGTGAAGCTCAAGCTCAAAAACTAAGTTATGACCATGAACTCTTGAGATTGTGGACGGAAAAGACTTCTCCAAAGAATATCATAGATGAAGAGATGGAAACAGAGAATGAAGCACCATGAAAACCCCGACACCCAACCTCCAGACATGCCAAGGTAGCTGAGCTCGTCAGTCCAGCATTTGGCCAAGAATCATAGCCCAAAAACTGTAGAAAAAGGAAAGGATGATTCCCATGAAAATTACCCCTACTTATATTGTGATAGTGTGGCCAGAGATGGGCAAGCCATACATTTAACGCCGGAGAAGGGGGTTGACTCTGGGGAAAAGAATTAAGGGGTTGTGAATGAAATTGAAGGAGGAGGAGGATCTATCAGAGACCTAAGATTCTTTCTAGATCAACTCGAGCGACTGGGGTGGACTTTCCTCTCATTTGCAAACCATCGCCGCGGCGGAGAGAAAGAACTTTTGGATGTTTTGTACATTGAAGGAGTTAGGGCTAAATGATGGGTACATATAGGTTCGACTTGATGTCCTCAACTCATTGGGACCTAACTCCTTATCTGATATGCAATTAAATAGTGAGAAAATGTAGAAGTTCAACAGTGTCCGGGCCAGAGCGGGATCTAGGTGGCAATGTGCTTGCTCTTGGATCTCCATCCAACGGTAAATATGATCCACGCAAGAGGGAAAACAAATAGAATATATGTGTCACACTTAAAATGGACCAGACGTTGGCTGAAAATCACCTATATGTGACTAATGTCAGCGTGACTAATGATGATTTCCCAGACCTTATGACATCAACTTGATTAAAATTTTCTCAATCAAAATTCCTAAATAATTTAATTAGGTTTAACCTTGTAAAATTCCTAGCTAAATGTAGGAACATCATAATCTTGTCAAAATTGGTCATGAAGCTTATATCATCAATAACTTTAACATAAAAGTTGTTTCATCTCTTATTTTACCCTAACAAAGTATAAATAACATATTCGCTCATAAAGGGTGAAATTTTTGTACCAAATGACATTACATACCTAAGAAAAATGGGATGTGACACTCTTACAATAATCCTAACTCACTCACAAATCATGAAATGAAGTGTAAACTAGAGAGAGAAAGGGGTTCAAGGAGTATTAGCACACTCAACTATAGAAAGGACCTTGAATGTAGTGAATGAGCAAACTTGGAATGAACTCCAAGGGGTCCTATTTATAGCTGGGGGTGCTCCCTTGAGTTCGGGAAAACTTAGGGCCGAAATATAGTCATTTTTCTCAAAGCAATGGATCTATTTTCACCCCAAACAAGTCACTAACGGTTATAATCACTTTTTCAATGGTTTTCATATAGTGCATTTGGTTGAGTTTCAATAAAGGTAACTCGACCGATCGACTAGAAGACAAACCCAATTTTCAAACTATCGGTCGAGTTTGTTCTGGGGAACTCAACTGATCAGCCAAATTTGCATTTTGTCAGAAGGTCGTTCGGTCGAGTTCTGTGAATGCACAACTCGACCGATTGCCATCTTCAGAAAATCAATTCATGGGATCGGTCAAGATTAGAACTCGACCGATCAACAGCCTGTGATCGATTTTCTAATTTGGCAATTAAGTGATTAAAACTTGGTATTAAGTGTCCCACATATTTTTCTCATCTTAGTTACAAGTCATATCATCAAAACAAGTGATTACAAAATTCTTCTAAGGTCGTTTGAAGTGATTTCCTTATTAGCACACTTGCATTGCATTTGACTTGAAATTTGACAAGCTAGGGCTTGTGTAATTTGATCCTTTTCATGTACCTAGAGCCTGAAATCAATCTTGAATACACATATTAAATACATATGAATGGAATGGTTAAGTCATTATCAAAATATGGACAATGTATAACCTCTAGGTCAACAAGTCATTGACATGAGAATCAGGTGTGGTGACTTCTACTTGGTGAGGTACAAGACAAGTAGTTTTAGGAAAAATGAATGAAAGATGATAAGCCGTGTAGAACATGATTTGGACAATTGTTACATTCCCTATACTGCTACTTGATGATTTGTCATTGTCGATTATGCTTCTTGTTGTGGAAAGTAATCATGTTACTATGGACATTTTCTATTTCATATTATGATATGTCATGTTGACAAGTTATAAATAATGGGATTTATATCCATTCTAAACATGAGTTGGATTGCTTGCTATTTGATAGTATCGTTTGGTAGATATGTTTTACGTGTACTTCAGCTTCAGGACTATAGGATGTGTTCCTAGTCTATCTGGTGGAGTGTCATAAAGATAATGTTATTGTTATGTATTAATTCAAAATGCTTAGAACTTGACTTATTTCTCATGCAATAGGATTCTTAATTTGAACTAAGAAGTATATGTTGATTTGTTCATAGACATGCTCTAAAATATGTTTCAAGTTATAATTTGTTTAAGTGATTACCATATCTATTGGATTAGATTACCATTGTAATCTAGATTTGACTTATGATAGAACTATCTGCTAGACTTTTCAAAATCTGCATGTTTCTATTAAGTTTATTATACTTTATCTGATGTTGATGCATGTACCTAGCTTGAGTGGGAGGTATCCACTCACTGGGGCTCTATATGAGTCTCATGAGGTTATTTCAAATGTTTTTAGGCATAATAATATCCAGCAGAGAGGTCATGACAAAGAAGATATAAATAGCATAATCTAGATAGACTAGAATGTCCATGTACTCTCTCTTTCCCAGGATGGGTTGTAGACTATGTTGTTCATCAATGTACATGTATCTGATGTAAATTGAACTGCATATGAGAACAAGATTTGATTCTAGTTTTAGTGGAGTTGAATAATATTTGTGATATATAAATGTGATGTCCTTGATGTGACATTGATTTATGAATTTGTAAAGAAACAAAAAGGAAAAATGTATCTGTATTTTTCGTATATTGTTTAATCGACTTTATCAATAATTCATTGTTTTATTTCGTAATATGGGTTTAGATTTAAGGATTATCTCTAATGGTTGGCATTTATGCTGATCAAAAGAGGGGTCCCGACATACTAGGTCCTATGTTTTCTTTGGAGGGAAATAAAAAAAATATCTATCATTCCCTACCAGGTGGATATGGATTCTGATGGAAGGCTAAAGAACCAATCCTTTGCCTTATCTACCAATGAGTACAAAAATAGCTTCAAATATATTACTATCATAGGTACCCTATCAATGTTCACCATGTCACAGCTCCCCATGAAATTATTGATGTGAAACATGGGATCCCCCATACCATGTCCATGAAATGCTTGTGATTTAATATGTTACACCAACCATTGGTCAATTTTATAGCTACCCACATTTACTTCTTGCTTCACAATTGGCCCCAACTGTGTTGTAGCCGATGAATCCTCGATCATTTCCCATACAGTTTGCTTCTCAGCTTCCACATTACCATCACCAATTTCTACCTATTATGGTTGTGTCATCTGTGGTGAATTCAAAAAAGTCCTTCCATAGAACCATCATACTTCCTTGCTCTATGATGGAGTTCCTCTTGGCCTATACTATTTCGAATTGATTCTTCACAATCGATGATCCTGGTTTGAACCATGCACTAGTACCTATAAATAATAGGAAAATGTATGAACTGGATACTAGTGATTTAGTGGAAATTTGAATTCTAAAATTAATAATGATGAAAATAAAAATAGAAGTGTGTCCTAGAGTGGCCAGTCACATCACTCGTAGTGTTGGACTGTTGCTTCCTCAGAAATGAAACCAAAAATAGGATGTGTATTTACTACACGTATAAAATGCAACTGCACGTATCGCGTAATATAGGACTATGAGGCCCAAGTGTCAAACTCAGGGAATCATATCTAGGGACTACTACTAACCATGACTCGATCAGATAGACCTAGTAGAGAATTGGTTGGTTTATTAGTTAACTAATTGCAAGAATGAAAACTAAATTAATTGGATTGTGATCAGAAATGGAATGGGTTCCTTAGGAATACAGTTTTATTATGGTTTACACTACAATTAATAACATTTGTTAATATATATCCCTCCTAATCCTGGACCAAGGGACCAGTAACATGAATTATCCACTCTCACAGTGTAATTAACTACCTAATCTAATATAAACCCCACTCTCATAGCGATTTAACTATTAGTTGGTGTTTTAGTGAATCGTCTAGGCTATTCCCTTCACAATCGTAAGCCCTCACTTGAGGCACGATATAAATTGGGAAATATTATGATCTTTCTAATCCTAAATCCCTCTCTCAGAGCAATTAAGGATCTGATAGATTAGCTATGTTGATCAGGAATAGTTAATTCCTTATGATATCATAGTATTATGTACATATATTAGATAGAAACATATATATTAACTCATAATTTCAAATACAGTGCATAACCAGGCTACTCCCGGGTCCTAAGGAACTAGGAGATTAGCCTCGCATGATTTATGTTGTCATACACAAGAATGGAAGAGAAGAAGAGAAGGAAAACATTAAAGAATTAATGAAAACCCTTGGAGAAGGTAATTCTAATGACTCCCTCTAACGAACGTGATGATTTACTGTCCTCTTGCTACAAATCCATCCACTAGAGGTGCTCAAATCATTTGGAACATAGCTTTATTCTCTCCTTTCTCTTCTCCCTGCTCTTTGCTATCATGCAATGAACTAGAACATCATTCCTAGATCTAGAAAAAATCATTCCTAGTCATAAAAGAGACCTAGTGCATCATTAAGTCGTGGTTGATGGATTACTAACAATCTTTAATCTTGTCAGATCACTGTAAGTTGGTACCACTGATAAGAAGTCAGTGGCACTGAGTCCTCTTCTGAATTCATGATTCTATGTAAGTATCAATACTACCGTCAAAGGCATTGGTAGCACCAAGTTGCTTCTTGTCTTCCCTAACGATTTCTCTATGTAATAGTCGATACTACCTACAACAGGTTGGTGGCACAAAGATGCTTTGGGTGTGTCAGTGTCTTGAAAGTCAGTAGTATCGGCCACTATGTTGGTAGCATTGACTGTCTTTGAGTTAGGTGTATTCCTTTTCTTCCAATGTTGCTACCACCGACAATGATGTCGGTAGCACCGAGCTGACTCGGGACTTCTCAATTTACCTGAAATTTAGAAATAAAGAACATAAGTCTGATTAAATATGATGAATTAATATAAAACAATAAAAATAGATGATATTTGATGCAATACTATGTCACAGTTGAATAATGATAAACCATGCACGAGTAGTATCAAAATAAACAAATATGCATAAAATAAATGATAAAATAGCATGTGAAAAGTGGGTAATATTCAATGCATCCTATTTATTAGTTAGGATGACAAATACTCCTCTCACTGATCACAGTGAGAGAACAAGTGATCTATTAGGACATATACATATTGATGTATGTGCACCTTTAGAACAAATTCCATAGGTGGTTACCGATACTTCTTTACATTCAGTGATGATCTCAGTAGGTTTGGCTATGTGTACTTGATGAAACACAAGTTAGAAACTGTTGAAAAGTTCAAGAATTTCATGTATGAAGTACAAAACCAACTTGGTAAAAGTATTAAAGCAATTTGTTCCGATCAAGTTGGAGAATACTTAAGCCAAGAGTTTGAGGATCTTCTATGAGCCCATGGTATCATATCACAATGGACTCCACCTGGAAGACCATAACATAATGGTGTATCAGAAAGAAGGAATCTCTCATTACTAGGAATGATGTGAGCAATAATGGGTTTTGCTAATATTATAATTTCGTTATGGGGATATGCTTTAGAAAAGGATGTGTTTACACTTAACTGTGTTCCATATAAATTGGTTCAAAGGACACCATATGGATATGGAATGGGAAATGTCTTGATGTGTCTTTTATGAATACTTGGGGATGTGAAGCTTATGTGAGAAAGAAGATTCCCAAAAAGCTTGGACCAAATTAGATAAGTGTTATTTTGTTGTATATCCCAAAGAATCAAGAGGATACTAGTTTTATACTCCATCTGACAACAAAGTGTGTGTTTGTAGGATGTTGTATTCCTAGAAAAGGCATTTATTTCCAAAGGAATCAGTGGGAGAAAAGTAGAACATGAAGAAGTTAGAGACTAATAAGAAAATGTTGAACCTAAAGAGATACATAAGGAATGAGAAGACTCACAAACTATTGTGGAATCTCAAGTTCCTCTTGTTACATGTGAAACTCGTAGCTCTAGTGAGACACGCCTTGATCTTGAAAGATTTGGTTATCTTGTCACTCAAGAAGGCAATGAGTTGGTCATTGATGATGGGACAACAACTTACCAAAAAGCTATTGAGGGACCATAGAGTGAGAAATGGCTTGAGACCATGAAAACTAAGATGGAATCCATGTACACCAACAAGGTATGGACCTTGATGGATTCACCTAAAGGGGTAAAACCCATAGGGCTGCAAATGGGTCATCAATAAGAAGACTGACATGGATGGTAATGTACAAACATATAAGGGCATATCAGTTGCAAAGGGTTTCAGACAAGTTCAAGGTGTTGACTATGACAAAACCTTTTCTCCGGATCAGGATCATGCTTGCCCTTGTAGCTTATTATGACTACGAGATTTGGCATATGGATGATAAAATTGTTGGGTTTTAGGGGAGGCAGGGATGGCAGTGGAAACAAAAAATTTCTCCCCAAACCCAGAACCCAAAGAGATCTCATCAACATCTATATGGTAGGAAATATGGTTTATAGAGGCGTACCTTGTCCCGAGGCTTGCTCGGTGACATTACCTCGTGGCTAGCGTGGTCTTCACCTCCAGTCTTGGACGGTATCTATGCAGCTCTTAGTCGCACCCGGACAGACGGATCGATGACTATCCTCTGAGCGGGAGAAATCTCCCGCCTCAGTAGTAGTCCACACGGACCACCAGGAACTCCATTCGTCCTATCCTATAGGACACTGGAAGGATTCATCCCCTTCTGTCGGCGTACTAGTCACCGACATGCTCTCCCACCACTAATTGTCATCCTGTAGTTGTCTTTCCCTCGTTGTGCCTCCCTAGTCGGGTAGCACTTGCTTGGGCTCTCTCGATTACCACAACCAGAGAGAACAACTTTGCAGAGCAACTCATGTTCTGAGTTGTTCTTGAGAATCCCCCAGTACCCTTCTATATATAGGAGGGGTCCGCGTCAGGGTTCTCAGCCCCGGGCAATGCGGGATTAAAGCGGGAGTAGAAGAGTCCAGAATTTCCATGAATTAATACACTGCGGCAAGTGAACCAGTCGTTTCACAAACGAACTGATCGTTTGGGGACTAAACCAATCAGTTCATCACATGAACTGGTAGTTTGGGGAACTGAACTGGTTAGTTCATTCATGAATCGGTCATTTCACTTCCCAGGGCAGTTCCAAATTGACTTTCCTCTTTTCATTTCCAATTAATCCAAAGATCAATACTTGTACCAATCAAATTGTACAAGTGAAATGAAAATATTTTCTCATCAACCTAGCTTTCCCAAATTGGCTCATTTAGTCCAACTGAGTCGATCGGTTCTACACTTGAACCGGTCATCTCACTTAACCCTGAGCCAATTAGTTCAACAGTTTGAACCGGTCGTTTGGCAGTCCAGGTTGTGCAGAAATCAGTCAATGCAGTTCTCAATCAATATGACACCCAAATCAGTTAGTCCAACACTTGAACTTGGTGATTCTGAATCAAGTCAATTGATTGAATGTTTAATTGAACTACTAAACACATTTAGTAAACAATCTAAACATCATTTATGGATAAACTCCTCTTCCAGGTTAAATCCTATGTCTGTGACCCTACAGGCCCATTACACGTTGGCAGCGAAACTCCATAACACTTATGACTTCACAAGCAAAGAGTGGTTCCTAGTTGCACATCAGTGCTACCCAAGTGAAAAGGAAAGTTGGAGAACAACTTTCAATCCTACAATCCATGATTGGTGTTATAGTGAATGTATAATTCCTTTATCACTGATATCTCGAATGAACTCAAGGCATGGAACAGTCATCCTTTCAACATTCATTCACTTCCTTGATCTCAGAGCATACTGGATGAGATATGTGTGACATCAATATCACATATTGATTCACACATGCATGTGCATGCCTTTCTCAGTCCTACTCATCAAGTGGCCATGGGCATCAAACTCCTTCAGCAGGGACAAATCCCATATTTATCACTCACCCCTCAAAATCCCCATGTGTCAAAGTCACCCAATCATCACCTTTATAACAATCTATATTTTAGGACTGTGTTTGATGATGTCAAAGTGTACCCAATGACATGTGTTGGGTGTAGTGATTTCAGGTCAAAGAATCACACTCACCACAATCATTGTGAGAGTTGACTGTGACTACCAAGTCATGGTTCCATGTGTCACTCTCACGATGGGTCTGTCTGATACACTTGCTCTCTAACGAGTACATGTGTGCTTGGTTTGATATCACTATATCATGACTAATGAGATTTTGTCATCAACCAACACACAATCTAGTCTTGTGTGTCATTGTTGTCTATCAACCTTCCACAATGACATCCGATTAGGGACAAAATAAGAATGCATACTCTTAACATCTGTATGATCTCATCGTTTAGGTCCTTAACCTAAAAGCATACGTCATTGAGTAAAACAATTCTTTAGACATTCAATCTGTTCTATCATTATCTCATAACTGACTGAACCATAATGAATTGGAAGCTTGCCTTTGATGTTTATCAAATTAATCTTAATGTATCCCACCAATCATCCCATGATTGGATCTCAGGGCATACATACCAACAGACTCCCACTTGCACTGCGAGTCAATCACCCTTGAATCATGTTCTTAGTGATCTCCAAAGATGTCCCACATGTTACTATGCTCTAGTGCTAATGTAGTGAGTTATGGCAACACTTTGCCTAAGTCGATATATTGCATGTCTCACATCTCTTCATTGCACGACATTCGTATGAGATGGAGTTGCCGTAATATGTGATCCAATATTCCTTTTGCTAATGCTTAGCTTCATTGCATGACGAAGCACTCCTTACTTGTCATCAATGACTGGAATATCTATAAGTTCATCTTTATGAACTCCCAGATCCATATAGTATCCACTGCTATTCTCTAACACACGGATACTCGACATTTCCTTTTAAAACGGCTTTATTGGAATGTTTCCATTTTCAACACACATTCACTTTTATATATCCCATATATATTTTGCAATAAATTTTTTGTCTTTTCTAGAAGTTCGCATCAATGTAACTCTTTACAGTGAACCCTTCCTTATTTCCATAGAACTTCTCCAGTACTTATCAAGTTCTCATGGTATTCTAGTAACCCTTACTGGAACTAGATAGACATCCACTCATCATGTCCCGCATACGAGTTATCAGGATGAGCATATCATATTGTCATGTCTCACATACAAGATGATAAATGCATTTTATTCTTGTTATGTCCATACATACAAGATAACGGGAAGATTACATACATGATAGATCCATATCTATTCTTAGTGTTCCCATTCTTCATGAGAATTGGACACTTGGCCTTGGGATACTAACTCCATGTAACATGGTCAAGTTTTCTGGCACTGAATCTGTGCACACTGAACCCTTCAGTACATATTGCCAATGTATGCTCTCTCTTATCTGGTCAAGAGGTTTTCGAGAACTATTTCTATAGGTCTCTATTCCTATCACATAGGAAACATCTCTATCTTCCCTAAAGATAATTTCCACAAAGGATTCTATTCTAGATCATCTCATTCCTCATCAACATGTGGAATGCAAATATGCTCCCACTAAATCACAGATTCCTTCTTTATCTTTGTCATGTTAGTCAAACCCTTTGACTATATTATCAAAGTAAAGATTTCCAGTTCTGAGTTGCTTGTACTCAATCAATCACATTGATTAGTCCATTGTAACTTACAGACTTCATTTGCATTAATGGATACATAAACCTTATAGGTTGTGTCACGTACATATCCTTGTCTTATTCCTCATAGGAATGTGGTTTTAATATCCATATGACAAATCTCTTAGTCATTAAGTTGCAATCAACAAGCATGATCCTTCTCAAAATGTCATCCATGTGTCTTAATGCTTAAGACTCATTCACACTTATGGATTTTATCCCAATGGGTACTACCACTAAGGTCATACCTTGTGGTTCACATGGAAGTTATTTGGGATCTTATGGTCATAAACCATAACTCAAAATCTAGTTCCTCAACATCATCTACATTGTTGACTAATCATATGACCAACTCATCATATAGATATTTGAGGTGTATCTGTTAAGGAATTTAAGAATTCACAACACTTTGTGATTCTTAATATCCTTTATTAGTATAAGATATTCTCTATTTAAGAAGAATTTAGTTATTTGATAATCATCCTCTAACTCCTTAGAGTATGACTCCCTTTTTGATTTAGACATCACTATGCCTTAATCATGAGTTCTCTATGATACACTATCATAATCACTCATAAGGTTCTCAAACATTTGGTTTAAGTATCACATTCATTGATCACATCAAGAATTATTACTTTTACCAAATTTGTACTTCATTCATGATCTTCTTGAACACTTCAAGATATTCATATTGGTATTTCTCTAAATACCATTTGAAGTATTTGCATTTATTCCAAAGATATGTAAATACATCATATGTATTATATCTAATAGGATAGTCATTCTCCCACTACATCTAGTGAAGATTGACTTGTCATCATGTCCAAGATATTCATGTCTCTTAATGGTTCACAACCAAAAGAGTCTAGCTTTATCCATCAATATGGAACTAGAAATGAATTCCCATGATAATGCTAATTATTTTTTTGAGTTATCAATAACTTTTAGGTATCATTTTATCTTATGCATACCAAGTACCACAAGATAAACAAGGCATTACCATAAAAGATCACATCTTTAAAATTGAAACATCAACTTTATTAGTAGCCATCCTTGTCATACAATATGCAAAAATGAAGTGTTTCTATTTATTGGAAAATATGAAATAGCAGTTCATAATTCTATTACATGCATTCAAGGCTGAAAATAAACTAAAGTACTCCTATGTATGGTGGCAACACTTGCCCCATTTATTGAGTGCTTATCACTTTACATCTTGGTATCATATACCTCAAAAAGTGTTACAAGTTTATTTCATGATACCTTCAGGTGGAGACGCCCATCGCCTCCTTCTTCTTCTTTTGTTCTTCCAGATAGAGAGGACAATTCCTTTTCCAATGTCCAAGCTTTTGACAATGGTGGCAATTGTCTCCCTTGGTCACGCCTCCCTTGGCCTTGAGAGCTGAAGAAGACTTGGGTTGCTGGTCAGCATCAGAACCCTTCTTAGCTTTGCCCTTGCCCTTGCCCTTGCCCTTGGACCTGCCTATTTTTCTGTTGATCAACATCACAGACTTAGGTTTTTCCTTCTTCATTTGTGCCTCGGCTATCCTCAACATACCCAACAACTCTGTCAATGGCCTGTCAAAGTTGTTCATGTTGTAGTTCATCACAAACTGACTGTAGGATTCTGGCAACGATTGCAGTATCACGTCAGTAGCCAACTCTTGGCTCAGGGGAAATCCCAGTCTCATCAGGTTCTCCACATAATCAATCATTTTGAGCATGTGAGGACCAACTGGATCTCCTTCTATAATGACACACTTAAACAGCGCCTTGGAGACATCATATCTCTCTTGTCGTGCTTGGTCTTGATACATGTTCTTGAGATGTTGAATCATCTCAATGACATCCATGTTCTCATGTTGTCTCTACAACTCATGGTTCATAGAGCACAACATCAAGCCTCAATGGCATCTTCAGAATGCTTCTTAAAAGCATCCCTTTCTACCTTTGGTGCGGTAGGAGCAGGTTCCTCTGGAGCTGGAGTATCCAGGACATAGAGCTTTCGCTCTTGAGTGAGAACAATTCTCAATGTCCTAAACCAGTCGTGGAAGTTAGTCCCATTTAGCTTTTCCTTCTCAAGGACCGATCGCAACGAGAAGTGATTGTTTTTTGTGGCCATTTTTACTACAAAAGGAAATATATGAAATTTAGTCCAAAAACTCATTTTTGACTTATTTGATTGATTTGAAAAAGTTTTACGATATAATTAGGACTTTAATTAATTATCGCTCCCACTATTTTTGTTCAAATTGATAGCCCTCACCATCAATTTGGAAGATTGTAGTGTAGAACCTTCTAGTGGGTCAAGATCCTAAAATCCTCTTAGTCATGGACTAGCTAGGGCTATCACCCACAACTTAGATCTTCCAGGTAGGCAACTCTTGCCAATTGCATCATATGCAACTCTTGAAATAGGTCATGCGCAACTCCTTGCCATGATCACCTCCATGCCTCAAGGTTCTAGATCCTATCTAGGTCACCTTGTTAAGTCTGACCCAAAGACAACACGATGAATATGCACCCTGCTAGGGCAGACCCACATATCCATCCTTCACGCTTCCACAAGATAGACGGTGCACCACGCTAGGGTGTGCCCACACTTGGTCGATCAAGATTTTCATGTGTGTTGCATTTGGAAGGAATCTAAAACTTAATATAAATTGATGTATTTGGTTTTATAGGTACATATACATATCCAATCATCACAATATATAGTATGTATCATATACATGCTATATCCCATAGAAAACATGTGAAACGATAAAAAGTGATGATTATGTCCATCCTAATGTGATTCCTCGAGCCAAGAGGAATCACGGTCATCTAGGTCCACATGACATGCATTCTGAATGAGATGAACTTTGTGCTTTGCCATTCTAGGTTTGATCAACTCATCTTCATGATTGATCGGCTCACCATCAGGCCGCTCGGTTGGGTGCCACCAGCCGATCGACTGGCACCTCTGTGACGTCCCCAGATTTTCTAAAACTTAATCTGATGTGTGACGCCCAAATTGAAACCCTAACCTCGGTGAGAATCTCAATTTAAACATCCCACACTAGACTAAGAAGAAGAAAATCAAGGGAGTCAGAAGGAAACACAATAGCACATGTACATGAACAATAATAAAACCATACACACATGTTCACCATTCAACATATAATTACAACATGAATTGTTACAACATTTGATATTACATATTGAATAGCAAACCTATACATATACATGTACTACAACTAAACTACATGATCTTAAGACAACAGGTCCACATGTACATCAGCTCGCCATACAACTCTCACTATCCTGGATCTTCAAGAGCAAAACCACAACCTAAAAAAAAGATTACATGCGGTACACGTCAGCACAATATTCATGAATATTGTACTGAGCACGCCTACGTGTCTTTTATATACCTCTCATCATAACTTGGCAATAAGATAAAACTAATACTTGGCAATATAAAGAAATATAAGAAAAGCATATACTTGCACAAATATATTCATCAACAAAAGAGAACACATATTTTAAGCACATTTTCCATTATATCATCCATGCATTTACTACCTGAGAGTTGAATGCATTAAGGCCTTTATGATCTACTACCAAAGAGTTAGATCATTTCACAATGTGATCTACTACCAAAGAGTTGGATCACTTGTTTTCCAGCACTTTAATACCAAAGAGTTGAAGTGCTTAGATATAATGGAACAGATATATTATGTTTCATGTGTTCCTAGCAATAAGTATGGAAAATCATGCAACATATCATACAAGAACAATCATTTCATCCAATATCATATGCCAAGTATTTTACTACACATATAACACAAGCATATTGTATAATAAGACAAGTAAGAGGTAATGGCGTACCTTGATCAAGAACAAACCTAATTCATATTCCTGATGTCATCTATATCTTGGTCAACCCTGATTAAGAAAAGATTACATATCACCATCAGGTTCTTATCATCTTACATCTCATCTTAACCCTATTTACATCCATATTAGGGTTTAGCTTAGTTCATTAGGATATGTGCATCATTACTTGCATTCTTATCTAAATTTATCTTACTGATGTCATATTCCAGATTATAGTTCATTTACTGATAATTGTGTTTCATATAATGATTTGCACATATTAACCATAGGTTGTATGTATTAGCCTAAATTAGGGTTTTGAACCATGTATTAAGGTTCAACTTCATATAACATAGAATTATATGCATCATCATGATCTTATCATTAAATCTGAGGTTCCAAAAATGGATATGAGCTTACTTTGTAAATTTCATCAATTCTTGAGCATGTATGTATTAATTGCATCATCTTTAGTGTTATTAGCCCTAATTAGACATATTAAGAAAATTACATGATTTCGTGTCATAACATGACCATATCTGATATCATATGCATTGTAGACATGATTACGGACTTACTGGAACATTATCATAATTTTAGCCCATTGTTTGATATTTATTACTTATGAAACAACCATAATACACTTTACATGATATCACTGGTATTAAAGCATTAAAAGGCTGATATTATGCTTTCTTATTGTTCTTCACATTTTTTTGAGAACAACGGTATCTTGTTTGTATTTTTCTAATCATTGTGCTATTTTCTACGAATTATCTATGAACTGGCTATTTAATGAAATGATTTACCTTATGGGTGAATCATGTGATGCCACGTGTTCGTGAGGGGGCATTGCTCCAGGCTTTTGGCTTGTGATGGGTTTGCCCGTTCGAGACAACTTGTTCCTCACATTCTCACACCATCACGATCTAGCGGAAGATCTCGCATCTCTGCTGAGCGCCGATGCCACCGAGCAGGACGGATCTGCGAGGAGCTCTACTTCGGCTTGCTATGGGAAGCGATTCCTGCTCCTTGTGAGTCCCCCCACCTGGCCGCCACTTGCGTGTGTTTGTTCTCAGTGATGAAACCGTCGTCGCCTGGTCTGGGAAAGTTGTCGGCCATGGCTGCTGGTGCGGCAGAGCCGAAGAGGGCAAAAGCCTCTTTGCCTCCAAGCTTCCTCTGCAAGGCTCCACTATCAGCGCCAGGTCTTCCCAAACTCCATGGATGCTCCAAAACTCAGAGGGCAGCCCACTGCAGCTCTCCCTGAACACGGTCCTCTCCTTCGATGAACCTCTGTTTGTGAGCTACACTGCCACTAGATCAGGAGGAGGGCTCCTCCTCCAAGGGCCATCTCGACCAAGGGCTCTGCCTATACTTTTTATGCCATACTGGAGCTTTGTTGCCACGAAACCACCGTCCATGGTTGTTATCCTCCTGTCCATCTGCATGCCTCGCAGTCTCGAGGTCTTGCGCCTGCACTGCACCTGCATCTCCTCCTTTACAGGTCTCTCGGTCACTAGTGGCCTCGAGGCTGCTGCTACTTCTCCTCCACAAGGCCCGCCTACGAAAGGATCCGCCATAGCAAGGACTTGGGAGGACCTTGCTCCTCCTCGTCTCTCTTCCTTCTTCCCATTCTATAACTCCTGACGGTCTATGCATGTGGGTGGAAAGGTAGTGAAGATGGTGAGGTGGCACTCCCTCCCTCATCTATGTTCTATATGCAATGAGTTGATCCAAAGTAGTCAAAACTATTGTCGCCCACGAACCTTGATCATGGTGTATGGATCTCATTTGAACAGCCTCCCACGATATACGTCTCAGCCCACGTTCAACAAGTAGGATGACATTGTGGCTTTCACCTAGAGGCAAGACCATAACTGCAGGATACAAGGTACAATTTGAGCCGTCAGTCATCCATGTATGGCCGAGATGAAGTCTGCACCATGAGTCAATCTGTGGCATCAACACACTACAAGCATCAGCTATCCAAGGTTGTGTGACCATCATAATGACCAACAACTTAAGTCTATAAATCCTTAGTAGCATACATTATTTTGTCATATTCGAACTAGAACAACTTCCTTTTGGGTCCTCTAAAAGCCACCATAAATTAATAATAGCTTCCTCACTACTCAAGGTACCCTATACACGAATGTGGTGCCAAAACTCAATTGCAAGACCATTTAATTAAATACCTCAAAGGCATAAAGTTACAGATCATAATCATAATATCAACACCAATCAAGGTCCATATTTTATCAAAGCACTTGGAATCTTCCACAACTTGTATATATATGAATCCAATTATTTTCTTACGTATCCATGGATCCAAAAGTCCACTCCATCACATCCTACACACCTTAAAGCAAATTTCGTCCTCAAAATTAAAGCAAAAACCACTTTATCACATCATATACATCTTAAAAGAAATTTCATCCTTGAAATTAAACTATCCTTTTACTTCAAGGAGCTTCATCTATTTCTAGAACACCACTCTATGTGTAACATATCCAAAAACAAAGCTCCATAGCCATCTCCAAACTACCATTAGGAGGTTTTAAACAACTAAGGTGAATCACCCCCTTCATAGAAGGCTCAAATAAGGGTTTAGAAACTCTGATTAGGTCATAACATATCTCATTATTAGGGTTTCATCCTTATCTTTTCTCATGAGTTAGGGTTCCATCATCATATTACCGTATTCTAAAGGGGTTAACTAAAGTTAACCCATTATATCAAGGTGTCATCAACATTATGTTGTGCTAACTGTCAAACTATATTTTTCATCTTTATTAAGCACTAAGGTTAACACCTCATGTAACATATATCTCTCCTATGATCTTATTTCATTGCTCATTATAAATTGTCACATTTACGAAGTTTTCATCGCAAGATTAACCAACTATATCACATTGTCATCATTATTTATGTATATGGTTAACCATTTATGCATCGATATGTATTTAACCATCTCTAGGTTTCCATCATATCATGTCCATATATCACATCTCGAGATTAGATCACAACTTACATATATATATATATATATATATATATATATATATATATATATATATATATATATATATATATATATATATATCATGGTTGTGCTAAACAAACTTATACAAGTGGCTCGTGAAACATATAACAAAACTTTATATAGTCCAAATGAGGTTCCTCTAACCCATACCACGAGGGTAGTGTCATGCTCAGTCTCTCTGAGCTAACTCAAATCTATGAGTGTCTCATATGCACATACTTTATCTTTCCTCTCTTAGTCTAGGGTTCTCAGATTACCTTATTGGCACTAGTTGATTGCTTTACGAGATCAAGAAACATAAGCACAAACCAAAACATGCTACAACATACTATTCATAGGTCTTCTACCCATGAAACATGCATACCCAAAACTCTCTTATACATGCAACCACTAGATTCCTATGCGGAAAACCACCAACCCAAGCATGAGGCTTCACATAAACTAACATAGCTACCTCCTTCAGGGTCTTGGGCTCTCTCCCTCACCCAGATGGCCGGTTCTCATATTCTTATTCGCACATGCACATATAACCAGCCTCTCTCTGATCTAGGGTTTGGTCCTCCCAAGGACACCTAGGGTTCAACAAGACCATAGGAATCATACATAGAGTGACTCAACTCAATCACTCAGGAGTAGTCTAGTTTAGGACATATCATATCACATATTTTTCATCATTCTCATATCTTGGAGTTTAGGTTCTCTGACCTTCTCCCAATGGATCTCACTCTCTCTAGAGTTAACCCTTAAACTGGTCCTAACACTAGAGGTCCTCCTTCGTAAAAGAGATTAAGTCTCATGCGGACTCGCAACTTTGTCTTAACTTAGCATATCTTATCTCATAAAAGTCTATGTACTTGCATCATCAAGCTTATTTTAAAACCTCAAAACTAAACCTTAAGTCCTCAAAGAAAAACATAGATCATCATAACCATCTTATGTCATCTATATAAGACTTACATTATATCATCAAAACTCATTTCATCTATTCCATCTATCATATATACAAAACAAGGCTCTAGACATCTAATATAGAACTACTCTCTCTTCTAGACTGATGTCATTCACTTTCACTTAGGTTGCATGACCACCTCCTACTCGTACATGTGTGGGGACACATTTTTGTAATACATATATATAATAAAATATTATATAGTTTTTCTCCGATAAAACATGCGTCAGAGAAAACTATCAAGGTTCGATCCGATTGGAATCCAAAACCAAATCCTGAAATGAGTGCCCCACACATAGTAGAGAGTACAGTGTCATGAAAACTAAGGAAAGGGGTGAGAACATGGTGTAGACTAATTTAGATACTCTAGACAACGAGCGCCATATGTCTAGGGTTTCTCTTCCCTTGATGCACGTCATTTCCAAATAGTGAGACGTCCCATACCACTGCACTACAAGGAAAGAACGACATCCAAGGACTTGCTACTCAACAAGCACCAGTCTAGACCTAGTTCTCGGACATCTAGGTGCTAACCTAGAGGTTAGGTCAGATCTAGTCCCTAAAAGATGACTAATCTAACCCTAAAAGATTATTAAGTTCAAGGTTCTTTAGTTTTGAGTTGTATAATGAGAAAATGTCAGGTTTTGCTATTGTTCATGCTCTGATACCACCTGTGATGTCCCCAGATTTCTAAAACTTAATCTGATGTGTGACGCCCAAATTGAAACCCTAACCTCAGTGAGAATCCCAATTTAAACATCCCACACTAGACTAAGAAGAAGAAAATCAAGGGAGTCAGAAGGAAACACAATAGCACATGTACATGAACAATAATAAAACCATACACACATGTTCACCATTCAACATATAATTACAACATGAATTGTTACAACATTTGATATTACATATTGAACAGAAAACCTATACATATACATGTACTACAACTAAACTATAGGATCTTAAGACAACAGGTCCACCTGTACATCAGCTCGCCATACAACTCTCACTATCCTGGATCTTCAAGAGCAAAACCACAACCTAAATAAAAGATTACATGTGGTACACGTCAGCACAATATTCATGAATATTGTACTGAGTACGCCTATGTGTCTTTTATATACCTCTCATCATAACTTGGCAATAAGATAAAACTAATACTTGGCAATATAAAGAAATATAAGAAAAGCATATACTTGCACAAAGATATTCATCAACAAAAGAGAACACATATTTTAAGCACATTTTCCATTATATCATCCATGCATTTACTACCTGAGAGTTGAATGCATTAAGGCCTTTATGATCTACTACCAAAGAGTTGGATCATTTCACAATGTGATCTACTACCAAAGAGTTGGATCATTTCACAATGTGATCTACTACCAAAGAGTTGAATCACTTGTTTTCCAGCACTTTACTACCAAAGAGTTGAAATGCTTAGATATAATGGAACAGATATATTATGTTTCATGTGTTCCTATCAATAAGTATGGAAAATCATGCAACATATCATACAAGAACAATCATTTCATCCAATATCATATGCCAAGTATTTTACTACACATATAACACAAGCATATTGTATAATAAGCCAAGTAAGAGGTAATGGCGTACCTTGATCAAGAACAAACCTAATCCATATTCCTAATGTCATCTATATCTTGGTCAACCCTGATTAAGACAAGATTACATATCACCATCAGGTTCTTATCATATTACATCTCATCTTAACCCTATTTACATCCATATTAGGATTTATCTTAGTTCATTAGGATATGTGCATCATTACTTGCATTCTTATCTAGATTTATCTTACTGACGTCATATTCTAGATTATAGTTCATTTACTGATAATTGTGTTTCATATAATGATTTGCACATATTAACCATAGGTTGTATGCATTAGCCTAAATTAGGGTTTTGAACCATGTATTAAGGTTCAACTTCATATAACATGAATTATAGGCATCATCATGATCTTATCATTAAATCTGAAGTTCCAAAAATGGATATGAGCTTACTCTGTAAATTTCATCAATTCTTGAGCATGTATGTATTAATTGCATCATCTTTAGTGTTATTAGCCCTAATTAGATATATTAAGCAAATTACATGATTTCGTGTCATAACATGACCATATCTAATATCATATGCATTGTAGACATGATTATGGACTTACTGGAACATTATCATAATTTTAGGCCATTGTTTGATATTTATTACTTATGAAACAAGCATAATACACTTTACATGATATCACTGGTATTAAAGCATTAAAAGGCTGATATTATTCTTTCTTATTGTTCTTCACATTTTTTTGAGAATAATGGTATCTTGTTTGTATTTTTCTAATCACTGTGCTATTTTCTATGAATTATCTATGAACTGGCTATTTACTGAAATGATTTACCTTATGGGTGAATCATGTGATGCGACGTGTCCGTGAGGGGGCGTTGCTCCAGGCTTTTGGCTTGCGCTGGGTTTGCCAGTTCAGGACTCCCTGTTCCTCACATTCTCACGCCATCACGATCTAGCGGAAGATCTTGCATCTTTGTTGAGCGCTGACGCCGCCGAGTAGGACGGATCTATGGGGAGCTCTACTCCGGCTTGCTATGGGAAGCGATTCCTGCTCCTTGTGAGTCCCCCCCCCCCGCCTGGCCGCCACTTGTGTGCGTCTGTTCTCAGTGACGAAACCATCGCCGCCTAGTCTGGTCAAGTCGTCGGCCATGGATGCTGGTGTGGCAGAGCCGAAGAGGGAAAAAGCCCCTTGGCCTCCAAGCTTCCTCCGCAAGGCTCCACTATCAGCGCCATGTCTTCCCAAACTCCATGGATGCTCCAAAACTCAGAGGGGCAGGCCACTGCAGCTCTCCCTGAACACGGTCCTCTCCTCCGATGAACCTCTATTCGTGAGCTACACTGCCGCCAGATCAGGAGGAGGGCTCCTCCTCCAAGGGCCATCTCGACCAAGGGCTCTGCCTATACTTTTTATGCCAGACTAGAGCTTTGTTTCCACGAAACCACTGTCCATGGTTGTTATCCTCCTGGCCATCTGCATGCCTCGCGGTCTCGAGGTCTTGCGTCTGCAGTGCTGCACCTGCGTCTCCTCCTTTACATGTCTCTCTGTCACTGGTGGCCTCGAGGCTGCTTCTACTTCTCCTCCACAAGGCTCGCCTACGCAAGGCTCTGCCATAGCAAGGACTTGGGAGGACCTTGCTCCTCCTCGTCTCTCTTCCTTCTTCCCATTCTATAACTCCCGACGGTCTATGCATGTGGGTGGAAAGGTAGCGAAGATGGTGAGGTGGCACTCCCTACCTCATCTCTGTTCTGTATGCAATGAGTTGATCCAAAGTAGTCAAAACTACTGTCGCCCACGAACCTTGATCATGGTGTATGGATCTCATTTGAACAGCCTCCCACGATATACGTCTCAGCCCACGTTCAACAAGTAGGATGACATTGTGGCTTTCACCTAGAGGCAAGACCATAACCGTAGGATACAAGGTACAATTTGAGCCGTCAGTCATCCATGTATGGCCGAGATGAAGTCTGCACCATGAGTCAATCTGTGGCATCAGCACACTACAAGCATCAGCTGTCCAAGGTTGCGTGACCATCATAATGACCAACAACTTAAGTCTATAAATCCTTAGTAGCATACATTATTTTGTCATATTCAAACTAGAACAACTTCCTTTTGGGTCCTCCAAAAGCCACCATAAATTAACCATAGCTTCCTCACTACTCAAGGTACCTTATACACGAATGTGGTGCCAAAACTCAATTGCAAGACCATTTAATTAAATACCTCAAAGGCATAAAGTTACGGATCATAATCATAATATCAACACCAATCAAGGTCCATATTTTATCAAAGCACTTGGAATCTTCCACAAATTGTATATATATGAATCCAATTATTTTCTTACGTATCCATGGATCCAAAAGTCCACTCCATCACATCCTACACACCTTAAAGCAAATTTCGTCCTCAAAATTAAAGCAAAAACCACTTTGTCACAGCCTCCAACCCATTGGTTCACTAGTTGTCATGCATTTCCTCAGGTCACCACCCACTTGTCTCGCTGCAGGAACCAGCCGCCTTGGTCCACTAGCTGATCGTCTCACACCCGAGATAATCGTCTCGATCCTCTAGGTGTCTTCCATTCTTTGACATAACAGGAAATAAACCAATCCTATTTACAATTGCATTGGGAAACCCCGAGTTACATTTGAGGGGAGAAAAGGTAGGAAAGAATCTCGAGTTATCTCGAGTTACATTAGGAATAGGAGGTAGGGAATCAGTGCGCAGACTGAGATGCAAGAAAAAATAATCAACCAAACACAAATTTAGGTTTTATGGCCACAATCACGCTACAATCACCACAGAAACTATTTAAGGGCGACGTGTATCGAATGCATATACCATATAATATATGTATATATAGGGATTCATGGATTTATATTGGACATGTATAAATCCAATTAATTGTTCACCTCATATGCAATAAATAAAATGCGACAAACCAAAAAAAATGATCATATTGATTATCCTAAAGTATAGAATGTTGACGTGGCTCTGATACCACTGTTGGGTTTTAGGGGAGGCAGAGATGGTAGTGGAAACAAAAAATTTCTCCCCAAACCCAGAACCCAAAGAGATCTCATCAACATTTATGCAGTAGGAAGGATGGTTTGTAGAGGCATACCTTGTCCCGAGGCTTGATGGCAACCTTACCTCACGGCTAGTGTGGTCTTCTCCTCTGATCTTGGACGGTGTCTGTGCAGCTCCTGGTCGCACCCAGACTTACGGATTGACGGCTGTCGTCCGAGCGGCAGAAATCTCCTGCCTCTGTAGTAGTCCACACAGACCACCGGGAACTCCAGTCGTCCTATCCTACAAGACACTGGAAGGAGTCATCCCCTTCTTTCAGCATACTAGTCACCGACGTGCTCTCCCACCACCAGTTGTCATCATGTAGTTGTCTTTCCCTCGATGTGCCTCCCTAGTCAAGTAGCACTTTCTTGGGCTCTCTCAGTTACCACAACCAGAGAGGAAAACTTTGTAGAGCAACTCATGTTCTGAGTTGTTCTTGAGAAGCCCCCAGTATCCCTCTATATATAGGAGGGGTCAGGGTCAGGGTTCTCAGCCCCGGGCAATGCAGGACTAAAGCAGGAGTAGAAGGGTCTGGAATTTCCACGAGTTGATACACTACAACAAGTGAACCAGTTGTTTCACAAATGAACTGATCATTTGGGGACTGAACCATTCATTTGGGGAACTGAATTGATTGGTTCATTCATGAACCGGTCGTTTCACTTCCTAGGGCAGATCCCAATTGACTTTCATCTTTCCATTTCCAATTAATCCAAAGATCAATACTTATCCCAATCGAATTGTACTAGTGAAATGAAAATATCTTCTCACCAACCTAACTTTCCCAAACTAGCTCATTTGGTACAGCTGAACCGATCAGTTCAACCCTTGAACCGGTCGTCTCACTTAACCCTGAGCCGATCGGTTCAACAGTTTGAACCAGTCAGTTGGAAGTCCAGGTTGTGTAGAAATCAGTCAATGCAGTTCTCAATCAATCTGACACCCAAATCAGTTAGCCCAACACTTGAAATTGGTGATTCTGAGTCAAGTCAATTGATTGAATGTTTAATTGAACTACTAAACACATTTAGTAAACAATCTAAACATCATTCGTAGATAAACTCCTCTTCCAGGTTAAATCCTATGTGTGTGACCCTGCAGGCCCATTTCACGTTGGCAGTGAAAGTCCATAACACTTATGACTTCACAAGCAAAGAGAGGTGCCTAGTCGCACATCAGTGCTACCCAAGTGAAAAGGAAAGTTGGAGAAAAACTTTCAATCCTACAATATGTGATTGGTGTTATAGTGAATGTATAATTCCTTTGTCACTGATATCCCGAATGAACTCAAGGCATGGAACAGTCATCCTTTCAATGTTCATTCACTTCCTTGATCTCAGAGCACACTGGATGAGATATGTGACATCAATATCACATATTGATTCACACATGCATGTGCATGCCTTTCTCAGTCCTACTCATCAAGTGGCCATGGACATCAAACTCCCTCAGGAGGGACAAATCCCATATCTATCACTCACCCCTCAAAAGCCCCATGTGTCAAAGTCACCTAATCATCACCTTTATAACAATCTTTATTTCAGGATTGCATTTGATGATGTCAAAGTGTACCCAATGACATGTGTTGAGTGTAGTGATTTTAGGTCAAAGAATCACACTCACCACCATCACTGTGAGAGCTGACTGTGACTACCAAGTCATGGTTCCATGTGTCACTCTCACGGTGGGTCTGTCTGATACACTTATTCTCTAACAAGTACATATGTGCTTGGTTTGATATCACTATATCATGACTAATGAGATTCTGTCATCAACCAACACGCAATCTAGTCTTGTGTGTCATTGTTGTCTATCAACCTTCCACAATGACATCCGACTAGGGACAAAATAAGAATGCATATTCTTAACATCTGTATGATCTCATCGTTTAGGTCCTTAACCTAAAAGCATACGTCATTGAGTAAAACAACTCTTTAGACATTCAATCAGTTTTGTCATTATCTCATAACTAACTGAACCAGAATGAATTGGAAGCTTGCCTTTGATGTTTATCAAATCAATCTTAATGTATCCCACCAATCATCCCATGATTGGCTCTCAGGGCATACATACCAACAAAAATCACATTCCTTAATGGAAATCTTCTTAAGGATGTATATGTGACATAGTATGAGGGTTTAATAAATCAAAAGGAAGCCAATAAAGTATGTAAGCTATAAAGGTCAATCTTTGGATTGAAGCAAGCATCTCACAGCTACAATCTTCAATTTGACAAAATAGTCAAAGAGTTTGGTTTTAGTCAAAATGAAGATAAGCTATGTGTTTACAAGAGGGTTAGTGGGAGCATAGTCATATTTCTCATATTGTATGTAGATGACATTCTATTGATGGGGAATGACATCCCTATTTTACAAATGGTAAATACCTAGCTGGGAAGTACCTTCTCTAGCATGGATTTAGGCAAAGCATCCTATATTTTAGGAATCAAGATATATAGAGATAGATCTAGAAGGATTCTAGGCCTAAGCCAGAGCACATACATTGATAAGGTGGTGAAGAAGTTCAGCATGGGAAACTCAAAGAGAAGAAACTTACCTATGTCCCTTGGTGTTAGTATCTCTAGAGTTTAATGTCCCAGTTCTTCTATAGAACAAGAGTGCATGAGTAAGATTCCATATGCATGTACAATTGGATGTATCATTACGCAATGTTATGTACTCGTCCCAATGTCTCATATTCCTTAAGTGTGACTAGAAGGTATCAGTCAGACCCCAGTGAAAGTCATTGGACTGCCATAAAGAACATCCTTAAGTACTTGAGAAGAACTAAGATCAGTTCCTTGTTTATGTCTCTGAGGAGGAGCTAGTAGTAAAAGGTTCCACCGATGTTAGCTTCCAAATTGACAAAGATGACTATAGATCACAATAAGGATTTATATTTTGGCTTAACAATAGAGATGTGAGCTAGAAGAGTTCCAGGCTAGAGATAGTTGTTGATTCTACAACAAAGGTCAAGTACACTATTTCATCTAATGCATCAATGGAAACTATATGGATCAAGAAGTTCATTTGTGAACTTGGGAAGATTTCAAGCATTATGGATATAGTAGAGTTATATTGTGACAACAATGGAGTTATTGCACAAGCTAAGGAACCCAGATCACAACAACATTCCAAGCACATAATATGGTAGTTCCATATCATACTAGAGATCATACAAGGAGGAGATGTGAAGATTTGTAGAGTACCAACTGAAAGCAATGTTGCTGACCCATTGACAAAAACACTTTCACAACAAAAGCATGATGGGCATGTAACATCACTTTGGATTAAGTACATGAGTGATTGTCTCTAAGTGCAAGTAGGAGTCTGTTTGCATGTATGCCTAGAGAGACATTCATACGATGATTTTAATAGCATATCTTGTAAATGAATTGATTAATAAAAAAGGCAATTTTGTCCATATGTTTGTTCAAATATGAGATGATGATATAATATATAGTTGTCTAAAGAATGATACTACTCAACGACACATGTCTTTAGGTTGAGAACATTAACAATGAGACTATATGTATGATGAAAGTATTTACATTCTTGATTATGTCCCTAGTTGGATATTATTGTGGAAGCTAATAGACAACAATAATACATATGACTAGAGTTTGTGTTGGTTGATGACAGGTACTTGTTAGAGATCTTTGTACCAGACGGACCTGCCATGAGAAGTGATACATGGATAATAGTAATAATCAAAATCTCAATTTGATAGTGGTAATTGTAATTCTTAGACCTAAAGTTGCTACACTCATCACATGTTGTTCAATGTATTTTAACATCATCCAACATGACCTTGAATAATGGTTGTCATAAAGGTTATGCTTAGGTACATTGTGACACATGAGGATTGAATGTGAGTGATGTGATTTGTCCCTCCTACTAGAGTTGATATCTTGGCCACTTGATAAGTGATACTGAGAAAATTTATGGACATACTCATGTGAGTCAATATATTATATTGAGCTCATATGCATCTCTACTATTTTCTCTGGTTCAAGGAAAATGGATTGAATGATTAAGAGGATGATGTTTCCATGCCTTAAGTTCAATATGAATATCTGAAACAAAGGAATTATACAATCTTAGTAACATTGATCATGAATCTAGATTGAAGTTGCTCTCCAACTTTCCAATTACTTGGTAGCAATGACGTGTTGGTGGATACCACTTATTGTTTGTGATGTCATAAATTAGTTATGGACATTCAATGCCAACATAACTTGAGGCTATAGGGTCACACACATGGGATGAGCATGGAATAGGAGTTTACTCATGAATAAGGTTTGACTCGATTACTATAGTGTTTAGGTAGTCAATTTAAACAACAATGACTGAAAATTGTCTAACAAGGACTGTGATTTGACTTATTCAAGTGTTTATTCATCCGACTCAAGTGTTGAGTCATCCGACTCAAGTGACAAGTCAACTGCATAAGAGGTCTTGTCAACCGACTGAACTGTGAGACCCATGACCTTGCTTTTTGGTTAAATATGTTTTCCTATCATAATAAAGTGCTTAAAACCTTAATTAAACCTTTGTAGGTACTCTGACATCATGTGATTAGCTTAAGTTTCAAGTTTGGTCTAGTTTGGACATTGTTTGTTCAAGTTATGCAATTTTGTGCACATTTTGGACTTTTTTTCAATTTACCCATATCTGAGGTTTTTATTGCAATTTTCCACATATAGATGATGTTTCATAAATTTTATCAGGTTTTATGTTCTTTCACCTCGGGGCACCTTGTTGTACCTTTGGATGAGAGGTGAGAAATTAGGTGAGAACTAGGGTTTGTCCCTATGCATGAATAGTGGTGTTTCTAGGTGTGTAACCATGGAATCCGATGGTTTGGCCTTGTAGGGGTGACATCTGATGGTTACCCTGGATGTATGGAGTTTTATGGTTCACCCTATAAGTGGCACAATTGATGGTTGAGGTGGTTGAAGGCCCTCAACCAATGTAGGGCAAATTGCTCCTTTTTAGCTCTTTGTGGCTAAGTGTGGGACCTGATGGCTCGAGTAAGTGGTGGAGGCTGATGGATAGACTAGGTTTGAAGTTTGATGGTCCCTCTAGCCCCAAAAAATGATGTTTAGATAGAATAAAAACTGATGGACATGCGGCCTTACATGCAAAATGAACTTTGACACATGGCAACTTAGTAGGACACCTCTAGCTTCTCTTACTTCTTATCCATGAGCTTTATATACCTCTCCTTTTGCACCCAAATGAACCCTTTGGATCCTTATCTCTCCTTTTATGTCTAGATATTTGTCCTCCCCTACATGGTATAGAATAATATGGCCAAGGTAGAAGAAGGTCGACGAACTCCTTGCATGTGTGGCTAGAGCATGGATCTACCCTCCTTTTTGAGTTGGTGGAGCTTCCTTTGCTTGTTCTTGACCTAAGAAAGTAAATTATTCCTTCTCTCCTTCATTTTCCTTACTATCCTATCTCCTCCTTCCTTCTTCTTGGATAGAACCATGGGGTTTCAAGGCAAAGCTTGCATGAAAGGATAAAGAACCCTTCTTTCTTGCTTCCTTGACCTAGGGTTGCCCTCTTTCTTAGAAAAGAAGCTTGTTTGGCCATGTGGAGAGATAAGCTAGGGTTTTCTTCCTCCCTTTCTCAAGATTCCTTGATGTTTGGAGCTTTATCTTCTTCCTATCGGTGATTTATATAACTTTATTCACGTTTATTTCTTACTAGTAGCTTATATACTCATGATCTTGCTTAAAAACAAGGTTCTAAGCATAAAGAAATTACATTTGCCTAGGGTTTAAGCTTAAGTGTTGTTCCTTTAGTAGCTTATAGTTGTAGATGGTCCTGAAACCTTATACATGATCTTCTTGAGTTAGAGTAATCCTTAGACATTGCATAATCATGAAATGATGGTACTCTTAGGGTCACACATGATGGTTCCTTCACTCTGTTAATGAATTGTTTTCCTTCTTTTCTTGGTGGATGATAGTTTGGCACCTATGAATAATTGATGGTCTCTACTTTGTTGCTATTTTAATGACTCTAGTGGACCCTAGAATCGAAGTTTATGTTTTTGTGGTCACTAATGGTCGATGATTACCCTAAACCTAGCATATAATGGTCTTGTTCTATGTGTCAAGTGTTGTTTTCCTCTTTGCTTCATCATCTGATGGTTGGGCCCTTGTGACAATCGATGGTGAGCATTTGATTCTATTTTGAGCCTTCTTTTCATACCTATAACCGATGGTTATGTTCCTCCAAGGTGGGTGGTTTTTAATTCTCACTTCAAGTGATTCTAAATGTTGGTTTTGCTTTAGGGTGTCAAGTTGATTTCTTCTCCTGGATGAGTCTTGGTGGTTTGACTGTTTACACCAAACGATGGTTTTTGACTTAGTGTTGTTTTGGATATCCATCTTATTCTTGAGGATGATGGTCACATTACCCTCAACCAACTGATAGCTTTATGTCCCTTAAGTAGCCTCAAATGATGGTTTTTTTAGGTTTTGTGAGTCATGTTCCCTCCATCTTCTACACCCGATGGTTTGGTTCTTTTACTATTTTGCTTGGCTTTTGTGTTCCAATCGATGGTGATCACTTTATTTCTATTTTGGAATCCTTCTCTTGAGAAAACCAATGGGCATGTTTTCCTCTAAACTACCAGTGGTTAAGGTTTCCATATTTGATGGTTTCAACATCTGATGGTTCTTGATGAAGACCATGATTTGATGATTAGGGTTTGATGTTCCAACATCCAACAATTTAAAGTGAAACTCATGATTTAATGGTTTAGTTTTGAGGATGTTAAACCAATGGTTCAATGCCTTGACTTTGTAGTCTTACCTTTGCCCTCAGTTTAATATAACCATATGGTTAAACCATGTGTTATGCATGGATCCCTACAAGAGGATAGTATGGGGTATGGTGGCAATGCCTTACCTTATGCATCCATGATCTGATGGGGATAGTATGAGTTAGGGTTTGTGTATGAGTGTTGATTTATAGCTTCAATGTGGCTTATCTTGTTTAGCCTAGTGATACTATTACAACCCCAAATTTTGGGTTCCTTTGGTGAGAAATGTAATTTCTCATAACAAAATTAAATGGGAAAATAATGATGTCTTGTGATTGAATGCATGTATTTCATTTAAAATAGCCTTGTTGGTTTATTTGTGGGCTTTATTGGCTATTGGGCCCAATAACAAGGAAAATTCAATTAATAAATGAATAATCGAGTTTTGAGAAAAGAAAGTGTGGAAACCTCTAGAAGGCAAACCCAAAGAGGGATTTCGTGCCTCTGGGATTCCTTGGGTTCCAAGGAGTCCAAAGTTGCATAGAGAATGCAATAATAAAAGAGAAGATCAATTAGATATTTCTTTATTGATAAAGAAATTGAGAATAATGATAAAATGTGGAAAACATGTGGAAAAATGTACAATTGAGTTATCTTGGTGGATTTTCTTATCCCAATGATTCCTAATGTTAAAAGGAACTCCAAATAAGGAAATAAAAGAGAGAGAAAGAGAAATTCTCAAAAAAAGAGATATTTGAATAAAGAGAAAAGTAAGATAATAAGAAAAGGGATGAAAGATAAGGAAAGAGGCTAAAGAAATATTACCAAGAGGGGGGATTTCGATCCATCAAGGTTCCTTGAGGTTCAAGGAACTCAAAATAATAATTTAATAGCAAAGGAAAGAGAAAATAGGTGAAATATATATATAATTAAGAGATATCTTGAAATTAAAGAAAAGGAACGTTTACTTTGAGATAATGAGCCCAATTTTGGTAGAGAGGTAGATTAGTCATGATGGACTTTCCCTCCAAATTTGAGATTAATTGGATATTTGGTCTGGGAGTTATGATTTTTACAAAATCTCCTAAAGTGTGATATATATATTAAATGTCACGATTTGTTTCCATATCTTTTGGGCGCATGGCATGACAGCCGTTGGATGTGAGATCCAACATGGGCTACTTTCTCTCTTAGCTCGGGTAGGAAAAGGAAAGAAGAATAGTAATATGAGATCTATAGATTCGATTTCCTCTCCATGCAATTAATGTGCAAAACTGGGATTCATTCCATTAGATTCTGGAGAGAAAGCCGCACCCATAGATCCCAAGTTTTCCATGCTTTGGTAGTCCCTTGGGTAAACCCCTGATTTCAGTTCCTCTCTGGCCGTTCTCCATGGCTATGGCCTATATAAAGGGACAATCTCCCTTCTGTGAGGTTGGGTATCCCTTCATGTTTTTTCGTTGCGGTTTAAGCAACTCGACCCCATCTCCAACTCCTCTTCTCGTTTCCCTTTCACCTACTGGTTCCTTGGATCAGGCGGCGGCCGCTCTCCTAGGTCTCCAGCGACTCTGGCCAACTCAGGCCGCCTTTGAGTTCGCAAAGGCACGGCGGAGGTCATGGTGTCCCTTTCGAGTGTTGAGGGAGGTTGCATCTCGAGGTCAACCCTCCAGTTGACCAAGCATGGAACCTAGTTCGCGGTACAGGACAGCAAACGGAGGTTGAAGATAACTAGGGGGAAAAGGACCTTGTTGCCCCTGACGTCAGTGAAAGGAGGTAAGGGCAATTTTGACTTTGGCTTCTATTTAACCGTGATGTGGGGCGCGTCTCTATGGACCGTAGGATTTCGCGTGGTCCACTGGATCACGAATCGAACGACCCAGTAAAATTGGTAAATAGCCATCTCTATCGAATGTTCAAGAAAACTGATGAATCTTGCATAAATCACTAAAAATAGATACTTTGGCAGAAAAATACAAATAAGTAGTTCTTTTTGCTCAGAAAATAGAGAGGAACCTAATAAAAATATAATTGAAGCCTTATTCCTTATGAAATTCGAAAAATAATGGAAGATATCAACTTTAATGTGTTAATGTTTAAAGAACCCTATTTTGGTATGATTAAAGTGATTAGTAGGGTTTAATAGATGATTAAAGTTGATATTAGTCTTTTAATGATAAAAATGAACATTAGGAAGAAAAAGGATGGACTTTGCATATAATTAGTTAATTTAGAGTTTCATATGCATGAATATGCTTTAATGGGTCGTGAAACCCTAATGTTGACTAATTCGACTTTTAAATGGCTTTAATTGATTAATTTCATGATTAAAGTTGGAATATGCTGAATCTAAGCTATTTTGAGCATTAAAATTCCTAATTTGTGGATAAATACCCTAAATGTAGTAATTAGGGTTTTCTCAATTTGGACCATGATGAATTATGAATTGATGATAAATGTGTATAATGATCTTATCATGGATTAAAAGGATAAAAATAGTAGCTCTAATGTAAAAGAGGTTTAAGGGCTTAATTAATGGATAATTATGCCTTTAATCCTAAATTGAGGATTAGATGTTGAGATGATTAGGGTTTGTGATCAATTGCGTTAAATTAGGGTTTAAAATAATAAAAGATGAAGGGAAACCCTAATTGCTATGGAAACCCTAAAAGTGGACTAGAAACCCTAGGAAGTGAGCTAGATTTAATAAATCTTGATGACATAAGTAATGAAAGGGAATTGTATAATTGTTTCAGGATCTTATTGAATGCTTGCATGCTCGTTGTTGTTTGGATTATTCCTGCACCTGAATCTACATGTACAGGTATGTGGTTATGCTTATGACTACCCGAATTAGTTTTTCGGGATTTTATCGATGTTTCCATCGTGGCTTGAATTAAACTGTTGGATGTATTTAATTCATGCAAAGTATAATGTGAATATGACTATCACATAAGAAATATGCCTACTAGCTCAGATCCTAGTCCCCTCTGTAGCTTTATAGATTTACCTAGTAAATGGCTACCAATGAGGGTAGGTCCATCAGGTCATTAAATGACTTAGTAAATGGCTACCAATGGGGTAGGTCCATCAAGTCATCATGAGTTAGGGATTGGTCTACCTTTGGGTAGGACCATGCGACTCCATAACCCTAGGTATTGGCTACCTGTGTGGTAGGGCCATGGGGGTAAGGATCTACCATATGAGAGAGGTGGTATCCATGTCCACTGCATGGACGTTACAGAGAAAGGGATAGGCAAGGATTGAGTAGTATTGCTTAAAATGTAATCTTGGTTGTTAAATGATATTTGGTTGATTACATTGTTAACATAGTTGCACAATTATTGTTTCCCCCACATACCAGTTTCGGCTGACCGGCGTTTTGTTTGTCGTCATTTTAGGTACAAATGAAAGAACAAACAGTAAAGTGACATATGTGGAATTGAATGAGAAATAACATGCACAGGAGGATTAGTTAGATTAACATCTTCATGGATAGAAGTTTAGAAATCCCAGTTTTTCCAAGGTAAGAAAAGTTTTATTTTATACCTATTTTCAGTTTATTTGGTAAAGTTTTATTAATTATTACTGATTATTTTTCGGACCTTTGATCCTATTAATTGAATAACGGCTCTGACCTTCATGTCTCCCTTAATTGGGGGTTACTGGGAGGTGGGGTCATTACAATTGGTATCAGAGCATAGGTTCCTCAATTAATCTTTAATAATTATTAAATTTTACAAATTTTGTAGAACCAAGGGAGTTATTAGATGAATATCTAAAAGACAGAGGTGTCTAGAAAAGGATCACGACCGGGGGCTGGCAATATTTTCCTCCACACCGCTAGTCGGAATACGAGGACTCCCGAATTCGTGTGACTGCCTGGCCAATGTCTTAGGGTATGATTCGAAATAAGATACCTTTAAGACTCTCTCATCTTGTTCATCCTTTCTCAACTCAAATTTTGTTAAGGACCTTAAGGATTAGGGTTTTCTCTCTTTTCCTCACCTTCTTGAGGTACGGGTAAGGTTGATAAGGATTAAGAGATCCTCCACCAAATTAATAAAAAAACATGTAAATAAGATGTCATGGATATAAGCTTAATAAAGTAAGTGTAAAGGAATAGATACATGCTTAGGTCGTATGACACGAGTTGTCATTGCCCTTAGGAGAGACCTGAGGATAGACCTCCTTGGCAGGAGGATGAGTAGTTAGTCTTGGTGGTAGAGACCTCCATTAAAAGTAGAGACTTGGCTCATCTTCTGAAGATGATGTTAACCCTAACCCTAAGTGAAGGTTAGAGAGGAAGATGACATGATGAGTTAGATGTCATGGTTGACCGAGTGGTTGGTTGGACATGCCTTTAGATGCAATAAGAGGGTAGATGACCTAGTACCTTTGGCGACCCAACCCTGGAGAGGGTTGTGCATGTTGGAGCGAAGGATAGCTCCTTCATGGTTGAGGTTAGAAGCGAACCTATAGTTACCCTATGGGATTACGCAAGTAGGGTATATGTAACATCCCTGACCTGGGTTATGCTTTAACCCTAGGTGTTTTGATTAAGAAAGATGATTATATGCTTAATCTCATCTTGTGAAAAGTAATTAAGGCTCAAAATGAACCTATGTTTCAATTTTGGTCATGTTTGAACAATGTTGAAGCAATGTTTGCTTATTTTGGACTAAAGTGCAAATTACCCAAGTTGAGGGGTTAAATTGCAAATGTTGCATGATAATATGTTCCTCTGATGTTGAGACATCATAAGAATGAATATGATGTAGTGGTATAGTTTCCACAAGCTTGGACACCAAGATTAAGCTTGTAAAGCAATCCTTGTGCATTAAAACCTAGTTTTGGTGTAATGTGCAATTTACCCAAAATCTAGGGTTCAATATACAAATTACCACTTCAAAAAGGTCCCTAATGTTTCTTAGCATCATTTAGAGCAAATAAAATGAGAGGGACTACTTATTTGAATTAAGTTATAGGAGAGAGAATCTTGACATTAAAATAATCAAGAATAATGCCTAATTGAAACCCTAATTCGATTTAGGGCAAAAATGAATAAAAATAATTGAAGGGTCCTTCAACCAAAATTAATTTGGTTGGATTCTGATGTGTGGGTGGACGTCCTTGAGCTTGCAAGGATCAAAAATATCCTAAGGAGGTGAAATTCCACTCACCTTATTATAAGGAAAAGAATTCCCACTCAAAAAGACATATTATTATTATAATGGATTAAGGTGCTTAATTTCTTTTCCATTAATTCTTGGATAATGAAGAGATTTTACGAAAGTTTGAAGGTGGTTTCGTGATCAAGTAATGGAGGAGGATTAGGGGGGAATTAGTATGGAATTTAAAGAAAATGATTTCATTTTCTCTTTCATAAAAGATACATATACATATTCTTTATATATACCTTATTTCAATAACACACAAGGAACGAAACCTTAGTCTTTTCCTCCTCATTCTTGCTTTGGCCGACCTAGGGAGAGTCCAGGAGCAGGAGAAGGACGAACACCACCTGTAGGTAAGGTTTGATCATCTTCAACCTTGGATTCATGGTGAAAACCCTAAATCAATGCCTGATTCTAGGTTTTCTTCACTCGATTTCCATTTCTAGCCATCCATTTCATCCAAAAGCTCAAAAACGAACCTTGGATAGTTGCTGGAGCTCCATCCACCATTAAAGCCACGGAGCTTGGAGCTTGGAGATCAAATTTGAGGCGGGTTTTATAACTTAAACCCTCAAACATTGCTATTGCATCAATCTTCTATGCTTTGTTGATTGATTTCTTCAATTTGATAAACTTTTGCTTCTTTGCTGCAAATTCCATCAAGAACGGTTGCTGTTCTTGGGTGCACGAAGGAAGATGATGATGACATCATCATAAGAAAGCACCTCACCAAATATCTTGGGAGCAAATGATCTCATTGGTTGGGACCAAACGGTTTCACCAAAACCGTTTGGTGGAAAACGGTTTCAAAACCGTATGAAAGAGTTGACCAAGCGTGTACCGTTTGGGAATCTCGTTCCTAATTATGTAGGCTAATGACCCTCCAAATTTGAGGGGTTAACTCCAAAGGAATCATAGGTTGAAGGCCAATAAATTAGGCAACTCGAACTGCATTAAGTGCTGATTTTCAACCTGATTAACTTGACCTGTTTGGGCAAACGGTCTCAAGACCGTTTGAGTGCGTTGACCAAGCGTTGACCGTTTGGGATTATTGATCCCTATTATGTTGTATAATGACTCACCAAATTTTATGGGTTAACTCCCAAGGAATCGTGAGTTGAAGCCTAATCAATTAGGCAAACCCTAATTGAAAACAGTGCTGAAATTCCAATGAGTTAAGTTGAGATTTTGGGTTGATTAGCCCAAACGGTCTCAAGACCGTTTGGGGATCACCCAAACGGTCTCAAGACCGTTTGGGGATCATCCCAAGACCGTTTTGAGGTCTGGGTTCAAGTATAGTTGACCAATTGAAGGTCCAAAGGTACTAATCATATTGCAATGTAGTGCTGATTTGTTGATCAACTTGATAGACCAATCCATGATGATTTTTCACTAGAATCCAAAGGTTGGATGGGCCAAACGGTCTCAAGACCGTTTGGAGCTCATACAAACGGTCTCAAGACCGTTTGGTGGTCACCCAAGACCGTTTGGAGGTCTAGGGTTGGGTATAGTTCAGTGGTTGAAGGTCTAAAGATATCAAGTTGATCTGCAATAAATTGCTGATTTGGTGAGCACTTCAATGAACCAAACCCTAATTGGATTGCTTGGATTTGAGTGATATGATGGGCAAACGGTCTCAAGACCGTTTGGAGGTCATCCAAATGACCTCAAGACCGTTTGGTGGTCACCCAAGACCGTTTGGAGGTCTAGGGTTGAGTATGGTTAGGTGTTTGAAGGTCGAAAGGTACCAAGTTGTTATACAATGCAATGCTGATTTGGTGATCAATTCAATGATCCAAACCTTAATTGTATGGCTTGGATTTGAGTGATATGATGGGAAAACGGTCTCAAGACCGTTTGGATGTCATCCAAACGACCTCAAGACCGTTTGGGGTCAGGTCATACCCCATTTGAATGGTGGTTCAATAGTTATGAAGTAACTAGTCACACATTGATGAATATTGAAGGTTCATTGATTCTAAACCCTAATTCAATTGATTCCAACCCTAATTGAGGATCAATTGAGGGTCAATTGAGTGTCAAATCAGTTGAGGGTTGATATAATTAACTCAATTGATTAGTGTCTAACATGTCCAAGATCGATTGAAGGATTCAACATTGAAAACCCTAATTCAATGTGATTGATGGAAACCATATTTGGTCCTTTCAGTTTTGAGGTGGTTTGGACCAAATGGTCTCAAGACCGTTTGGGACCAAACGGTCTCAAGACCATTTGGGACCAAACGATCCCAAATCAGTTGAGGCTTAAACAGTTTCAGAAGTTCAATTTTGTTAAGTGGTTTCAATTGCTATTCTACTAAATGGTTTCACCTATTCCAAGATCACTTGGAAGGTACTCAACCAAAGAGTATGAACTCTCAAATTGGATGAAGGTCAAGGTCAGTGGTTTATGTAATCAATCACATGATGTAATCCAAGGGAGATTGAGTTCTTAATGATCTTGATATAATGACATATCCTATGATGTCAATTCTTCTTTCAAGATTGAGTTGACTTAGATTAATCAAGGTTGAAGTAACTTCGTCTTATAGAAGATGAGGGATAAGATATTCTTCATGTATGAATGCCTAGTAAGGGCATGATTTTTAATAGTGAGATCATGAAACCCTAGTTATGAAGGTTAGTGAATCATAACCCTAGTAAGGGCATAGTGGGGTAATCCTTGATTAGTGATGTTATCATTATCTTGCATTATGCTGATATGAAATAGATGTGTTTTTTATCATCTGTACTAATCATGCAGGTTTATTGAGATATTGAACATAGCCAAGTATGAGCTATGATGCCTTGTGTATTGAAAACACTTTATAAGTTTTATAAGCAATGATATGTTATGTTGAATCATATGTATCAACCCTTCACACTCTATAAAGATGAGGATATGAAACTCTTAGGAATGATGTATACTACCCTCATAATGATATGGATAACATGCTACGAGTTGAAATATTTAAAGTGATGGATAATGGGTTATCCTATATTCAACAATGTCTTATCATTGAATAAGTCCATATCATTAAAGATAGTTGGACAATTCTAATGTGTAACCTATGCACCATATGATGGAAGTAACATGTTAGTGGATAAAGTATTAAGAGGGAAGATACCTTAATACAAGGTTAGTTGATTAACCTAAATAAGATAGAAATGAGAAGAGAGTAATACACCAGGACATGATAGATATCACATCCAGCATTTCATGGTTGAAATGCCTCGATGCATCTCAATCCAACATACTTGGATGAGAAACACATGAAGTGTGTGTGTGTGTTGTAGATATTACAATGAAATTGTAATGAGTTGATATACTTTGATGAGTATAAGCTAATATACATTGTTTAAAGGGATGAGCCACTCTAATGGGTATGAGGTAACCATACCGTAATAAGAAAGAGAAGTGGACTTGTACCTTGTATTGATGATCATTAATGATATATGATGAGAATGGTGATCATAAGCATACACTTATGATATCTTTGAATACACCTAGAGGTGTGGAGCAATACATTAGGGTTGATATAACTACATGAGCATAAAACCCTAATTGATTTCAGTTGGGGAACCCTAACCCTAATTTGGGTAAAGGGAGTGAAAAGCCCTAATGAGTAATAAACCATAACCCTGATAAAGGAATTGTGGTGTTACTAAGGTATCACATGATGTGGTCAATGACTTGTATGGTTGTTATCATGTCCATTAATCATGTAGACATCATGAGATGAAAAGCATAGCTAGACCTGAGCTATGACATTCATATAACAAATATGTTGAATGGCCTTATGTGCCTAATGTTGTTGTTGCTTAGCAAAAGTAACAAAAGGTATAGGGACCTTATGAGTTCCATGAATAAGTTGTTGTTACCCAGTGAAAGGTGACAAAATATTTAATAGGCTTTAAAAGCCATGTGAGATACTTGTGTAATAATTATCATACATACCTCAGTCTAAGGACCTGGAGATAATAGTTACCTAGCAAATGGTTACAGTGACAATGATGAATTGAGGGTATGAATACCCAGGTTTGATAAGCATGATAGTGATATGGTTGAGGGATGAGAAATCCCAGTATTGAAATGAGGGACTGAGATCCCAATGCCTCATAAAGAATGAGAAGTGAATGATGAAAATAGTACAAGTTTCTTTACAGCATTTGTCTGAATAAAATATGTTTGAGAACTTGATTGATGCTAAAGAACATGACAATGTACTTAAATAATCAAGTGAAATCATATCATGTAGAGCCCTGACCATAGATCCATCATCGTCAGCAAACTGGTGATGGTGAAACGGGTGCTCCGCGGCAAAACCCGGAGGGCATACTTTTGAGTATGTGGGGGTGATGGGCGCGATTACCTTACGCCCTAATGCAGGATTGGTGGTAGATAAACATGAGATCCCACAATCTTTCATTATATATTCCGGGAAGGATGTATCACTAATCCCCCGATGATTGGGATGATGTCGTACACATCTCCCAATATTGTTAATGTCGGATCGATGGAGATAAACATGAAATCTCACGATCGCGAAGAGAGTGCAGCATGCCATTGTAACTCTGATAGCGAAGTTGCCAGTATACCCTGGAAAGCTATATATAGCAGAGACACAAGATGTCCTGCAAGTAATCTCGTGCTGACCGAGATATGGGAGGTCTTGGTAGCCGACTCTACCTTTGACCTTGTATGGTACCGATTTCAACTTCGCAGTGGTCGGTTGGAGCATGAGCGGTATACCTCATCTCCTCAGGGCATAAGTGTGATTGTGAAATGTAATCAGCCGTCTAGCATGTTTGTTATAGGATTGAATACGGAAATTCATTGGCTGATGTTATACTTCTGATATGCAATGTTAGTTGATAAATATTATTCATGTCTCTTTACATTCCTTGCAATTAGATGTATGGATTATGAATCTACCATGAGTAGAAACAATGTTCTCCTTAAGAAAGGAGATTACCTTTCTCGGTTCATACAATGAATAATGTTGTTGTTCATATGTAAGTACTCCTGTTCAATTCTAATATAATAATCTGAAATAACAACGTTTTGGCAGAGAGTTATATCTCCCGCTGGGACAATTTACAATTGTCTCACCCTCGTGGGATCCAACATTTTTATGTGGACGCGGACAAAGAAGCAGAGATTCTTTTGTAGGAAAAGGAAAGCAACAGCAATATCAGATACAGTAGTGATGACTCAGGTGGAGGCACTGGCTGTCAAGTTTTGTATAGTTAGTAGTCCTATGTGTCGTCTCTGTACTCTCAGGTCCTCGGAGTCAGTAGATAGTGCTTTTATCTTCGACTTGAGATTTTGGCTTGAATGCCTCGAGGTTTTATGTTGCTTATGTATAGTAGAGTAAAGCAAATGTTGTATGTAATCCTCGAGAAGAGATGTTACATGGTGTGTAACTACAAACAAGGATGTTCAAGTAATGTTATGGTTTTTGTTATAAGAGTTTCCTATGTTTGGATCTCTTTGCAAAAAGTTTTAATTTTTAGTGATTTTCAGTAATCCGCTGCTAATGATTCGCTTCCGCATTAGTTAATCTGGTGTTTTATAAGTTGGATGCCACAGTATAGCTTGATGAAACCCTGGTTAAGAGATCATATAGGATGGCTTATGGAATAAGCATAAAGGGCTATGAATGATCTTGAGTGAACCTAAGTTCGAGCATAGGCTTCACCCATGTGGAGGTATGATAGTAAAGCTTGATCCTTCATGGAGAAAGGACATCTGGTAGTAAGGTTGGATGTAGAGTTAGCTCTAGAAAGAAAAAGCATGACTCAAGCAAGAAGGTTGGAAGCTTAGGTTCCGAGACTTAGGGAATAGTGGATAGTAGAGGATGATGTGACCTAAGTGGATGATAGTGGTTGCCTTATGTTTGATCCCTAGAGGCTGATGATATCTTGGTTGCCTTTAGAGGAACCAAACCTTAGAGGGAGGATGATGCTTCTGATACCTAGGGTATAAGTGGTTACCTGTTGGATGAGATAAAGAGTGCCTTAGACCCTGAGGAGGTTTAAGTACCCTGTTGTGAGGTTTTATACCTAGTTGAATGTCCTTGAGGAGGACTCAACTCTGAGGTGTTGCTCATATAAAAGGATCATGGGAGTACATGGCATACCTTGGACATGATTGATTCGTGGTTAAGAGGTTGAGCATGTAGTTGGATATCCAAAGGTGAACCTAGGGTTCCTAGGCCTAAGAGGGGAAGCAATATACCCAATGCTCATGATGAGGTTGAGTCTCTATAGGTTCGAGCATGGTACTCCTCATGTGTAGAGGTAAAGGAAATCCCTTACGTTAAGGGTATGTTTGATGAACCCCTCACAACTAAGTTGATGTAATGTGCCGTAGTAGTTATTGGTTTAATCATTCTCATGTGGATGTAAACCCTAAGGATGCTTGTGACCTTTGTTATAAAGGTGTAGTTTCCTCCCATCCTGGGAGAGCGACCCTTTGGTAGGGAGTATACCAGTTTGGTTGGTTTTGAGGTAACCTAAAGAGGTTTTATAGGATCCTGAGAAAGCTAAGTGAAAAGTACATGGCATGAGATTGAACCTATAGACCCATAGTTAACCATCTCTAAGTACATATGGAGGTGTTACCATGAAGGTAACCGGTATGGGGCCTGACCAAGATAGGCAGGTCGCCCTGATCCCTATGAAAGGATGAAAGTCAGTCGTGAATGAAGAGAGAGATGGTGAAGGCTTGGGTAAGGTTCTAAGTTGGACATGTACTATGTTAGAATCCTAAGTCTATCCAAGGGTCAGGTAGGGATAAGACCGATGGAAGAAGGAGTCGCCTAATTCCTTAGTTGCACATGACCATAGGGTCGGGAGGTAATAGCTATCATTGTCTGAGGGCCATGGGTTAGGAGATTGATCACCTTCATAAACTCATGGGACCCAAAGGGCAGATGAGTAGGGCACTCTCTGATGCATGAGGGAAGAAGGATGACCCCAAAAGTGTCGGCATCCTATAGACCTAGAGGAGATGACCAAGGATGGTGTAGTAACCCAAGTAGGTTCGAGACCAGTTTCCCATGGAAGTAACTTTGATATCAAGATGACTGAGAAGTAGAGACATAAGTTGCACGTTTCAACTTAGTTTTAAAGGTGTACTGGAAAGGTGGGATGTACCATCTCTACTCCTGGAATGGGAAGAACTCTATATTTGGACGGCCGCCAAATGATTATTTCTTCTCGTTATGGGAGGGAGAGATAGGACAGTACGCATGCCATACACCAAGGATAAAGATGAGGTAAGTTGGAACGTTGCTACAAGGTATGAGGATAGAGATGGTAACATACCTTGGTGGAAGGAATAATACAGGGATGGTTTACAAACACTAAGAGAGATAAGGTAGTCATCTTATAAGGATGTTTTTAGCATGAGCTATGTGGATTTTGCAAGTGATACAAGGTTGAGTTTGATCACCATTAGTATGAGCTCAGAGTTTCTTGATGAAGACAAACTTAGAGTTTGAGATGAGATGATAAGTATAATGCATGGCGGTGTGTGTCTTCGACATTAACTAACACCTAAGGATAAGGAGTGGTAATGAATGCTCTGGTTGAGATATAGCTAGCAGGAAGCTAGAAGAAGTTGAGGTTGTTTGACTAACCCTATGTTTGGAAAGAAGATGTATTTTGGCTAACACTCGGATGTAATAAGATATGTTGAACAAGTTAATGGTTGTTTGGGTAGCCAGTTTAGTCCTTGATGTAGTAAAAGGATGGTGATAGAACTTTAGATACACTTCTTCGGATAGGAAGGTAATAAAACCCTTTTGAGAGTGGTTTAGGGTTTCCGAGGTATCCAGCTTGAGGAACCATAACAATACAGGAGGACATGATATACCTTGGTACTACAAAGATAGTAAGTGATGGCAGCATTTTGGATGCTTAAAACAAAGTTGCATGAAGCATGTGGCCATGCAAGCTAGGAGGTGAAGGACGAACACCATTAACCCAGTGCATGGATATAAAGTATAAAGAGTTCCCGAGAGGGAATGGGAGTTCATCATTATGGATGATGTGAGTTTCTCTTAGACCAAGAAGGTCAAGATACAATATGGGTTATGGTAGATCGCCTTACCTAGATGACATGAGAAAGGAAGAGTTCTATCAAGGGACAGACCTGGTTGAACTGCATATGAAAAGAGATGGTTCAACTACACCATGATGCGAATTCAAAGTTATTGATGTGACCTAAAGGTTCACTTCCATGAGGTGGAAGTAGATACATGAAGAGCTCAGTGTTTGTACAGTTTATCACCCCATACTAATGGAAGTATGATCCGGACTAGAGGGTCTGATGAGAGCATGTGTGCTCATTTAGGGTGATACATAGAGACAGATCTTAAGATGTGATGTTAACCACCATAGCCTTTTATCGGGATGAAAGAAGTTCTATAAGGAGGTTGTGTCGGTCACCACTTCATTATGATGATGTTGGTGAAGGAGGCCTCGTGAAGGTCATAAAAGAACCACAGTGTGTGCATATGAAGTCACTTGATCGTGCAATGGCTGAGAGAGAGCCCCGTGGTGATATAAGTCACAAGTTGATGCAAAGCAGACTGACATGCAGTTCACTGTGGGAGAATATGTGATGTGAAAATCTGACCCCTCTAAGCTATAGATGAGAAAGCTAAGTCCCCGATATATGGGTCCTTTTGAGATGGATTGGTGGAGATGGTTGTGTAACCTTACCCCTCAGGATAAAATGATGTGTTGCATGAGTCCGTCTAGAGCACTATGTGAGGTACCCAAGCCAGGTGCTGAGCCCTGAACCTATTCAGCTTTTAAAAGGCTGAAAAGTCCTGAGTCACCTATGAGGGTACGATATACCAAGGTAAGAAAGAAATCAGATGGAAGAAAATGAGATAATGAAGGTTCTTGGGAAACACCATGGAAAGGGTGAAGCCACATGGGAGCCCTAATGGACATAAGAAGACTTATCATGTTTGTTTGCTTGCTTGATGGAATTTTGAGGGCAAAATTCTCATAAGAGGGGAAGGATGTTACAACCCCAAATTTTGGGTTCCTTTGGTGAGAAATGTAATTTCTCATAACAAAAATAAATGGGCAAATAATGATGTCTTGTGACTGAATGCATGTATTTCATTTAAAATAGCCTTGTTGGTTTATTTGTGGGCTTTATTGGCTATTGGGCCCAATACCAAGGGAAATTCAATTAATAAATGAATAATCGAGTTTTGAGAAAAGAAAGTGTGGAAACCTCTAGAAGGCAAACCCAAAGAGGGATTTCGTTCCTCTGGGATTCCTTGGGTTCTAAGGAGTCCAAAGTTGCATAGAGAATGCAATAATAAAAGAGAAGATCAATTAGATATTTCTTTATTGAGAAAGAAATTGAGAATAATGATAAAATGTGGAAAACATGTGGAAAAATGTATAATTGAGTTATCTTGGTGGATTTTCGTATCCCAATGATTCCTAATGTTAAAAGGAACTCCAAATAAGGAAATAAAAGAGAGATAAAGAGAAATTCTAAAAAAAAGATATTTGAATAAAGAGAAAAGTAAGATAATAAGAAAAGGGATGAAATATAAGGAAAGAGGCTAAGGAAATATTCCCAAGAGGGGGGATTTCGATCCATTAAGGTTCCTTGAGGTTCAAGGAACTCAAAATAATAATTTAATAGCAAAGGAAAGAGAAAATAGGTGAAATATATATATAATTAAGAGATATCTTGGAATTAAAGAAAAGGAACGTTTACTTTGAGATAATGAGCCCAATTTTGGTAGAGAGGTATATTAAGTCATGATGGACTTTCCCTCCAAATTTGAGATTAATTGGATATTTGGTCTTGGAGTTATGATTTTTACAAAATCTCCTAAAGTGTGATATATATATTAAATGTCACGATTTGTTTCCATATCTTTTGGGCGCATGGCATGACAGCCGTTGGATCTGAGATCCAACAGTGGCTGCTTTCTCTCCTAGCTCGGGTAGGAAAAGGAAAGAAGAATAGTAATATGAGATATGTATATTCGATTTCCTCTCCATGTAATTAATGTGCGAAACCAGGATTCATTCCATTAGATTCTGGAGAGAAAATCGCACCCATAGATCCCAAGTTTTCCATGCTTTGGTAGTCCCTTGGGTAAACCCCTGATTTTAGTTCCTCTCTGGCCATTCTCCATGGCTATGGCCTATATAAAGGGACAATCCCCCTTCTGTGAGGTTGGGTATCCCTTCATGTTTCGTCGTTGCAGTTTAAGCAACTCGACCCCATCTCCAACTCCTCTTCTCGTTTCCCTTTCACCTACTGGTTCCTTGGATCAGGCGGCGGCCGCTCTCCTAGGTCTCCAGTGACTCTGGCCAACTCAGGCCACCTTTGAGTTCACAAAGGCACGGCGGAGGTCATGGTGTCCCTTTCGAGTGCTGAGGGAGGTTGCATCTCGAGGTCAACCCTCCAGTTGACCAAGCATGGAACCTGGTTCGCGGTATAGGACAGCAAACGGAGGTTGAAGATAACTAGGGGGAAAAGGACCTTGTTGCCCCCGACGTCAGTGAAAGGAGGTAAGGGCAATTTTGACTTTGGCTTCTATTTAACCGTGATGTGGGGCGCGTCTCTAACGACCGTAGGATTTCGCGTGGTCCACTGGATCAAGAATAGAACGGCCCAGTAAAATTGGTAAATAGCCATCTCTATCGAATATTCAAGAAAACTGATGAATCTTGCATAAATCACTAAAAATATATACTTTGGCAGAAAAATACAAATAAGTAGTGCTTTTTGCTCAGAAAATCAAGAGGAACCTAAGAAAAATATAATTGAAGCCTGATTCCTTATGAAATTTGAAAAATAATGGAAGATATCAACTTTAATGTGTTAATGTTTAAAGAACCCTATTTTGGTATGATTAAAGTGATTAGTAGGGTTTAATAGATGATTAAAGTTGATATTAGCCTGTTAATGATAAAAATGAACATTAGGAAGAAAAAGGATGAAGTTTGCATATAATTAGTTAATTTAGAGTTTCATATGCATGAATATGCTTTAATGGGCAGTGAAACCCTAATGTTGACTAATTCGACTTTTAAATGGCTTTAATTGATTAATTTCATGATTAAAGTTGGAATATGCTGAATCTAAGCTATTTCGAGCATTAAAATTCCTAATTTGTGGATAAATACCCTAAATGTATTAATTAGGGTTTTCTCATGAATAAAAGGCAAATCAAGTTCATATGTGATTTGGACCATGATGAATGATGAATTGATGATAAATGCGTATAATGATCTTGTCATGGATTAAAAGGATAAAAATAGTAGCTCTAATGTAAAAGAGGTTTAAGGGGCTTAATTAATGGATAATTATGCCTTTAATCCGAAATTGAGGATTAGATGTTGAGATGATTAGGGTTTGTGATCAATTGCGTTAAATTAGGGTTTAAAATAATAAAAGATGAAGGGAAACCCTAATTGCTATGGAAACCCTAAAAGTGTACTAGAAACCCTAGGAAGCAAGCTAGATTTAATAGATCTTGATGACATAAGTAATGAAAGGGAATTGTATAATTGTTTCAGGATCTTATTGAATGCTTGCATGCTCGTTGTTGTTTGGATTATTCCTGCACCAGAATCTACATGTACAGGTATGTGGTTACGCTTATGACTACCCGAATTAGTTTTCTGGGATTTTATCGATGTTTCCATTGTGGCTTGATATAAACTGTTGGATGTATTTAATTCATGAAAAGTATAATGTGAATATGACTATCACATAAGAAATATGCCTACTAGCTCGAATCCTAGTCCCCTCTGTAGATTTATAGATTGACCTAGTAAATGGCTACCAATGAGGGTAGGTCCATCAGGTCATTAAATGAATTAGTAAATGGCTACCAATGGGGTAGGTCCATCAAGTCATCATGAGTTACGGATTGGTCTACCATTGGGTAGGACCATGCGACTCCATAACCCTAGTTATTGGCTACCTGTGTGGTAGGGCCATGGGGGTAAGGATCTACCATATGAGAGAGGTGGTATCCATGTCCACTGCAGGGACGTTACAGAGAAAGGGGATAGGCAAGGATTGAGTAGTATTGCTTAAAACGTAATCTTGTTTGTTAAATGATATTTAGTTGATTGCATTGTTAACATAGTTGCACAATTATTGTTTCCCCCACATACCAGCTTCGGCTGACCGACGTTTTGTTTGTCGGCATTTTAGGTACAAATGAAAGAACAAACAGTAAAGTGACATATGTGGAATTGAATGAGAAATAACATGCACAGGAGGATTAGTTAGATTAACATCTTCATGGATAGAAGTTTAGAAATCCCAGTTTTTCCAAGGTAAGAAAAGCTTTATTTTATACATGTTTTCAGTTTAGTTGGTAAAGTTTTATTAATTATTACTGATTATTTGTCGGACCTTTGATCCTGTTAATTGAATAACGGCTCTGACCTTCAGGTCTCCCTTAATTGGGGGTTATCGGGAGGCGGGGTCGTTACAGATACCATAACCCTAATGCAAATAGATGACAATGGTTAATCATGCTACCCTTTTAAATGATTGATATAATTATGGAACATGCTTCCTAATGTTGTTATGACCCTAATGTGTTAATTTTTGGTTGTCATAAACTTATGATTGAAGTTTTCTTATGATAAACATGTGTACTATAAGTATGATGGTGGTCAATCAAATTTAGCCTTCTTGAATACAATGAAGGAATGATCTTAATGCTAAGACAACCCTGCTATGTTATTCTATGAACATCCATTAGCCCTTTAATGCAATATTTTGTTGACCCTATGTATCACAAGTATGGTAGTGGTTTTTTGAGCCTTGTTATAAGGTATGGAAATATAATGATGATTTTGCATGGGATAGTGTGACGGTCTTAGTGACCTCTATGCATGGTTGAGCCCTAATGGAGTTGTGATCCTCTTTATGATATGAGAAGGGTTGGAATCCTGGAATAATGTGATGAGGAATTATATCATCCGGTGATGATGTGATGAAAATTATGGTCTCATGAATGGCAAGTGAATAGTACCTTGTGATCTTGAGATGAGGAATTATGTTTCACATGCTTTATATCTTCTAAAATTTCTATATAGCAATGTTTGCTAGAAATGGATTAGGGTTTGTATGTCCACTTGTTTGATGCAGTCTTAATTCACCAAATTGGTAATAACTAATCAAGTGAAACCCTAATCATGTAGTGCCATGTGTCGTAGAACCATTTTCAGTGTCAAAACTTGCTGGATGGTGAAATAAGTATTCCTAAGGGAAACTCAAAGCACATACTATTGAGTATGCGGGGTGCTCGTCACCCTGACCCCAAGTGTGTAGGGAGGATGAACGTGGTCATACCTAGCGCTCTCTTTGAGAACTACTATGATCATGTCTCGGTGATTATATATGTGATGTGATTGAATGACAACTGTGGTTTTGCCTCAGTGATTGGGTTTGAATACCCTAGTTTATAGTGTTGTGACATGTACCAAGGTGGGCTAGTTGTTTACATGACTATATGTTGTTGTTTTGTAGTTTGATTGATAAGTCACTATGGTGCAGACTCGTGCTAACCTAGTGTGGAGAAGATCTTAGAGTCTGACTCTTCCTAGATCTTATACGAAACTAATTGCGACCAAGCAGTGGTCAGTTGGACTTTGAATGGTACGACTCAAACTCCCCAGGGCTTAATAAAAGATGCAATATAGTTGTGTATCATATCTATTTAGGACCATACATAGTGCTTCACATTTAATGATAATCCTTGTTTCTTCTCTCTACATAAAGGAGATGTTTAGTGCATTAAAATATAGTAGATATGCTTATAATGTGGGTATGCTCATGTTGTATATGAGTGGATACATTAGCCATGCTTATGTTGATAGATATATTGCTACTGCTAGTTATGATTATGATGTCTTCTATCTCATGATGTTAGATATTCTTATACTGCTAGCCATACCTATGTAGTTAGAACTGCTTATACTACTAGTCATGCTTATGCAAATAGTTGTGCTTATGTCGTTAGTTCTTCTTATGATGTAGATCTACTAAATCTGTTAGACATGCTAATATTTTCAGCTATGCATGTGTTGGTAGACTTATTCATGATGATAGATATGCTATTCTACTATACTTGCTTATGATGTAAGGCATGATTATGCCACTAAACTACTTATACAGTTAGCAATGCATGTAATTATAGTCAGGCTAATGATGATAGTTCTATCAGTCCATTTATACACCTTATTAATCATGCCTGATGTTATTCTTATATGTTTAATTAGCTTGATCTGCTTAAAATTTTTAATTACATAACATGTTGTAATCAACAAGCGATGTTCCGAGTTATATCTCTCATTGGGACATCGGTCTCTCCTCGTGGGTCACCACATATTTTTAGGTGATCGGCAACAACGGTAGAAGACCCATGGTAGTGAGGAGGAGCTATGATGATGGACCTTAGAGAAGATTGTCTAGATGTCTAGTGTGTTCTAGAGTTGTCCCTGTACTCTCAGGTCCAGGCAAAAAAGTTTGTATATGGTGTTTCCATCGAATCAAGCTTTTGGTAGCATTTTGATTCTTAAGCATGTGGTATATGTGGATAATGTTCTCTTGTATATATGTTGTGGCTGAGCCACAAAGCAATTTTTATAAGATTCTTGACATGATATATCAATACAAGCAAGTTGTTGGGCTCTTATGTAAATGTTTCTGAGCATGATGGTGAGGTTGAAATTGATTTTAAGATACCCTATTTCTAGATATTTGCTTAATTTGTGATCGATCGTGTTTACTGTTTTGAGTAATCTCATTTAGTGTGAAGGGTTCCCACATGGACAACCAGTAAGATTGGATCAAGGATTGATTTTGACATCATGTTCTGCATTGATCATTTCATTGAAAGCCAATATGTTTGTGAATAGGAAAGCATTCCAATCAAACAATTCAAGTATTGAGTCGACTGAATAGGTGTAAGGAGATGACTCAAGTGTTGAGTCGGATGAATCATGATCCGCAACAGACAAAAGTTTGTGAAAATTCGTCTCTTCGACTCCCAATTTATATGGAAACATTAACCCTGACCCTCCTATAAATAGAGAGCTAGTCGAGGATTTCAAAAGACACAATTAACACTGACAAATGTTGTCCTCTCAGAACATGAGAGCCCAAAGCAAGTATTACCCATAAAAGGGAGGGACATCTAAGGAGAACAAGTCAATGCTAACACGTCTCGTTGGCTCGAGAAAGCACATCGAGGAGTTCCCAGTGGTCTGTGTGAACTACCATAGAGGCATGGAGGTTGTTGCCAACACACTAGGAGGATTAGGTCAGTCGTTGTCTGTCATGTTGCACCAATTGACCGCTCTGACTATTGTTCAGGTGTTGTCAGAACTAGAAGCACCTTACTTAGAGGATTGTCACTGGACTTGCTCCAGGACCATGAATATACCTCACAAACCATTCTTCCTAAATACATTTTTATTGACGTGATCTACTCATTTGAGATATGGGCAGAATTTTTGTTTCGGCTGCATTATCTACGGCCTAGATTTCCCAACAAGTGCATCATTCTTGTGATAGTGCTTCAAGTAGTGCTTCTTTCTAGCTTTCTCCTCTCACTGTGCATCTTACTAGTGTTTTCTAATATTCATTGTTATTCTAACTGGTGTTCTACTTTGATATCCTTCTCCACTATTATTCTACTGATGCACTACATTGATTTTATTCTCCACCTACATCCTACTAGTGTGAATTTTTCATCTTATTTGAAGACACAATTGGTGGCAAAGATTCACCTCAGAGCATTGTCTATAATGACAATGCTCATATCTCCATAATCAACTTGAATGGATACTCTAGTTTAATTATATTAAAACCACCTTGGAATCCATATAGAAGGTGAAATTCATTGAAAAACCTATCGAGCATACCCCTGAATAGAAACATAAAAATAGCACTATCAACAGTTGGCCATGGAATGGCATGGAACCCTCTATTAACTCCAACTACATATTTTACAAAAATAGGAAGAAATCATGGGATGTTGTCAGTTGCAAATACACATAGGAAAAGAATGCTTTAAGTCTTTATGAAATCTAGAATAAATTGTTTGATGAAAAATAGGATGACAGGACCCTTGATGAATACTTTGATTCTATTGTCATCTTGTCTCAACAACTTAACTATTTTCAACCTGTCTCTTATGAGGAACAACCAAAGAGAGGGCCAATCTTGTCATGGTCAAGTTTCTCAACGGCCTTCATCTAGCCTATGCACTAGTCTACAATATTATCTTGGTTGGTGACACCTTATCCATTCTGGAAGATGTCTTCTATCATCTCCACCGGTCTGATATCAACTACTTGACCTCTACTCCACTATATTTGTAACTTGTGATCATTTTCATTGCTCATGGAGGAGTATTTGGCCATGGGGGATGCCCCTCTATGACGCAATGTGCTTTCTACAACAAGTTATTCCATTTGGAGGAAAAGCACTATGAAAAGCATGGTCATACATGTGGTTACGGTTGTAACACTGGGGCAATCCATGTTGCCCGCAGATGTAAGACCCATGACCTAGATTTTTGGCTGATCTTTCTTTCTTAACATAATTAGATGCTTAGAACCTTAATCTAATCATGGGTTGTGCTTTGATAACATGTGACATGATTTTTTTAAGTTTGGTCCAATTTGGATTTTTTTAGCTAGCTATGCTTATATGTGCTTGTTTAGACCTAATTGCAATATACCCATGTTTAGGGTTTATCTTGCAATTTTTTCACATGCCTTTTGTGCCTCACATGTTTCGGCATCATGTTGGAGATAGTGGTGGTTTATCGTGCTTTGTTGAACATTAGTTTGATGAGGTGGTGTCATGGGTTGATGTTCTAGGGTTTGCTTGGATGCCCTAGTTTGATGTTGACCTTGAGTATTGACTAATGGTTTCCCTTGGTTTTTTGTGATCATCATGTTTTTCTTCGACCTTGGTTTCTTCGATCGATGATGTTAGAAGTGGACCTAGTGATCTTGGTGCTCGAACAGCCAAGAAACCCTAGGGTGCATTATATGTGACCGATGGCTTTTGGATGTTATGTGATCGTTGAGTTGTGAACGTGTTTTGGTCGCAGACAATTCATTCAACTGATGGCTTTCTGGGCCAAGTGAGGTTGTTGTTTTCCTTATTTTTGTCACCCATGATGCATGAGATTAGTGTAGGGAAATACAACATCAGATAGGCAGTCACATATTTCCCATTAACCAGCAGATTGTGTCAATAACTATGCAATGGAAAGGATGGTTTCACAAAGTTATACCTAGTCCTGGAGCAAGTCTAGCGACAATCCTCATTGATGTATATGTGCACTCTATCTTAGACGGTGTCTGTGCAACTCCTAATTACATTGGGACTCGCCTGACTACTCCTCTAGGGACAGTACTGGGATTCGTCTAACTGCTCCTCTAGGGATAGTATTGGGACTCGTCTGACTGCTCCTCCATAGGCACACAGACTCAGACATCATCATCTACAGTAGCTCCTCTCATCACAGACTGTTGGTTGATGTCATCCTCCTTAGCGACAGACGAAGGCCAACTCACCTCTAGAGAAGTCCACATGGACCAACTAGAACTCCTGTCGTCCTACTAGAATGAATAGGAAGGATTTGTGCCTCCTATTGGCGTACTAGTTGCCAACCTACTCCCCTACAACAATGATCTCATTTGTTTCTCTCCCTTGCCTATCCCTCCCTAGTCGGGTAGGACTTGTATAGGCTCTCTTGGTTACCACAACTAGAGAGAAAAATAATTATCAGAGCAACTAATTCTCAATTGTCTGTGTTGTGCTCTAGGAAGCCCCCAGTACCCCACTATTTATAGGTAGGATTAGGGCCAGGGTTCCCAGTCTATGTGGGAGTGGAAGGGACACGAAGATCTCGAATTTTCACAACAATTCTAGAACCTTTGCAACCTACGACAGTTGAAATGGCCGTTTGGCAAACCCAGATGGTCATCTAGCATGTGATATGGTCATTTCGCAGTTTCCCAATTTTGCACATATGTCGACAATTCAATTCCAATTAGTGCATGTCACAACGTCAGCACTAATCCTTGATGCAATTGAATTGCATGCCCAAAATGGTCATTTAGTGCACATGAGGCGGGTGTCTCGCACCACCTAAGACAGTTGTCTCGCATAAGCGAGATAGGCACCTCACATACCAGTTCAGGCAGAATTCCAACCAATGAATAATACAATTAGCTTGACACTCCAAACGTCTATCTCAACACTTGAACTGATCGTATGGCTATCCAATCAACTGGTTTGTTGCGTGAATTGAATACCTAAACACTTTTAGTAATCAATCTAATCATCATTCAAGATCAAACTCCTCTTCTAGATGATTTCCTATGTGTGTGACCCTATAGGTCCCATATTATGTTGGCAGTGAATGTCCATAACAACTTATGACATCACAAGCAATGAGCGGTGCATTACTACCCACGTAAATGGAAAGTTGGAGAACATACATCAAACTACAATCTGTGTATGGTGTTATAGTGTTTATATAGTTCCTTTGTCACTGATATCCAGCTTGAACTAGAAGCATGGGGCAGTCATCCTCATTATTATTCAATCTTATTTCTTGAACCTGAGCAGACTGTCTGAGGTATATGTAAGCGCAGTAACACTTATTGACTCATATGTATGTGGCCATGCATTTCTCAATCTCACTAATCAAGAGGCCTTGGATATCATACTCCCTTAGGAGGGACAAATCTCATCTCTATCACTCATAATCAGTCCCCATGTATCACAGTCACCCAATCAGCTCTTTTATAACAACCCATGTTTTAGGATTGTATTTGATGATGTCAAAGCATATTGAACAACATGTGAAGCATGCATTGATTTCAAGTCTAAGAACCACAAACACCCCCATCACTATAAGACATGATTCTGACTTACCTAGTTAAGGTTTCCATGTATCACGCTTATGGTGGATTTTTCTGATACACTGTTCTCTAGCATGTATATGTGTGCTTGGTTTGATATCGCCATATCATGACTAATGAGATGTTTTCATCAACCAACTCACACTTTGATCTTATGTGTCATTGTTGCCTATCTACCTTCTGTTTGGGTTTTAGGGGAGACAGAGAAGGCAGCGGAAACAAAAATTTTCTCCCAAACCCATACCGAGGAAACGCATCAACATCTATATAATAGGAAAGGATGGTTTGTGGAATCATACCTTGTCCCGAGGCTTGCTCGGCGACAATACCTCGCGCAATGCACGGTCTTCAACTCCGGACTTCGACGGTGTCTGTGCAGCTCCTGGTCGCACTGGGACTGACAACTCCTACTCGAACCGGACTGTCGGATGACAGTTGTCCTCCTAAGAGGCAGTGTCCTCCCGCCTCTGTAGTAGTCCACACGGACCACCTGGAACTCCACTCTCCTTGTCCCACAAGGAAGTGGAAGGAGTCGCACCCTCCTGTTGATGTACTAGTCGCCAACACGCTCTCCTGCCTCCTGTTGCAACTGCAGTTGTCCTTCCCTTGCTGCACCTCCCTTTTGCGGGAAGCACTTGCTCGAGCTCTCTCACGGTTACCAAAACCAGAGAGAACGACAACTTGTAGAGCAACTGGTTACACTGAGCTGTACTTTGAGAAGCCCCCAATACCCCTATATATATAGGAGAGTCATGGGACAGTGTTCTCCATCCCGGGCAATGCGGGACTAAAAGCAGGAGTAGAAGGGTTCGAGAATTTTCCACAAAAAGCAACTGGTTCGCAACTTGAAATGATCGGTTCACAACTGAACCGATCGGTTCGGCCATTGAGCTGATCGGTTGGACCTGAGCCGATCGTTTGGGGCACTCCAACCGATCGGTTGGTTCCCTGAACCGATCGGTTCATGGTCCTAATCCGGCTCAAAAAGACTTTCTTTGTTTCGTTCCCAATTGGTATCGAATACCAATGTTATTCCCAATCGAATTGGGAAATTTGAAACCAAAGGAAAATTCTTGCCGACATGACTTTTTCCAACTGGTCGGTTGCACCAGTTGAGCCGATCAGTTCAACCCTTGAACCGGTCGTTTCAACCTGGGCATGAGCCGATCGGCCTGGACACTCCAGCCGACCGGTTCAGCAACCTCAGCTGACCGGTTCATCACATGAACCGATCGGTTGGGAGCACAGGTTGGGCAAAATCAGTCAATTGTGATTTCAATCAATCTGATACTCCAATCAATGTGTCCAACACCTTGAACCATATGATATTGAGCCATCGACTGATTGAGTGTTTAATTGAACTACTAAACTCCTTTAGTAATCAATCTAAACATTGCTTTGTGGACAAAACTCCTCTTCCAGGTTAAATCCTATGTGTGTGACCCTGCAGGTCCATTTCACGTTGGCAGTGAAAGTTCATAACACTTATGACTTCACAAGCAAAGAGCGGTGCCTAGTCACACATCAGTGCTACCCAAGTGAAAGTAGAAAGTTGGAGAACAACTTTCATCCTACAATCCGTGAATGGTGTTACAGCGAGTGTATAATTCCTTTGTCACTGATATCCTGAATGAACTCGAGGCATGGAACAGTCATCCTGTCAACGTTCATTCACTTCCTTGATCTCAGAGTAGACTGGAAGAGATATGTATGACATCAGTATCACATACTGATTCACACATGCGTGCACGCCTTTCTCAATCCTACTCATCAAGCGGCCATGGATATCAAACTCCCTCAGGAGGGACAAATCCCATATCTATCACTCACCCCTCAAAAGCCCCATGTGTCAAAGCCACCCAATCATCACCTTTATAACAACCCATGTTTCAGGAATGCGTTTGATGATGTCAAAGTGTGCCCAACGACATGTGTTGAGTGCAGTGATTTTAGGTCTAAGAATCACACTCACCACCATCACTGTGAGTACTGACTGTGACTACCATCTCATGGTTCCATGTGTCAAACTCACGGTGGGTCTGTCTGGTACACTTGTTCTCTAACAAGTACCTATGTGTTTGGTTTGATATCTCTATATCATGACTAATGAGATTCTGTCATCAACCAACACCACAATCTAGTCTTGTGTGTCATTGTTGTCTATCTACCTTCCACAATGACATCCGACTAGGGACATAACAAGAATGTACAAACTCTTAGCATTCGTATGATCTCATCGTTCAGGTCCTCAACCTGAAAGCATACGTCATTGAGTACTGTCATTCTCTAGACATTCAATCTGTTCTATCACTATCTCAAATGACTGAACCAGAAAGAATTGGAAGCTTGCCTTTGATTTTTATCAAATCAATCTTAATGTATCCCACCAATCATCATATGATTGGCTATCAGGGCATACATACCAACACCTTCCACAATAACAACTGATTAGGGACATTACGAGAATGCATATACTCTTAACATTGTATGATCTCATTGTTCAGGTCCTCAACCTGAAGACATACATCATTGAGTTATACCATTTTCTAGACATTTTTATGTTATTTCTTTATCTCATAACTGAACAAATAGAATAAATGGGAAGCTTGCCTTTATTAATAATAAAATCATTTACAAGTTATGCCATTACAATCATCATATTATTGTCTCTCTGGGCATACATACCAATAGACTCCCACTTGCACTTAGAGCCAATCACCCATGAACTTATTCCAAGTGACCTAACATGACTGTCATGCTTTTGCTGCGAAGGTTCCTTTATCAAGGGGTCAGCAACATTGTTCTCAGTTAGTACTCTACAAATCTTTACATCTCCTCATTGTATGATCCCTCATATGAGATGATATTGCCTTTGTATATTCTTTGAGCATTGATGCGATCTGGATTCCATAGCTTGTCTAAAAGCTTCATTGTTTTCACAATATAGCTCAATTGTGTCGTTGATGCTTGGAACAACCCCAAGTTCTGAAATGAACTTCTTAATCCATACAACCTCTTATACTGCATTCAATGTAGCAATATACTCGGCCTCTATTGTAAAATCGACAATTGTTTCTTTCTTATAACTCTTCCAACTTACAACTCTATTATTTAGGCAAAACATAAATCTTGACTGCAATTTGTAATCATCTTTGTCAGTCTGGAAGCTTGCATCGGTGTAACCTCTTACCACCAACTCTTCCTCTCTGTTGTAGACTAAGAATTTATCCTTAGTCCTTCTCAAGTACTTAAGGATGTTCTTCATGGCTATCCAGTGAGCATCACCTAGATCTGACTGATATCTGCTCGTCATGCTCAGGGCATACGAGACGTCTGGATAGGTAAACAACATCGCATACATGATGGATCCAATTATTGATGCATATGGAATCATACTCATGCACTCTCATTCTTCACCAAAACTGGGAAATTAAACTTTAGATATGGTCACTCCATGCAACGCTGGTAGGTTTCCTCTCTTTGAGTTGTCCATGTTGAACCTCTTCAACACTATTATGACCGCATCTGAGCTTAATTGGTAAACTAGGGTTTACCTGGATGATTATATGCTTAATTGGATCGATCATTGCTTAAATCTAATTAATAATGATAATTCAGTTATGATGTTTTACACCTAATAAGAACGTTAAGTTTTCTATTATTTGATAAATTAAGGTTTGAGAAATATAAACCCTAGTTGGCTGAAATTAGGATTTTGATGATACATGAGTATGGAATTTGATCAGGATACCAGTGTGGTAAATGATTTTTCATATTTTCTAAATTTTTTTTATTTAATTGAATTTTGGATATGATATGGATAACTCAATCATGCATATTGGACAAAAATTTCAGAATATTTAAGTGTTCTTTGAATGTGGTTCTCAGTCAAACTATACTTCAACCAAAATGTTGACAGAGTGTTTTTCAGCAGTGTAGTGTTTTATTTTGAATTATTTATTGGTAACTCCAAATGATCTGAAATTTTAACTAAAAATCTGAAACACAATCATAAATAACATGTAAAATTTGCATAATTTTTGGATGCATTTAGACCTTATCAGTAGATGAATTATAGTAACTGACATTTCTACATAATTCTGGATGGCAGTGCACTGTTCGATTTTTTATTATTTAATGGAAGCTTGAAATGATCTCAAATTTTAGGTCAATATTTTTACCTCAATTATACACAACATGATAAATTCTAATATTTTTTAGAGAAGGTTTTATCTATTAAATACACGAATTCACAGAAACCTTTTTATGATAGAAAAATCTGTTGAAATAAGAAAAAGTTTAGTGAGGGGTCAATGTGCAGTTAACCCAAGCAGCTCAATTGCTCTATATGGTAAACCTAACACACAAGGAGCTCTCATAATTCTTGATTCAATCTAGAGAAATGAAATCCTAGAGAGAGAGAGAGAGTTAGGGTTGAGAGGAGAATTTGATGGAGGTGTTGACCTAGGGTTTTGTTGTCCTAGGAATGATGAAATCATGTAAGTTTAGCTTCTTTGGATATAGTTTCATGGTGAATCTTCTCTCACATGTAAAAATTCTATCCCTCCTCTGATTTGATCCAAAATGGTATCAAAACTTTCCCTTTTCTCACTCTTTCTTCATAATCCCTCATTTTTAGGGTTTCCGAGTTGAAAGGAAGAAGAATTGGGTGAATTGCTAGGGATTTGATATGGATTCGAATTTTCAGATATGGGATATGTTTTTAAGGTGTTTACACACCTTAGGGTGAGGGGGAACTTCCTTTAAACAGTATATTGCATACAAATTGGTTAAATCAACCATAATCTTCAATTTCTTAGTATGCGACTACAAACCCTGAATTGACTATTTGTTCTAAGTTATTGCAAAATTGATATGAAATGGAGTCTTCCTTTGTTTGAATGAATTTCAGATGATTAAATAATATTACAAATGTATACAATGCATTCTGATAAGAATTCCTTAAGTATTCGCATAGGTTATAAGAGTAAACTGAAATATAGGGAATTTGTCTATGACTGAAATTTGTTATATAAGTAAATAGAGAAAGTTGCTTATCTAGATCCCCTTGGTTTTGAATGATTGTTTATCTAAATTCATAGAACATATATGTCAGATAATATCTTGGATTTCATTTAAAGTGAGTAGTGTTTGTTTGGTATCTCAATGAAGAGGGAGAAACCCAAGATGCGAGGAAAGTTGGATATTTGCGAGTAGATATTGTGAAATCCATTTGAAGGGATTTTCTTGACATGACTTTATTTATTCAATGTTATTATTGATGCATGATATCCCAGTGAATGGCATGGAAACCCAAATTCATCTTAGTTCCAAGGTTTCATACATATATTGATTTTATATGATTTGTTGATAGTAGTCTTTATTCAGTGAATGTTTATGTCGCATGAAATCTTTATGGGAGCCATGGAAATAAGTTGTTGCCTAGTGAGAGGTGACAAAATGTGTGATAGCCTTTTGAGCCATGAGAATACTTGTACAACCAGTGAAATGAATACCTTGGTCTAAAGACCTAGAGGTAATGGTTACCTATTACAGAGGTAACAATGCTATGTGATGATCTAAGGGTTTGAATACCCAGATCCAGAAATTATGATAATGATGTGAAGGGATGAGAATTCCTAGTAATGTGATAAGGGATTGAGATCCCAGGTATCATGTGTTGTAAATATTTGAAAAGTACGTGATAGATGTATTACACCTTTCTTTGTAGCATTTGTTGTGATTAAATAAAACCCTAAGGGCAGGGTGTTCAATGAATCAAGTATTGTGATATCAATGTTCTCAGTTATTATTAATAATTCTTGTCATGATAAGTAATTAACTCTTAATTGAGTTATGAGATTGATAACCTCCCATTTTGCGATGTTATCTTACTAGTTTTCCTCAGTTTTCCATACTCTTTCTTAGTTAAATTAGATAGAATCTTTAACTTTCCACCTTTTTGTAAATATACCATTAGATTAACTTCTCCTTTTCACTTCTTACAGAAAAGCACAAAACATTACAAAACCCCCAAATCGTCCCAAGACTGAATGGAAGCCAAACGGTCCCAAGACCGAATGGAAGCCAAACGGTCCCAAGATTGAATGGAAGACGAATGGTCCCAGGACCGAATAAAGATCAAATGGTCCCAAGACCGTGTGAAGCCAAACGGTCCTGAGACCGTATGAAGCCAAATGATCCCAAGACCGAATGGAGATCAACCGGTCCTGAGACCATATGAAGCCACACGGTCCCAAAACCGAATAAAGGTCAAACGGTACCAAGACCGTGTGAAGCCAAACGGTCCTGAGACCGTATGAAGCCACACGGTCCCAAGACCGAATAAAGGTCAAACGGTCACAAGACCGTATGAAACCAAACGGTTCCGAGACCGTATGGAGCCACACGGTTCCGAGACCGTATGAAGCCACACGGTCCCAAGACCGAATAAAGGTCAAACGGTCCCGAGACTGTATGAAGCCACACGGTCCCAAGACCGAATAAAGGTCAAACGGTCCCGAGACCGTGTGAAGCCAAACGGTTATGAGACTGTATGAAGCCAAACACGACCCCAAGATCGAATGAAAGCAAACGGTTTCAGACCGAGAGGACTCAAACGGTCCCCAGACCGAGAGAGTCCAAATAGTCTCCAAACTGTTTAAGTCTCACTCAAAATCCTATAAATAGAACCCATAGGTGTCCTCACAGGGGATCAAGTCTTAGATGTCCAAAGGTTGCTTCTATTGTTCCAGAGCCATTCCATCCTTTACCCACTGCCCCGAGGCTGCCGGTCTGAGATCCATACTCCATCCTCAAGCTACTTTCTCTCTCATTCACAAAGAAGGTGGGAAAAGGAGGATTCATTATCAAGCAAGCTACGAAGTGTGAAGATTGTTGCTCTCTCTCCACCAAGGGGTCGAACTTCATCCCTCCTTCATGGAGATGATGCTCTCTCTCTCTTCTCACCCCCTTCTTTGTTCTTGCCATGATCGAGTAGTCTCATACACTAGGGTGCGGGGAGTAGCCCCACTACCCATGTTTTCATTTCATGCAATGTAATTCATGAGTTTGCAATAGAGATATACTTTATTTTCAATTCAACATCAATCATTTAATGAATGCTTGTTGCTTGATCACCAACTTGTGATACTTATTATCTATTAGTATGAATTGTCTACGTTTGTACTATTAGATTTGAATCTCGATTGAATGTTGGTTCTTGATGTATGTAGTCACCATTCATCTGTTTCGGTACTAGTAGTGTTTTTCAAGGAGTGGAGTAAACTCACTTCCATCGTTGTACTTTCATACTATGAAATGGAATCAGTTGACGTATAAAAGTACAACTTTGATAAGTCGAGGAACACACTTTGCGAAGGAAATGATGCAAAGTAAGTGACCATTCATTTTGGGATGGTTGGCTTTGCAACATTCCCACACTTCTCGTAGTTAGTTCTCCGAAAGGAAACTAAATCTATAAAGATACTAACTGTTTTGACTCTTATTGCAGGCTATGTTAATATGTTGCATGTTTTGATCCATGTGTAGTGGTGGTGAAAGCCGATCACATCCTAGTGGTCTCTTAACATTGTTTACAACCTTAAATCTACTTTCTTGCTTTTACTTTACCTGCACTTAGTTTAAACAACCAAACCAACTCTTTGATCTAAATACCAATTGTTAAGGAGTTAAATGAAATTCTAATGTTTTCTATATTATTGATCATAACAAGACCGTTGTCTTGTGGATTCGACCCTTAACTATACTACGATAAGACTTCCACGTATCCTAGCATACGTGGGTGGAGTTTTTAATCTAGTATAAGCAAGGCTAAACCTAAAGACTTACTATCTTTAGGATTTTTAGTGGTGCACACAACTCCATGCAAGTGGAAGCTCCATCAAAAATTGGTGTCATTGCCGGGGACAACGGAACGTTTTAATTTCATTTATCATCTTGCTAGTTGGTTAGGGTTTTACACTTTTTCTTTAAACATTACCCCCATATTCTCTTGATTTCATCATATCTCCTGCATCATCTGAAAAGTGTGTTTCTTCCTCTACTCAGGTAGAAGACGTGTATGCAACCATCACATAATCTCAAATTCTCCCCTGATCCAGAGTACGACTCTAAGGTAGAGAGAAGTTTCCACCACTGCATTAGACTTAATCGTCAAAGAGCCAGACAAATGGCCGAAGATCAACGCCAAGCTGCACTAGTGATGGAAAGGGTCAATGCTGCCATAGAAGCCTAGCGAGCACAACTCATTGCCGACACGCGCGCCCAAGTTCAGGCTAAAGTACGGGCTGAAGAGCAAGCCCGCATCCACGCTGAGAATGAAGCAGCCACGGCTGCTACTCAACATTTGGTAAGAAGCAAGCAATTATGGGATTACGTTGTTCCCAAGAACTATGAAGACAACCATCCAGTGCAACCACCACTCATCAACACTCCTAATTTTGAGATTAGGACACAATGGATCCAAATAATGTAGGGCATCTCATTCTCTGGAAGTGTCGGAGATGACTGCATGGACCATTTGAAGAGGTTCAAAGCTCTTTGTAGGTTGGTACCACAAGCTGGAACAACCATGGAGGTAGTCATGCTCAGACTCTTCAACTTCACCTAGTCTGGAAGAGCACTAAGATGGTATAATTCTTTGGACGGGGAACCAATCACCACGTGGGCTCCCTTGGAAGAGAAGTTCTTGGAGAAATTCTTTCCCCCTTCACTAACCTACCAAATCAGAGGACAAATCAACCAATTCCTTCAACTACGAGGAGAGTCACTGGCTGACTCATAGGAAAGGTTCAAGGAACTCTTGAGGAAATGCCCTCACCATGGAATCTCACAAAATCAGCTTACTTTTTATAGGGGATTAAGCGATGAAATTAAGATCACTTCTTAGATTCCTCTTCTGGAGGAAATTTTATGAGATAGAACTACGAAGACGCCTAGAGGATCGTCACTCTCGGAGTCGAAAATCAATTCAATTGGTGGAGGGCGACCACAGGAGGAGTTCTAAAGGTTTGTAAAGCTGAAGAATCTACATAAATGAAAGCCATAGCCAAAGCTTTGAAAACCATAGCCAACAAACAACAAGCCCTTAAAGCATCATTTGGGGAGTATGACAGAAAGAAAAACCTCCAACAAGCTAAAGCAGCCACAGGAACTTGCGAGGCTTGTCATGCATCTGATCATCCCACATTGTCATGTGGTCTTCTATACAATGTAATGATGGATTTGCAACCACCTCAACCACAGTATGAGTCGATCATTGAACACCCTGAGGATCAGATGCCAAAACAAGAAAAATTCCATCCATTCCATACCATGAAAAGCTTACTACAATCCAAATCAACCGAGAAACCATCCCAGTTTTCAAAATGGAAAACCTACGGGGATTGTTAACCCACAAGATCAAACACAAGGTGGATCATTCAACAGACTACCACCTGGATTTCAAAGCAACTACAACCAAAATCAAGGGAATTTTAGAAAAAATTTCTAGAGATCCAACTACCCAAGAAATCCCTCTGCATACTACCAATATACTCACCCTCCTCTGCACCCGCAATTACAACAAACTCAGCTGCAATAGCCGCAACAACCTTAATTGCCAGCACCTCAACAACAACCACCTCAAGGGCAGCAAAAACTCACTCAATTTCAACAGAAGAATGCCCCACCACAGCAGATTGATGAATTGTCCTTGATAAGGCAGATGTTGCAATCATAGCAAACCATGCTGGCTAACCAGCAAGCCCAGCAAAAATCTATGGAAACCCAGTTAGCACAGATAGTAGCTCAGCTAAAACCTCCAGTGGGCACTTTCGCTGGCCATCCAGAAGCAAATCCAAGACACGATCAACATAGACTAGAACAATTAAATGTTGTTACAACAAGGTCTGGTCGTGCTCTCACTGAAGCCATCTCGTTTAATCAAGAAGATAGGGATGTAACTGAAATCATCCCAATAGAAGAATCAGGTCAAGAAGCTGAAGAAAGGAAAGAAAAGGAACAAGGTCCCAAAGAACCAGAGGTTCCACAATATAAGCCAAGGATACCCTATCCTGGCAGGTTAAAGGAAACCAGACTAGACTCTAGATTCCAGAAATTCAAAGAGGCAATGAAGAAACTTTATGTTGATATTCCCTTTCTCGACGCCTTATCTGAAATCCCAGCCTGGTCCAAATATCTGAAGACCTTGTTGTCAAAGAAATATATTACAGAGGAACATGAAACTGTCAAGCTAGCCCAAACCACTTATGATATCATTTTGAATAAAATGCCAAAAAAACAGAAGGACCCTGGATCCTTTGGCATACAATGCTCTATTGGGAACACTTCTTGTAAAAAGGGGATTGTCCGACTTGGGAGCCAGTATATCAATTATGCCATTTTCCATGTGCAAAAGATTGGGATTCACTGACTTGTTGCCTACAGCAATGGCCATCCAGCTCACTGATTCCACCATTACTGCACCCATGGGAATCATTGAAGATATTCCAATAAGAGTGGGGAGGGACTCTTATGTCCCTTGTGATTTTGTCATTATGGATATAAAAGAAGACCTAAGGTACCTAATAATATTCGGTAGACCCTTCCTCACCACATCTAGAGCATTAATAGATGTCGAGGCTGGCACAATTACCTTGAGGTTGGGTAAAGAAACCGTTCAATTCAGGGTTTTAAACAGCCTGAAGAGCCCTAGTATCCATGAAGAGGTTTTTCTACTTGAAGCAATTGATAAAATGTCTCAACTGAAGCAAGCAAATCTAGAACCAGCAGATGCCCTAGAGGATGCTCTAATAAATCTGGAAGCTGAATTTTCAACCAACGAGTTAGTTTAACAATGCTTGCAATACTTAGAGCAGGCTGAAAAAGCCCCAGAAGCTACTTTTGAAGAACTGAAATCTCACCATATTAGAGACAACAGAAGTACCCAAAGCTCCAGAAATGAAAACTCTACCAACTGGGCTCAAACATGTCTTCCTAGATGAAGAAAAATTATGTACAGTTACCATTAGCTCCTCTCTGGTTGACGATCAGGAAGAAAGGTTTCTCACTGAACTAAGGAAGCACAAGAAAGCAATTGGGTACAAGATGACTGACCTAACAGGCATAAACCCAACTCTATGCATGCATAAACTACCTATGATAGAAGAGTTCAAACCCTTGAGGGAGCACCAAAGAAAACTGAACCCAAATTTGAAAGAGGTAGTTCGCCTCGAAGTTCTTAAACTCTTGAAAGTGGGTATTATCTATCCAATTTCTGACTCTCAGTGGGTTAGTCCTGTCTAAGTGGTCCCTAAAAAGGGGGGAACCACTATAGTCTTAAATGATAAGAATGAACTAGTACCTACAAGGACCGTTACCGGTTGGAGAATGTGCATTGATTATAGAAAACTGAACAAATCAACAAGGAAAGACCATTTTCCCTTACCCTTCCTTGACGAAGTCCTTGAGTGGCTAGCCCACCAAAAATTCTTCTACTACCTCAATGGATATTTTTGGTTTTATGAAATCCCAATTCACCCCGAAGACTAAGAAAAAACAACATTTACTTGTCCTTTTAGAACATACGCCTTTAGAAGGATGCCCTTCGGGCTATGCAACACACCCGCAACCTTCTAATGGTGCATGAATGCTATCTTCGCGGGATTAACCGAAACCATTATGGAGGTTTTCATGGATGATTTTTCAGTATACAGAGACTCTTTTGACAACTGTCTTCTCAACCTAAGTAAAGTCTAACAGAGATGTGAGGAAACAAACCTTATCCTAAATTGGGAAAAATATCACTTTATGGTGACCGAAGGTGTTGTCCTCGGACATCGTGTGAGTGAAAGAGGAATTGAAGTAGACAAGGCACAAATCGATGTCATCTCAAAGTTGTCACCGCCCAAAGACATAAGGGGGGTGTGAGCTTTCTTGGGTCATGTCGGGTTCTACTGAAGATTTATCAAAGACTTCTCAAAAATAGCAAAACATATGACTTACCTATTGACCAAGGATGTTGATTTCAACTTTGACCATGAATGCCTGCATAGCTTTACAACCTTGAAGAATGCTCTAATCTCTGCACCCATTCTGTGAGCACCTGACTGGTCACAACTTTTTGAAATAATGTGTGATGCTAGCAACTATGCTATAGGGGCGGTGTTGGGGCAGAGAATAGACAAAAAGCCATATGTAATATACTACGCATCCAAGACGTTAGAGAAGGTGCAAAAGAATTATACTACTACTGAAAAGGAATTCTTAGCCGTCATCTACGCCTTCAAAAAATTTCGTTCTTATCTAATTGGATCAAAGGTCATAGTATATACAGACCACTCCGCCATCAAATATCTTATTCAGAAACAGAATGTAAAACCCAGACTCATCTGCTAGGTATTGATGCTGCAAGAATTTGATCTTGAAATAAAAGACAAGAGCGGAGTGGAAAATTTCGTCGTTGACCACCTAAGTCGCATCAAGTGTCAAGAGGACGACAATTTACCTATCTGAGACTCCCTCCCTGACGACCAACTTATGAAAATTACCACCGGATTTCCCTGGTACGCCGACATAGTGAACTATCTGGCCACAGGAATCATCCACCCTTCCGCCTCTCACCATAATAAAAAGAAATTTCTCCATGATGTTAAGCAATACTTATGGGATGAACCCTATCTTTTTCGTCTATGTGCAGACAGACTTTTCTGTCGCTGCCTACCAGAAGAGGAAATTACCCCAATCTTATAGCAGTGTCATTCTGGACCCACTGGGGGGCACATGAGTTTGAAGAAGACCGCTCTCAAAGTTCTACAATCGGGTTTCTTTTGGCCAACAATAGCAAGAGATTCCTATGTTTGTAAGATCTTGCAATAAATGTCAGCTTTCTGGCAGTATAACTAAACGGAATGAAATGCCTCTCACTTTATGGCAATAAATTGAACTTTTTGATGATGGGGAATAGACTCTATGGGTCCCTTCCCCTCATCTTATGGATTCTCTTACATATTGGTCACTGTGGATTATGTTTCGAAATGGGTAGAAGTTATACCTACCGTATCCTATGATTCCAAGCCAGTCATCAAGATGTTCAAAGATATCATCTTCCCCAGATTCGGAGTCCCCCGAACTATCATATCAGACGGATGAACCCATTTTCTAGAAAGAAGCTTCAAAGCCCTCCTGAAAAATATGGGGTCAACCATAAGGTCGCCACACCTTACCATCCACAAACAAGTGGCCAAGTTGAAATTTCAAATAGACAATTGAAAGCTATCTTAGAAAAAACAATCAATAAACATCGTACTGATTGGTCTACCAAGCTCCCTGATGCCCTTTGGGCATATCGCACAGCTTACAAAACACCGATAGGAACAACCCCATTCTGTCTGGTGTATGAAAAGTCATGTCATCTACCGGTTGAACTAGAACATAAAGCTTGGTGGGCCATCAAACAGCTAAACTTTGATCTCAAAAGTGCTGGTGAATATAGACAACTTCAACTACAAGAACTTGAGGAGCTTAGAATGACAGCTTACCAAAGTGCCAGAATCTATAAAGAACAAACAAAGATGTGGCATGAAGGCCACCTCAAAAGAAAAGACATCGTTGTCAGAGATAAGGTCCTCCTCTTCAATTCCAGACTTAAGATGTTTTCTGGAAAGCTTCGCACGAAATGGTCTGGACCTTTCACAATCAAACACATCTACCCCACTGGAGCAGTCATCATCCTTGATAATAATGGGGGAGAACGGATTGTTAATGGCCACAGATTGAAGAGATATTACACATCAGCAGACAAAATACCAAGACAAACTATCGAGATCCACAATCCTTCAGCATCGACATAACCAAATCGGATTTTCGTCGAGCCAGCGACGTAAAACCCAGGCGCTTCTTGGGAGGCAACCCAAGATCTAAGTACCACCATTTTATTTTGCCTAGTTTTGCTAATTTTCTAATCTCTTTGTTTGATTTAGACTTATCATCTTTGATCTGAAAATATAAAAATTCACATAAATCACCAAAACAAACATAAAAATATAAAATCCAAAAACCTAATTAGATCTTAACCTAACGGTTTCGAAACCGTTTGGACTAAAACGGTCTCGAAATTGATTGGTCCTTTCGATCTCGAAACCGTTTCTCCCTTTCGGTCCTAAAACCGTTTGTAACCCAAACGGTCTCGAAACTGTTTGAAACCCAAACAGTCTCGAAACTGTTTGGAAACCAAACGGTCCCGAAACCATTTAGACCCCAAACGGTCTCAAGACCATTTGTCCTTGGGACTTTGTAATGACACCCAATGTTATCTATAAATATAACCCGACCCCCCTCACTTTTTCTTTCCTACGATTCCCGAAATTCCTAACTTCCATGTGAACCCTGTTCCATTCCTCCGTCCTCTGCTCCCGCGCAACCTGCCCACACACCTGTTCATGCTACGACTGCCTTCGCTGATGCCACCTTCGCCATCGTGCACTCTCACCATTTGAAACTGTTTGGAGTAAAAACCATTTGGACCCAAACGGTTTTAGAAAATATGATTTCACCCTAAAACTGAATTCATTTTTCAATGCTAAAATTCTTTAAACATTTTTATTCTCTTTTAACATATAATCTTTCGATTATAGCATGACCTCACCTGAAAAAGAATCCACCATAACTGCTGACGCTCCCTTCTGGACAAGGGAGCAACTGATGGAGGACCGCGCCAAGCTCCAGAAGATCATAGACATCTATGACAAGACTGGAAAGATCCCGCTGAAAGTTGACCTGATCAGGGTCATGAATGAACTTGACCGCATCAACATGTGCTTAACTGAGGATCATGTTCAAGAAATGGAAGAAATTTCTTCCAATGATGAAGGCTCGGAATACGAGCCAAATTCCGAGGACGAATCCCCAACCACAAAGTCCAAGGGGAAGAGGAAGGCCCAGGAAGCTGCCAAAGAGCAACCAACAAAGAAACGGGCAAGGAAGCAAGTCCATACCACCACTCCAAGAGAACAAATTTTAGTGGGATCTGTGACACCACCTGCTACCACCACTACGGCTGTTGCTTTCCCCGTCGTCACCACCACAGCACCAGCACCATAAGAACTATACATCCACAACCTCACGTCGCTTGAAAAGACTCTGAAACCAACCAAGTATGTTTTCTCGAGCATACTGAAGAAGATGGGGATATATGACAGAATCCTCACTCTGCTCGACAATGCCAACCTCTCAAAGCTTTGCTTTGTCACATAGATTTCTTATGTTGAACCCACAACTAAGTTCTTCACGTATATAAACAAAGAAGCTGTAGACATAATGGATAGATTGAAGGACGGAGGTGATCGTAGGCTGGTCACCAAACTCTTTGGAAACAAGGTTATCATAACTGAAAACATGTTAAATGAAATTTTCATCAACAACCAGGAGCAGGTGAAGAAGGCCAAAGATGTAGGTGTAGAAAGCTCTGAGTTCAACAACCATATCTTCTGGAAATCCCTGACAGGGATCCCGACCTATGAGGCAAAAACCTGCAAGGCCTCCAATATTCAATCTGGCCTGGAGCGCACATTGCATAAAATTCTTACAGGTGCACTTTCCCCCAGGACAGAGGGCGGAAATGTTAGCATTTCTGATCTTTTCGTCCTCTGGTCCATTCTAAAAGGGTAGTCAGTCAACATTGGATGGCATATGATACAAAAGCTTTCAGCTTACGCCCTGGGGAAAGAAAAATATGCATGGGTGGTCACATAACTTCTATTCTAAAATATCTTAAGATGAATAGAATACTACCCAGGTGTACAGTAATCAAGGGTGACATCCTTACTAATGAACATAGCTTAAATAACTCTTACATCATAAAAGAGAAGGATGTTAAACTACACTACATCTTCTGTCCTACTGTAAAATCCTCAAGGACTCTGTTGTCGCTCACGGAGCTTGCTAATTATGACAAGGAAAAGCTTCTCTTCACCGAAGAGAAGCCTGTAAACCTCCTAGCTTTGGTCAAAATACAAGAAAAGAAATCCAAAGTGGGGCAGACATAGCACAGCATCACCGCCCCAGCAGCAAGAATAACAAAAATACCAGTGAAACGACCATCCAAAGGGCATTTGTAGACACAACAGCTGTCGGGAACGCCAACATCAAAACCAAATCTAGAGGTAGAACCTCCCCTCCCCGAAGAAAATATCATCACCTCATCACTAGACTCCTTCATCATGAGTCTAAATGTTGAACTTACCCCCACCACCACCCCCACCACGCTACCATCCTCCACTATTCCACAATCCACAACTCTCCCATCATTCTCCACAATGATGTCCACCACATTTCCTTCCTCTGCAACCACACCACCACCCGCATCTTCCGCTCCACCTTTTTTCTCTTCGGGCATCCCATTCCCCACTTCAAATCCCAACTTCACCTCCTTCGCCTCCACCTCCACCACTTTTCCCTCGACATTCTCGGTTCCACCCTTCTCTCCCGGAATGTCACCACCCTTCCCATATGCCACCCCGACACCGCTAGTGACTCCATCTACAGTCACCACGCAGTTCGAGGGACCATCCACAGCATCATTTTCACAAGGCACTACCGCCCTTCCACCCCGACCCCAGCCACCACACCCATCCATAATTGGGGTCCCTTTTACAAATGTTGGTGAGGAATTCGGACATCAATTTGACGCCATCTGAAACCTCCTCACCAACCCTTTTAACATAATACAATCTATTTTCTCTTATGTGCAGGGTCTTACTAAATAGGTCGCCAAGATCGACGAGCAAAACCGTGCCTTACCAAGCATCCTTTCAAGTATCCACCAACGACAGGAAGCAGCGGCCACACAAGTCGAACACATCGATGACCACCTACAACAACTGCCACAGTTGGTGCTTGAGGTGAAAAGCCAGCAAGCAGCGTCCGCTCAGCAAGTTGACAAGATCTCTGCGCAGACTAAACCTCTGCCTGATACCCTGTGTGAGCTTAAGCATCAACAAATTGCTTTTAGCACGCGCTTGGACGACATCAGCAACACCCTCACACACATCGCCCACCGCCAAGAAGAGTCATCGAATGAAGAAATAATTCAGCTACGTGCACAAGTGACAGACCTTTCTACATGACTCTTTTTTTCCGAAACACGTTATTCAGATCTTAAAGAAACCCATGACGCACTACTCGAAACACATGATCATGTGCAAGTGGCATTCGACGAGCTACAAGCTATCCACCAGCAGTGCAAGAAAACAATGATAAAGAAAACAACAGATAAGGTGGCAGATGACGATGAAGACGAAGACAAAGACGACAAGGATTTTGATTCCTCAGCTGACTCCAATAGTGATACTTCCTCTTAAGATGACAAACCTGATGACCCAGGACATGCTGGGAAGGGAACCAGCCAAGGAGCAGAACCTTCAAAGAAAGCAGATGACAAAGACCACCATGAAGGTGGAAACGATCCCAAATCCCATGATCACAATGACAACATTAACATGTCATATGGGGATCAATTCCTTGACTAGTCAGCCATGGGATCTCTGGGGGAAACCGTCAAAGAAGCAACCTTTGTTGAGTTCCAGCAATGTATATTGGGAACTAGCATAAGTCAACCAACAGCAAACCTTCCATAACACTCTGCCTCGGAGCAATCTTCACCTTTTCCCCTAGACCACGATGAGGAAGATAGAGTGAGTCTAGACACGGATATTGGACTCGGATTTGATTCTGAATTAGAAAAAGATGAAGATCTGCAACATTATATGGATGACTTAGTGTAGGCTTCTCTTCCACCTCTGCAAGAGCTCCCCCCGCCACCGCCTCTACCTAAGATGATGCACGACATAGACATGGCAGCCATCTCTATCCTAGATGTCCAGGATATCTTCATCCTGAACACTATCGTAGACGATGCCAAAGAGGGGGGGACATCATCTACAAGAATATAAAAACTAAGCGTAATTTGACACGTGAAGATTTCCGCACCATCCTTCGACCGCAATCAACAGTGAAGATGGCAATCTTCCGTGTCATTTTGCCAACTCTATCGAAATATACAGAAGCTCAAAGCAACCGCATCCAGTTTTCAATGCTTCACCATCCCTGGCTATGAGCCTATTATACAAAGACTTACGCAATAAGTCTATAGAGCGGATGCGCGTTGGGATCGCTCAAAAAGTGTGATATCTCACGGTCCCCTTTCAAGTTTCCGGCCACTGGATACTCATGATCGTTGACACCGTGGCCCGCGATGCCAAGGTGTACAACTTTTGTGCCAACGAACTAAAGGCCGGAACAATCAACTTTGTTGGAGAAGAAGCCGGAGAAGCAAGATACATCCCCTTCTGGCTTCTCAAACTAATTTGGGCTGCCTGCCCTTCTCTCAAGAATGGTTGGAACCAAACTTGGTTCCAAATCATCACTCCACCAGTCCAAACCACTGACAGATTTGGGGATTGTGCTTTCTCCACTATACACCACATACAAGCGCTTAATCAACAAACTCCCTTCACCAAGCTGACCACAGAAGATTTTCACTCGCTACGAGGGCATTACGCCATGGAGCTCATATGTGACAGAAGGTTCTTCAACGACCCGACTATGGCACCAGACGACATCCCTCGCTACCTTTTCTTGGCCATCCAACGTCCACAAAGGCGACCTTTCCGACAAACATTAGCGGAGTTGGAGAAAGAACAACAACCCACCACGGTCCCTGAAAAAAGACAATGGGACCATTACACTTTTGATTTGGCGGAAGACATAGGGGACATCGACTTGATATCATGGGCCACCATCAACCGACCGTCCACACAAATGGTGCCCCTACCTGCCATAGAACCGACGTTTTCTAACTTCGACCTTGCATCTTGCACGAGTCTTTCTAAAAATGAACTCCAACTCATCATGTCCAGGCTATATGCCGAGAAACATGAGCTCCTCTTTCTAGCCGAAGATATTCTAGTCATGGCAGATACCCTCCGTGAAACCATACAATTACAAGGATTTCTAACTGTGATCCTAATGATTGCTTATCAATATCTCCTCAGACGGAACCATCCTACGATTTACATGGCGTCAGCTTACATGAAGGACGACCTACTAAAGTTAAAGAACTTCGGAACCACGGAGGCGCTTATCTCTTACCTCTAGCATACAACTCCGAAGTTCATTATGATTCCTTTCCTTCACTTAGAGCACTGGATACTACTGGTGAAAAACCTTCTTGAAGGAACAACAATCATCTATAATAGTTTTGACAGCCAATTTGATCCTAACCAGAACCAGTATGTTGTGACATCTAACACGCCCACAGAGGAGGTGGCAAAGGAATGTGCTGACAAACTACATGATCTTCTAAGCAAGCACACAAGGGCATACGATAAAGAACACTTTCATTGCCCAACCTTCAGCCACAGATGCCCCCAATAGCTCCGAGAATCAGACGACTGCGGTTTCCACGTCCTCTACTGGATGTACACCCTCGCCGTTCTTGGAAGACCAGTAGAGGACATGACGGATGTGGATTACCATGCTCTACGTGGAAAGTTCATAGCTAATCTTCTCTGAACACATGGAGCTAACAAAGGACTAACATAAGCCTAATGCCCTTGTCCATGTACTTCTCAACCTATCACTTTGACACTCTGAGGACAGAGTGAGTGATAAGTTAGGGGGGTACACTAGACAAGGGCAAGGTATCATTTTTCAACCCTTCTCCCTCTGCTCTTTTTATTCACTCCTATTTTTCTATGCATTGTTTTTTTTCTTTTCACATTTAGACTTTTTTAGTAATTTCTTTGATAGAATAATTCTTGTACATAAGTATAACATCACTCTTAGAAAAGGTCACCCCCAGCTAAATTTAGAATCAAAGTAGTCCTCAAAAAGCAATAACATAAAAAGCATTTAGGCATGTAATGGTGAATTAATAAATTACTTTCACACTCGATTTCCATGCTCTTACTTCAACTCTGCTCCAGACTCTCCACAAGTTAACATCATAGTTGAAGCCAGCCAAAACTCTCTCAAGGATGGGAGGGAACCAGGTAAAATCCAAATCAAGGAACCTCACAAGTGGACCACCAAGTAAAAAACTGAAATAAGTGCATGTCAGGAGACCCCAAGAACAATTTTCTTCTCTTCAAAAAATAAAAAAGAGGCCTGGAAGCCCAAACAAAATCCCTAAATATCCAACTCCTAAGCCTGTGAGTATAAGAATAAAAGTCAGAGTGTTGAATAAAAACATGAGAGTTGTGCCACGCCTAAGGACCTATATGAAGGACCAATAAAGGTCTCACCCGGCCGGTACATTCAGCTGCCCTCACAAAGGCAGATGTGTCATGCACGGTAATGAGATCCTAAGGTCTTTGAATACATGAAAAAGCTGATAAAGGACTTGATCGGCTGGTACATTTAGCTTCCCTCACAAAGGAAAATGTGTCACGTCCGGTAGTGAAATCCTAAAAGTTTAGATAAACCCTCCCCCACTAAAAGGGGGAGTTACACATCAGCCTTTAGCCAACCCTCATGCCTATCTTAGTTTCCAGTAGGATTTTCAAAGAAGTATAAAACTGATTGGAGCTGAAAACATGCACAGAATGTGATCGAGGAAAAGGTAGTCCCAATGCGAGCTATGCGATACGGAAGAAATCTGAGATCCACGCAACTCCCAATACCTGAAAGAGTTAATGTGAGCAGAAGCCCGATAAAACTCTAAGAGATCTCTGGTTTAGAATTGAAGCAAGAGTATGGAAATATTCACTAAATAAAATGGTCTCGCCACTACATGCCTTAGCTCTATCTAGCTTGAGGACAAGCTAGACTCTAAGTTAGGGGGCTGATAACCTCCCATTTTGCGATGTTATCTAACTAGTTTTCCTCAGTTTTCCATACTCTTTCTTAGTTAAATTAGATAGAATCTTTAACTTTCCACCTTTTTGTAAATATACCATTAGATTAACTTATCCTTTTCACTTCTTACAGAAAAGCACAAAAAATTACAAAACCCCCAAACGGTCCCAAGACCGAATGGAAGCTAAACGGTCCCAAGAACGAATGGAAGACGAATGGTCCCAGGACCGAATAAAGATCAAACAGTCCCAAGACCGTGTGAAGCAAAACAGTCATGAGACCGTATGAAGCCAAACGGTCCCAAGACTGAATGGAGATCAACCAGTCCCAACACCGTATGAAGCCACACGGTCCCAAGACCGAATAAAGGTCAAACGGTCCCAAGATCGTGTGAAGCCAAACGGTCCTGAGACCGTATGAAGCCACATGGTCCCAAGACTAAATAAAGGTCAAACGGTCCCGAGACCGTATGAAGACACACGTTCCCAAGACCGAATAAAGGTCAAACGGTCCTGAGACCGTGTGAAGCCAAATGATTCTGAGACCGTATGAAGCCACACGGTCCCAAGACCGAATAAAGGTCAAACGATCCTGAGACCGTATGAAGTCGCACGGTCCCAAGACCGAATAAAGGTCAAACGGCCCCGAGACCGTGTGAAGCCAAACGGTTCTGAGACCGTATGAAGCCAAACACGAGCCCAAGATCAAATGAAAGCAAACAATTTCAGACCGAGAGGACTCAAACGGTCCCCAGACCGAGAGAGTCCAAACGGTCTCCAAACCGTGTGAAAATCCAAATGGTCTCCAAGACCGTTTGGACCCACATACCCCAAACCGTTTAAGGCTCACTCAAAATCTTATAAATAGAACCCATAGGGGTCCTCACAGGGGATCAAGTCTTAGACGTCCAAAGGTTGCTTCTATTATTCCAGAGCCATTCCATCCTTTACCCACTGCCCCGAGGCTGCCGGTCAGAGATCCATACTCCATCCCCAAGCTACTTTCTCTCTCATCGACAAAGAAGGTGGGAAGAGGAGGATTCATCATCAAGCAAGCTACGAAGTGTGAAGATCATTGCTCTCTCCTCCAAGGGGTCGACCTTCCTCCCTCCTTTGTTGAGATGATGCTCTCTCTCTCTTCTCACCCCCTTCTTTGTTCTTGCCATGATCGAGTAGTCTCATACACTAGGGTGCGGGGAGTAGCCCCGCTACCCATGTTTTCATTTCATGCAATGTAATTCATGAGTTTGCAATAGAGATATACCTTCTTTTCAGTTCAACATCAATCATTTAATGAATGCTTGTTGCTTGATCACCAACTTGTGTTACTTATTATCTATTAGTATGAATTGTCTACGTTTGTACTATTAGATTCGAATCTCGATTGAATGTTGGTTCTTGATGTATGTAGTCCCCATTCATCTGTTTCGGTACTAGTAGTGTTTTTCAAGGAGTGGAGTAAACTCACTTCCATCGTTGTACTTTCATACTATGAAATGGAATCAGTTGACGTATAAAAGTACAACTTTGATAAGTCGAGGAACACACTTTATGAAGGGAATGATGCAAAGTAAGTGACCATTCATTTTGGGATGGTTGGCTTTGAAACATTCCCACACTTCTCTTAGTTAGTTCTCTGAAAGGAAACTAAATCTACAAAGATACTAACTATTTTGACTCTTATTGCAGGCTATGTTACTATGTTGCATGTTTTGATCCATGTATAGTGGTGGTGAAAGCCGATCACATCCTAGTGGTCTCTTAACATTGTTTACAACCTTAAATCTACTTTCTTGCTTTTACTTTACCTGCACTTAGTTTAAACAACCAAACCAACTCTTTGATCTAAATACCAACTGTTAAGGAGTTAAATGAAATTCTAACATTTTCTATCTTGTTGATCATAACAAGACTGTTGTCCTGTGGATTCGACCTTTAACTATACTACGATAAGACTTCCACGTATCCTAGCATACGTGGGTGGAGTTTTTAATCTAGTATAAGCAAGGCTAAACCTAAAGACTTACTATCTTTAGGATTTTTAGTGGTGCACGTAACTCCATGCAAGTGGAAGCTCCATCAGAGATGCACAACTCAAGATTTGGGTTGATATGCACATTCTTCGAGAAATTACAGATAAGTTGTAGGTGCTATTGATGATTACTCATATGTCAAGTAATTAACTCTTATTAGTGTAATAAGATGATAAATTTCACGATTCTAATGTGTATGTGCCAAGTGGACATGTAATCTGTTTATTTAAGAATTTTAGTCTACTTGCTTGTATAGTATGTTGATTACTCAGTATATTACAGTGTTTTGAATATACTGCTCTGCCAAGTTTAGAATGATATACATGTTGTATTATAACTTCAAATAAGTAGATGTCACACCATAGAGATACCAGAGTCAAGTATAAGTAAGAGAAGGGTACAATGTAGAAAATAGCTTTCTAGGGATAATAAAATAATAAACTTAGGAGCCTTGAGCACCATAGAACACCTATGTGAGGTCTGCGCCTTAGGGGTGAAATGACCTAACCCGGGCAGCATCCAGTACACGGGGGTCGAAACGTGCTATCAGGTGGCACGGGGGACGAAGCCCTAGTGGAAGTCTCCTTAAATTAGAGTTTGCAGTGTCCAACATCAACCAGAAGTCTTGGTGTCACTAGAGTATAGAAAAGCCAAGAGGTGGCTTGACTCTCCACCGGTGTGCTCAGGTTAGAGGAGGATTCCAGTTTAGGCCAGAGAGTCATTTCCCTATTCCAGACTAGGAGAGTAGTCAGACTTAGCATTTCTGGGGTGTGTCTGCTAAGTCATGTACGGTGTGATCATAGTGCACTACGAGTCTTCATATGTAGAGTACACTGCATATGATCAGGGCATAATAAAATGAATGAGAGGTCAAACAAGTGTGTACAATTATTCAATTATTCTTTGTATGTTTCTGAATTATTAGTTCTCTTTATGATCAATCAAGCATTTCATATATTGATTCACTCTTATAGATATTTAGAGTATCCTTCCATATTTATGATTGTCAATTATTAGACTCTTTAAAGCTTATTGCTGTTATAATTGATATTAATTGCTCAAAAGTATATCTGTAATTATATCAGTGCTTTAGATTGTTTCTTTGAAGTACTCATTCACTGAGCGAGTAGGCTCACCCCTCTACTCACAATATTTAGGGAAATCACATGGACTTGAAGAAGATATCTTTGCATCAGAGTAGATTTGCCACAAGAGTTAGGTCTGAGTATAGTTAAGTTCAGTCAGTCCTTGTCACTCTAGGTCCTTGTAAAGAAATAAGAGAGAGTTGTAAATGATGATGTATAACATTATTCCTCTTTTAGCAATATGTGTGAATCAGCAAGTCTTATGTGCTTAAAAGTATGAGGAACATAATGAATGTTCATACATGCATTTTTACTATTGAAATCAGATTAGAGAAATCAATGTTTAGATTCCCTTGTAAAGCTGGTTTATATGGTTCAATGCAAGAAAACAAAGAGTTTTGAAAGATAAGAAAAAATTAAGGGTGAGCTTTGTATTACGTTAAATCCTCAATTTATGCCCTAATCTCATGATTAGTGGAAATTGTGAGATCGGAGTGTAACGACTTGGTATCAGAGCTTAGGCTGAGTTTGTTGGATAAATTGGACATTATGATAAATCCCTTTGTTTCGATGATGACAAACATTTCATTCTTGTTGATCTAACGTGCTATTTGAGTATTGCAGGAATAGGGTGGATGACAAAGCTCTAGGGAATCTATATGCTTGAATGATTGTAAATGTCATGAAATGTAATCAATTGTAAACTTGTACAAATATATAATGTACAAGTACTTAGACTTCATGTAAATCAAGCGTTAGATCTTCCCTAGCTAAACACCACACTTAGTTAGGCCATCCCCTTCAACAGTGTCACATATGCACACTCACATACACACTTAGTACTTTAATTGAAATATTGAAACAGGGTCAATCTCGGTCGACAAACTCCTCGACCGAGACACTCTCGGTTGACAAACACTTCGGCCGAGAAAGACTCAAGTAGCCGTTAGACACAGTTGACAAGGTAGTTAGCAGTTGGAGATGAACGTTGATCCAGAGAGCCTGTCGGTCGACAAAACTTCGACCGAGTAGGTGTCTCAATCGACCATTCCTCGACCGAGATGAACTCTGACAACAACTGCAGAGTAAATTAATTAGCCGTTGCTAAAGCAACAAACTTGTACCTAACGGCTAGTTAAGCACTTAGAAACCCCTAGAAGTTGTCTAGAACGTCCTTAAGCATCCTTAGGCCATTCCTATAAATAGGAAAAGCCATAGGACACTCAAATATACTTGTTACACTTGAGAAATCCTTGAGCATACTTTGAGCAATCTGTTTGTGAGCAAATTGAGCATTGTGACAATTGGCTACTTCCTTCCTTAGCTCAAAATTCATGTCCTATAGGCTAGCATCTCCTATCCACTACAATCACACGTGAATATACATTGGTTAGGAGATCTAAACGCTTGATATAGGCAAATCAAGCCTTGTGCTTCAAAGGATAAGTTGTAATTTCTATTTTCCTTCTTATTCCTTTTATTCCTTGTATTCTCCTTGCTACTCCTAGGGTTGGAGGCTGCGGATTGGAGAAGGTTCTTCTCGGAGGAGAAGGTGGACTTCAAGCTACTTCAAGAAGGTTATTGCAATGGGAAGCTACTTCAAGAAGGCTATTGCAACGGGAAGCTACTTCAAGAGGAAGGCTGCTTCAAGGTTGGTGCAATTACTTCAAGGTGAAGGCTGCTTCAAGGTTGGTGCAATTACTTCAAGGTGAAGGCTGCTTGAAGGGTTTAGAGAAAGAATTGTAATTTTATGTAAAGTCCTTGCGAGGTAATAAATTTTAATTCTTTCCAAATCCCGGTTGGGTAAGCAACCGGGTAGTGGACTGACTACCTTAGTATTTGCTAAGGTAGGAACCACTCTAAATCCTTGTCCCCTTGTCCAATATTCTTGTGGTTGATTGTTTGAGTAAAATAATTGTTATAATATCTTTAAAACTCTATTCACCCCCCCTCTAGTGTTTTTTCAATTGGTATCAGAGCGAGGCTTCAAGGAACCCTAACAAGGTCTTGAAGAATGGGTGACGGGGTGCTCAACAACCTTAACCTTGAAGGGACATTTGTTGCTAGGCATCCAGCGTTTGATGGAACAAACTACACATATTGGAAGAGAAGGATGCAGTTCTACTTCCGAGGCATCATTTCGGACTTATGGAGGATGGTGTCAACCCCATACGAGATTCCTAAAATGCAATATGTAGAATGGGATGCAAATACGGTAAAATCGGCTCAAATGAATGCAAAGGTTGTAAGTATTCTTTATTGTTCAATTTCAGTAGGAGAATTTAATAGAATATCAAACTGTGAAATAGCCTATGAAATATGGCATAGACTTTCTATAACTTATGAAGGGACAGTTCAAGTTAATAATTCCAAAGTTAGTATGCTTAAACAAAAGTTGAACATTTCTGTATGGATCCAAATGAATCTATTAGTGAAATGTATGCAAAATTCTCTTCTATTGTAAATGGTTTAAATGCTTTAGGTAAAGTTGTTCTTGAGGAAGATCAGGTATCAAAGATTCTTAGATCACTTCCTCCCAAATACAAGCTCAAGGTGACGGCCATTGAAGAAGCAAATGACCTTACCCGACTAAAGATGGAACAACTCATAGGCAACCTAGAAGCTCATGAGGCAACGTTAGAAGAGGAAGAAAGAAGAGAACGTGAACTTCAACAAGGGAAAAAGAAGAACATTGCATTCAAAGCATCAACCAAGGACAATCATGATACAAGTGAAGATGATAGTGAAGAAGAAACTCTCATTGTAAATGGTAAGCAATATAAAAGTTTTAAAACTAATAAAACTCCTAGTGTTTCTTCTTCCAGGTGCTTTGAATATGGCAAGAAGGGACACATGAAAGGTGATTGTCCAAAACTCAAGAAAGGGAAGAAATCATCTCACAAAAAGAAAGAAAGAGCATATAAAGCTGCATGGGATGATTCAAGTGATGATAGTGATGATGGAAAAGAAGAAGTAGAATGCCTCATTGCTACAACAAATGAAGAAGAAGAGGTAAGTCTTTTTGATCTACCAAAAGAAGATCTAATTGCTAGTCTTCAAAATACTCATGAGAAATATATTGAGTGCAAGAAGAAACTTAAGAAATCAAATAAAGTAAATGATGATTTAAATGTTAAACTTCTTACTCTTGCATCTGAAAATGAAGATCTCAAAAAGGCAAATAAAGATTATGATCTTAAGTTAAAATCAGTAGAAGCTGATTGCAATATTCTTTTCTTAGAAAAGTTAAACTTGCAAACTCAAGTGAATGATCTTCAGAAACAACCTGTTCTATGTTCACACTTAGATTATGATGAGGTTGTCAAAGAAAGAAACTCTCTAGTATATGATTTAGATCAAGCAAAGAAAGATATTGCTAAGTTACAAAGAAATATAAATGAGTTAAGAGGAAATGACATGCTTGAAAATATTCTGAAAATTTCCTCTAGTTATAATGGAAAAAGAGGATTAGGATATGATCCAAAGAGAAATAAACCCAAAAGAGCTAAAGCATCCAAGACTAAGATTATGTTTGTACCTAGGAACACAATTCCTGGAAAGAGAAATGAAGTTGACTCTATTAGTTGTCATTATTGCATGCATCTTGGACATTATTCATTTTCATGCCCATATAAGAAAAAGAATGATGATTTAGCTTGGATTCCTAACACTTAGAAGCTTAAATTTCATTATTTGAGATTTGACCTAAACTGATTCTTGATATACAAATGTCATATCTCAACACAATCAAGCTTTAAACTTGCATATTTTTGTTTTTACTTGAAAGCAATTAACAGTTCTGAAAACATTCCAGAAACCTTGTCGGTCGAGAATCTGTCGACCGAGTGAACAGTCGGTCGAGAAATTGTCGACCGAGCAGGTCACTAATTTCCAGTCTGCAATAGATCTGCTGAATGTGTTTTTCAATTAATCAAATTGCTATCTATTTATTATTAATGAATGTTTGTACATGCAAAACAAAGTAGAAATTCTGGAAATCATCCTTGAAAACTTATATGAGATTAATTTGGTTTATTCTCTAAATGGTTTAAGTTAAAACTGAAAATTATGAACCATGTTGATTTAAGTCAAATTACTGCCTTCATGGTCTATTCTAAGTATTCTTTGATAGAAATCATATGTTTATTTTCATGTTGTTATCATGCTTTCACCATTTCAAAGATGATGCTTGTTGCAATAAAGAAAACTCTATGGCACATGATTATTGCATGAATGGTCTTTGATGATACATAGGCAAGCAAAATGAATTGTTGTTAATATGTTGCTTAGAACTTCAATGCTTGCTCTTCTAAAATAGATAGTCATAACACATAAGTTATTAATACAAAATTTCTCAATTGGTATCTTTAAAGACTTGAGATATTAATCGTGCTTTCAAGGATATATTGTTAAGAATCTTATGATTAATATCAAAATAAGGGTACAAGAAGAAACAGAATTTGATATTTATGTACCTACAGCAAAGCTTATATAAAAATTCTAGGAAAATCAAGGACGAACATTTTCATATTGAGTATCATTCAAAATGCTTCAAATTGATATCTACTCAAATTACATGCAGATATTATACTTCACATATGAGTGTTCAAATTGGAAATCTGCAAAACTGCCTCTTGGTTGAAATCAAATTTGACCAAGGGGCGCTATGGTCGAAGTCAAGGTTGACCTAAAATAAGCTTTGACAAAATGCTTATTTGAACATCATTTTATTGTACTTAATCTTAGTATACTTTTGATAAAGGTCAAAATCAAAATTTAAAATCATTTGTGACCTTAGAAGCTTTAAATTGCTTTAAATTGTAAGATTAAGGGGGAGCTCATAAAAACAAATTTGATTACTTGATTAAGAAGCTTACAAAAATAGTGTAAACATCATATGAAGCTTGTTATGACTTTAGTATGATTAGTATTAGATATGAAGAACTATACAAATATGACACATATCTTGTTCTTAATGGAATTCTCTAAACAAATCAGGGCTTAACATCTCGGGCATTTGGTTAGAGACATTTTTTTCATGAACTCTAAGATTAAAGGACTCTCATTTCATTTTCAGGGCTTAACATCCCTTGCAAAATAGATGAGAAATCAATATGCATTCATCATAAGCTTAAGGGAATCTCATATCATTTTCAGGTCTTAACATCCCTTGTAAAATGGGTGAGAAATCAATATATATGCCATGAACCTAACAGAATCTCATATCATTTCAAGACTTAACATCTTTTGCAAATGATTGAGAAACAAATTGTGGCTAAATTAGACAACAATGATATTAAATCCATGTTCCTAATAGAATATCTATTTAAGGAGGAGCATAGTATAAAATTAAGGGGGAGAAGAAATATAAAATATTCAATCTGGATATCTTTTTGAAATGACAAAGGGGGAGAAAGAATATAAAATCAAAAATATAAATGAGTTTCATCTTGATGGCCAGCACTCACTTGCAAAACAAGAATGGCTACAAAAGGTAATCTTCAGGTATGAAACTCACATGCTTTATATTTCCTTATTTCATATTTAGGAAATGTTTGTCATCTTCAAAAAGGGGGAGATTGTTGGATAAATTGGACATTATGATAAATCCCTTTGTTTCGATGATGACAAACATTTCATTCTTGTTGATCTAACGTGCCATTTGAGTATTGCAGGAATAGGTGGATGACAAAGCTCTAGGGAATCTATATGCTTGAATGATTGTAAATGTCATGAAATGTAATCAATTGTAAACTTGTACAAATATATAATGTACAAGTACTTAGACTTCATGTAAATCAAGCGTTAGATCTTCCCTAGCTAAACACCACACTTAGTTAGGCCATCCCCTTCAACAGTGTCACATATGCACACTCACATACACACTTAGTACTTTAATTGAAATATTGAAACAGGGTCAATCTTGGTCGACAAACTCCTCGACCGAGACACTCTCAGTTGACAAACTCTTCGACCGAGAAAGACTCAAGTAGCCGTTAGACACAGCTGACAAGGTAGTTGGCAGTTGGAGATGAACGTTGATCCAGAGAGCCTGTCGGTCGACAAAACTTCGACCGAGTAGGTGTCTCGGTCGACCATTCCTCGACTGAGATGAACTCTGACAACAACTGCAGAGTAAATTAATTAGCCGTTGTTAAAGCAACAAACTTGTACCTAACGGCTAGTTAAGCACTTAGAAACCCCTAGAAGTTGTCTAGAACGTCCTTAAGCATCCTTAGGCCATTCCTATAAATAGGACAAGCCATAGGACACTCAAATATACTTGTTACACTTGAGAAATCCTTGAGCATACTTTGAGCAATCTGTTTGTGAGCAAATTGAGCATTGTGACAATTGGCTACTTCCTTCCTTAGCTCAAAATTCGTGTCCTATAGGCTAGCATCTCATATCCACTACAATCACACGTGCATATACATTGGTTAGGAGATCTACACGCTTGATATAGGTAAATCAAGCCTTGTGCTTCAAAGGATAAGTTGTAATTTCTATTTTCCTTCTTGTTCCTTTTATTCCTTGTATTCTCCTTGCTACTCCTAGGGTTGGAGGTTGCGGATTGGAGAAGGTTCTTCTCGGAGGAGAAGGTGGACTTCAAGCTACTTCAAGAAGGCTATTGCAATGGGAAGCTACTTCAAGAAGGCTATTGCAACGGGAAGCTACTTCAAGAGGAAGGCTGCTTCAAGGTTGGTGCAATTACTTCAAGGTGAAGGCTGCTTCAAGGTTGGTGCAATTACTTCAAGGTGAAGGTTGCTTGAAGGGTTTAGAGAAAGAATTGTAATTTTATGTAAAGTCCTTGCGAGGTAATAAAATTTAATTCTTTCCAAATCCCGGTTGGGTAAGCAACCGGGTAGTGGACTGACTACCTTAGTATTTGCTAAGGTAGGAACCACTCTAAATCCTTGTCCCCTTGTCCAATATTCTTGTGGTTGATTGTTTGAGTTAAATAATTGTTATAATATCTTTAAAACTCTATTCACCCCCCCCCCCTCTAGTGTTTTTTCAGAGTTGTCAGGGACCATTAAGTTAGTAAGTTAGAGTCATAAGTGTGGTAGATAGGAGATGTTATGATGTTAGCTCTGGAGATTTGAGTATTTGGATATCCTGGCCTAGTATCTGAGTACTTGGATCAACCAGTATCAAGCTACTCTATCTATTCTTTCATGTATACCCTGGCCAGGTATACAGTGGAAGGATGGGCTAGAGAGAAACCCAAGAAATATTAGGGTTAGAAATAAGATAAGTAACATGAATTAAGAGCATAAATATAAAATGAGATAGAACTTTCATTTCATATTGTTGTTTTATTGGAGATGAATTGAAATGCTCTTATATGTTTGAATTCAGATTTTCAGTATTTTGAAATATATATGGGTCTTTAAGATTTGTTGTACACTATGCAGTTGTAGCATTTATTGATTACATTCCTTGTATCAAGTAGACTAGAAATGATCTTTGAATGAACTTTCCTAAGCGGATATTCTTTCCACATGTTTGAGAATAATAGGAGTTGGTTAATCTTAAGTAGCTCTTGGCTTCAGGACTGTAGGTTCGGCCTGGTCCGGCTGGAAGTATGCATTACTGGGATCTAATGACTCCTATTAACAATATGATAAGAGTAGACTCTGGATAAATTAGACCTACATCATAGTGAGAATGTACATACACTAAGATGTTGAAACATATGGGAAAGATTAGAATAGCTAAGAATCAGTTGGAACTGATATCTGAGATCGAACTTTGGGGCCTCATATGAGAAACCCTTCAATGGGAATAAAGGAACACGACATAAGGTTCATATTAAGTTTAATTATTAGTATTATATGAACTCTAAATATGAAATACGGAAAAGATATGAGAAAAGTATGTAAGGGGCCAAGATAGTAAGAATCAATCATGAGGAATGGACTATATAACCTAGTACAATGTTTTATGTACTCCAAAGCAAAGGGAAAATAGAAGAAAAGAGCTAAGTATACAATAAGTACATAGAAGTGAAGAGTCTTTAGAAGAGTTAAAGGGAAGAGAACTAGATGAGCATGTAAATCATAAAACTAGGATAAGAAACTTAGTTGAAACAAAGAGAAATGTTGGAAATAATGAGTTTGATTAAGGAATGAGGGTTATGATATAATTGAGAGCATGGAATGTATACCTTTATTAATAAGTTCAATACATTCATCCTTACTGCCTTTGGATTCTAGGTCTCTATAGAACAACAAACTAGTTTACAAAAGAAGAACAAAAGTGTAGCTAAATAAATGAATAAGTCATACAAAGGTATACTATATTCAGGAAGGAAAAACTTTATTGAAAGAGAAACTATGTTTCACCCATGCATGAGCTGTTTGATTTAAAATGAAGGATATGTAATGTATTAAACATGAGGTGATACTAGTAGAGAGATTATTGATTTAGAATTTCAACTTTACATTAGTAGAAGGATAAAAGGAAATATATGCAACATGGTATACATGATCATACACATAAAAGAAGCAACATGATCATAAGAGAAAACTAGAAGTTAACGATAATAGGTGGAAGAGTAGTATATGGTAAGAGGATTATGGAAAGTAAGGAAGGGTTTGAAACATGGTGGAGTAATATAGATTATAAAATAAAGAGGTTAGGAGATTCAATCAAGTGCTAGTTAGTCAAGTATCCTTGTTGATAACTAATTAAACCTACATACAACAAATGTATTATTGAATGTTTGAAGATAAGAATTCTAAGTCTCAAAATCATCTTCTCTTTCATATCTTCCTTAATGAGAGCAATGTGGGAATGAAGTGATAAGAAAATGAATCATATATAATGCATAACCATTGTGGTAGAGACATCTAGTGAATGTATAATGACACACAATATAATGATGAAACCCTAGCAGGGTAATTGAGAATGTAATCTATCTGAATGGCCAAGTAAGAGAAAGGAAATTCAATCGATAAGATAAAGAAGACTTTAGTAAAACTTGTGAGATCCAAAGTTTGAATTTCAAATTAAGGGAGCAAAGTCACATCACAATAACGTCATGCTACTGATAAGGACCAAACCCTAGAATGTTTAGAGTTGTAGTAGTTCAAGGGATGTCACTAGTGATTTGACCTTGAATACTAGCATCTCTATAAAACAAGATCATGAAATTTGCATTATGAGAAGTAAACTAGCACTGATAGTAATCCTAGCTAATCTGAAAGGTAGATAAAAAATATAGAAATGATTCGGAGTAAAGAGTAAGATATAAATTTGAAATGTAACAAGTGTGTTTTGAACAAAAGGAGAAATACAATATGAGTGAAGTGTGATATGAGATAAATTCTTGCAGTGATAGTAAGAATGATGAATAATCTATTTGTACCTTGTATGTTTCAATTTTAGGAATGTTTAATCTACATGATTAAAATGAGAAGGATAAGTAGCAAAAAGTAATTAGTAGTGAATGAGGAGAGAGATAAGAGAAAACAATGGCTTTTAGTAATATGTTAATTTGTTTTTAGAAGTATAATTTTTTGAAGGTATATTAAGGGATGTAAATTGGTTTACGTATGATTTTAGTGTACATGTGCAAGCAATATGTTAATTAAAGGTGTCTGATAGTTGTAGTCATTCATACCAGTAATCCATCTTAGTATTGTACAATTGTGGTATGGTGATATGGGTTGAATAATGATGGAAAAAATGAAGGGTTACCCTGAATAAGGTAGTCTAACATATTCACTCATATGAATAGAAGGGATGATAACTATATTGTATTGATATGTAACCCTAATGAGGTATAGCTTGTTATACCTAGGTTTAATATAACTAAGTGATGGTAATTGGGTATGAATAGTCCTTGAATGACTAATACAATCATGGAGTACTTTGTTACTGTTGGTGAAACCCTAGTGTGTTATAACATGATGGTTACACCTTGAATTATGTGTAGATTCATACTTGAGAATAGTATGGAATGTGATGGTAATGATTCACCTTATGCATCCATGATCCAATGGGGATGTCGTGAGTAGTAATGTACAATTGTTGTCGAATCTAGTCTTTTAACTCAAGACTATTTTGCTATTTGAGTAGCACAATAGTAAAACTCAAAAGAACATGGTGAACTCTCTTTCGTGATTTAGAGGTAATACATAACAATAGTATATATTTAGCGGTATGAATTGAGATAGTTGGATCAGATTATCGATGTTGAGGTAACACCTCAAGAGTATGAAAATAATGAAATGGTTTTTTCTCTCTCTATCCTATGATTGATTGTGGCATAGAGAATTTGTTTGTTATCATTGAGAACTACTTCAAACATGTTGTGATTTAGTAAAGGAATAAAAGACTTAATGTTGAAAACTGCATTCAAGTATGAAATACAAGAATATAATGACATGTAAGATTTCAGAAGCTTAAAATAAACCTTGAATGTACTTTACTTGCATATTTATGTTTCGGGGACGAAACCTTTTTTTGTGGGGGGGGGGGGATTGTTATGACCGTATTTGAGCTTAATTGGTAAACTAGGGTTTACCTAGATGATTATCTACTTAATTGGATTGATCATTGCTTAAATCTAATTAATTATGATAATTCAATTATGATTTTTTAAACCTAATAAGAATGTTAAGTGTTCTATTGTTTGAGAAATTAGGGTTTGAGAAATATAAACCCGAGTTGGTAGAAATTAAGGTTTTGATGGTACATGAGTATGGAATTTGATCATGATAGCAGTGTGGTAAATGATTTTTTCATATTTTCTACAAATTTTTTATTTAATTTAATTTTGTATATAATATGGATAACTCAGTCATGCATATTGGAAAAAAAATCAGAATATTTGAGTGTTCTTTGAATGTGGTTCTCGGTCGAACTATACTTCAACCAAAATGCTGACAGAGTGCTTTTTAGTAGTGTAGTATTTTATTTTTATTTATTTATTTGTAACTCCAAATGATATGATATTTTAACTTCAGATCTGAAACTCCGCTATAAATAACATGTAAAATGTTCATAATTTTTGGATGAGTTTAGACCTTATCAGTAGACTAATTACAGTAACTAACATTTCTGTAGAATTTTAGATAGCAGTGCATTATTCGATTTTTTATTATTCAATGGAAGCTTGAAATGATCTTAAATTTTAACTAAAGCTTTTTAACTCAATTATACACCACATGATAAATTCTCATAATTTTTAGAGAAGTTTTGTACTCTAAAATACACGAATTTACAGAAACCTTTTTATGACAGAAAAATCTGCTGAAATAAGAAAAAGTTTAGTGAGTGGTCAATGTGCAATTAACCCAAGTAGCTCAATTTCTCTATGTGGTCAACCTAACACACAAGGAGATCTCATAATTCGTGATTCAATATAGAGAAACGAAATCCTAGAGAGAGAGAGAGAGAGTTAGGGTTGAGAGGAGAAATTGATGGAGATGTTGACCTAGGGTTTTGCGGTCCGAGGAATGATAAAATCATGTAAGTTTAGCTTCTTTGGATATAGTTTCATGATGAATCTTCTCTCACATGTCAAAATTCCGTCCCTCCTCTTATTTGATCCAAAATGATATCAAAACTTCCCCTTTTCTCACTCTTTCTTCATAATCCCTCATTTTTAGGGTTTCTGGGTTGAAAGGAAGAAGAATTGGGTGAATTGCTAGGGATTTGATATGGATTCGAGATTTCAGATATGGGATACGTTTTTAAGGTGTTTTCACACCTTAGGGTGAGTGGGAACTTCCTTTAAACAGTATATTACATGAAAATTGGTTAAATCAACCGTAATCTTTAGTTGCTTAGTATGCGACTACAAACCCTGAATTGTCTATTTGTTCTAAGTTGTTGCAAAATTGATATGAAATGGATTCTTCCTTTGTTCGAATGAATTTCAGATAATAAAATCATATTAGAAATGTATACAATGCATTCTAATGAGAATTCCCTAAGAATTCACAAAGGTTATAAGAGTAAACTGAAATATAGGGAATTTGTCTATGACTGAAATTTGTTGTATAAGTAAATAGAGAAAGTTGCTTATCTAGATCCCCTTAGTTTTGAATGATTGTTTATCAAAATTCGTAATACATATATGTCAGATACTATATTGGATTTCATTTAAAGTGAGTAGTGTTTGTTTGGTATCTCAGTGAAGAGGGTGAAACCCTAGATGCGAGGAAAGTTGGATATTTGCGAATAGATATCGTGAAATCCATTTGAAGGGATTTTCTTGACATGATAGACTTTATTTATTCAATATTATTATTGATGCATGATATCCCTGTGAATGGCATGGAAACCCAAATTCATCTTAGTTCCAAGGTTTCATACATATATTGATTTTATATGATTTGTTGATAGTAGTCTTTATTCAGTGAATGTTTATGTCGCATGAAATCTTTATGGGAGCCATGGGAATAAGTTGTTGCCTAGTGAGAGGTGACAAGATGTGTGATGGCCTTGTGAGCCATGAGAATACTTGTACAACCAGTGAAATGAATACCTTCATCTAAGGACCTAGAGGTAATGGTTACTTGTTACATAGGTAACAATGCTATGTGATGATCTAAGGGTTTGAATACCCAGATCTAGTAATTATGATAATGATGTGAAGGGATGAGAATTCCCAGTAATGTGATAAGGGATTGATCACAGATATCATGTGTTGTAAAGATTTGAAAAGTATGTGATATATGTATTACACCTTTCTTTGTAGAATTTATTGTAATTAAATGAAACCCTAAGGGTAGGGTGTTTAATGAATCAAGTATTGTGATATCAATGTTCTCAGATATTATTAATAATTATTGTCATGATAAGTAATTAACTCTTAATTGAGTTATGAGATGCACAACTCAAGATTTGGGTTGATATGCAAGTTCTTTGAGAAATTATAGATAAGTTGCAGGTGCTATTGATGATTACTCATATGTCAAGTAATTAACTCTTATTAGTGTAATAAGATGATAAATTGCACGATTCTAGTGTGTATGTGCCAAGTGGACATGTAATATGTTTATTTAAGAATTTTAGTATGCTTGCATGTATAGTATGTTGATTACTCAGTATATTACGGTATTTTGAATATACTGCTCTGCCAAGTTTAGAATGATATACATGTTGTATTATAATTTCAAATAAGTAGACGCGACACCATAGAGATACCAGAGTCAAGTATAAGTAAGAGAAGGTTACAATGTAGAAAATAGCATTCTAGGGATAATAAAATAATATACTTAGAAGCCCTGAACACAGTAGAACCCCTATGTGAGGTTTGCGCCTTAGGGGTGAAACGACCTAACCCTGGCAGTGTCCAATATACGGGATCAGAACGTGCTATCAGGTGGCACGGGGGACGACGCCCTAGTGGAAGTCTCCTTAAATTATAGTTTACAGTGTCCAACATCAACCAGAAGTCATGGTGGCACTAGATTACAAAAAATCCAAGAGGTGGCTTGACTCTTCGCATGTGTGCTCAGGTTAGAGGAGGAGTCCAGTTTAGGCCAGAGAGCCATTTCCCTGTTGCAGACCAGGAGAGTAGTCAGACTTAGCATTTCTCAGGTGTGTCCGCTAAGTCCTGTACGGTGTGATCGTAGTGCACTACGAGTCTTCATATGTAGAGTACATTGCATATGATCAGGGCATAATAAAATGAATGAGAGGTCAAAAAAGTGTGTACAGTTATTCAATTATTCTTTGTATGTTTCTGAATTATTAGTTCTCTTTATGATCAATCAAGCATTTCATATATTGATTCACTCTTATACATATTTAGAGTATCCTACATATTTATGATTGTCAATTATTAGACTCTTTAAAGCTTACTACTGTTATAATTGATGTCAATTGCTCAAAAGTATATCTGTAATTATATCAGTGCTTTAGATTGTTTCTTAGAAGTACTCATTCACTGAGCGAGTAGGTTGACCCCTCTACTCACAATTTTTAGGGAAATCACATGGACTTGAAGAAGATATCATTGCATTAGAGTAGATATTCCACAAGAGTTAAGTCTGAGTATAGTTAAGTTCAGTCGGCCCTTGTCACTCTAGGTCCTTGTAAAGAAATAAGAGAGAGTTGTAAATGATGATGTATAACATTATTCCTCTTTTAGCAATATGTGTGAATCAGCAAGTCTTATGTGCTTAAAAGTATGAGGAACATAATGAATGTTCATACATGCATTTTTACTGTTGAAATCACATTAGAGAAATCAATGTTTAGATTCCCTTGAAAAGTTGGTTTATGTGGATCAATGCGAGAAAATAAAGAGTTTTGATAGAGAAGAAAAAGTTAAGGGTGATCATTGTATTATGTTAAATCCTCAATTTATGCCGTAATCTCATGATTAGTGGAAATTGTGAGATCAGGGTGTAACAACTTTGTCGATGGATGTGCTCTGATTAGTCCAAGAAGCCTTTTGGATCTATCTCTATAGATATTTATCCATAAGATGCAGGATGCCTCTCCGAAGTCTTTCATAGAGAATGTATTTCCAATCCATGTCTTTACCTTTTGTAAAGTAGGAATGTCATTACCCATCAATAGTATGTCATCTACATACAATATGAGGAATACTACCATGATCCCACTAACCTTCTTGTATACACAAGGTTCATATTCATTTTGAACAAAGACAAATTCTTTGATTGTCTCATCAAAACAAAGATTTCATCTATGAGATTCTTGCTTAAATCCATAGATTGATCTTTGTAGCTTATAGACTTTATTTGCAAACTTTGGATTTATAAACCCTCAAGTTGTGTTATATACACATCCTCAACAAGATTCCCATTAAGGAATGTGGTTTTAACATCCATTTGCCAAATCTCATAGTCATGATAAGCTGCAATAGCAAGCATGATCCTGATGGACTTAGCCATGGCCACCGGAGAAAAGGTTTCATCATAGTCAACACCTTGAATTTGTTTGAAACCCTTTGCAACCAATCTGCCCTTATAGGTTTGAACTTTTCCATCCATTTCGGTCTTCTTCTTGAAGACCCACTTGCCCCCTATGGATTTTACCCCTTCAAGTGGATCCACCAATGTCCATACTTTGTTGGTATACATGGATTCCATCTCATATCTCATGGCTTAAGTATTCTCCACCTCGATCAGATCAAAGTGCCTTAATACTTTTGCCAAGTTGGTTCTGCACTTCATTCATAAATTCTCTAAAATTTTCAAGATTTTTTTACTTTTGTTTCATCAAGTAAACATAACCATACCTACTTAAATCATCACTGAAGGTAATGAAGTATTGATAACCACCTCTAGCATTTGTTCTAAAAGGCCCACATACATCAGTATGTATGAGTCCTAATAGATCACTAGCTCTTTCACTACTACTAGTGAATGGATTCTTGGTCATCTTGCCCAACAAACAAAATTCACATGTCTCTATTTATTCAAAATCAAAAGAGTCCAAATAACCATCTTTATGGAGTATGGATATGTGTTTATCATTTATGTGCCCTAGTAGACAATTCCAAAGGTATCTTTCGGTATTTACATTATATCTTGTTGTCTCTAGATCTATTAAGTATAGACCATAAGACATCGGGGTACTGTCATTAAAGATCTCATCTTTACTAATCGAATGTCTTCCATTCTTTATAAGGAATTCAAAATTGTTCTTGTCCAAACAAGATACAGATATGATGTTCCTATTAATGGAAGGTACATAATAGCAGTTATCTAACTCTATTACAATCCCACTTGGTAGAGTTAACTCATAGGCTCCAACTACACTTGTTGCAACTCTTGGTCCATTTGCAACTCGCAGTTCTACCTCACCTTTCTCTAAAGGTCTACTTCTTTTCAGATCCTTCACATTTGAGCAAATGTGTGATCCACATCCGGTATCTAGTACCCATGATGGGGAAGTAGTAAAGTTAACCTCAATAACATACATACCATAAGTAGAGATCTCAATCCCTTTCTTCATCTTCCTAGGTTCCCTTATCCTTCTCCTTATTTTGAGTGCAAAAGATTTGGATTTCATCTTAGCCACAAAAAGCTTCTTGGCCTTGCCTATGTCCTTGGACTCAACTCTACTGATCATCATCATGGATTTGTCCATATTCATTTGTGATTTGACACTTATCAAGATTTCAAGCAACTCTGATAGAGGTCTAGTCATGTTACTCAAGTGATAACACTTGATAAACTGGCTATATGATTCAGGAAACGATTATAAAATCATATATGTGGCCAACTCTTGACCTAAAGGAAATCCAAGTATTTCAACATGTTACTTATGCCCAATCATATTGAGCACATGAGGTCCAACTGGATCCCCCTTTGTTAGTTTTCACTCAAAAAGCACCTTATAGACATCATACCTTTCGTGATTGTCATGTTTTTTATGCAACTCATAGTTCATACATCCCAGTAGAATGTTCTTGGTGTTCACAACATCATTGGCATGTTTCAAATAAGCATCCATGTCATTCTTAGGCGAATTTAGAGTAGATACTAGCATTGGTGTTTGAGGAACATGCAGGACACTTCTCTAGGTCCTACACCAGCTATGGAAATAAATCTCATTTAATTCAACCAATTGCGATGATTGAATGTTTTACATTTCATTCTACAAGAGAAAATTTGCATTTTTTTTAAAAAAATATTTTTGATTTGATTTGAAAAGTCGATATTAATTTGATCTTTAATCAACTATCACTCCCACTATTTTTGTAAGGACCCCGACCCACGTTTTCAGTTAACACTATTTGTTTTGTTTAAGTATGTTTCTTAGTTCCTTGCTCTAATCATCTAAGATGTAATTACGGCATGTTGGATGTTTGTACTCCTTGTTTGAGCCTTGTTGCTTGATGTTTGTGTTTTATGGTGAGGTTTTAATGCAACTTGCAATTTACCCAAAGTAGGGGTTGATATGCAAGTTTGCCACCTCTAGGGTGTTTCCTCACTCTCTTGGCATCATTTATAGGAGAGAGAAAGTGGTGGGCACCTTGTTTTGGCCTTGGTTGAGTGGTGACATCCTTGTTGATGTTTTGGGCACATGTTTGAGGTGTGCTTTGCTCTTTTGAGTGTTGTCTCAGGCTTGAGAGCCTTGGTGAGACCCTATATCAGTTTGAGTTGAGTTGAGAAGGCTTGGTATCGGTTGAGGGTGTCTTGAGGGACATCTTATCAGTTTTTGGCACCTTGAGGATCACCATATTGGGTTGAGATGACTCTAGGAGGAGTGCCATATCGGTTCGTGACCTAGGGTTTCATCCCTTTCAGTTTGTAAAGGAGGTGGATGGGTGTGTCAACCTTGACTTAGGAAGGTGGCCAAGTGGGCGAGACATAGTTTCTATCACCTTGTTTCATGGTGTGGCATGTGTCCCTTCTTCTTAGACAAGTGTCTTCTAGGGTTCTAAGGTGGTGACACCTTCCCCTTTCTCTCTTCGGCCATGTATATATACATCTTGCTTCTCATGCAAGTGAACCCTTTTAGCAATCCTTGCTTTCTCTCTTTGGTGGCCGACCTTAAGCTTGAAGAGCCCTCTCCCTTGGAGCTTGGTGGGTGAGCTAGAAGCTTGTACTTCTCTCTTTCATCTTCTTCCTTAGTAAGCCACAGTTTTCTAGCTTTCCTTCTCTTCTTCTTTCTTCTTCTCGACCATGGACCTTGGTACCTTCTTTTCTCTCTTTTTCTCTCTTAACCTTGGTTCTATTTTCCTCCTATAGGTGTTGTGGAAGTCGAGCTAGGAGGATCTTCTTCTACCTTGGGCTTGGGAAGCTTGGAGCTTGACCTTGGAGCTTAAAGCTTGGTTGTTGTTCTTGAGATGGGTTATATAACTCAAAACCTACTTCATTATTATCACCTTTCTACTTGTTATCTTGCTAGTTTCTCTTATCTTGTTTTTCTTGCATGCTTGTAGCTTTTCTTGGTATCTTTCCATTCTGTTTGTGAGAATAGAACCTTGTTAAGTTGCTTCCATAAGTTATTCCTTTCTTTGCCTTGGTAGTATCATCATCTTGAGGTAGAAGATGACTAAACTGATATGAGTTATGGTATGCTAACCGGTATGATGTGCAACCCGACATGCAAATTAACGTGTTGATAACACTTTATTTTATGAACTTTTTGCATACATTTTGTACCTTCCCTAGCATCTCTTTTTCTAACTTTCCCTACTATTTTAGCATCTAATGTCAAATATTTCACTTACACATTTTCCCCTTGATTTTAGGTACATATCTAGCCCAGGTCACGGTCATCACCTTGACTGCAACTCATTTATCCAGTAAAGACCGTCTCACCATGGTCGAGGTCTCCAAGTTCACCCTAATACCCTGCTCTCACGGTCAATTTGCACCCCAAGCTCTTCACGGCCACGATCAACATGGAAACCGCGACCGACATAAAGACACCGACCTCGAGATCTCCAATGCAAGGCACACCTCGACCTCAATAATGGTCCTAATAGAAGGAAAAGTCGACCTCAACCATGATCCACAACCAAGAATGCAGCAACTAGACCACGACCAAGGAAGGGGTTCAACCGACCTCGACCAAGGAAAGAATGGCAATGAAGCCTCTACTGTGATCGAGCTTCACCCAAGACCAGACTTCGACCATGGTTAAGGGGTTAAGTCAGTGGAATGTGCCTATAAATAGGCCACCCACCCGACCTGTCAAATCATAAGATCATAGATCAGATATGATAGTACCACGAAGTGCTGCCATTTTCCAGACTCATCTCCATCCATCCATCCAATCAGTCTTGGATCTCCAAAGGCAGAAGCTGAGGAGAGAGAAGATTGAAGGCTCCATCTTCTTCAAGAGAAGAATACCGTCCATTCCATCAACCTTCTGGATCTAGATCTGAAGAAGTATTGAGTTGTATCACGTTCTTATCTCTCCATCTAGGTCTATCACTTCCATCTCGTTGTACTTCCCTCATCACTTCATGGAACTTGATGTATATATCTTCTTGTAACGCCATTATGATGTCTGTGAACATGTGTGGCTAAACATCTTAATTTGGGTTGGGATTATCTACTAAGGCTCTCCCAACATATATATTGTCTTTCCATTTTGAATATATATATATAGTCTTGTTAAGATTATCTCCATGCACCGGTTTTAATGCTTCACTTGTATGCTTAGCTACCATCTTGTGATGTTTGATTATTGATATCTCGAGAGAGTAATATCACTTTTATCTTGTGTTATGGAGTAGTATGAATGCATGAGAATGTTGGAATGCTAAAGCTTGAGATCATACGTTCTGTTATGAGGTTTTTGTGTAGTCATCTCGAGAGAGAGGTTACCCCTAGACTTAGATCTATCCTTATCTCGAGAGAGAAGGGAATAGACACCATGTATGATTGCTTATAATCTTGATAGGAGTATGTGAGAGGGAGAGATGACTTTGCATGTTGGTGAGAAGTCTTAGTACATGAACCCAATCTGAGTTTCCCTCCATATCTTCGTTTACATCTTCTTTTATTACGCTTTGTTATTCTTATCTTTGTTTTATTTGCTTTACTTTAGTTTGAGTACCCTCGTTCCTTTGGGAACACCCGTTTAAACTACCCTTTTTATCCAGAGTATATGAGTGTGAGACTTTGCGTACTTAACACCTACTAACCTTGTCCCTATGGTTTGACCCTGATTACGAAATCATACCCTGTATAATAGTTGTGGGGGCTTAAGTGTCGGGTTACTTTCTTAAAAGTCTGACTACTCTATATCTGCTCCTTTATTGACATGTGATTTAGGTCGGTCAACTTTTTGGCACTGTTCCCGAGGACAAGGCAAAACGACATTGTTAAGAACTTGAGTCCACTCACTATACTCTTATACCTCAAGCTTAGTAATAAGCTTGACCGCACCGTTACTTTGAGTCTGCTAACCTGCGTTTGTGTAGAATAGTTCGTTTCAACACGTCTAGTTTACTAACTTGACTATGTGGTCTATTCAGGCACCCCAGAGGAAGCAAACTCATTTGACTTTGCTCCTTAACCTCAAGTTACCATGCCACCTCGTGTGGACGGTACTCTCACTGGGAATGAGTGGAATGCGAGGGTTCAACATGACCCCCTGCCACCACCAAGGTTGGACGAAGATAGAGATGGTCGTTACAATGATGGTCGTCAGCATGAAGAAGATTGTCATGATGACGATCATCACAAAGAAGACCAGTGCGACGAAGAACGATGCTACATACGTCAAAGAAGGCAGCACTGCAACCATCATGACAACAAACGAGAGCATGATGATCGAGATAGCGACGGCGAGGATGATGAAGAAGGGAAGACTCTTAGAGAACTGGCAGCAACAAGGGCCAATGAATCTAGATGCTCGATCATCATACCACACTTCAATGTAGCAAATTTTAAGTTAAAACCAGTTGCCATCTCGATGATCCAGAATAAACCTTTTCATGGGAATTCGAGGAGTGAAAACCCATACCATCATCTCAATGCATTTAAAAATATCTGTGATACCATCAAGATGAGGGGAGTTCCCCAAGAGGTGATAAACTGTAAAGGCTTCAATTTCTCTTTGGAAGACAAAGGTCTATCTTGGTACCTCAATCTTCCTTACCAATATATAGATGGGTGGAGACCCCTGGCAGATGCTTTTGTTACTAACTTTTATCTTACAGAGAGGACAATCCACAACATGCAGAAGATTATTTCTTTTGCAGAGAAGCTGGGAGAGAACTTGCACAAAGTATGGGACGTTTCCAGGAGTACTAGAGAGATTGTCCACATCACAATTATTGTAAGGGGTTCCTCATGACCACTTTCTAAAATGGGCTAACTCCTACATAAAGGACTTCGTTAAATGCAGTTGCTGGCAGTGTTTTCCTTAGGAAGAAGCCAAGCAAAGCCATGAAGATAATAGACAACATGGTTGCACTGCAAGTAGGCATAGACTATGATAGGAATGATAGAGGGTCAACGAGGAAAGTAGGGTCTGAAGGGCCGTCTATTAAAGCCAAGGCTTTAGAGACCATAATGGCACAGATTCATAAAATAGCAACCGATGTGAAACAGCTGAAAGATATTGGAGATAAGGGCAAAAAGCATACCAAGAAGGTCACGAAGTGTGTCACAAGGGGTCATGGGGTTGATAACTGTATCTACACCATGCCCGAGGAAAGTGATGAAAGTGAAAGTGAAGAGGAGACGCAGAATGTTTCCTACGCCAACTTCAAGAGGGCAGACCACCCCAGTTTCAGTTACGGAAACAAAGATGTGGATGAGAACTCGCACCAACTAAACAACTCACAAAAACTGCCCCCAGGGTTTGAAAAGAGAAGCAAACAGACCCAATATACATGAACAACAAACTACCAGACAAATAAGAACAACTATCAGGGTCAAAGTAAGAATCTGAACCGTCAAAACACAAGACCGAGTCAAGGGCAGAACCAAAACCAAGGGTCAGGTTAGGGAACAGATAACAAACAACCGAATCTAGTCACCCAGCTATTTGATTTCTCTAAAAGGTAAGCTACGGTGAATAATCAGTTAGCTCAAAGAGCTCTTGCTAACTTTGGAGTTTTGACCACTATGCAAGTTTAAATGGCTGACATGCAAACCCATCAATGCCAAATCGACCAACAGCTAGCACAGTTGGCAGAGTTGGTAAAGAATCATTTTGGGAAAATTCCATCAAACACCAAAACTACAAAGATGGCTACCCTATGATCCAGGAGGATGCTAAGTAACTCAGGAACTAGAAGCAACAATGAGGAAAGAAGAGATGATGAACAACCACCTGAGAAAGAGGTCATTCCTAAAAAATCTGTTGATAAAGAAAAAGTGGAAGAAAGTAAGGAGAAAGATGAAGAAGTTAGGAAACCTGATGCTTTTGAGGAGATTTTCACAAAGAAGAGTCCATATACAATGAGAGTCCCATTCCCATACAAGTTCATTAAAGCACACCTGAAGATAAGATACAAGAAGTTCATGGAAGCGGTAAAGAAATTGCATCTGGACGTTTCATTCCTAGATGCTACATAGGATATGCCAACCTATGCCAAGTTCTTCAAAGATTTCATCACCAAAAGGAGGAGAAGGGACCATATCGAGATAGTGCGGTTAGCTAATATGTCAAGTGCTTTCATCCAGGAAGAGCTTCCAACAAAGAAGAAGGACCCCGGAGCATTCAATATACCATTCGGTGTTGGAGACAATGTAGAGAGAAAAGGTTTGGTAGATTTGGGAGCAAGCATCAGTCTTATGCCTTTGAGTCTAGCCCAAAGACTTGGGCTAGAGGATATGGTTAAAACAAACATGAGGATTGAATTGGATGATCACACTTTCAAACGACCTGTGGAAATAGTCGAAGACATACTCATTCGTGTTGGAAGATTCTTTATTCCCTGTGATATTGTGGTGATTGACACAGTTGAAGACCCAAGGTGCCCGATGATATTTGGGAGACCATTCTTGGCAACTGGAAGAGCATTGATAGATGTCACAGAGGGGATTATTACCCTACGTGTGGGCAATGACCACGTAGACTTCTGAGTTCAAGATGCCATGAAGGGACTGTCTCTTTTCGAGTTGGGCTACTTTATGGATAGTTACAACCAATATTGTGAGGAAGTGCAAGAAGAAAAGGCAATCGTGGACCCCCTGATGTGGGCCTTGAACAACCTCAATCTGACTGTAGAAGACCCTGAGGTGGTTGAAATCTTAGATTATCTGAATCAGGACAAAGGAGACCTCGGTAATGAAGAAGAAATCACCGAAACAGTTAAGTATACTTCACTCGAACAATCTCCCGAAGAGAAAGAGGCACCTAAGCCGAAATCCAAATTGAAACCACTTCCGAAAGGGCTAAAATATGAGTTTCTAGACCATGAGGAGAGGAACCATGTTATTGTGAATGCAAGCCTGATGGAAGAACAATTGGGAAGATTGCTAAAGGAGCTGAAAGAACTTAGAAAGGCAATAGGATATTCTCTAGAGGACATAAAAGGTCTTATCTCGTCTCTCTACATGTACAAAATACATTTGGAAGAGTCCTCTAAGCCACTAGTTCATCCCCAGTGAAAGCTAAACCAAATGTTGAAAGAAGTTGTATAGAAGGAAATCCTAAAACTGTGAGATGCCAAAATTATCTACCTGATTAGCGATAGTAATTGGGTGAGTCCTATTCACGTCGTGCCTAAGAAAGGAGGAATGACAATAGTGAAGGGAGAGAATGTTGATGAAGTCGCTACTAGAACTATTATAGGATAGCGAATGTGCATAGATTAAAGGAAACTGAATGCCGCCACAAGGAAGGATCATTCCCCTTACCATTCATTAATCAAGTTCTAGAAAGGTTGGCTCATCACAACTATTTTTGCTTTTTGGATGGCTATTTAGGTTTTTACTAGGTCCCCATTCACCCGAATGACCAGGAACAAATGCAATTCACGTGCATCTATGGAATGTATGCGTTCATAAGAATGCCATTTGGATTATGCAACTCACCCACAACATTCCAGCATTGCATGATCTCGATGTTCTCTGATTTCCTAGAAGATATAGTGGAAGTCTTTATGGATGATTTCTCAATTTATGGTATGGATTTTGACACATGTCTGAGAAATTTGTCCCTGGTCCTGAAAAGATGCGAAGAGAAGCATCTGGTTCTGAATTAGGGAAAGTGCCACTTCATGGTACAGAATGGCATAGTCTTGGGACATAAAATTTCTAAAAAGAGGATCGAAGTTGACGTGAGTAAAATAGAAGCCATATCAAAACTACCACCACTGAAGTCTGTAATGGGAGTAAGAAGTTTTCTTGGTCACACCAAATACTACAGGAGGTTTATAAAAGACTTCTCAAAGATTTTGAAGCCCTCGTCCAATCTTTTACTCAAAGACGCTGAATTCGATTTCAACAACAAATGTTTGAAGGCTTTCAATACCCTGAAGAAAGCATTAAAAACTATGCCGATCCTTCAAGCCCCGGATTGGGAGTTACCATTCGAGATAATGTGTGATGCTAGTGTTTATGCAATAGGTATTATCCTAGGTCAAAAGAAAGACAAAAAGCACCATGTAATCTGCTATGTCAGTTGCATATTAGATGAGGCACAAATAAACTATACCATAATCGAGAAGGATATGTTTGCAATAGTTTTTGCCTTTGACAAGTTCAGGTCGTACCTAATAGGATCAAAGGTGAAGGTATATAAAGACCATGGAGTAATTAAATACTTGATGTGGAAAAAGGATATCAAACCATGGCTTTTGCGGTGGGTTCTACTGTTGTAGGAATTTGATCGTGAAATCATTGATAAGAAGGGGAAAGAAAATGTGGTTGCAGACCACTTATCTAGAATAGTTTTTAATGAAGAGAATCAGTTACCCATGAATGACAATTATGTCGATGAAGCTCTACTAATAGCTCATTCTAATAAGTACAGATTACCTTGGTTCGCCTATATCTATAATTATTTAGCCTCTGGCTAGTTGCCACCGGAAATTACATACCACCAGAAGAAGAAACTATTTCCCAGCGACAAGAACTATTACTGGGATGACCCATTACTATTCAAGAGGTGTTTTGACAATCTATATTGTAGGTGCATACCAGAGGATGAGGCTCCTTTGATTCTAAAAGAGTGTCACTCTTCACCCTATGGTGGGCACCACAATGGAGAAAGAACTACAGCAAAAGTACTACAATATGGGTTTTATTGGCCCACGCTTTTCAAGGATGCAACATCTTTTGTTAAAGCATGTAAGGAATGCCAGCTCACAGGGAACATAAGCAGAAGAAATGAAATGTCCATGGCAGAATGGGTGGAAGTTGAAATTTTTGATGTATGGGAAATTGATTATATGGGGTTGTTTCCATCGTCAAAAGGAAATAAATACATACTTGTTGATGTCGATTATGTTTCCAAATGGGTCGAAGCAGTCGCCACTCAAACATGTGACTCCAAGTATGTGATTAAAATCTTTGAAAAAATCATCTTCCCGCGCTTTGGAGTGCCCCGCACAGTCATAAGCGAAGGGGGATCACACTTCGGATAAAAATAGTTTGAAGCATTGCTGAAAAAATATGGAGTAAAACACAAAGTCGCCATGCCATACCATCCCCAAACATCAGGGTGGATATAAGTATCAAACAGACAAATCAAGGAAATTCTGGAGAAGACGGTGAGTCAGACAAGAAAGAACTGGTCAATGAAGCTAGAAGATGCTCTATGGGCTTATCAAACTACGTACAAGACACCTATAGGGACAACAACCTACAATCTTATTTACAGGAAGTCTTGTCATTTACCACTTGAGCTTGAACACAAGGCTCTATGGGAAATCAAATTCCTGAATATGGACCTTGACAAGGCGGGCCAAAAAAGATTTCTACAGCTTCAGGAGCTTGAGGAACTGATACTACATGCCTATGAGAACACAAGAATTTATAAACAAAGGACTAAGGTCTGGCATGATGCCCACTTGCAAAACAAGGATGTTCATGAAGGGGATAAGGTTCTCCTATTTAACTCAAGCATCAGACTATTTTTAGGAAATTTAAGAATGAGGTGGTCAGGTCCTTTCTCAGTAGTGAAGATATACCCATCAAGAATGATGGAAATTTTAGGGGAAAAGACGGGCATTTTCAAGGTTAATGGACATAGGGTAAAGAGATTCTATGAATATGAAGCCTTAGTAAGAAGGTCAGAAATTAGTTTGGAGGAACTTAGTCAGCCAGGAAATGAAAAGAATGAGGGAACACCACAGTCAGTTGGGGAAGGTGAAAAGTGAATGATTAGGAAGTCAAGCTAGAGACTCTAAACAAGCGCTTCTTGGGAGGCAACCCAAGTTTTTGTTGATCTCCTGAATTTATGTTTTTCCTTTGTTTTAAAACTTTTGGCTTTCCTACTCTTTAGTTTGTTAATTTTCCCTTTTCTAGTAAGATTCTATATATCTTATGTTTTCTTTGAAAAAGATAGTTTGATTAATGGATCAAGTTTATGTTTTGGTTCAAGTGTTGAATTGGTTTGGATGGATCGCGGGTCATGGTCATGACCACGTTCGTGGCGTAGATCGCGGTCGAGGTGTTAACCTTGCTCAATGTGAGGAGATGCACCACGACCGCGGTGATTATCCATAGACCAACCAGGCAGCGACCCGAGGTACATGTTATAGAGAGGGCCGACCGCGATCACGGTCCTTGTTTGCACAGCGAGTCGTGGTATCTCTCCTATATATTCTTAAACCCTTGGTACACTGTTCCTCTTGCCTAAAATCTCAGTTTTCTAAATAAGAAGAATGAATCACCAATCCTCTCGCCTACGATGTCGATCGAGCTTGCTCTGCTGCCGCAATAGAAGTACGAATCGCCGCCGCTACTAGCCCTTCACCCCCATGTTTTGTCGATTTTCTGCCACCAAGGTAATCTTCTAAACACCTTTTCTAGTTTTTCGATTCACTGCCCTCTGCCGCAGCCATCGTCAGACCTAGTTTGCGCCTTCGCTTGCCATTTTCACACGCCTTTACCCCTTCTGCTGGTCAGAGATTCGTCGTGTCATCAACGAATTTGCCGATCATCTTTTTCCCTTCCCTCTAGCTGAGTGTTTTTGTGACGCCCCTGTCCACCCTAGGGCAGCACTTTTGAGCACGTTTCAATCTCAAGGGCATCAGCATTTCAGCTACCTCCAACAATCTTCCAATCGAAGCCTCGACCCTTCGCCCAACCATGGTTCCCTATGGAACAGGTCAAACCCCAGCTTCATGGTCACAATACAAGAACCTTGAACGTGGGCCGCAGTGCTCACGAATAACTGAAAATCGAGTAATTTTAACTGTAGTCGTGGTGGAGACCTTGAGTCGCGGTCTCCCTTAGTTGTTTCCTTTTAACCGTGACTGCTTCATTTTCATCATTTTGGACTGCAGTCACGGTGTTCTTCATTTCATGAGTAATGACTGCGGGTCGCGGTCTTAGGGAAATGGCTGAAAATATACAACATACATATACATATGAGAAAAGTTAAATAGAATCACTAATGAATTGAAAGATATAATTAATTGTAAATCAATTTGAAAATTTTTAGGATGTTTGCTTCAACTAACGACTCACTGGCAAAGAGGGCAACCTCATTGAAAGAGATAGAGATGATTGTGGAGAATCTAGCAAAGGCTTTGGAGACCAATACAAGCTTGCCACCAGCCAGGAGGCTACAACTGCAGTTACGGATGGAATAGTATCAGAACATTCTGGGTCACCAGACACCAGAAGGGTCAGAGTCTACACAGAGTGCACCACAGACAGGAACCTCATAATACCATCCCATAGAGTCTGAGCTAAGGAGTCTGGGCAAGAGGAAGGATGAGCCCAAGGCAACCAGAAGCAGCAAAAAGGTAAAGGTGATAGCTGCTAAAAAGACAAAAGGACAAGAGGCAGAGACGGTCAACAAGGAGGGAGAAGATACTGAAGAGGTAACCCTAGAGCAGAGCGGGCCTACCTTTGTACCAAAAGACGTTGTACACCACTCGCAATAAGAATAGATGTCACAGGTCAATATCATCAGGCACATGAGGTACCTGGACGTAGACGACTTTAAAAAGATGGGAGTCTATGATAGGGTCATCAAGTTCATAGAGGGAGCAAACATGTGCACCCTATGCACCTCTGAAGCTCCGTCCTCAAAGAAGTTGATGGTTGAATTCCTATCTTCACTAGAGAAGCTCCCAGTAGATGAACAAGAACACAAAAAGGGCGGCAGAGACTACAAGATGGAGGTGAGACTAGGGGAATGGTCTTGCACAATCACAGAAGTGATGTTGAATACTATCTTCACAAAGACAACAGCAGAAGACCAAGCATGCTCTGCCACCCCAGGAGAGAAGGAGACCATCAGATATGATAGCCACAAGATGTGGGAAGACCTAACAGGAGAAGATGAACATCACTCCAAGAACTCAAAGGCTACCATGATCACCTCATGCCTTATCAGAGTAATACAAAAGATAATGGCTAACATGATATATATGAGGTCAGAGATAGGGGGAGTAACAAAGGGAGATATGTTCATGACTTGGTCAATACTGAAAAGGAAGCCTTTGAAAATAGGGAAAATACTAATCAAAAGGCTGTCAGCAGTTGTGGGAGGGGAGTCCAAGCAGAACCAGGAGTTCTGCATGGGAGGCCAGATAACAAAGATAGCCTACCATTTTATGAATGCAGAAGTGTTGAAGAAATATAAAGCAATAGAGGGACAGACAAAGATCGACATCAAGGCCCTCATCAACGTGGGAATCCTGGCACAGAAAGGAGACAAGTTGTACTATAAGCAGAGCTGCTCAAAGAAACTCCTTCCCCTCCCAGAGATGGTGTATTATGATGCCCACAAGCTACGGCCCACCCAAGAAGACATTGATAAGATGTACTCAGGGGCCATCAGCAATATCATAGAAAAGACAACAGCAGTTGATGAAGAAAGCAGTAAAGACAAATATGTAGAGATAGAGAAGAAGAAGCCATAGGAGAAGAAAAAGCTAGCTATAAGGAAGAAGAAAGAAGTAGTAGACGAGCCCACATCTCTAAAGGAAACCTCACCTCCCATAGAAACTAAAACAATAGTGAGCGAGGAATTCCAACCTCACAAAGAAATAACAAAGCAGGGCATCCAGGTGAACCCAGACGATACAATAAGACAAGGTCCACACCTTAAGGCGGCAGCCACCGAACAACAAGCGACAGGCAAACAAGACCCCCACCAGAAAGACAAAGACTCTGAAGATGTACCCAAAATGGCGATTCCAGAAGTGATCCTTAAAATGCCGGGACAACTAGAGCCTACAGTTCCCAACCCGACACTTCCAAATCCACATCTGAAGCAACCACAAGCATACACGAAACATGTAGAGTCACAACCACACAGCCGTCCAACCTTTGGAGATATTTTGGGTAACAAGTTTGATGCACTGTGGTAACACATGCATCAAACATCTGAATTTAATTCAAGCATAACATCCACCCTGTGTATGCTAACCACACAGGTGCAATCACTGAACGAGAGGACCGAGGCACTACCCTAGTTCATGAAAGGGGTGATAAACACCCAGAATGCGATGATGGGTGTTGAAGGCCCTCACAGAGGAAATGGAAGCCTTCAGGAGAGAAAGGGACGCTCTGTGGGCTGACAGAGACCACTTAACAAGTGGCTACGAGGTAGCAATGAACGACCTCGACCAAGAGTGTCATCATATGGAAGAAGACCTCTAGAAGCTAGAAGCCAAACAAAAAAAATTTGACAGCCAACGGCGTAGGAAGAAGAGCAAGTGTGTGGAAGACCCCTCGACATCATAAGCTTCATTGAGCCCTCCAAACCTCAACGACGAAGACAACATGGGAGGGACAGGTACATGTTTAGTGTGAAAATAAGAAAATGCTAATGTAAAAACTACCTTGACAGTTGAACCTAAGGCAAAGGAAGCACCACCACCATCAGGATCTCCCAAAGACAATGAAACAAATAAGAAGACTATTACATTGTCAGGGGAGCTAGATTTGAACAGCAATCCTGAAGAGGACAAAGCATGAGCTAATAAGGGGAAGGGGGAACCAACAGAAGACAAAACTACCCCAACCACAGGAAAGGTTGCATCACAAGAACCAACACAAGCAGTCATTTCCAGAGCAGAGAGCATAAGGATAGAAGATCTAACATCCACAGAGCTCAGAGATATAGATAAATTGTTAGATGACATGACGTCTGGGATGGACATGTGCAGTGGCTTCCTGAAATCCCCAGTCCACAATGAGCTGAACAACTACATCTATGATGGGAAGATGGAGGCAACTCTAGCAGAACTGGTCACTGCCAAGCTGGGTCAGACATATGAGGAAAGCAATGTCAAAGATGGCACAACTGTAGAAGCTTCCTCAGAGGTGGCAGGAAAGGTGACTACACCAATGCCAACAAGTACAGAGGGCTCGCATACAACCAAAAAAACCCTCCCTGCACCACAAGATGGAACCTCGGATGATGTTGAAGGTGGGCTCACTGCTTTCTTCACGAACGAGCCCGCCAGGGAGTGGAGCACACCATTTAAAGACGTAGAATTAGGTGTAGATCCCCCTCTGCCGTGCAAGATGAAAGGTGTAACATCCCTGACCTGGGTTATGCTTTAACCCTAGGAGTTTTGTTTAAGTAAGTCATATAGATTCTTGTCTTTATCTTTTGAAAAGTAATCAAGACTAAAGAAGAGCTTATGTTTCAATTTTGGCCCTATTTGAATAATGTTGAAACAATATTTTACATGTTTTGGACTGAAGTGCAATTTACCCAATTTAAGGGGTTACCTTGCAAATGTTACATGATAAATGTTCCTCAAGTGTTATAGCATCATAATAATGAGAATTATGATGAGGTGTGGCTTGTGGAAGCCTAAGTTCCAAGAAGGAGCTTGTTTGAGTAATGCTTGAGTATTGAATGCTAGTTTTGGTGTAATTTATAAATTACCCAAAATCTAGGGTTGAATATGTAAAATACCACTTCAAGAGTGTCCCTACTGTCTCTTTGTATCATTTATAGAAAATAAAAAGAAAGGGGCGTCTTGTTTGAACTACTTTTGAGAAATGATACTCTTGATAATTAAAATAATCAAGATTTAAGCATAATTGAAACCCGAAATTATTTTGTAGCAAAAATAAATATATTAATTAAAGTTTCCATCAACTAAAAATGTTATGAGAGCAATCATATATTGGGAGAATGTCCAAATTCTTTGAGTGGCACCGAAATATCCTAAGATGGTGAAGAAATCCACTCACATTTGTTAATTAAAAAGTAATGTCCACTAAAAATGGATAATAGTATTATAATGATTAAGGTGCTTAAGTGGTTGCTTTTAATTCAAGGATAAACGAAAGGAAATTGAGGGAAAGGAAGATCGCTTCGAAGGCAAGGAAGGGAGGGGTATGTGGCAAGAAAGTGGATGAATTTTCTCCTACTTTCTCTCTCCTAGAAAATCAACTATATGTACTCGATTTTCTCTTTACTTGAAAGGCTATTTTTGCAAACCACTTTCTTCCCTTTCTTTGGCTAACGACCAAGGAGCTTAGGAGCAGGAGGAAAATGTTCCCCAAGCTGAAGGTAAGCTCCGTGATCATCTTCAACCTTGGATTGATGGTTGAAATCGGATTTCAACATTGATTTTCTTCTCTCTTCCATCCAATGCTCAACCTTGGCTATCTTTTGCATCCAAAGAGTTGGAAACAAACCTTGGATAATTGAAGGAGCTTCTTTCACCATTAGATATGAGAATATTGAAGCTTTGAAGCTACTTTGAAGGAAGGTTATATAACTTGAACCCATCAATGTTATTATTGATTTCAATTTCTCATCATATATTGATCTTTTATTTTTTTCTTGAATAATTGATGAATCTATCATACATATGATAGTAGAATTTGGAGGTCTAAAGCTTGATGATGTTGACATCATCTTAGCACACACCTCAAGAATATCAAGAACAAACGGTTTCAATTTTGTTGGTCAAACAGTTTCAAACTGTTAGAGACCAAACAGTTTCAATGGATTCAAGGATCAATCGATCTCATGACCTAATAACTTCAAACAATCAAATTCAATTGGTTTCAAAATCCTAGAATCAAACTCAATTGATTTCAAAACCCTAGGTCAATTGATGTTAAACCCTGATTTAGGGTTAAACGGTTTCGAAGTTGATTTGATCAAACGGTTTCATCTCTAAATTGACCAAACGGTCTCAAACCGTTTGAGGATCAAACGGTCTCAAACCGTTTAGGGTTAATCAATCTCAAACCATTTGAAGGATTAGGGAAAGATCATTTGAAGGTCTAAAAGTTCTCAAACCGTTTGAAGGATTAGGGCAAGACCGTTTGAAGGTCTAAACGGTCTCAAACAGTTTGAAGGTTTAGGACAAGACTGTTTGAAGGTCTAAACGGTCTCAAACCATTTGAAGGTTTAGGGCAAGATCGTTTGAAGGTCTAAATGGTCTCAAACCGTTTGAAGGTTTAGGGCAAGACCGATTGAAGGTCTACATAGTCTCAAACCGTTCAAAGGTTTAGGGCAAGACCATTAAAATGTCTAAACGGTCTCAAACCGTTTAAAGGTTTAGGGCCAAACCGTTTAAAGGTTTGATTGATCCAAACCATTTGAAGGTCCAATTGATTCAAACCATGTAAGTACTAATAACCCCATAAGTGGTTGAAGAGTATCTCAAGGTTGATTTCAATGGAAGTACCTTTAAAGTACTTAGGTGATTAGTATAATTAGAGTGATTATCACTCGATGCCTATGAAAGTAATAAATTCAATACTCTATGATAAGCATAGGTGCATGTACTTAGTGAAAGGTTAAGTCAATTGAATAAGGTATGATGGGGATCTATGTACCTAGTACATGGACCAATGATAAGTATGATTTAATACTTAAATAATGCTATGTGCTCCAAGATATGTGGAAGCATTGACTTAGGGTTTGTATTAATGAGGTAATCATAAAACCCTAATTAATATAAGATGGGAAACCCTAACCCTAATATAGGGTGATATTATATAGGGTGATGTAATGTGAAACCCTAATATAGGGTGATGTAATGTGAAACCCTAATATAGGGTGATGTAATGTGAAACCCTAATATAGAGTGATGTTATGTGAAACCCTAATATAGGGTGATGTAATGTGAAACCCCAATATAGGGTGATGTTATGTGAAACCCTAATATAGGGTGATGTAATGTGAAACCCTAATATAGGATGATGTTATGTGAAACCCTAATTGATAAAGATGGGAAACCCTAACCCTAATGAGGGAATAGTGATGTTATCTTTGTATTGCATAATGTTGATATGTAATTGATATGGTTGTTATCAAGTATACTAACCATGAAGGTATCATGAGATGAGGAGCAGAACCAGGTATGAGCTATGATATTAATGGGCCTTGTGAGCCATTATTTTATTTGTTTCCTAGTGAGAGGTGATAAGAAGTTGAATATGTCTGGTGAACTATGTGAGATGCTTGTGTAACAAGTATCATGAATGCCTTGGTCAGATGACCTAGAGGTAATAGTTACCTGATAGTAGTAACCATGTTCAATGATGAGCCAAGGGTTTAAATAACCAGATCCAGTAAACATGATGATGGTATTGTTGAGGGATGTGAATTCCTAATAATGAGATAAGGGATTGAGATCCCAATGTTTTATAAAGTTTTGAAAAGTACTTGATAGAAGTATTACATGTTTCTTTGTAGCATTTGTCATAATAATTCTTGTTTGAAAACTTGACTGATGTTAAAAGAATATGGTAATGTACTTAAATAATCAAGTGAAATTTTATCATGTAGAGCCCTGGCCATAGATCCATCATAGTCAGTAGCTGGTGATGGTGAAACGGGTTCTCCTGTTGGTTAATCCAGAGCGTATATTGTTGAATATGCGGGGTTTCTCCTAGCCAAAAATAGGAGGATTAGAGTGCAACTTCGGTTGTAAACTCAAAGATATGTTTAAGAGCATGGTGAACAGGCCCATGGCTTAGTGTGATGGAGCATGAATGCGTTCATGGCTTAGGGAGCATGGTGAACTGGCATGTGGCTCAGGTTTACTAGCGCTGGGACCTGTACCAAGGCGGGCTAGAGAATGGGTAGCCTATGGGAGCTAACCCTGTGACTAAGGTCATTTAAGCAAGAGATTGCGGTCCTTCTTGTGGTCTCGCACTGACCAAAACGGATGAGATCGAGGAGTCTGGCTCTTCCTTTGATCTTGTATGGCACTGGCTTTGGGTTCCGCAATTGAAGGTTGGATTTGAGAAGTACGGCTCACTTCCTCAGGGCATAAGTATGATTGTAAAATGTAATCATCCATGTAGTGTATTTGCTTAAGGATGAAATACAGAAATCATTAGTTGATGTTACATTACTTACTGTATCCTAAATGGATAGATGTTATACATGTTCTTCATATTCCTTATTAAAATGGATAGATGATTTACTGCTTTATCATTTATAGCTATAATGCTTTAAAAGATGATATTTCTCTATTCTGCTTAATAATGATTAAATCCTTCTTTTCAATAGATATTCCTCTGCTCAGTTTATTACTATTTATCTGCAATAATAATATTGTTGGCGGAGAGTTATATCTCTCGCTGGGACATGGGTCTCACTCCGTTGGTCACCAACATTTTTAGGTGGACGCGGACGAGGAGGCAGGAACCATACACCAGGGGAAGGACAGCAGCATTAGGGATAGCAGTGATATCTCAGGTGGAGATACTAACTGTCGTGTCTTGTAGTTATGAGTCCTATGTGTCATCTATGTACTCTCAGGTCCTTGGAATCAGTAGTTAGTGCTTTTATGATCGATCTGAGATTTTGGCATTGAATCCTCGAGGTTTTATGTTGCTTATGTCTAGATTTAATAGAGCAATTGTTGTATGTAATCCTCGAGAAGAGAAGGTACATGCTATGTACTTTGTGGACCAGAAGGTATATATAATATTTTGGTTCTTGTTATAAGAGTTTTCCTGGAAATGGATCTTTTTGCAAATGGTTTTAATTTTTAGTGATTTTTGTTATTCCACAATTAATATCTGCCTCAGGTATCTGTGTTGATCCTAAAAAGGTAGAATCTGTCTTGGAGTGGGAACAGCCAAAGACACCAACAAAGATACGCAGTTTTCTAGGACTGGTAGGCTACTATAGGAGGTTCATTAAGAACTTCAGTTCTGTAGCATTACCCCTAACCAAGTTGACCAGGAAGGAGGTTCCTTTTGTCTAGAATGACAAGTGTCAACATTCTCTCCAGTTGTTGAAAGAAAGGTTAACCAGTGCACCTATGTTAGTGTTACCTGAGTAGGGAAAGGGGTATATTATTTTTTGTGATGCTTCTAAGAATGGTCTAGGATGTGTGTTGATGCAGGATAAACAAGTGATTTCTCTTACTTCTCAATAGCTTAAGAAGCATGAGCAAAATTATCCAACACATGATCTAGAATTAGTTGTAGTGGTTCATGCGTTGAAGATCTGGAGACATTATCTCTATGGATAGACATTCTAGATTTTCACAGATCATAAGAACCTAAAATACATCTTTTCACAGCATGAGTTGAACATGAGACAACGCCGCCGGATGGAGTTAGTCAAGGACTACAATTGTACAATTGATTATCATCCGGGAAAGGCTAATGTAGTGGTTGATGCACTAAGTACAAAATCATCATCACCAACCATGGACAAGGCACAGTTGAACTCTTTAGTGTACTTTAAACGAGACATGTTTGTCTCTTTGAGGCAAAACAATGTATATCTTAAAGTATCCTTGTTAGCTGGACTGTTAGCTCAGATGCTCATAAAACCTACTCTGAAACAACAGATCAAAGATGCACAACAAGCTGATATTGTGATTCAGCAGATCAGATAAGAGTATGGTAGTGAGAAACGGGATGGTTTTCATGAGTCAGATAATGAGGTAGTATGTTACCATGGTAGGATGGTAGTACTTGATGCCAATGACTTAAGGAAGTTAGTCATGGAGGAAGCTCATTCATCCATGTATGCAATGCATTTAGGGAGCACCAAAATGTATCATAATTTGAAAGATATGTATTGGTGGCCTGGTTTGAAGAAAGATGTAGCTGAGTTTGTTATGCGGTGTCCAGTGTGTCAAAGGTTAAAGCTGAACATCAGAAGCCCGCAGGAACAATGCAACCTTTACCTATACCACAGTGGAAATGGGATCACATGACCATGGACTTTGTGGTTGGTTTGCCAAGAATAGCCAAAAGTCACGATTCCATTTGGGTGATAGCTGATAGGTTGACTAAGTCAACACATTTTCTTCCTATCAAAACAACCTATACTATTAAGAAACTTGCACAATTCTTTATAGATGAGATAGTACGTTTACACGGAGTTCCAGCTACAATTGTTTCTGATAGAGGTCCCCAATTCACGAGTCATTTTTGGGAACGAATACATAAAGCTTTGGGTACGCAGTTAAGATTCAGTACCGCCTTTCACCCACAGACAGATGGACAATCTAAGAGGACTATACAAACTTTGGAGGATTTTCTTAGGGCATGTGTCCTTCAATTTGTAGGGAGTTGGGATATACACTTGAGTCTGATAGAATTCGCTTACAATAATAGTTATCAGCACAGTATTGATATGGAACCATATGAAACATTATATGGTAGACGTTGTAGATCTCCATTATGCTGGTATGAAACATGGGAATATCAACTTTTGGGTCCTAAATTAGTGCAACAGACAACTGAGAAGATTAAAGTAATACAACAATAGTTAAAAGCTGCACAGGATAGACAGAAATCATACGTTGATAAACGGTGAAGACCGTTAGAATTCCAAGTTGGAGACAGAGTATATTTTAAAGTCTCACCTTGGAAAGGTGTTCTTAGATTTGGGAAAAAGGGTAAGTTAGCTCCTAGATTTATGGGGCCTTATCCAATCATTGAAAGGATTGGAAAGGTAGCCTATAAATTGGAATTACCACCTGAACTACATAGATTGCATCCAGTATTCCATATATCCATGCTGAGAAAGTGTCACCCTGATACGGATTTAGTATTGTAACCTGTGGAGGTAGAGTTAAATGAAGATATATCCTATGTAGAGGGACCAATGTTGATTCTTGACAGGAGAATTAAAAAGTTGAAAAAGAAAGACATTGTTCTTGTGAAAGTTCTTTGGCATCATCATGGCGTTGAAGAAGCTACGTGGGAGCTGGAGGAAGAGATGAGGAGGAAGTACCCTTCTCTTTTCTCTTGATGATTTTGGGGACGAAATCCCTGTTAGGGGTGGATAATTGTAACATCCCTGACCTGGGTTATGCTTTAACCCTAGGAGTTTTGCTTACGTAAGTCATATAGAGTCTTGTATTTGTCTTTGTCTTTTGAAAAGTAATCAAGACTAAAGAAGAGCTTATGTTTCAATTTTGGCCCTATTTGAATAATGTTGAAACAATATTTTGCCTATTTTGGACTGAAGTGCAATTTACCCAATTTAAGGGGTTACCTTGCAAATGTTACATGATAAATGTTCCTCAAGTATTATAGCATCATAAGAAAGATAATGATGTTGAGGTATGGCTTGTGGAAGCCTAAGTTCCAAGAAGGAGCTTGTTTGAGTAATGCTTGAGTATTGAATGCTAGTTTTGGTGTAATTTACAAATTACCCAAAATCTAGGGTTGAATATGTAAAATACCACTTCAAGAGTGCCCCTACTATTTCTCGGTATCATTTAGAGAAAATAAAAAAAGGGGCGTCTTGTTTGAACTACTTTTGAGAAATGATACTCTTGATAATAAAATAATCAAGATTTAAGCATAATTGAAACCTGAAATTATTTTGTAGCAAAAATAAATATATTAATTAAAGTTCCCATCAACGAAAAATGTTATGGGAGAAATACTATAGTGGGAGGACGTACAAATTATTTGATTGGCATCGAAATATCCTAAGAAGGTGAAGAAATCCACTCACATTTGTTAATTAAAAAGTAATGTCCACTAAAAATGGATAATAGTATTATAATGATTAAGGTGCTTAAGTGGTTGCTTTTAATTCAAAGATAAATGAAAGATAATTGAGGGCAAGGAAGATGGCTTCGAAGTCAAGGAAGGGAGGGGGCATGTGGCAAGAAAGTGGATGAAATTTCTCCTACTTTCTCTCTCCTAGAAAATCAACTATATGTACTCGATTTTCTCTTTACGTGAAAGGCTATTTTTGCAAACCACTTTCTTCCCTTGCTTTGGCCGATGACCAAGGAGATTAGGAGTAGGAGGAAAACGTTCCCCAAGCTGAAGGTAAGCTCCATGATCATCTTCAACCTTGGATTGATGGTTGAAATCGGATTTCAAGATTGATTTTCTTTTCTCTTCCATCCAATGCTCAACCTTGGCTATCTTTTACATCCAAAGAGTTGGAAACGAACCTTGGATAATTGAAGGAGCTTCTTTCATCATTATAGATGAGAATATTGAAGCTTTGAAGCTACTTTGAAGGTGGGTTATATAACTTGAACCCATCAGTGTTATTATTGATTTCAATTTCTCATCATATGTTGATCTTTTATTTTCTTCTTGAATAATTGATGAATCTATCATACATATGACAGTAGAATTTGGAGGTATGAAGCTTGGTGATGATGACATCATCTTAGCACACACCTCAAGAATATCAAGAACAAACGGTTTCAATTTTGTTGTTCAAACGGTTTCAAACTGTTACAGACCAAACGGTTTCAATGGATTCAAGGATCAATCGATCTCATGACCTAATAACTTCAAACAATCAAATTCAATTGGTTTCAAAACCCTAGAATCAAACTCAATTGATTTCAAAACCCTAGGTCAATTAATGTTAAACCCTAATTTAGGGTTAAATGGTTTCAAAGTTGATTTGATCAAACGGTTTCATCTCTGAATTGACCAAACAGTCTCAAACTATTTGAGGATCAAAGGGTCTCAAACCGTTTAGGGTTAATCAATCTCAAACCATTTGATGGATTAGGGCAAGACTGTTTGAAGTTCTAAATGGTCTCAAACCATTTGAAGGATTAGAGCAAGACCGTTTGAAGGTCTAAACGGTCTCAAACCGTTTGAAGGTTTAGGGCAAGACCATTTGAAGGTCTAAACGGTCTCAAACCGTTTGAAGGTTTAGGGCAAGACCGTTTGAAGGTCTAAATGGTCTCAAACCATTTGAAGGTTTAGGGAAAGACTGTTTGAAGGTCTAAACAGTCTCAAACTGTTTGAAGGTTTAGGGTAAGACCGTTTGAATGTCTAAACGGTCTCAAACCGTTTAAAGGTTTAGCGCCAAACCATTTAAAGGTTTGATTGATCCAAACCGTTTGAAGGTCCAATTGATTCAAACCATGTAAGTACTAATAACCCCATAAGTGGTTGAAGAGTATCTCAAGGTTGATTTCAATGGAAGTACATTTAAAGTACTTAGGTGATTAGTATAATTAGAGTGATTATCACTCGATGCCTATGAAAGTAATAAATTCAATACTCTATGATAAGCATAGGTGCATGTACTTAGTGAAAGGTTAAGTCAACTGAATAAGGTGTGATGGTGATGTGTGTTCCTAGTACATGGAACAATGATAAGTATGATTTAATACTTAAATAATGCTATGTGCTCCAAGATATGTGGAAGCACTGAATTAGGGTTTGGATTAATGAGGTAATCATAAAACCCTAATTAATATAAGATGGGAAATCCTAACCCTAATATAGGGTGATATTATATAGGGTGATGTAATGTGAAACCCTAATATAGGGAGATGTAATGTGAAACCCTAATATAGGGTGATGTAATGTGAAACCCTAATATAGGGTGATGTTATGTGAAACCCTAATATAGGGTGATGTTATGTGAAACCCTAATATAGGATGATGTTACGTGAAACTCTAATTGATAAAGATGGGAAACCCTAGCCCTAATGAGGGAATAGTGATGTTATATTTGTATTGCATAATGTTGATATGTAATTGATATGGTTGTTATCAAGTATACTAAACATGCAAGTATCATGAGATGATGAGAATAACCAGGTATGAGCTATGATGTTAATGGGCCTTGTGAGCCATATTTTATTTGTTGCCTAGTGAGAGGTGACAAGAAGTTGAATATGCCTAGTGAACTATGTGAGATGCTTGTGTAACAAGTATCATGAATACCTTGGTCAGATGACCTGGAGGTAATAGTTACCTGATAGTGGTAACCATGTTCAGTGATGAGCCAAGGGTTTAAATAACCAGATCCAGTAAACATGATGATGGTATTGTTGAGGGATGTGAATTCCCAGTAATGAGATAAGGGATTGAGATCCCAATGTTTTATAAAGTTTTGAAAAGTACTTGATAGAAGTATTACATGTTTCTTTGTAGCATTTGTCATAATAATTCTTGTTTGAAAACTTGACTAATGCTAAAAGAATATGGTAATGTACTTAAATAATCAAGTGAAATTTTATCATGTAGATCCCTGGCCATAGATCCATCATCGTCAGTAGCTGGTGATGGTGAAACGGGTTCTCCTGCTGGTTAATCCGGAGTGTATATTGTTGAATATGTGGGGTTTCTCCTAGCCGAAAATAGGAGTATTAGAGTGCAACTTCGGTTGTAGACTCAAATATATGTTTAAGAGCATGGTGAATAGGCCCATGGCTTAGTGTGATGGATCGTGAATGTGTTCATGGCTCAGGGAGCACGATGAACTGGCTCGTGGATCAGGTTTACTAGCGTCGGGACATGTACCAAGGCGGGTTAGAGAATGGGTAGCCTATGGGAGCTAACCCTGTGACTGAGGTCACTTAAGCAAGAGACTACGGTCCTGCTTGTGGTCTCGCACAGACCGATACGGATGAGATCGAGGATTCTAGATCTTCCTTTGATCTTGTATGACACCGGCTTTGGGTTCCGCAACCGAAGGTTGGATTTTTGCGGTACGGCAAGGCATAAGTATGATTGTAAAATGTAATCAGCCGCGTAGCATATTTTCTTAAGGATGAAATACGGAAATCATTAGTTGATGTTACATTACTTACTGTATCCTAAATGGATAGATGTTATACATGTTCTTCATATTCCTTATTAAAATGGATAGATGATTTACTTCTTTATCATTTATAGTTGTAATGCTTTAAAAGATGATATTGCTCTATTCTGCTTAATAATGATTAAATCCTACTTTTCAATAGATATTCCTCTGCTCAGTTTATTATTGTTTATCTGTAATAATAATATTGTTGGCGGAGAGTTATATCTCTTGCTGGGACATGGGTCTCACTCCGTTGGTCACCAATATTTTTAGGTGGACGCAGACGAGGAGGCAAGAACCATACACCAGGGGAAGGACAGCAGCATCAGGGATAGCAGTGATATCTCAGGTGGAGATACTGACTGTCGTGTCTTGTAGTTATGAGTCCTATGTGTCGTCTCTATACTCTCAGGTCCTTGGAATCAATAGTTAGTGCTTTTATGATCGATCTGAGATTTTGGCATTGAATGCCTCAAGGTTTTATGTTGCTTATGTGTAGATTTAACAGAGCAACTATTGTATGTAATCCTCGAGAAGAGAAGGTACATGCTATGTACTTTGTGGACCAGAAGGTATATATAATATTTTGGTTCTTGTTATAAGAGTTTTCCTGGAAATGGATCTCTTTGCAAATGGTTTTAATTTTTAGTGATTTTTGTTATTCTGCAATTAATTACACAGTGACGGTCTTTGGTGTCGGGTCGTCACAACAGGAATGGATATGACTGCACTATCAAGAATCACATGTAGAGATGTCCACATCTTAGCGGATATCCTTGACGATAATCTACCCAGAGCCGATGTCATATATCACAACAAGGGTAGAAGTCTAACTAGAGAATGCTTCATAGGGATCTTCTTAAAAAAGGCATGAGTACACAAGAAACTATTTAAAGGGTTGTGTGCCACCCTCCTCAAAGAGTTCCTACACTCAGATAAGGTGCAACTAGTGTTCAATGGCACCACACATCTAGCAAGCCTCTTATATGACGAGGACTATGAGGCTACTAATGTGACTAAGGTGAAACAAGCAGTGCATAGGAAGGGGACAAAGTTTGTAGTCATGCCCATAAGGAATGTGAAGTATTGGGCTCTGATTGTTGTTGATCTATACGAGCAAAAGACAATAGTGATTAACTATTGTGTGGCCAAACTAGACAGTACTGCCCTGATATATAAAAGGAAAGAAGCCAGAGATGTCCTAAAGATACCACTACATCTGCAGAAAGAGATACAATTAGTAGATGATAGATTCAAGGGCATCTGGAAACAATGTTCTATCTATAAGAAAGTGCCATAAGAAGAGGCTGACTCAGGGGATTGCGCCTTCATCGTACTAAGGATGATGGAAGCCATCAACAAGGGCATCCCACTAGAGGACTTATACACAGAAGATCTACATGGGCTGTGTGGTGTGTACACGATGGAGGTCATCTACGATCACTGCTTCTTTAACGACCCGGTGATGCCTTCAGAAGCAATACCGCGAAGACTTCACAAGGATATCCCTCTACCTGAAAAGGTAACCTGGAGGGAAAAACTGAAAACCTTGTGGATTGATCCAACAGTACCAGCTAGGGATAAGGCATTGAAAGAAGGATGGAGCACTGATGCTGGAGCAACTTTAGCAAGCATACCAGAGATAGAACCTGAACAGCCCCCTGCGACAGAAGACAAAGGAGAATAGCCTTCAACAGAACAGACAGAAGAAGGAGAAGTAGAGGAAGACGATCCACTAGAATAAAAACCAAACGGACTAACGGGGAAGATAGTACCCACTTTCAAGGACTTTGACATATGGAGTTGCGTCAGCCTATCTTCAGAATCACTAAACATCATAATGAAGTCCTTAAAAGAAGATGACATGTCGGCTGAAGTTGTATTTGAAAGGGAGGGGATATGTGTGATGAAGGACGACCTTCGGGATATGTTGAGATCAGGAGGGTACCTATCAACAAGCACAATGTCAGCCTACCAATCCATCTTAAGTGACAACATGCCAAATGCATATATGGCATACTTCCTACTGGTATACGACATCATAAAAGATAAAAGATCAAGCAAGAAGGAACATCTCGTGACGTCCCTCCTGGACTGCATTTTCCTACCAATTCTTCATGACAGTCATTGGACTTTACTAGTGGTCGACATCATAAAAAGGACTGTAATATTATATAACAGCTCAGACGCAGCCTTTGGATTGAACAAGAAGACAAACATGACTACCACAAAGACCCCAATAGAAGAAAAGGTTGTCACATGCGCGGAGGCGATTGTTGATATGTTGAAAAGTCACAGCAAAGGGTACAAGCATACATCGGGCAAAGACTTCAAGAAGACACAGTTCTACAACAGGAGCCCTCAGCAGGTGCCTCTGTTGAATGACTACGACTTCTACTGCCTAGCCTAGATGACAACCCTAGCAAACTTGAACACAAAATTGGAGGTGTAATGACCCCACCTCCCGGTAACCCCCAATCAAGGGAGACCAAAAGGTCAGAGCCGCTATCCCAATAACTCAGGATCCATGATTTAACATTTAATCAAAAATAACTATTAAATCCTACTAAAACTATACTGGAAAGCTGGAATAAAATAGATCTCTTGCATACCTTGTAGAAATTTCAGATTTCTAGACTTCAATCCACATATGGAGTCTATCTATCTAATCCTCCTTGAACTGATTATTTGTATCTTCATAATGTATTGATTTACTATTTGTCCTTTTCAATATTTGTACCTAAAAAGTCGATAAACAAAATGTCGGTCAGTATATTTCTATACCAGTATGTGGGGAACAATCACATTTTCACAAATAGTTTCTAACAACCTAATTATCACAAATAACTGATTAACAATCCAAATTACGCTTTCAATGTGACTTCTCAACTGCTTTTGCCCTAAACCTTGGATTACCCTCTCTTAGGGTTTTGTCATTTCAAGGGACATAAGGTCACCTTCTCCATCCTGAGCTTGGTGCATGGGGTCACCTCTCGAGGTGACCAATGGTCTTCCCTCTGGGGCTTGACCAATTCAGACCTTCCCTCTGGGGCTTGGTCTTGCAACATACATCAGGGTGGCATGTAGGTTCGAGACAGTCACACTTATACTTAATTGTTATACACATAGTCACTTTATGAGATTGCAGTAATGAAACAACCAAGCAGTTTAGGTTTCATAGCAATCGAGAATCTTCTTGAAAACACCGTGAAACATAAATTGGTTATTCATAATTTAACCACATACATGTTCAGCCGATTCAAGATAGCAATATTCCAAGCTAGTATGAAATCCAGGCAAGCAAGCAATTTACACAACAAGGGTCCTGAAACAACCATACAATTTCCTTCACTACTCGTGTTATCAAGATCTATCCAATCTAACTTGCTTCCTAGGGTTTCTATTTTCTTTTAGGGTTTCACTTGCAATTAGTGTTTCGTTATCACTTTTGTTACTACAAACCCTAAATCAGTAAAAATACTCATAAACCCTAATTATCTTATCCTATCTATCCTAACAGGATTAGGATCAACAATTATCAGCATATTTCCAAATAATTTGAATTATTCAAATTAATCTCCTTCTTTACCCTAGATTAGGGTTTCTACACACGTTATCATGGATTCATAGATTAAAACACTAAAACAAGCAACTTCTCATCTAAATTAGATTTGATTCTTATTTTATAATCCAATAGGCTAATAGTGCTCGAATTAACCAGTTAGGCATCATACATTCGATATTTAATTACAATTAGGGTATTTAACCTAAGTTTAATGCACTTTATAATCAACTTAATGTACTTTTGCAAATAGGAATAAAATCAGGCTTTAAAAGTATTTTATTGGATTCTACGTGTTCTCCTAATTAATTTCCATATATTATTTGTCTACATCTGAGTTACCAATTTTTTTCTATGAATTTGTAAAGTATTTACCTCCTGGGCCAATCTTTGGACGCCACGTCAACTGATAGAATCCTTTTTCTTTTTCGGCGGGTTGGGCCCAAACTATGTTGGAAAGACATTCTTGCCCTCACCTTCCTTCTCAAACGTTGGGGGCAAGGAGGTAATTTTGCCTCCCCTCATCCCCTTCCTCCGGCTCCCCCCTTTCTCGTGAACCAGGCCTAGACGAGGGTCAACCCGGTGGTTGACTCCATGCTTTGGCATCGTGCAGGGGCAAAGGACCTTGCAGCAGCCTTCGACCCACCCTTTCGAAGTCATCCGCGCCTTCAATTGCTGAAACATCTGCCTGGGGAGTTGACCTCCATGCCACCGGTGGATAGGGACACTAGACCGGAATCCATCGCTCTTTGATACCTGGGCAAGAACGAGGTTAGTGAGGCACTTCCTCGAACTTGCATGGCCTCCCAGCATCTCTCTCCCTATCAGGAGGAGGGGGTAGAGCCCCCTTATATAGGTATTTCCCCGAGTTCACAGTCATGGAGTCTAACTCCGTCAGAACTTTGGGGAAACCTCGGACCGCTCTCCAAAAGTATCCAAACCCAGGCTCATTCTACTCGGAAAGGGATCCTAGTCGCAATGGGAATGGTCCCATTAATGTGCGATTATTGCTTAGAGAGGAATCTAACCTCGAAATTATGTGAGTCTATTCCTCCTTTCCTTATTTTAGGTGAAGTGCAGCCACTATTGGATCCAGATCCAATGGATGTCGGGCCCCATAAAAGAACATGAAATAAAATCAAATTGTGATATTTAATTTATCCCTCTTACTTTAGGAAAACGTAAAAAATCATATCTCCCAAACCGTTTATCCCTTTTCAACCAGATTTTAAGGGAAACTTCCTCTTGGATTTATCTACTTGCATGCCAATTTTGAGTCCCAAACTCAAAAGGAAAAAGGCATTATCTTCATGTGCAAGTTATCTTTTAATAAAGCTTATTGTAAGCACATTTTCTCTCTCTTAATCTTTTATTTTCTTTATTGTGATTCCTTTTACCATTAGAAACCATGTGGAGTTGAAATCTCATTTATAATGATTCGATTATCCATATTTCCACATGTTTCTTATATTTTCATCATTATCTCAACTTTCTTACTTAATAATGCTTTATTTGATTTTATCTCTTTCTTCTCCTATTACCTTTGCAACTTGGACTCCTTGGAACCCAAGAAATCCTAAAGGTATGAAGTCCCTCCTTGAAGGATGATTCTTAGCCTTCTAGATGCTTCCACATCTTTCTTTTCTCATTACCTTAGTTATTCCTTTATTAATTGATTCCTTTTTCCTTTTTATTTCCTTTTCTTGTTATTGAGCCCAGTAGCCAACAAGGCCCACTAAATCAAACATACAAGGCTATTTATCAAAGAAGTCTATTTAAGGCACATAAATCACACAATTACACAATCATACATTTATTGAGGAAATTGCATTTACAACAAAAAGAACCCGAAAATTGGGGTTGTAACATCCTTCCCCTCTTATAGGAATTTTGCCCTCAAAATTCCACCAAACATACAAACAAACAGGATAAGACTTCCTCATGTCCATCATGGCTCCCATGTGGCTTCACCCTCTCCATGGTGCTTCCGAAGAACCTTCATCATCTTATATTCTTACATCTGAGTTCTCTCTCACCTTGGTATCTCATACCCTTATAGGTAACTCAGGACTTTTTAGCCTCTCTCAAAGCTTAATAGGTTCATGGCTCAGGTACATCACATAGTGCTCTATATCGGACTTATGGAACACCTCATACGTCATGTTATCCTGAGGGGTAAGGCTAAACATAAACATCCCCACCCATCCATCTCGAATGGGCCCATGTATCGGGGACTCATCTTTCTCATCTATAGCTCAGAGGGGTCGGGTTTTCATAACACATATTCTCCCACAGTGAACTGCATGTCAGTCTGCTTTGCATCAGCTCATGACTCATGTCACCCCTGGGCTTTCTCAGCCATCGCACGATCAAAGCAACTTCATCTACACATACGGTGGTTTCTCTGACCTTCACAAGGTTCTTTCACCGACATCATCCTAATGAAGCGATGATCGACATGACCTCCCTTACAATGCTTCTTACATCCCGATACTGGCTATGGTGGCTATCGTCACAAACTTTCATAGGACATGAATTTCCCCCCATGTATCACCCTGAACGAGCCCACATGCTCTCATCAGACCCTCTAGTCTGGATCATACTCTCTTGATTGTCTATCAGTAAGGGGTGATACGAAGTACTAAACTTTAATCTAGCATCGAGTTCATTACGCACCTACTTCCACCACATGGAAGTGAACTTGAGGTCATGCTCCAAAAGTTGAACTCAGATCACGGTATAGTTGAACTATCTCTCTCATGCATATAGTTCAATCGGATCTGTCACATTGACAACACTCTCTCTTAGGTAAGGGGTTAGGTCAACTTGGTAAGGCAATTTACCATAACCCATATTGCATCCTGACCTCTCTTTGTCTAGGGGAGACTCACCACTATGTCCATGGTGATCCACTCCCATTCCCTCTTGGGGACACTTCATTATCGGTAGCAACACACTGAGTTACGGATGTCCATCCTTCACCTCCTTGCATGCTGGCGAGAAGCCACATGCAACTTTATATACTTCTTCATCTCAAGTATTCAAGGTACTACTATAAACTTTAACTATCTTGGTAGTACTACAGTGTACTTAACATCATGAGCCTCTACTTGTCATGATTCCTCAAGGTTGGCTCCTTAGAAACCCTAAAACACTCTAGTAGCGGGTTTCACCACCTCCTTTTCTCGAGAGGTGTATCATTATATCTCATCAAGCTCTGAGTCGGCTAACTAAGAAGCCACCAACTCGACCAACGGGTCTGTTTGTATCTGGGTGTTAGCCATACAAGTCTCGTCTTTGAACTTAGGGTTCACCTAACAACCTCTTCCAGCCTCTCTACTAGCTAATCAAGACAGCTGTGTTTTGACTAAGAGCATCCATTACCATCTTACATCCTTATGTGGGAAGGTGGTGGAGCATAAGGGGTAGGGAGATCTTGATATTGTTTCAAGGTAGATACTTGCCCTTGTGGTGGATAATAGATTCCTTGAGGAGTACCCATAGAACCATTTGCATTGTTTGGGTTTGCCATGGATCGGGAAGGGGCTCTTTCCTCCTCACAGAGGGCAAGTGACATGGAAATCTGGTCTAGACTTTTCTTGAGCCGATCAATGATTTGTCCATGAAAGGACACCTCTCTCTTCACTTCATCGAGGCTTCTTAACCTCACAGAAACTTCTTCTTCAAACATGGAGCTGTCTCTTGACTCTTGGTCTCCTTGTTCCTCCCATGAAAAGTTTGGACCATTTCTCCATTCTGAAGTGTATGATCTTGACATGGAGCCTTGGTTGTTCTGGATGCCATAGGATTGTAGAACCATGTCTTCACAAAGAGCCACCATGGAGTTGGCGGAGTGATTATAAGAACCTCCCATGTGAATTTTCATGAGATCTACAATGTCTTCCAAAATATTCATCATGTAGGGTAGTTGAGGGATTGAAGGTGCTCGTGCATATCGGTCTACCATCTTGACTCCAAAGGGTTGCTTGTCACATGCATAAGGCACAACCAAACAAAAGAAGGCAAGTTAGCAAACCAAGATGCACAAAGAATAAAGAATAGCAATGATGAGGGTTGTAGGAAAGGATAAGCTACACTAACTAGCTAGGTTGAGCGCCTCTATCCCCAGCAACGGTGTCAGAAATCTTGGTGCTTTCGAGCCAGAGGTGCACACACTAACCAACAAGAGATGATTAGATGCGCCCCACGGAACTCGAACACACATGATCTCTCAAAATTTATAATAACCCTAATAAGATTCAATCACAACACTAAATAGGTCACCCGTAAGCGCACGAGGTACTATTATACTATAGGTGATAGGCAAGAGTAGGGGTCGATCCTCAGGGACAAAGGGGGCACTTGAGCTAGGATAGTGTTGGATATGTTCCTAATGCAGAGACTAGGGTTGAAGGGTTTAAAGGGGTTGTTTTGGTTGTTAAACTAAGTGAACATGCAAGTAGAGGCAATATGAAATCTAAGTTATCGCAAACCCTAAATTATCCTAAGCAAGCAAGTCTAAAGAACTAGATTAAGCAATTAACTAAATAGAAGAAAAGATTAACTACACTAAACTAGTAGAGAAATTAGCAACCAAGAACTAAGTTAACCACTAGAGAGAGCAAGAACCTAAGTTAACCCTAAAGAGCAAGACTAAGCAATTAACTAGATTGAACAAAAGTAGCTAAACTAGACTAACATGAACAAGCTAAGAAGGGAAAATAGGTTTTAAGCAATGAGATTAGGTAGGTGGGCCATTTGGGAATGTGCTTTGATATTAGTTGAGATGTGTCATCATAGTAAGCAATTATCACAATTCAATCTAGATTACCTAACCAAACAACAAGGCAAGTGTTATTAGAATGTACCCTATACTACTAGTTGGAGAAATAGGGTTAGGTGTAATTCTAGTAGGACTTGTCAAGTCTAGGTTTCTAGGGTAAGTGGTATTAGGGCATTTGAGAGCCAAGGGTAGAAATGGGAGTAGATATGAGGGCTTTTCACCTCATGCCACTAGCCATCTAGCCTTTATAAAGTTCTAAGCAATTGCACTAATCACACTTACACTAGCCACTTAGATCTCACACTCACTTGTATAAGGAGGGATATGTATGTAGGAACAAAGGGGGCTAGCTAGGGATCCACTAATTGTACCTAGGAGCCATTCCTAAGATTGCTACATACACTCCAATTCCTCCTAGAAACTAAGTGTCATCAAACATCTCAAAGCAAGCAATCCATGTTAAAAGCATAAATCACATGCAATAAAATAGGAAATGAGATAGAAGTAATGGGCAATCATCATATATAGAAATCATGTTCATTACACGTTATTTTCTTCCAACAGGGTATTACAGTCACATTTTTACCCCAAATAGCCCAACACTAGGGGCTTAGCTAGACATAATCAAAGAAATAGCAAAAGAAAGGGGAAGAAGGGGATAGGACTCCATGGAGCTCAGGGTAGATCTTCCTTCTTCACCTCCTAGCAGCTTGGGGATGACCTCTGTCCTCCCATGATGCAGATGGGCATGAGAATATGGGGGATTATGGAGGAAAACCTAGAAATCTAGGTTTCCAAGGTGGAAATGAGGTGGATGGAGAGCATAAATGCAAGGGAAATGCAATGAATGTCAAGGAGAGGGTGGAGAGGAGTAATGGCAGCTAGGGAGTGTAACCTCCATGCTCCAACTGCCACCTATGTATATATAGGTGGTGGGGGAGCACTAGGGTAAGTAGGGGCATTGTTGGAAAAATAGTGCAGAAAATGGTAGGGTTTAGGTGGTAGCACGGCTGGGGTGGGTAGAGGTGGGGACGGTCGTGGTGGTAGGGAATGGTCGTTCCAAGAAAGTGGAAAAAAATTACAGGTTGAAGTGGTGAAATGGAGGCTAGTAGCACGACCGTGCTGGGCAGCACAGCCATGGTGAGGGCTAGGTAGAACGGCCGTGCTGGGTAGCACGGCCATGGTGGTAGATTTGGAGAGGAGGTCGTTCCCTCTAGCACACCCATTCTATCTTTAGCTAGCATGGCTATTCTGGGTAGCACGGCCATTTTTGGGGCTTCATGGCACAGTCGTGCTAGGTAGCACGACAGTGGTGGCTAAATTGTTGTAGTTTGCAAATCTTGGTAATTTCTCTATAACTTGGTCAATATCCAGAACGGCCGTTCCTTGGCACTGCGGCTGTGCTGGTGTCTTCAATGGAAAAATGAGCTTCAATCTTCATCATCAATGGACTTCTTTGCTTGATGTCGAATCTTGGCCATTAAGGGTAGGTTGAGGGATCTTTGGACCCCTCCATGAGTGGAGGAACCCTAGAACTCCTTCCTTCTCTCTCATCCATCCAAAGCATGGTCCACCTAAAAATAATGCAAAGAACGTCCATAAGTGCATTTAATAATAATACTCACATTGGGGAAATTAACTTGCATTCTACTATGTTTAGATGTGAATGAAGTACAAAATGGCAAAAGATGGATCCCTAAAATAGGGTTGCATCATGTGACATATTTGTTAATACAAGTCAGTCGTTGTGTATGAAAATGTATTTTTTAAGACGTCATAATATATTCATTAAAGTTGGCATATGTTGTTGATTCAAATGAAATTACCCTCAATTGAAACATTGTCATAAGAATGTCTCAAATTGATGACATATGGTTTGGGTTGAGGACATGAACATGAGATAATATGTATACACACATTAGTCATTATTGATACATTCCTAGTCAAATACTATTGTGGAAATTATAAGACAACAATAATACTAAAGACTAGTATGTGCGGTGCATGATGATTGCGACTCTTAGTCATGATAGTGGATATCAATTCATACGCATAGGTTCTTGTTCGAGAAAGAAGTTGTTATGTAAAGACCCACCTTAAGAATAACACATGGAGGCCATCTAATGGCAGTCAAAGTCATGTTTTAAAGTGAAAATGTTGACAATGCTTCTTAGACCTAAATGTTGGGTTTTAGGGGAGGCAGAGAAGGCAACGGAAACAAAAATTTTCTCCTCCCAAACCCAGAACAAGGAAACGCGTCAACGTCTATACAATAGGAAAGGATTTTGTGGAATCATACCTTGTCCCGAGGCTTTCTCGGAGACAATACCTCGCGGCTTGCGTGGTCTTCACCTCCGGTCTTGGACGGTGTCTGTGCAGCTCCTGGTCGCACCGGGACTGAAGACTCCTGGTCTCACCGGGACTGTCGGGATTGACAGTTGTCCTCCTGAGCGGCAGAAACCTCCCGCCTCTGAAGTAGTCCACACGGACCACCTGGAACTCCAGTCTCCTTGTCCCACAAGGAATTGGAAGGAGTCGCACCCTCCTATCAGCGTACTAGTCGCCAACACACTCTCCTGCCCCCAATTGCTTTCTGCAGTTGTCTTTCCCTTGTTGTGCCTCCCTTATCGGGTAGCACTTGCTCAGGCTCTCTCAGTTACCAAAACCAAAGAGAACGACAACTTTGCAGAGCAACTGGTTGCACTAAGTTGCTCTTTGAGAAGCCCCCAATACCCCTATATATATAGGAGAGTCATGGGACAGGGTTCTCCATCCCGGACAATGCGGGACTAAAAGCAGGAGTAGAAGGGTTCGAGATTTTCCACAAAACAACCAACTCGCAACCTAAACCGATCGTTTCACAATTGAAATGGTCGGTTGGGGACCTGAACCGGTCGGTTGACATCTCAACTGATCGGTTGGGACCCATGAGCCAATCGGTTCACTTCTGAACCGGTCGGTTCGTGGTCCTGATCAATTCCCGATTGACTTTTCTTCTTTTGTTTCTAATTGGTATCAAATACCAATCCTTGTTCCAATCAAATTGGGCAAGTGAAACGCAAGGAAAATTCTCACCAATCCTACTTTCCCAACTTTCTCGGTTGCACCAGTTGAATCGATTGTTTCAACACTTGAAGCAATCATTTCACCCTGATCATGAGCCGATCGACTTACCACCTGAGCCGACCAGTTCACCAAGCTGAGCCGATCGGTTCATCTCATGAGCCGATCGGTTGGGAGTGCATATTGTGCAGAATCAGTCAATTACAGTTTCAATCAATCTGATACTCCAATCAATGTGTTCAACACCTTGAACATTATGATATTGAGCTATCAATTAATTGAGTGTTTAATTGAACTACTAAACTCCTTTAGTAATCAATCTAAACATTGTTTGTGGACAAAACTCCTCTTCTAGGTTAAATCCTATGTGTGTGACCCTACAGGTCCATTTCACGTTGGCAGTGAAAGTCCATAACACTTATGACTTCATAAGAAAAGTGTAGTGCCTAGTCACACATCAGTGCTACCCAAGTGAAAGTAGAAAGTTGGAGAACAACTTTCAATCCTACAATCCATGAATGGTGTTACAGTGAATGTATAATTCCTTTGTCACTGATATCCCGAATGAACTCGAGGCATGGAACAGCCATCCTATCAACGTTCATTCACTTTCTTGATCTTAGAGTAGATTGGAAGAGATATGTATGACATCAATATAACATACTGATTCACACATGCGTGTGCACGCCTATTTCAATCCTACTCATCAAGTGTCCTTGGATATAAAACTCCCTCAGGAGGGACAAATCCCATATCTATCACTCACCCCTCAAAAGCCCCATGTGTCAAAGCCACCCAATCATCACCTTTATAACAACCCATGTTTTAGGACTTCGTTTGATGATGTCAAAGTGTGCCCAACGACATGTGTTGAGTGTAGTGATTTCAGGTCAAAGAATCACACTCACCACCATCACTGTGAGTACTGACTGTGACTACCATGTCATGGTTCCATGTGTCAAACTCACGGTGGGTCTGTCTGGTACACTTGTTCTCTAACAAGTACCTATGTGTTTGGTTTGATATCTCTATATCATGACTAATGAGATTTTGTCATCAACCAACACCACAATCTAGTCTTGTGTGTCATCGCTGTCTATCCACCTTTCACAATGACATCCGACTAGGGACATAATGAGAATGTACAAACTCTTAGCATCTGTATGATCTCATCGTTCAGGTCCTCAACTTGAAAGCATACGTCATTGAGTACTGTCATTCTCTAGACATTCAATCTGTTCTATCACTATCTCATATGACTGAACCAGAAAAAATTGGAAGCTTGCCTTTGATGTTTATCAAGTCAATCTTAATGTATCCCACCAATCATCCCATGATTGGCTCTCAGGGCATACATACCAACACTAAAGTCACTACACTAATCATGTGTTTATCTGTGTACTTTAACACAATCCAAATGACATTAATAAGGGTTGTCATATAGGCAATATTTGAGAACATTGTGATACATACAGATTATTGTTAGTGGTGTAGATGGATTTATCCCTCCCGTTGGAGTTATATCCTAGCTACTTGATAAGTGAGGCTATGAAATGCATGCCCATACTCTTGTGAGTAAAAATGATATTAATCCCATGCAATCTTCATGGTATGATCCTATTCAAGAAACATAGATTGAATGTTATGAGGATGACTATTCCTTATCTTGTGATCACTCTATATATCCATGACAAAAGGATTATGCAATCATGGTAACATTGTTCATTTATAGGTTGAAATTGCTCTTAGCATATTCTAGTTACTTAGAAATGATGTGTTTATAATTACCAATTTTTCTTGTGAGGTCTTTGACATCAGTACCAACATAATGTGGAACCTACAAGGTCAAGCACATAAGCATGCTTAAAGTAAAAATAAGTTTACAATAACACATATAATAAGAATGGTTCTGAATTATGTATAGGTTGATTTCAAATTTAGTCAATCAATTGAGTGGTTGGGTCAAGTAATCGGTTGAGTGTCAATTAATCAACTAATCACCATTAGGGAAGTGACCAATTAATTGACTAAGTCAATCAGATGATTGAGTAGACAGTCTGAGTTGGAAGAGAAATGAGTACAATTTTGAACAATTTGGGAATCCTAATGGTGGACTAAATTGGATTTGTACTTACAAAGATATTCCATCTAATCAATCGTGAGTCCCAATCAATTTATTGAAAGTCCATCTTAGTTTTCCTAGTTTAATCTTGTTTATGAATTTTAAATAGGAACATGATTAATTTTTTTATAAAATGCTACCCCTTAACTCCCCTACATGAAAGTTGTATGTCCATGGGATGAATATACAAAAGTTTCCCATGAGTGTCTTCCTCCTTGAAAAATACAAATTGATCCCAAGCATAAAACCAAGAATAGGAGGGGAGGAGAAAGTGACGTTAGCAGATTGACAACTCTGCATACACATTGTTATACCCACATCTTACAATAAACACTAATTATGATATTAGAGCATAAATTGATTATTAAACATAATGAAAAGATCATTAACCTTTTCAATTTCATGCTCTTTGTTTTCTCACTTTCAATTACTTATATTAAATTTACAAAGGAATTTAAACCTTGATTCGTCTAATCTGATTTCAACAATAAAGATACATATCTAAACAATCATTATGCTTGTCACACTTGCATGTTCATACGACTTGATAATTCATACATAATTTTTCGATAAGGAAATAAAGTTACACATTATCATTTATAACTCTCTTATTTATTTACAAGGACCTAGAGTGGCATGGACCAACTGAACTTCACTAAATTGATACTATCTATTGTGGCATATCTATTCTAGCATTGACATTCTTCAATTTATATGGTTTCCCTAAAAATGTGTTAGTAGTTGGGTGAGCCTACTCACTCAGTGATTCAATGAAATAGTTTAAAACACTTAAAAATCAAAATATATATTATTGAGAAACCAAAGTTAAAGTAGAATAGTAATAAGCTATAAAGGAATTAATCATTCATAAACACATAATTAACAGGATTGCTCTAGATAACTATAAGGTGTAAATCAATAGCTAAACATGCTTTATTAACCTCAAGGGAACTAGTCATTCAGAAACATATAAATTTTAGGTTAGTCTAGATAATTATAAAGAATAAATGAATAACTGCACACAATCAGTTAATCTATTATTCATCTTATTAGTCTCTTAACACACATGAAGTGTACCATGACATGTGAAATCATCGTATCAAGCTACAATCTCATTGTACACAACTTAGAAGAATGTCTGAGATCCTAAGTCTATAATCTCTAACGACCCCGTCTACAGCGAGCCTCACCATGTTGAGGTCTCAGCGGTTAATGGGAGTGGCTGGGTATCTAGACTCCTGCTCTAAACTTAGGTACTTAGAGAGAGAGTTAAAGCACTCTAGCTTATTCTACATCAGTGGTCCTATCAAAGATGACCATTGATCTGTAACACAAGTACCACTAGCTCCTCAGTTGATAATAGATATCTCATAACCATAAGGAGTCTTTCCTAATTAGCTTAGACCACCACACCCTACTGGTACTTGTGGCTTACGTAGACTTGGACTACCTCCAATCAGGAAGCATGTTTCGTCCACATAGCACAGGCCACATGTAAAGTATTCTACATGTTTAGGACATCTAATGTCTAACTCATTGTTTAATTCATGGTTCAATCACCAAATTAACATATCTTAGCTTAACCTTGTAAATTTTTCTTTTCATAGATTATATGTAGTATGTACTGTAAATGGAGCTACTAAGAAACACCACTTATCATACTGAGAAACACTAAAATGAAAATATTAGATTTACCAATGCTCTACACTTATGGTTTCATTTGCCGCATTCACATATAGCATGACTCGCATAAGGATTTATTGTATCATAAACATTGATTGGTTAATAGATTATTTCCAACATTTCACATACAACCAAATATGTACATGAAACCCAGGTATGGAAGTGAACTAGGGTTTGGATTCCATTCACTAAAATACCATGCATCAAGAATAACCTTGAATAGGTCCATCATCGTAACATTCACACACCAACCATGGAACGGGGACTCCTGGCCATTCTGCCGTTTTTGTGCTTCTTGCTCCTCACCTTCGAGACTTCTTCCTCACAGTCAGATTGCAACAAGGCCCAACAAGCCTTCACCTCTTGCTTATCTACCATTGGCGGAGAAGACACAAACCCGGATCCTGAATGCTGCAAAGGAGTCCAAGATGTGCTGACGATGGTACCTGGTGCTGCTGAGCAACAAACGATTTGCCTTTGCCTTTTACAACTATTTGAGTCTGCTGGCGTCTCAGAAACTGCTCCTGATGTCAACCTCATTTCTTTGTGCCATGTGGCTGCTGGAGGCCGGGCCAAGGCCATCCCAACCAGCGTCCGTTACCAGTGCCCATAGTTTGATCATGTCGCAAAGCTAAGATAGCAGAATCATATGCAATCTATGCCTTTTACCAAAATTTATATTGTTTGGTCATTTCATCTTCAAAGACAATTATATGTTTAAATGTTTTTCCATCACATATAGATTACCGTTTTTTTCCATGTTTTAACATATCCTTCGGGATATATGATGATGTTCTAGATCACTAGATACAACATATACATATAATGAAATCCACAATAATGTCATATTGCATAAAAAAAAAGAATAACCTTGAATAAATAAATATATAATGTCAAAAAGAATCACTTTTATTGGATTTCATGATGTCTATTAACAAACTTCCAACTTTCCTCTCATCTAGGGTTTCACCCTCTTTACTGAGATATCAAGAAAAACATGATAACTTCAAATAAATATCTAGATAATGTCTAATATATTTGTACTAAACATTCAGATAAAATAATTGGTTAATAAATAAGAAGATTTAATAGGCAAAGTTTTTCATTAGTTATACATTAATTTTAGATATAACTGAAAACCCTAGACTTTGGTATATTCTTCTAACTTGTGCAATAACTTTAGGAACTATAACAATTTGTAATCATTTCTGATATGATTTTGTCATCTGTAATTGATCCTATTAGGAAAAAAACCATTTCTAGAAAATCTTATATAAGGTAGAATGTAAGCTTTATTGTCGCATATAGAAAGAATTGAATATTTTATCAGATTCAATCCATTTTAGTGAAATATAATGTTAAATGGAAGCACCCCACTCATTTAAAGTGTAAAACACCCTAAAATTTTGTAACCAAATAACTAAAATTCTTGAATCCATATCAAACCTCAAGCAATTCACCATTTTTGTCTTCCTTCCAACTCGAAAACCCTAAGAATGGAGAATTGTAGATAAAGAAAGAGAAAAGATGGTGATTTGATATAATTTTAAATAAAATCAAAGTAGGGATGGAATGTAGACATGTGACTGAAGAATCACCAAGCAAAATCTATTTAACCATTACTAACTTACTTGATTTCATCAACTTTAGGAAAAGAAAATCATAGATTGCCATCTTTACCTCTTTCTCCATCCAAACTCTAACTCTACCTCTCTCTCTAGGATTTCATTTCTCTGGAATGAATCAAGAAATATGGGAATTACTAGTATGTTAGGATACCCATATAGAGCAATTAAGGTGCTTGGGATAATTGCAAATTAACCATTTATTGCATTTTCTTTTATTTCAGTAGAATTTTCTATCATAATATGTGACAGACAAACATTTATTAAACAGATCAAAATTCCTGAAAAAAATATACAAAATTAGCATTTTGTATCATATAAAACTTTAGGACTCCAGTAAAAGTTTTAGGTCATTCAGAGTTACGAATAAAGAAATATAAATCAAACACTACATTGGTATACCTTAATCTGCAACATGATCGGTTGAATTATAATTAACCAACCTACATACTCAAAGAACATCCAAATATTTTGAAATTTTTTAATAACAAGTATAATTGAGTTATAATTATATATAAATTTAAAGTAAATCAAAGTTACCTAGTAAATAATAAAAATAATTTACTAGACTGTTTTTTTTATTAAATTCTCTATTCATATGCCATAAAATCCTAATTCTAGCTGACTATGGTTTATACTTATCAAACCCTAATTATTAAAATTGAAAGTGCACGTAGGGTTTTTATTAGGTTTAAAACATCATAATTGGACTATTATAATTGATCAAGTTTAAGCGATGAACAATCTGATTAAACATGTAATCATCCAATTAAACCCTAATTTATCAGTTAAGCTCGGGTGTGGTCAAAACAATCTTCCCATCTTACAAAGGTTCCATTCTTGAAACATAGATACGTAGAAAAAGTACATTCAAGATTTCTTTTAAACCAACTTCCATAACACCAAATGGTTTCTTTGAAAATTCTCAAATCCTATATCTCACTTACTCTTGTATTTTTTGTTTTTGAAAACTGACTTCAACATTGAGTCCTTTATTTCTCTTATAATCACAACAAATTGTGAAACAAGGTCTCTCATTGAAAGCATAAAAATTTTCTATATATCAATCAATTATTAGGAAAGAGAAAAAGAAATCAACCATTTTCAATCATGTTGCATTCTCTTGAAGTGTTACCTTAGTACTGGTGTTGTAGTCCAACTATCTCAATATATATGTTTCAATTAATACTAATATTTTGTATCACGTACCTAGCCAACTTTCATAACTAAATACGGTCACTATATTGATAGCTCTGATGGTGAAAGGATATATTATTATATAATTCATGGGTAGAGCCAAAGAGTGTGAACTTTACAAGTTACTAATAACATTAATGAAATTAGAGATGGGGCTCCGGTGTATAGAGAGGATCTCACCATTTAAGAAGTAACCATAGAAATGATGGAACCCGCTGTATTCTTCCCTTGCTATTTTGAAGTTTTCTATTCTGCTATTCCAATAGAAAAGAACTCATAAGTTGCAAGACTAGATTTAACAACAATTTTACAATACCAATGTGGAATACTAATATGAATGACTAAAACCATAACACCATTTTTAATTTAATATATTGCTTGCACATGTACAACATAACTCATATGTAAAATAAATCTACATCCCTTGATATATTTTCAACAAATTATACTTCTAAAAACAAATTCACATATTACTGAATGCCTTTTGTTTTCTCTAATTTCTTTCTTATTCATATTTCTTACTTCTTATTACTTATCCTTCTCATTTTGACCATATAGAATAAACATCTCTAACATCAAAATATTTGATATAAGAATGGATTATTCATCATTCTTGCTATCAGACTGCAATATTTTATTTTGATCACACTTTGCTCATGTTGCACTTCTCCTTTTGTGTAAACCACACTTCTTACATTTCATGTCTATTTCTTATCTTTCATTCGTAGTTATTTCCATGTTGTATATCTACCTTTCTCATATTTTACCTTTAAACTCTAGATTATTATCGTTGCTAATTTACTTCTCATATTTCTAATATCAGGATCTTGTTTTATATATTTGTCAGCACTCAAGGTCAAAGCACTAGTGACATCCTTTGAACTACTACAACCTAAATTTTCTAACATGTAATCCTTATTCAATAACATGATCTTATTGTGACATGATTTTACCCCCTTAATCCAAATTCAAATTCTAACTCTTTTGAAGTTCTATTAAAATCTTCCTTATCTTTATCATTTGAATTTCTTTTCTCTTATTTGACATTTTGTTAGATTACTTTCTTTATTTACCATATTGGGGTTTCAATATCATATTATGTGTCATTAGTACATTGAATAAATGTGTCTGTCATGGTGGTTATGCATCGTCTAAAATTCATTCTCTTATCACTATTATGTGTCATTAGTACATTGAATAAATGGGTATGTCATGGTGGTTATGCATCGTCTAAAATTCATTCTATCATCACTTCTTCCCCAAGTTACTCTCATTAAAGAAGATACAAAAGAGAATATGATTTTCAGATTTAGAATTATTTTTTTTCAAGCATTCACTTAACACTGCTCAGATCTAGGCTAGATTAGTTATCATCAAGGAGACTTGATTAATTAGACATTTCTTACATCTCATAATCTCTTTCTCCCACTCTTTTTTCCATCTATACTTATAATGTTTCAAAAACCTTTCTTTAATATCCATCATTTCTCTCCATGTATGCTACTCTTCCATATATCATCATTAGATTTTATTTTTATTATGATCATGTTACTCATTCATGTGTGTGATTAAGTATTTCATGCCACATATATTTCTTATTATCCTTTTACTAATATGAAGTTGAAATTCCAAATCAATATTTTACCTACTGATTTCATCTTATTATTAATAAATTACATGTCCATTGTTTCAAATCAAATGTCTCATGAAGATGTCAAACATAATTTCTCTTTCAATTAAGATTTCTTCTCTTAATATAATTTACCTTTATATAAATTGTTCATTTGTTTATTGCATCTTTATTCTTGTTTTTAAAACTAGTTGCATATTCATCACAAGGAACTTATTAAGTATATCTGATGGAAACTAGGTTGCTACTCTATGGACTTTTAATCAAAAGGTAGTAAGGATGAATCCATTAGAGTTCATAATATTATGAGACATTCCATGCTCTCTATTATATGACATATCCCTCTTTTCTTAATCAAACTCATTATTTCCAAGATGTCTCTTAGTTTCATCTAAGTTTCTTATCCTAACCTGATAATATACATGTTCATCTAGTTCTCTTAACTTTAGTTTTTTTGGGAATTCTTCACCTCTATGTAATTTTCAAAGAATTGATTCTTTTCTCCTATTTTCTCTTTATTTTGGAGTACATAAATGCATTTTACTCAATTATATGATCCAATTACTCATAATTCATTCTGTCTACTCGGCCTTCTATGTATTTTTCTCTTATTTTTAAGGTATTTCATATTTACAGACTTCATGTAATGTTGATCATTAAGCTTAATCCCAATCTTACATCATTTTCTTTTGATATTTTTCTATTTTATCTCTTTGTGTAGTATACCTCACTATCATGAGGCTTTCATAATTGATCCATCTCTTGTGTGCCTTTAATATTCTTTAACCCCTTTATTCTTTACTTTCCTTTGTTTCAAATTAAATAAATTGTCTCAATTAATTATATGATTCAATTCTCTTTATCCATTATTTCATCTTCATTTTGTATGATTTATACTAGTACATGTCCTCAATCTATATTCCTTCTTCCTCTATTATCAAATTAGGGTTTCTTATCTGATCCCTAACCCTTAAACTTAGTTATAATTCCAATCTATTATTATGTCTTCCAATCTTTCCCTTATAAATCATTATCTTAATGTATGTACATTCTCATTACATTCTAGGTTTACATCTCCATAGTTTACTCTTATAGACTATTAATAGGAATCATTAGATCCATGTAATGCTTCCTTCCAGTCGAACCAAGCCCAACCTGCAATTTTGAATCCAAGAGGTACTCTGGATTAACCAACTCATTTTATCTCAATCATGATAAATAATATCCACTTAGGGCAAACTCATTTAAAGATAATATGTGGTGTACTTGACGTAAGGAATATAAACAACAATAAAAGTAACTTCATAGTGTAAAACAATCTTAAAGAATCATATATATCTTTGAAAGTGAATATCTAGATTCATACAGATTCTATTCATCTCAAATCAAATCAGCATATAAAATAAAAGTTCTATCATTCTATCCTTGTTATTTTTTTGGTCCTCTGACCTTAATACTTCTAGGGTTTCTCTCTAGCCCATCCTCCCTCTACATACCTGGCCAGGCATCCAGAGAAGAATAGATAGATAGCTTGATTGGTCAACCAAAGTATGCATATATTAGGCTAAGATATCCAAATAATCAGACATCCTAGAGTTATAGCCATATCACCTCCTAACGGACAAACTTATGACTATGACTTACTATCTTAATGGTCCCTGACAACTCAGACTAACATGTGATACAAAGTTCTTACACCCACATCTTTCATTGATCACTAATCATGAGATTGGGGCATAAATTGAGGATTAAACATCATACAAAGATCACTCATAACCTTTTAACAGATTTCGAGCTCTTTGTTTTCTCACTTTCAATATTATAAATTAACTTTACAAAATTAAACCTTGATTCCTCTAATCTAATTTCAACAATACAATACATATTTGAACATTCATTCTATATCTCACACTTCCATGTACATATTACTTGATAATTGGATACATTATTTATAAATAAGGAATAAGATTACACATCATCATTTACAACTCTCTTATTTCTTTACAAGGACCTAGAGTGACAGGGTCTGATTTAACTTGACTAATATGATACTTAGCTCTTGTGGCAGATCTATTCTGGCAGTGAAATTTTTCAATTCACATGGTTTCCCAAAAAAATTGTGAGTAGAGGGGTGATACTACTTGTTCATTGAATGAGTACTTCAAAAAAGAATTCAAAGCACTCAAATAGTCAAAATATATAATATTGAGTGATTAAATTTAGAGAACAATAATGAGCTATAAAGGAACTAACCATTCACAATATATAATTTGAAAGATTTCTCTATATAACTGCAAGGATTAAATTGATAACTAAATATGCTTGATTAGTATCAAGGGAACTAGACATTGAGAAACATACAAATAGCAGGTTGCTTTAGATAACCACAAAGAATAAATGAATAACTACGTGCACTTGGTTAATCTTTTATTCATCTTATTATGCACTGAAACCACATGAAGTGTACCATGACATGTGAAAGTGAATTGTAGCAAACTATGAATTCACTGTAAAAGACTTACAAGAATGGCTGGGATCCTAAGTCTGTAATATCAAACAACCTTGTTTACAGTGGGCCTCGCCATGTATGGCTCTTGATGGCTAATGGGAGCGACCATATATATGGACCTCCTCTAAACTTAGGTACTCAGGTGGAGATTCAAAGCACTCTCACTTATTATGCATTAGTGGTCCTATCAAATATTATCACTAATTCATAACACGGTTATTGATAAATGCATATTTATGTTAGTTCCAGTCACCACTTTTGGCCCAGTTTTACACTCGAATCTCTCATATACCCCCTGAATCCACTCTTATATATTTTTTCTATGTTTCAGATGATTATTTAGAGTTTTGATAAAAACCATTGGTTTCCATGGCAAGATAAAGCATTGCAATATGTGCACCAGCTTAGGAGACTTTTAATAATTTTGACCCTAATTTTTGGTGATCAGTTCCTTCATCAGAAAACATCCTCATCAGTCACAGGATTTATCAACACAGGCCCATCGACCCACAATAATAGCCCCCCCCTGTGTGGGTGGGTTTATTCCAAAAGGTAGCAACCAATACAACACTACATAGTGTTGCGACTGTGACAAATATGGTGACCAAGATGACATCACGACCGCGACAATGGTTACGACTACAACAGTAATCCCGACCATGAAAAATATGGTGATCAAGGTGACATCACAATCGAGACATGGTTGTGATCGAGATGGATGTGATGACCATAGCAAGGTCGCGACCGCGACAAAAGGGATGACTGCAACTGTTACGTCTAAAGAAAGTGTCACAATCGCTACGTCCAGAAAAGGTAGCGACTGAGGCAACAAAAGTGTAGTGACCGCTATAGTTAAATCAGCTGTTAGAGCCTATAAATACCAGACCCTCTCCTTCATTTAAAGAATCACTTCCATTCCATTACGTAGCCATGTTGCAGCTCCGCACTCATCCAAGGAAGAAGATCATTTTGAATGCCACCATTGATGCCTCTGTGGCATCCTTGTTGTGCCTCTACTCCATCAAGATCTACTCTCTAGCCATGAAGGAGGTTGGAGTTCAGATCTACATCAACCATCACCCATCCACCTACCACTCCATCTCTACAAGAAAGAGCACGAGAAGGGAAGGAAGAAGGAAGGAGAAGATCATCCTCACCTGACGTTGGTGTTCTTCCACTTCTCTAAATCTGCCATGTCATCGAGTAGAAGGTTGTTTCTCCACCGAGCCATGACCATTTTCTTCATCATTCCCATGGTGGAATCTTCCCTCTCCCTTTTTTTCTTTATTTCCATTATGAGGAATGAGTAGTTCATCTTGCTGGGGTGCGGGGAGTAGCCCCACTATCTATGCTTACATATTCATTTTATAACATTCTATGGTTTGTATATAACTTTCCATCTCATTGTTAATTGTTTAATGCATGTTTTGTGGATTGATCACATGCCTTTCATGATCTACTATATTCCTTTATTGTGAGAACTTCAATACTTAGGATTTAATTATCGATTAACATGGTTGATGTAACATCCCATGATTTGAGGCCTCAGATAAAATGATTTTAAAAGGAATGATTGGACTACCCATATCACCAAGGTGCACCTCCTTTTCAGGGAGCCCATCACTGAAGAACTCTATGGTAAAGCATGCTCAGCCTAGAGTAGTACTAGGATGGGTGACCAGTTAGGAAGTTTATCCTGGCTTGCGCGTGAGTGTGGACAAAGCGCGCACTTAAGACTAGTGGTGGTCTTTGGGGCCAGTAATCATTCATAAAACTCTACTAGAGCATGGGGAAGTGGGTTCGGGTGTTACAAATGGTATCAGAGCCAATTCCCCTCTAGTAGGTGGGGCCCACATGGACATGTGGCATGCTAGTCTTGAGCCATGCGGTCCAGGCATGTTGAAAATGTTTGTCCATGGTGATGTAGCTACCCTTGCGCTGGTAGTCCGTGATTGGGAGCTGAGTGTCCATGGGCCATTTTAGGTCTGCATGAAATCGAGCAATGTTGTGAGGCCATATAGTTAAACCTTGACGCGGACGTCAAGAGTCTAAGTGGGGGAGATTGTAACATCCCAGGATTTGAGGTCTCGGATAAAATGATCGTAAAAGGAATGATTGGCCTACCCATATCACCAAGGTGCACCTCCTTTTCAGGTAGTCCATCACTAAATAACTCCATAGTTAAGCATGCTCAGCTTGGAGTAGTACTAGGATGGGTGATCAATAGGGAAGTTTATCCTGGCTTACACATGAGTGTGGACAAAGCATGCAGTTAAGGCTAGTAGTGGTCTGTGGGGCCAGTCGTCATTCCTGAAACTCTACTAGAGCCTTGCGCAGTGGGCCTGGATGTTACAACTTGATGCCTGGATGAGAACTTCTAAAGGGATATCCTTAGAGTAGTAAGTGTGTGATATGTGAGTAATGAGACATCAAGCTCATGGAGATGCTTACGCAATCTCTATTTCCTAAAAGATGGTTTTGCTTACTCCATTTGGATAGTTGTATCTTGCCAGGATGTGTTTTGGATGTGTTTGTATGTGTAGCGGTAGTGAAACCTGATTCCACCCTAGTGTCCCATCATTAATCTAAACTCAGTTTTAATCCTGCTCTTTTACTTTCCTTGCAATTAGTTTAACTAAATCCAAATCAACTCTTTGTTCTAAATATTAGTCTTAGTTGATATGGATTTAACTAGCAAGATTCTTAAAAATGTTGTCCCTTGGGATTCAAACCTTAACTATACTCTGATAAGACCCATCCACTTGCAGGTGGTACTATTGCACAAGGTTTTGGTAAAAACCTAGGGATTTCAGCCCTAGGTGAATTTGTTAGTACAATGAAAATCACGAAAGTTACCACCAGCTCCCTGGTTTATGTTAGACTCACCAACCCCACTGGTACATTCTGGCTTACCTCGATCTAGGGTCTACCTCCAATTGGGAATCACATTTCCTCCTTATAATGCATGCCTCATGTGAAGGACTCTACAGTGTTTCAGGCATCTAATGTCTAATTCACTCCTAAAATTCATAGTTCAATCATCAAATCAACATGTTTTAGCTTAACCATGTAAGTGGTTCTTTTCATATGTTAGTTGTAATATTAACTGTAAACTGAGCCACTGAACAACACCAGTTATCATACTGAGAAACATTGAAATGAGAATACTTGATTTACTGAATGTCCTATCCTTAGGGTTTCATTTGCCTCATTCACATATAATACGACTCGAATAAGGATTTACTACATCATTAATTTTAAGTGGTAAAACGATTGCTTTCAATAGTTCACATACAACCAAACATTTATATGAAACCATATATTAGAACCGAACTAGGATATCCACACCATTCAGTGAAATATCATGCATGAGGAATAAAGTTGAATAGATAAATCTATAATGTTAAAAAGAATTACTTCTATTGGATTTGATGATGTCTATTCTCAAACTTTCCACTCATGTAAGGTTTCACCCTCTTTAATGAGATATCAAGAAAACAGTGATAACCTCAAATAAATCCCTAGATAATATCTGACATATGTGTAATAAACATTCAAATAAAACAATTCATTGATAAATAAGAAGATTCAATAGGCAAAATTCTCCACTTAGTTATACATCAATTTCAGAGATAATTGAAAACTCTAGATTTCGGTATATTATTCTAATTTCTGTAGTAACTTTAAAAATTCTATTCTATATAATTTGTATCCATTTATAATTTGATTTCATCATCTGAAATTCATCACATCAGAAAAATAATCCATTTCTATATCACCTTGTAAATGCTAGAACTGAAGGAAGATTTAGTGTTTATTGTCCCATATAGAAAGAACTAAAGATTTTATTAAATTCAATCCATTTTAGTGTAATCTACTATTTTATAGAAATGCCCACTCACCTAATATGTAAAACACCTTAAGTTTTGCAGTCCAACATCTGAAATTCATGAATCTATATCAAACCTCTAGCAATTTATTATTTTCTTCTTCCTTCCAACTCAAAAACCCTACGAATGGAGAATTGTAGAGAAAAAATGAGAAAACATGGTGCTTTGATATCATTTTGAATCAAATCATAGTAGGAACGGAATCTAGATATGTCAGTGAAGAATCACTAAGAAAAGCTATCTAACGATTACTAACTTACTTGATTTCATCAACTCTAGGAAGAGAAAATTGTAGATCGCCCTCTTCGTCTCTTTCTCCATCCAAATACTAAATCTCCCTCTCTCTCTCTCTCTATGATTTCATTTCTTCACAATGAAATACAAAATATGGGAGCTACTAGTGTCTTAGGCTACTCGTATAGAGCGCTTAAGGTGCTTGGGAAAATTGCAAATTAACCCTTTCTTACATTTTCTTTTATTTTAATAGAACTTTCTGTCATAAAATGTTAGTGACAGACATTTATTGAATAGTTAAAATCCCCTCATGTGAATTATTAGCATGTTGTCTGATAAAAACTTTCAGAGCTCCAATAAAAAATTTAGGACATTTAGAGTTACCAGTAAAGAATTTAAAATCAAACATTATAGTGCAGTCTGTAGCATATTTGGTCAAATTACAATTTGACCGACCAATTGAATCAAAGAACATCCAAATATTATGAAATATTTCAATAACACACATAATTTTGTTATCCAAATCGTATATAAATTTCAAGTAAATTGAACTTAACTATAAAAGACTATAAATAATTAACTACACTAATATTTTTTACCAAATTCTCTATTCATATGCCACTAAAAACCTAATTCTAGCCGACTGGGATCTATACTTCTCAAACCCTAATTATTCAAAATAAAACCACACTTAGAGTTTTCATTAGGTTTAAAACATCATAATTGTGTTGTCATCATTGATCAAATGTAAGCGATGATCAATCTAAATAAACATGTAATCATCCGAGTAAATCCTAATTTACCAATTAAACTCAGACGTGGTCATAACATACTTCCTATTAGTCTCCAAGGTGGTGCATCAAGATATTCCACATATGTATGGAAAAGGTAGAGTTTGAGGTCCTTCCGCAGAGGTTTGCAAACAAGATTCTTCTTCAAGGAGGATGAGTTCTACAAGGCGTTGTTGTTGGAAGGAGGATGATTAAGTGATTGCAAGAAAGAATCAATTATGGATCTAGATCCCAAAAGTTTTAAATCTACATCAAGCTGACATGTCTAGTTTGGGCAAGACTAGTGTGCACCAGTGTGTATTTGGTACTCCTTATATGCCTTTACTATACCAATGTTTTATGGTTATTATGGATATGTTGGTTAAGGGTTCCTAATGGAATATTTATTTTTTTATTTCTATTGCGCCCCCCCCCATAAACCCTAAGAGTATGACTTGTTAGTAGTTCTATGAATAATTTTCCCAATATTGGAATGTCTACGTAACTCAAGTTTGTAAAACTCAATTAGTTGACCTAAAAGGTTGATTGTCTTCTGCATAATCCAGCCAGCTATTCAATGTGATTATGCAAACAATCCACATTAACAAACTGAGTCATAGTAATAGGTTCTAAGGACATACCATATACATCTATAACTCATCACTTATTACTTGATGATGACATGTTACAACGCTAAACTTAGTTCCAATTTCTTGGTTCTTTCTTATTTATATTTTTTCATATTGTCAAGCTCTTTATATGACATATCAAGGAATCAGAGTTATCTTATAGTTGATGGTTACATATAAATATACATCATTTTAAGTCTTTCTACATCATCTTTTCCATACTATAAACATGAAATGGGGTTTAACTTAGACCATAAGAAAAGGTTTATGGATATTTTACCAATCTAAGCTAGGTTTTTCATATAATTTAGGAGTGGTTTAATACAGACAAATCCTCCTTCATCTATAATTCAGGTCCTATTGAAATGATGGCACAATATTTATTGCAAATCTACTAGATGATGGGTTGCCTCCCTTATCTAGACACCTTCATCATCCCGAAGTTCACATGTGATCACGGCATGCAAGTTATCTTGGATGTTCTTGAACTTTCTACCTAGTGAATATCAAAAGAACCAAGAGATTTTATCATTTCCATACATGTAGCTTGTATAACACATCTCTAACCATTAGAATCAAGGTGCATCACCCCAAGTATGTGGTCTTCCTTTCTTTGAGCATGATTGTGATGGTTGACATGTCATTTTCTTCCTATTTACATGGAAACTACCACCTATAGATGCTCATGTAATGTAAAATTTTCTTTACTATTATTATTGTTCTTTTATGAAGTGGAATTACTTCAAATCTATACATCCTCATATTCATAATACCATAGTATTATTCTGGCTTCATTCTGATACCCACAAATCATATCAATCAATCTGCAGTGTGAGCTTATTTTCTACTTGTTCCTCTTGTAGCTTGGTATCAAAATGGGAAAAATCTTGGATCATAGTGATGCATTAGAATTCTTATACCTCCCTCAATTATGGTGACAGGAACCTAAGATTCTTTTACATACCACCTCTTACTCCCACCTAACTATGATGACTATGTCTAAAGCCTCCTATAAGCCTCCATAGCATAACTGTTCTATGTTTATCCTTCTTTTATATGAACTACTACATATTTTCTTTGTTCAATGCTTTCCACCTTGGTGCTTTATGCCTCAAACTCTGATTGATCATTGGGGTTTGTGTTTTGTCTTTTTGGAGCTACCCTCTTCATGATAGGTAAGCCCTATGGGGATCAAGAATGGATATGTCACATGATGTTCTTCTCTAGTGTGTTTTGCAAGCATGGCCTCGCTTGGTGTATGACTATACCACACCTAATTCAATGCTACCCTATCACACGTCACTTTTTAGTGACATTTATATAATAACTTAAAGCAATTCCCTTACTTGGTGATGTTTATTTGATGGTGGCATGAGTATCTTATCATCCAGATTTTGTCTTTGTTGCATGTGTTCTTTGTCGTTTGCTTCCTTATCCTATTTACATAGCATCATTGTCATCTTATCGTGTTTTTTGTAAAATAAGGGACCCTAAAGGGGGTCCACCCTTCAGAGAATTGAGAAATATAACCATCCTATTCCATAAATGGAGGAAGGGAGGATTTTCATTGTCTCCCAAATGTTATATGTATATTACATATCATGAAAGTCTATACAAAGAGGAAGTAAAGATATTATATATCTACATGGTGATTCATTTAAAATTGTTCCTCACCATAAAAGGTGGTATAGAAAATTAAAAACGTTTAAAACTAATAAATTCAATAACACACAAGACTAGTTGTAGAGGGCAACCCGACAATCCCAAGATATCCTTAGGTCCACGCCATGTATATGATCTTCCTGATTTCTCCTATAATGTACCCATACTATGTGGAAGTGGAATATCACCCAGAAAATAGGTAACAGAGGCATGTATCATTAAAAATTATTTATGTGCATATAAACAAAAGTTTAGCATTATATTGGGTTATGAGTATATAAAGAGGTGTTCCCTTGCAAAGAGAGGGCTATCAACATATAGGTAAGATTGAAAAGAAATGGCCAAAAGATTGGGTTATGAGTATAGAAAGAAGTGTTCCCTTGCAAAGAGAAGGCTATCAACATATAGGTAAGATTGAAAAGAAATGGCCAAAAGAATGAGGCATTCAAGATTAATAAAGCATCATAAAGTGCCTTGCCATTAATCAATCTATAATATCGCAAATAAGACCATTACATACATATACGAGATAAGACCATATATCTAAAATAGGGCCATAACACAACTGTAATGGCCTAAATAAAAATAAGGGTGAAAACGCACACCTCAAGCAGAATACACGCACACTAAGATATAAATGGTTGTTCCCATGCACCACTACTCTTGATAAATTGTCTAATATACAACATGCATAAATTGAGGAGAAAGACAAATAATTCAATGATATTTAGTTTCCAAGTAGCAAGGCAAGTGGGGTTATAGACCCTACGTTCAATAAAATCATATAAGCAATATGTGAATTTAGGAATTTCCAATTGGAATAATAAGAAAAATTAAATAAAGGATAGTTTTCTAATTTTAGGAAATTAATAATTATAGTCAATTAAATGCCTGAATATAAATCTGGATTTGCACATACTTGATCTTCATAGCTATTGCTTGACTTAGTCTACCTACTTGGTCTAAAAAGTCAAGTTCTCATCCTAGGAAGATATTAGGTATGTTAGTCAAACCATAAAGAACATGTGTATTCATTCCTTAGAGAGATATACATGTTGTTCTTATCCTAGTTATGAAAACATAATTGCATATTATGGCTAATAATCTTATTAAATGAACATATGATCCCTTATATACTTATTTAGATCCATGTGGTTGTTATTACATGTAAATATCGATTCTAAGGTAAGGTATACAATTTATATGTGGTTGCATACCTATTACCATCTACTTAGATACCATTGTATTGATGGATTAGATTTTATATACATATTTCTTTCTCATATAAACTTACATACTGATATCAAGCTCTTTCTTTTTCACAATTTATTATTAATATGTTAGTTTGTATTCCCTCTCCATTGACCACCCTCATAGTTATATATGTCCTTCGGTTGTGGATATGAATGTATATGTACACCACTATATATACAGTAATATAGTTCACTTTAGTGTACATGGTGACTTTATATTAACATAATGTTTATACTAACTTTTGATCTACCTCCAATGAATTAACTATTTGTGTAATTGGGGAATACAATACATCAACCAAGACTATGTATAGATATTACTAATTACATTGCCATGGATATTTAGATACATACTAATATATCACATACATATGTAATGACTAAGTTATTATACTTGTTAGGTGGTATCCAAACCATTATCTCATGTTCTCTCTAATGGATCTTTAGAGATAGAGTTCTGAAGATTCATCAAAAATGCAGTGATTGAAAATGATGTACTAGTTATTAGTTAACCTTGCATTAATTCCTATACTTACAAAGTTGTATACTAGCTCAATACTTAGGGAGACATAGCCTAATCCAAGTTAATATCGACTCTTATCTAACACATTTCTATTAAATACTTGTATAAATATTTAGATAATATAAAAGGCTCACACCTATAGGGGGATGAGTTGCACATCAGATCTTTGATGGCATTGTGTCAACTGTAGTTTGTTAATAAAGCAAGCAACCAAAAAATCAGAGTTCAACTACAGTTGGATTCATAAGTGACATGGTGCAAGGAGAGACTCTCTCCTTGTATCCAGACCCATAGAGACCTTAAAGGGTATCATCATGGAGGTCCTTATAATTATGGCAATGGAGAAGTTATTTGCACACAATATCATTGGTCATGGTATCTAGCAGGGTTGGTGAGAGCTTGATCATAACACATCTATCATGGTGTTGTATATTTTCACTAGTTTTGGTTGTAGTTGATGCTCGATATTCATGAAGTCTAGGTTGGTGAGAACTACATCATTGTCTATAAGGAAGGCAATTGGGTGGAGTTGGTGGCACATCAGCTAAAGCTAACGACAATCATGGTAGTTTGTAGAGCCATGGTGACATGGTGTTGCTGAGGGACACGTGAGGGAAGGGAATCAGTGGTGGTGACGGTTTAGGATGTTGGAAGAAAAGAGGAAAAGGAAGAATAATAAGAGGAGGAGGAGGAGTATGGATATCAAGGTCCTATGTGAGGGCTGCGAGTTGCAGATCTGTCGATCTAGCATGCCACCAGGTTTCAGGGGTGCAAGTTCAAGTTGTTGACAGGCTGAGTTGTAGTTTTTTGTTGGTTGGTTTGTATAGGGGTTTCAGACTAAGAGGATAAGGGAGGAGGCACTTTTCCAGATCCTTTACCAGTCAGAGTGGTTGCAAGTAGTGGCTTGTAGGAGGAAGCTTGGTCACTAGGCTCCAGTAGATGAAGGTGGTCGTCGCAGTTAGATTTTAGGGTCAGCTTTAAAATGATGAGAGTAGGAAGAAGTGGAGAGGGGAAGACAAAAGGAGAAGGCGTATGACTGGATGCAAGGAGGCTAGCATCTAGGTTTCTATGCGGCTGAAGAAACAAAGAGGAAAGGAAGAATAAGAAGGGGAAGAAGCAACAAAAAGGAAGAGGAAAGGAGGAGGAGAAGAAGAGAAACATGTTGGCTGCAACACTATGGGATCTGCATGGACGCATTGATCCCATCTTAGAGGGGGTTACATGCTAAAATTATGTGTATAAAACGCAAGTGTACACGTCATGTAATATAGGACTATGAGGCCCAAGTATCGAACTTGGGGAAACATTTACTAGAGAGTACTACTAATTGTAACATAATTAGCTAGGCCTAGAAAAAATGGTTGAGTTTTTTTCAATAACTAGGAGAAAAACGATTGGATTCCTTAGGATTATGGTTTCACCATGGCATGCATTGTATTTAAATTTCATTTCATTAATAATTATTCATCCTAAACTCTAGACTAAAGACTTTAAGAAAGTATTACCCAATCTTGTAGCGTAATATGCTACCTAGACTAAAACAAACCCCACTGTTGTAGCAAGTTAAGGTATTAGATAGATGCATTATAAATATCTCTAGGTTGTTCTTTTAGAGTCCTAGGCCTTCTCCCAAGGCGTGATATAGGCCATATGGACCTATGATTTTTCCAACCACTAATTCCTTTCATGAAGTAATTTGTGTTCTATTTTATTAATTATAATGATCAAGCATAATCAATTCGATAAGAGATCATAGATTCACATGTAGAATGAAGTAAATATATTATTAATTCATAAAATTCAAATACCAAGCAATACCAGACTACTCCTAGGTCCAATGGAATATGGGGTTTAGCCCCACATGACTGTTATCATTATACAAAGAGAAGTTGAGTGAGAAAATAGGCTAAATGTTATAAAACCAATATAAGAACCCTTGGATAAGTTGTCTCAACGATCCCCTCTGGTGAACACCTTGATCTGTAGCGTTCTGATTGCAAATTTGCCCTATAGAAGTGCCTAGAGCATCTGGTCCATGACTATCTCTTTCATCTCCTCCTCTCTTGACTTTGTGCTCTATTGCAATGTGATAGAATGTCATCTCCACTCTTTTAGTTGCACTCCCCTTGGGTCATAAGTGGGGATTTGGTCATCATTAAGTTATAACCATTGGATTTACCATGATTTTTCAATGTACACTGATCATGTAATGTCAGTACCAATGATAGGGTGTCAGTGGCACTGAGTTTTAGGCTGAGTTCAAACCCTTAAACTGTGTTGGTACTACCAACGGGTGTGTCAATAGCATCAAGTTACTTTCTACAAGTTCTGATGTGATTTGGATGCATAAGTCAGTACCACCAACTTGAGTATCAGTGGCATTGAGGCAATTAAACTCGATTACTAATTCTCTATGGATGGTGAGTTGGTAGTACTGAGAGCTATCTCAGTAGCACTGAGATTTCTGAATTTTCCTATTGAGCTTTGTGCCCTATCAATACCACAAACACACATGTCAGTAGCGTTGAGCTCTCATATAAGTGCTCAGTTTACTTGGAACAAGGAAAAAATAACGTAAGTTCAAATTATAAATGGTATTTTAACATAATTGGGCAAAAATACACAATAATTGATGCAATAGTGATTGACATGATAATAATGAGAAACAATGCATAAATGTATCTCTGAATGAACAAATATTCAATAAATACATTGAAAATAGTATGTGAAAGACGACCAAAAATAATTGTATGAAATCCCCTAATCTTGAATGTTGCACTCCCTCGAGAAATACTACCTTTGGATCTATTCAAAATAGTCAGCAAGAGGACAAGTCCTAGGAATTATGTTTCTCAATTACCCCCACATGACGGTCACAAATCGGACCTTACCGACCACTGAACAAATAAATATGCTAAGTGACCAAAAATGTTCATTAAAGATGTCCACCGTTAGACCAATGAAACACTATTAATAAATAGTAGTTAACATCATGGTCAATAGGGCATACACTTGATGCATCATTTGATTCCATACCTACATTGCTCTGATCTACCTACCAACTATATTATTAGCAGTTCTCTATATATAGAAATGAATGTAGGGGATAATCATTTATCTGCCCCACCTTACACATCAATCGATGGAAATGAAATATATGCATATGAACATGAATCATAAGTAACGTCCAAATTATTATGCATAAAAAATGATGCACCTACAGAATGAAGGGTGTGAAAAATGCATGACTCCTAATGCCTACTATTATGGTGGAATGATGAATGCATTGAATGTATCATCATAATGATTAGTGTGGATGAGAGTCTACATACATATAAACTATATTCAACTTCTCTTTGAAGAAAATTAATATAGAGTAAGGTATCCTTCTCTCCCTTTTTATTTGATTCCTCTTTTTTCTACCATTTTATTTTAGCATGATTTATGACTAATACTCGGGCTTTCTTCATCATTTATTTCTTATGATGTTTCTTTTTTTTCATTGAGAGGGGCATGGATGTAGATCATTTCATTCTTTATTTTGGAGAAAGATACATAGATATATGTTACACACAAAATACCAATTTGATGGAAAAGAAATATGCAATCTACATGAGATATGTTATGCAACTACAATTTCTCTACTTTATACAACAATATGCACATTTCTATACTTTTTTATTTTTCTAATGCACTCAAAATGAAACTAACTATCATTCCACCTACTATGTTATGTAATGAAGTCAAGAGAAAATAATTTGGATTACTTGATCATCATGTGGTGGTGAATGAAATATCATAAAAGGTGGGTGGAATCACATGACGAAGAAACAATATCTTTATTAACAATTATATGTCCCTCTCCTATCAACGTGTGTAAATGGTGACCTTAGAATCTCTTTTTAAAAGTTCCATTTAAGATCTCATTACTTGTTTGGTTGGTTTGGCTCAAACCTTATCGTCATAAAGAAGTCTTGGATAACTTAAGATTTTCATTCATATCAAGTGTCCTCAAACTAACTAACCCAAACACTTACTCCATGGTATTGTCTTAAAATTTGCAAAAAAAAACTTACAAATATGTGATACTTTTTTGGAATATTTCAAACAAGAGCACGAACACAATCTTTTTTATGATATATACAATCATGATTAACTATGATCCACGAGTACACTAGATTAATTGTGGGTCCTATTACTTGGAAATAAGGAAACTAAAAAGGATAGAAAATAAAACAATATAAAGTCATTTCATCACCCCCCTAAGCTTGAATTTGACTATGCCCTCATAGTTAAAATTCAAACTGAGAGGTGGAATGGGGGTACTAGATGCTCAGTATGGTGGTGGTGGTGGTGGTGGTTGGAGTTTTCCTGACAACATATGTGGATCAAGTTTTGTTGGCATGTTTGTCCTTCTATGTCGATGCCATTGATACGTGCATTGATGCCATAGTTACATGTGTCGGTGGTACCGAGATATGAAATCCTTTGTCCTTTGAGCTATATGTGTTAGTAGAACCGAGTGTCTTATCAGTGTATCGACAGTCCAGTTTTTGTAACAGTGGATTTCTACTTGAGAAATGTAGGTGACAATGACAATACTGTTGATGCTACTGACTTTTTGTAGACTCGATCTGTCAGGGATTTATTACCACCAACCCTCCTGTTGGTGGTAATGAAAGTTCTTGACATCCCTATTGAGGAATTTTTAGTAGGTCAGTGCCCACGACACTGGTGTTGGTGGTACCAACACTGTCTCTACTTGCACACCACACAAAACATCAAGGTACCTTTCCTTACATCAACTAAATATCTAACAAGACAAATATGAAATGTAACTAATGAAAAGTCCTAAAAAATATAAATGACAGAAATAAAAATGAATGGGTTGTCTCCCATAAGCACCCTTGTCTAATGTCTTAGACTTGACAAGGCAATTTTCTTTAGCCTGGGTTGTCATAGGATGGTTGTGAAGACTCATCTGGCAGTATGAACTCTACTATTGTTGGATAAATGATTGTCTCTAGAGGGGGTGAATAGAGCTATAAACACTTAAACAAGATTCATTACACCTTCATGATACTTCACAAGATAAGGTTGAGTGCAACTAAACATACATAGAAATGATGAGAGAGATTGAACAATCACAAGTAACACAAGCTATCTATCGTAGTTCCAAACTCCAAACTAGGAGATGTACGTCTAATACTTAGAGAGGTCAACCTCTAGGATTTTTCAACCATGTCTCACTCCTTATATTCCATTATAAGAGTTAAAAATATGACCTTCATTTTCCAGGACAAAGATATCTATCCTTCCCTTTAAGGACAAGGGAGCCAATAACCTTACAAAGGACTTATCTATCCATGACTAAGAGTCTTATACCTTACCAAGGACTTACCCACTTTTTCAATGAGTGTTTTGCCTTCTCCAAGGATTCACCCTCTCTTGCAACAAGTCTTCTACCTTCAAGGATTTACCCACTCTTGACTTGAATCTTCAGCGTTTAACTTCACCTTCACCAAGGGACTCCTTCCCTTCTTCTTCTTCACCTCTCTTATCCAAGAGAAGCCTTAATCTTAAAGGTAAAAAGAGAGATTGGGAGGTGTAGGAAGTGAGAGTCTTACAAGATATACATGTAGGACTAGCTCTCTAGCAAATCTCCTACTCACTCTAATAGATGTAGCAAGTGATTAAGCTTGAGAGTGGAAGGAGGCTCTTGGAGGCACTCAACTATAATATATGGACCTTCATAGTGATTGGGTGAACATGGGATGAAGCCCAAGAGGTCCTATTTATAGTTGAGATTGCCTACTAGCCAGTATAGACACTTAGGATCCAATTCTAGTCGTTTGGGGTGTTGCAACAGATATATCTTTGAGTTTTGCAACACCCTAATGGTTAGAAACACTTTTTCTGCATATTTTGTATAGTGTTGTTGGTCGAGTTTCATTTAAGGTAACTCGATCAATGACACTATGCAACAAATCAATTTTGAGTTGTCGATCAAGTGTATCTTGGATGAAACTTGGCTGATGGCTTAAAATTAGTTTGCATGTACAGGGTGTCGGTCGAGTTTGTCCTATAGAAACTTGATCGACCCTGGCAGTTACCAAGACCCACACAGGGTTGTCGGTCGAGTTTTATGTGAGTGAAACTCGGCCGATAAAAGTTTCTGTGGTGAATTTTGGTAAGTGCCATAAAAGTGTTGAAATATTAGACTTAAATGCTCTTGATTTTTTATAAGCTTAATTACAAGTCATACAATCATTCCAAGTGATTTACATTATGATTCTGATTGATTTATTAAGGCCTTTTCTACGAAAGTGCACTTGTACTGATTTTGACTTGTCATTCTCCAAGTTTAGGCATTTCAAGTGTGTTTATACCTAATCTAAAATCAGTCAAGTAGAAGCATTAGATATAAATGAGTGGAATGGTTAGTCATCATAAAAACAAGGGTTTAGTCAATTTAGACTTTGAGTCAACAACTATATCATCATTTATCCCCAGTGCAAGTAGCCCCTACTCATGGCAATGGTCACATCCGATTGTATCTTGGAACGGCCTTCTTAACGAAATCTCAGATCCTTGCATCTCGTGCATATCTATGACCACAAAATTGACATGATATATGAATTTTTTTACTTTGACTAAAACATCCTCACATATCCCGTAAAGCCTCATTGTTGATCTACCTACAAAATTTGATTGTCATGGACATTTTTTTTGGTTTCTTCAATCCCACCTTTTGAAAGGTGGAGAGAGAGGCATGAGATGTATGCTCACCCCAGAGTCACATTGTGCTTGTTGTAAATGTTTAATGCCTATGGAAAAAGGTATGTGGAAGCATCTTGGGTCCTTTCTCTTTAATATTAGCCTTCCCTAGATCATATAACTCACCACTTCATCAACACACAAGACATCTATATATTTTATCCGTATTTTCTTATTGATGTTATCCTTCACAAATCTTCCATATGTAGGGATCTATTATATCACCTGCACAAGTGGAATGTTGACATGGAGCTTTCCGACTATGTTTAGGAATTCCTAAGATTTCTTTTCCTCCTTTATCAATTTCAAACTGTCCCAGAATGGCACATGTTGCTTTTCTACATGCTTGTAAGGAGGAATGTATGGTACATTCGGGGTCTCCTCCCCAAACCTTACATCAACACCACCTCCTGGTATAGAATCTAGAATGTGTCTTGTGGATGGGATGATATGTTTATGCTCCTTCTCCATTGTGGGTGCTTCTGATTGTGACTGCTCACTATGAAGTAGAACCTTCACTTGTTCTTTTTACACAAGCACCCTTTCCAGGAATTGAGGGTGTGAACATAGCAATGGTGGAAACTTGAGGTTCGTTGTCTTGCAAAACTAATGTAGATGGGGTGTCCTTGTTGCTATATGCAGACATTGTATTGCGTAAGGTGCATGTGTGAGAATAATTCCATGGCATTCTACATCCCCCTGGTCTTCCATATAGGCTACTGGGAAATAGAACTTTTGGCACATACACCCAATTCAGCTCTGGAGTGTGTTGATCTAGTTACTCCTTAGTAACATTCTTTGTTTCCTTAAAAATAGAGACAAAATTTACTTGATGATGTTGACGAGTTGGCTCTGTCATCCAAGGAAATCCCTACTGAATGAGCTTCTTTATGGATGCCACCTCCACTGTTAATTAAGAGATTAGATTTTCAATATTGCATATTAGAGCCCCTTGATTTTGTTGAACCCTTTTGGACTGGTCTAGTAAGGCCTCATTTTGACTCACTAGTATACCTAACATGTCCAATCCTATCTATCTTAGTAGCACCCCTATACTTATGATAGTTCTATGATATGTTGCCTTGTTGCTGGTTGGGATCCCTCATTCATGTATACTCATTATTGCCCATGTTATTCTGTTGTAGTGCAAACATGCATTCCTCCTCACCTCCAGATGAGGTGTCATATTTATGATTAAGTCTCCTTATAAGCCTCTCCATTTGAGCCTTAAGTTCCATGATCTCTCTCAACTCCATAGAACTCTTGATTGTTGTTATTTCTTCTCTCTTCTATCCCTAGGATTGGTTCTTGGACATGTTCTTCAAGATCTCGTGACATCTTGTAACCTTGTTGTTTAGAAATAATCTTGCCCCTACACTATAAAGAGTGGTCCTCTCCCCTTTTTGTAGTCCATAATAGAATGTCTTTTCCTACCATACAAATCAATCACATGATGAGGGACCTTCATGAGCACATTATGCAATCTCTCCCAAGTTTCTAAATATGACTCTTCTACATGTTGCTTGAAGTTATAGATTTTTCTCACCAATTCATTGGTCTTCTGTTGCAGAAAATATAGCTCAAAGAATGCATCTGTCATCTCGTCCCATGTCTCTATTGACTCTGGAAGTATACTAAGGAACCACACCTTGGCTTTATCTGAAAAAGAATGAGAAAAGCTTTATATATATCATCATGGTCAAAACCCTATCCAACTTCAGCATGTCGTAGTTCCTTCATTTTGTGGCTGTGGAATGATTATAACTTGATTAATGCCACCAATCCAAGATCTATCTTGTAGTTGGCCACATTAACTTCTTGGCATTTGATTAGCCCTAATTGAGTTGTGGATGAAGATGCATTTATCTTCTCCCAAACCTTCCGTTCCTCATTCCCTTTCTCAACATTAACTTTGTTGTTCGAGTCTGTGTCTATTGTTTGTGCTTGCTTTTCCTGTGGTGGTGGGTTTGGATGATCTTCTTGGGTGAATCCCCAAACTATTGCATCTTGTGAAAGATCTCTTCTTGACTTGTACTCGTGAAGTGTACTCATCGTAGTCTACATTCCAAGTATGCACCATGCACATGTACCTGAAAATTCAAATGGCTATGCTAGTGAACTATCAACAAAAAAAATTCAATTGTGCTCTTGACAAAAGAAAAGATTGAAAATAAATAAAACAAAAAGAAGTGACTTAGAGTGGTCGGTTGCAACACTCGTAGTGTTGGTGTTGTCATTTTCTTAGAAACAACACCAAAAACTTGACACGCTAAAACTACGCATGTAAAACACAAGTGTGTGCATCATGTAATACAAGCCTATGAGGCCCACACTAGAGACTACTACTAACTGTAACGTAATTAGTTAGGACAAGAAAAAATGGTTGAGTGATTGTTTAATAACTAGGAGTAGAGAATTAAATCTAAGTTAAAAGATTATGATCATGTATGGATGGATTCCTCATGATTGTGTTTTCACCACAACATACATTGCATTCAAATTTCATTTCATTGATAATTATACACCTTAACTCTAGACTAAATACCTATAGCAAGTATTACCCACTCTTTTAGTTTGATATACTACCTACACTAAAACAAACCCCACTCTCATTGTGAATATAGTAATTAGCTACGTGCATTGTCGATATCTCTAGGTTGTTCTTTCACGGCTGTAGACCTTTTCCCAAGGTGCAATATAGGCCATGTGGACCTATGATTTTTCCAACCCCTAATTCCTCTCCCAAAGTAATTAGCGGTCTATTATATTAATTACAATGATCAAGCACAAACAATTCAATAAGAGATCGTAGATTCACGTCCAAAATGAAGGAAATAGATTATTAATTTATGAAATTCAAATACAAAGAAATACTAGGATACTCCTAGGTCCTAAGAAATATGGAGTTTAGTCCTACATGTTTACTATCATCATACAAAGAGAGGAAGAGAGAGAAAATAGGATAAACCTTATAAAACGCATGTAAGAAACCCTAGAGAAGTTGTCTCGATGATTCCCTCTGGTGAATAGCTTGATCTGAAGTGTTCTGATCGCAAATATGCTCTCCATAAGTTCCTGGAACATCTGGTCTATGACTATCTCCTTCTTCTCCTCCTCTTCAAGATTCATGCTCTATTGCAACATGATAGAGTATCATCCCCTCTTTTGGCCACACTACCATTAGGTCATAAGTGGGGCTTTGGCCATCATTTAAGTCTTAGTTGTTGGATCTAATGTGATTTTTCAGTCTACACTAATTGCGTAATGTCACTACCACTGATAAGATGTTGGTGACACCCAGTTGTCAGCTGACTTGAAATCCTCAAACTGTGTCAGTACTACCAACAAGTGTGTCGATAGAACCAAGTTGCTTTATGCGAGTTCTGATGTGATTTGGATGTTGAAGTCAGTATCATCGACTTACGTGTCAATGGCACTGAGGCAATTAAATTGATTACTAATTCTCTGTGGATGGAGAGTCAATAGCACAGACTCATATCCCTTGCTTGGTATCACCAAGATCTATCTTGCTACAATGGAGATTTTTGAATTTCCCTATTGAACTTCATGCCTTTTTGATACCAGTGACACACATGTTGGTAGCACCAAGTTGTCAAATAAGTGCTCACTTTACCTAGAAAAGGTAAAAGTAACATAAATCTGAATAATAAATGGTAATTTAGCATGATTTGGTACTCAATACTGATTTACATGCTAATAATGATAAATAATACATAAATATATTTCTGAATGAACAAATATGCAATCAATACATGGAAAATAGCACGTGAAAGTGATTGAAAATCAATTCATTAGGAGGAGAGGGGTGTTGCCTAGTCAAAGGAAGTTGATGGAAAAATAATGTAACTATAGAATTAAATTAAGTATATTAAAGTTAGGGAATTCAACTAATTAAGTGACTAATTAAATGGAGTCGTATTAACACACAAATTTACATGCATACCAAATGAGGTGTAAGGATTCCTGTTTTGACATTAATTTTACCTTTTGAAGGTATTTAGTATTTTATTTCATTACTTATTGGTTACATACTCTATTAATATTTTAATGTATTTCTTAATTGATTTGGTACATTATTTCACATTCATTAATTTTTTCACCCAAATATATTACTGAACTATTATAGCAAGGAAGCTTATATAAATTCAACTTAGGGATAAGCTAATTGGTGGGTATATTTGTATGATTAGACTTATTATTGAGGTTGTTAAATTCACCTACCCTAAACTTTCTAATAAAGAGGCTAATCCTTATCACACAATGTCATTTGACTTTTAATAATCCAAATATGTTCCAGATCATAGGAAACATTACCAACTATCATTTTAAGGAAAAAAGTCATAAGAAAAATGAAGGGGTAATTCTAGGATCGAGGTTTGGGTATGTTATACTTCTCCTCTATTTAGATACCTAAATACATATGTGTACGATCCTTGTGGAATGTCTATGAATATCACTTGTCCCTTTCCTCTCGAAGCTTCCTTCATTTCTTTGTTTAGTGTCTGAAAATTGTTGTGGTAAAATTTCCCAATATTTGGGGTAGTTCTTCACCCTAAATCTTATCTTTAAGCAAGTAATTTTCTCTCTCCATCTCTTAGTCTATCTCATTAAACATCTCTCTTTCCTTTATCACAAGAAGTTCCTTACCCCTTTATATATATGAATCCTTTATAGGTTGGTTTCTCTTCTATACCTTAGAGTTTCCATATTGAATTTCTGTAGATTCATTATCATTCATTTTTTTTCCTTGTATGATACTATGATTTGCATGCTTCATCCATTCATATTGAGATATGTTTCTGATGCTACTAATCTCTCACCATGGTATTATCAACTTGACTTGTATTTATACTTTAGGCTTCTCATATATTTTCTTATAAATCTTTGATTTTTTGGGTATATTTGCATATTTATTAGGGTCTTTGTCCAACGATGTCATCCTTGACACTTACACCACATTAGTAAATTTAATTTTTGGTTGTTTGTACTTGCATTATTGACTATTTTTGCTTTATTTGCACATAAACTCTCTACTTGTTTGTTCTTTGTATGCATGTTGGTTGCTGCCTACCAGTGACTCAACGCTATTTAGATTGTGGCCCAAAACCACTTGGACTGTAGTATTAATGATTGAGCTGGAGACCACTATGGGCATATCTTACTATCTACCAATTTTGATGCTACTTTTCTTGTTCAGTGGTCTATAATGCTATCTATCTTGACACTAATTTGATCATACAATCAACTCCTCTATTATGTGCTTCAAGTGTTGTCTAATGTTTCAAAACTTTTGTATTATCAACTTGAAGGGGATTCAACTTATATACTACTACCTTAACACTATGTACTTTAGGGGAGGAAGACTTGGTTGATACTTGCTTCATGTTATCCTCTCAAAGGAAAGCGCTTTGTAATAGGAGATTTGAGTAGAAATCAAAATTTTGTATAGGTTGTTGTCAAATTTTATGTAGTATGCTTTTCCATTGAGTATTGGAAATCTGAGCACGGTATACCACCATAATCTAGCTTGAGGAGTGTTGAGAGTATAATATAATTAGTTTATGAACTCTTATGTATATAGGCCTAAGTGTCATTCCATGTTAGGGTTTGTGTCCAAGTCCTTAAGAGTCCCCTTCCTGTATATAAGAACCTAATTTTGCTTACCACCATTCCTTCTCTCTCTTTTTATTCGAAAACAGTTAGTAATCTCTGAAGCCAAATTATCCCATAAAACCATGGTCTTGCATGCTTAAATCCTAACATATGTATCAAAGGACATTGTTAATGAGGAAACTAGAAATCAACATATCAGTGTAGAAAGTCAGGAATTAAATGCATACTAAGAGAGATTAGTCAAGTAATCTTAGTTAATCTATCAAAGTGAGTGATCAACTTAGTCATGTTTCCAAAAAGGAGCAGATCTAGAGTAATCAGACTTAATATCTATAGCCTGATACTTGGGCACCTGCAATAATAATAACATGTCCTTGTGTAGTAAACATGATCAATCTTAGGTACAATGTGGCAGGTGTAAAAAATCCTAAGCCTTTGCTTAGTTATGCCTAACCAAAAGGAAGACTTATGCTCCTTACAGTATGAGAGTAACCAAAGTATGATGTAATTAACTAAATAAAGGTAAAACTATATGAACAAGAAAAAAGTAGGATAAGAATCTTTGGAAGTGTTTTTTATTATAAAGATGGATGGAAACTTGGATTGGGTTTCACCATCTAATATCACTCACCAACATGCAATACTAACACCCATTGTATACCCTTAGAAAGTTTATAAGCAATCATCATAAGTGTCTATTCCCTCCTCTCTCGAGCTTAGGATATATCTAGATTATAAGATTGTCTCTTTCTCTCGAGATAATAAACCAACAATAAACATACAACCATATGATCATTAGCATTATCATTCCACCACTCCATAACTCTTAGATATAAGTTAATAATACTGTCTCAAGGCATTATCTACATAATGATACAAGATGGTAGCTAATTATGCAAGTGAAGCATTAAGAACAAGGGTATGGAGATAAATATTGTCAAGAGTATATACATCAATGGATGTAAGTATTTCCATATTGGTGTAGCCTTAGTGAGTACTCCTGATCCAAGAAAAATGAACTAGCCACTCATAGTGGCGAGTGACATACTGGATTTACAAGTGTGATGACATGATGATAGATGGATGAAATAAAATTAGTAAACCAGGGAAGAAGAAGGAAGATACAACAAATATGAACCATAGTGGAACTACAAGTTGGTGAATACCTCCTTCTTTGCTGGACCTAGCAATGGTGTGGTGATGGTGATGGTGATGGTTATGAGGTACTCCTCTCAAAAGAGGTTCTTTAGAATTTGGGGAGGTGTAAGAGATTGATAAATCCTTGACTCTTGTCCTTTATGGTGTTGATCGATGGGTATGGAGCAAAACTTGCAACACTTCATGGTGGAATACAAAGATGTCGATAGCAGAGCTTTTGGTCCTCTATTATAGGTGTTTCACTCGTACCCAAGGCACGTGAGTGTAGGGTACTTACTTGAACTATTGATCTTGAAGCACGTGCCTCGAGCCATGTATTCTAACTAACTTTGTAGTGGTGGTGTCCTTTTTGTAGAGGTCGCATTAGTTGACAAACCCTTGCTATTGTTGGTTGATGGTCATCTGCTTGAACTCCCATCGGTCGACGACATTGATGTGGGAAGGTTGACCGATTGATGCATCATCAATTGATGTTCATAGGCATTGATATGCTGACTCATTAGACAGAAAGATCATCAGATTGTTGGGCAGCCAGTCCATCATGCTTGTTGTGTCAATGGGTTGTTGGGCCATCGGGTAGCCATGTCATTAGGATTGATACATCATCAAGATGTATACTCATTAGTGACTGGTCGATGCTCTTCCAAAACTTGAGTGTAGGTCCTCATAGGGACAACATGTTGCTTTTCCATGGATCAGGGATGGTCAACTTGAGCTCTAGTTTCATCGATTGTAGCCCGACGACTCTCTTGCATGATCCCATTTGTCTGTTTGCTTGTTTTACCAGGTTTATAGGGCCACCAGAATGATTGTGTTGTTGAGTACATCTTTTTCTACAAAATATGTATATTTTAAGTAAAGAAAATATAGTTTATGAAATTCTAGTATAAAGGGAATTCATAATGATAAAGCCTATAAAACTAAGAGAAATGAAGGTAAAATAGGCATGTAAACCAAAAAGTTGGATGCTATCAAACCCTCCAAAGTTAGAGTATATCTTGTCTTCAATCTAATAATTAGAATCAAAGCATAAATCAACATCAAAGGGCTTTATTAGTTTAGTAGTCTTTAGCATTAACCGTGTCCTTATGCCATCATTAGGTGGAGATATTTACATGACCGGTTGGTATGATACTATGTTATCTAGTTTCATTACGGTGGATCTAGAGTTGTGTGACATTTTTATCTATTACAACCTTGTTATAAGAATGGTTTCTTATTCAATATCCACTCCAAGCCTCATTTCCTTGTCGTACTCATGCATAGTTCTCTCTAGAGGTGTCTCTCACACCCAATTTTTATTTTTATATATAGCCTAGCTATATGTGCGGGGTGGGCTGAGGTTGCAGTGTGTCCTATCTTTCTGAGGGTCACTCAACAATGAGTATATTTGTAATAACAATATTACTCAACCATTAGTCTAGATGTAGTTCAGGTGGTTTTGTGAGGTCCCCCTTGAAAGACGGGGGGTTATATTTTTTTGGCTTCCAAGTTCCACTATCGAGCGTAACATATCTGCATTCGTGAGAACAACCATAGATTGGCTGGGCAGAACCCTTTAGCTTCTTATCAGGCATGACTTTTAAGCTTTTATTCTCACTCAACTTTTATTCTTTCTCATAAGGCTTAGGGTGATAGGATTTTTAGGATATGTGAGCCACCAAGCCTCTTTTGTTCCCTATTGCGGATTAAGCACTAAAAGGGGTAGTTGTTTCCTCTTTGCAAGATGTGTGTGCTTTTCAACTTATACTACAAGGCCAGGGTGATCGATCAAAGGTGTACCACTTTAGGTCCTCCTTATTTCATGGAGTTCTTCCAGGGGTAGTAGTATTCTTTTACTGCATGTAGTGTCTTGAGATGAAAATGGCATAAAGACATAATTACATATGACTTTTAAATGGATTTATAGCCCAAATGTGTCACTCTTAAAATGATTAGGTAAGAACCAACTTGAACTCAAGAAGGTCTAAAAATTAGACTAAGGACAACATCTAAGACTATTGGAGTCAAATTTTCTTATAGCAAATTTTTCCTTCATTTTGTCAAAATTTCTAATTACAGTTCAAAATTTTCAAAACTTAAGGGGTTAAAAAGTATATACACAATTGTGAGTTCGCATTATGCAATTTATAGTATTCTAGTATGAATGGTAGAATAACAAGATAGATATAAGGTGGGAGAAATGTTAGTACCTCCCTTTCATGTTTGTGCCCCCAAATTTATCATTCACTATGCCCTAGAGTGTCAAACATTGAGGTTGATTGTAAACATACAAGGTTTACATGTTGTCTTTGTGTCCCTCGTTTTCCCAATGAAAGTGCAAAAACATAGCAAGATATAGTCCATGGAGAGGGTGGTATCAATTGTGTTGCAGACTTTCAATCTTCACCCCCTCAGGGTATGGCTTTCGTCCAGCTCAAGCAGTGGAAGCCACATTCATTTGATAGTTTTATCTAACGAAGGCTTCAATTTAGAACTATGGCTTTTCGAAGTCTTTCCTGGGATGAATTGATATCCTTTTCCATTCCCTTAGATCATATCAACTATTTCCTCATAGAAGTCTTGGATATATCTCAGTGACACACTATGGCTTTGTCATGTTTGTATATTTGTTTGATGCATAAATAACATCGAGACTATTATACAAAACATTTTCCCTTGCCTTGACATTGACCTTCAAGTGTGTCCAGTGATTGTCATATAGTAGCAGTAAGAAGATGAAGTCTAGGAGGGATTTTGTTAGGAGTTATATCAATCTCTCCTTTTCTCCTGTACAGTTGTTGTTGAGAATGTCTTCGTGTAGTAGGAATTATAGTAGACAATAATCCATGTGTATGTTTTGGCCTACCATCCCCAACAAGGGATTGGTAAGCTATCATTACGCTCACTCACATGCAACCATTTACCTTAAGTGTATCTTGGAAATCATCCTTTAAGACACATATCCAATCCCTCTCAAATATAGCTTCCCTTGAGTTAGTATCCTCCTTGAGTTGGGCCATGATAATGACCAATTCTTCTTGCAAAAGACATTCACAAGTCCACATGTCGAAGTTAGGGAAAGAGGCTTCAACAATCCCAGATGGGCCTTCATGCTATGCTTTGTCAAAATCTATGCCTTCTTGTAAATCTGGGAGGACTTCATCATCTATCCCCCCTCCTCTAGTCGGTTTATTGCATTTGGCTATTCTTCATCTTTTTATGCGACAGATGATGATTCAGTGGAATGTTGGGTGGGTTGGTTCATTTCTTTCTATTGTCTAGTATTGCTATGCTTTACTCATATGCTTCTTTGATGTTGCATCTTTGGGTCGTTGATGCTATTCTTTTTTTTGTTCAGTGGTAGTCCAACCCTTTTGCCACGTTAATGCTCTTTCCTTTTTGGTAGGTTAAACCACAAATCTTTCCTGATCTTGGTTGTTTTGTGGGAGGAGGTATGCCCGTGTAAAGTCTACATGATACTACGTCCGAAATCACTAAATCGTTGAAAAGGTGTCGATTATAGATGACTTCCATTTCATATACGCCACATAGTCCATGTAGATCTTCTACAAACATATCTTTGAAAGGAATTCCTTCATTTGCCACCTCCAAAAGTCATAGCATGATAAATGCACAGTCCCCATATTCTGCCTGTTTTTGGGGGACCTTCGTGCTTATCGCAAAATAATTATGATTGTTGTAATGCTTGTAACCTGTCATTTGTATTGCATCTTAGGGTCTTATCAGAATATTTTGTACTTCATGTGCCTCTATTTCATGAAAGACCATTGTGTTACATATCAACTCTGTAGCACAATAGTTGTAAATAACCATGTGTCTTTTATATAAATCTACTACTATCAATTGCCAGTGGTTTTCAATTCTATATGGCAATGTGATAAACCTTATTTTCCATCTATTTACTACTACTTGAAGTCCATTTACATGAGCGCAATCAAATTCTTTTGAAAAATATGCTTTGACAATATGGGAGTGTCACTAATGAGTGACTAGATCTTTTTGAGGTACATAAAGTGTTCAAGTGTAATCGTGCACAACACCTTGAATAGTTGTATGTGTACTTCATCCTTCTTCCTGAAGATCCCCCTAAAATTCTCTCATGTTAAGATCCTCCCTTTGTTGTTATACAGTATAATTGTCCCAGGTAGAATGTCATCTAGGACATCTGCAAGGACATGAGCGTCCTGGCAAAAAATCATTGAACACAATCATCGTATCCATTTCTGCCATTTTGCAAGGGATGGGTGGAGGTATGGGCCTTTTGGCTTGTCATCATGGACAAAGGGTTGGGAGTCTTTGGAAAGCACGTCCTTGACGAAATAATTGAGTCCATACTCATCTTCATTAGAAATCTCTTTTGTTGTTGAGGTTGGCGTTGTTGAAGTCGATTGTTCTGGCACTGCTACCTTAGATGATGGGGACCTTGTTGTTGTGGTTCTAATATTGTGGCTCCCATTTCAGCCACTTTATCAGCTATTTCACCATCAAGTAATGTGTTGTAAATCAGGGTGTTTTCACCTTGTTCCTTGAACTATAGATATATATCCCATGTATAAACATATAAACCTTTAATCCTTGTTGATTCTTAGAACATCTATTCAGTAGTTAGTTGTTCGTTGTCAACATTCAACTCATTCACAACATGTATATAGGCCTCAACACTAGTTTTTGTTGTTTGGGCATGGCTTCATGTGCTCATGTTGTGTATGATGCTGTTGTTTCTTGATGCGGTGTTGTGCTTTCATTTTATTATGGAGGGTCTTCTTTCATTTGTTGTACATCAACATCCTCTTCTTGTTGCACTTCTTCTGTAGGTTTGTCGTCTACTAGAAAAATATTCAAATCAATTCTTGTGGTTGGGCTACTACATTTTCTTAGTGAGGCCAATGTCTTACTCAGGGAAGTTGGAGAGTTATGCTTCTCTTTCAGAGCTGAGGGTTCTTACCCTGCTTCCCCTTGAGATGGCACGTTGGACGGGCTAGAGGAAGTGGAAGAATGTGATGGGCTCAACCCACACATCAACCTCTTCCTTACTCGCCTCTCCTCTTGTCATCTTTTTCATTCTCTAGATTCTTTAGGAACTCATCTCATTCCCATCACATCTCATCATGTTCTCTTTGTAGCTCAGCTAGTCATCGGCCATGGCTGCCATATTTTGCATCATTTGATGATGGCATGCCAATATGTCTTCCATGAACTATGAAAGAGTAGCAGTTCTTTCATCTAATCTTTCCACCTGCATAGTTACTATCTATAGGCTAGATGATATGTAAGAAGAATTGGAAGAGTAGTTACATACTTACTCACACATGACATCAAATTTGCATCCTAACTTCTTCGCCCGACTCAGTGAACGGTGTTGCTTTTACGGTGTTGTAGTCATTATAGTTACCACATCCACTATTTGTTTTGTTGATTCGTGTTTGGGCTGAGGCAAGCTTGGGGTAGATTGTTTAGATTCCCCTATAGGAATGACTCATGCATCGCTTGGATCAGCCCCATAATGTTTGCTCAAGACTACTTGTTTGACTTATTATGTTCTCATAATCTCTTTTGACTGACTTGCATGGGAAGTTACTGGTTGGATGCCTTGAATTTTCACCCAAGGTTTTTGGATGAATTTTGATCTCATGAGTTCAACATCTACGGCCTAGAGTTCTCCGTCTCCATCTTGGTCATTGTTTGTATCTAGGGTTTGGACCTTACCAGTGTTGAGGTCTCTCTGTTGGATTGACTCTTTTTCTCTACTATTTTTTAGTGGGGGTTGTTTCCATTTTCATGTCTATTATTGTTGCATCCTTCTTTTGATTTGTGAAAACTATCATATTAGTCTTTGGTCCTTTATGGACAAACTTGTGAACTTTAAATGTTAATTTGTTCTTTTCCAATGGTTCTTCTGTCTCCCCGCCTCAGGTTCTTTCCTTATCCTGGTTGCACTTGTATTAGTTGTTTGTGCATTGAAGTTACATTTTATTTTCAAGATGTCTTATTGGGAGAATTAGATCTTATCAAAATCATATTTTCTTACCTCTAAGAGAGGGATTAGACCATATGTATATGCAAATTTTGTACAAGTACTTTTCTCCCTTCATCACTATCACTTGTGAAGTGAGAAGGTATATTAAGTCATTTGAAATATGCTCTCCTTGAACTTTTTAGGATACATGGGTACTTGTAGAAGTCAATCAATGTATTTAGGACTCCCATGCAAAATTGTTTTGTGCCTTTACGGGCACGAGCAAAAAATAGATTTTTATTAGTAATCGCATGATGATCATGGGGTTCTTTTCCAATATGATTCAGATGATTAACAAATCTCCCTTGGTCATATTACCTATGTCAGATCTATCGAAGATGGAAAAGGTGATTATTTTTAGAATCACTCTAATGATGCTAGAGTGTACTTGATTGGATTTTGAAGACCTAGACTTATGCTTTGGCTATCTGGTTAACGTCTCCCACATCTTAGTCATACAGAATTGCCTGACTTTCCTATCATAGCCTATTTTATTGGAAGCAGATGCCTTCTCATCTATCTCACAGAAGATCACATTTAATATACACTCAGATAGGATAGTTTATTTTTCATACATACATGCAAATATTTTATAGGCCCCTCCAACATATTATTTTTCACTCTCTTCAACTGGTAGATTCTCTAGAGAAGTCATAAACTCGATTATAAGATTTGTATAAGAGCGTTGGTGGAAGGTGTAGGCATAAAAGAGGTGGACTCCCTTCAAAATTTGACCCTATCTTTTATTCCTAATGTCTCTAGAGTTGTAGTGCAAACATATCAAGTTGCCTAATAAGTCTTTTTGTTGATGAACACATCGAACTTTGCCTAAGTTTCCTTATCCCTGGGTTGATATACATCTTTTGGTTTCTAGGTTGGTCTGTGTAGAGGAGTTGGTACATATGATGTTCTAGAAGTGACAGGTTGAGCGGTAGTGGTAGTGGTATCCAGTTCTTTAGTGGGAACAATAGGGTCAATAGGTACTTGGCCTCTTCTGTAGTTGGTGGTAATTCAGCTTCTTTGGCCCTTGCCTTGCATTCTACCCTCCTCCTGCCCTTGTCCTTTTCTTCATTGGGCATGTAGAGGTTGTTCCTTTTACTTTCCTTGTCTTCTTTGGTTGTCCTCTTCTTTTTATGGTAGGTACTCATAAGAGACATATGTTGACTCTAGGAATTCCTCTAATTCAACGAGGACATGTTCCATGAGGGTAATAATGTGTTCTCTCTCCAATTGCATCTTTACATGATATGTTTGGGTCATTTCTTTCTTGAAGTCAATGTACTTGTAGATTTTTACTAATAGCTCCTCGAGTTCTACTCTTGATGTAGCTTTAGTTCTCTTTCATTAGAATTCAAGGCAGACATTCTATTTTCTAATCCAATAGGTAATTGAACTAGTATGTAAATATTGGTTGCACTCAACCGGTTTGGTGGCTATTAGACGTTTCATTTGTCACAACTTGACCCATTAGGCCGACGTGACTTCCATCAGGGTCGGTTTGACATGATTGTCATCGGTTCAAAAAAGCAACAAGGATCAAAAGAGTGTCAGCCAGATGAGAAAGAGAGGTCCATTAGATAAAGAACAACAAGAATATGGATTGAATGGGTTTCGTTGGTGTTAGGTCGATAGGATTGTTATCAATCCGACGAGAAAATGATGGGTCAAAGGATCTACAGGAAAAGCATAAAAGATATTTGTTGATGCAAGAGGCTCGACAAAGAGAATTTGTTACAAAAACTACCAGAGGAAGTGTATTAAACCATCTTTGATGAGAAAAATTGTAAGAAACAAAATACATAGAGGGGGTGCTATTAGAAAGGAAATTAGCAATGTACTGTCATGGTCTTTGTCTGATGAGTGATTTCGTCGAAGCACTTTCTTTTTTCAGCGCATGGTCGTTGTTGGCCCTTGGTCTCAAATGTTAACGCTCCATGTGTCTTGGTCTTGCCAATAGCTTGTCGAGAATCTCAAAATCACTCACTCGTCTTCTCTGGGTGTGGTGGTTAGTGGCATTGAAGACGTGAAAGTGATGGTGTCGATTGACAGAGCAAAAGCTTTGGTGAGTGCCACGATGAAGGTGGACTGCAAAGATGCTTGAGGATCGACAATGATCTCCTATATACCATTGTGAAAGGTTGCGGTAGATTGAGCAATGTGTCGAATGGGGTTATGTTCATTCATTCAATTACTAGGGACTATAATAGAGAGTTTGTCAGTCCTGCCAAAGCGGGTTTCTATATATCCATGACACTTTGGTATCCCCTTTGGTCCTTATGCACTATCGATCAGCGGTCGATAAATGTTCCCTAACAGGTCATCTAATTATCATCAGCCTGATGGTTGATTATACTAATTGCCCGATGAAGCGGCTACTCTTAGAGTCAAAGGGGCTGTCAAATTGTTCTCCAACCACTGATCGATTCTCCATTGACCAACAAGAGCCTTACTTCATTATCTGGTGCTCTAATGGGTTTTCTAATAAGTCCTACCCTGACAAGGTGTCAGCTAATGTGCCTGGCGGGTTTTATGCTATGTGGTCTTATGACACTTCTAACATTGAAACTAATAGTAGACTTGTAAATGGATGTTCAAAATCTACACATTTGATCCAGGTTTGAATCCAAAATTTTGAAAATAATTTGACATCCGCATAATTTGGATCAAATTTCGAATATCGAATTTTGGATCCAAAAACTTCGCATCAGATATCGGAGATTGTTGTATCCGCTCCAAAAAAAATCCAAAATCGACAAATACATACACATAACATTAAATATATATTATTCATATATATAAATATGAAAACATAGGCACTTTATCATATATATTTAATATAATATCAATATTTTCTATATATAATATATTTATTAACATTAAATGTATGATTTTAGGTTCAGATCGAATATTTATTTGGATAGAGATATTATCCATGCAAATCGTATTCGGATGTTGACATATGATATCTGTCGGATATCATATTAGATATTGGATCAAACTTTTTTTGGATTTGGATATCAAATATAGTAGTATCTGATCCATATTCGGTCCGTTTTAAGGTTTAACTAATAGGGTGGTAGTTGTGATTCTCGATGGGTCTTCTAGTTGCCATCGATCCGATGTGTTACCTAGTTAGATATCTGAATCCCTTGTTAGTTAGTGAGTTCCCTAATGAACTCCACCTGGTGACATTTCTAGACTATCTTGTAGATGACATATGTAGACGATAGATAAGAGGTGCAGGTCTTTGATATTTACTTCATATTTAATTGGTTGTCCTATCATACAAGGGTAACAACATTAGCAACTAATTTTATTCTATGTGCCATAGTTGTCAGGGCATCTAGTCGGTCACCTTCCCTAGTTGGGTGACCAGTTGTCTAGTCGGTTGCCCAGTTGTAGGTATAATATTTACATAGTAATACCTAAGTACATATAGTTGTATACAATACATTATATCAATTCACAGATGTAAGCATATATACACGCATATAATCATCCAAATTTGGTAAATAATGTCATAAAACACCACAAAAAAAATTCAATGAAGACTATTTACTGTATTTGAATTCAACAAGTATAATTAAAAAGAGAAGGGTGACATACCATTGTCAAATCTAGACATTCTGTACTTGTTAAAGTGTTGCAACTATAAATAAAGTTATATGATAAACTAGTACAGTGTGAATGAAATTGATATTCAAATCAAATGATGGTAAAAGACAAATGAAAATAGTCAAACACTAAAGAAATGAAAAAAGAACATATCTTACTAGTGGCTACCCAATCAAGAATTGGGTCGACCAATCGGCTTGGGCGGGTGACACGCCGAAGCCAGATTTGGGCGGATGGCTAGTTGCTACCCCTCCTAGAAACTAGTTGACTGGCTGTCTCAACAAGTATGATGTATACTAAAAAAATTCAAAACAAAAATAGTTTCAAGCAAACAAACAAAGAGCAAAAGTGAAAAATAGAAAACTGAAACCTGACTCGATAAAAAATAAAAAGGAAGTTCTAAAGACCATAAATTTAATTGGAAGTAGAAGGTTTGTAAAAACTCAAGTTGCCTCCCAAGAAGTGCTAATATGTAGTCTTTAGCTTGACTTTATAAGTGATCTTCTCTAATCTAGTTTTGTTGGTGTTTGAGGTAATTCCTCTAGCTCAATTCCAGCTCTTCGAGTGAATGCCTAATCTTCATAATATCTTTTTGTTGACTCAAGTTCTTAATTAAACATTTTCATTTATTTATATATAATTCTTCTACTTGAGTGATTTCAGATTATATAGATGCATTCCAAATGCCTAAACTTGCACATCCTAATTTGTAGAAATCAAGTTGTACCAGCAAAAAGATCAAGATTGAAGAATAGATAGCTTACTCCTTAGATCATTGATGTAAATCACTTGTAATGATTGTATGACTGTAATATAGTTCATAATTGTAATAGAACTAATTATGTTGAATTATATTGCACTTTAGATGTCTTTTAAATTCCAAGATGGGTGGTCCTATTGGTCGCGTTTACCTTGGGGTAACTCGGCCAACAATCCTTGACTTTGGCCTTGACACGAACCCCTGTCAGTTGAGTTTCTTATCAATAGATAACCCGGCTGACCAAGTAGTTGTCAAGATAGGGAGTCCTATCAACTGAGTTGTCCTAGGACCTAACTTGAACGATAGCCTTGTTGGATGAGTTTTCCTTGGACCTAACTTGACTGAAAACCAGTTTTGATGTGCAAAAAGTAGTCATTGGAGAGAATCCCAAAGTGAAATATATTTGTTGGACTCTACTCAAAATGGCTAGAATTCATCTTAAATGGTTCTAACGGCTAGAAGAGATCCTCAACTATAAATAGGACCCCTTGGGCTCCATACCATGGTTAGACAAAGACTATGAAGGTCCCTATACTATAATTGAGAGAGATTTTCCTCCAAAGAGTCTCCACCCACTCTCACATGCTTAATCACTTGCTACATCCATTATAGTGAGTAGGATATTTGTAAGAGAGATAGTCCTACATGTATATCTTGTGAGGCTCTCATTTCCTCTACCTCCCAAAACTCTCTTTCTACCATGAAGATGATGGTTCTCTCTCTTGGCCAAGAGAGGTGAAGAAGAAGAAGGGTGGGAGGCCCTTGGTGAAAAGCTTCTCTTAGTGAAGGTGAAGTCAAAGGCAGAAGATCCAAGTCAAGAGTGGATAAGACCTTGAAGGTCGAATACTAGTTGCAAGAGTGAGTAAGTCATTGAATAAGGTCAAAGACTCTTTGAAAGAGTAGGTAAGTCCTTGGTAAGGTGGAAGACTCTTGGTCATGGATAGGTAAGTCCTTTGTAATGGTTATTGGATCCTTGATCTGAAAATGAATGCTAGTTTAGCCCTTGAGCTAGAAAAGGTGGTCTTATGTTGTAACTCATATAATGGAATATAAGGAGTGATACATGGTTGAAAATCCTATAGATTGACCCCCTATAGGTAGTGGATGTACATCTCCTAGTTTGGATATTGGAACCACTATAAATAACTTATGGTATTTGGTGCTTGTTAAATTTCTCTCTCCCTTTCTATGCATCTTTAGTAGCAATCAAATTTCATACCTGCAATATTATTTTGGGAAATATTCTTGAAGGTCTAGTGAATTTAATTTAAGTTGTTTTAGCACTATTCACCCCTTCTAGAGCCCATTATATATCCAACACTTTTCACCATGTGTCCATTCACAAGAAAAGTTCCAAATTTCTCACTATATAACTCCATCATGCCAGACGATTAAATCTTGCTTACTATGAAGGGGCCAAACCACCTTGATCATAGTTTCGTAGGAAAAGCCTTCTAGTTAAACAGTAAAACCTTGTCTCTGACACTCACATCTTTCCCTTTTAAGTGGGGATCATGTAGGGATGGCAATTGGGCGGGTATGAGGAACCCAAACCCATACCCGTTATACCCATTTTGATTTTTACTTGACCCATACCCACCCCATTGGAAGAAAAAACATAATAACACATACCCATACCCAACCCAATAGGTAATGGGTACCCATTACAACCCATTTTGACCAACTTCCAACATTTAGGCACTAAAATTGAATTTTTTTTTAAACATGTAAATATTATTAAAGAGCATCTAAGATTATTTGTGCCTACATAAATTGCATCCTAACCCCTGCGTATGAAATATTTGCAATCATCTCCACATTTTTAATATAATCTGCAAATTATAGAATTCTACAGAAAATCACGTCGACACAATTTACACATAAAAATTATGTCAAACGCACTTTGCAACATGATCCCTGCATATGTATTATTTGCAAATCAGTCCTTTTTTACTTTGAATGTCAATGTAACATTTTCAAACATGAAATTATTTTACAAAAATCCTCTCCACGATGAATCCTGCATATGTAATATTTGCAACCATGATCACATAGATTACATGAAATCTCTGCATATTAAACAATTTTACAGAAATACATGTCCGCACAGTTTGTAATATTTACAAATCAGAACTTTTCAACTTTTAAAGTTAATATTACATTTCCTGAAACATTTATACAGAATTCCACTCCACAACTCGTTTACATGAAACCTGCATCTGAATCGCAACAGATAAACACCAATCTGCAACAAATTTCAACTTTAAACTGATTCCACGATCATCCAACACTTTTTAAGCAACTCATTTACATGAAACCTCCAATTGATCAATAAGTGTTATGTCTTTTCTGAAAATTCAGAGTCATATCTTTCTTAAAGAATAGATTCAATGCAACACCACGACGTCTGCAACTTCAATCAGAATACCACAGAAGAGCTCTGCAGTAGATGGATACAGCTTAGCGCATTCTATCCGGACAAGAACTCGACACGACAATATGTTTACCTCTGGGACTAAGTAACAGGTTCCGCATGGAAGCATCCGGGTGGGGGCGTCCCCTTTGGCTCCTACGCCACGCTCGACGCTCCGTCAGATTCCATCCAGGTGCTCCAACTTGCGCACCAGGATGAGAATGAGGACAAGAGATCGGAGGATGGGAGGAATATCTCGACAGCCATTCACGGGACGAGCTCGGGTCTCCCGGCGATCCTACTTCACGTGGTGGTCTTCGTGACTCATCTATGGCATGAGCAGAGATCGAGCCGCCGCCTGAATCGTGAGGGGAGAGCGCGCCGACGAGCCGGCCGCCAAGGATCGCGAGGGGACAGCGCGTCGATGAGCCCAGCCACCAAGGATCGCAACTAAGAAAGGGGCGCGATAAAGACGAGAGGTGGATGACCTAATGGGGAGTAACGGGTCCCGACGCGGGGGACACCAAAACTCATCCCAGATCCGCGATCCCCATTCCAGCCTCATTTAACGGACCGAACCCGTCAATACCCATTGTTATTGGGTTGGGCTGCATTGGGTTAGTTGGGTTATTGGGTTAGTGGGGATATTTGCCATCTCTAGGATCATGTCACAAGCATGAAGCTGCATTTCCTCTAGTTCTTGTAGTTGCAAGAATCTTTTCTTACCTGCTAGTATAGGATCCATGTTGATAAGTAGGGATGTAGAAACCAGACTTGACCCAACTAAAAAAGGTTCGGGTCTTGCTTTTTTCGACTTGGCCTAAAATGACCTGAACCCAAAAAATCATAAACTATTTGTGGGTCGAGTCTGGCTTTGTAATTCTTGACCCGCAAAAACCGATCAACCCGGATTTATATCTTTACATATATAATATTTTTTCCATCTTGTAGCCATATAAAATTTTAAACATTCAAACATAAAAATATGATAGTTCATACAATTATTTTCTTGCAAAAAAATAATTAACCAACAAACTCTACAACAATTTCTAGGTTTAATGCATTTGTATTTTTGGGTTTTTTGGGTTTGTATTTTTGAGTTTTTTGGGTTTGCATTTTCGAGTATCTTGGGTTTACATTTTTTGGTTTTCTGGGTTTGTTGATAATATAATATTTTTGGGTCCATCGGGTCCGTCATGTCAGACCCACAAATAGGAATTTTAGGTTCGGGTCGAGAAGGAATTTTGGACCGGGTTCATGTCAGTAGATTTGATCTAACCCTAATTGACCCAAAATAGGATCTGCTCAATGTGAACCCAATTGCTAGCCCTACCCATAAGGCTTTGTGTTCCATCTCCACTAGGAGGTGGCACACCATTCCATTAATGAGTCTGTAGGGAGTATGGTCCCTATAGGAGTCTCACAGGCAGTGCAGTATACCGAAAGGGCATCATTTAGATTCATCACGTAGTCCTTCCTATTACAACTCATTGTCTTTTCAAGAATATGTTTTATTTGTTTGTTGCCACTTTCCTTGATGCCTGGGGTTGATACAGGGTAGAAACCTTATGCATTCACCTCATATTTTTACAAGAGGGTCTCGAAGTGCCTCTACCCAAAGTGGAATCCCCCATCACTAATTACGTTGTGTGGGACCTCATATTTAGGGAAGACCACTTTCTCAAACAGCCTCACCACGACCTTTGAATCACATATAGGGTTAGCCAAAACTTCAACCCACTTGGAAATAAAGTCAACGATAACCAAGATAATATTGATTTTCACATGCTGAAGGGAACGTGACGTGGAGTATTATCGCACTACAAATGTACTAGGAACATAATTCCTAGGGTTTACCAAAACCAAAGTGCAATAATGCCACCCGCAAGTGAACATGTCTTATCGCGGTATTGTTAAGGATCAAATCCCAAGGTACAACTTTTTTAAGAACTATCTCATCAGAGTAACTTACCAAGAACTAGTATTTATCACAAAAGTTGAGATTGGTTTGATTAATCTAAGGTTGTAGGAATAAAAAGAGCTAGTTTAAATTTCTAGTTATCAATGGATGAAAATACTAGGGTGGAACCGGGTTTCACCGCCACTACTCAAATCTGTGCAATAATTCAAATACAAACTTGTATGAAGATATAATTGGAGTTATACAAGATTCCCCTTTCGGCGTCAAAAACTTGTATGAGTATATATCCTTGTAAGCTTTATGTCTCGTTACTTACAGATCCTCTATCCACTACTCCGGAGACTTTCTGTCAAAATATCTCGTCAGGGTGTCAACCAAAATTAATAAGTACTCAAATATTAAACGTTGAAGTTATCATGGTAAAATATTATAATAAACTCATGTAAAGTGGGCGATCAGTCCAGAAGTTATGCAGTAAACAATTAGCTATGAATTATATGAGTTCATGCAAGAATTGAAGCATGAATGAAATTTCAAGAAAATGGGTAGTGGGGCTAGTCCCCACACCCCAGTGAAAAGACTACTCCCTTGACATGGATAGATTAATATCACAAGAAGAGGAGGATGATTCCATCATGTTCATGATGGTTGTAGAAGCGGCTCGACATGGTGTGCGACGACAAAATTCCTTCCTTCTTTCTCCTTCAGGTATTAACCCTGACTTGCAGCAGAAGTAGGGGAACAAACAATAGCTTGGGGAAGAGATTGATTTACCAAGGAGGGAGATCAATGGCCTGGAGTTGTGGATGAAAGAGATCTGTCGATCTATGATTGAGGTCGATAGGCATTGCCAAGCTAGGCCGTTAGAATGAGCTTGGTCGATAGGTCTCATCCTTGCTCTAATCTTGGCAGCAACCTTTTGACGTTTCTATCTCCAGAATTTTTGATATGAGTTGTACGATTGCATTGGGGGCCTATTTATAAGGACTAGGTTGTCAACCTCTTTCCATCAGTGTTGACCACTTGTTTTCGGTCGACAAATCTGTTGATCGATGGCTTTTGAAATTCCTATCGTCGGACTGTCGGTTGATGGGATCGTCGACCTTGAGGGTCAACAAGGATTTCTAGCAATTGTGGATGTCAATAATAGTGGCGTATGGATTGTCAACTGATAGTTGATGATGATGTCGAGCAAGAGTTGTTGACCTTTGAGTATTGATGTGAATTGTTTGTCGACCTTCCAAATGTTGATATGGTAGATCAATGGAGCAGTTGAGCATTGAGTATCGACCAAAGTGTCGATGAGTCTGTCGATGCTTGATATTTGTCGAAAATTAAAGGTCGATTGGATTGTCAACCGATGGGTCAATTTTGGTCTTGGACACAAATTTTTGTGTATCAATCTGCCTTCTGAAAGTGCTCAAAATCCATTTCCCCAGGGGTGCTGCCCTGCACCCCGTGAAAGGTGTCCTCCTCTCGACTCCCGCCTGTTGAAGGGCAACAAAACCCCCTAGGCAAACTTGCTACAGAGTGATAAAATTCAAAACCTACAAAGGAAGTCAATAGAAGTATCAAATTTCTACAAATTAATATACAAACCTAAGTATATCAAAATGAAGATAATCTTGATGAAAACTAAGCTATATGAATGCTAAACTAGACAATAATGCAACTAAAACTGGGATGAATATGCATTCATTAGAATAGTCCCACATAATCTATCCCCCAGACATAAAAAATTTCCACCTTTATCCAGTCAAAAAGGTGCATCTCATTTCTTTTGATAATATTTCCTATGCATTAACACTCATCACAAGACTTGGCGTAGGCATGGGAATAATTGTATAGAGTGGGCCAATAAAATCCAGATTGTAGAATCTAGGTTGTGGTTCACTCACTGCTTAGGTATCCAACATATGAAAAGGAATGACAATTATATAGAATCTTCGACACTTCTTCCTTTGGTATCCATCTTTTATATAAGTTGCCTAGACACATCTTGAACAATAGAGGGTCATCCCACTATTAATTTTTCAAGTCAGAAATAAACTTCTTCTTTTCATTGTAAGTGGTATCTGGTGGTAACTGCTAGCAGGTCAAATAGTTGCATATATCATCATACCATGGCATGATTGAAAAAACAACCTTTACCACCATCAACGCTTTGTCATGATAGTTATCATTGACGGGGAAGGAGTTGTTTTCTCCCGAGGTGATTATGGACAAGTGGTCTGCAACCACATTCTCGGTTCCCTTTTTATCAACACTTTAGCGTATTTCTTCATCATTAGATTAGATCGTGCCATGGTCGGAGTTCACTATGACCTTTGATCCAATTAGATGAGGTCTAAACTTCTCAGAAGCATAAACGATATCTAGAATTTCTCTCTTTGTGGAAGTGTAGTTGATATGCACTTCATCAAGCATCTTGCTTGTGTAATAGATAACATGGTGTGTGCTATCCTTTATCTATCCTAGGATAACATCTACAACATAATCACTTGCATCACACATTAGCTCAAATGAGACATCCCAATCTGGAGCTTGGATGATCAATGTATCCACGAGAGTGCTTTTAAAAGTTTTAAAACCTTTCAAACAATTGTTATTGAAGTCAAAAATGACATCCTTGACCAATATACTAGATAAAGGTTTATATATTTTTGAAAAATCTTTGATGGATCTCCTATAATAGCTTGCACGCCCAACAAACTCCTCACTCTAGTAATAGATTTGGAAGGTGGTAGTTTAGTTTTGGCCTTCCCTTTCCTTAGACCAACTTCTATGGCTTTCTCTAAAACCTTGTGCACTAGGATAATTCCCTCTTGGACCATAAAGTGACACTTCTTCCAATTCATGACTAAGTGCTTCGTCACATCTCTTGAGAACAAAGTAGATGATTCTTAAGTAGTTACTGAATGAAGTTTGATAAACCAAAAAGTCATACATGGAGACTTCTATGATGTCTTCAAAGAAATTAGAGAAGATTGAAATCATGCACCTTTGAAATGTGGTTGGTGCATTGGAAAGTCCAAGAAGCATGCGTCTGAAGGCGTATGTACCATAGAAACATTTAAAGGTTGTTTTATCTTGATTGTCCAGATGAATAGAAACTTGATAGAATATAGAGTATCCATAAAGGTAGAAAAAGTAGAAGTGATAGGTCATATTCTCAAGCACCTAGTTGTTGAAAGGTAGAGGAAAGTGATCCTTCTTAGTAGCAGTGTTAAGTTTTCTATAATCTATGCACATTCTCCACCTAGTCAATGTCATGGTCGCTATTTCATCTCCATTTTCTCCCTTAATAACAGCTATCCCCCTTTTTTTGGTACAACATGTATGAGTCTTACCCACTTGATATCACTTATTGGATATACATACATGCATCTCCGAGTTTCAAGGCATCTTTCTTAACTACTTCTATCAAGTTTTGGTTTAACCTCCGTTAACCTTGAGCCAGAGGCCTTGCATTAGATTCTAGAGGAATCCTATGCATATAGCCGGTAAGATTCAATCCTTAAATATTATCAACATAATGGTTGATAGCCTTTCTTTCAACTTGAGATCGGCTAGAAGTTTCTCCGTTGGCTCTTCAAACAGAGTAGAAATTATTATTATAGTATTTCACTATTCATTTTTGAGAAATTTATACTTCAATACTTTAGGAAGCTACTTCATCTCTAGCTTAGGCTTCTATGCTTCTTCTTCTTTAGGTGTCTTTTTTAGCGATTCATACTTAGTTATCTTGATTACGTACTCATCTTCAACATCACAATCTCTTTCTTCTGCATCCACATAGTCTATAAATTATATTAGCTCAGGGTCTCCCATACTTGGACTTGGGTTGGTTAACGCCCTCATTAGAGGATCCACAATAGCATTTTCCTATGTATTTCCTTACAGAATTGGTTACAACTATCTATGAAATAGACTAATTCACCGCCTCATGGAATCTTGGACTTTAAAGTCAATATGGTCATTCCCAACTCTTATGGTTATCATTCCAACTTCTACATCAGCCAAGGCTCATCCAGTGGAAAGGAACAACCACCAAAAGATCATAGGAAAGGTTGGATCTTCAACTATGTTAAAGAAAACTATATCGCAAGGAAGAAAAAATCTTCCTACATAGATAAGAACATCCTCTACTCTTGCAACAAGCTTTGTGAAGGTGTGATCTACTAATTGAATATGCATCCCAATCTTTACCATGTCAGTCAGACCCAACCCGTAGGCTAATGTGAGTGGCATCAAGCTGATGCTTGCTCCAAGATCAACTAATCCATTTCTTTCCTCGGTATCTCCCATGTTGAATAAGATGGTGAAAGCTCCACAATCCTTTTGTTTGGTTGGCATCTTTGCCTGCACAAAATCACTAGATTTTTTTGTGAGTCTCAAAGTTTCAATCTTGTCCCCATACCTTCTCTTAGTAATAATGTCCTTGTGGAACTTTAGATACATTGGCATTTCTTTAGTGGCATCGAGGAAAGGAATGTCAAGGTGCAACTTCTTAAGCACTTTGATAAACTTCTCATGTCTCTTTTTAAGATGAGCCTTAACCAGCTTGTTTGGTAAAAGTATCCTTGATGCGTAAGGATCCCTATTGGCTATTGCTTCTTCGGCATCATCAAGTTTCTTCTCCTTCACTGGCTTCTTTCCCTTACCTTTTTATTTTGACTTAGTCTTCCTAGTAATCACTTCAACTTTAGATTCTTCCCCAACTACAACATTCTTAGGTAGAGACATAGGGATATGAATACTTTCTTGAGCAACCTTGGTTGTTGATTTTTCTAGAATTGTTCCTGACCTGAGCATGACCATTTTTTTTCATTTTGTGACCTCTAGGATTGTGCTCGATTGTTGACGAGATCCTTCCTTGAGGATTCTTGATCAACGTGAATAGATTCACGAGCTGTTGGTCCATCATTTTATTGTGTACCTGTAGATCAATGATTTGTGAGGTTACACCTCCCATATGATATTACATCATACTCAACATGTTGTTGTTGTTGATGGAGCTTTGGTTTAGTTTCTCATTTATATCACCATGTCTCTTTATGAAGGTGAACATTTTTATTATTAAGTCTTGCTACAAGGGGCCTAATCCTGACCTTGACTGGGCCTTTAGAGTTCTAGTTCTGATCTTGGTTCTACCCTTGGAAATTATTTTTGTTCTGCTGATAGTTAATATTACGGGTGAACCCATATGGTCCAACTCCTATGAAAATTGAGGTGGCCTAGCAAGTGGGTTGCTAGGGATATTCAGTTGGTGGGAGTTCACACCAATGTATTTGTTCCCATAAGAGAATCTAGGGTGTTCTAGTCTCTTAAAACTCACGTAGGAGACATTCTCGACACCATCATCTTGGTTATATTCCTATCTGTGGGTGTGGATGCAATGATAAACACCATGACCTCCTTCCCCACATGTCACACACTTCATCATAGTTTCTACTTTATTCTCCCCCTTGAACCTAAAATCCTTCATCTTCCTATGAAAAACATTAATGGATATTTTCTCAATCTTGGTAGTGAGAGCTTTGAAGGCCTTAGATTCAACGATCGTCCCCACAATAGAGACATTACATGTCGATCCTCCTTCATAATATAGGCCAATATGTAGAGCATCCATATTATTGATCATTATCACACAATCCTCTAGGTTCTTACCCAATAAATCACTTCTAGTAGTGGTGTTACTGAAGACCTCTCAGCTATGGTAAGTCCATTGTAGAAGGTGGTTACAAGAAATCCTTTGTCGTAGTTGTGAGGTGGGTAGTCCCTCTGATACTCATGATATTGGTCCCATGTCTCATGTAGAGTTTCATTGGGATTCTGCCTGAAACCCGAGATCTTGTGTCTATTGCGTGAGGTTTTTTCTATCAGGTAGAACTTGGTGAGGAAGGCATTGGGAAAGGTTCCCATTTATTGATACTTTCATCCTTCAGGGAGAGATACCATGATAGGGCCTTATCCATAATAGAGAAGCTGAACCCTTTGCAATATATCACATCTTATTGTACCCTATTCATGTTTAGGGTATCACAAACATTCTTGTAAGCATCAAGATGGTGATAGAGATTCTCTTCTAGAGAGTTTCTATCAATAGTCCTTTGTTGTATCACAGAAATGAGGGCGGGATTCAACTCAAAGTTGGCAACATTGAACCTTGGCAGGATATTGGGGTTACTAGACTCATTGCACGGGTAGCCGACAAGGATCTAAGAGATGAGCCTCCATCTCATTCATCATTGTCATCATTCTGATTTCTTGGAGGAACGTGAGGGTGAGGTCATTATACTTCATGAAATCATCGTCTTCTTCTTCGTATGGTTGATCTTCAACATTCTCATAGACATTTTGGGAAATTCTCCAATGAGGAGGCATGATTTCTGAGAAATGAAAAGGGATCCAAGGCACTCTTAACTTCCTGAAATAAATCATATGGTCAAGGTTGGGAACAAGACACATGACACGAGGTCTTCAAGATGAAAATAGCTATTGGATCTAAATTGTCCAGTTAAGTCTATTACTAGACTTAAGGCACATGCGTATGCTAAGTATACTTTAGGTTCTTAACAGTGTCGGTTCATCTTGTCCCCAATAATGAAGTCAAAAGTTGATCACCTTAATTAGCACATCCAAAAAGGAGCGGTCTAGAGTAATTAAACTTTGTATTCATAACCCGATACTTGGGCGCCCGCAATGATAATAATGGGGCCTTGTGTAGTAAATGGGGTCGATCTCAAGGACAAGAGAGACAAGTTTAAAGAATCCTAAGCCTTGACTTAGTTGCTCCAAACCAAAAGAAATTTTTATGTCCCTTACAGAATGAGAGTAACCAAACTACAATGTAATAGACTAAAGAAAAGTAAAACTATTGAACAAGACAAAAGTAGGATAAGAATCTTTAAGTGTTTTGGATATAAAGATGGATGAAAACTTGGATTGGGTTTCACTATCTAAGATTTATCACCAACATGCAATAATCACACCCATTGTATACCCTTACCAAGTTTACAAGCAATCATCATAAGTGTCTACTACCTCATCTCTCAAGCTTAGGATATATCTAGATCATAAGATTGTTTCTCTCTCAAGATAACAAGTAAACAATCAATATAAAATCATATGATAATTATATTTAGCATTCCAACATTCTCATACATTCACACTACTCCATAACTCTTAGATGTAAGCTAATATTACTCTCTCGAAGCATTAGCAATTGAACAACACAAGATGACAACTAATCATACAAGTGAATCATTAAGAACAAGCGTATAGAGATAAACATTGACAAGAGTATATACATCAATGGATGTATGTACTTACATATTGGGAGCGCCTTAGTGACTACTTCCAAACCAAGAAAAATGAACTAGCCACTCATGGTGGTGAGTGACATAGTGGATTTACAAGTGTGAAATGACATTATGACAAATGTATGAAGAAGACTAGTGAATTAGGGAAGGAGGAAGATAGAACAAACAAGAAGAAGTACAAGTTGGTGAAGAACTCCTTATTCGCTGGATATAGAAATGGTGCAGTGATGGCGACGACTCTAAGTTATTACTCCTCTAAAAAAAAAGGTCCTTAGAATTTAGGGAGCTGCAGAATATCAACGAAGCCTTGACTCTTGTCCTTAGCATCACCGATCGATGGGTATGGGGCAAAATTTGTAGTACTTTTTGGCAGAAGACGAAGATGCCAATGACAGAGCTTTCAATCCTCTATTTATAGGCATTTTGTTTGTACCCAAGACACATGAGTGCAACATACTTGTGCTATCGATCTTGAAGCATTGCCTTGTAACACATACTTTAACTAACTTTGTAGCGTCGTCGTCCTTTTTGCAGAGGTCTCGTTAGTCAACAGACCCATGGTATCGTTGGTCAATGGCTATCTGCTTGAACTCTCATCGGTCAATGACATTGATGTGGGTGGGCCGATTGTAATGTCTCATGATTTGAGGCCTCCGATAAAATGATCTACACATAATTGATTGAACCACCCATATCACTAAAGTGTTCTTCCTTTTCACGGAGCCCATCAATAAGAACTCCAAAGTTAAGCATTCTCAACTTGAAGTGGTACTACGATGGGTGATCAATCGGGAAGCTGATCTCGTCTTGCACGTAAATGAGGGCAAAGCACACAATTAAGGCTAGTGGTAGTCTGTAGGGCTAGTCATCATCCTTGAAAATTTACTAGAGTCTTGTGAAGTGGGTCAGGGTGTTCAAAATTAAATCAACACAAAAACCCCTCTAGTAGGTGGGGTCCACATGATCATGTGGCATGCCAGTCTTGAGTCATGTAGTCTATGCATGTTGTTTGCCCATTGGTGAGTGGTCAACACTCAACCTAAGTGTTGAGTGTAGGCCCCCGTGGGGGCAACAAGTTGCTTTGCCATCGGTCAGATACTGACGGTTGTGTTTGTTCTTTCTTATTGTACCTTTACATTTTGTCCAACCTTTTAGTCCACAAGTTGCCTTAAATCATGTTAATCCACGCAAAAGGTTTTAGTGCTCCATTCACCCTCTCCCAACACACACACAAGCAACAACTACAACAACAACAACAGATTTATTCCAACATGAGCATGGGCTTATTTACCTAGAAATCACAAAACGAACTAGGATCACATCAAACATGAGCTTTTCAAATCAACAGAGTAATTAACTAGGCCAAACTAAACTGTATCAAATGTGGTTTAGTTGGAGTTGGATGTTTAATTTCGAGTTGCTATCACAAAAAGTGGGACTTGTTATGTTAGCCATATAGAAAAAGATAATACATAGCCATCATGTTTGGTCGTAGTAATCAAAACCATCACATTTTCTCGTACAATTCAATTATCCAAGCTTCTGAATGGATTAGTATTGTGCATTAAATATGGAAGAAACGTTGCATTACATACAATTATATGCATTAAGTTAACACAAATACACACACAAAATGTTTGCATATGAACCTTAATTTTTGTTATGCTGAAGAGATGTATTCATCACATCCTCCACTAGGCAACCTCGATGAGAACACTATACAAGCTATCACCACAATGGCCAAAAAAAACAAAATACTAGCCATGCTTCTCTCTCTATGCCCTATGTTAGTGTAAAGTAATTGCTTGTGTATTTAACTACATGACGTCGTCAACCATTCTCTTGAGCCGAATTAGATTGCTGATCATTAGTTTAGGACTTTTACGAACTAAAAGAAACAGAGAATTCTCGATCTGGGCCAGTTCGGTTTCGTTGGCTTGTCTTTTTTTACCCCGGTAGGTAGGTACTTTCATACTTCATATGAGCAGAAAGTTTCTCTTGTTTCATTAATCGGTTATTTTCATGTATTCACTGCGGGATCAGCGTGTGTTGCTCAAGCGCTGCTACCGTGCTCACTACAGACTCATTCCTACCAAGGGTCCAACCTCCTTGCCGCCCAAGGAATCACCATGGAAACCACACTCCGGGACATCCCTTCCCTTCCTTTCGACACCCACCTTGTCACCGCCATCGACTCACCAGAATTCAGTCTACTGAGCCGCTGCCTCGGCCGCTCTACTTTGGTGGCGCTGGATGCTGAGTGGAAGCCCTTCCGTAGGCAGCAGCAGCAACAACAGTACAGAGAAGAACCCTCGGACCCGTCATCTTCTTCCCAGTCCTTCCCCACGGTGACTGTACTCCAGATCGCCTGCCGGTGCCCGTCTGACGCTGTGGAGGGGAATGGGGGCGGCTACGTGTTTGTTGTGGACCTCATGTCCGTGCCGGCCGCGGCTGTCCATGAAATGCTTAGGGAGATGTTCGTCTCGCCGAATGTGGTCAAACTGGGGTTTCGGTTCAAGCAGGACCTCCTTTACTTGTCATCGACTTTCGAGGCGCAAGGGTGCCATTCTGGCTTCGATCGGGTAATGAAGCTGGACCTCTTGGTGTTACAGATTTGGTGTTTGTTCTCCCCCCGGTCTAGGATCAGTCCAAGGTTTAAACTGCAGAAGAGGCCACGCCTTTTAAGTTCTATTGCCTCTAATAAAGCCGTTTACAACTCATCTAGCAATTTATGGGCATAAAATTCTCGTAACCCATATTGTTGTACTTGCCACAACCCCGTCCCCTGGAGACTTCTGCTCCGTTGGCGTCTCTTTTCTTGAAGAGCTGGCTACCTTTGTAACCATTACCTTGTAACATTCAGTTCTTTCCACGTTCGCTGCATCAATCTGAGTTCCGCCCCCCACAACTATCTATTTCAGAAATGTTCCTATTTCACACGTACATATATAAAATATGTATAGCTGAACAAGGCTATGATACAATACCGGTACACAAATTGAAGAATGCACTAAAAATAACAAATGCAACATGTGTGTTCCTTCCCAGCATTATCTCCGTTTACTGAAAATATTTCCCCTTAATTTATAAATGTTGCTATGCTTAAAGCTTTACCCTTTTTGGTTTTTCTAATATTTTTATTTATTGATATAGGTGGAGCCTTTCCTTGACATAACAAGCGTATATCATCATTTCAAAACGGGTTACTTCGTGAAGAAGGTTCCAAAAGAGCATAAAAGCTTGAGTGCCATTTGCAGAGAGATACTCAGTGTTTCACTTTCAAAGGTTTCAGCACCGTGATAGTTATTTAACTTCATGATTACAATGTTGTTCTACTATACAAGTTTTATAATATGGCATCCGTTTCATTGGTTATTGTAGCACACTTAATTCAGTAATAATATCATCAACATGAGTTATTAACTCCAATAATCATATCTTAAGAATCAAAACTTCATATAATAAGATATGCAACCTCCTACAGAATTAACCTGCTAGAAAGGTTTGACTTTAAGCACATCTAAGTCTTTTGAAATTCTAATGGGAACCTATTCCTGAAATAATCAATTCATATAACTCTGCTCTCTAGACAGTACCCTGCGCTTGTAATTATAGAAAAAAAATACTGAAATCTCGATGGCGCAACAATTTTGACTAATTGCTTAGCTACCACCAACCATATAACAAAAACCCACATTCACATGATGGAAACTAGTAACTTACGATTAACTCCCTACAATAACAAGTAGGTCCCTTGAGAGTAAGCAAAACCCCTCAATTGACTTGATGATTGCTCATTGGTCTACTCATGCTGTCATGGAGGATTCCGAGCGTAATGCTCAACTGATAGTGCATACTTTTGTACATCTAAACCTGTAAATGGTTATCCATAATCCTCACATTCTATCTTGGATTCAAGTTCGAAATTTCAAAAAAAATCCGACTTCTGCAGAACTCAGATCAGATTTCTGATATTGAGTTTTGAATCTGAAAATTTGGATCGGATGTCGAACATTGCTATACCCACTCCGAAAAAAATCCAAATTCGACGAAAATATGCACGTATTATTAAATATATATATTATATATAAAAATGATATGAAAAATATAGATATTTTATCATATTTTTAATGTAATATCAATATTGTCTATATATCATATTTATTAACATTAACTGTATGATTTTCGGTTCTGATCAAATATTTATCCGAATTCGGATATATTGGTTCGGATCGGATTCGGATGTTATCATGTGATATCCGTCGGATATCAGATTGGATATCGGATCAAACTTTTTTTTTCCAGATTCAGATATCAGATATAGTAGTATCCGCTCTGTATGCGATCCGTTTACATGTCTACCTACATCAACTCTGTCGTTTGAGAAAGTCAAGTCTTCGACAAGTTAAGTGAATCACACACATGTTGTCTAGGTTGCTACAAGGGACATGTAATTTAGGGTGTGCCATAATGTGTTAATCAATTGGGAATGCTAAAGGAAGAGATCACTAGAGATCGAGAATGGGTAGATGTGGTTAAACCCGTTGTGTTGTGCTCAACGATCATAATTTCACAGTTGACTGAGGATGATATGTGCCTAAGCTACATGAAGCATGTAACACAACACCATTTAACATATACACTGGGATATGAGATGGTAATTTAGCACCTCTACATGATGAATCGACTAGTTTTGTTGATCCCATACAAGTGTTATGGAGACTACTGTGTTCTCAACACAACCCCAAACCTAGGAAGGTTGATGTACAAATGACATTTAGTGGTATTGCTGGTGTAAATGATGACCATAGCACATATATCATGTAATTTGTACCTCATAACCGAATAGGCTGGTGTGGTTGGGATCATGCAGACACTGAGTTGACTAGCGGGAAGTATGTTCTCATCATCCTCGTCTAACATCACTATCATACAACTGCAATGCTGGTTAGAACTATGTTCGCAAACCTGGCTAAGAAGCACCACATGTTGGGTTATCTATGCGGCTGTAGACATTGATGCATGAGTAGCCTGTGTGGCAAAATTAGTGATGGCGCTTAGGTAGATACAAATAATTGTTGCTAGCTGGAAGACTCTCTCTCTCTCTTTTTAAAGACCTTCTTTTCTGCTTGTGTTCAACAGTTGTAATATGGACAATGACGTCCATGCCAATGCGTCAAGCTGCGAGCACTGTGGAAATGGAGACAGAGAAGTTAGGATGATACTTGGTGACCATTGTCAAACCGGCCCAAATGACATCAGACTTGTACACCAAACCATAGAATTTGTAGGTGTACTCCGCAGCAGAAATTGTACGTTGCTCTAAGTCAGTTAGCTTGAGGCACAATTGCTACTTGTAATTGACCAAGATCTAGGATTCCGTGTCCACCTTCATGTTGATCAGGTGTGTGTACAATATAGTAGGTTCCACTAAGCTAGTGCAACACCTTGTAGTTTCTCCTCAGCGAACAACATGCATCTCTCCTTAATGGAAATGATGCCATTCGAAGAACGCTTGAATTCTAGGCAACATATTGTAAAAGATTTCGGGGTCACTCATGTTGTGGTAAGTTGAGAACTTCGATCTTCAATGACCGTACAGGCCGTGGACACAAGGGTTGACAGCCATTTGTTGGGGAATACACAGCAGACACAAAATTTTCATGTTGGTGGTCTCACTACCTGTAGTTGCAAGGCAATTGATCCTCTCAGTTAGACTGATTACTAGTGCCTTGACCTCTGCGACCTTTGTGTCTTACGCAACCAAAGAACCGTTAAGCTCGACCAACTTGGCATTGAAGTCTTTTTATGCACCATAGTGCATTTTCTATGAAGCTCGGGAAATATGGGTAATTCAGGTTCGTGGGTGTAATAAATCTACGAGGAAACCATAGTGGGATTTATGGTGATTAGTGATGCCGCCCAAGTGCCACATCTTAAGAGGGTTGAAGTGTTGACAAGATGATGGAATATATTCGTGAAACCAGATTGGGGCTGTAAACATATTTAGTTTTATGTTATTTATTTTGTGCTCTTTAATATCTTGTCTTTTATCCCTTATTGGTGAACCCTGTATTTACTGACGACTCCTATTCTATGTAAGGAGAGGGTCTATTCTTGTACTCATTATGCGAATATGAGGCTCCTTTTCTATTCACATGGTATCAGAGCGGTTTGATCCTCCCTAGGCTTCTCCTAACTCTAATGCTTCCCCGCTCTCACCTAGCCGCCTTCTCTCCTTTCCCTTCCTTTTTTTTCTTTCTCCACCCACGGGCCTTGTTCCATGTCGCCCCCTGCACTCATTATGCGAATATGACACTCCTTTTCTATTCACATGGTATTAGAGCGGTTTGATCCTCCCTAGGCTTCTCGTAACTCTAATGCTTCCCCGCTCTCACCTAGCTGCCTTCTCTCCTTTCCCTTCCTTTTTTTTTTCTTTCTCCACCCACGGGCCCTATTCCTCGTCGCCCCTTGCACTGTACGCCGCCAACACCACCCCCATGCCGCTACCTCTTCTTTCTTCCCCTCATCTCCGCACCCACAACCCTTCAGCTTCCTCTCCATCCTCAAACATGCTGTCCCACATCCTTCCTTTAGCCCACCACCGCTAGTCAACCTCTTCACCAGCTGCACCCACCGTCCCATAACACCAAACTTCTGCCAGTCCCCTCTCCTCCAACTCACCACCACTAGCCCTCTCCTCCAGCCCTCCACCTTTGCCATTGCATTCATCCGACCCATTGTGTCCACTGCCCCTGTCGCAACATCAACCCCAACAATCCATCTCACCCACTACATCAGCCCCCGCCATCCATCCCATTTGCAATCCACCACCCCACCTATAGATCCTATCCACCACATCCTCATTCCTCTACAACCTTTCTTTCCCTTTGATCCCACTTTGATTCACCAGTCCAGGCTGCTCCCAATATTGTAAAACTTTAACTCAGTTCGGCTTTCTTTTGAGGAGGGACTTGTTCTCTCCCGTTTATCTTTGTCACATGTCGGTCTAATTGACAATGTGCTGCTAATTACTTAATTAATTTCTTGATGCCCATGATTTGGGCTTCTGAACTCTACTACTAGTATTTGAGGTGATGCTTCACGCCCTTCTGACTGAACTAGTGCTGTTCCACATCTTTCTGATAACTTGTGTGGATTGAGCACTAACTAGATTCCATCATGGCATCTAATGATACCTTAAGAACTCTTTGTGTGACCACAATAAAATTGGATGGTTATAATGACTATACGTGGTCAACTTCCTTGAGTTTTACTTCCAAGGCCCAAGGCCGATACTCTCACCTTATTACTGATGCACCTGCTTCCTGCCCAAACCGCTAATGAAAAAACTAAGCAGTCCTATGACTTATGGGTTAAGGAATTTCGAGAGTGATGAGCTAGATGGTCAACAATGCAAAACCTAAAATAAGTCAATCCCTTCTAAGACTTCAAACTGCTAAGGCCAGGTTGGATCATTTATCTCATATATATTCACATCAAAAAAACCCTAACAGAGGTGTTTGAAATCTTTAAAAATTTGGCTAAAAAAGAATTCTCTAATGATACCTCAGTTGAAGATAACTAATGTTGTGCCCTTTTGGATGAGTTTGAAGCTTACCATCCACTGACTTCTGACATTCTTGGAATCCAAAGATAGCGAAATGAACTGCAACATGTACAACTCCTAGCTGGACACCTGCTTCCTTTGCAAGAGTCGCGGATCAGATATCGTCCAGTGATCCTCTACCCAAACTGCGAGATGTTCTAAAATTGGTCCAACGCCTCCCGTCTTTCTCGTCTTCCCGCGTTGGTTCCTCTGAGGTGTCGGCTCTTGCAGTACGTTTTGGTGAATTTGGCTGTGGCAGTTGTCGTTTTGGTCCATCTGGACCTGGACGTGGCCAAACCCCTTGTGGATCAGGATGTGGTCAACCACCCATTGGACCTAGCAACGGTCCCCCTCCTAGATCAAGACATTGCAACTTTTCTAAGCGAAATAGCCACAATGAAGATCACTGCTGGGTGAAACATGGTTATCCCAACACATGGGATAATCAGGCGTCTACTAGTTACAGTAAGGAGGAATCGACCCAAATCTCCACTACTTTTGTGGATTGGGTCCGAGTTGAATTTAAAAAACTTCTCCAAGAAGGACTCCTAGCCGCGACGACGACTTCACGTCCGCATGGTGATTATGCTTTTCTACCATCTTCGACTCATGATAAAACAAATGCATCATCGACTCTATTGCTTCTACTCATATTTTTGGCAATTTTAAACGTTTCTCTGATATGATTACTACTCCTACTATCCAACATGTGACTGTTGCTGATGGCACTCAAGCCCCAGTACATGGTGTTGGTAATATTCGAACAATAAATAACTTTTTGCTCATAGCTACCTTACATGTTCCTTGATTTCTTCTAAATATCCTCATGTTAGTGGAATAGTCAAACAAGTTCAGTGTTGATTATGTTTGACCCTGATGGATGTGTCTTTCAGGATCTCTGCATGAGGATGAGGATTGGTTCGGGCTATGAGGGACCATACAACTTATACTATCTTGATGCTCCATAGACTGTTGCACTACTCTCTTCATCTGTTTCCGGACTTTAGTGGCACTATCTACTGAGACATCCATCAACGTCGAAGCTCAAACACTTAATTCCTTATGTATCTGAAATTCAATTTAAATGTGAAGCATGCTAATTAGGAAAACAAACTCGCCGTCTTTCCTAGAAAAATGACTGTCTTCAAAATCTACTTTTCTGTGTTCAGTAATGAGTGTGACCGGATTCTGTTACTTAGTGGCCTTTATCGATGATTACTCTCGAGCTACTTGATTGTTTTTACTTAAAGACATGGTACAATTTTTTGACATAAAAATACTACCTTCTTTACTTGAATAAGACTCGATTTAATAAGCTATTTTTTTCCAGACGGACAATGCCCTTGAATTCATGCAACATTCTTGAACAACTAAGTCCCGTATGGTATTTTACACCCTGGAGCCTAGGGCTATTAATGGATAGGGGTATACCCTTTTACCCTTTATCCATACCCTGTAGGGTAAGGGTAAGTGTAAATATTTTTGTTACCCATTTACCCTTTTACCCGCTCTATTAATAGGGGATGGTAAGGTATAGCCACTACCCATACCCTTTTCCCCGTTTACCCGTCAACAATTAGACAAAAACTACGTAATATATATAGGACTGTTTCAGTAAATCACCCTACCTTAATAGTTGGAAATTCCCGACCTTATCCCTTAAATACAACCGAGAATCAAACTCTTCCCTCTACTGCCACTCCGCACCCGCATCCGCACCCTAACACAGTCTACACTCCAACCTCCCACCTCCGCCTTTGCTTCAACCTCTGACTCTACCTCAGCTCCAACCTCGGACACCATTTGCCCACCCGCGCTCCTGCCTCGTCGTCGTTCCAACGTCCAACCTCCACCACCGCTCCAACGTCCAGCCTCCGCTACTGCTCCCTCGCCTGCACTCCAGCCTCCAACCTCCATTCTGGCTTGGATTCTGTTTCAGTTTGCTGAAGATCAGACTTTCAACTCAACCATGGTGGCCGACGGTAAGTGACTGGTTCATATGTGCTCTAGCAGACATCCAAGCTCTAAGATCCAGTCCACTACACTCCTCTAGGCTCCATACATCGTCGATCTTCCTTCCTTACTGGCCATTCATCGCTCCATTATACTCCAATCATTCATCTCTTAACAGTAGTCGAAATCTGCCTCCTTGCAGGTGTACTACCGTTGACAATACAAAGGTTTCCGCCCAATACAAGTCCCAGACCCAACTCTCCTCCACCCGAATTGTTTTGTATGACCACATAAATCAACAATTCAACCACTCTCAGATCCGACGACAACTCCACTGCCTTCCACATCAACTTGCAGTATCTTCTCGGCAATAGTAGTTTCTCAATTATTAGGAACTGCACTATGTATGGTCTTCCTGGGTAGCATGTGATTGGGATAGAACATGAGTTGGAGAGAAATCACTTGTGGTGAAGGATAGTGGGATTATCCATGTCTGTTATTGCATTTCCTTGCTTGTATTTATAAAGCATATGAGAAATGTGCGATTGTTTGTGTTACATAACGTGTTTCTATCTTATAAGTTGTCAAATGGTATGGATTTGATTTGATGTCTTCTACGTCAAGACAAATCTGGTAAGATTCATTGGTTTATTTGAAAAAATGGTGGCTAGAACGAACGCCTTTGTCATGGTGAGTGCAGAAAGAAATTTGTATGGATACATAACTTTACAATTGTGAGCACTGATTTCATATGATTTGAAATTAAATATCTTGTTGCTTATGTTGGAATGTGGACATTTCTGTCAATGAGTTGTAGATAAAGTGCATAAAATGCATATACATATGAAAATTCCTGGACTTTCTTCTAATACGGGTGTGCGCACCCGTGCAACTGAGGAGCGTCTCGTGCGACTGGAAGGGGCGATTAGGGCACAACTTCTCCGTTCCTGGGGGAGGGGGCTCGGCGGCCTGGTTGCGCCGCCCTGCTCCCCCAGGGTTACCCCAGCCTGGCTTCAGTTTGGATCGCTCTCCTGAGGGTGCTTCAGGTCGTTCTCTTCTTCTTTTGCTCCGCCTCCTTCCTACGACGGCTGGGAGGGCGATCTCAGATCCGGCTTCTGGCAGTGCTTGGAGGCGGTGCCGATCGCGGCGGTTGCTTTTAGGTGGTCGTCGACGTTCATTAGAGGTTGTGGAGTCGACGGGAGGCATCTTGGGGATTCCGATCCTACTACTGCTGCTGGCTTTCTTCCCCCCTTTCTTTTGTTTTCCTGTGTTTCTTTCGTTTTCAGTTTGGTTCAGTTTCCGTTGTTGGCAATGGCAGCGTCTCAGCCCGTTAGTCGCCGGTAATCGGCCTTTTCTTGTCTGTGGCAGCGTCTCTGCTTTTTTGTCGTTCATCTGTTTAAGTTAGTTCTGTTTAGGTGGTTGTGTGTGGCAGGTTTATGTTGCCTTTTAGTCATCGACAATCGACGTTTCCTAGTTGTTAGGTTTGGTTTTGGTCCTCCTGTGAGGGTGCTTGTTTTATCTGTAGTGGTCATTTGTTGGTCGTGTCGTGCCTCGGGTTCCTTCTTGGGCGGACGGTGAGCTCGGACGCCTCTTGGTGCTTCAGGCAGAGGAGGAGTAAGTTGGGTTTGGGCTTTGTGCGGGTCTTCCGCTCCTGTTCGCAGTGGTGGTCGGGAGTGGTGGTGGAGTTCCCGACACCTTCTACTCCCCGCCTTTATATCCGCATGAGCCATCCTTCCTCTGTATTTGCATCGCTGAGGTTTGGCCTCCTTCCCGGGTCTCCTGGTTGGTGCAACCTTAGTGCTCGTCGCTGGTAGTTGTGTTTCTCGTCCTGTTTTGTGGGGCGTTGTGTCTGTGTTGTTAGGTCTGTGTCGTTGCTTTGTGGTCGAGCTCTTTGTCTGGTAATCTTTCGTTGTCTTCATGATGGTACTCTCTGTCAGTGGCTTTGCAAACTCCTCTCCAGATGTACTCACAGGTTCTTGCAGATTGATGAATTCCATCCCAGATAGCTGTTTTAGACAGCCACTACAAGAGGTGGACGGTGCAGAAGCGTACCTATCACATCCCAATCTGAGCCTTGTGCTATGTCTTTCCGCAAAAGGAGTTGCTGCTTGGTTACTTGATGAGAGATATCTATCTTGTAGATGCCGTATGGCTTACTTTTAATGATATTGAGCTATTTTAAAAAATATGAAAATTCCTGTTTACCGTTGTCCTTCCCGTTTACCCGGTGGGAAAAAGGATAAGGGTAAGAAAGGGAAATAGGATTGCTAGGCCAGGTAATTACCTTTACCCTTACCCGCTACCCTTTGGTGGGTAAGGGTAAGGGTAGACCCTTACCCTCCCCGTTGACAGCCCTATTGGAGCCCCCTTGTTTTTGGTGCCCCCCTAGAATTTTGGGGGTTACCTATTTTGTGCGAAACCTTCAAACCGGTTTAACCAAACTTGATCCGAGATCTACAAAGTGCATCTTCTAAGGGTACTCCAGAACTCAGATAGGGTACAAATGTTATGACTCGCGTCTTATGAAATGGTTTGTTAGTGTGGATGTCGTATTTTTCAAGGAAACACTGTATTTTTCTTATTTGGGTTAGCTCCATATCTGGATTCGCTAGTTGATACCCCTCTTCTTATTCCTGTTGAACTGGTGCCACCTGAACCTGCTGCTCATGTTCCTATTAAGGTTTACGAAAGATGCCACAAGACTGCAACTCCCTCCACGGCCCTTCCCTCAACCAATCCTCCACCTTTGTCGGCAGATCACAACACAATCAGGTATATTCTCACCTGGAGACTCCGATTAACATACGAAAAGGAGTGCACTCTTGCACTTTACATCCTATCAGGATTCTAATGCTAATCTTGGTTCAAGTTTTTCTAATTATACTGCTGCCCTTTCTACTATTGTTGTTCTAAAATCTGCAACTGAAGTCTTGACAGATCATGCCTGGCATCGTGCAATGGAGGTGGAATGGAAGGTCTTCATACACAACACACATGGGACTTGGTGGATGCCTTTGCTCATGTTTCTCTTGTAGCCTATTGCTGGATATTTACTATTAAATATCAACCTGATGGCATAGTTGAATGCCTTAAGGCTCGTCTTGTTGCTAAGGACTATATACAGACTTATGACACAAATTATTTTGAGACTTTTTTGTGTGTTGCCCGTCTTAATTGTGTTCATATTCTTATATTTGTTGTTGTCAATAAGAGTTTGCCTCTTCTCCAATTCGACATCAAAAATGCTTTTTTGTATGGCGATCTGCATGAGGAGGTGTATATGGAGCAACCTCCAAGATTTGTTGCTCATGGGGAGTGTTCTAAAGTGTGCCGCCTAAAGAAAGCCATTTATGGACTAAAACATAGCCCAAGAGTGTGGTTTAATAAATTAAATAAGATCCTGCTAGATTTGACTTTAAACGCTCACATTCTGATAATTCTATGTTTATGAACATTGTTCTCTAACACGATGGCTTTGGTTGCGAAAGGGAAGGCGAAGGAGGGGGCGACTGTGGCGTCAGACCCTCCAGATCCAGGTCTCGAGAGACCGCAGCCGAAACCGCATGCTGCTGATGGGAGTGTTTCAGTTGCTAAGGGTTCGATGGACTGGTCAGGCCTCTTCAAAAAAAGCAATGCTGGTGGCCCGGTGAATCTCAGCAAGACGAAGGTCCAGATGTGTGATGGCAAACTCCTCTACCCGAAGTCGATTGCTGAACGAAATCTAGAACGATGGAGTAGGACGGCTGTAGGATACATCGTAGACTTGAAACCTCACTGGCCTTCGCTGGTCCGTCACCTTGCTCAAGTTTGGAGTGTCAAAGGCTCTATAGAAGTCAGATCCCGTGGCAGAGGTTTCTTCATTGTCCTGTTTACCAGTGACGAGGATCTTGCTACAACAGTTGACGGAGGGCCTTGGTTCGTGGCGGGGAAATCGCTTATCATCAAGCGTTGGGAACGGGGGGAACCTCTGGAGAAAGTTATGCTTACTGACATTTCTATTTGGTTGAAGATTCATAATCTTCCTCTTGAGCTGTGGGACGTGGAGATGTTCAACCATATAGGATCTGTTTTGGGCCGTCCGTTAAGACCAGACAAATGGACATCAGAGTTATATGCGAGAATCCATGTTGTGGTCTCTGCGGATTTCTCTTTTCCTTAAGAGCTCCAGATCATGAGCGATGATGGACAAATGGATGTTATAGAGTTTGAATATGAATGGCAGCCTGTGAAGTGTTCGACCTGTGGCCTCTTTGGTCATGAACCTGCCTTGTGTGAAGATCCCATGAAGTTTTAAGGAAGAGAGCCTAAGAAAAAAGTTACGAAGAGCTGGGTCCCTAAAATAGCTGTGCCAGTTGAAGAGAGTGAAACGAAAGTGTTCATTGATGCAGTAGAAGAGGTTACTGATCCTGCTCTTTCTTCAAATACTCAAGTGACTTTTGAAAATGCTGTAGATATTCCTGTTCTGACTACTGATCCTACTGTTATTGAGAATGCAGTTATTACCCCTGATATGTCTCCGGAACCAGGGTGGGAAACTAGCAGAAGGAAAACAAGGCTGGTTCCGAAGTGTGTACCTAAGAGCACAGCTCGCTCCCTCCCTGAATCTCTGAACAAGTTTTCCCCACTCTCAAATTTTGTTGGGATGGATGATTCTCAAAATAAGAGAAGCAATGATGCACCTGTAGGGGAGGTGTCCAAGGTTGTATCTCTCCTTCCAAATGGTTAATTCTTTCTTTATTTTATCTTGGAATGTGAGGGGAGCAACAAATAAAATACCCCTCATTCAAAATGAGATGCAAAAGAATAAAGCCAGCATTTATATCATTCTGGAGTCTAGATTACAAGGTAGGGACATTGCTAGTTTTGTTGAGAGCATCTGGCCGGGTGCTTTCTTTTTGGAAAATTCCAGTTTCTATGCCTATACTCGTATTCTCATTATCTGGGTTGATAAGGATATTGATATCAAGCTGTCTCTTTGTAATGAACAAATTATTCATTGTATGGTTACTTAAGAGCTGATAAGTTTCCAGCTATCTGCTATCTATGGGGCCAATCACGATGCTGATAGATGTTTTCTTTGGGAGTCCTTATCATCTATTAGGAGCTCCAATCCTCTTAACTGGTGCATTATTGGTGATTTTAACGCTGTTAGACAGTTGAGAGAAAAGCTGGGCAGACAACCTCCATCAAATATAAGTATGTCTGAGTTCAATAATTCCATTTCTGTCAATGAGCTTCTGGAACTGGAAACTAAAGGGCTTTATTTTACGTGGGATAGTCATAGTAAAAGTGGTAAAAGCACCTTCTCCAAGATTGATAGGATCTTCACGAATGTTAACTTTCTTTCTGTCTTTCTTCATTGTTGGGGGGAAGTTATTCCAGCTGTGACCAGTGACCATAAGATCTTGGTTTTTCAACTCTTCTCTAGGAAAAAAGGTGCTGCACCTTTCCGTTTCATTAACTCTTGGGTTGAGCAGGATTCGTTTAAACATATTGTTACCAATGCATGGAATGAGGTCAACCCTGCTGGTACTCCTATGTTTTGAGTATACCAAAAGCTACATTCAGTGACAACAACCTTAAGTAAATGGAATAGAGAAGTGGTGGGGAATTTCTTTTCCAAAGCTAGAGAGCTTGAAATGAATTTGCTTCTATTACAGAAGGATGTTGATGCTGACCCTATGAATAAAAATAAACAAATGCAGCTGGCCTTACTTCGGGAGAGCACTGCTAAAGCTCTGAAAGATGAGGAGTCTCTCTTGAGACAAAAAAGTCGCGTGCAGTGTTTAAAGCTTGGAGACAGGAATACTGTGTTTTTCTACGCATCCTTGAAGACGAGGAGAATCAGGAACAATATTAATGTTTTGGAAAATGAACAGGGCGAGAAGGTGTATGACAAGGATATTATCAGTGAGAATATCATGAACTTTTATGACACACTGTTTAATAGTTCTTCTGATGAACTAGTCCTTTGGAAGAATGAATGGTCCCTACCCAAAATTAGTAGAGAACAATTTGACAAATTGAGGATGACTGTTACGAGGAAGGAAGTAGAGGATGTCTTTATGAGCATGAAGGATGATAAGGCTCCTGGCCCAGATGGGTTCAACTCACTCTTCTATAAATCTATGTGGGATGTTGTTGGTAAGGAAGTTGTCTCTGCCATTCTCAACTTCTTTCGTTCAGGAAGATTGTTAAAGGAGTGTAATAGCACGCTCATCAGTCATCACTCTTATACCCAAGATGCCTGGAGCTATTTGTCTAAAGGACTTTAGACCCATCTCGTTGTGTAACGTCATTTATAAAGTCATTATGAAAATCTTAGCCAATAGAATGAAGGCTGTCCTTCGTGACATTATTGACTTAAATCAAATTGCTTTCATTCAGGGTAAAAAAATTGGGGATGGTATCTTGCTTGCAAATGAGGTTCTGAGTACTTTCAATGGTTCTCAGAAGAGTATGTGTGTCAAAGTGGATCTTGCTAAAGCTTATGACACTGTGAGAAGAGATTTCATCCTCTTTATGTTGTCAAAGATGGGCTTTCCGCTTTGCTGGTTGAATTGGATACATGAATCGTTTCAAACGGCTTCCTACAGAGTTCTGTTAAATGGATGCCCCTCAGATTTGTTTTGGGCTTCTAATGGAGTTAGACAGGGGGATCCGTTGTCCCCCTATCTTTTTGTTGTTGCCATGCAGGGTCTTACATCGATGATTAATGCTGAAGTCAAAGCTGGGAATTTATCCCCTGTGCAAGCTGGGAAAGCTAGTATTTCACACATCATTTTTGCTGACGACTTACTCCTTTTTTCTAAAGCTGAGGAGATCTCGAGTCTCGCGTGGTAAAGAGAGTTGCGCGATTCGTAGAACAGGAGAAGAGTACGCGCTCCCCCCTCCTTGCCCCCCGTCGGCCCCCGCTTTGTAGAAAGAAGAGCGTACTGATTACTTGCGCGGTTTGTTTTTGATGAAAAAGGCGACGATTACCAAGGATGCTCATTGTTGGAGGAAAATCCTTGATGATTTTTGCATAGCCTCGGGGCTGAGGCTAAATAATGACAAAAGTCAGCTTTTCTTTAGTAGAAAAGTTGATGAGGGGAATATACCTAATATCCTGAATATCTCTTGTTCCGACCTCCCTGTTAGGTACCTGGGCATTCCTCTGTTTACAGGTAGATTAACTAAGGAAATGTGTAGCCCGATTATTGACAAGTTTAGTTCTAAACTTGATTCTTGGAAAGGGAGCTTATTGTCTCAAGGTGGGAGACTGGAATTAGTTATGTCAACCTTATCTGCTTACAACATTTTTTGGACCTCGGCTTTCCCTTTACCCAAATCTGTTATCAAGAGATTGGAAAAAATGATGCAAGATTTTCTATGGAGAGATTCTGAAGATAGAAAACATATTCATACTGTGTCCTGAGATCTTATCTGTAAACCCAATATTGAAGGGGCCTTGGGCATTAGACGTATTGATGACTGGGTTAAAGCTGGTTTACTAAAGAACCTCTTGTGTTTAGCAGCTGAGAAGGAATCTCTATGGGTGAGATGGTTACATGGTCGATATATTAAAGATGAGTCTGTGTGGGCAGTTAAAGCCAGAGCCAATTCTTCATGGCTCTGGAGGAGATTGCTTGAACAAAGGAACACCCTTTTGGGAGAAGTTGATCTGTGTTTGGGCAATGGCAATAATTTTTTGTTCTGGAGGGATCCCTGGATCTCGGGTGGAAGGAAGTTGATTGATATTTTGTTCTGGAAGGATCCCTGGATCTCGGGTGGAAGGAAGTTGATTGATATTTTGGACTTAAACCTTATGTTCGGAATGGGGAAAGGTTTAAACTGTAAAGCCGAAGTATGCATTTCAGATGGTAAATGGTGTCTTCCGTGTTTCAGGGGAGTGCAGCAGCTTGAGGAGTTCTTAAATTCACAGGCCTTGCCGTCTTTTGCTAACGATTGTGTTCTGTTTAAAGGTGGCAGGGATATGAAACTTAAAGATAGTTGGGAGATTGTGAGAAGTAAAGGGTGCAAAGTCAAATGGGGAGTGTGGATCTGGTCTGGAATTCCCAGAAAGTGGTCTCTCATACTCTGGAAATGCTTCTTGGGCAGAATCACTACCTGTGATTTTCTGAAGAAAGTCGGCTGGCAGTTTGCTTCTAGATGCCCTATGTGCTAGGTACATGAGGAAGTCCTTTGCCATTTATTCTTTTCTTGTTCGTTTGCCTCCTCGGTTTGGAATTTATGGAGCAAGAACCAAATTGCAGTATGCTGCCTAGATGTTTCGAGGACCTTCTTATTCTGAGAAAAGAGATGAAGTTTTCTGCTTGCTTCATCATCTATCTTCTTTGGCGGGAAAGAAATAGCAGGACCTTTAGAAGGTTCAGTAGTAGTCTGGAGGATTTTTGGAAATCCTATTTGGAGGATTTAACTTTATTTTGTATATAGCTTCTCTTTCTTTTCCGTTTGTGTACAGTTTTCTTATGAGATTATACTCTGTAATCTCTGAACTCCTTTTACAGTAATGAAAGAGGCACGACACCCTTAGTTTAGTTCACCAAAAAAAATTATGTTTATGGAAAAAACTATTGTTGGAATACTTATTTTGACTGTGTATGTGGATGATATCATCCTTTTTAGGAGTGACCATTAGGGTATCCAGGCTACCAAGGAATATTTATGCAAACACTTTATTACTAAAGTTCTCAAAAAATTGCTCTACTTTCTGGGAATTGAAGCATCACATTCTTCATATGGAGTATGTCTATCTCAGCGCAACTATGTCCTTGATCTACTACAAGAAACTAGCATGTTGGGTGCCAAGCCAGTCAGCACACCTCTGGATCCCAATACTAATTGGGATGATGATTCTTCTTCATCATATCCTGATAGCGAGCAATATAGAAGACTTGTGAGTGAGCTCATTTACTTGACAGTTACACGACCATACATAACATTAGTTGTTGGCCTTGTCAGTAGGTCTTTTAATAAACTCAACAATGTCATTGGGACACTGTGTGCCACATTCTCAGATACTTAAAAAGCTCTCCTGGAATGGTTTTCTATACAAGAAAAATGGGCACTGCAAGGTTACTGAATTTTTCGACTCTGACTATATCGTCAACTGGGCTGATCGTAAATGTACCTCAGGTTACTGCACCTTTGTAGGTGGTAACCTTGTCACTTAGAGAAGCAAGAAGCAAACTGTTGTGGCTAGATCCAGTGCTGAAGCTGAGTATCGAGCTATCGAGCCATGGCTCATACTACCTGCGAGCTGATATGGGTTCAAGGCTTATTAAAGGAGTTTGGAGTCTGTGATTTTGAGCGCATGCCTATGTCTTGTGATAATAAAGCCTCTATCTTCGTTGCAAGTAATCCCGCATTCCATGAACACACCAAACACATTGAGATAGATTGTCACTTTGTTTGGGAGTCTACTTCTATCCAAACACATATCTACTCCATACATCATGACTGAAGATTAGCTTGCTGACATCTTTACAAAATTGCTGCCAAAGACAAGATTCATCTCTATGGTGGACAAGCTGGGCATGCGTGATATCCATGCTAATTAGCTTGAAGGGGAGTATTAACATATTTAGTTTTATGTTATTTATTTTGTGCTCTTTAGTATTTTGTCTTTTGTCCAATATTGGTCAACTCTGTACTTACTAACTCCTATCCTATACAAGGAGGGTCTATGCTTGTATTCATTATCTAAATAATAGACTCCTTTTCTATTCATAGGGGACAACCCTTGCCGCTATAGTAGATGCCTTTTTGGTGTAGAGAGGTAGAGGGCAATAAAATCTTTAGAATCAACCTCGTTAAGGGAGGTGGAAGAGGAGAGTGAGGCGTCTCCTACAGAGCCCTACTTGATGCCTGTGTTGCCTCCCTCAACTTCTTAGGGGCCACTGAGTGTGGGAGGTCGCACAGTCTTATAAATGGATGCAAGGACAAGGGAGAAATACCCCCACTATCAATCCGCGGGCTCTGGCACTGACCTGTCGCCAAGGCCGTAGGGGTGATCGGGAAACAGTTGGTTAGCTGCAGAAGCAGTGGAGAACGGAGAAGGCCTCCCCTAATGGCCAAAGTAGGAAGAGGAGGACAATGTGGACTGTCCTACTTCACAGTCATGCTCAGAGCTGTGCACCAATTCATTGACATGCAATACATAACCAAAATATTCACCCCTCCCCCGACACAATAGCTACTTGTTTCCAACTTATGATGGTAGGGATATAAACCTTGAATATGTTCGTTAAGAAATTCATGCCACTCTCACGAAACAAGATTGCTTAATAAGATTCTAGGCAAATATCCTCACTCATTTTTGACTTTATTCCCTTTATGAACATGGAGAATACAACGAAGTTTGGTACACAGAGAAAGGAGGAAGGAAAAAAAATCACTATGTTTGGATGGATAAAATGACGGGAAAGGGTGGGAAATGATCCATGCACATTTACCTTCACTTTCCCCATCGATTTACGGTGGAGGTGGACTATAAGGTAACAATGATGTTTCTTTTAATGTTATTTTTATTTGCCATTCCTTGCCTTCCCTTCCCCATGAAAACTAAATGTATTATCAATAACGCGATCCCCCTCCCTTATTTTCACCATACTTCACCTCCACCCCTCCCCTCTTTTCCATGTGTACCAACTACAAAACTTACTATAAGGGCATGATTGGATACAAGGAGCAATTAGGCAATGCCAAAGCAATCTTGAATTACATTAACACATTAACAAAAACACTGTGAAGATCCATGTCATGAGAAGTGACATGGATGAAATGAGAAACCATGCCACGACTCCCTGTAATGAATGAATAGGAGTGTGATCGTGATTTCATGTGACCTAAAGTTTTCATTTATATTGAATGGCAGATTGTACTAATACGCCCAACCATGTTTGGCAGTGAATGCTGGACTATGTAGAAGCAAAGTTTTCAAAACTCAAAGATGGCAAAAATGAGAATGCTAAGATGGATGCATGGAAGATGAGGAAATATCAATGCTAGAAATTAAATAAGAAATAAAGTGGGAGTGGCCGGTGGGAGACTGGAATTAGTTATGTCAACCTTATCTGCTTACAACATTTTTTGGACCTCGGCTTTCCCTTTACCCAAATCTGTTATCAAGAGATTGGAAAAAATGATGCAAGATTTTCTATGGAGAGATTCTGAAGATAGAAAACATATTCGTACTGTGTCCTGAGATCTTATCTGTAAACCCAATATTGAAGGGGCCTTGGGCATTAGACGTATTGATGACTGGGTTAAAGCTGGTTTACTAAAGAACCTCTTGTGTTTAGCAGCTGAGAAGGAATCTCTATGGGTGAGATGGTTACATGGTCGATATATTAAAGATGAGTCTGTGTGGGCAGTTAAAGCCAGAGCCAATTCTTCATGGCTCTGGAGGAGATTGCTTGAACAAAGGAACACCCTTTTGGGAGAAGTTGATCTGTGTTTGGGCAATGGCAATAATTTTTTGTTCTGGAGGGATCCCTGGATCTCGGGTGGAAGGAAGTTGATTGATATTTTGTTCTGGAAGGATCCCTGGATCTCGGGTGGAAGGAAGTTGATTGATATTTTGGACTTAAACCTTATGTTCGGAATGGGGAAAGGTTTAAACTGTAAAGCCGAAGTATGCATTTCAGATGGTAAATGGTGTCTTCCGTGTTTCAGGGGAGTGCAGCAGCTTGAGGAGTTCTTAAATTCACAGGCCTTGCCGTCTTTTGCTAACGATTGTGTTCTGTTTAAAGGTGGCAGGGATATGAAACTTAAAGATAGTTGGGAGATTGTGAGAAGTAAAGGGTGCAAAGTCAAATGGGGGGTGTGGATCTGGTCTGGAATTCCCAGAAAGTGGTCTCTCATACTCTGGAAATGCTTCTTGGGCAGAATCACTACCTGTGATTTTCTGAAGAAAGTCGGCTGGCAGTTTGCTTCTAGATGCCCTATGTGCTAGGTACATGAGGAAGTCCTTTGCCATTTATTCTTTTCTTGTTCGTTTGCCTCCTCGGTTTGGAATTTATGGAGCAAGAACCAAATTGCAGTATGCTGCCTAGATGTTTCGAGGACCTTCTTATTCTGAGAAAAGAGATGAAGTTTTCTGCTTGCTTCATCATCTATCTTCTTTGGCGGGAAAGAAATAGCAGGACCTTTAGAAGGTTCAGTAGTAGTCTGGAGGATTTTTGGAAATCCTATTTGGAGGATTTAACTTTATTTTGTATATAGCTTCTCTTTCTTTTCCGTTTGTGTACAGTTTTCTTATGAGATTATACTCTGTAATCTCTGAACTCCTTTTACAGTAATGAAAGAGGCACGACACCCTTAGTTTAGTTCACCAAAAAAAATTATGTTTATGGAAACAACTATTGTTGGAATACTTATTTTGACTGTGTATGTGGATGATATCATCCTTTTTAGGAGTGACCATTAGGGTATCCAGGCTACCAAGGAATATTTATGCAAACACTTTATTACTAAAGTTCTCAAAAAATTGCTCTACTTTCTGGGAATTGAAGCATCACATTCTTCATATGGAGTATGTCTATCTCAGCGCAACTATGTCCTTGATCTACTACAAGAAACTAGCATGTTGGGTGCCAAGCCAGTCAGCACACCTCTGGATCCCAATACTAATTGGGATGATGATTCTTCTTCATCATATCCTGATAGCGAGCAATATAGAAGACTTGTGAGTGAGCTCATTTACTTGACAGTTACACGACCATACATAACATTAGTTGTTGGCCTTGTCAGTAGGTCTTTTAATAAACTCAACAATGTCATTGGGACACTGTGTGCCACATTCTCAGATACTTAAAAAGCTCTCCTGGAATGGTTTTCTATACAAGAAAAATGGGCACTGCAAGGTTACTGAATTTTTCGACTCTGACTATATCGTCAACTGGGCTGATCGTAAATGTACCTCAGGTTACTGCACCTTTGTAGGTGGTAACCTTGTCACTTAGAGAAGCAAGAAGCAAACTGTTGTGGCTAGATCCAGTGCTGAAGCTGAGTATCGAGCTATCGAGCCATGGCTCATACTACCTGCGAGCTGATATGGGTTCAAGGCTTATTAAAGGAGTTTGGAGTCTGTGATTTTGAGCGCATGCCTATGTCTTGTGATAATAAAGCCTCTATCTTCGTTGCAAGTAATCCCGCATTCCATGAACACACCAAACACATTGAGATAGATTGTCACTTTGTTTGGGAGTCTACTTCTATCCAAACACATATCTACTCCATACATCATGACTGAAGATTAGCTTGCTGACATCTTTACAAAATTGCTGCCAAAGACAAGATTCATCTCTATGGTGGACAAGCTGGGCATGCGTGATATCCATGCTAATTAGCTTGAAGGGGAGTATTAACATATTTAGTTTTATGTTATTTATTTTGTGCTCTTTAGTATTTTGTCTTTTGTCCAATATTGGTCAACTCTGTACTTACTAACTCCTATCCTATACAAGGAGGGTCTATGCTTGTATTCATTATCTAAATAATAGACTCCTTTTCTATTCATAGGGGACAACCCTTGCCGCTATAGTAGATGCCTTTTTGGTGTAGAGAGGTAGAGGGCAATAAAATCTTTAGAATCAACCTCGTTAAGGGAGGTGGAAGAGGAGAGTGAGGCGTCTCCTACAGAGCCCTACTTGATGCCTGTGTTGCCTCCCTCAACTTCTTAGGGGCCACTGAGTGTGGGAGGTCGCACAGTCTTATAAATGGATGCAAGGACAAGGGAGAAATACCCCCACTATCAATCCGCGGGCTCTGGCACTGACCTGTCGCCAAGGCCGTAGGGGTGATCGGGAAACAGTTGGTTAGCTGCAGAAGCAGTGGAGAACGGAGAAGGCCTCCCCTAATGGCCAAAGTAGGAAGAGGAGGACAATGTGGACTGTCCTACTTCACAGTCATGCTCAGAGCTGTGCACCAATTCATTGACATGCAATACATAACCAAAATATTCACCCCTCCCCCGACACAATAGCTACTTGTTTCCAACTTATGATGGTAGGGATATAAACCTTGAATATGTTCGTTAAGAAATTCATGCCACTCTCACGAAACAAGATTGCTTAATAAGATTCTAGGCAAATATCCTCACTCATTTTTGACTTTATTCCCTTTATGAACATGGAGAATACAACGAAGTTTGGTACACAGAGAAAGGATGAAGGAAAAAAAATCACTATGTTTGGATGGATAAAATGACGGGAAAGGGTGGGAAATGATCCATGCACATTTACCTTCACTTTCCCCATCGATTTACGGTGGAGGTGGACTATAAGGTAACAATGATGTTTCTTTTAATGTTATTTTTATTTGCCATTCCTTGCCTTCCCTTCCCCATGAAAACTAAATGTATTATCAATAACGCGATCCCCCTCCCTTATTTTCACCATACTTCACCTCCACCCCTCCCCTCTTTTCCATGTGTACCAACTACAAAACTTACTATAAGGGCATGATTGGATACAAGGAGCAATTAGGCAATGCCAAAGCAATCTTGAATTACATTAACACATTAACAAAAACACTGTGAAGATCCATGTCATGAGAAGTGACATGGATGAAATGAGAAACCATGCCACGACTCCCTGTAATGAATGAATAGGAGTGTGATCGTGATTTCATGTGACCTAAAGTTTTCATTTATATTGAATGGCAGATTGTACTAATACGCCCAACCATGTTTGGCAGTGAATGCTGGACTATGTAGAAGCAAAGTTTTCAAAACTCAAAGATGGCAAAAATGAGAATGCTAAGATGGATGCATGGAAGATGAGGAAATATCAATGCTAGAAATTAAATAAGAAATAAAGTGGGAGTGGCCGGTATTGAGGACAAACTTAAAAGCTCCCCCCCCCCCCCCACACACACACACACACACACACACACACCAGGATGCATGGAAGATGAGGAAATATCAATGCTAGAAATTAAATAAGAAATAAAGTGGGAGTGGCCGGTATTGAGGACAAACTTAAAAGCTCCCCCCCCCCCCACACACACACACACACCAAATAGTTTGGACATGTGCAAAAAAGACCAGCTCATGCACTAGTTCAGAATAACGCCACTGAATCAAAAAAAGTGAAAAAGAGGAAGAGCAAAACCTAAATCAACATGGAGAGTGTTGATAAGGAGAGATCGGGAGTCGTTACATCTTAATGAGGATATGGCCTAAGAGCTGCATAGAAAAGAAGGATCATAGTCGAACTCAGCATGGTCGGGACTAAGGCTTAGTTGACAAGATGATTTTGCAACATCAACACCTACAACACTACAAGTAGTCTTGAAAAACTCAGATTTGAATAGAAGAAGAAAGGGGAGGAGAAGTATGAGAATAAGGAAAAGAAAAAAATGAATCCTTTTCTAAAGAGAATTCCACATATAGGTTTTGTACATGAAGCTTCATCCTTTTCTTATCATTGCTCAATGGGAGGCAACTCTTTTCTACTTCATTCTGCTGAAGATTACATCATCATTTTTGTGGCCCGTTGTTTGTGGATAGTGTCTTTGTGTACAATGACATTGGTCTGTGTACTGTAGTTTCTGGCCCTTGTACCTTTTTGTATATTATGTTCTTGTATGCCAATACTCTCTGACCTGCAACCATCACTCTTTAGAAAATGTCTTCCTATGCATTGATATTCTCTGGTCTATGTAACCACTCTGTGCCCCTTATAGAAATTGTTTTGGAAATTGTATTCTAATGTGTCGATGTTCTCTGATCTGTGTGCCAACATCCTCTACTTGAGAATGATGTTATTGACTATGATGATGTCTACTTTGACTATCTTTCACTACACCCATTGTTACTGATTTTGTTACTCTTAATTAACTATTGAAAACTAGGGTCGCCTGCTACTATGAACGACGACAACTGTAGATTGCTTGTGAATACTACTATTCTAAAATCTATGTTGAGCACAAAGTTCATTATTGCGTGTTTGCTTTTTTATTTCTTGTTTTAGGGGGAGGGAATTTATTTTATACCACTCATACTTCAAGAGGAGTGAATACTTATCCAAATACGTGCCTAATTTTTATCTAAGAACATGGATTTCTCCTATCGAGTGGCAAGTGGCGGCAGAATCAATCTAATGTTTTCTTTTCCTTTAATGTGGCTACTTTCATCATGTTATTATGTTCATGATCAAAGTCATAGGTATCAACCAATTAGAGCAAATGTCGCTCCTTCTGATGCTCTTAATGACCTTATAACGATTCCCCCACAACTCCCCTCATCCTTATTATAAATATGTTGTACAAACATATTAGTAAAAAACAAGCTCTCTTTTTTCTGATATCAACACTGTTAGAAAAAGTTATAATGGGAATTTTCCTTGTGTTGTACAAACATAATAGTAAAAAACAAGCTGAGGAGTGGCTCAAGTGGTCAAGCACGGTGTATCCTAACAAAGGGACCCGGGTTCGAATCCCACTTGCCGCCTTGATTTACCACCCTCCCGGGCGCTCGGCTTCCGCCACGGGTGTGGGAGAGGGGGGGGGGGAGAAATCTTTCTCTCTTAATCCAATAATAGTAAAAAACAAGTTCTTTTTTTTCTGATATCAACACTGTTAGAAAAAGTTAAAATGGGAATTTTCCTTGTGTGTATTGTACATAACATGGGGTGAAGCAGTACATACTTGAGGAAAACTGATGGGCCAAAATAGACAAATAGACCCATCAACTAAATACTAATACTCTGTAACAATCCCTCTCAAATCCCAAGTCAGCTTGCAAACATACAAACTAAAACAAATTTCTTAAATAGAAAGATACACCAAGGCCGTACAAGAGTATCACTGCCTCGATCTTACACTCAAACACTCCAATACTTCCCCTTAAACAAATAATATTAGCATCACTAATCAGCATGTCTTCAATTAATCTTTGAGCAGTTGGTGATGGAGCAAGTAGTAGCAGACGACTCTATAACGCTCCCCCCCCCCCCCAAACAAAAAAAAAAAACAAGCAGATAACTCCACACTCCAATACTTCCCCTTAAGCAAATAATATTGGCATCACTAATCAGCATGTCTTTAATTAATCCTTGAGCAGCTGGTGAGGGAGCAAGTAGTAGCAGGCATAGTCACAAATACGGTATTCGGGATACGTACATCCGAGCTGAAAAATTCGGAATTCGGGGATTATGAGGAAAATTCGAATAAAAAAGGTAAAAGTACGATCAACTATTCGGGAATAAGTCGGGAAAAAACGCATTAGATACACACACACACACTATATACAATATATACGATAGTATATATGTAAAATATACATAGTGCATATATATAAACATGCATTCACACAATGTATAATGTAGGCAACATAATATAGAGAAGGAGAGAAGATAAAAGTCCTAAAAATGAAAATCAAGGAACAATTTGCAAATAAGAAAAAAAAAGGAACAAATAAAAATTAAAGAAGAAGTGTTACGGTCAGTTATTTGATGTTGTTGTACTTGTACATTGCTGACTCTTTTAATCACCCTCCTTTAGCTTGTAGGTTGTGATTTGCATCGAACACACCTCTAGTGACAGTGACAGCAGCCTTTTTGAGTTGGAACAAATGAATAATGAAAGATATAAGACACAAAAAGAGAAGGGGAAGAAATGAAAATAGGAAGTTTATTGAGTAGGAAAATGGAAGAATTATGCAGTAGGATGGTGCAACGAGGATAGTGGATTAAGGGGAAGAAGTGGAAAGGGAACGAGTAGTCAGTACACGTCAGCGACTCACAGAGAATGGACTGGTGAAGGAAGGGAAAGACTGGAAATAAGAGAAGTTGGGTAGCAGAGGAGGAAGAAGTTGCTTGAATGAGAAGAACTGGCGAAGTGAGAACTTGGAATAGGGGACGGTCACTGGTGGAGGAGGAAGGGATGATGGCATTATACGGGGGACTGTGGATTTATGGAGGTGGGGGGGGGGGGCAGTGAAGTAGGAGAAGAAGGTGCTGTCACTGGAGCTGCTGCCTGCTAGCCTGCAGTTAACTAGCGGCAGCAGCAGCTTGGCTAGCTGCTGATGGACAGAAGCGGACAGCAGAACAGGAGATTTTGAAAGAAGAAGAAGAAGAAGAAGCAAAGGAGGGGAAATCCGAGGAAGGAGGAAGGAGGGACGGTAGAGGAGGAAAGGAACAAAGTGGACGAAAGGAGGTCCGAGGACGGGAATAAATAACAAAGGAAAAAATGGAAGACTAACCTAGCAAATAGGAGGACGCCGTTGCCGAAGAAGGGTGCTCCTCCAGTCATCCGTCTCATCCAGGCGCCGTCGGGTTCTCCCGCCATCACTATGGTTCCCATCCAGACGCCGCTTCCACTGTTCTAAGGTCAGCCATCAGGTTCGACTCCTCTAATGGCTCGGGTTGTTGGGGTCTCATGGAAGGGGAGAAAGGGTCGAGGGTTTGCTACTGCTGTGCTACGGGAATAAACAACAACGGAGAAAATAACAAGGCGTACACAAACGTTTAAAACGTCAAAAACGCGTATAAAACTCGAATACCGTTTAAAACAAATTTAAAACCCATATAAAACGTATTATTCGTTTGGGAGTTTAAAACGGATGTAACATATCGGGCTGAAAATTACGCGTTTAAAACACGTTTTTTTTCTTCAAAAAAGGGCGATTATTGTGACTATGGCAGCAGACGACTCTGTAATGCTCCCCCTTAAGCAGAAAACTTCAAGACCAACAAGCTAGGAAGCATGGACCCTTCACGGAGGCTGCCGTGTCCACGTCCGACACGTGTCCAACTTGGACACGTGGTGGACATGACCCACAGGTGTTCAAGTCCCACTTTTTTATATTAGGAGTTGGACACATCCCAGACATGGCCGGACAAAGCCAGGATATGGCCCCACACTATGAAGGGGAAACACTTCTATCCCTGTATCTGCTCTCCTTTTCTATAAATAATAACATACCTCCCTATTCTTTCTTTGTTTTCCACCACCACTATTTCTTTACCGTCAAAAAATTTTATATGCAAAACATTTTATTGTGAGTTATTTAACTCATTGTTACTTGTGAATAAACTGTCTATAAGGCTGACCATTGTTGTAATTACAATGTGGGTTTCTTTGATAGTATGTTTTTCATGGCTTGATTTTATGATATATGCAATGTGTGTTTGAATGTAAATATGAAATTGGATATAATGTGGATGAGACGATCTTTGTGTTTGAATGTGCTTGTACTTCTTGTTTATACATAAAAATGATATACATGCTATATGTATATTTTGTCGCGTCCAAGGCCATGTCTATGTCATATATTTTTGAAAATTGCCTAGTCCAGTGTCCGTGTCTATATCCGTGTCTGTGGCTGTGCCCATGCTTCCTAGCCAGCAATACATGCACAAAACAAAATCTATATGAAGCAGCATACATAGGAACAAGGCAGAGCAAGTGGCATCATTCAGTCGTTAGCGTCGTTGAGTGATCCAACGAGTGCTGAACCACACATAGTAAATTGAGTGTCAGTCCACAACATAAGTCGTCAACATACGTAGCAAAGAACGTACAAACCACAAATTGTTGGAACAAAAGTAAAAAGTAGTTGTCGTCCATAAAACACGGACAAGCTAGAGTGTGTTGGAACACAGGTAGTCGATGTGCATTGAACACGAATAAGAAGTGCAGCAACTTAGCTGATGTGCAAATCAGCAGGCATGAAACAAACTTCAAGACACATATTAGTAGCATAAAGGTGAAACTCCAGAATCCATGGAGCAAATAGCAGAAGTAGTCCTCAAGCTCTGCAAGAAGCACATATAATAGAAAAATCCTCATATAATAACAACAAAGTGAAAATCCACAACATATATAGCAACAAGAAGATCTCCATAAATAGCAACACAAATAAAATTTTCCTCTTTGCATTCTATATGTCGTCTCTCTCTCTCTCGCTCTTAATGTCCTCTCCTTCATCTCATCTCTTTTCTGTATTCTCATCTCTCTTCCTTTATTCTTACCCTCACAAGTTGCACACTGCACTAACCACAAACAAAATCCAGAGGGTGGTTGGGGTGGATAGTTATAAACAAAGATATACGTAGTGGATAGGTAGGTTAATATTTGGAGGAGAGTAACCAATAACAAGAGTCAATATATTATTTAACCCGATTACATAAACCTGGGCAAAAAATGGAGTTTTGTGTGACCTGAAAAGAAGATTTGTCCGCCCGCCTGCAAAAGGGCCCCCTCTTCCTTGGATCTACCTCTTGTTAGAATTATTATTATTTAGTTTATTATGTGATATGGGCCTATTTGTCTTGGTCCGTTAGGGTTCAATTTTCTTGTACTTGCCTCCACTCCTATATAAAGGAGGGGAGTTTGCCTTCTATCAATAAGAAAATATCCCATTATCCTCTCATCTTATTTTCCACATGGTATCAGAGCATCGAGCGGTCGCCGTCTCTTCTTAGCTTGGCCGCCTGCCAAGCAACATCTTAGCCTTCATGGTCGCCTTTTCTCTTATTTTTTCATAAAAATCACATCTCTTTTTATCCTTATGCCGACACTTTCCTTCCTGACCATCATCACCACTATCGGCCTCTCCCAAATCACGTCTAGAACCTCAGATCCATCCTCACTTTTGCTCGCAACACCACTTCCAGTTCCAAATCCTCAATATCGTTGACCCTTGGCTCTATCAAATCATGCCCCAACGTGTTCAATATTGATTTGCTCATGCCCATCTAACTCTGAGCGACGACCAGAGTAAAGGTCAAGCAGATCATGTTTACCGCTCAAAGTCTTGTTTGCATCCCTGCAAGGCATCTCGGGCTGGATGTCTTATTCACATTTGCAGGATACGAGCAAAAGGTAAAACAACAATTTCTACTCAGCAATCATCCTGTTGGGTAGGTCTAAGAAATTTCTGTCAGCAATCATCCCGATGGGCAATCCACAATCAACAGACGTCATCCGCCGCACCGCACTACCCCTTCTTTTTTGGTCATGCTCTATCCGATTATGAGACTCGTGGTTGTAGAGACGGAAAAAGATACATGGGAACGATACACAACTTTGTTATTCATTAGCAAAATTTCTCGGGCCACGACAACCATTTTTTTACCTTCGCATGGAGAAAGGAAATTGCTTCCTTTTGCCCCTTTTGGTCTTCGTTTCATGTTATCTTATCCATTGTTTATAACTAGGCTATCGTGCAAGTTATTTTGCTTGTACTTTTGTCAACTTGCGTTGTTATTGATGGTTCACGATGAACTAGATGGGTCATAAAGGAAAGTTTGCTATGTGGCTTGTACAAAAAGTCAGTTTTGGGTGAATCTTATTGAATGCCACTTTTACAATCTTCCTGCCCGCACGCTATCTTCCGTCTTTTTCTATGAGACCGTAAATCAAACTTTTATTTTTCTAGTGCGAGGTCTGTGTTGCCAAACAACTTTGTGTTATGTGGATTAAACTTTTATTTTTCTAGTGCGAGAAGGTTTGAGTTGCCAAACAACTTTAGTTGTGTGTCATTTTATTGCGCTCGTCAACACAAACCATCCATTTCAGCTGCATATTGGAAAAAAAGGGGCAATGTGTGTTTTTCTTCTTCTTCTCTTCCTCTCCTTCAACAATCTTATCCCCCTACCAACCTGCACGCGTGCAGGGGGGTATTTTTTTCCCACACCAAATACTCATTCACTTTGTATTTGTTGTGCGGGGGGATGCAAGAGAGAGAGTATAGGAGGTATTATATATATCAGTCCAGGTTATTTTGAACTCCATGGAGCTTCTTGTTCTTCAACAAATCCGTGTCTTTGTGGCGTTTCATTCCCACTCAACATCGTGCTTCCAGTGCATCATTGGTGTATCTTTCCCAATAACATTGTGTTTTTTTGTGCTTCCAGTGCATCATTGGTGTATCTTTTCCAATGACACTGTGCTTCTTTGTGTTTGTGCCACGATATGCGCGTAGGTTAGCTACCTGCGCTTCCTTCCAGTTAGCTACCACTTTCATGTGTTGAAGGATCTCAATTGCAGCATCAAGAACAAGCTTTTTGCGTTTGACGTCAGGACAGAGCTTGCTATGCATATTCCAGCCTCTTGTTCCCTTTGGTGTTCTAGAATATGAGACTAATTGTCTTATTATTGAGATGATAAAAACAGAGTACAGTGGTTCTCTTTTATAAGACAAGAGAAAGACACATGGTTTAGATATAACCAATATGGGATAAAACAAGACAAGGAAAAGAGAGAAATAGACTAAGTAAAAACACAGGAAAGTCTATATACTAATACTCCCCCTCAAGCTGGAGCATAGATGTCAAGCATGCCCAGCTTGGATGTCATATCAGTGAAGCGCTTCTTCGGAAGAATCTTTGTGAAGATATCAGCAATCTGCTCATCAGTATGAATGTAAGGGGTAGAAATCTGACCAGATAGAACCGCCTCACGAACAAAGTGACAGTCCACTTCAATATGCTTCGTGCGCTCATGGAAGGTAGGGTTGCTAGCAATGAAAGTGGCTGCTTTATTGTCACAATACATAGGAATAGCAGATGAATCAGAAACTCCAAAGTCCTTCAGCAGGCTCCGAATCCAGAATAGCTCACAAGTAGTATGTGCCATGGCACGATACTCAGCTTCAGCACTAGAGCGAGCAACTACAGACTGCTTCTTGCTTCGCCAAGTCACAAGGTTACCTCCCACAAAGGTACAGTAGCCAGAAGTAGACCGACGGTCAACCTTGCTGCCAGCATAATCAGAATCAGAATAGCCAAGGAGTTTGCAATGCCCATTTTTTTTGTAAAGTAGACCTTTTCCAGGATAACTTTTCAAATACTTCAGAATATGACAGACAACATCCCAATGGCATTGTCGAGGCTTATCCAGGTAGCGACTAACCAGTCCAACTGCAGCAGTGATATCAGCCCGAGTAACAGTAAGATATATGAGTTTCCCAACCATACGTCGATACTGCTGATTGTCAGGGTAAGCAGGAGACTCCTCATCATCCCAGTATGTGTTGGGATCCATAGGTGTGCTAGCAGGTTTCGCACCCAAAAGACCAGATTCAGATAAGAGGTCCTGGACATACTTCCGTTGAGATAAGCAGAGACCAGAAGAAGACCGGGACACTTCTATCCCAAGAAAATACCGAAGTGAGCCAAGATCCTTGGTAACAAAGTGTTTCTCCAGATAGCGCTTTGTAGACTGAATACCAACAGAATCGCTGCCAGAGAGAATAATATCATCAACATAGACAATAAGAATAACAATACCCGCAGACGTATTTTTCACAAAAATAGAGTGATCAGATTGGGAACGTCTGAAGGAAAAGTGCTGAAGAATATTGCTGAGCTTGTCAAACCACGCTCTAGGGCTCTGTTTCAAGCCATAGATAGCCTTTTTTAGCCTGCAGACTTTGGAAGCCTCCCCCTGACACACAAAACCGGGAGGTTGTGACATGTATACCTCTTCATGAAGATCACCATACAGGAAAGCATTCTTGACATCAAGTTGATACAGAGGCCAGTCAGAATTAATAGCAACAGAAATCAGAATCCGGACAGAGTTCAGGCGCGCTACTGGAGAGAAAGTTTCAAAGTAGTCAACTCCATAGGTCTGGGTATACCCCTTTGCCACAAGTCGCGCCTTAAGTCGTTCGACAGTACCGTCAGGATGGTATTTGACAGTGAACACCCATCGGCATCCAACTGGAGAGCAATCAGCAGGTGGCTCAACTAGGGTCCAGGTATGACGATCAGTAAGAGCCTTCATCTCTTCTTCCATAGCCTGATGCCACGCAGGATGGCTAAGAGCCTGAGTAGCATTCTTAGGTACAGATATCGCAGACAGTGCCGCAGTGAAGTTAGCAAAATTAGCACTCAAATTATCAGTAGAGCAGAAATTTCCAATCGGATGCATAGTGCAGGTACGGGTCCCTTATCTCAGACTAATAGGAATATCAAGATCAGAAAATACCTGCGAGGATGGTTGATCTGGCACCGAGGAAGAGGACGATGGAGGGGCCATGGAGGGAGCTGTCGGCTTCGGTCTTCTTTGATAAACTTTCAGAGGTGGCTTTTCAATCAGATCCTCAGAAATAGCAGGTACATCGTCCATCACAGGCAAAGGTGTATCAGCAAGTAAATCAGAAGTGAGCGCAGAACCACCCATGGAGTAGAAAGGCATATGCTCAAAAAACACCACATCCGCAGAGACAAACCACTTTCTAGAAACAGGATCATAGCACCTATATCCTTTCTGAGTGCGAGAATATCCCAGAAAAATACACTTAGTTGCTCTAGGATCCAATTTAGTAAGACCAGGCCGAAGATTTTTAACAAAACAGGTGCTCCCAAAAATGCGAGGCGGGACAGAGAAAAGAGATGCATCGGGAAACAGAATCTGAAAAGGAATCTGATTGCCGAGCACAGATGAAGGCATGCGGTTAATTAGGTAGCAGGCAGTGGCTATCGCCTCGGGCCAAAAAGCTTGGGGAACATGATAGTGAAAGAGAAGGGTACGAGCAACCTCGAGAAGATGACGATTTTTGCGCTCAGCAACACCGTTTTGTTGTGGGGTGTAAGCACAAGAGGTTTGATGGATTGTGCCCTGGAGACGACAGAAAGAGCTAACAGATGTTTGCATGAATTCCAAAGCATTATCAGTACGAAGAATTTTGATAGGCTTAGCAAATTGAGTGCGTATCTCAGTAAAAAAGTCAGTAATTTTTTCAAGGATAGTGGATCTATCTTTAAGTAAAAACAGCCAGGTAGTTCTAGAAAAATCATCAATGAAGCTCAGAAAATATCTAAAACCGGAAGTACTAGTGACAGAGCAAGGACCCCAAACATCAGCATGTATAATATCAAAAGGTGCTTTAGAGCTGATACAATTTTTTTTTGAAAAAGTAGCACGAGTTTGCTTGCCAAGCTGACAAGTTTCGCAATGAAAATCAGAACTAACTATATCTGGTAACACGACTTTTAATTTGCCAATAGAAGGGTGTCCCAATCTATAGTGCCACTGGATGTCGGTCACCGATGATGTCAGATATGCAGCTGTCTTTGGCTCGTCCAGGTAGTAGAGTCCATCCGGTCCCTCATGGCCCGAACCAATCGTCATCCTCGTGCGCAGATCCTGAAATAAAACACCATCCGGATCAAATGTAATTGAGCAACGAAGGCTCTTCACAGTTTTACTCACAGACAGAAGATTAATAGGAAACTTCGGGACATAAAGTGTAGAGCGCAGAGGTAGACGACCAGTAGGACAAATATCACCAATGCCAGTAACAGGGGATTTAGAACCATCAGCTAAGGTAACAGGAGGTATAAAAGAAGTCTGCTGCAGTTTAGAAAATAAAGCAGGATTGCCAGATATATGAGAAGTCGCACCAGAGTCAATAACCCAGGAATTTTTACCGGTCGTAGTCAGAAGAGCAGCACTGCCAGTATTTGAAGCCTCAGTAGAAGACGCCAGACGAGCCTGTAGGAGTTTTTCAAACTCGGAGCGGATCCAGTCAGCCGTCGGCGGAGCAGGTTCATCAGTTGTCACTTTGTTGGCCCACTCCGGTTTGCCATATTTGATCCAACACTTGTCTTCATTATGGTTGGTACGTTTGCAGTGAGTGCAATAGCGGGACTCAGCTTGATCGGATCCAGTTCCACGACCAGGAGCAGAGAACCGTCCTCCGCGACCACGACCTCTACCACGGCCACGACCACGGAAGGAATCACCAGAGCGGACAGCAAGAGCAGCACCGTCAGAGGTGTCAGGCACAGGTTGAGACACAGAGGGTAGACGCTGAACCGGTTTGAGAACATCACGGAGAGTAGGCAAAGGGTCGCTGGAGAGAATCTGGTCCACAACACCAGCGAAGGACGCAGGTAGGCCGGCGAGGAATTGAACTAACATAAGTTCATTCCGTTGTCGGTGCACTTCTTCAATATCAACAGTCAGAGGGTGATATACCTGGAACTCATCCCAGAGAGCACAGCAGGAGTTGTAGTAGTCCTCCACGGAGTCGGTGGCCGAATACTCCTGTTTAGCAAGCTGTTTGAATATCTCGAAGACCTTCTTCGGATTCTGCTGGTGAGAGTAAACATGGGAAAGCTGGTCCCACATTTCTTTGGCAGTCTGAAGTCGAAGCAAGGACTGGCTGATTTTTGCTTCAACACTATTCACCATCCAGGTCATGACCCCATAGTCCTCTTTGGACCATAGATCATAGGCTTGCTTGGTTTTCTCATCAGCGTCTGCAGCAGGAAGATCAGGGCCCTTGGTAGTCAGGTGAGAGTAGCGTCCTTGGGATTTGACATATAACCCGAAGGAGGCAGCCCATAGATGATAGTTGGAGTGATCCAACTTCACCGTAGTAACACAGAGAGTGCGTGGCGGGAGATCGGAAGTCGCCATCGCAGCAGTAGCAGAAGAAGAGAAGCAGCACGGGCACAGATCCAGACAGTAGTCAGCAGCAGTAGTAGACAGCAGTAGAAGTCCAACACATGGACTAGTAGCAGTAGATAGGAGATCCGAGCATGGACCTCAGAAAACCCTTATAGGGCAGGAAGAAGGAAACAGAACCTACGCCAACATGGAGAAGAGATCACTCCACCATGAGGCGTAGGCAGTCAGAGCCGGAAACTGGGTTTAAGCCTTCAACGTGCCAGACTGGAAAGTGACCGGGCTGTACGTAAGCTTGTCGGAAAGGAAACGGAGACCGAAGAGAGAACCTGTGGTTGTCTAAGCCACAAGGAAAGATGTGCTTAGGGTACGGAGGTTAGAGGAGAGGGAAAGGGTGGTGGTTTGTGGCGGTGGTGGCTGTTTGCAGCAGGGCCAGCCGGCGGCGGGGGGGGGGGGGTCGGCGGCGGGTGGAGGAGAAGGGAGGGGGGGCTGGCGGCGGGTGGAGAAGGGAGAGGGGGTGGCGGGGTGGGCGGAGAAGGAGGGGGTGGCTGGGGAGGGCGGGGAGAGGAGAGGGAGTGGCGGCAGCAGCAGCCGGTGGAGGAGGTGGGCGGCGCGTGAAGCAGGTGGGTGGCGGCTGGAGTAGGGGGGGGCGGCTGGGGTAGGGTTAGGGAGAAAGGGCTAGGGTGGATCGGGTGACTCTGATACCATCTAGAATATGAGACTAATTGTCTTATTATTGAGATGATAAAAACAGAGTACAGTGGTTCTCTTTTATAAGACAAGAGAAAGACACATGGTTTAGATATAACCAATATGGGATAAAACAAGACAAGGAAAAGAGAGAAATAGACTAAGTAAAAACACAGGAAAGTCTATATACTAATAGGTGTCAATGATGTTTCACTTGAGCACTCTCGCTACATTCTCATGAGACGGATGGGTTGCTTCCTCACACCATGCTTCTCAGAAGCTCGTCAATTTTTAGCCTCCAAATTTTGTATCTACAAGGACTTCACCGAGCTACTTTCCTTACATCTTGTCCGAGTTGCATCTGTTGACATTGCTCTTCTGCTAATCTACTTGGGTTCCTCCTTGATGGTGTCATTTACTCCTATCAAGCCCTCGAGATTCACACCCTAGATTTATGGATCCGGTATGGCAATCATCATCACTTTGTTCAACTTGTGTTCGTGCCACATTATGCACGTCTGTGGTTTTCTGCGCTAATTCAGTTGACTACACTTTTCAGATGATTTGAAGATACCTCTATTGCTACATCGACATTGCGCCTCTATGTTCGTGTTGCTTTATGTACGTGGAATGTGTTGTCTGCGCTATACCACTCACACATTCCTCTCCACGAAGATGGTGTAGTCATGGTGTTTTTGATCGTCTACTCCAATTTGATTGTGGTGAGTTTTTTATCTGGCATTTGGATTCCATTTATTAGACATTCTTCATTCCAGATGCACTTAAAGAGACCTTCTCCAAAGCTCGAGTATTTCCAGCCTGCAAACACAACTTCAAAGGTGGCGTCATCAAATTGATTTTGGACAATGATGTTTAAGGGGGAGTGAAAATGTTGTATGGGGAGTGACATTTTTATTTGTCGTATTGTCTAATTAAGTCTTGTAAGTCCAAGCTAGATATGTGTTTCACCCATACTCCAGCTTGAGGGGGAGTGTTAGAATTATTGTTATTTAATTTATTATGTCATATGGGCCTATTTGTCTTGGCCCGTTAGGGTTCAATTTGTTTCCCTTGTACCTGCCTCCCATCTTATTTTCCACATCTCTCACATAGGGCTAGGGCGACAAAGGACCGGCTGCTCTAATACCATCTTAGAAAATGAGATAATGGGTAATTTCCTTGTCTGTATTGTATATTAGATGGGCAGACTCCCTCCCTATATATATAGAAGGGGAACACATTGCGTACTTTAGAAAAATCCTAATGGGCCAAAACACACTTGGGCTCATATTGTTAATAGACCCATTAACTAAATAGTAATATTCTCTAACAAACACAACCGTTAAAAACATAGAAAGGGGCTTTACATTTTTGACTTGCTTCTAAAAAGAGCCAATGATAGTTGCATATACAAAAATATTTTCCACACAAACATGGGGACCCATAAGTGACGTCCACTGAAAGCTATTAAGAGCACAAGGAGGCTCGTCTGCTAGGGGCCTTGACTAGTCAAGATAACTTGTGGCTCTCCCAGTCAACCACTTAATGCTTGGTGAGTAACAGAGAGCTTGACTTAGCAATAGGTGGACAACAAGGGTCATCCTGATCTTCAAACATCTTGCTTTTCTTGCACCTTTGCAGAATCCACTTGGTTCAAGTGGACTGGTAAGGCTCTAGTAATACAGAGACAAAGTTGGACCCATAATGCTGTTGGGTTTGAAGTTTGTGTGATAAAATGTATCTGTTGTTACGTTGGTGTTTCCTCCTATTTTGAGACAAAAATATATGCAATGCGATGATGGTTCTTCAATGTATGGTGATAGCAAACTCACTGCTATAACTGTAAGTTTAGTGACTATGCCTCTTGATGACTGTGGGCTAAATTATAAATTATGAAGCTCCTCGACACATAATACTATACTAGGGCTAGATTTATTATTTGTCTCCTAAAAGTTGAGTATAGCAAAATGAGAAATAATTTATGTTAGTTCCTTGTTTTGACATTCCTATGAAATGTTTCTTCTAAAATCCCAATCTGTTAAATGTTATTTCCGTTTTTCACTAGATGCTAGAAATATTGCTGTAGCCTTGATATTTACTGCTCAAGTAATAACAACCCTTCTTTTTGCTTCCAGTGAGTTTTGAAATCCAGATTCCTGGGACTGTCAGACATTTGATGTGCATTATTTATTTCCAGGAACTCCAATGCAGCGATTGGTCTTGTCGTCCTTTAACTGAGGAGCAGATATCATATGCTGCAGCTGATGCATACTACTTAATTGAACTATTCGATGCTTTTGTTTGCAAGTTTACGAGTGAAGGTGTTTTTCCTCTTTCATTCCCTTTTCTTTCCTTTTCAAAAGCATTCTATATTTGCTATGATGTCACTTTGTTTTGTAAATGTTTAGTTCTAAGGCCTGTATGTTGCTTGTTTCTATCTAAACTTCATTTTGAATGACTCACAGGAGTTCTTACCTCGAGTTTAGAGTGCTATTCATTCAGTGGAACCCTTGGATTGAAAGAGATATTTGATAATTCCAACGTCTCTGATAACATTTTGTGTGTAAAATTTTGTGAGGCTTCACTTATGGTCAAGTCATGCAGTCTCGAAGTTCTTACACATAATCATTCTGCAATTACTACACGTCCTATCTATAGGAATTCTCTTCCTCTAGACGCCACACTCTCAAAGATAGTTGAGCTTTGTGGGGAACACATTGTATTAAGGGAATCGGATCGAAAACCAAGAACATCAAGGAAGAAATTGAGAAAGCAATCTTTAGTTGGTTCTGCAGGGAAAGAGCATGCTCAACAAACCCGAGACTGGACGGGACCTCCACCTTGGGATCTATCTCTTGGTGGTGACGGACGACCAAAGTTCCTGTGTGATGTAATGGTATGGTGATTCTTTTGTGCTAGTCATTGATATTCTGATACTTTTAGACAATTGTGCTTTGTGACCTGCAATAAGTAGTTCAGAACTTCACCTGTCTTCACTTATTTATTAGACCTAACACTTTTTTTTTTCAATGTTTGGCATACCCTGCTCTACAGGTTGAAGGTCTAGCTAAGCATTTGCGCTGTGTTGGGATTGATGCTGCTGTTCCATCCCATAAAAGACCGGATCCCAGGTCTCACATTTTTCGTACAACACAAAATGTTTATTTCTATCCTGTTGATCACTGTATGGATGCTTTCGATATCTCAACCTCACTTGTCTTGAAATTGACTCTTGTTCAGGCACTTAATAACTCAGGCTCTGAAGGAGAAGAGAGTGCTTCTTACTCGGGATGCGAAGCTGATGCAACATCGATACTTAGTAGAAAACCAAATATATAAGGTCAAAAATCTTCTTAAAAATGACCAGCTATTGGAGGTATATTTCCAGCAAATCCCCAAACTAAAGATTTCTTTTCGATTAAATAGCCCACTCGTTGGAGCTCTGTGACTCATTTGATAGTTTAACTCTTTGATGTGATAGTTTCTGCAACTGTATATTGTGAAACGTCTTTTGGTTGCTTATTGTTGAGTGCTGAGTACCTTACAACTTGTATATGCGAGTAACTACAAGCAATGCTGAAATGTCAGAACTACATGAACTTGAAAATAACCAAATGCAAATGTCAACAATTTATACATGGACGTTTCACATTATTCTAGAGCTAGGTGATGTAGCCATGCTACGAAGAAGAAGAACGAGAGAGAAATTCAGAGCAAGCAAATCAAATTCTGATTCATATTCAACTGCATGGACAATGTCTCTTCCTGCTCATTTGGTAGGCCTCTATTTTAGTTGATATTAAGAATGCCTTCTTTTGCGACTAGTCTGAAGAAGTGTACATGCAGTAAACCCCAAATACCGAAAGTTTATTGCATAAGGGGATTGTTGTCATTCACGACAAGTTGTCTGAAGAAGTGTACATGCAACAACCCCAACTCCAAGGATTTATTGCATAGGGGAAATATTGTCATAAAGTCTACAGACTTCGCCGCTCCTTATGTGGACGGAAGAAGTCTCCTTTGGCTTGGTTTAACAAGGAGAGCACAATCCTCCAACATTTGATTTCAAGAGGTCCACTAGTGACCATTTTCTATTCTTCTGTCAATGCTCTCAGGGTCATATCCTACTTGCTGTATATGTGGATGATATTTTCATCATAAGTAGTGATTATTTGAGGATCTTTGATCTGAAAATATCTTTGCAATCCCATTCTCACTCTAAGGATCTTGGAAACCTTGGATGCTTTCTTGGTATAGAAGTACGAAGATCCAAATCTGGAATCAACCTCTCCCGGACATGATATGCTCTATATCTACACAAGAAACAAGAATGCCAGATGCCAGACGCGTCTCTACTCCTATGGACTACCACACATTGCCTCAGAATGAGGGGGAGTTGTTCTCTGATCCATAGCAATATCAACACATTATTGAAAAGTTGATTTGTGTGACAATCACCTGTCTTGATATCTCTTATATTGTAGGCGTCATCAGTCAACACACGAGCTCCCCACTTTAGGCTCACTAGTATAACATTCTACAGATCTTGAGGTACTTAAAGAGTGCTCCAGGGATAAGTTTGTTCTATGAGAGGCCTCTACATAAAGAGTATATATTTGCAGGATATGTAGATGCTGATTGAGAAGGAGACACCCAACACCAACAATCCGCATCTGGATTCGACATTATGATAGACAAACATTGTGTTGCATGGAGGAACAAGAAGCATTCAATTGCTGATCGATCAAGCACAGAAGTCAAGTATAGAACGACGACTCATGTATGCTGTGATCTTCAATGGATTCAGTCCATTCTCTTTGAAGTTAGAAACCCCAGTTCTGACACCGACTGCACTTTATTGTGACAACCATGCAACTAGAGCAATCAATCAAGTCTTCTACGAGCGTACAAAGCACGTCGAAGTAGATTGCCACTTTGTGTTGGACCTTGTCAAAGCCAAGAAAATTGTGATGCCACATGGGAAGACTAGAGATCAAATTGCTGATGTTTCACTAAACCACTACCACCAATCCCATTCCAACATATGGGTACCAAGCTAGGATCTCACACTGTGTAGTCTCCATTTGAGGTGGTGTTAGTATATTATCATTTGGGCTTAGGCCCACTATGTATCAACCATCATCTTTCTGTCTGATATACTTAAGTGAGGATCCTTTTTGGCTTAGGTATATCTATATATCTCTCCTTACTCCTGTATATAAAAGAGGAAAGTCTGTAATCACTTTAATCAAGTAATTAGAAATCTTTCTTAGAATTCCTATAAAACCTATATATTTTTCATGATAGACTTCTATATGCCAGTGGAAGACTATGAACTTTGTGTTGGCTTAATCCTAGTAAGTGTAAGGAAATCCTGGATATAAGCTTGTTGATACATCAAAATAAGATCCACTTCATGAGATTCCTGGATCATGCCGAGGCGTACCATAAACATGACAGAATCATATCTCTAGGAGGTGACATGATGCCACAAAATTAGTAATGGATGTAAGATGTGTTTAAATACTTGGTGTCCCATATGATCTTTCTAACCACCTCTAGTGTATCATTCTATAATCACGTCAAGTGTCTGGGTAACTGTTGTGTTTTGAAGATATATGGATGTGCTAAACCATTATTGACCTCGCTGATGCTTTTTCTTCTATGATAATATCTTCAAAACACAACAAACCTTGATGTTAATTTTTAGAAGGAATCACTGCATGTTTTCCTCAATGGTCCCAATCACCTCGATCTTGGAGATCTTTTCTCTAAGATTGATCTTCGTAGCGGTTATCACCAGATCTGTGTTAAGGAGTCTCATGAATGGAAGACTGCCTTCAAAACCCAAGACAAATTATATGAGTGGCTAGTCATGCCTTTTGGCCTATCCAACGCACCCAACACCTTCATGCGAGTCATGAACCATGTGTTACCGCCATTCATTGGAAACTTTTTAGTGGTATTCTTTGTTGACATTCTGATTTTTAGTAAGACCAAGGACAAACACCTAAATCATCTCCGACTTATCTTCGAAACACCTATTCCTTGGCTACTTTGTATGTCAATCTAAAGAAGTGCTCGTTCCTTCCAAGATAAAATCCTATTCCATGGCTACTTTGTATCCACTACCGACATTGAGGCCGACCCGACCAAAGTCAAAGCCATCACTGATTGGCCCCAACCCACTTCTATTTTTGAGCTTCGTAGCTTTCACGTTCTGGCTACTTTTTATCGTCGTTTTGTTTGAGGTTCCTCTCACTGAGTTAATGAAGTGTGACAAATGTGAGTGGACGCCATCTGCAAGACGTGCTTTTGAGGCTGTCGAAACTAAGTTGACCGAAGCCCCGTTTCTCTGCCTTCCTGATTTCTCACTTCCGTTTGCAGTATCTTGTGACGTTTCCGGTGTTGGCATTAGAGGCGTTCTTAGTCAAGACGGCCACCTTGTTGCCTTTTTCAGTGAGAAACTCAATGACGCAAAGCGTAAATATTCCACTTATGATAAAAAATTCTACGCTGTTGTGCATTCCCTACATCATTGGAGGCACTACCTTCTTCATCAGGAATTCATCATTTGGTCTGACCATCAGGCCCTTTGCTTTCTAAATTCCCAGAAGAATTTAAGTGTGCATCACGCCTAGTGGTGTGAGTTTCTTTAGGAGTACACTTTTGTTCTCAAACATCGCTCATGTGTTGAGAACAAGGCCGCAGACGCTCTCAGTCGTTGCTTGACCACCCTACAGTCTATGAGCATTGAAGTCATGGGCTTCGACCGTCTGAAAGAGCAATATTCCACCTGCCCTGACTTCGCGACTATTCATTCTGACCTTCTCAGTAGTACATCTGGACATGCTTCTGATTTTATTCTACGAGATGGATTTCTTTTTCGCGGCATGCGGTTATGTATCCCTTCTACTTCAATCGAGATTTTCTCATTTGGGTACATGCTGGTGGCCTCGCTAGACATTTTGGTAGAGATAAGACCACCGCTCTAGTGACAGACATATTTTATTGACCTTCCTTACGACGTGATGTAGCTCGCATAGTGTCTCAGTGTCGTACTTGTCAATTGGCCAAAACCAAAAGACAAATTACGAGTCTGTACACTCCCCTCCCTATTCCCCATGAGCCTTAGAAGGATCAAAGTATGGATTTTATTTTAGGTCTTCCCCGCACTTCCCGTGGCCATGGTTATGTGTTTGTGGTTGTTGATTGTTTTTCAAAGATGGCCCACTTCATTGCATGTAGTAAGATTTCTGACGCCTCGCATATCGCCCGCCTTTTCTTTAATGAGGTAGTCAAGTTACATGGACTCCCCACCACCATAGTCTCTGACCGTGATGTTAAGTTTGTTAGCTACTTTTGGAAGACCTTATGGAAAATCTTTTGTACCAACCTCAAATTCTCTTCAACGTTTCACCCTCAAACTGATGGTTAAACTAAGGTGGTCAACATGAGTTTGGGTAACCTCATGCGATATCTTGTTGGTGAGCGTTTAGGCAATTAGGACTTGTTGCTACCTACTGCTGAATTTGCTTACAACAGTTCTGTCAATCGATCCATAGGAAAAGAGTCCGTTTGAAGTTGTCAAGGACGCAAACCTCGCCAACCTATAGATCTTTTACCTCTGTCCACTAATGACCGTACTTCCCACACTGCTGAGACCTTTGCCCAACACATTCATGATTTGCATGCGAGATTCACCGAAAAGTTACTTTGTCTTATGAAAACTATAAGCTTTTTGCTGATGCACACCGCAAGTTTCAAGAATTCAATGTGGGAGATTATGTGTTGCTACGTGTGCGTCCTAAACGCTACCCCAAAAATTCCTTGAAGAAGCTTCACGCCAGAGCGTCAGGGCCGTTCCAAATACTTGGTCGACAGGGATCTAATGCCTATGTATTGGATTTGTCAACTAATTGGGGCATTAGTGTAATATTCAATGTGGATGACCTTTCTCCTTATCGTGGTACATTCGAGCCCCCTCCACCACCACTAGCAGCTTCTTTAGATCGTCACTGTGCTCCACCGTCTTCAGCAGTCTTACCGCCTCTGCCTCGACTTCCTCAATAGCCGTCTGAACGCATCGACACCGTCTTGGATGACCAGACTGTCCTCACCAGCCAGGGTACCGTACATCATTTCTTGGTTTGCTGGAGAGGTCGTTCTTCAGCGGACGCCACCTGGATCACTGAAGAGGAGTTCCGCCGCATTGATGCAGATCAGTTAGGAGTTTCGCCCCATTGATGCATATCTTCTTGGGCTCTACCTCAATATCCGTCGAGTCTTTTGCAACTGTTAGAGTGTCTATTTACTTAAGTGTTTTAGTCTTTTACTTAAGTTGTCTTTAGTCTAATTGTAACTTGGGCTCAATTGTGTATTGGCCCATTAGGGTTTGTCTAAGTGTCTGTATGCTTCCCCCTTCTCCTATCTATAGGAAAGGGTGGTTGCCTCCCTATCTATCAAGCAATAAGAAAAAACTCTATACGTTTGGGGTTATTCCCCACTCATCGTTTTTCCACATGGTATCGGAGTAGACGGTCATGTGCTGCCCCTAACCCTGAGAGAGTGCCTTCCCTTACGGGCGGCCGCCCCGCCGCTAGGCGTTGCTGATGGCTGCTCATAGGGATTTTCCCATCTCCGCCTCTTTTTAGAGACGTCTCCATCTTCATCAACAAAATCATCCTATGAAGTTGCTGGTATTTGGATCTGCAAGGGCCGCCATGCCTCCGTCAATCCTTCTTGCTAATGGAGCCGACGCTATCTTATTTGCCGCCATCATCACAGATCTACTCCGCCATAATCATCCTGTATTCGCTGCCATCATCATAGATCTACATCACCTTCCATGTTGACGCCGCCGCCACTGCGATCCTACCTCATCCATGCATCCATCCCTATTGAGATCTACTCCTAAATCAAGGAAAAGATCTATTTCTGCTACGATTGAGGATATATCATCCTCTATTGCTTTGGTGGAGTTTCGTAAGATTTTTGAAATAGTGTCAGTAATTTCTGGAAACGTAGGGTTGCACAGTGTGTGCACCCTTATATATATAATAATAGAACAATTACAGAGAGGTCCACATATAATGTAGAAATAACAAAATTAATAACAGAAGATATAAAACAAGATATATATGTTAACACTCAGTTTGGAGCATAGATGTCAATCATGCCCAACTTGTTCATAAGAGTGCATAATTGCTTCTTCGCCAACAGCTTGGTGAAGATATCAGCAACTTGGTCTTCAGAACGCGTGAAAGGAGTGCGTATCTTGCCGGTAAGAATAGACTCCCGAATAAAATGGCAGTCAACCTCAATATGTTTGGTGCGCTCACGATAAACAGGATTGTTGACAATGAAGATAGCAGCTTTATTATCACAATGCATGGGTATAGCAGAAGAAGAATCAACCCCAAATTCTTTTAAGAGAGAGCGCACCCACAGAAGCTCACAGGCAGTATGGGCCATGGCCCTGTATTCAGCTTCGACACTAGATCTGGCAACCACATTTTGCTTCTTGTTCCTCCAGGTGGCAAGATTGCCTCCAACATAAGTACAGTACCCAGAAATAGATTTCCTGTCAGCTTTGCTTCTTGCATAGTCAGAGTCAGAGTACCCTTCAAGAGAACAATGTCCATTTTTCCTGTAATGAAGTCCCTTGCCAGGAGACTTCTTCAAATATCTCAGAATGTGACAAAGTGCATCCCAGTGACACTGTCTGGATTTATCAAGGTACCTGCTAAGAAGGCCCACTGCAGTAGAAATATCGGCTCTAGTCACAGTCAAATAAATCAGCTTACCAATCAGCCTCCTGTACTTTTTATTATCAGAGAAAAAAGGAAAAGACTCATCATCCCAATTGACATTAGGATCTAGAGGGGTGTCAACCGGTCTAACTCCAAGCATACCTGTCTCCTGTAGAATATCTAAGACATACTTCCTCTGAGACAGTACAAGAGCATTAGAGTTTCTAGATACCTCTATGCCCAGCAAATACCGAAGCTTGCCCAAATCTTTGGTAGCAAAATGTTTACCAAGATAGGCTTGAGTAACCTGAATACCAAGATAGTCACTGCCAGATATAATAATATCATCAACATAAACGATCAGAATAACAATGCCAGCAGAGGTCTTCTTAGTGAAGACAGAATGATCCACCTGAGATCTCAAAAACCCAAAATCAATCAGAATTTTACTTAATTTGTCAAACCAGGCACGGAGACTGCTTGAGCCCATAAATAGACTTCTTCAACCTGCACACTTTGTGTGACTCCCCCTGACCAACAAACCCATGAGGTTGCTCCATATAGACTTCCTCTTGTAAATCACCATACAAGAGGGCATTTTTCACATCCAACTGCAGTAGTGGCCAATCAAGATTAACATCAACAGAAAGAAGAATTCTGACAGAATTAAGACGGGCAACTGGAGAGAAAGTCTCAAAATAATCAATACCATAAGTTTGCGTATACCTTTTAGCAACTAAGCGTGAATTCAGTCGTTCTACAGTGCCATCAGGATGGTATTTCATAGCATACACCCATCTGCAGCCTACAAGCTTACACTGAGGAGGTGGATCCACCAACTCCCAAGTATTTCTGTCAGCAAGAGCAAGCATTTCCTCTTTCATAGTAGATGTCCATGCAGTACTTTTTAAGGCATCATGAATATTCTTTGGAACAACTACAGCAGATAGGGCAGATACAAAATTGCTAGCATGGACGTTCAAATGATCAGTAGAAACAAAGTGAGCAATGCTGTGAGACGTGCAGGAACGAGTACCCTTTCTAAGAGCAATGGGTATATCAAGATTAGAGGTTACCTCAGGTGTAGCAGAACCTTCTGGAGGTGAAGATTGGTTTGTATGGGGGGGTTCTTATTCCGGAGGTGCCCGGTTCCTGCGCTGATAGACAATAAGAGGTGGAGGCGTATGCTCAGGAGTCACAATATCAAAATTATCAGACACACATTCAGTAGTAACAGGTAGTGGAGAAGCAATAACATCAGGCTGCAGACTATCTCCTCTAGTAGAATAGTAGGGCGTATCCTCTAAAAACACATCGCTGCTGATAAACTATTTTTTCGCAGCAGGGCTGTAGCATCTATATCCTTTTTGAGTACGAGAATAACCCAAAAAAATACATTTCTCAGCACGAGGAGCCAGTTTATCATAAGTCGGTCCAAGTAAGCGCACAAAACAAGTACAACCAAAAATCCGAGGCACAGTAAATAAAGTAATGTCAGGTTGCAGAACTTGAACATGTATTTTGTTCCCAATCACATATGACAACATTCTATTTATCAGAAAACAAGCAGTCAGAATAGCCTCATGCCAAAACAACCTAGGAACATGGGTATGCATCATAATGGTTCTGACAAACCTCTAACAGATGTCTATTTTTCCGCTCAGCTACTCCATTTTGTTGAGGTGTATACGCACATGAGGTCTGATGTAAAGTACCAACAGATTTGCAAAAAATAGCCACATCTTTTTGAACAAACTCAAGTGCATTATCAGTACGAAAAACTTTCACAGGCATACCATATTGGGTTTTCACCTCAGCAAAAAAGAATTTTATAGTAGACATAACTTCATACCTACTTTTCGTCATAAACAACCAAGTGGTCCGAGAAAAATCATCAACAAACATAATAAAATATTTATGACCAGACAAACTTGGCACATGGCACGGGCCCCATACATCAGAATGTACTAAATCAAAAATGTTTTTGCTGCTAATATGAGTGCGTTTAGGATAAACAGATCTAGTCTGCTTTCCCAACTGACAAGACTCGCACTGAAAACTATGAGTGCCAACATCAGAAACTACATGTCAGAGCTTTTCAGAAGACGGATGCCCAAGCCGGTAGTGCCACTGTAGAGCTGAAACTGATGTAGATAGTGCAGAAGCCACATCTGCTTTGTCTGCTTTCGGCAAATGATCCAGATAATAAAGTCCATCAGACCCTTCGTACCCCCCACCAATCTTCATCCTCGTGCGAAGGTCTTGAAAAACACATGAACCATGTATAAAGGTCAGGCTACATTGCAGACTCCGCAATATCTTGCTGACCGATAATAAATTAAGAGGAAATCGAGGCACATATAAAACAGATTTCAGTAGAAAATCAGAAATAATATCGCCGACTCCAGAAACAGCAGACTTGGAACCATCAACAAGCATAACAGACAAATTACGAACATGTTTAGATAAATGTCTGAATAAAGCTCTATTGCCAAAAATATGAGAAGAAGCACCCGAGTCTATAACCCATTTTGTATTACCAGTACTAGGTGAAGGAGTACTCAGGAAGGCAGTGTCATAACCAGAATAAGTGGCAGCATGAGCGCCACTAGTCGATGCAGTAGATGACGAGCCAGAGCGCTCAAGTAACAGGCGCTCCACCTCAACACGGATGTAGTCTGCAATCACACCCGAAGAGTCAGTCTCAGTAGGCTGAGTCGCTCCCTCAGATGCAGCAGTAGTAGAGTCAGCGACCGCATTGGCCCACGCCAGTTTACCATATTTCTCTCAGCATTTTTCTTCGATATGATTGGACCGGCCACAGAAAGTACAGACGCGCTGTCCTGGCTGAGGACGCGCAATGAGCCCCACGACCAGAAGTAGCACGTCCTCGTCCTGCAGCCAGGGGAGGGCGGCTGTCAGTAAAATGACCACGGCCACGACCCGACATGGCTGCAAGGGCAGTGGATTCCCCAACATCAGTAGACAGTGACAATGGCGAAGAAGGAAGGCGTTGAAGGCGCTTGTAGGCACTCTGCAGAGACGGAAGAGGGTCACTCGCCAAGATCTGATCCACTACACCAGCATAGGACTCTGACAGTCCACAAAGGAACTGGACTAACTGCAGCTCCTGGCACTGACGCTGCATGGTGGCCAGGTCCGTGGATAGGGGGTGATAGGACTCCAGCTCCCCCCACAGTCCAGTAAAGGTAGAAAAGTAACCCGCAATGTCCGACCCCGTGAAGTGTAGACGTCCCAGTTGCTTGGTGATGTCAAAGACCTTGGGGTTCTGGCTATGCGAGTATGTGCCGGCGAGCTGATCCCACATCTGCTTTGCCGTAGGCAGGTGAAGGAGGGTGACACTGATCTTCTCAACACTGCTGTTGAGAATCCATGTCATCACCGTCGAGTCGTCCCAGACCCAGTCATCATACGCCTTCACATCTTTAGAGTCGGCGTTCTCTACAGGTTGTGTCGGACCGACACGGATCAGGTGCGAGTACTTTCCCTGGGATTTTGCATATATCACCATGGAGCATACCCAGTGCTGGTAGTTGCGCCCGTCAAGCTTCACAGTCGTAACTTGACGGCGGAATTCATCTCCCGAGGACGCCATGATAGCAACAGAAACAAACAGACAGTGGAGTCCGGAGCGTAGAATGACAGGCACAGACAGGCATGAGCAGGCAGAAGACGGACTACGCCATCAGGCAGGAAGAGACAGGCACAAATCTACCACTGATAGAACCTCTCACATATAAACTACGCCTAAGCGCAACAGAGAATCCGGTGACACAACGACCTACATGGGCAGACAGGCAAAAAACCGAAAAATCGGTCTACGTAACGACAAACTCAGGCCACCGGACGGTTGTGGATCTTCACATAGCCAACAATCCGGCGGCGGTCAACCGCGGAGGCACGCCGGCCCCTGCGGCTGGGTGGGCTCGTGGCCCCAGCTACCCGGCGGCCCTGCTGGCTTGTCGGCTCGCAGGTGCGGCCGCGCGGGGAGGGGGCGGCGGGAAGGGGTGGTGCTGCCGGGGGGGGGGGCGACGGAAGGAGAGAGAGGGAAGGGAGGGAGGGCGGTGGCAGGGGCTGGATCTTACTGCTCTGGTACCATGAAACAGTGTCAGTAATTTCTGGAAACGTAGAGTTGCACAATGTGTGCACCCTTATATATATAATAACAGAACAATTACAGAGAGGTCCACATATAATGTAGAAATAACAAAATTAATAACAGAAGATATAAAACAAGATATATATGTTAACAATTTTCTCCATTTGCTGCTGCTCGGAATTGCTGTTGACGGTTCGCCGCCGCAACACGGCGTGTTGCTTTGAAATACGGTGTTTCGACGTGCATCTACTTCAACAGTCTGCCGTCACAACACTGGACACGATGTGCCAAAATGCTGACACGACGTGTTCCTACCTCGTTGACACTTCTGCCGCGCAACCTACACGGCGTGTCAATGCATGACAAGGCATGTTGCTGCCTTACTGCCCCGAGTTTCTGTCAACTGACACAACGTGTCCATTCAACGACACGACGTGTCGCTTGCTTCTGCTGGCGTTGACTGTCTCTACTGTGATGCTGTTACTTCATGTGTCACCTGACACGACGTGTCCGCTGCTGCCTGTTGTTACATCTTGGCGTGCTACAATGACTATCATATGGCGGATGTATCTATACATGGTGAGTCCCTTCTTTCTCTTACCAGCAACAATTATCTTCCCATTTTCATCATTTTTTTTGTTTACACCCCCAGTCTTCCAGCCCTACATAACTTTTTTACCTACCTCCTCAATACTATTTCGGACCCCCTTTACATATTGAACCTATTCATCTTACCGAGTAACATTCCGGTAGTGTATCTTCTCTTTCCACCGAGTTCCATTCCGGTCAAGGAAGAAAATGTTGATTTCGACGCCGTTTCGGTAGCCACAAAAATAGAAATTTCAATAAATTTCGACGGATGCATTCCTGGTTTCTCGATGACCAAATGATCGAATTATTTAGCGCAATTTTACCAGAACAATCTACTAGTGTAGATCTACCCAAATATGCAATAATATTTCATATTGGATAAGTGAGGGGGTGGGGCTCCTCATGTGTGAGTGAATGAAGCTGAACAATTTCGATGGGCATTTCTATGGAGATTTTGAGGTCAATTGAATGACGAAATTAATGAATTAAGTCATCATAGTTTGCAAGCACAATATATAGACTTGAGGACACAAATTTATGGAAACATAGCATGATCTAGGATGGTAGGACCTCTCAGTAGGATGACAGGACGTAGTACATAAACAATGTTACAGTGGTATGTGAGTGAGTATTGAGGCATGAGACAACTACGATTTATGCATCTAGTTGAACCATGATGGTTGTCATCCTCCTTGTTGATTATACCTATCAACATATTGGCTCCTGTTTATTTTGTTTTATACAAGCATAGATGTGTTTCACTGTTAATCTCCATATGCTTACAAGTGATAAAATGCATACTAATGGATTAACTCAAGCCTTGTTCTTGGTCGTGTGCTTTTGTAGCGAGAGCCTATAGGAGGCAACCATGTAGTTAGAGGTGTGATTGATAATGACATACATACAAAATATCTCGATAGTCATGTTAATTTTGCGCACTATAAATTAAATCATGCGATCTCAAAAATGAAAGTTAGCGGGTTATCATAGTCATAGATATCACTCCTATACACATTTTTAAATATTTCCTTTGTAGATCTTTATAGAAGTGAGAGAAATAGGAGAGAGAGGTAGAATTAGTTAGGAAGAGAAGTAACGTAACTTAGATTGCCCCTAACAAGCTCAAGGAATCACATAGTAAAATCTGCAGACATCGTACCCCATTTCTCAAAATAATAGATGTGTTTCTCAAAATTTCATCGAAATACAGATGAGATGGGCCTTTTTCATCGAAATTTACCTAATTTCATCGAAATTCAAAATAATTGTCAAAATTTAACTTTTTTCTGGAAAAATTCCCTACGTACAGTCATGTAAGGCCATTTCTACGTCCGATCGCTGGCGGCATCGAAATAATTAGCGAAATTTTCCCAATTTCGACGAAATTTTGAACATTGATTCCAGTAGTCTTCTTCTTGTTCTTGTCCTACTCCCATATTATTTTTTGACCTAATGTATTTTTTTTTACGGGGCTCCGCCCCCGCACCCTCGTTTCGGGTCAGAATTAGATCCATTTATTTTTCTATCCGGAGCTATGTAACCGGGTCATTTTGCACCTAGACTCGCATTATCGGTTACCTCCTCCACATATTTTCCTACACAACCCTACCTCTACCATAGTTTTTGACTCTCCACGCCAACCACTCTCTCGACTCCTTTTGTGGTTGCCGTGAGGGGGAGAGTAGAGGATGAAGAGTAGATGGAAGAAATGAGATGGAGGAAAGATGAAGGAAGAAGAAGAAGAATTCAATTATGTTGCTACATGGAGCTACATGCCACTTTCTACTACTGAATATATGGATGCTTCTGCTACTATTGGTGTTCCTTTTCTTTTATGAGGATCCTTCTATTGTTATGTGGACTGTTAATGATAGTTTTGCTGCTACGTGGAGCTTTTTGTTGCTATTATTGCTTATTCATCATCTACCTCGACTGTTGCTATGAAGTTACATATTGGGACGTCATTGTTGCTACTTGTGCTGTGATTAGCACATGTTACTTGCTGCATTGTGTTTTTGCACTATCTGCTGTCCGTGCTCTGTTTTGCACGTTGACTTTCTACTGTGGACCAACCCTCTCTGGACTGTGGACCAACACTTTCTGGACTTTGACGCCTACTACCGTGATGTATACTTTATGAAGAGGGAAGATGATGAAGACTTTTGTTATTTTACATAGAGCTTCATCTACATTGCATATTGAAGTTGTTTATTTGGTTGCTACTTTGCACACTGGTCAGCTATCCGCCTACGTCGTCAACTTTTGCTTCGGTGTGCCATCACTCTCTAGCTTTGTGCATGTTGACTCTCCGCTCGTCCGCACTTTGTGCATGTTGACTCTCTGCTCGTCCGTGCTTTGTTTGCATGTTGACTATTGCTGCTACTTGTGACTTAGCACTCTCTAGGACTTGTGATCCAACACTCTCTGGCTACTACGACGACGACCATGATGAAGATCTTGGTACCTATATGCTATTCTTTCTTTTGCTCTAGATGCCATTATGATGATCAAGAAGCCTCTATGCCTACCCAAATATCTGTCGCTTTGAAATATCTACATGAGGGGGAGCCTTTAAGTATTTGAGTGCTTGAGTGACTTATTGTAACATTGAGGGGGAGAAATTCTTGTAAGAGTTTGGTTATCTCTGTTTAGTCTATCTGTCTGTTTGCAAGCTGACTTGGGATTCTCCCACGCTCCAGCTTGAGGGGGAGTGTTAGGGTGTCGTTTATTTACTTAAGTGTTTTAGTTTTTTACTAAAGTTGTCTTTAGTCTAATTGTAACATGGGTCCAATTGTGTATTGACCCATTAGGATTGTCTAAGTGTCTTTATGCTTCCCCCTTCTCCTATTTATAGGAAAGGGTAGTTGCCTCCTATCTATCAAGCAATAAGAAAACACTTTACACGTTTGGGGTTTTTCCCCACTCATATTGTTTTTCCACAGCAGCCGAGAGGAGTTGATGTAGGACAGGCCCCACCGTTACAGACTTATGAGCGTAGGCGTCGCCGTGTTATTAGTTAGGCTTTATTAGCATGCTTAATTTTATTATGTCATTTTTCTCATTTTTGGGCTCTTGTGAAGTCAAGTGGTTTAGTCCCACATTGGCTACACCCGTTTAGTCTTTCTTTTAGAAGCCTATATAAAGGCTCTGTGCGTCTATGTAGAGACACAGTTGATGAATGATAATTATTCCCTTTTAGTCTTTAGCCATATTTCTTCTTTAATTCCGTAGATAGACATTAGTGGGGGTCATGTATCCAAGCTTCATGCAAAACCAACATTTGGGAACAAAAAATCGAGGTTAGCTAAGTATTCCAATGCCCCTCAACTCCACAGTTTTGATCAAAGCTAACATGGATACGCAATACCGTATCTGTGGACTGTGCGGTTATTGGTGGTATGCCCTATAGTAAATGTACTTGTAAGAGAGGGGGAGATAGAGGTGATGTGATAACTTGTATTCCTGTGGCATACCAGTGATATGTCTTCATCTTCAAAGAAACTATAGAATCTTTAGTTCTCACATAATGATACCCTCATATTTGGGCTTCTTTTAGACATAATTTTATTGCATTTGTGCGGTTTATTAGGCTGGATATTTAACTTTTCAGTTAATTTGCAAAATTGCAGGTAATTGAAACCTTCCAATTGAATATTAGTGAGGAACGTCTTATGTCAAGGTGCACTAAATGCAATGGAGAATTCATTCAAAAACCATTAAGCATCGAGGAGGCAATAGTAGCTGCGAGGGGCTTTCAAAGGATTCCCAACTGTCTATTTAAGCAGGATTTAGAATTTTGGCAGTGTACTGATTGCAACCAGCTTTACTGGGAGGTGAGCCGTCTATTCTATAAACCTAATAGAATATTTGGTCGAAACGCATCTTGGGTATATATGAGACAATATGTCATTGTTCTCTTTGGTAAAAGGAGCAGATGTAGCACCATTTCTTTCACTAAGCTTTTTTGAATATTTAGCACCGTACTTCTATGACTTTGTAGTATAATACCATTGTAGCTGTGTACTTATTTTCAATTTTTTTTTTCAAAGGGCCTGAGGTTGTGTTTTATCCACTGTTGCAGGGAACCCAGTATCATAATGCTGTGCAGAAATTCATAGATGTATGCAAACTTAAGGAGCAAGCCTAGAAATATAGAAATCATCGATACCTGTTCTGTAGATGTGACCATGTCGCTGAGGGCTGTACCAAGCTCCTCTCAGTATTTATCCATGTGATATGGTCAGTGGTCCGGTTTTCTTCCCCAAGGTTAGAGGGCATTTCTGTGGAGCGCATGCAAACGGGCTGACATCTGTGCAAGGGAATTTTGGCACATTGTTGTGGAATCCATGCTTATGGCTGTCCTCTTCAGCACATCTGTTAATGTGGAATCCAGACAATACCCCCTATGAGAAGTTTTCTTTTCTTTAATTAAAAAAATGAAATTCACGAGAGATAACGATGGCAACATGCAAGTTTTGTTTTTGATGATTCTGATATTCCCAAGGTTTTTTTTTCTCCCAACTGTTCTGAAGATGTAGGCCCTGCATTATCTTTTATTTTCAAGGTGTCATTTCTGGTCTACTAGTGAACGCACTCGTACACATACACGTGACATATAAAATTTGTTGGAAATGTGTGGAGAGATGACTCATCCGTGAAAGGGTCCCTATGGTAAAATATATTTGTGTTGGTTGTTTGAAAGGAGAGAATCAAGGAACCGTTTTTCTGGGATGGAGAGAGAAATACATAATTAAAAATAATAAAAGTTAATAGGAGAGTGGGAGAATAAATATTTGTATGAGCAAAATTTTTTGAAAAAAGGAGAGAAGAGAGTGAATCAATGATAGCGTAACATCAAACTCGCTTTTTTTATAGTAGTATAGATATAACAGAACTCTTTTTCATATGTATCCACGCACACAACCCGTGAGTGCACAGGCCCCAAAACACCTGGACCGAACGCGGCACTGTACCCTCCCACTCGCTGAAATCTGTTATAAACATGGATATGCGGTTCTGAGAAGAGCATTGCTATATAGATCCCCCAACCAGACGACCAATTGGGAGGACCGCTTGTTTTTTTTTACGTGCTTTCCAATGTATCCCACGTTCCCACTGCATGCTGCCAATGATAGGCTGTCAGATCGCTGTTGCTAAAGCAACATGAGGGAGAGAGGGGAAGAGAAAGAGAGAGGGTGGGGAGTGGAGAGAGGGAGAAGAAAGAGAAAGTGGTTGTAGGAGAGAAAAAAAGATAATTTTTTTTGCCCATAACTTTTAAACGGTAATGAATTTTTTGATGAAATAAACGCCGACAGACTCCTCATAAAAATATTTTATAACAAAATCAAGTCTGATAAATTTTGAAAAAATAAAAAGTACAATCTCAAAAAGATTAGATAATGTGATCATAAAAAATTTAAAAATAGGAGAGAAATTTATTTTGCTTATAACTCTTAAACCGTAATGAATTTTTTAATATAAAAAGTTACTAATAAAAATACTTTAAAATAAAACTAATGACGACATATTTTGATAATTTATTTTTATGAAATAAATGTAACTCATGTTATAACATGTTGTAACAATGTTATAACATGGAATAACATAAAAAGTGCGTTATAACATGGAATACATAAAAAGTGTGTTATAACATGGAATAACATGAAATAACATAAAAAGTGTGTTATAACATGGAATAAAATGGATAACATGTTACACCCTGTTATCCATTGTCTACATGGCATAACATAGAATAACATAGATGTAAAATGCATTATATCATTGTCTACATGTTATCCATGTTATCACATGTTACACCATGGTATTCAGCGTGTTATATTGTTTTGCTAATTTTTTTTATCTAAGTATGTCAAATTAGTATATTTTTAAGTTTTTGTTATTAGTAACTCATCAGTTTTTACTTCGTTAAAAACACATTACAGTTTGAGAGTTATAAGTAAAATTAATTTCTCACTGCTCATTTTTTACTTTATAATTATATTATCTCTCCTCTTTAAAATTATGACTTTTATTTTTTTTAACATATATTAAACTCAATTTTGTTATAATTTTTTTTATAAAGAATGCAACGTTATTTTTTTCGTCTAAAAATCCAATACCGTTTAACATGTTGCACCATGTTATCCCATGTGTTATAATTATTAGCAAAATATGGTATAATATGAAATAACATATAACATGTAAAATGAAAAAAAATAAAAACTATAAATTATTTTTGTAATGTAAACATTATTTTTGTAACATAAAATAATTTGTGTAACGTAAAGATTATTTTTGTAACGTGGATAACAGGTGTAACATAAAATTTGACATGAGATAACGTCAAAATTATATTTTAATATATTTTTATAGCAACACAACAATTTTTATTTTGTGAAAAAATTAATTTCATTATGAAATAACAATAATAAGTTGTTATATGACTTTTATTTTTTTAATATATGTTAAACTCAATTTTGTTATAATTTTTTTGCAAAGAATGTATCGTTGTTTTTTTCATCAAAAAATCCATTACCGTTTAACATGTTACACCATGTTATCCCATGTGTTATAATTATTAGCAAAACATGGTATCATATGAAATAACATAATAACATGTAACATGAAAAAAATGAAAACTACAAAATTATTTTTGTAATGTAAAATCATTTTTTTAAAATAAAAATAATTTTTGTAACATAAAGATTATTTTTGTAACGTGGATAACATGTGTAACATAAAATTTGATGTGAAATAACGTCAAAATTATATTTTAATGTATTTTTATAGCAACATAACAATTTTTATTTTGTGAAAAAATTAATTTCATTATGAAATAACAATAATAAATTGTTATAATAGTATGAAATACGATATTTCACAATATCGTAGCATGAACTATTCACATGTTATAACATGATATAATATGTTATCTCATGTATTATATTCATTTTCTCTAAAAATTCAATTTTAAAATATGTCGCCATTAATCTTATTTTAATGTGTTCGAAGTATATTTCGTTAAAAATATTAAATATGTTATAACATAATTTTTATGTTATAACATGCTACAACATGTTATTCCATGTATTATATTTATTTCATATAAAAATATTATGAAAGTATGTCGACATTAGTCTTATTTTAAAGTATTTTTTTGTTAGTAATTCATTACTTTTTATTTCATTAAAAAAATCATTATAGTTTGAGAGTTATAAACAAAATAAATTTCTCTCTGTTATTTTTTGATTTTTATAATTACATTATCTAATCTTTTTTAGATTATAATTTTATTTTTTCAAAATTTATCGAATTTGATTTTGTTGTAAAGTATTTTTATGAGGAGTCCATCAGTGTTTATTTTGTCAAAAAAATCATTACCATTTAAAAGTTATGGACAAAAATATATTATCTTTTTTCTCTCTCCTACAACTACTTTATTTCTCTCTCTCTCCCCCTCTCTCCACTCCCCCACCCTCTCTCTTTCTCTTCCCTCTCTCCCTCACGTTGCTTTTGCAACAAAAGTCTATTAGCGTCGGGTTGTGTGCAGCGTAGGGAAGCTTACATGTGACATGCGAGCTTAGTTAGTAGAAGTAAGTGGGGATGGTGGGGTATAATTGCAAAAGACAAATGTTCATTTTATTTGGGATCCAAAATGACCGTCTCGATATCATTTTCCTTCTGAGAAACCGCTGAGGTTCAAAAACCCACAGGCGCGCAGGACAAGGAACGACCAGTGAACACTGGCTCTCCAATCTCACGATGCGGCGTCTGGGACAATATTTTCACTGTTCGTTTAAACCGATGTCATTGCCTTTATTCCCAGACCATCAAATGGTAGTTGATGTTTTCGGTTATTGCTTGTTTGTTTTTGTGACGTTCTGTGTTCCACTACCACCATAGTACCATGCTAGTAGTCACCAGCTCACTATTGTATTATATGATTTGATGTTAAGTCTCCAATGACCTTCTGATATTTTATAGTGCATTTTTTTTTTGCTTTGCCAACAACATAACTGGAGGATAAGCAACAAATGTATTAATTTTTGTTCGCGTCAATCCACATCTTTTACTGATAATAACTTAATCAACTTCAAATGAATATATTTGTCAGTTGAGCTTTGGAACCTCACACAGTGGCAAGATTCATATCCATTTGGGGTAGTTCAAACAATTAGGGCATGATCCACACGCCTTATGTAAGCCAATTGTTCCTCCTGCTTTGGATATGAGTGCATCATAAACTCCTGGTTCAGGTAAGTTAGCCAATTTTCCATTGATCCAAGTCTAATACAATATCTTCTTATTTAGATGTTGATAATGATTTACAATTTATTTGACTTGAAATCTTTTGGACACCAAGGCCTCTGTTTTGCCCGCTAGAAATGTATCAACATTACGAAAAGACAAAGAGTACACAAAAGTTGGTTAGCTAAAAACTATCAAGCTGACAGAAATTCAATGAAGGAGATAGCCGACATGCTAGACATACTAGCCGATCAACTAGAAATATAGAGACGACCGATTAGTCCTCGCTAGTTGATAGGCTAGTAGAACGCCACAAAACAACGAATGTGGACGACAAATATTATCTTGTGCGTCCACTTGGCCGTTATGAGGCCATATAAAAAACGTTCTTCCATTTCCTCTTGATTTATCTCAAATCTAACCTTCATCAAGGAGAGCTTCGACAAAAGTATGAATCTTTATCGACTATAGTGCTTGAGACGCGGGATTTTACCAATTGGAGCTGCACGTTTGATATGTATGCACACCGTTTTTCCTCCTTCGTGTTGTTCCTTCAAAAATGATGATCTTCTTATGTATCTCTTTTCATATTTACAACACAAATGTGTAGAGAGTAGTTCCATAAGTAGGATGTGGGGAGTCACCCCACTAACCATCATTTCTCTTGTACTTCTTTTTAAATTGGATGTCGTATTGAGATTATTTATTGTTTATTGACATGGTATATCATTGATCCCCACTTAGTATGTGGGTTGGTTTTTTATGTTAGCGAAGTTGGGAGGCTTTTTTATTCATCTCGCCCTCCCCTCATAAGCAATTTCAAATGAGCAATGTAGTAAGCGATTAAGTTGGAATTGAGAAACATGATACTACTATTACCAATACACAAGTCATTTTTAAGAGATCTTTGAACTCATCGGGTGGGGACGTGTAGGATTTATGGATACTAGGGTTTTAAGGTAGAGTTTGACCAACATGTATATGCAACTCCATTCTTTTCTCTCCAGCTAAAGACAACTTCCAACCTGGCAACCTCTTCGTGTTAATCCTAATGAACCACTGTGCATATTTTGGATTATCCTTGTAGCCAGAATCGAGCATGCCTACAACTTTGTGATAGTTAGTTTCAATTAACACCTTCTCACATTGATTCTCGATATCCAATTCCATGGCCCGTGACAGTGAGCTCAACCTCAGTTACGTCTTGAGTGTCGACAGTTTTTGCTGCGCCTCCCATCCATTTTCCATTATCGTCCTTAATGATAGTTGCACTAGCTGCAAACTTGTTCTTCATTGCAACATTAATATTGATCTTGACACATCCCCTTGACAATAGTACCCACAGGGTGTTCCTTAGCTGACCTTGGGCAGTGTTATCTTGTTTCCAAGCCTCTAGTTGATAACATACTTCTTTTTGAATGAAGTGGATTTGTTGAGTGCTTGGGTAACCTTCTGTTCAAAGACCTATCTATTGGGGCAAGTCCAAATATGGAAACATGTGGTCATGAATTGTATTGTGTCTTGTACATTACCAACAGTGTTGGATTTGAACCAGTCTTGGACGATGTTGTAAGAAAGGAAGCTATTCAGAGTCTCTCTTTGTAGGATGCCCTTTCACACATCTCATGCTTAAATGTAGTCATGTACGACATGAAGTGTAGTTTCCTCCTCCTCATCACATCTGGTGCATAAGCCTTTATGTGTCATATGCCTTGCAACTCTTCTTTGATTCATGAGTATGGCTTCGTGGTTCAAAATCTAGCAGAAGGTTTTGACTTATGCATTGGAATTAGTTTTTTAGATTACTTTCTAGTCTTCAATGATCACTACGTCTTTCCCTTCTCTCAGCTTAAAGTACATTGATTGTGTAGAGTATTGCCCGTTAATGGTGTGAACCATACTCTAACATATTCCCAAGAGTTATCAGTAGGGGTAGGATTTTTAGAATGTCCATAGCTAGATGTTTAGGGGGGCATTTGTTTGGGAATTTGAGATCCCATTCTCCATCAAGGTCAGTGAGTTCCTCCGACACAAGTTTTAGGGCATGGTTATTCAAAATAGGCTTGTTTCCACATCATTGACCGTCCCATATATTGATAGAGTGGTCGCTCAAGGTTAAGAAGTATGATTATCGATGATGAATTGCTTGTTAGCTATAGATGCCCGTCCCAACCTATAAGTAAAGGAGACTTGACAGTTGACATTGTACACCATGGCTGTTTCTTTGTATCCAAAGCTCCAAAGAGTTCTTCAAGAATAAGGCATGATTCCATTCTCTCATGTCTTTCATCCCTAGACCGTTCCTATCATTTTAAGTAATCTTATCCCATGCTACCAGAGAAAGGGGATGTGTCTTATGGTTGCCCCCTAGACGAACCTCCATATGTTGTTGTCGATATTGCCACATAGCTTCATAGGAAGCAGTTTGCATGACATATGTGGGAACCACTGAGAGAATTGCTTTTGCTAGACAAACTCTACCTACAAGGGCTAAGCTATGCACCGACCAGGTGTTGATTTTACCATTTACCTTCTTCAAAACCTCTACATATGTGTGTTTAGTGACTCTAGAGTGTAGAAGAGGAACACCTAGGTATTTTCCCAAGTCTTTGGCGACTTAAAACCCACTAATTCTCTTGATTTTTCTATGAGTTTCCCGTTGAACACTTATGGAAAAGTAGATTATGATTTTCATCTTAGATATTGTCTACACTGAGATATCCTCAAAGTCTTTAAAGCATTATTTGATGCTTTCCATTTGATTAGTGTCAACTCGAGCAAAGAGAATTAAGTCATCTGTGAAGTAGACATGGGAGAAAGGGGGCCAGTGGCTCCATGTTTAATGAGTTTCCACTCTTAATCATTCATCTTTTGTTGAATAAGCTGGCTCGACCTCTCTAGGAATAGAAGAAAAGGTAAGGAGATAGGAGATCAACTTGGTGGAGTCCTCTACTCACTTTCAACTCTTTGGATTTCATGCCATTCCATAGTATGGAGGTCCTTCCTATGGTAATTGAAACCATGATGTAGTGTCTAATGTTGGCATGGATGCCAACCTATTGTATAATGTCATTGATGAATTTCCATGACATTTGGTCTAAGGCCTTGGTTAGGTCGACCCTATTAGCCATTGTCTTTGCACCTCTTTTCCTTTCCATATAGTGGATACATTCCTAGACTAACATGATGCTATCAGTTATTCTTAGGTGATCGATGAATCTACTTTGATCCGGTGAAATCCATCTCAAGATGAAAATCTTTAGTCTTTCAACTATGAATTTAGAAGAGACTTTGAGTGCTATTTTGTACAGATATATCAGATGCAAATTCTTGCATTTCTCTAGCCTAGAAACTTTAAGGATCGAGATGATTGTTAATATGCAAAGATTCTCAGGAAGATGGTTCCCCATTAAAACTTTAGTGATTGTGGTGATCATTGCAGACACGATGATAATCTAGTTCTTCTAGAAAAACATTGTGTTCACGCCGTCTGGCCCAACATCTTTGAGGGGGTCCAAATTTTCATGACACAAGTAATTTCCTCCTTCATTGGAGGCACCTATAGCATGGGCATGTGGACGTTAGTTAGACGTTCAGAGCTTCTAGGAAAGTGGATACAATTTGGCATGGTGGTCCGGTGAGGCTCATTAAGAGTTTTTTTGGAAGTCAACAACATCTCCTGAATTTGGATATCATCAGGAACCCAATCATCAATTGAGTTCTTGACTGTGGTCATCATATTTTCTCTCTATTTCTGGCTAAGATAAGTGTGATAAAAATGTGTTTTGGAGTCACCATTGTTCAACCAAATGATAAGGATTTGTTGTGTTAAATCTTCCTCTAAATCTTCCTCTTCCAATCTAAGGACCTTGTCCAGCTCCATGTGCATGTCCAAGCACAAACTATCAATGAGTACATTGTATTGTGCAACCAAGTCCTTTTGCAATTTTTTATATTTCTTATCATATGTCCTTCTTATTCCTTTTCTATTCAATTTGTCACAGTCTATAATAGAGTGCTAAGCTTAACTCAGGGCATCATTGAAGTGTAGGGTGTTTTCCCAACAATAGTGGAGGATTTGGGAAGTTAGAGTTGGCATACCAAGAAGCTTTGGTTAGAAATCTTAATTTGCCTTTTATACATGCCAAAAACCTCACTAAGAATGGGTAGTGGTCGGAATCAATCCACGTTAGATGTTCCATGATGGTATCAACATAATCTTGTATGAAGATGGAGTTTGTAGTGATTCTGTCTAATCTTTGTTACAACAAGTCATGTTTGTAGGTGAACTTCATGCCAGAAAAACCCAAGTAAGAGAGGCCGACTTCCATCAGAGTGTTATTGAAAATGCGTGCTTCAGTGTGATTGTAGTGGATACTTTTGTGGGGTGGGGGTGGGGGTGAGTAGGTAGTGCTAAAATCTCCTAAGGCAATCCAAGGTCTGTTGAAGCACTTACCCATATCAATTAAGTGTTTATAGAGCAAGTGTTGTACCTATATTTGAGGGCTAGCATACACAAAGGTAACAAAACACTTGTTGTTTATTTTTTAGGTAATTATTTTCCTATGATCGTTGATAAACTTGACATTTCACTAGTCTGCATTCTAGTAAACTCAAATGCCTGCTGTGAAACCTCTTACTTCAACACAATGGGAATCCTTAAAACCCAAACTTCAATAGCTCTAGTAGCTGAATCATCACTAATTATTGGATAAAGAATGGCAATGACTTTAGGTTTACGAATAGACAAGAGCTCTTTCAGGGAACAACATCTATGCTATCAATCTCTCTAGTGTTCCAACATAGGATATCATTCGTAAAAAGCATATAAAGATAGGGGTATAGAAGGGACATAACCTACTGAGAGGTAGCTTATGCATTCTCCACATCTTCTTTATCTTTCCTTTCTTCAATGGATTTCTTCTCTCCACTAGCACTATACATATTTTGAACATTTAGTTTGGGACTTATCCTTTGATGCTCGTAGGGCAGTTTGAACTTTAAGACCTTCAATCTGAAAGTACCATCCTTAATTTTCCTTCTTGATTGAAGTGTTGTGGGATGATTTTATTCATGTTGTCAGAGGGGGGGGGGTTGTCTCCAGGGTGTAGCTTCTCTTTCTTTTCCTCATCATCCTACATTTGGACTTCAATGATTTGTCTACCTTTGCATCAAATGTTAACTCATTAGTATGCTATGATTTTTGGTTAGAAACACTAGAGTTCTTGTGAGCATCGAGGCTTGATTCTTTGTCATCGACGATGATCATGTTTTCTTTAGGGACTTTATCCTTATCATGTAAAATCACTTCATCAACTCTAGGGTTGATGATGACATGAGTGAGTTGGTAGTTGTATGGGCCGTTTGGTTATTGTTGTCGACAACTTTGTCAGAAATTGTGTTTGTTATGTATTTAAGAATAATTCTTTTTTCACTCTATTATTTTTATGTTTCTCTTCTCCTTCCAAATCTTTTTTTGCTTTCTATCATTACCACTAGGTGCTACAAACTCCATTTTATTATGTGTGTCTTCTTGGGTTGTCTCCCGGCCTGAAACAGTTTCATCATTAACTAGATTAGTGAAGTGGTTGTTTCTGGTGGGTATATTAGGTGGCTTTTTAGTATTTTTTTATGCATTTGCTCTCATCTATTCCTCTATATTATGTATATTCCTCATATCCTCATATCCTCTATATACATCCTCGTATCTTCTATATGCTTTTTTATATTTTTTTATACGTCCTCATATCCTCTATATTCCTCATCTCCTATTAAGAAGGACATAAATTTGTTTCCAGCTTGTTCTTCATGTCTACCTATCATCTTTTGAAGTAATTCAAATGATATGACTAGATATGCAGACTAGAAACAAAAAGAAATATCCTAAATCTCTATTTTTAATATTTTAAACATAGATTTAGTACCTATAATGTGACACCCAAACCTAGGATCACGCTTAGACATGTCTCATGATTGGACTAACACTTGCACTTAACCTCTCTTAAGAAACTAAGATCTTTGGGTCATCAAAGAATAAGTAAAAATATGTCAAGAAAGGAGACTTGTCATAAGAGCCGGTACAAGACATGATTGCAAAGGAAATAGAGGAAGCAATGAGACAGTTTTAGATTTCTTAGTCCCAACCTCCTCAGATAGTATTGTACCACCCCTCTTTTCTTATTTGGGTGGAGCCCCCAACGACAGATGTGGTTAGGAGTAATCCCATGGACCCGCCAACTGGCACACTCAGTGTAAGTTTTTTTATATAATTATCTTTTAGGTGAATTTATAAAATGTTTGTGTTGAGGTTTATATAACACTATATATAAATTTGTAGGCGTTGAGTATGTGGCGTCTTATATTGGTAGATCCTGGCTTTTATGTATTTGCATTGGGTGACGCTTACCCACCCCCTCCATATGACATAATTCATGGTGCTCCAATGTCCGTCGATGCAGTTCATGTGTCTATCGGGCTTGTTCATGACTCTTAGAAACAAACACCATTGTCATGTGGCCACCCCGAGCACGAGATGATAGGAGATATAGAAGACGGCATGGTTGTGTGGGCCAAAGTAGAAGTTATATATGAGAATGTATGCTAAATTTTTATTGCATTTCTATTTGTAATTATTCTATACTTGTGTATATAATTGGCAAATGATATGATAATATATGTAAATCATAACACCTAAGAAACCCCCTACAGTTCCTCCTCCAATTTCTCCTCCAAATATTCAATTACCTACTTGGACGATAAAGAACCTATTCGACTCTCTAGGTCCTAAGTGTAGAGAATGCCCTATGGTTACACAAATTAGAAGAAGGTTCAACTATGATGGTCTATATCTAGGAGGATGCTACAGGGCAAGATCACGATACTAGTATATTCTTTCTAGATTTTGTGGAGTTGTTTACTTATGATTGGTTGACTACAACTATGATAAAACATTATATATAGTGAGATCTTATGGCTAAATACCTTGTATGATATATGTGATAATATATGTTGATCTTTTTTCGTATATATTAATGCATATATATGTTTTACAACTACTTATATAGGGTGTATGGCTATTTCGCACTAACCAATGTGGTATTTCTAGTTTCATCATTGGTTACTTGTGTAGATAGAGAAACAACATTCGTTAGTAATTATGGGTTTATCACATTTAAATATTTTGATAATACAAGAAAGAGCATGAGTATAGCTCCTTTTAGTATTAGGTAAGTTTTGGGCACTTTACTTCTAATTTTGACTTGTGAATCATATATCATTATGTAATTTAAATTTTCTTTTGTTTGCCTTCTTATCACTCAGTATTACGCATTGGGAGTTGTTGGAAATTGTCTTCAAGACACCAACTGCATAATATCTATATCATTCGGGTGACAAAGTAGGGAGTGGGGGACACACAATGAAAACAACATTAGATGTGTAAATAAATTTTCATGTTTTTCAACATATATTAATGTTTGCATCATTACATGGCTATTTACTAATTCAATTAAATGTATTACTCTAACTTGTAGGGGTAAAAAATCATTCAAAAATGTCGCAAGAAAGGTATATAAAAAGATAAATTATTAAGTTGGAAGAATCTTGAGGTAGTTTTCTTGACTCCAATGCATATATATGCCAACTATGTTTACTTCTATTTATTAACATTCAAACGGTTAACCATATACATGAATGATGATGACAATGTGATATTTTTGTATAATCTTGCGATGAAATCACTAGAAAATGTTGCAATTTATTATGAGCAATGGAATCAAATCATATGAATGAAACATGTTACATGAGGTGTTAATCTTAGTGCTTAATAAAGATGAAAAATATAATTTTATAGTTAGCACAACATAATGATTATGACACCTTGATATGATTTATATCGATATAGTGGGTTAACTATAGTTAACTCCCTCCTAAGAGGCATATGTTAATGTCGAACATGTTCTAATAATTTCGCACAATATATTGATGATGACAACTTGTTATGATCTATATGGATAAATTGAGTTAATAATAAATAACTCTTCTCAAAATGAGGACAAAATGTTAGAACCAGATGTTTGGATAAAATGAGGATGCAAATCCTAAAATGTGAAAAATGTCATGTATAATCCTTTGTTTAAATCTTATGCTTGGGTGAAATGAGTACAAAAATCCTAATTGGACATATGACACAGCCTAAACATGGTAAACATGTTAAATGGTGGGTGGTTCACCCTAGATGGTTTAAAACCTCATAGTTGCACCTTTTGGTACCCTATAAGTGGATGTAGACTTTTGGTTTTTCCTTTGAGTAAGAGATGGCTTAATTTCGTGGATGAAATTTCTTTAAGATGTATATGATGTGTTGTTTCACATTCATGCATTCAATTTTATATTTCAAATCACACTATGTGACCCACATGGCTGCAAAAAAAGGGTGAAGTGAGGTAGATTTAATGTTTCCTAGATCAATGGGTATGAAAATAGAAGAAAGGATTGCAACGAGAAGTTGGAGTGCTATTACGTAGAGTACTCATCTTTTCTTTATTTGGATGCTATTACATAGGAGCATCTTTATTTTATCTTTTGTATTTTCCTTTTTTTTAATTTTTTTTCTTTTTATTTGCCCCATGTGTAAGGAGGGAATATGGTGGTGAGATTGAAGCAAAGAGATATAGATGTGGCCATCCAAAACTTTTGGAGGTGGCCATGGCTGAATATGTGCACTTTGCCTTCCTTTCATGAGGCGGAGAGGTAAGAAGATGATGAAAGAAAAGTCTAGTTAAAGGGGGGTTACTTGTGTGTTTCTCATCATAAAATCTCCTGCATGAAAGTTATTCAAACACTTCATCAAATAATGTCACACCACATGAGTGAACAACATGATATTTTTACTTCTATCAAATGATTCCATAGGCCTTAAACATTCATAGCTTGCTCAAGCCACAATTCAACCAAACCATTCACAAACACAAGAGAAGTGATTCACATGTAGAAAGTCGACAATTAAGGTCATTTAGCAATACAATAGATAAACCTAGCATGCATTTTTTATAGATCAACATTTTCACATCAATAGGCGGAGATTAAGTCAAAACATGCTTTTTAGGCAAGAAGTTCCAAATTTGAGAAAAATTGGCCAACATGGTGTTAATTTGCACGAAATCACATCCAAACCTACTTTTAGGGAAAAGAAACATAAAGCAAGAAAATTTTAACTAAAACACACAAAAATTACCAAAATCTACATGAAAATGCTATACATGAGATGGAATGACGAAAAAAGATTTTTTTTTGAAAAATTACACAAAAATGCATGAAATTAAACTACATGGTATGCATGAATGCAAGCAAAAGATAAACTACAATAGATAGGATAATGTCATCAAAAAATGGGTAGGATAAGGTGAAACAGACATATTCAAAATAAGCTAAGAAAGAAATGAGGGCATACTGCCCTACCACCCCAAACTTTTGAATTATGTAGTCCTCAACATGAAACTAAAGCTTAGGAATGATATGGTAGATGCCTCCTCTTCGGTGGTGGTGGATCCTGCAATGAGCCCCCATATGGTGGAGGGTTCTGACAGTAGTTTCCCAATAATCCTCGTGTGGGATCAGGTATGTCTCCTGGTATCCATACAATGCTCCCAAAAAGTCCTCCCCGCACTGGGGGTTCTTCTAAACTTGCACACACTGATAGTGGTACATGTGGTTTATCTGGTGATGCGTCTACTACTGGTCCAACCACATGGCATGTTGTGTTTGCTCTATTGCCTCCAACTGTGCATGAATGGCTGACATGTCATATGCATTTGTTGGAGGTGGTTGCACATCAAAATCATCATGTCTCTATCTTGTGCGGTGGGGAAGGTCTAGAACATGATCATGCTCTGGAATGTCTATCTCTCCTACTTCCTCAGGAAACTTCTCTAGGATGCTGACTTTCCCAATCTGCTAGTTTCTCTTACAAATTTTTCATTAGTGCTATGTCACGAAGCAAGATAGTAGAATGATAAGGTAACTCTAGAGTTGTTTTGGTGAATCTGGGGTTGACATTGTAGATGTACTTTTTGTCTCTAATGGAGATCATTTGGGACCTTGCAAGATACCTCAAGTCAACTAGTTTGTTTCCCTTCACTTTTGTGAGGCCTCCAAGATCATAATCAAGAGCTCTAGCTATGCTGGTTACAATCCCACCCATTATGAAAGGATTTTTCACTTTGAAGGGTTTGTTTTTTACTTTATCAATCATCATAAAACTCACAATGACAAACATCACAAACAAGTCTTTCTGGGAGCATCTGCCTTGATTGTCATACCGGACGAAGATATTGTTAGCTAGAACCTTCTGTATGTATCTCATACCTAGGTTGCAAATTTTACTTGTTTTTTATTTCCCTAACGAACACGTGTCTTGTCTAGTGAACATATTCCACATTTTGAATAATTACATTTTCCACTCCTATCAAATCTCCCTTCATCAAGTTTCTTTGCCATCTCTTGAGTGGGGGCACAAATTGCATTCAACTGGGAAGCCTTAAGCACACATATAGAATCATTCAGTCTAAATATGTTGGCATCTTCACCCTGATATTGCATCTTTTCCAAGAACTCCTGGGTTACTTCAAGGTAGGTCTCTTGGACCTCAGACCCTAGTTTGTACAACCCACAACTAATCAAGAGATTTTTGCAAAAGTCGAAATTTCCTATAGCTTGCATGGTGTGTAGACATGCATAATTTGTAGGCATCACCTGTCATGTAGTGAAATCAGGGTGGAGAGGTTTCACAAACACTCTTCTTGTCGTCCCTTTGCCATATGTAGCTTCTTCAGGTTGTTTTCCTACCTATTTCATTATGTCCTCCTTCAATTTTGTCAAAAATTCAACCAACTCATCCTCCACTTCTTTTCTCTCGGTGTCGTCTGCTTCTTCCTCTTGATAGGTGTGTGACCCCAAACTTGTATCCAGGTTCAAAGGCACCATCTCAATTGGTGCATCCTCATCTTCTTCTTCAATCAAAACCCAAAGTCTAGTGGGTTGTTGTGCAACATGTGACTGTGCCAAGGATGTGGAGCACCTCACATGAGTAGGTCGTGGCGGTAAACATGAAGATGATGCAACAACACCTTTCTTGGCTCTTCTCTCTTGAGCCGATGCGTCAACTTCAATAAAATCAACTATATTCTCCATGTCTTCTTACTCCTCTTCATCCGGGTTATTGTAGCTTGGATCCAATGTGTGGTGGCTTGAGGAGGACCAGAGATGAGAGCCACTCATAGATTATGAACACCAAAGTGAATTGGAAATCAAATTTGATGGCGATGACATAGGGCTATACGAGGGTGGGGTGACCTCGGGGCTCTTCTGTGCATGGCTCTTTCTTCCCAAGAGGATCTTCATGGTGTTCTCGACCCCATTCTTTATTGTTTTCCCCGTCTTCTTCATCCTCACAATATATATGATGGAAATCAGAAGAACAAATGTTGTTTTCACAATTTCAAAAGGTGTGGGTGAAATCTCCTTGGATATGGAGAGATAGAGGTGGAGGATGGGTGGAAAGAGGTGTTGGAGGTAGGGGAAGGTGATTGGGGGTGAAAGGGAGCTTGAATATTGAGTTTGGGAGGAGGAGGTGGCTATTTGGGGGATCTTGGAGGTCGCCCTTCTCTGTGGAATGACCATTCTACATCGAGAATAGTGAGCAGGCATCATGCTGGAGGAAGAGAAATCTAGGGTCTTAAATGGTGGGTCTGGTCCAGCATGACGACTATGGCCAGTGCGACTATAATGGAGAAGTGCCAACACCGCCGTGTTGGTCAGAACAGTCATGCTGAGTGGACCCAAAACTTGAGATACTCCTATAAAAATGACCGTGCCAGCACGACCGTTCCATGCTAGCACGACTCTTCCAACTACAATTTTTTTCCAAAATTCTCAATTTTCTCAATCATTAATATCTCAATCAAAAAATACAATCCACTTGATATTTTATCAAACACTTTCCAACAAATTTCATATTCTTCTCAAGCTTCAATCTATTTCTCCTGTCACAATAAAAAACTAAACAAAAACTATCAAATACAAGTGTGCGTGTGTGTATTTATTTAGAATCATGTAAAATCAAAGTAAAAGTATCAAAAATTGAAGGTTGGGTGTAAAAGTTCCCAACTAGGTGGGTTGCCCTCCACTAGCACTAAGTTTTACACCTTTATCCAGGCTTATTGGTACTTGATTGATTCACCCTCTTAGAATTTTTAGAGCATCTTTAAAGTATATGTCCCTCTCATGTGCATAAAGTACATCTCTTCATCAATGGGGGTTTCCTCAACTAACATCACCATATCAAAACTTTGGTTTACCTTGTCTGGACCAACTTCAACAACAACCTTAAATCTTTGTCCATTGACAAAAAATTCCTTTGCACCTTCCTTTTCACATATCAAAATAGCACTAGATGGATACACATGCTTGAATTGATAAGGCCCTTCCCATCTAGATCAAAGCTTTCTGGAAAAGAACTTCATCCTTGAATTGTAAATCCACACCCATTGTTTGGTCTCAAAACTCTTCTTCTTGATCTACTTGTCACACAAGAACTTTGTTCTTCCCTTATAGCTTTTTGACAATTCATAGGCTCCATGCCTCATCTCCTCTAACTCATGGAGTTGTAGTTTCCTTCTTACTCTGGTGGTGTCTACATCAATATCCATAGATTTCAAAGCCCATAGTACCTTGTGTTTCATCTCAACAAGTAGATCATAGCTATTACCATACACAAGCTTGAACTGTGTGGTTCCAATCGATGATTTTTATGTTGTTCTATATGCCCATACAACTTCATTAAGATGTAAAGACCAATCTTTACGGTTAGGTCTCACAGTCTTCTCAACAATGAGCTATATCTCCCGATTGGCCAACTCAACTCGACCACTAGTTTGAGGGTGGTAAGGAGTAGCCACACAATGGTTCACACATGTCTTTTCAGCAATCCTTCAAAAGTTATATGAATGAAGTTGCTTCCTCCATCACTAATTATTGCCCTTGCCACACCAAATAAGGCAAAGATTTAGACTTGACAAAGTTGCATACCACCTTGTGATCATTGGTCCTTGTATCTATTGCTTCAATTCTCTTTAGAGACGCAGTCAATGGCTACTAAGATGTACACATACTCAAAAGAGGAGGGAAACAGACCCATAAAGTCAATACCCCAAACATCAAACACCTCGACTACTAGAATAGGTGATAGAGGCATCATGACCCTTTTTGAGATAGTGCCCACCTTCTGACACTTCAATAAACACTTACAATATTCATTAGAATCTTTGAGAAATGTTGGCTAATAAAACCCACTTTGAATAACTTTAGCATTTGTATGATTTCCACCAACATTTCCTCTACAAATGCCAGAATGGCACATGGAGAGAATCCCTTGCTTCTCACTTTTGGGGCCACACCTTCTTATGAGCTGATCGGAGCCATACTTGAAAAGATGTGGGTAATCCCACACATAGTTCTTCACCATGGCAAACAATATCTTTCTCTCTTCCCTTGTCCAAGTGCTTGGTATCCTCCCACTAGCCAAGAAGTTGGCTATATGCTTGTACCCTGGTCTTTGGGTGGAGGAAAGTAAAAAGAGATACTCATGTGGCATTGTCTCCTTAATCTGGTTCACATCATCATATGGCAAAGAAGGGATACTCATGTGGCATTGTCTCCTTAATCTGGCTCACATCATCATATGGCACCTCATTACGGGAAAGGTGATCAGCAACAGAATATTCAATTCCCTTCTTGTCAACAATCTCTAAATAAAACTCTTGGAGAAATAAGATCCAACAAAACTTTCTTCGCCATAAGATACTTCAAGGATGAATGATTCGTATAGATGGTGACCTTATTTTGCAAAAGGTAAGAAAAAAATTTATCAAGTGTGAAAATCACAACAAGCAAATCCTTCTCCATGGTTGTGTAGTTTCTTTGAGCCTCATCTAGGGTTTTACTTACATAGTAGATAGCATGTGAAATCTGGTCAATCCTTTAGCCCAACACAACCCCCACTGCCATATCTGAAGCATCAGTCATCATCTCAAATGGAAAAGAGAAATTCAGGGGTTGCATGATAGGAGAAGAAACCAACTTGTGCTTCAAATGGTTGAAGGCTTCAATGCATTTGTCATCAAAACTTAAATCAACATCTATTTCTAGCAAATGAAACAATGGTCTTGATAACTTGTTAAAATCCTTGATGAAATAGTGATAGAAACATGCATGCCCCAAGAAAGAATGGACATGTATTACAGTGGAAGGAATAGTAAGAGTAGAAATTAGGCTCACTTTGGCCTTGTCAACTTCAATTCTGGTTTTTGAAACTCAATGTCCCAATACTATACCTTCTGGAACCATGAAACGAATTTTCTCCCAAGATTATACCAAACAAACCTTGACACATCTTTCAAGAATGATAATGAGATGGATAAAACAATCATCAAAGGTTTTGCTAACCACTGATAAATCATCCATAAAGACCTCAAGAGATGAATCCGACATATCCACAAAGATTTATGTCACACATCTTTGAAATGTAGGAGGGGCATTAAACAATCCAAATGGCATCCTCCTATAAGAAAATGTGCCGCTATGAGATATGAACATGGTATTTTCTTGATCCACTGGGTGCATTGCCACCTAGAAGTAACCTGAATAACCATCAAGGAAACTATAGAAGCTTTGTCCAGCAAGTCTCTCCAAGATTTGATCAATGAACGAGAGAGGGAAATGGTCTTTCTTTGTCTTTTCATTTAATTTCCTGTAGTCCACATACATCCTCGATTTGGACTGCTCTCTCATGATCACTACTTCCCCATCTTCATTTTCATCCACAATGATCCCACCCTTCTTGGGCACAACTTAGATGGGACTCACCCAAGGACTGTCAGAAATGGGATAGATAATCCCAAAATCTATCAACTCCACAACTTCTTGGGTTACCACTTCTTTTTTTAGCTTTGGATTAACCTCCTTTGCATTTTGCGGGTTGGTCTTGCATTCTCCTCAAGATAGATTCTATGGACATAGATGGATGGGTCAACACCCCTCAAATTAGCAATAGACCACCTTATGGCCTGGATGTTTCTTTTCAACACAAAAATAAGAGCATCATCTTGTTTAAGAGACAGAATAGAAGAAATAATCATCCAGAGGGTGTCGTTGGAAACTAGAAATGCATACTTCAAGCCTTCAGGAAGACTCTTGAGCTCAAGGATAGGATATTCTTCAATGGAGTTCTTTAAAGGTTTTTTTAAGAAAGAAGGGGGATCCTCACTTGAAGCCACTAGTGCAATTTCATCTTCCTCCTCCTCCTCATCATCAAGAAATTCCATAATAGGCTCTAGACCTCTACCCTGGGTAGTAGTTTGAATCCATGTAGGTAGTCATTCTTCTATAATCTCCCCAAGGTAATCAATAAGATAGCAATCTTCTTATGTGGCACCTATCAACTTGGCTTTAACAGAAGCTTTGAAGATGTTCAATCGGATCTTCATGTGCATTAATGTCACATACATGGTGCCGATTCTCACATGAATCAATGCATTAGATGTAGCTAGGAAGGGTCTCCCAATATAATAGGTACCTTCCCCATGTCCTTTTCCTTGTCAAGCCTAATAAAATCAATGGGAAAGAATGTATATGTGTGTCATCATCAAGCCTCACCAACACATAATCAAATCTCCCTCAAGGAATATTCACAGAATGGTCGGCCAATTGCAAGGTTCACTTAGCCAGACCTAATTGCCCCATTTTCAATTTGGCATACACATCATACAACATTAGATTCACACTAAAACCCAAGTCAATGGTCTATACAGTGAGTTCCAATGTAGCAAGAAATGATGGGTGCACTAAGATCTTTTCTCTTCTTTGGCATGGTGTGCTACAAAATAGAGCTCACTTATTCAGTTAGATTGACTCACCTCAGTGTTCTTCCTGTTGTCTTTCTTTTGAAGGTACATAAATCTTTCAAGAATTTTGCTTAGGAGTGAATTTTCTTGATGGCATCCAGCAATGGCATATTTATCCTTACTTGTTTAAAGGTCTCCATGATATCCTTGATATGTTTCTTCTTTCTTTTCATGGTGGATGGTTCCTTAAGCGCATCAAGAAAGGGAATGAGTTGTGCTCCTGATTGGATCACATCAATAGAATTATTGAATGGTATCATAAGAATCACAGTATCATCACTGTAGATTACATAATCAACCATACTGCCTATCACACTATCATCACCCTAAATCTCTGTATCGCTGCCTCAAATCATGGTATCAACTCTATCTGCACCTATTTAGATGTCAACTGCTATGTCCCTTGGCTGCTCCAAAATCCTCCCACTTCTCAACAATGTCTCAGCCTTCACTTGCTCATGGGTGGTAGAGGAGGAAGCTTGTGGTGGCTGTTGTGGTTGTTGAAGTGGCAGTGGCCTTTAGTGTGGGGGGTTTGGGTTTTAGAGAATGAATTGTGGTTGAGATGGTTGTTGTTGTGGTTGCTATGGATGGGGGTGATATTGTGGAGGGGTTTGTTGGTATGAGTGATGTATAGGTGGAGTGTAGTGGTAGTTGAATGAGGGTTGTGGAGGTGGAGGAGCATAGGGATTGGGAGGTCCTTGGTATTGTTGCAGAGTAGCTACTTGGATTTGTGGTGGGATATAGGCACCTAGAGGAATGTTCATAGCACCACCATCATTGTTTGGGTTGTCCATGGGTTGGGAAGGGAGTCTTCCCTCTTCATGGTGGGAAGTGAAAGAGAGATTTGATCTAGTCTTTTCTTGTGGCAGATAATTGTTTGTCTATGGGAGGACACATCCTTCTTCACTTAATCTAGGCTCCTTAGCCTCCCAATAACTTCATCTTCAAACCTTGAGTTGTACCTTGGCCCTTAATGTTGTCTTGGTTTTCTGTGCCGTTCTTCACTTTGTCACTTCTAAGAGAAATTAGGATGATTTATTCATTTTGGAGTGTAAGAGTTTGACATGGGGCCTTGGTTGTTCATGTTCCCAAAAGATTGCAAGGCTTGCACTTGTTCACAAATAGCCTTCACAGAGTTGGTGGAGTGGCTAGAAGAGCCTCCAACTTGATTCTTCATTAAGTTCATCACGTCAGCAAGGATCTTTATCATTTAAGGATTTGTGTCATCTCTAACTGGAGTTGGAGGAGGAGGAGGTGGAGTCCAATTTCTGTCATAGTGCAGTCTCATGCTTGAAGCCCAGTGGTGTCAATTTTCAGCTAAGTTCTCAAAGAGTAGGAATGAATCTTCAGGGGACTTGGCCATGAAGGTTCCACCACAAGAGGAAGCAATCACCGTTTGACCCAGTTCAGACAACAAAGTGTAGATGGAGTACACAAGTTGCCAGATAGGAACTTTGTGGTGGGGGCAATCTCTCATAAGCTTCTAGAATATTTCCCAAGTCTCATGAAACAGCTCGTTCTCCTTTTGTACCTCCTCATCTGCATCGGATTTGAGATGAGGTAGAATTTCTTCAAGAATTCATTCTTCACTTCCATCCAAGTAACCAATTTTGTCTTTGACATATACCATTCCTTGAATTTCTCCTTGAGTGAAAATGGGAAGAGGGTTGTTCTTATGGAATCATAGGTCACTATAGGAGTGTAGAAAGTGGAGCATGTCTCCAAGAAATCATTGCAATGGTGGTATGGGTTTTCATTCTCCATCCCATAGAAGGTGGGAAGGAGTCCAAAGAGGGTTGGTGGAATGGAAAATTATTGACCCAACATTTGGTCAACAAAGGTGGAAATGGGCGCGGTGTAGTTCCCCAGAGTGTAGTATTCATGAAGAGGGCGGTTGGGTGGTGGTCGAGCATCTTCTCCCTCTCAGTGTTGATTCAGTCTCTTGGTGTTGTTTGCATTGGCATTGACGTCTCCTTCTACCTATCTCATGATCAAAAGGAACCAAGTCAGTAGAAGTTGAATGTCATACAAGCATGCATAACGGTCACCTGTACAAGTCACAAACAAGCAACAAGAGCTATGTTAGAAGACAAGTATGTAAAAGTATACAAATAATTAAGAATAGAAATGGTGAGGGCAATACGAAAATCTAAGCTACACTAACTATCTAGGCCAAGCACCTCTACTCCCCAGTAGTGGCGCTAGAAAGCTTGGAGTGTTTTCTCCTTACCTTGGATTACACCTAACCAGTTGGGTTTGATTAAATGCGGCCTTAGGGCTTGAACACACTTGGATATTTTGAATTTATAATGGACCTAGTCCAACACACTCACTCAAACTAGTCTCACTTCACCGCCAAGAGTATGAGGTTGTGTTGTAGTATAGACAAGTGGCAAGAAAAGGGCCGATTTGTAGGGAAAGAGGGAGCACTAGATCTTAGTCAGTGTGGGCTATGTTCCTAAAGTGAAGATTAGGATTTTTATGGTTTAACCTTGGTTTTGGTTGATTACACTACAATTCAAGCAATTGAATAAGAAAGGAAACTAGACGTGCAAGAACCCTAAGTTAAACCTAAGTAAGAAATTCTAATTAACAAAGAAGACATCTACTTAAGCAAGAGCACACAACTACACTAGACTAACAATTAAGGAATCAGATCAATTAAAGACCTAAACTACCACTATCTAGATTAAGAAAGCACAAAGATGCACTAACTACCCTAGCAAGGACTAACTAACAAGGACTAATCAATTGACCAAAGAGCAATTAAACCAAGAAACTAAGCAAGCATGGACTAGCAAAAAAGAAAGATGGGTTTTAAGCAAGTTATGGGAAGAGTGTGTTATTTAGGGAATGTTACCAGGATATTATTTGGGGGGGGGACATCTCATAAAAAACCTAACCATTCATTCTAGATTGCTAAACCAAACAAGTCCCTAGAATATTGGTTGTCTATTGATAGAATAAAGTGTGAGAAGGAGAACTACACCCTTGCACACCCTATCTAGCCTTACGAGTCTCAATTGAACCAAGGTTAGGTGGGATTTCAATTGGATTTGGATAATCTAGGTTTATAGGATAGGAATGTTTAGTGTACTTGGGAGCCAAAGCTAGGAATGGGGAGTAGAGGTAAGGGTATTTCACCTCACATTACTCACAATCTAGAGTTTAGCAAACTCCTAGGCAATTACACTAAGCCATCCTACATTGGCTACTTAGATCTCACACCTAGGAGTAGGAGGAGGGCTATATGTGTGGAAATATGGGGTGCTATCTAGGGATCCACTAATTGGACCTAGGAACAAATCCCAAAATAGCTTAACATATGTTATAAATTCTCCTAGACTTAGGTGATTTCAAGCATAAAACCATAAGTAATTCATATTTGTAGCCAGAAACCACAAGTAGAAACATGGAAAGTGAGATATAAGTAGAAAGAAAACATCATGGAATGAAAATATAGAGTTTTACAAGATAAGTTCACCCAACATGGTATCAAAGTATCATTTTACCCCCAATCAGCCCACTAAGGGGGCTTAGCTAGACATAAAACAAGAAAAAGAAGAGAAAGAAGGAGTAAAGGAGTGTGGGGTCATAGAACGTGAGGAAGACTCCTCCTTCTTCATCTCCTAGGTGTTGTAGCACAAGATCCTTCCTCTAAGGTGGGTGGATGGCATGGAAGTATGAGGTTTGGTGGTGAAAACCCTAGAAAACCAGGGTTTTGAGGTAGTGGAGGGAAGAAATGGAGTGGGGTGGATGAAGGTAGGTGAGAGCTCTTAAATGCTAAGGGGGATGTAATGAATGATAACCTTCATGCTATGGCCACCACCCTAGTATATATAGGTGGTGTGGAAGCACTAGGTTAAGTGGGGGCAAAATGGGGAATATAGTGCAGAAAAAGTAGGGTTTTGGGTGGCAACACAGCCGTGTTCAGCAGCCCAAATGGTGGCAGGAGTGTAGAATGACAGTGGTGGTAGGGAATGCCTGTTCTGGGTGGAGGGAAAGTTACAATAGGAATGTGGAAAAATAGGGGCTGGTAGCATAGCCATGCTGGGCAACACGACCGTGTTGAATGACTTGGATGGAGGTCATTCTTTTGAACTCTCCCATTCTGATCCTTAGTAGCATGATCGTGTTGGATGGCATGACAATTTTTGGGGATCCTTAGCATGGACGTGCTGGCTAGAACGACCATTCTGCTGAGGTTCTTGTAGCCTTGCTGAATCTTTGATTTTACTATGATTTTTGCATTTTTTGAGCACGACTGTTCCTTGCCACCACAGTTGGGCTGGCGTCTTCAACATCACTTTGTACTTTATTCTTTGAGATCCATGGACTTCTTTATTGTGGTTGACTCTTAGCCACTAGGGGTAGGCTGAGGATCTTGGGATTCTTATGTGGACCCCTCCATGTGTGGATGAATCCTAGAATACCTTCCTTCTCTCTCGTCCATCCAAAATGTGGTCTAAGTACCTAAAAACATGAAAAGAACATCCATAATTGAATTTGAAATGAAATTACATTTTGAGGGAACTAACTTGCATTCTAACATGTTTAGATGTGATAAAATTGCAAAAAGGCACAAGATGGAGCCCTAAAATAGGCTACATTACATGTCTCTACAAAATAGTAGTTCTCTGACTCTATTACAAGCCCACTGGGAAAAGACAAATGATAGGTTCCAATTGTAGTGGCATAAACTCTTGTTCCATTCACAACATGCAGTTCAATCTTGCCTTTTCTTAAAGGCTTACTTCTTTTCAAAACCTGCATAATTGAACATATGTGAGGTCCACATCCAATATCTAGTACCCAAGATGAAGTAGTAGACACAGTTATCTCAGTAACGTATATGCCTGAAGTGGAGATCTCTATCCCATTCTTCTTCTTCCTAAGTTCCTCTAGGTTAATAGGTCAATTCATTTTCCAATGTCCAGCCTAGTGATAGTGGTGACAATTGCCTTTGTTATTGTCCCTCCCTTTGATTTGAGTGTAGAAGGCTTGGGTTTCTAGTAAGCTTTAGAACTCTTCTTAGATTTGCCTTTGCCTTTGGACTTCCCTTTTCCTCCTTTGATCATCATTTGAGATTTGGGATTGTCCTTCTTCATTGATGCCTCAATAGTTCTCAACATGCCAAGAAATTATGACAACAACTTATCAAAATCATTCATGTTGTAGTTCATGACAAATTGGATGTATGATTCTAACAATGATTGCATAATCACATCTATGGAAAATTCTTTCTCCAAGGGAAATCCCAGTCTTTCTAAGTTCTCTACATACCCAATCAACTTGAGCACACGGGCCCCCAATGGATCTCCTTCTACCATATTGCCCTTGAACAATGCCTTTGAAACATCATATCTCTTTTGTCTCACCTAATCTTGGTACATATTCTTAAGATGAGTAACCATCTCAAGAACATCCATATTCTCATGTTGTCTCCTAAACTCATAGTTCATTGAGAATAGCATCAGGCAATTGACATCTAGAACATCTTTAGAGTTCTTCTTGTAAGCATCCCTATCAACCTTAGGTGCAGTGGGAGCGGGCACATATGACTCTAGTGTCTCAAGGACATAGAGCTTGTACTCTTGTGTGAGAACAATTGTCAATGTCCTAAACTAATCATGGATTCTATTCCCATTAAACTTGTCTATCTCAAGGGCCGATGGCAAAGAAAACATGTTGTTTGCCATTTGTTTCTACAAAAGAAATTTGTATTTTGTCAAAACCCTTTTGATTTGATTTGATTAAAAGAAAATTTTGATATTATTAATTACACCTTTAATTAATTATTTCTCCCACTATATTATTCAAATTCATAGCCCTCACTATAAATTTGGAAGATTACAACGTATAACTTTTTAGTGAGCCAAGATCCAAAACAATTAAGTTATTACCCATCCAATGCCAACGTCCATAACCAATTATTAAGGTAGGAAAATTTTTCCAATTGCATCTTGTGCAATCTTGGATGGATAATATGCATAACTCCTTGTCATATTGCATGTATGATTCTAGGTACTTAATATAATTAAGATTACCTAGTTAAGCCCGACCCAGAATCCAACATAATAGTAATGAACCCTTCTCGACAGGCCCAAATAACTATCATGACACTTCCATGAGATAGAAAACACACCACACTTGGCATTCCCATACTTAGTCGATCAAGATTTTCATGTGTGTTGCTTATGGAAAGCATCGATAACTTAATATTTGATTAAGGGGTTTTATTTATGTATAAATACATATACATATCTAACCATCACATACTAATCATATGTATCATATATATACTATATCCACAAACGAAACATGTAATCATAAAATATGAGTGATGGTTATGGACACACTAATGCAATTCCTTGGAGCCACAAAGAATTGCTATCCGCCTAAGGTAAAACATATGATGTAATAACATGTAAAGAAAAAGCTATTCTAGAAATAGGCCAGTCAGTCGACAAGACTCTTCTAGTCGATTGCTTTGTTCGCCTATCAGTCGACTGGTATATGTGATTGGTTGACTGAGTCCTAGCTCAAGCTATTATTTGGACTCCTCCAGTCGGTCGATTGGGCCTCCAATTGGTGTATTCTCTCCTTCAATCAATATCCTCTTTGTTTCTCTATTCGATGGACTTGAATCCCACTCGATCAACTCACCTGGTACAAAACGTCTTCTCATTCTCAAAAATAGAAATTAAATTATCCTATTATTTTATTACATTGTACAAGGTGAAACCTTGGGTTATATTAGAGGGTAGTATTAGAAGGATAGCATTGACTTACATATGGAGAAAGAGAGAGAGGGTCAGTATGCAAACCAAACTGAAAAAGGAACAAAATAAATCATTCAACCAAGAACATGTATTCATGAGGTATTTTTCATAACCACACTTAAATCCACCATCAAAACCAATTTTAGGGAAACACATATATATTGCATATATATCATATCAAACACACACACAATATATATATATATATACATACATACATACATACATACATATACATATACATATATGTATATGTATATGTATATGTATATATATACACACATATACATATACATATATGTATATGTATATGTATATATATGCATATATATGCATATATATATATATATATATATATATATATATATATATATATATATATATAGGATCTATAGGAAGTTTCCTAGAGTATGTGCCTTTTAATCAGATATGCACATTAATCATTTACATATTCAAAACACATGTAATAAAATAAATAATAAAACCAAAAATAGATCATAGCGATTAAATCTCAAAATATAGTAAATTGACGTGGCTCTGATACCATTGTAGGTAAATATGGTGACAAATATGGTAGTAGAAATAAAAATTTCTAAACATATTCCCCATAAACTAGTGGATCATGTCAATAACTATGAATGGGAATAAAGGTTTCAAGGTATATACCTGGTCCTAGAGCAAGCCCAATGACTATCCTTACAACAACATGCTTCTTCTTTGAGAAACACCTGAGTAGTTTTCAACAACAACCTCCCGGTGTAGCACCACATATAGCAGTTGATGATGTCCTCCTAATGATGGCAACAACCTCCATGCCTGTACGTAATCCACATGGACAATTGGGATCTCCTATCATTCTACTAGAACTGGTTGGAAGGAAGTTGTCCCCAGTGTTGTTAACATGCTAGCATCAAATTTTATCCCCTTTGGCTATCTCTCCCTTTTGCAGGTAAGATGACTTTGGCTCATACATTACCACAATGTTGAGATTAGGAATCTTATCCTGAGATCCTTGGCCACCCCCCTTTATATAGGAGTGGATGAGTTAGGATTTCTACAAACTTGGGGACATGAGGAGACAAATTTCATGAATTTGTGGCTGCTATAAATCACAAGTTAGTTGACTGGCATCCAAGTCAGTTGATTGGAATGTTTTCATATATGCAAACATATTGGCTTTTAATGCAATGATCAATGCACAACATGACATCTACCTCAATCCTTGATCCAATCTTACTGATTATCCATTCGGTCAATTGGACTTCACAGTCAGTCGACTAGACACTTCAATTAGTTGACTAACATTCTTAGTTGGTCAAATGGACACTCCAGTCAGCCAACTATCAGCCAATGTTTTTATGTTTATTACTTAACACTTTTATAATCAAGTCAAACATTATTCATGAGGAAAGTCCTATTCCAGGTGCATCCCATACGTGTGACCCTATAGGTCCCAAACTAGGTTAGTAGTGAATGTCCATAACTAGATAATGGCATCAGAAATAATGAGTGGTATCTAACAATACATCATTGCTATCCAAGTACTTGGAAAGTTGGATAACAACTTCAACCAACATTTCTAATCGGTGTTATCAGGTAGTTCCTTTTTCACTGATATTCATATTGAGCCTCATGCATGGAATCATCATCCTCTTAATTTTCAATCCATGTTCATTGAACTAGAGCAGGCTGTCTGAACTTCATGTGAGCTTGCATATTATATATCGATTCACATGAGTATGTCCATACATTTCTCAATCTCTCTTATCAAGTGAACATGATATCAAATCTAAAATGAGGGACAAATCCTATCTACATCACTCACAATCAATCCCCATTAATCACAACATACCAAAACATTATCTATATGGTAACCCTTATTCAAGGTTACGTTGGATGGTGTCAAAGTATATCAAACAACATGTGAGTGTAGTGACTTCAGGTCTAAGAACCACAATCATCACTATCACTATAAGGGATGATTCTGACTACCATTCAATGGTATTCATGTATCACTCTCAAGGTGGGTCTGTTCGATACATTGTTCTCTAACACGTACCTATGTGTTTGTTTTAATATAACATATCATTAAAAATGAGATTTCAACAAATATTCTAGTCTTATGTATTATTACTGTCTATATTGTTTCCACAATAATATCTGATTAGGGACATAATAAGAATGTATAGTCTTATCATACATATGATCTCATTATTCAGGCCCTAAATCAAAAGACATATGTCGTAGAGTACTATCATTCTTTTAGACATCTATCATGTTATACCATCATCACATAATTGAAAAAACATATAGAAGAAAGATTTCCTTTATTATTAATCAAATATATTGCATGATGCCTCATTACAATCATTGTTTGATTGGTACTCTGGGCATACATACCAACATGCCACATATCCATCCTTTGAATCATGGTGTGCATATCAGTGTACTATTTGCTGAGCTGGTTCAAGTGGGTGTCCTTCTGGTCAAACTGATGCTACACATACCCATAGATATGTCGCATGTCTGACATTGCCCAACTATAGTCAATATGTGTGCCAATGGAAGGACAGGGAGGAGGTTTCTGCACATTAGTGGAAGTCTTAGGTCTATCTCCAGATCCATCCTCATCATCAAAAATGAATTTCCAACTGTTATGATATGTCAAAGTGATTTCGTATAGATCAATCAGTTCAATAAATTCCTCATGTCCATGGAAGTACTATTTGAACTTGTTGTTATTAGAGGATTCCCTAACAATTAAGCCTAAAGAGATGAGGAATTGGAGGTAAACCTTTTTCATTTTGGTGCTAGATTTCAATCCTGTCAGGTCTACATTTAGCTTTTGGGCAAAATGATTTATTAATCCTCCAATCACAACGTTGCCTGAATTCTTCCTTCTGACTTTGAAAAATGTTGGAGGATTAAATAAATTGCATTAACCTTCTAATTGTGTAACATTCCCCACAAGAAAAATAAGTCTTTCTTCCTATAGACACTTTGTGTTTCTTTCCTGGAAAAAATACTAGTGCTAAGAAGCATGTGGATGTAAAAGAAGACCATGTTGTGTATATGTGATGCCCTGGTAAATTTGGCTTCATGAATATCATCTTCAGTAATTTGTCTCTAGAATTCATCATCATCAAAAGTATCAAACATCATTATACTACTTCCATAGGTACACTAACATGCATCACATAATTATTTAAAAGTGAATTTATAACCATGAACAAGAAGCCAAAAGTGTAAAATACTAAAAAATCCAAACAACTTTCTTGGATCTTCCACCACTTTCAGAGTAGTAAAAAATTCATAAGTCAATCTTGGATAAGTGAAGCTTACATTGCATCAAACATGTAGGAGTCCAAGCTCCTCGAGAAATCCCCGCACCTCATCTTTAAACCCAATGTGTCCATTGTCCCATTACAAGCTAAACATGTAGGGAGAACCCTACATGTGATCGACCATTTCTAAATATCATCTTCTGCAGCAATGATGTTGAATTGAGTTGATGAGACATATATAGGTGCTAAAGAGGAGCTCTCGCCTCTATGGTTCTTTGATTCTTTCTTGATAGGAACCATGAGTACTGAAGGAAGTGTTGTTAAGACAGTAGATAAGGCATGTGCAGAGATGATGCATAGTGTGTCAGATTGTTTCCAGTGTGGAAGAAGAAGGGAGGAACATGGAGTAGCTGAATAGGCTCACGGTCTGTCTCGGGCTTCTGTGGTGCTTGAATGGCAACGTTTCGACCTATGTGTTGTGATTTCTTTCTTATAATATAGATTTGCTCAATGAAGAATGAACAATAAAGAATGGTCTTTGTGATGGCTGTTTGGAGGACCACAACCACTAGCAATGGTTTTTCAATGATGACAGCGATTGACACTACAAAGGTGAGTGGCTTGCTTGCTGACGGAGGTGATGGGCATCAGTGTATGGCTGTGAAGAAGCACATCGATGGAGAGATATGTCCAGTGGAGAATATGCTTCGACAGTGTGAATGGCAGAGGTGGAGTTGAGAGTGGATGCAAATCAGAGCTTTGGCTAGAGCAGATCAGAGTTTTCGGGTGCATGAGGGCTTCAAAATGGTGTGGGCGCAAAAGACACGACATGATCTAGGGAAAAGAGTGTGAATGAATTGGAAATCAGGTTGATAAACCTTATTTAAGACTATCTAACATGTCGTGTTTAATAAGCCACACATTGTGTCTTCATAATGTAAAAGTGATGCCCCTTTTCTATTTTTTCCCCATTTGAAAGTAGCATATTGTGTTTATAAAAGGACATGTCGTGTTTCCTTTCTCAACACCACTCTATAAAGTTGAACAAATCTGCGACACACTATGTGTGTTTATAGACACACCATGCTTCTCTCCAGGTGAATATGTAGAAATAAACCTCATCCAAGACACATTGTGTGATGCAAAGCACAAGGTGTGTTTGATGGTCACAAAACGTTTGTCTAAGATTCACACGATGTGTGTAAAATCCAACATGCCATGTTTACCTTCATGTTGACACTTGAAATTTTTTCTTCAAACCATGCACATCGTGTTGCAGCTTCACAGAAATTCTGAATTATCTTACACTTCACATACACACTTGTTGAAGTTCTCACACTCCGTGTCAAAGTTTTCACACACCATGTTGTCTGAACTAAATTGTTGAAGATTGTTTGTCTAAACTTGACACACCGCTCATTTGTTTAACACGACACGCTAGAGCTGAATTGTTGTAGAAGTTTAATTTCTTTCTTTTTTTTGTTGCACCTGTAATGATGTTGGGATATAATCTGTGAGGGCCTAAATTTTACGACTTGGGTCTTCTTCAGCAAATGTCATCAAGGGAGCTTGAAACCCCCTTTTGGATCTTCTCTCCTTCTAAGTATATCTTGCACCTTTAGCCATCACATTTTGCTTAACTTGAATCACAATAGTCCCATATGGAAAAATCCTCAGCACAACGAATGTTGCTGTAACATCCCACTCTTGTTATGTATTTTTTCAAACTATTTCATTCCTTGCATGCTCTTTTTCTAAATTAGATAATTGCTGAGGACTTAAATGCAATTTGCCCATGTTAAGTTTTACAAAATCATTTTATTTTGCTCAATGGCTCTCTTATCCTTGTTTTGATTAAAGAAAAATTTTTCATGTATATCTATGCCCTTTTGTTGAAGAAAATTTAGAATAAATGTTTTATGTCCAATTTTCCCTCTCTTATGATAATTAGTGATTTACTTGTTTAATTATTTGCTTAATGGCCTCCATATTGTTAATTAAAAAGAAATAATGTTTAGGGCACGTTTTTATGTTTTGCAATCCTTATTTGAGAAATTAATGACTTTATATGCACTATTTATATTCATTTAAGTGCACATGATGACTTTTGCTATATTAGGCCTAAAAACGTGTACAAGCATCAAATCCAATGGCATGGGAATGTTCTAGACACCCTACTACACCTATGGGTGGAATTTGAACTCATTTGGAATTCAAATGGCCCTCCAAATGTTAATAATACGTTTTATATTGTTCATTGAGTATCATTCAATGTGATAATTGTCACAATTATTCGATTTCTATTGTTAAGCGGGTTGATCAGTCCGTTTTATTTGCGCGCACGTATGGGACCATTGGATCTGGATCCAACGGCACCAGGGTTGTCATCTACCCCCAGTCAATCTGCAAAACAACAGCAGTTACGCAGACTGACTTTCCCCAATCTATTTCTCGATCATCCCTTGGTCGTTTCAAGAGATTTCTCTTGCTTTGAATTCGTGAGACTCCCCCGATTCAAACGAGCCATCACTCGCCTTCCTTCTCTCTCAGTTGAAGAAACGCCCAATATAAGGCATCACCTTCCCTCCACCATTGAAGCACAGACACCTCCCCGCGCCCTCTCGCCTCCGTTTAAGCGACCTGAAAGCACCACCAGCCCCCGAGCTTTCCTCTTTCTCTGCCAATTCGACCCCTAACGCCCTCACGAGTCCCGACCTACTCGAGTTGCCTTCTCCGGAAATGGTGGGTCAGCGCTCATTACTCTGAGCATCCCGATCCAATCCTAGTCGCGGTGAGCATCCTCGAGCTATATCCTCCCCTCTGGTAACCGCCCTTTGGCTCGCGATGGTCCAAGCCGCTGTGCCCTATAGATGGGTCTTGAAGATCTTGTCGGCGCTAGCCGCCAGGACCGATCAGTGGCCCTCCGACCACGGGAGCACTGGCGGCAGCTTCATCTTCACTCAGTGAATCTCTTCCGACCCTCTTCTCGCCGTTTGGGCTTGTTTTCACTGGGTTTTGATTTAGGGACCGCCGCCCCTATTTCTCACCGACAAAACCTTGTTCGTCGACTCCGATGACCTTCCCGGTTGCTTCTTCCTCAGTCAACGCTTCCCTCATCCACGTCTCTCCTCCGCGAGCTCACTAGCAGCCTCGAGTCCTTGAGAGAAACTCGGATTCTCAACCTGGATCAACCTCAGCTTCCTGCCCCTGGAGCCAAGCTCGAGCCATGGCTCGCGTTGAGAAGGCGAAGAGCAATCTGGGTCCTAAAATGACCACGGTGCCCTGTCTTTTGTTCTTTTTAACGTTTTCAACCGCAAGGGTAATTCCGGGTTTTCACCTTTCCTCTTTGCCTTGACCACGAGTCCTCAGAGGCAGTCCACGCTGCTGAGTTGGCCAAGCATGATTGGTCCAACTCATAGTGGGCCCGAGCCCAATAACTGCTAACTCAGATAAAAATGCCCACGTGGCTTTTCTTGGATTTCCTACTGGTTTATTCTTTGAAAATTGATAGTAAATCGCCTGTTTATAGGAAAATTATGCAAAAATATGTTTTGGAAAGGATTTTTGATGAGAAATCCGATTTTTTGGTTTTATCGACTAATTTTTCTGTTTTCATATCTCAATATTTATATGAGCCAATTTAGGGTTTAATTTGAATAACAAAGGATAGTTATGCTAATTTCAGGTGATTAACAGGATCCAACCAGTCAAACCAGGTTTGACTTAGGTGTTTTAGATCAAGGTAAGCGGGCCATGCCCTTGGCATAGTAAATTTGATTTTTGGATGTTTATGACATGTTTATGCACTTTATGTTAAAGTCATGATAAATGCATGTCTCCCTTCAAGTATGTGATTATTGAATGATTGTTTCCTATAATATAAGTCTAGGTATAGAAACCACATTTATGTTATGAATTATGGTTAAGGAACATGAAATCAAGATTTAGAGGGAATAAGTTTCCCATTCATGCTTAAGAGGGAGAAATCCCATTATGGTCATGGGGAGAAATCCCAATCATGTTTAAGAGGGAGAAATCCCAATTAAGATCAAGTTTAGGATATTAAGAAGATAAGCTAAGTTTAAGCAAGATCATGAATAATAGAAATTGATTTAGATTTATATGCACCTTGTTATGGGCTTTCCGAGCATTATGGGCTTTCCGAGCAATTATGGGCTTTCCGACCATTATGGGCTCCTTATGGTGCATTAAGAGAGGAGCACATTCTTCTGGTCAATTTCTTTATGTAAAAGACATCAAGAAACGATTAATGATAATTCATGTTCATTATTATGTTAAGTCACATGTATATTTTATTTTTATGTTCTATAACATGCCAATTCCGCTTACTTACTATGTTTGTTTTCCTTTGCATGGGTGGGGACGTGATGTCCGCAGGAGTTGGAGCTAAAGAGAAGGAATCATCTTAAGGATACCAAAGACCCAAAGATCTAAGGAGTTGTTTCCTGGTGGGACGTCCATCTATGGAGATCCTGTCATTTAGATAATTATCCAGTTTATGTTAGCATAGCTTTAGTATCATGACGTAGTTATCTTTCCAAGAAGAACTTTATGTATGAATCGATGTTTCTATGAATGCCAAGTGTTGTTTATTTCTTGATATGAGATCATGCATGTGACAATCCCTCCCTGATATGCCAAGTACCCCACATTATGGATAATGTTGGGGATTAGGCTGTGCTTCCGCTGGTTACGTAAGAAACCCTAGGGAGGGGTGTTACATTAATGGTATCAGAGCTAGGAATAGATGGCCACTAAGGCAACATTAGAGATTCATATTTTGTTCTAATATCATGTTATGTTTACCCTTTCAGATGGCCCCTAAGAAGAAGGAGAAGGTTGGTGAGTCAAGGCACTCACACAGATCCTCTAGTGGTGATAAGACTGAAGACATGAACCACGTCCCTCCACCATTCACCCTAGATGCCCTAGTAGCATCCTTGACCAATGTCCTCCAACCTAGAGCTACACCTAGGGAACATGAGATCTCCCTCATAGACTTCCTGAAGATTAAACCCGATGCTTTCCATGGTGAAGATGAGGTCGATGTAGTAACCAAGGCTGAGGAGTGGCTGAGCAACATGGAACATTGCTTTAGAGATCTAGAGTGTCCCCCACGTAGTAGGGTTAGATTTGCCACCCATATGCTCAAGGGTGCAGCCCGTACTTGGTGGGAAAACCTCTTAGCCTCTAGGGAAGATGATGACCCTCCTTTCTCTTGGGATGAGTTTGTAGATGTCTTTAATGACCATTATGTATCCGAAGCCATGTTAGAAAGAAAGGAGGATGAGTTTGTTAACCTTAAGCAAGTGGGTGACATGACTGTCACTGAGTATGCCATGAAGTTCCGTAAGCTCCAAAAGTATGGTCTTGAGTACACTGAGCAAAAGAGAGCTAAGAAGTTTATTAGAGGGCTTAAACCTGACCTAAGTTATGCCTTGTCTGGTAGAGGACATAGGACCATGCAATCAGCCTTGGATGCAACCCTAGAATTGGAGGAGCACCCTGGGAGGAACCATAAGAAGGAGGTACCCCAAAACAATCGTCACCATCAACCCCCTCCACCCTCCAACAACAAGAGAAAAGCCCCTGAGCCTTCCCCTGAGAATGGGAGAACCCCATGCCCCAAATGTAAGAGAAACCATGGTGGTCCTTGTAGATTTGGGACTTCTGTTTGCTACTATTATGGTGAGGAAGGGCATATCAAGCCTAATTGCCCTAAGCTTGCAAAGAAGGATCCCAACCATAACCAAGCTAAGAACCCTAATCCTCCACCCAAGGTCAAACCAAGGCTCTTCACCATGCAAATGTCTGATGGAGAAGAGGAAAATGATCAAGGTAAGGGTAGTTGAGTAATTTATGTTGAATCATAATGCTTTGTTTATGTATTCTCCTTTTATAATAAAATTTGTATGGAAAATTTGTATGTTTATGTGTAATCCTTAAGGTGGGTAGAAACTCTAGGAAATTTCGAGGACGAAGATTATTTAAGGTGGGTAGTATTGTAACATCCCACTCTTGTTATGTAATTTTTCAAACTATTTCATTCCTTGCATGCTCTTTTTCTAAATTAGATAATTGCTGAGGACTTAAATGCAATTTGCCCATGTTAAGTTTTACAAAATCATTTTATTTTGCTCAATGGCTCTCTTATCCTTGTTTTGATTAAAGAAAATCTTTTCATGTATATCTATGCCCTTTTGTTGAAGAAAATTTAGAATAAATGTTTTATGTCCAATTTTCCCTCTCTTATGATAATTAGTGATTTACTTGTTTAATTATTTGCTTAATGGCCTCCATATTGTTAATTAAAAAGAAATAATGTTTAGGGCACGTTTTTATGTTTTGCAATCCTTATTTGAGAAATTAATGACTTTATATGCACTATTTATATTCATTTAAGTGCACATGATGACTTTTGCTATATTAGGCCTAAAAACGTGTACAAGCATCAAATCCAATGGCATGGGAATGTTCTAGACACCCTACTACACCTATGGGTGAAATTTGAACTCATTTGGAATTCAAATGGCCCTCCAAATGTTAATAATACGTTTTATATTGTTCATTGAGTATCATTCAATGTGATAATTGTCACAATTATTCGATTTCTACTGTTAAGCGGGTTGATCAGTCCGTTTTATTTGCGCGCACGTATGGGACCGTTAGATCTGGATCCAATGACACCAGGGTTGTCATCTACCCCCAGTCAATATGCAAAACAACAGCAGTTACGCAGACTGACTTTCCCCAATCTGTTTCTCGATCATCCCTTGGTCGTTTCTAGAGATTTCTCTTGCTTTGAATTCGTGATACTCCCCCGATTCAAACGAGCCATCACTCGCCTTCCTTATCTCTTAGTTGAAGAAACGCCCAATATAAGGCATCGCCTTCCCTCCACCATTGAAGCACAGACACCTCCCCGTGCCCTCTCGCCTCCGTTTAAGCGACCTGAAAGCACCACCAGCCCCTGAGCTTTCCTCTTTCTTTGCCAATTCGACCCCTAACGCCCTCACGAGTCCCGACCTACTCGAGTTGCCTTCTCCGGAAACGGCGGGTCAGCACTCATTACTCTGAGCATCCCGATCCAATCCTAGTCGCGGTGAGCATCCTCGAGCTATATCCTCCCCTCTGGTAACCGCCCTTTGGCTCGCGATGGTCCAAGTCGCTGTGCCCTATAGATGGGTCTTGAAGATCTTGTCGGCGCTAGCCGCCAGGACCGATCAGTGGCCCTCCGACCACAGGAGCACTGGCGGCAGCTTCGTCTTCACTCAGTGAATCTCTTCCGACCCTCTTCTCACCATTTGGGCTTGTTTTCACCGGGTTTTGATTTACGGACCGCCGCCCCTGTTTCTCACCGACAAAACCCTGTTCATCAACTCCGATGACCTTCCCGGTTGCTTCTTCCTCAGTCAACGCTTCCCTCATCCACGTCTCTCCTCCGCGAGCTCACTAGCAGCCTCGAGTCCTTGAGAGAAACTCAGATTCTCAACCTGGATCAACCTCAGCTTCCTGCCCCTGGAGCCAAGCTCGAGCCATGGCTCGCGTTGAGAAGGCGAAGAGCAATCTGGGTCCTAAAATGACCACGGTGCCCTGTATTTTGTTCTTTTTAACGTTTTCAACCGCAAGGGTAATTCCGGGTTTTCACCTTTCCTCTTTGCCTTGACCGCGAGTCCTCAGAGGCAGTCCACGCTGCTGAGTTGGCCAAGCATGATTGGTCCAACTCATAGTGGGCCCGAGCCCAATAACTGCTAACTCAGATAAAAATGCCCACGTGGCTTTTCTTGGATTTCCTACTGGTTTATTCTTTGAAAATTGATAGTAAATCACCTGTTTATCAGAAAATTATGCAAAAATATGTTTTGGAAAGGATTTTTGATGAGAAATCCGATTTTCTAGTTTTATCGACTGATTTTTCTGTTTTCATATCTCAATATTTATATGAGCCAATTTAGGGTTTAATTTGAATAACAAAGGATAGTTATGCTAATTTCAGGTGATTAACAGGATCCAACCAGTCAAACCAGGTTTGACTTAGGTGTTTTAGATCAAGGTAAGCGAGCCATGCCCTTGGCATAGTAAATTTGATTTTTGGATGTTTATGATATGTTTATGCACTTTATGTTAAAGTCATGATAAATGCATGTCTCCCTTCAAGTATGTGATTATTGAATGATTGTTTCCTATAATATAAGTCTAGGTATAGAAACCACATTTATGTTATGAATTATGGTTAAGGAACATGAAATCAAGATTTAGAGGGAATAAGTTTCCCATTCATGCTTAAGAGGGAGAAATCCCATTATGGTCATGGGGAGAAATCCCAATCATGTTTAAGAGGGAGAAATCCCAATTAAGATCAAGTTTAGGATATTAAGAAGATAAGCTAAGTTTAAGCAAGATCATGAATAATAGAAATTGATTTAGATTTATATGCACCTTGTTATGGGCTTTCCGAGCATTATGGGCTTTCCGAGCAATTATGGGCTTTCCGACCATTATGGGCTCCTTATGGGGCATTAAGAGAGGAGCATATTCTTCTGGTCAATTTCTTTATGTAAAAGACATCAAGAAACGATTAATGATAATTCATGTTCATTATTATGTTAAGTCACATGTATATTTTATTTTTATGTTCTATAACATGCCAATGCCGCTTACTTACTATGTTTGTTTTCCTTTGCATGGGTGGGGACGTGATGTCCGCAGGAGTTGGAGCTAAAGAGAAGGAATCATCTTAAGGATACCAAAGACCCAAAGATCTAAGGAGTTGTTTCCTGGTGGGACGTCCATCTATGGAGATCCTGTCATTTAGATAATTATCCAGTTTATGTTAGCATAGCTTTAGTATCATGACGTAGTTATCTTTCCAAGAAGAACTTTATGTATGAATCGATGTTTCTATGAATGCCAAGTGTTGTTTATTTCTTGATATGAGATCATGCATGTGACAATCCCTCCCTGATATGCCAAGTACCCCACATTATGGATAATGTTGGGGATTAGGCTGTGCTTCCGCTGGTTACGTAAGAAACCCTAGGGAGGGGTGTTACATTAATGGTATCAGAGCAAGGAATAGATGGCCACTAAGGCAACATTAGAGATTCATATTTTGTTCTAATATCATGTTATGTTTACCCTTTCAGATGGCCCCTAAGAAGAAGGAGAAGGTTGGTGAGTCAAGGCACTCACACAGATCCTCTAGTGGTGATAAGACTGAAGACATGAACCACGTCCCTCCACCATTCACCCTAGATGCCCTAGTAGCAGCCTTGACCAATGTCCTCCAACCTAGAGCTCCACCTAGGGCACATGAGATCTCCCTCATAGACTTCCTGAAGATTAAACCCGATGCTTTCCATGGTGAAGATGAGGTCGATGTAGTAACCAAGGCTGAGGAGTGGCTGAGCAACATGGAACATTGCTTTAGAGATCTAGAGTGTCCCCCACGTAGTAGGGTTAGATTTGCCACCCATATGCTCAAGGGTGCAGCCCGTACTTGGTGGGAAAACCTCTTAGCCTCTAGGGAAGATGATGACCCTCCTTTCTCTTGGGATGAGTTTGTAGATGTCTTTAATGACCATTATGTATCCGAAGCCATGTTAGAAAGAAAGGAGGATGAGTTTGTTAACCTTAAGCAAGTGGGTGACATGACTGTCACTGAGTATGCCATGAAGTTCCGTAAGCTCCAAAAGTATGGTCTTGAGTACACTGAGCAAAAGAGAGCTAAGAAGTTTATTAGAGGGCTTAAACCTGACCTAAGTTATGCCTTGTCTGGTAGAGGACATAGGACCATGCAATCAGCCTTGGATGCAGCCCTAGAATTGGAGGAGCACCCTGGGAGGAACCATAAGAAGGAGGTACCCCAAAACAATCATCACCATCAACCCCTCCACCCTCCAACAACAAGAGAAAAGCCCCTGAGCCTTCCCCTGAGAATGGGAGAACCCCATGCCCCAAATGTAAGAGAAAGCATGGTGGTCCTTGTAGATTTGGGACTTCTGTTTGCTACTATTGTGGTGAGGAAGGGCATATCAAGCCTAATTGCCCTAAGCTTGCAAAGAAGGATCCCAACCATAACCAAGCTAAGAACCCTAATCCTCCACCCAAGGTCAAACCAAGGCTCTTCACCATGCAAATGTCTGATGGAGAAGAGGAAAATGATCAAGGTAAGGGTAGTTGAGTAATTTATGTTGAATCATAATGCTTTGTTTATGTATTATCCTTTTATAATAAAATTTGTATGGAAAATTTGTATGTTTATGTGTAATACTTAAGGTGGGTAGAAACTCTAGGAAATTTCGAGGACGAAATTTATTTAAGGTGGGTAGTATTGTAACATCCCACTCTTGTTATGTAATTTTTCAAACTATTTCATTCCTTGCATGCTCTTTTTCTAAATTAGATAATTGCTGAGGACTTAAATGCAATTTGCCCATGTTAAGTTTTACAAAATCATTTTATTTTGCTCAATGGCTCTCTTATCCTTGTTTTGATTAAAGAAAATCTTTTCATGTATATCTATGCCCTTTTGTTGAAGAAAATTTAGAATAAATGTTTTATGTCCAATTTTCCCTCTCTTATGATAATTAATGATTTACTTGTTTAATTATTTGCTTAATGGCCTCCATATTTTTAATTAAAAAGAAATAATGTTTAGGGCACGTTTTTATGTTTTGCAATCCTTATTTGAGAAATTAATGACTTTATATGCACTATTTATATTCATTTAAGTGCACATGATGACTTTTGCTATATTAGGCCTAAAAACGTGTACAAGCATCAAATCCAATGGCATGGGAATGTTCTAGACACCCTACTACACCTATGGGTGAAATTTGAACTCATTTGGAATTCAAATGGCCCTCCAAATGTTAATAATACGTTTTATATTGTTCATTGAGTATCATTCAATGTGATAATTGTCACAATTATTCGATTTCTACTGTTAAGCGGGTTGATTAGTCCGTTTTATTTGCGCGCACGTATGGGACCATTGGATCTGGATCCAACTGCACCAGGGTTGTCATCTACCCCCAGTCAATCTGCAAAACAACAACAGTTACACAGACTGACTTTCCCCAATCCGTTTCTCGATCATCCCTTGGTCGATTCAAGAGATTTCTCTTGCTTTGAATTCGTGAGACTCCCCCGATTCAAACGATCCATCACTCGCCTTCCTTCTCTCTCAGTTGAAGAAACGCCCAATATAAGGCATCACCTTCCCTCTGCCATTGAAGCACAGACACCTCCTTACGCCCTCTCGCGTCCGTTTAAGCGACCTGAAAGCACCACCAGCCCCGAGCTTTCCTCTTTCTCTGCCAATTCGACCCCTAACGCCCTCACGAGTCCCGACCTACTCGAGTTGCCTTCTCCGACAATGGCGGGTCAGCGCTCATTACTCTGAGCATCCCGATCCAATCCTAGTCGCGGTGAGCATCCTCAAGCTATATCCTCCCTTCTGGTAACCGCCCTTTGGCTCGCGATGGTCCAAGTCGCTGTGCCCTATAGATGGGTCTTGAAGATCTTGTCGGCGCTAGCCGCCAGGACCGATCAGTGGCCCTCCGACCACGGGAGCACTGGCGGCAACTTCATCTTCACTCAGTGAATCTCTTCCGACCCTCTTCTCGCCGTTTGGGCTTGTTTTCACCGGGTTTTGATTTAGGGACCGCCGCCCCTGTTTCTCACCGACAAAACCCTGTTCGTCGACTCCGATGACCTTCCCGGTTGCTTCTTCCTCAGTCAACGCTTCCCTCATCCACGTCTCTCCTCCGTGAGCTCACTACCAGCCTCGAGTCCTTGAGAGAAACTCAGATTCTCAACCTGGATCAACCTCAGCTTCCTGCCCCTGGAGCCAAGCTCGAGCCATGGCTCGCGTTGAGAAGGCGAAGAGAAATCTGGGTCCTAAAATGACCACGGTGCCCTATCTTTTGTTCTTTTTAACGTTTTCAACCGCAAGGGTAATTCCGGGTTTTCACCTTTCCTCTTTGCCTTGACTGCGAGTCCTCAGAGGCAGTCCACGCTGCTGAGTTGGCCAAGCATGATTGGTCCAACTCATAGCGGGCCCGAGCCCAATAACTGCTAACTCAGATAAAAATGCCCACGTGGGTTTTCTTGGATTTCCTACTGGTTTATTCTTTGAAAATTGATAGTAAATTTCCTGTTTATCGGAAAATTATGCAAAAATATGTTTTGGAAAGGATTTTTGATGAGAAATCCGATTTTCTAGTTTTTTTCGACTGATTTTTCTGTTTTCATATCTCAATATTTATATGAGCCAATTTAGGGTTTAATTTGAATAACAAAGGATAGTTATGCTAATTTCAGGTGATTAACAGGATCCAACCAGTCAAACCAGGTTTGACTTAGGTGTTTTAGATCAAGGTAAGCGGGCCATGCCCTTGGCATAGTAAATTTGATTTTTGGATGTTTATGATATGTTTATGCACTTTATGTTAAAGTCATGATAAATGCATGTCTCCCTTCAAGTATGTGATTATTGAATGATTGTTTCCTATAATATAAGTCTAGGTATAGAAACCACATTTATGTTATGAATTATGGTTAAGGAACATGAAATCAAGATTTAGAGGTTATAAGTTTCCCATTCATGCTTAAGAGGGAGAAATCCCATTATGGTCATGGGGAGAAATCCCAATCATGTTTAAGAGGGAGAAATCCCAATTAAGATCAAGTTTAGGATATTAAGAAGATAAGCTAAGTTTAAGCAAGATCATGAATAATAGAAATTGATTTAGATTTATATGCACCTTGTTATGGGCTTTCCGAGCATTATGGGCTTTCCGAGCAATTATGGGCTTTCTGAGCATTATGGGCTCCTTATGGGGCATTAAGAGAGGAGCATATTCTTCTAGTCAATTTCTTTATGTAAAAGATATCAAGAAACGATTAATGATAATTCATGTTCATTATTATGTTAAGTCACATGTATATTTTATTTTTATGTTCTATAACATACCAATGCTGCTTACTTACTATGTTTGTTTTCCTTTGCATGGCTGGGGACGTGATGTCCGCAGGAGTTGGAGCTAAAGAGAAGGAATCATCTTAAGGATACCAAAGACCCAAAGATCTAAGGAGTTGTTGCCTGGTGGGACGTCCATCTATGGAGATCCTGTCATTTAGATAATTATCCAGTTTATGTTAGCATAGCTTTAGTATCATGACATAGTTATCTTTCCAAGAAGAACTTTATGTATGAATCGATGTTTCTATGAATGCCAAGTGTTGTTTATTTCTTGATATGAGATCATGCATGTGACAATCCCTCCCTGATATGCCAAGTACCCCACATTATGGATAATGTTGGGGATTAGGCTGTGCTTCTGCTGGTTACGTAAGAAACCCTAGGGAGGGGTGTTACAGTTGCAAACCACTTGGAATGTAGCTTGCTTAGAAAAAGCTTCAACCTAGAGTTGAAAAGAAGCACTTGATCCCCTTCAATGAATTATTTTCTTCTAATCTTCTTACCATGCCATGCCTTTGTTCTTTCCTTATAGATTTTTGCATTTTCATATACATCTAGATGGATCTCTTCAAGCTCTTAGAGTTGCAACATTCTCTTTTTTCCTACATTCTTCAAATCAAAGTTCAAAAACTTAATTTCCCATAGGGTCTTGTTCTATAACTCTAGAGGAACATGGCATGACTTGACATAGATTATCTTGAATGGTGTTGTGCGAATAGATGTTTTCAGATATTGTCTGCAATGCCCATAGTATGTCATCTAACTTGAGTGCTCAGTCTTTTCTTGAGTTAGAAATGGTTTTCTCTAGAATACTTTTCATCTAGCTATTTGATACTTTAACTTGTCCCACCGTTTGAGGGTGATATGGATTACATATATTATGCTTGACTCCATATTTGTTGAGTTATTGAATTCTTTTTTAATGAAGTGTGTGCATCTATCAAATATCAAAACTCATGGGACTTCAAAATGGGGAAAGATTATCTTTTGAAATAGCTTTATTACATATTTTACACCTAGGGCTTCAGTGAGAACAACTACTACCCACTTGGATACATAATCACTAACAACTAAGATGTACTTGTATCCACCAGATGAAGGGAAGGGCCCCATGTAATCCATGCCCCATACATAAAATACCTCTATCTCAAGAATGAAGTTGAGAGGAATTTCATCTCTTCTTGATGTACCACCCATCCTTTGGAACTTTTCACAAGATTTGACATAGGCATGGACATCTCAGAAATGTTCACCAATAAAAACCTACTTGCAAAATCTTTCTAGCTATATTCTCTCTAAAGTTTCCTCCGTAAGAAGAAGAGTGGAAATCTAAAATGATAGTTGGGATATTCTCATTAGCTATACACCTCCAGATTAGCCCATTTGTTCCTTTCTTAAACAATAATGGATCATCCCAATAGTAAAATTTTACATCGTATAGGAGCTTCTTCTTTGTTGATAGGTGAGACCACGGGGAAGATGTCTAATAGCAAGTAAGTTGGCAATATCAGCAAACTAAGGGACTAGAAAAGAGACAATAGCATATACTATTTCAATAGGTAGATAATCATCGATAGGAGAGAATATGTTGCATCTGTGTTCAGATGTGATATGTGATAAAAAACATTGTTATTTGTACCGTTCATGTATCTTATCTCAGGGTCAAACTCCTGAAGCAACAGTATCCAGCAAATTAGGCATGGCTTGGCATCTTTTGTTCAGTAAATATTTGATTGTAGCATGGTTGATGTAGACTACAACCTTGGATCCCATAACATATTGCTTGAAATAGTCAATTACATATACTATTGCTAGCATATCCTTCTTCGTGGTGGTATAGTTTACTTGTGATTCACTAAAGTCTTGCTGGCGTAATGTATGTCATTGAGTTTTGTATATTTTCTATGTCCTAGGACTACACCAACAACATAGTCACTAGCATCACACATGATCTCAAAAGGTGAATTATGGGTCAGAAATAAGGGCGTCCTTTAGCTTTCTGAAAGCGGATTGGCAGTCCTACATAGCCAAGAAATCTATGAACATCTTTCACAGTTGTCGGAGTGGACACATTTTCAATAACCTCCACTTTGTCCATATCAACTTCAATACCCTTGATAGATACCACATGGCCTAGTACACCTATGGATTGTACCATAAAATGACACTTCTCTCAGTTGAGTACTAGGTTAACCTCTTTGCAACACTGAAGAACTTTAGATAAATTTGATAAATAGCTATCAGAAAAATTACCATACACACTGAAATCTTCCATAAAAATCACCATTATTTGCTCAATCAAATTAAAGAATATGGCAATAAGTCCCATAGTTACATGTAAATGTGGTCTTTCCTTTGTCCGGTTGGTACATTGCTATTTGGAAAAATCATGAATAGCCATCAAGATAACAAAAATAAGAATGATTGGCTTATCTTTCAAGCATCAAACCAATGGAAGGCAAAGGAAAATTATCTTTACAATTTTCCTTATTTAATATTTAGTAATCAATACACTTGTGCCACTCCGTGACTACACATGTTACAACCCTCTTCTAGCTTTGATGGTAATTCTAGAAATTTAAGATAACTTTCATGCTTTTCATGCTTTTATCAATAATATATTTACTTTGTTATTTATCTTAACCTTGATTTTCTTAAATATTTATTTGGACAACTAATAATCATGACTTAAGTACACCACAAGATCTGAGTTTTAGTTGATATAAAATTAGCCCATACATGTATATGGGATGAGAATTAATGCTACTTGATGAAATAATTAATAAATAATTACAAAATCTTACCAAACTAGAATTCATGATTTTAGATAATTCAAATATAAATCCAACACAAAAAGAATGAACCAAGTCAGAGTTAAAATGAGAGAGTTATGACCTTTTTAGTAAACATGTGCATAACTGACTTTTGGTCTGCTTTTTTAGTGACTGCTGAGAAGGCCCGTCGATCGACAAGAAAGCATTCTGCAGTAGTCTAGGATAGCCAATCATAAAATAAAAATGTTACAGTGATGCACCAACATGTGTTTGACGCGGGGGGTTGGGTTGTTTCAACCCAACCAACCCACATGTAGGTAGTTTTATTTTCCACGTGGCATGTGCGGAACAAAGGACACCACAGAGAAAAAATAAGGAAAGAGAAATTTATTTCTCTAATAACTTTTGATTAGTAATGAATTTTTTGATGAAATAAAGAATATTAGATTCATTACAAAAAATACAATCCAACAATACTAATGTCGATATACTTTGAGAAAAATGATATGTAATATAAAAATTAACATATAACAATAAAAAATAATAGAGAGAGAAATTTATTTGATACTTATAACTTTTACTCCGTGATGTATTTTTGATGAAAAAAATTATTAGATTCTTTACAAAATGTGCAATCAACTAGAATGATGTTGGCATATTTTGAGAGAAATAATACGATGCACAAAAGTAATGTGTGTGTATGATGATGATGACAACAATGCTGATGATGATTATAAGGATGAAAATGATAATGATGATGTTGATGATGATGATGATTGTGACGATGATCATGATGATGAAGATTATGCGTATGACACATGATAGGCACTACACAGACAAGTAGGTGGATTAACCCCATTTTTAGGTGCTTTTACTCACTTTTAGGAGCTTTAGCCCCATTTTGGGCACATAGGTATATAAATTAGGTACATAATAGTGAATTAGGCTCAATTAGGCACTACCCTAACAAGTGGGTACATTAACTCATTTCTAGCCGCTTTAAACCCAATATTGGGCGCATCAACATATTAATTAGAGGCATAATAGTAAATTAAGTTCAAATGCCACTACACCAATAAGTAGGTCCATAAACCCCATTTTTAGGCACTTTAACCCCATTTGGGGCACATTGGCCTATAATTAGGCACAACTCTGACAAGTAGCCACATTACCCCATTTTTAGGCTCTTTAACCCATTTTCATTTACTATAAATTAGGTTCATAATAGTAAATTAGGCTCAAATAGGCACTACACTAACAAGTAGGCACATTAACCCCATTTTTATGTGCTTTAACCCTATTTTCTGGGTGCATTGGCCTATGAATTAGGCACATTCAAGAAAAAATGGGTGCATTGAGGTATGTAGTGGGAACAATTAATCAAAAGTGGGCACATTGAGGACAAGTAGTGGGCACATTCAATCAAAAGTTGGCACATTGAGGGTAATAGTGTGCACAATCAATTCATATTGTGTGCATTGAGGGCACCAGTGGGCACATTCAATCAAAAGTGGGCACATTGAGGGCATTAGAAAGCATGTTCAATCAAAAGTGGGCACATTGAGGACAATAGTAGGCACATTAAATCAAAAGTGGGTGCATTGAGGGCATTAATGTGCACAATTAACCAAAAGTGGGCACTTTGAGGACAATAGTACTCACATTCCATAACTTTTGCTATACATATCTGTTTTCAACAAAACAAAGTGCTTTAGAACCATAATTCAATCCTTTATACTAGAATACCCTTGACTGATGAAAGACACCTTGGATGTTGATTTGTAGGGTGATGTTGGGGAAAATGTGAAGAATAGTTGGAAATTGATGAACTAGCCACATATCCTTTGTGGTAAGTAGTTTCAGATAGTATATTCCTTATCTTTTACCTCTTTGATCCATCGAGGATCTTTTATTCGACTAATGAAAGGTTTTGTTCCTCCTTCTTTCTTCATCTTCTATCTCGAGTCGACCGTTCTAAGTTTGTTTTTCTTGTTGACGATCAGTTTAGAATGAGATCTTGAGGCCTGAAGCTTGATTTAAACTTGTGTGAGCTAAGATACAATTTTAGTTGGTGAAAAGGTTAAGACCAGTAATCTTGGATGAGATATTTGAGTGGAAAATCACCTTCCAACCCTGATTTACAACATATAAATTCAAATAGTGGCTTTCTGATATTTAAATCTTACTCTATGATATCTGTGATGATTGTGATAAATCTGTGCAGTGAGTTTTAGTGTAGAAATGCTTTATTAATCATATTTTAGTGTTGTAATATCATATCAAAGTTTCTATGTGAGTTGCTATGAATGACATGTGATGAAATGGTATAAATAGATGCATCGGAGAAGTCAGTTGCCCTAATTCAGAACTAAAGAGTCTAACTGTGGTTTATGGGAACTGTGAAAGTTTCTAGATAATTCATGTGCTTAATATGAGATGCTTATTTGATGAAAATAAGGTAATCATTAGTTATTATGATGGATCTTGTCAAATCAACTAAATATCACTAGACGGTAGATGCCCTGGACACTATAGAATCCTCACAAGAGGCCTACTCTATGAGGAGGAAACATGATTCTAGATCATAGGTATCACATAGGTCAAGGCTTTCCAGAGCATACCAATGGTGTGTGGGGGTCTAGGCTAGTAAGGGGAAACTCCTAAAATGAGTGGTATCCAACACCAAATGTGTGTACTGGTGATACTTGAGTTTTCTAGTTAATGGACATCTTATGTATGTCCAATGATACATAATTGTGTCGATCAGTGGACATATTTGGTAGGTTCACTAGTGCACAACAAATTTGAGGGGTTTGACTCCCCGCCCGAGTACCTAGGTTGAGAGGAGTCAAAATATCTGTCCGCTCCCATTAGCCACTGAGAGCCATACATGGGGATGCCAACTATAGAGGTGGTATTGAGAAAAAGACTTAGGAACTGGGGCATGGTTCTAAGTGTTGTACAATGAGATTGTATCTTGTTGTAATACTTCATGTTGTGGTATAACTCATGTGGCTCCAGTGGCCTAAAAAATCAAGTGAATGGATTTAGGTTATCCTTTCTCTATATTTAATACATGTTCAACTTCCATGCTGAGTGATTTACAATTTTTAAAATGCCATAATTACAAGCTCATGTATTTATGTTCTATTAATTATAAACATAAAAAATAACTTGGTTACTTGTTTATTTTCTACTTACTGAGCCAATATCTCATCAACCTACTAAACACTTCTTTTAGTTAAAGGACTAGCTCTTCATGAGGAGATAGAAGCCAGTTTTTATCAAGAGTAGAACATAGGTCTTAAAAAATGAGTAGTTAGAATAGATAGACGGTCTCTTATCCTTCCTCTGGATCCTGGGAATCAGTGAGTGAGAAAAGAGAGAAATTTGTAATGAAATGTAGATGATGTTAATCAATATGCAATTCTTTTTTCTATGTAATTGTCAAAATATTTTGTATCCTTTAATGTTATGTTTAAATGAGATGTTATCATTTAGTTAAGTGATGTTATTATATATCTAAGAAAATAACAAGTTATATCTGATTTTCTTTAAGTGATTAAAAGTTGATGGATAGGATAATATCCTCTTGGTCGGCCCTAACCCTGGTTAGTGTGTTCAAGTCGCATAAACTTTTTTGTACCGGGGCGTAGGTTGAATTAAAATGAGTTTAGGTTTGGGACATGGGCAATAATGGACCAATATGATTAGGTTGCTTTCCTCTTTGAACTATAATTTTCAAATAGATATATTCTGTTATGGATATGCAGATCGTAGGAAAAGAACATGGACTTGTTGAGGAATAAGCTAAGAGACACTACAACCCTGATCCTCATGCAATGGATTAAGGTGGAGAAGATAGGGATGAAGTGACAAGAATGTACCATATTTTTCTAGAGATAAGAGAAAAATACAAGATGGACAAGAGGTCTTCATCTTCTAGTAAGGATCCTATTAGATCATATGAGCTGGTAAAGAAGCTTGGTGGGACTGAATCCTCTAGAACAATAGATCTAGTGTAGTGGAGGTGCAGCTTCAACAACCAGAGAAGGTCTTTCACCTAATGGAATCATCAGAGGATAAGAAAATCAATCATCCAGTCTATCTACTTAAAGGAGATGTTGAGTTATGGTGGCATGGAGTGGAAGATCAGAGGATAAATACAATGATGGAATTGAGGGACTTTGTGGATGAGTTTCACCTTAAGTATTTTCCTCCTACCTTCGTAAGTGATATGATTAAACAACCGGAGAATATTAGACAAGGCAATATGATGATTAATGAATACAAGGAATATTTCACAAGGTTGGTTAATTTCTTCCCGCAACTTGTGCCTGATGAAGTATAAAAGTACAAAATATTTCAACAAGGATTAAGATAACAAATTAGACTCAATGTATCAGGCATTGGTCATAGAGATAGAAAATTTTGAAGAATTTTTGGAAGCAACAAGATGTGTAGAAGAATAAGTTAATGCTGATAAGCAGTATAAGAGTAAGAAAAGATCTAGATACTTTAGTAGAGGAGGAAATAGTAGTGGTGGATATAGAGGAGGCGGTGATTTCTTTTCTAAGATAGGATAAGGACTTGTTTGTTTTGGAAGACAAGGATCTAGTTCTTCACAGAGTGAAGGAAGGCCCAGTTCCAGTAGATGGAATACAACACCCAGGTGAATACCCCCAACTAGGTCTTCAAGATCATCAGTGTTAGTTATAGGTATGTAGAGATAGAATGCATCTATGTGTGAAAATTGTGGTAGGAAACACTCCGGACAATGTTGGGGAGGCACTAATCAAATGTTCTATCACTGTGGACAAATGAGACACGTAAAAAGGACTACCCAAAACTTCAGTATACTTTTGAATAAGGTTTACATTTATAGTTTCATCCTATGCAGAGATAGACTCTAGTTAGAGAGCCAAGTACTTTTGTGGCCTCAAGTTCTAGATGGGGATCACCTAGTAATAGTAATGGACAATGAGGACAACGTGGAAGAGGGAGGGATACAAGACAATTTTTCTCAATGACACCATTTGAAGGTGTGGTTTCGCCCAAAAATTTATGACAAGTGAGATGCTTCTCTTTAACCCATTTTTATTACAATATTGATAGATCCTGGTGCGATACATTCTTTCATTCAAAGATCAATAGTTAGCAGATTAAATCTTTAACCCATGATTTATCTTATGAGTTGTTGTTAAGAGTTCCATTAGTTGAATCCTTAGTTTTTACAAAAGAATGTCTTGGATGTATGTTGAGTTTTAGTGGGTATACAATAACAATGAATCACATACCTTTAGATATTAATTATTTTCAAAATATTTTGGGTATGGACTTCCTTGAGACATATCACGTCCAGTTAGATTGTTGGAATAAATAAGCTATCTTTCAGTAAGGTGGTTTTTCATGTGTCTTTATCGAAGATAGGAAGTCTTATCCACATATATGATATCAAATTTTGTAGATGATAAGATTATGAGAAAGGAGTGTGGGACCTTTTAGGCACATGATGTAGATGCTAGGGTTGAAGAAAGAAAAGTCAGTATAGAGGATGATCCAGTAGTATGTGAGTTTGTAGATGTCTTCCACAATGAGTTACTAGGTTTACCACGTAAAATAAATACATACTTTGAGATACATATTTTACCTAGTAGCCACCCAATAGAATTACCTACCTATAGAATGGCACATGCGTAGTTAAAGGAATAAAAAACTTAATTACATGAGTTACTAGATAAGGGATTTATTAAACATAGTACATCACCTTGGGGAGCTCCAATATTTTTTGTTAAGAAGGATGTAACCATGTAGTTATGCATAGACTATATGCAAATGAATAAGATAACCGTTAAGAACAAATATCCTCTGCCTAGGATTGATGACATTTTTGATCCACTACGTGAAGCAACAATCTTTTCAAAGATAGACCTCAAATCAGGATATCATCAGTTAATATTAGGGGCCGTTTGCATTCCGTTTTTTTGACTACTGGTATTTAGTACGTAAATTAAGAGCGGGAGATAATCCAGTTCCCTGTTAGCTACTGTTGCTACAATGGGTTTCAGTTCACCAGCTCGTCCGGGGAGCTCGGAGGCAACAGAAACGTGGTGGTTAAAAAGCCTGCCGATTTTGACGTGTTTTACAAATACCATTTTTATATATTAAATTGGAACACTGTTGTATTTGTGAACAACAGTTAGTTACTATACTTCAGCTGCTGCCCATACAACAATACCACATTTAGAAATTTCTGTCCCAAACTAGGCCTTAAAGGCATCTTATGTACCAAAGTCATAATTTAGAATAAGATATGGACATTTTGAGTTCGTAGTTATCTATTTTGGACTTACGAATGCACCTGTAGCTTTTATGGACATGATGTGTAGAGTTTTCAGGACGTATCTAGATAATTTCATATTAGTATTTATAGATGGTATTTTTATAATTCTAGATATGCAAAACAACATGAGCAACATCTGACGATAGCCCTACAGTTGTTAAAGCACCATCATCATTATGCTAAGTTCAAAAATGTGAGTTTTAGTTGGCTGAAGTATCTTTTCTTGGATATGTCATATCAGGAGAAGGAGTCATTGTTGACCCTAAGAAGGTAGAATCTGTTCTTCAGTGAACCAATGACCCCTACTAAGATCAAAAGTTTTCTGGGGTTAGCTAGATATTATAGGAGGTTTATAAGAAACTTCAATGCAATAGAAACACCTCTTACACACTTAACAAGGAAGGATGTACATTATGTTTGGTCTGATTCTTGTGAAAAAAGTTATTAAACATTAAAGAATAAGTTGATCACAACACTGATTTTGATTTTACCAGAGGTAGATAAAGGATATGTCGTGTTCTTGATGCATCCATAAGAGGATTAGGATGTGTTCTTATGCAAGAAGGAAAAGTAGTAGCTTACACTTCTAGACAACTTAAGAAGAATGAAGAAAACTATCCCACACATGATCTTGACTTGGGAGTATTAGTACATTCCTTAAACACATGGTGTCATTATCTCTGTGGTGAATCATGTCAGGTCTTTACTTATCATAAGAGTCTAAAGTACATTTTCACACAAAGGCATTCCAACGTGAGACAATACAGATGGTTGAAGCTTATAAAGGATTATGATGTCACCTTTGATTACCACTATGGAAAGGTCAATGTTGTGGCATATGCTCTGAGTAGGAAGTCAACATCATCTGTAGAAATATTTTCTATTGCATGTGTTAAAAGATACTTGTTAGTTAAGATGAGAGAGTTGAATTTGGATCTGAATGTGTCTGGTTAGACCTATATTTTTTGATAAGATCAAGGAGTTTCAACAGAGTGATAGAGAATTGCAACAGATCATGCATCATGTGACAAAAGGAAAGAGGAGAGAGTTCATATATTCAGATTATGGGTTGTTGTATTAACATGATAGATTGTGTGTGCTAAATGACACTGAGTTAAAGAAACAAATTCTTGAGAAAGCTCACTCTTCTATGCACACAATGAATCTAGGAAACACAAAGATGTATAGAAACCTTAAGGAATTGTATTGGTGGTCTGGTATAAAGAAGGATGTGGCTGAGTATGTAGCCATGTGTGGTGTATGTCAACATGTTAAGACTGAACATAAAAAACCAACAGGTACTCTACAGTCGCTTCCTATCCATGATTGGAAGTGGGAGCATATCACTATGGATTTTGTGGTTGGATTACCTAGGACACCACATGGTTTTGACTCTTTACGGGTGATAGTAGATAGGATAACAAAAAATCTCACTTTCTACCAATTAATACATCATGGGATACAAAAAAGTTAGCCAAAGTCTTTGTAGATGAGATAGTCAGATTGCTTGGAATACCCATTTTTATAAAATCTAATAGAGATCCCAAATTTACATCCAAGTTTTGTAATTAGTTGCAACGTTCCTTGGGAACCAAGTTGAAATTTAGCACAACATTTCATCCTCAGATAGATGGATAGTCAGAGAGGACAATTGAGACCCTAGAGGATATGTTGAGAGCATGTATTTTGTAGTTTAGTGGAAGTTGGGATGCTTATATCAATCTTATGGAGTTTTCCCATAACAAAAGTTACCGTCAAGTTTAGGCATGGCCCCTTATGAAGTCTTATATGGGAGAAAGTATGGATACCCTATTTGTTGGTATGAAGTTGGAGAAAGACGGATTCTAGGTCCAAAGTTGGTGGAAGAAATAACAGAATTGATATCTGAGATCAAACAATAGTTGAAGGTTGCACATGATAGACATAAAAGCTATACGAGAAAAGATGTAGACCACTTTAGTTTGAGTTTGGAGATGATATTTATTTGAATGTCTCACCATGGAAAGCTCTGATGAGGTTTGGGAAGCAAGGCAAACTAACTTCTAGATACATGGGTCCCTATCCAATCATTTAGAGAATTAGACCAGTGGCATATAAATTTGAGTTTCCTTTAGAGTTAGCCAATTTGCATGATGTGTTGCATGTATCTATGTTGAAAAAGTATCATCATGGTTCAGAAAAGATTATAGATACAAACCCTATATAGTTAAGATATGATATATCCTATGTTGAAGGGCTAATCCAAATTCTAGATCGCAAAATTTGGAAGCTTAAAAAGAGGGAGATATCCCTAGTGAAAGTTCTTTAGATGAATCATGGTATAGAAGAAGCCACTTGGGAAGTAAAGTCAGATTTGTGTAACAAGTATCCTTCCCTCTTCTAGAAATTTTGAGATAATTTTTTTATTGGAGGGGGAGAATTAACCTTCCTCTAGGTTTGCTGGTAATTCTACAGATTTAAGATAACTAAATGTTTATGCTTTTATAAGTAATATATTTTCTTTGTGATTTATCTTAACCTTGATTATCTTAGATATTGTTTGAATAACTCATAGTCATTAATTAAGCATACCACAAGATCCAAGTTTTAGTTGATATAGAATTATCCCATACATGTATGAGTGAGGATAATTACTGATACTTGAGGAAATAATTAATGAATACATTTTTATTTGAGAATCTTATAAAACTAATAGTGTAGGACTATAGAGAATTCTATTATGAATGCAATGCAAAAACAATGAACCGAATCAGAGTTAAAATGAGAGATATGGTGTTTTTCGTAAACATGTGTAGAACTGACTTTTGGTCTGCTTTTCCTATGACCACCAAGCGGGCCCTTCGACCGACAAGAAAGTGTTGTGCAGCCGTGCAAGATAGACAATCATAAAACAACGACCATAACTTTTGTCATACTTATCTGTTTCAATGAAACAAAGTACCTTAGAATTTTAGTTCAATACTTTGCACTACTTGACCCTTGGAACAAAGAAAAGATGACCTGGAAGGCAATTTAGAGGGTGATTTTTAGGGAACACATGAAGAATGGTTGGAGATCGACGAACTAGCCATAGATCCTTAGTGGTAAGTAGTTCCAGATAGTAGATCCCTTCTCTTTTAACTCTTTGATCCATCGAGGATCTTATATTTGACTCTCTGAAGGATCTTTTCCTCATTCTTTCTTCATCTTCTACCTCCAACCGACTACTCTAAGTCTATTTGTCTTGCTGGCTATCAGTTCAGAATAAGATCTTGAGGCCTGAAGCTTGACTCAGACTCGTGTGAGCTAAGATCTAAGCTTAGTTGGTGAAAAGGTTAAAACTAGTAATCTTAAATGAGATATGTGAGTGGAAAATCACCTTCTAACCCTAATTTACAACATATAAATTAAAATAATGGCTTTCTATTATTTAAACTTGCTCTATGATAATTGTGATGCTTTTTTTAAATCTTTATAGTAACTTTCAATAGTGTAAATGCTATATTAATCATATTTTAGTGATGTAATATCATATTGAAATTTTATATGCGAGTTGCTATGAATGACATGTGATGAAATGGTGTAAATAGAGGCACTGGGGAATCTGAGTTGCCCTAATTCAAAACTAAAGAGTAAAACTATATTTTATGAGAACTATGAAACTTTCCAGATGATTCATGTGCTTAATGCCAGATGCTTAATTTGAGAAAATAAGATAATCATTAGTTACATCAATGGATCTTATTAAATCAACTACATGTTACTAGACATTAGATGCCATGGACACTGTAGAATCCTCACAGGTGGCCTGTGTTGTAAGTAGGAAACTTGCTTCCTGACCGGAGGTCTCATATAGGTCGAGGTAAGAGGGAGCATACCAGTGGGGTGTGGGGGTCTAGGTCAGTAAGGGAAGAATCATTAAATGAGTGGTATCCAACACCAACCCAGGATGCCACTGGTACCTGAATTTCCTAGATAGTGGAAATCTTTAGTATGTCCACTAATATAGAATTGTATTGGTCCCTGAACATCTTTGATAGGTTCATTGGTGCACAAGAAGCCTGAGGGATTTGACTCCCTACCTAAGTACCCAGGTTGAGAGGAGGAGTCAAAATATCCAAAGTCTCCCATTAGCTGCTGAGATCTAGACGTGATGATGCCAACTGTAGACATGGTATTGAGATTAAAGATTTAGGAGCCCGGGCATGCTTTTAAGTCATGTACAATGAGACCGTAGCTGGCTATGATACTTTCACATATTATGGTACACCTCATGTGGGTCCAGTGGCCTAATAAATAGATTAAAAATTAAGTGAATGGATTTAGGTTATCCTTTCTCTATATTTAATATATGTTCAACTACCATTATGAGTGATTTATAATTTATAAACCGCCATGCTTACATTCTCCTATATTTAGGTTCTCTTAATTATAAACATACAAAATAACTTGGTTACTTGTTGATTTTAATTTCTACTCACTGATCCAGTAGCACATCAACCTACTGAACATTTTTTCAAGTAAAAGACTATCTCTTTCTGAGGAGACAAAAGCTAGTTTTTATCAAGAGTAGAGTAGAGGTCTTGAAAAAGGAGTAGTTAGAATATATAGATGGCCTCTTCTCCTTCCTATGGATCCTGGTAATGAGTGAGTGAGAAAAGAGAGCAGTTTGTAATGAAATGTACATGATGTAATTTAAATGTGAAAGTCTTTCTTCTATGTAATAGTCAAACTCTGTTGTATCATTTAATGTTATGTTTAAACGAGATGTTATAATTTAGTTGAATTATGTTACTATATATTTGAGAAAATAAAAAGTTATGGCTGATTTTCTTGAAGTGATTAAAAGTTGATGGATAGGCTAATCCCCTTGGTGGACCCTAACCCTAGTTAGTGGGTTCAGGTCATATCAATACATATCTGGATCAACTCATCATTATCCCCTTCTATGAAAGTTGCACTCCCTTTCTTGGGTACTATGTGAATAACACTCACCCAAGGACTGCCACTTATAGGATACACAATTTCTACATATCTCAACTTGAAAATATCTTTTATCACAAACATAAGCATATTTTGATTTATTTGCATACAAGGTTCTATGCATGGTTTGGCATTATCTTCTAAATTAATTTTGTGCATGCAAATGGAAAGATTAACGACCTTCAAATCATCAATTAACGACCTTCAAATCATCAATGGAATAACTGGTACCTTTTTGTGCAAATGAAGTTCATTAAGCAATTAGAGTTCTTATTCATAAGTTAAATCAACATTTATAATCATGGGAGAAGTACAATTAGGGTCAAGGAAAACATACCTTACCCCCAGTGGAAGGGGTTTGAGTTCTACCTTTTTCTTCTTTGTGGACTTGCTAAAATTGTCCTCTAGATATGGGATGTCTTCATTGGTTGGATGAGAGTTAAAGATAGAAGTAGCATATAAAAATTCAGTTTTCTTGTCAGTGTCCAACTCATATTCTTCAAAATAGTTAATGATGAAATCTAAAAAATCTTCATTTTCTTCCATAATCTTATCAACATAATCAACTAGGCAAATTTCTTCTCTTTTGGTTAGAGCTTTCTTAACGTCCATGTCAGAAAATTTCATAATTTCCTATTCTATCCTATGAGTGAGTTTACCTTCTCACACATAAACTATACAATCAGTTGTACGGAGAAAGGGTATTCCAAAAATAATAGGGTTGGAAGGGACTTTATTGATGTCCAACACAACAAACTCACAATGGATATAAAACTTGTCAACATGCACAAGCAGATATTCTACAATACCTTCAAGATACTGGATGGAGTGGTATGATAATTGAATGTCCTTCTTAGCTGATTTCAAATCTCCAAGATCAAGTTGTTGCCACTGTAAAAAAGGAATAAGGTTGATACTAGCTCCAAGGTCAACTAGACCTTTGTCAAATGTAGTGTCACCTATCTTACATAGAAGGGTGAAGGACCTAAGGTCATCAAGTTTCTCTAGAATCCTATTATGGATGATAGAACTCATCCTCTTAAATAGAGTATTATTTTCCACTTGATCAATCCTTCTGTTCTTAGTCAAGATGTCTTTAAGAAATTTTTCTTAATAGGGCATCTCAATAATAACTTCAGCTAAGGGAAGGTTGACATAAAGCTTGTTGAGGGTGTACATGAATTTGTTGAATTTGGAATCATTCTTTTTGTGTGGAAACTTGTGAGGAAAATAAATTGTAGGTTTGTAGGAAGGTGGTTCTTCATCTGCATCCTTCTTTCTTTTCTTCTCATCGGTATCATCTTCTTTGTTAACAACATCATCAACTATTTTATCATTTGATGGAGGGGTCTTTAAATTACAACTCCAATCCATTGATTAATGGATTTGTAGTCCCTTGGGTTCATTTCTAATTGATTTGATAGTGACCCAGAAGGGGCCCTTTGGTTAGCTAGAGCTTACTGTGCAATTTGATTCTCTATCATCTGTGTGTGGGTATAAAGCCATCCACTTTGGAAGCGATACAACAAATTACATCTTTGAGAAGTTGCACATGATTGCAAAATTCATCATTCTACGGAATTTGAGTTGATACAAAGGTCTTGAGAATGCTCTCTTGAATTGACTTTGGTTGGGGTTGTTCTTCATAATTGTAACTCTAATTGTTGTTGAATCCTAATGGGTTATTGTTCATGGGTTGTCAGTTGCCTATTTGTTGTTGTTTATTTTGGCCTTGTTGATGATGTGGGTTTTGAGAATTTATAGTGTCTCTATAGGAGAAATTATTATGATCTCTCCATCCTAGGTTGTACATGGTTGAGTAGGCATTATAGGACTGTTTGTTCCCAAAACTTCCTATTGCATTTGCTTGTTCTGGAATCTCCCCAACATTCATTTGGGGGGCAAAGGAAGATGAAGAATTATGCCCTTCAACTCCACATGCATCACAAACTTGTTTGACTGCTTGAATGGAATGAGTACTCAACTTCTCAACTTATGTGAAAGGGCATCAAGTTTGACTGCAATAAGATAAATAACATAAACAATGTGCTTTTCACCTGCCTTTTTAGTAGAAAAACTTGATGAAGGAGGTTGGATACTCCTCTTGGAGATCCATTGGAAATGGTTGATTCCCATGTCTTTAATAATATCATATGCCTCCTTGTAAAACTTGTTCATCAAGGGTCCATTCATAATAGCATCATCAGTCATACAAGTCTTGTTAACCCATTATAAAATGTTTGCAACAATATCCAATTACTCAAACTGTGGTGAGGACAAATGCGATGAAGGTCATTAAATCTCTCCCATGTGTCATACATCATTTCACCATCCATTTGTTTGAAATTGGTGAGTTGTCTCCTTAATTGTGCAATGTTTCTAGATGGATAATATTTAGAAAGAAAAACATTCAACAACTCATCTCAACTTTTGATAGACCTCTTTGGTAAGAAAGAAAGCCATGCCTTGTCTCTATCCCTCAAGGTGAACATAAACTATGGTAAGCATATCCCATAAGTAGGAATGCCATTTATCTTGAAATTGTTCATGTACAACAAAAACTCAACTACGCAAAGATCTAGATCCTCCATAGGAGTTCGTCTAAACCTATTCTGGTGGATCATTTGCATAATTGTGGGGTTGATAGAGAAGTTTTTGACTTCAATAATTTTGATAGTCAATAGATCCACATATATTGCTATAAGTAGGAACAACTATGTACTTAAGTGGTCTATTGTCTTCTATGACAAGCTCTTGGTGATCAGGTGAAGATGGTGGCAAATACAAAGGTGTTGAATGGGGTTATGATGGCTATGAATCCTCCAAGTTTGAAGAGATTTCTCTCCTCCATGCTCTCATATGGCTATTGAGTGTGCATTCAATTTCTGGGTCTACAAATATGGATGGTTCAAGACCCCTTTTTGAATGCCACATATAGTCCTATAGACAAATAAGATGAGTGAGTTACACAATAAAAATAGAAAATGCAAACGTCAATAATGATTATGGCAATTACGATAGAAATGATTCAATATGATAGTTTGTTCTGTGTTCTAGTCTCAAATACTAATCAACACTCTTAATCTAAATAAAATGTATCATAGCTCCTTGAAAATAGTGCCAAAAACTTGTTGTTCGGTTTAACAAATAAGCTTTAATAATTTATCATCTCAACTCCTTTCTCCCTCGCAAGTATATGGGATTGATTGTAGTTAAGTTCATATCCATAAGGAGCTATGCTAGTTAGGCACAAGAGCATTTATGTTCAACAATCTAAATTGGTTTTCATAAGTTTGATTGACTTCACTAAATGAATAAATGGAATAGAACTAAAATAATAAACTCAAGACTTATAGACGATGATTAAGATCATATTTTACAAATGTTGGGAATGATATTTCACTTCCACATCACAACTTAGTAGCACAATGTAAATCTAACACACTAGTTGATCATATAAGGAGGTTTGTATCTCATACACCTCCCAGTGATATGAGACAATTGTAAATCCACACAACACTCCCATGTATATGCTTAGTTTCAAACTACAAACATTGAGTCCTATACACATTCCCAGCCACTTCCATTGTCAAGAAGTGTTGCCAAGATTAAATTTGAATACTCCTAGATACATCTTTTCAGATAATATTAGAAGCATAAACAAGCACACATGATGGCCAACCAAGAAAATAAGTAAATGAAGCACATATGCAATCTTAGAATAGTATAACAACTAGAGTTAGGATGAATTCGTCTTCACATAAGTTATGACATGGGAGTCACTCTCCCATGCCCAAGAATAGGGTTCTAATCACACATGGTGGTGAAACCTAGGTACGCGTTATGAATCATGATGTAAAGCATGAGTAGAGAAGGGAAAGAACAAGTCCATCTGTGGAGGAAGAGAAACAAGGGAAGATCTCAAGCTAGAAGTTGAAGTTTTTTCCCTACTACTTCTCTTGCTCCACCAACCTTCTCTTCCTGAGGGGTTGGAATGGAGAATTGAAGCCCTTGTTGTAGTCAGTGAAGAGAGATGGAGTAGAAAAGAGGTTCTCTCTCGAGTAACCTCTCCTTGTCCTATAAAATCACCCTCCTTCTCTTCTTCTCTAAACTCTGTGGAAACTTGCTCCAAATGACGAGTGATAACTGTCCCAAAAGTGTGAACTCATTTTATAAAATGAGGGATGGTTTTTCCTTAAAACTATACAGAAATCACCGGTGACATGACATGTTGTTCTCAGTAATTGAAGTTAAAACTACTATGCACAAATGTTGCACAGTGTTTTGATTGGCCAGCATGTCGTGTTGCTGCAAGTCGAGAAAGCCTGGACAATTTTGGATCGAGTGAACGTGGTGTGTATTTAAGACACACCATTTTGTTGTTGGTATGTATGCCCAAAGAAATAATAAAATGATGATTGTACTAAGGCATTAGATACATGATTTGGCAATGATAAAGGTAATTATGTCTATTATGCCTCAATCATGAGATAATGGCAAATACAAAGTGGATGTCTAAAGAATGATGTTACTCAATGAAATATGTCTTTAGGTTGAGGACCTAAACAATGAGATCACATGTATGATAAGAGTACATACATTATTGTTATGTCCCTAGTCAGATATTAATGTGAACCAAAGTAGACAACAGTAATACATAAGACTAGAGTGTGTGTTGGTTGATGATAGAACCAAACACATAGGTACATGTTAGAGAACGATGTATCAGACAGAGTCACCTTGAGAGTGATACATGGAGACCATGGAATGGTAGTTAGAATCAAATCTCATAGTGATTGTGGTGATTTTAGTTCTTAGACCTAAAGTCACTACACTCATCACATGTTTTTCAATATATTTTGATATCATCCAACATGACCTTAAATAAGGGTTGCCATAAAGGTGATGCTCAGATGCATTGTGACACATTGGGATTGAGTGTGAGTGATGTAGATGGGAAATTTGCCTCCTACAAGAGATTGATATCCAATCTACTTGATAAGAGACACGAAGAAATGTATGGCCATACTCATGTGACTCAATATATGATATGTGAACTCACATGGATCTCAAACAATCTACTTTATTTTATGCAACATGGATTGAATGTTGAAGAAGATGATGATTCCATGCCTCAAGTTCAATCTGAATATCAGATACAAAGGAACTATACAATCACGATAACACTAATCACAGATTGTAGATTGAAGTTGTTCTCCAACTTTCCAATTACTTGGGTAGCAATGATGTGTTGCTGGATACCACTCATTACTTGTGATGTCATAAATTGGTTATGGACATTTACTACCAATGTAATCTGGGACCTATTGGGTCACACACATAGGAAGCACTTGGAATAGGAATTTACTCATGAAAATGGTTTAACTTGAGTGCTAAAGTGTTTGGGCATTCAATTTAAACAACAATAGTTGAGAATTGACTGAGTGGACTATGAACTGACTGGTTTAAGTGTTGAACTGATGGATTCAAGTGTCAAGTTCATTTGAATTGCATTTGTAGAATATTGGGTGAATATTTGTTGAGCTGGGACATGAACCAATCGGTTCATGGTCTGAAATGACCAGTTCAACTTATGAACCACCTGGTTCAATGATGAATTCAATTGGATCAAGGATTGATTCTAATGTCATGTTGTGCATTAATCAGATATTAATTGCCAATACAATTGTGATTGTGAAACATAGCAAAATGACTTGTTCAAGAATTGAACCGATTGACTCACATGTGAACTAATTGGTTGAACTGTGAACCAATCGTTCATGGTTGTCTGGTTCCAAAAAATGCATGATATTCCATCTCTTTGACTCCCACTTAGACTAGAAATCTAGATAAAGACCATCCTATAAATAGAGGGGTAGTCAAGGCTTTCTAGAGAGACAACAATCTCTTTAAAAAGTTGTTGTCATCTCTAGTTGTGGTAACTAGAGAACCCAAGCAAGTCCTACCTGTAAAAGGAAGGGATGTCAAGCAAAAGATAACACAAGAGAGCGAATCAACCCTAGTAGGTTGAGTTGAAAGGGACAACTCCTTTCGATTGGTTCTGGTAGCACAATGTGGAGTTCCCAGTGATCCAGGTGGAATGTTACAGAGGTGAGGAGGCCATTTACACCCGCTAGGAGTATGCAGTTAACTTTCATCCATGACGATCAACCAAGAAGCCACTGTCAAGACCATCTAGGTACAACTTGAAGAAAGGAGCACAATACAACAAGGTATAGACCATATATATCACTTGCAAACCATCCTTCTGATTACATAGTTGTTGACGTGATATACTGTCTAAGGGCAATATGATAGTTAGTTTTTGCTTCCACTTCCATATCTGATGCCATATTTCCCTACAGTTGTCACATTACACCTACTTCTGGATTGAGGAGACACAGCATGTTGGGTGGCCAACATGTTGTGTTGCTGCAGAAAATGTGTCTTGGTGAGTTTGTGGAATCAATGCACACGACGTGTGGATTAAACACATGCCCTATTTATAGAATCTAGTGGTATGCACATTTCCTATATCTGAGGTGACATGGCATGTTAGTTGGTCAACACACCGTGTTAGCTACTTGCATCTAGAACACACATTTTCCTACTATTGACATGTCATGTGTAATGAGCCACATCACATGTTTTTGTCAAAAACTTCAGGAAATGCTTCATAATCGATGAATCGTTTGGGGAATCTGAATAAGGTTGGATTGTGATTATGTTATCCCCATTTTTTCGTCAAAATATTGTACCTACAATTACAAACATGGAACGATTAAAGATAACAATAAAGTGAGAAATATAGCATGATTAGATGCAACTTGATGTAAAAAATGGATTGAAGATGCATGCAAGAGTAGGAAAAAAAACTATATAAATCATGCACATTGGGATGCATGGAAGGCATTATGGATTTTCTCATAAGAAGGTGGGAAAGAAAGATATAGGCGCTCTTGCCTACTCTATCTTGGATTTGAAAGGGACTGACATATTTGGAGATGAGCTTACCTTTCACTTTGGACCTAGTAATAGATTTATGAGCTTGACTTTTGGGAACACATGATCCCCAACATGGAACTCTCTATTGATCTATTTGCATATGTATAATTTTTTGTCTATTAAGACGCTTCTTGATGAGTGCTATCTGATGCATAAAATTGTAATTCTTCACTCCTTATTAGGTTCTTCTCACCTAGCTCATTCAAGAGTAGAGGTGACCTGCATTGCCTCCCATAGAGGGATTCATATGGGGCCCTACTTATACTTTCATGAAAGCTATAGTTAGAAGCCATTTTTGATTAAAGATAATGTTTACCTGTGAATTACCCTAATCCAACATGCATTCTCTAATCATTTCCTCTAAATTTTGTATAGTCCTATAAAACCATCCATTAGTCAGAGGATGATAAGCCCTACTGAAGTGAATCTTGGCACCCAACTCTTCCTAAACTTTCTTCCACAACTTTGAGGAAAACTTAGATATATTTCAAAAACTATGGAAGTAGGAACTCCATAAGGATGTACAATCTCCTGGATGTAAAATCCATCCATCTCTAAATTGTAGTATTTGTCTTGATAGCCAAGAGATTTTCATTCTTGTTCAATCGATCTATGACTCTTCATAAGGTATCATGTCCCGTCTAGGTCATGGGTAGACCTATGAAAAAGTCCACACTTATCTTATGCCACTTCCATTCAAGAATTCCCAACAGCTGCAACAAGCCTCCTGATCTCTGATGCTTAGTTTTTTTTCTTGCTAAAATGTGAGGCACTTGGACACAAACGTTGTTATATCTTTCTTCATCCCTCCCACAAGAAGATCTCTTCAAATCCTGGTACATTTTTTTAGAACTTGGATGAATTGTGTACTATGTCCCATGTTCCTCTAAAAGAATATTCTATTGTAACTCAGCTATAGGCACCCATATCCTACCCTTCATCAAGAGTTTTCCATCTTTGCCTTTAGGCAGAATAGATTTATTCATGTGTGTCAGCTCTACCATACTTCTAGCACTAGTACAAATAACACATTTAGCGTCAGTTAAGTAAGACATTTGTCATCGGGTTTTGAAGCGACACCCAAGTGGGTGACACTAAAAGCAAACTCCTTCAGTGTCAGTTACATAACCGATGAAAGAAAGTCGTTCTCGATTACAATTTAACCCAAAAGCGCCAGCAGTCGGACCATAGGCATCCGTTTTTAGCAAACAACTGATACAATTAAGCATTCGTTGTCAGTTTTTGGTATTTAACTGACACTGATGTTTTTTTTTTCTTATCAGCTCCCAAGCCTGTTGTCCAGCTAGTCAGCAAGATGCAAAACCTGTAGTTCAGTTCTCAACGGCAGGTTTACAACATCCCTTTGATTTCAGCCAACAACAGGCCACAAACCTGCGAATATTGACAAGATGTAAACAATTATATATTTTATATGGATCATGTGATTCACACACATGTATAATAAGCAAATTTAATTTCAAATATGATTCATCACAAACATGTAGAAACATGTAGTTCCATTTCATTCCTCCATTTCATTTTCACACACACTTAGCAACCTACAGTTTCATTCATTTCATTCTCTTTTCACATTCACACACACAGAAACATTCATTCATTCCATCTTTAAAAACACATGTATATACATAAGACAATTAAAAAAAAAATCATTCAGACATCATCTTTCAAAGTTGAACATGTTATCAAAATGCTAATTATGACAACACAGTTTAGAAAATAACATGATAGTAGATAATTAAATAAGGGGGACTTGTTGTACCCCTAA